>JAKOOJ010000004.1:127438287-129874954 GCA_022577455.1 Arizona elegans
TTATTAATGAGCCCCAACCACTGTTGTGTCATCCGCAAATTTAATAATTGCGTTGGTGATATACAATGGGGTGCAGTCGTGTGTACAAGGAATAAAGGAAAGGGCTTAGCACACAATCCTGGGGGGCTCCTGTGCTTAGTATCAGAGCAATATAACGAGTGTGTTTGACCTAATCATGATTAAACTGGCATGCATCACTTGGCTCAACTCAAATTTTATGGAATTCCATGAATTATTAACAAATCACACAGGCTGTCTTTATCATTTTACCGAGTTGGCTCCCTTGAGCTTGATATATCATGCGAATTCAGCCAATGGTGAGAAATCCTTTCTATTTATTTACAGACTGATTTCTGACACTCATCTGAGAAAATGAGTATTTTATTTATTTATTTATTTATTTATTTATTATATTTCTATACTGCCTTTCTCCCGTAGGACTCAAGGCGGTGTACAGTCAAGAAAAATATAGACACACAAACATCATAAAATTGCTAATTAAAATTATTACTTAGTTTGGTCAATTAAATAAAACCCAGAATTAGATAACATTTAAAAAATCATTCAGATGTTCGTATGTTTAGCCCCGCCTGTTGGAACATCAGGGTCTTGAGGGCACGGCGGAAAGCACGGAGATCAGGGATATTCCGTATCTCCGGGGGCAGTTCATTCCAAAGTGTTGGAGCCCCCACAGAGAAGGCCCTCCCCCTGGGAGTCGTCAGTCGACATAATTTGACTGACGGTACCCTGAGTAGTCCCTCCCTGTGAGAACGAACTGGTCGGTGGGAGGCTATTGGTGGCAAAAGACGGTCTCGTAGGTACCCAGGTCCTAAGCCATGGAGCACTTTAAAGGTGATAACTAACACCTTGAATCGCACCCGGAAGACCACCAGGAGCCAGTGCAGCTCGCGTAGGAGAGGTGTTACATGGGTGTAATGAGCTGCGCCCATAATCAACCGCGCGGCTACGTTCTGGACCAGTTGGAGCCTCCGGGTGCTTTTCAAGGGGAGCCCCATGTAGAGAGCATTACAATAGTCCATACGGGAGGTAACTAGGGCATGAGTGACCGTACGCAAGGCGTCCCGATCCAGAAAGGGACACAACTGGCGGATCAGGCGAACTTGATAAAAGGCTACGGCCGTCAAATGATCTTCTAAAGATAGCCATGAATCCAGGAGGACACCCAAGTTGCGGGCCCTCTCTGTGGGGAGCAAGATCTCATCCCCTATTGTCAGTGATGGTACTAGCTAACTATACTGGGACGCCGGAAGCCACAGCCACTCGGTCTTGGAGGGGTTGAGTCTGAGCTTGTTTCTCCCCATTCAGATCCGCACGGCCTCCAGGCAACGGGACATCACAGCAAGGGCATCATTGGGGTGGTCTGGGGTGGAGATGTATAGCTGTGTGTCATCAGCATACTGATGAACACTCACCCCAAAACCACGGATGATCTCGCCTAGTTGTTGTACATAAATGTTGAACAGAAGGGGTGAGAGGACTGACCCTTGCGGCACCCCACAAATAAGGTGCCTCGAGGTCGACCTCTGCCTCCCTGCCAACACAAACTGCAAACGGTCAGAGAGGAAGGAGGAGAACCACCGAAGCACGGTGCCCCCTATTCCTAACCCCTCCAGCCGGTGCAGTAAGATACCATGGTCGATGGTATCAAAAGCCGCTGAGAGATCTAATAGGACCAGGATAGAGGAGCAACCTCTGTCCCGAGCCCTCCAGAGATCATCCACCAATGCGACCAATGCCGTTTCCGTGCTGTATCGTGACCTGAAGCCCGACTGGAACGGATCCAGATAGACAACTTCATCCAGGTATCGGGGTAGTTGTCACGCCACCACACTCTCAACAACCTTCGCAACAAAACGAAGATTGGAGACTGGACGATAATTTGATAATATAGCCGGGTCCAGGGAAGGCTTCTTGAGGAGGGGCTTCACAACTGCCTCTTTCAAGGTGGCGGGAAAGACACCCTCACTCAGAGAAGCATTTATAATCCCCTGGAGCCAGCCTCGTGTAACCTCCCGGGAGGCCAGTACCAACCAGGAGGGGCACGGGTCCAATAAACATGTGGCAGCGTTAAGCTTGCCCAGAATCCTGTCCACGTCCTCAGGAGCCACAGAGTCAAACTCTTCCCAGATAACGCTCTCAAGACTTGCCCCCGTCTCCTCCCCTGGATCTACCCAATTGGAGTCCAGGCCTTCCCGAATCTGAGCGACTTTATCATGCAGGAATTGTACAAAATCCTCAGCTCGACCCTTTAAGGGATCACGTGTTGGAAGAAATGTCCATCTGGGTTCAGTTCCAAGTGGGGAGAAAGACACTGGAAACATGGATACTGCTTGGAAGGATGGTTTTAATCATGAAGCAGAACCACATGGTTTGAGGTCCTAGGCAGTTGAGCACATGGGTGAGAGAGAGAGAGAGATTTATACCCTCTCTTGGGCTTTGAACTTGCTTCCTGTTCCTGTGAAAGAAATGTATTCTGATTGGTTGTCAGACTCCCATGGGGCGATGGAGGGGTAACATTGTAAGTTGTCTTGAATCCCAGGCTTGGATTGAATCTTGCTGGGTGATGTAATGAAGGGGCTTTGGGCAATTCCTATTATGGATTTGATGTTGTTAGTTGTGAAGTCATGTCCAACCCATCGCGACCACAAGGACAACGTTCTTCCAGGCCTTCCTGTCCTCCACCATCCTCTGGACTCCCTTTAAGCTCATGCCTACTGCTTCAGTGACTCCATCCAGCCACCTCATTCTCTGTCATCCCTTTCTTCTTTTGCCCTCAATCTTTCCCAGCATTAGGCTCTTCTCCAGTGAGTCCTTCCTTCTCATTCGATGGCTAAAGTATTTGAGTTTCATCTTCAGGATCTGGTCTTCTAAAGAGCACTCAGGGTTGATCTCCTCTAGGACTGACTGGTTTGATCGCCTTGCAGTACAAGGGGCTCGCAGGAGTCTTCTCCAGCACTGTAGTTCAAAGGCCTCAATTCTTTGGCGTTTAGCCTTTCTTATGGTCCAATACATTGGAACTGGGAAAACCATAGCCTTGACTATACGCACTTTTGTTGGCCAGGTGATGTCTCTGCTTTTTAGTATGCTGTCTAGATTTGCCATAGCTTTCCTCCCCAGGAGCAAGTGTCTTTTAATTTCTTGGCTGCAGTCCCCATCTGCCATGATCTTGGAGCCCAGGAAAATAAGATCTGTTACTACCTCCATTTCTTCCCCATCTATTTGTCAGGAATAGGAATTGGATCTTGAGTGAAGGCTAATCCTATTACCCTGGAGCTGAACGTCTTTTGTAGATAAGATGGCCCAGTCTTTTGTTTGATAGATAAACTGGCACCAAAATATCTGCTGGGGCTGAGTTTCTGTGTCCCTTAAGATTTCTATTTCTCTTTTAGGCGAAATATTCTGCCTTTTTAATATTTCCTAGAATGTTTCATTTTTCTAGAAGAAGGGTGGATGCTAACTTTCTACACACACTTGAAGAAAAGGAAAATGTTGATATCTCCAAATAATACCTTCAACAGTGTTGGAAGAAATGTCCATCTGGGTTCAGTTCCAAGTGGGAAATATGACACTTGAAACATGGAGACTGCTTGAAAAGATGGTTTAATGGTGGATAGGATCACATGGGGTTGAAATCCTGGGTAGCCGAACACATGAAGTGCAGAGAGAGAGATATTTACACTTTGTTACTGTACAATAAATGTATCCCATTTGCTGTCAGACTCCCAGGGGACGGGGTATTAGCTAACTTTGTAGGCTGTCTGTGTCCCAGGCTTGGTTGAATCTTGCTGGGTGATGCAATGAAGGGCAATTTCCTACTGTGTCTGAATGGCTTTGCCCTGAAGGATAATCCCATCATCCTGGAGCTGAGGTCTTTTGTTTTGCAGATAGACTGGGCCAGTCTTTTGTCTTGTAGATAAACTGGCACCAAAATATCTGCTGGGAGCAAGGAGCTGGGGTTTTTTGTTTCTGTTTCCTTTAAGACTTTTTTATTTCTCTTTTAGGGGAAATATTCTGCCTTTTTAATATTTCCTAGAATATTTCATTTTTCTAGGAGGGGGTGGGTGCTAACTTTCTACAACAGTTTCAGTATATATTCATTCTGCACTACTATTGTCTCATCGTTCCTACCATCCATCTACTTCCATTTATGATTTTATGACTGTAACTTTGTTGCATGTATCCTTACGATTTATATTGACTGTTTCCTAATATAATTTGATTGCTTGGCAGGGCTCCTGCCCCTCACTTAGCCACCCATCATCTTTAGGGATGCAATTTGGGGGTGGGAGGTGGGGCGGGCGAGAAGCGAGATGCAGGTCTTACCTTTCCAGCTCCGTCGCGTTCCTCACCATTGTGTCCAGGGAAACTCGCTGTAAAAGAAAGCCTTCATCGAGTTCAATCAAACTTCTCGAACTCACGAGAAGGCTTTCTTTTACAGCCTGTTTCCCTGGACACAATGGTGAGGAATGCGACGGAGCTTGAAAGGTAAGACACGTGTCTCATGGCCCAACATGTCCCACCCCACCCCAATGGCAACAGCAGCCTGGCTGTTTCCCTTCCCCGCAGTCTCTCTATCGAAAGGGGTGGCATGTGGGATGGAGAAGAAGCAAGACGCGTGGAGTGAGAGGTGGATTCCCTTGCTATCTCTTCTCCCTCCCCCTCGCCGGGCATGGCAGGGCTTCTACCCCTCGCTTAACCACCTGCCCTCTTTAGGAATGCAATTTGGGGGTGGAAGGTGGGGCAGGTGAGAAGCGGGATGCAGGTCTTACCTTTCAAGCTCCATCGCTTTACTCGCCATTGTGTCCAGGGAAACACGCTGTAAAAGAAAGCCTTCTCGAGCGTTCGAGAAGTTTGATTGAACTCGCATGAAGGGTTTCTTTTACAGCGTGTTTCCCTGGACACAACAGCAAGGAATGTCTTGCTCCACGCCTTCTCCTCCACCCCACCTGTTACCACTCTTGATAGAGAGATGGTGTGGAAGAGAAGCAGCTGTTGCCACTGAGGTGGGGTGGGACGTGTTGGGCCGTGAGACACGTGTCTTACCCCCCCCACAAAATAATCCCCCCCAACTACTTACACGCATGCGCAGCCAGTCCCGCCATTTTTTCTGGTTGCTTGCCGCGCAAATGAGTTGAGGAGACGAGGCTGGAGGTGAGGGGAAGGGGGGACATGCCCTCCCCTCCCTGTTCTTCCTGCGGGCCAAGCAGAAAAAAAGGCTTTTTTTCTGAAGCTTCTTTCAGAGGCTTTTATTCTGAAGGACTATCTGTACTCTGTTCAATCTCCTTTCTTTGGTATTGGTATATAGATTAACCTCTTCTGATCTGTTGGTTATTGTGTCATTCTCCAGATTTGTTAGCATAGTTTGGTTAGAACCTTTATTGATTCTTTTGTTGCTTGCCATATTATTTTAAATAAAAGTCTTTCAGAGGTTTTTTTTTCTGAAGCTTCATTTCTGAGGCTTTTTTTCTGAAGCTTCTTTCAGAGGTTTCTTTCAGCCTCTGAAATCTCCGTTTGCGAGGCTGGGCAGGGCTACATTCGGAGTATAGATTTTCACCCCCTTTTTTGGGGGAAAAATACTGTGAAAAATAGGGTAATTTGGCAATATATGAGAATGCAGTGTTTTAGAACATGGCTAGGTAGCTATCTATATGGTGCCCATAAACACGGGAAGTGAGATGCTTTTTCACAAAACTACAAGTGTGGGTGTATGTAAATGTATTTTCATGTAAGATTTAAGATATTTTCTATGAGAATCAAGCTTACATAACAAGTCAGATAAGAAAGTAGTAACTAATAGCAAACAATTCCTTTTGACTGGGTAACGTAGTTACCAAAATCACTAGAAAACAAGAAAAGTACTTTGCATAACCTCCTATGATTATACAGAACATGATCTTTCTACATAGAGGAACTTGAGAAATATAATGATTTTTCACTAACATCTGGGTTAACAATACGGAAGTATAGCCCTCTCAATTCAACTCTTAAATTGAGGAGCTTTTAAATTCTGAACAACTTTAGCAGAATTACTTGGCCATTAATACAAACATAGTCACCAATCCTATTAAAACCAGCCTAAACATTTACCTTCATCCTCTCCAAAATGGTATGCCTTGATTTATGTTGTTGATAGAATTATTCTTTGTGTGGTTCCTCCATTTCCATTCTCACTGTAATCTTAGGAAGGTCCTGCTACTTTGCAACCAACAATATTAAATACCATGTTATATATTCCATATATAGGAGCAACACGGTGCCTAGAGGAGAAGACACTCACCTCCCACTCAGAAGGTTAAGAGTTCAATCCTTGGCAGCAACAGATGTTTCTCTATCGGCGCAAAAAGAAAATATCTGCTGCGAACTCCACATAGGAGTCAGGAAGGGCACCCAACCAGTAAATGCTCAGCTTCACTCCAAAGCAAAAGATTAAAAGGTCATAAAAAGAATATATAAATATATTCTTGTATATATGTGTGTGTATACTGTACACACACACACACACACACACACAGAGAGAGAGAGAGAGAGAGAGAGAGAGAGAGAGAGAGAGAGAGAGAGAGAGAGAGAGAGAGAGAAAGAGAGAATTATAGAACTGTGGAAGGGAAAGGGACCACATGGACTATTTAGTGTTTCTCAACCTTGGCAACTTTAAGATATCTGGGCTTCAGCTCTCAAAATTCCTTCCAGAATTCTGGAAGATGAAGTCAACTCATCTTAAAATTACTGAAGTTCAGAAAATTTTATCTAATCCAATTGTTTGCAATGTGCAGGACAAGGAATAATTCCCTGTTCTTCCTTGAAAGAGAGATAGGCAGCATTTTCTTAAAAGCTTCCCAAGATGAAAGATCCACAGTTTCTCCAAATAATGTAGATCAGGATTATCATACAGCTAATATCACAACACTATTCCTTTATATCCAATATATAGATATTATTATATTTAAAATACTTGTTCTGCTAATAATTCCAAACAAAGAGCCTTGATAGTACAGTGGTTTAGTGAACCCTGTTATTAACACAGCTGCCTGCAATTTCTGCTGGTTCGAATCTCTCCAAGACTCAAGGTTGACTCAGCCTTCCATCCTTTCTAAGGTAGATGAAATGAGGACCCAGTTTGTGGGGGCAATAAGCTGACTTTGTATAAAATATACAAAAGAATGAAGGCTATTGCTTAACGCATTGTAAGCCGCCCTGAGTCTCCGGAGAAGGGCGGCATATAAATCAAATTAAAAAAAAAATTATAAATTATAAATAATAAATTGAGTGTCGAAGACTGTTAGTCCCTGCCCTGAATCGGTTCTAACATGCCAATATTAATATGCCAATAATGCCAATAATCTTATTATTATTATCCCAAAAGTGCTTTTTCAGGAGGCAACTGGACTTTCTTGTTTTTTCTTCTAAAGACGTTTCACTTCTCATCCAAGAAGTTTCTTTGACTCTGACAGGATAGTGGGGATTGGAAGGATTTATATTCCTTCCAGACAGCTGGTAATCTGCATCCTTTTAGAGGGTCTTTGAAACATTTGGAGCAGTGGTGGGATTCAAGTAATTTAACAACCAGTTCTCTGCCCTAATGATTTCTTCCAAAAACCAGTTTGCCAAAGTGGTACGAACTGGCTGAATCCCACTACTGATTTGGATAAGGTGACCAGATGTCCCCCTTTTGGTGGGACAGTCCCGCTTTTAAACAATTTGTCCCGCATCCCACGGCGTTTTAAAAAAGTCCTGATTTTTGGAAAGAATGCACGGCGCAGTGGTGGGTTGGTCCCGGCTGCCTCCTGAGTCCCAGCTGATGGCTAGAGGGAAAAAAACTGTTTAAACTCTTGACCTGGGGCTTCAAAGGGCCGCCCTACAGCTGATCAGTGTTAAAAGAAAACAAATGAGTAGACCGATGCCTGCAAAAATAGAAAAAACAGCCCCTTAAAGCTTCAGCATAGGTTAATTAGCACAAGTTGATTAGATCGGCTTCCCGACTCTCAGCTGATTTGCTCTCAGCTGTTTTGCGCAGGGCTCTGTAATTGCTAGCCTCAGAGTGCTGGAGATTTTTTCCCCCTAACTATGCTTTAAAAGCAAAACTGAAAGTAAAGCAGGATCTTTGCTGCAATGTGGCAAAATGAGGCAGAGAGAGATTTCTTTTTCTTTTTCTCACCAAAAAAGGTAGGTGCAAAACTGCAAACAATGGGAAATTTAGGGCAAAAGAGGACAGTTCAAGATTTTAAAACACAAAAGAAAAAAAGCTCTATTTAACTAGGGAATTGTAATAATTGAGATACTATTAATTGTATATTGTGTTGAAAGCAGAAATGGTTAAGTTGTGGTTTGGAGGAATATATGGGGGAAATTATTTGGTTTATTATTATTGGTAAATATAATTAATTGATTTGTAAGAAATTGGATTACATGGAAATAATTGGATTATTCATGTTCATATTGATTAATATACAAAAAAGATAGTTATATAACTAATTGATTTATATTAAAATGTTGAATTTGTATTAAACTGTATTACATAATTACATAATTAACCAATGTGAGGATGGATATAAAAATAGATGACAATGGGAAGGGGTATAATAGAGAATAGAAGGGAAAAATTGAATTTGATTAAGATTAGAGATGAGGATGAAGGGTAATATTGGTTTTTTTAAAAAAATAGATGAGGAATAAATATGGCAAAAAGGAAATATAGAAATTGTAAATTTAATTGAAATGACTAAACACTGGTTAAATTTGTGAACCAGCCAAATATTCTGTTCAAAGAAAATACATTGTATGTTTGTATGTGTGTTTCTAATTATTGCTATTTATTCATATTTGTTCTCTTTTATTCTTTAAAGTTTAACAATTCATTCTTTATCTTAATATCTTTATATTTGTTTGGGGTTGGCTTTCTTCCCTTTCATCTTTTTTTTTTTGTACAGCAATCTTTCTCCTCAAACCTACCACCTCTCTCTTTTCTTTCCTTCTTACTTTCTCTTTCCCCCCTTCTTCTCCTCCCTACTTCCTCTTCCTTTCTCCTCCTCCTCCTCTCTTCCTCCCTCTCTTACCCTCACTCCTACTCTAATTTCCCTTCCCTTCCTTCATCCCTCTCTATTGCTGTATCCTTTTATGCATATGGACTACTCAGAGGGCTGAAAAAGTTATTTTTGACTGATCCTCTCACTTTTGATTAGTCCTCAAACTGTCCTCACATTTTACGTTTTTCCCCTATCTTATCACCATGGTGAAGAGAAGCAGTTGTGAAATGAGTGACATGGTTGTTAAGAATGCTGCACGGGCATAAATGTGAGAATGGTCATAAATGTGAGGACCAGTCAAAAGTGCAAGGACCTGTCAGAAATGACTTTTTTCTATACACAAAGCCATGGCCACCCAGTCACATGACCTCCAAGCCACGCCCACAAAATGGTGGGTGTCCCGCTTTACCAATGTTAAAATCTGGTCACCTTAGATTTGGAGGGAAGATCAGCTACACAATTAACTGTGTGATAGAAGTGTTTTCATGCTGAGCATCTGTTTTATATTTTAATTTTTTCAGAACTCCAAAAGAGAGTACTTTTTATCATCTCTGGTGGATTTGTGATAAAGCAAAGAATCTAGGATCTTTGATACCAGGATCTATCTTTTACTTTAATTAAAAAGATTCTTAAAATAAATATAAAACTGAAGCCAGAAGATTTCCTTCTAGATTTGATGGACAAAGAACTTGAAAGAAAATTTGAAACTTTGTTATTATATAGGCTGACAGCAGTGAGGATCTTATATGCATAAAGATGGACACACCAGTTCCAGGGGTGGGTTCTACTTATCTTTACTACCGGTTCGCAGCAGGGCCGCGCGCATGCAAGCTTCTGCACATGCGCAGAAGCATTTTGATGACGTTGGGATCAGTGGGCGGAGCCTCTTGCCGTTTTTACTACCGGTTCTATAGAACCAGTGTGGACCGGGGGCAACCCACCACTGACCAATTCCCACAATGGAAGAGTAGATAATAAAGGTGACAGAGCTGGCAAAGAAGGCGAAATTGATTGTTTAAATTAAAGAAAGGAACTTACCTAGTTTTGTTTCTAGTTGGAAACATCTTCTGGACTTTTTGCTCAAAACTAAAAAAAATAAAATGTTGATTTTAGGTTTTGGTGATTAGAATTATTTTGTAATTATAGAAATACTTGAACTGCTATGAAATGTAAAGCAAAAAGTTGAAGCTGTGTATTTTTTTAATCTACTGCAATGAAGAAAGTCGGAATTTATTACTTTCTTTTCTCTCTTTGCACTTTCTTCTTTCCTTTTCTTATTTTCCTAACTTTTATTTCTTCTATATTTTTTATCTTATAATGAAACTTAAATTAAAAACCTTTTTTTTTCAGAACTCTATACACAAATCATATTGATACCTATCTCTAAGTATTGGATTGCATCAGATTGTGCATTGTGGAGCTATGTTGTGAAGCCCAGAAGGGGGCATGATAGAACAAAAATAAAAGTCTCTGCAGCTTTAAAGGTTTGCCATAATCTGCACCAGTCTCTATATTGCTTCCATGGGTCAGAAAAACAAGAAGGATCTCTGCATATCCTTCATTCATTGAAATAGGTTAATTGTTTCCAGCAGCTATTCCCTTAATGCTTTCAAAAGCAGCCTGAAACCTAGGGTTTAACAGGGTGAAACTTACCTTGCTGGTCCCTTGCCGTGCCAAATTCTGCCAATTTCAATTCTCAAGTTTCTGGCGTAGGCTGTCCTTCAAGGTGTAAATCAGATTAAAGTCTCCATTAGTGCAGAACTATTTTTTCAGAGAAACCAACCAGATATTTGCAGGGAAGTCTGTAAGTCCTAACTATTACACCAAATGTGTATTTGGTGGATGAGTTGGCAGGGCTTACCAAATCATAAACTAACCAAATACAGGTAGTCCTGGTCTCATGACCACAACTGAACCCAAAATTTCTATTGCTAAGTGAGACATTTGTTAAGTGAGTTTTGACCCATTTTGCAACCTTTCTTACCACAGTTGTTACATGAATCACTGCAGTTGTTAAGTTAGTCACAAGGTTGTTAAGCGAATCTGGATTCCCCATTGGCTTTGCTTGACAGACAGTCGCAAAAGGGGATCACATGACCCCAGCACACTGCAACCGTCATAAATATGAGTCGGTTGCCAAGTGTCTGAATTTTGATCACATGACCCTGGGGATGCTGTAATGGTTGTAAATGTGAGAAACGGTCATAAGTCACCTTTGTCAGCGATGTTGTAACTTTGGATGGTCACTAAATGAACTGTCAGAAGTGGAGGACTACCTATATCCAACTATTTTGTTTTGTCAGCTGATTTTTCAGTCTGTTTAGTGGGACACTATAACCTAGGGATGGGCAATTGATGTTCTCAAAAGCTCTGTTTTGTGTCGCTTACCTCCTAGAGGCCCTCAATCACCATTGTTAGAAATCAGTGGCACAACTACTCACCATTCTGAGACAGGAAATGCACTAAAGCTGTATAACATGTAATTTAGACACTAAAGCACACTTGATAAAATAAAAACCTCTGCCCCTCCACCAAACCAAACATCTGTGCCCTCCCTTTGATATCCTAGCTTCACACTGTAGCTTTTGAGGTTCTATCCCCTTTAACCCACATCCCCACATCCCCAACAGCAAAAGTTTGACTGCTCCTGGAATAAATTATTATTAAATGCTCTCTGGATAGACATGTCTATGTTACATAGACATGTAACAAAGCGAGTGATATCTGCAACAAAATTCTGGAGCACCGAGTGCAGCTTTTCCAAGTATCTGCTAGCTAGCCAGTCAGTCTTGTTTAGTTCATAGATACAACCTATTTCTTCTCCCTCAATCTGGGGCTTTTGTGCTGGAATTCATCTTCAGTAAACTCCCACTCTGCGCAGCCAGTGCTGACTGGTTCATGAAAGGCTGTTCAAAGTTGAAGTCGAGCATAACTAGGGTATATATGACTTTTGTTGTTTTTTATTGTTTCATTGGGGTTTCTTTTTTTACTATTGTTATATTTACATTTTTTTAAAGAAAAATTACATTTTACTGTTGTAAACCTCCCAGAATAGCCCCACAGAGAGATGGGTGGCAAGCAAGCAAGCAAACAAACAAACAAACAAACAAACAAATCATTAAAACTGCCCAGAATATATATCCCAGAGCTATAATTGTACTCAACAATGAACTAAAGGGCCACCATCAGTGAGCTGTTGGACAGTATTACTTGGTCTGTTGTGTGGATGTTTGGGTGGTTTAAGGGTGGGGAATTTTTGGTGGGTGGGGGAGTGTTTGGGGATTGTTATGTGTGTTGGACCTGGTCTTCTGGTGTGAATTTCGTTGTATGGGTATATTGTGTATACACATACAATGACAATAAAGTTATTATTATAAATAAATGTTGGGTTGCTTATTCCATTGTCTCTTGCACTTCCTCTTTATCCAGGTTCTTATACACACACACACACACACACACACACCACTCAGGCTGGTTTCTCACATCATTCTAAGCCATAATATGGCTTATTCATAGCATGTTGTGAGTAAATCCAGCCATTGAGGGCAGCTAGTCCACAAGAGTTTTTACCCTGGTAAAAACTTTGTTGGTCTTTAAGGTATCACAAAATCCTTTTGTTTCTTGGTTTTTTTTTGTTTGTTTGTTTGTTTTTAATCAGGGACAGACTAATAAAACGACTTTCTTGCTGGTTACCACTTTTTAGAAAGAAGATTTTTGTCTCTGTATCCTCCAAATATATGGAGGAGGAGGAGTGCCAACCCTATTGTTCTCTGGTGCCACATAAACAACAGCGCTAAGATATTTGCACAGAACTCACACTGTTTTCTTTGTGTGAAAAGGGAGAAAAGGGAGTGACAGCTTTATTCCACCGCGATTGTAGTGCTAGCAAGCTCTCCTTCTCAGAAGAGATACACTGGGGTTCTCACTGAGGCACTCCTCCTCAGAAGTGAGGCTGTCGACTCTCTCACCACGCACTCAGAAATGCAATGGAAGAAGCCACTGGGGTGAGGAGGCTGCTTGCTTGTCAGCACTGCTGACCAAACACAAAGCTGCACTGAGGTTCTCCGAAGGATTCCAGCCAAGGAACAAGCAGTGCCTGGATGCAGATTCCATTCCGAGATAACATGCTTCAGTGGAAAAATTAGTATAGATCAAGCATTCGTGAACACATACAACGGTCTCTCCAGAAGAGTAAATCTCAGCTAAATGACTCAAGGAACTTATTGGGTGCGTAAAGAAGGCACCCTACTATTGAATTTCCATATTGTACTAGTCACTGTTTACTAAAGAGTAGTTGGCTGCTTCATTTAACATACTGTAGCATGTTAAACTGTGGTACACAAGTCACAATAGCTGAATTCACACAGACCATGTTATATCTATCTCTTCATTTTTCCTTAAACTGCTTGTGTGTGTGTGTGAGACACACACATATAGAGAGAGAAACAGAGAAACAAAGAAAGAGAGATTGTATTGTTCTCAAGTATAAAGATTTTACATAACTGTAACATATCTCTTATACAGGTACATTTAGCAATGTACCTTAAGCTGGAACCCCGAAAATACTTATAACCCATGTCAGCGTTCCAGAAAAACCCAACTCCAATTAAAAACTCTGAGACAGGCATTTTCTCAAAGTTCTATTTATTAGAGTAGGTATACTGGCACATCTGGGAAAACCCAAATCTGAGAGTTACGGGTTTTCCCTCAGTAAATCAAAAACCCCAAATCCATCCCCTGCACTCATCAGTCCATCACATGGTCCAATCACCATCTGACCCATCTCGAGACATCACTCCAATCACTCCTTCTCCAGATGCAGGACTGTCATGACCTTGACCGAAAAGAAGAATGCTATTTTGTCCCTCTACTAAATCCCACCTCCTACTTTCCCACACACATGAAGGTGGCAGCATGGAAACTTCCGGTGCTAATATGGCTTTCAAAGGTGACAGGCATCCCCCCCCGCCACACATACACACTGAAGAAAAAAACACCATGAAAAATAAAATCGACAAAACACAAAAGAAAGGGTTAACACATCAAACACTTAATCCCTTTCCCCCACTCCAGGAGGAATTTTTCAGGAAATTTATCATGAAACTGTTTTACTAGTCTATCAGCTTTCACATCCCAACTTTTTACCCAAGTACCCTGTTTCCCCCAAAATAAGACATCCCTTGATAATAAACCCAATCAGGCTTTTGAGCACATGGCAATAAGGCCAAGCACTTATTTCAAGGTTCAAAAAAATATAAGACAGGATCTTATTTTCAGGGAAATAAGGTAGCTTCTGACAAAGGGTACCCTTTCCAGTGTACCAAATACTATAACTGACCCCTGTGTAATCTAGAGTCAAGGATCTTCTTAACTTCATAATGAGTCTCCCCTTGTACTATCATAGGAGGGTATCACTGGGGTTCTTACAGGGGCAGAAGGAGAACCAGTGACCACCAGTACCTTGTTCTTATAAGAAACTCTCATCTACTTTTGGGATAACTAGTTCTAACCAAGTAGCCTCCATACACACACACACACACACCCCCCGGAGGAATGACTCTGAACAAACATTAATTAGTACTGGTCAGCCACCTTCTCTCAGTCCTATAACCACAAGAGTCCAGGGTCAGATGTTAGACATTGCAAGATAAACTACAGCAATTGCTGAAGGCCAACTGATGTTTGGGTAGCTTCTCCTTTTACACATGTTTTTGCAATTGGCTGGGTTTGCACAACACATTTATAGCTAAGATGTAAGATTGAGAGGCTTTACAACTTAGAAAGCCCAAACCAGACCCTTTACATGTAGAAGGGAAACCCTGATCATTGCAGATCACTGGTACCCCTCTGCATTCCTTCAATACCATGAATCCTGGGTGCAGCTCAGTTAGCTGTGACTATTGCCTGAATTCCTTCTCCCAAGGGACCACACAAAGACAGTTTTACAGCATTTCTTCTACAGTTGTGAGATGAGCAGTTCTCCATGTTAGAGCTCCCATTTGGTCTTGGTTTTTCCTTTTTCCTGTAGCCAACAATGCCACAGTGCCTTGCCATCTTCCCATCATAACTCAACCCCATTACACCAAGTCGTAATTTTGCATAATTTACATAGTATATAAGCAATACTTGAGCAGGGTCCGCAGTATTGTCTGAGATGCTACACATCCTCTTCACGACCTGTTTTCCTTGTTGCCTTCTGGGAGGGGGCTTCTTGGTATCTGAAGCAGAGCATCCAAAATCAGTCATGTTTTGTTCCATATAGTATCAGTCTTGTGAACACACAAGCTTCCTTTTTCGGCTAGTGATTAATAGTGAATATATATATATATAGATATATAGATAGATAGATAAAGGTTCCCCTCGTACATATATGCTAGTTGTTCCCGATTCTAGGAGGTGGTGCTCATCTCCGTTTCAAAGTCGAAGAGCCAGCACTGTCCAAAGACATCTCCATGGTCATGTGGCCAGCATGACTAAACGCCAAAGGTGCACAGAGCGCTGTTACCTTCCCACCAAAGGTGGTCCCTATTTTTCTATTTGCATTTTTTACGTGCTTTCGAACTGCTAGGTTGGCAGAAGCTGTGACAAGTAACAGGAACTTACCCCGTTACGCGGCACTAGGGATTCAAACCGCTGAACTGCCGACATTTCAATTGACAAGCTCAGTGTCTTAGCCACTGAGCCACAACATCCCTAATGTGTGTGTGTGTGTGTGTGTGTGTGTGTGTGTGTGTGTGTGTGTATAATGTATATATATGTATTATGTATACTTTCTTTTGAAAGCAGGCAACAGAATTTCATTTTTAATGTGAGCCAGTGTGCTTATAGTAAAAAGTGACAATAAAGCAGGGGTGACATGCTCCCAGTTCAGACCAGATTGCCCGATCCGGTAGCAATGGTGGCGGGTGGTTCGGAGAACTGGTAGCAAAAATCCCTGCGTGCTCCCCCCCATGTCGAGCTGAGCCGCGCAATCATCAGAGGCTTTTTTTTTTTACTGTTAAAAGCATTTTTTCTACAATCTCTTCGGCCAAAAAAATCCTTTTAAAAGTAAAAAAAAAAGCCTCTGATGATCGTGCGGCTCAGCTGGGATCGTCAGAGGCTTTTAAAAGCATTTTTTTCTACAACCTCTTCAGCCAAAGAGGCTGTAGGAAAAAAAATGCCTTTAAAAGCCTCTGGCAATCCCAGCTGAGTTGCCTGATCGTCAGAAGCTTTTAAAAGCATTTTTTTCTGCAACCTCTTAAGGTTGTAGAAAAAATGCTTTTAAAAGTAAAAAAAAAAAAAAAAGTTGCCCATGCCCACCCAATCATATTACCCCCACCACCCACTACCAAGCCACGTCCACAGAACCGGTAGTAACAAATTTTACATTTCACCCCTGCAATAAAGGTTATCTAATCTCATAATTTAATAAGTGTGCAAAAATTTATTCTTTTTTGCAAAAATTAAAGGCAGCTTTCTAAGATTGAGGTGTTGACTGACTGCTAATCCATTCCTACTAGCAGCTCCAAGAGAGGAGGGGAAGGAGAATGGACTACATCACTGAGGATGCTGCTGAGGATGTGAGGGGCAAATCCAGTGGTTGTGTAAAAGCGGCCTCAAACACACTGCATTGTAGGAGAGTGTGCTTTGTGAATCCAATCAAGGTCAGCCAGATACATTTCTTAGCTTCTTTAAACCAGTATTCTCGTTCTACATTGGATGAGTCAAAAATAGCTGGTGTTACATTGGGAAGTAAAATTGCCAAGATCAATGCCTTAAGCAATATTTTGCCTTCACACATTCTGTTCAAAGGTACCTGAGATGAAGACAATCACTTCTCCTTTCTTCAGTCTATGACTATCTCAGTTTCTGCTACATTCCTTGTTGGGCAGACAAAATACGTATCCATGTAGCTTGATGATGTATATTACTCAGCCATTTCCTATTTTCTCAAGCTTCCAATGATTCTGAGAACAAACATGTCCTCATACAAGTTTGGTTCCTCAATCCTTAGATTTGACTCAGCTCCAAATACTGACTCATACACTGCTCTCAGATGGCAGTGATATAGCCAAGTTATATTTTTCTCTCCTTTCAGGTTTAAAAAAAACATCCCAGAGCAATAACGTGGGCTTGCCAATTTATTGTGTAGATGTCACCTTTTTGTCAGAAACGGGAGGCAAATGGGCTCATTAGAATCTGAATAAATATAAAATCTGTGTCTAAATAAAAAGAAAAGAATAAAAATACATTTTAAACAAGGAACACAAAAAATGTATTACTGAAAAGAAACCTAGATCCAATTTTAAAAAGTACTTAGCAGCTACAGTAAAACAAAGAACCTGTCAGAACAGAAAAGAAGGTATTTTCCCATGGGCAAAAAAGATAACAGAAAGGGGGAAATGTCACACTCAACTTTTCAGCTGCTCAAGTTGCCAAATTTAAGTTATAGAAAGGAACCTTAGAATATACAGTGTTTCCCCGAAAATAAGACCCTGTCTTATATTTTTTTGAACTCCAAAATAAGCAATTGGCCTTATTTTCAGGGAGGTCTTATTATTTTGGGATATGTGGAGCATGATGGGGCTCCCTGGCTGTCTTACCTGATTTCCAGCTCTGCATTTAAATATTTTCAGGGAGGGCTTGTTTTCGGGGGGGGGAGGCTTATTTTAGCGCATATGCTCAAAAGCCCAATTGGGCTTCTTATCAGGGGATGTCTTATTTTGGGGAAAACAGGGTATATAATCTAATGAATGAAACTACAGTATGCCTATAGATAGTCCTTCAACCTCTACCTCAATACTTCCAGAAAAGAAATATCCAGTAGTTCTTTAAGCTCTCTGATCCTCTATGAAAACAGTGAGAAATTTTCTGTAATAATTTTCTCTAAATTCTCTTTCTTGCACTTTCCAGGAATATGCTTGGTGTTCAGATAAATCAGCCATCAATAGACACACAGAGATAAACAATATTTATGTTCCATTCAAAAGAGAAAATAAAAAGATTAAGAAAGAAACAAACAGACTAGAACACATCCTACCCAGCAGCCTTCATCTGGATAAGCTATGATTAACACCAGACAAACAATCAAGCAGAAAACAATACCTCAGTCAAGGAACTACCATGGAGAAAAGGACATCCCCATCAATACTGGTGGGCAAGCTACTTTACATAAACAAGGAGCAAATATCTAATATCCATTAGGTGTTGATGTTACCTAATTGGATAATGAAATGTCTGCAAGCAAACAATCAAGCTCAGGGAGCAAGCAACGTCTCCACAGTTCAAACCTGGGCTACCTCTATGCTCTTCAATTAAAATTAAAGTATGGCAAATGTCCCCTCCTTTCATCTGTCAAAATTAGGTATTTGATTTGCAGGATCCAATCCAAACGTGACAGAAAACAATAAAGAAGCAAATGGTGGAAAATACTTGATTTTATGCTTAACAACAAAGCAGAGTAAAGATCCTTGTATATAATATAAGCTTGTATATTTTTTTACTCTTTCTCGTGTGTGTGTGCATACATATACACATGCTCTCTATATCATCTCTAGCTCTATCTGTCTACTCTCCATATTTATCTGTCTATCTATCTATCTATCTATCTATCTATCTATCTATCTTTGTGTGTGTGTGTGTGTGTGTGTGTATAATAGTAGACATTCTGATAAGCAGAAGCTTTTCATGAAAAAAAGATAAGCAGGTTGATCATCCACAAATGCCAGAAGGACATACAGAAGGGATAGACTATGCTCTAAAGTTTGAATTGAGAATCCAATCAGAAATACTCAGGAATAGAGGAGGTAGATCACCATTTCTGTTGTGTTGGATTTCAGCTCCAATCATTTGTCCCAGGACAATAATGGGTGACGCTGTGAATCTGAAGTAAAAATATCTTGTGCCGAGATTAGTAAAAGAATTAATGTGTCATGTTATTGTATTATCCACCTTGCTCCAGTTCACACATGTTCATTCATGTTGCTTCCAGTAACCTGATCCAATTCAGAAAAACCACGGCTTGTTTAATGTATTAAATAAGCTGAAATTGGGTAGGCTTCTTACAACTGACTATTAAACGTATTGTACAAGACTGTCCATGACTTGGGTTCCTTAGAAGATCTGCATGAAGCAACACCAGAGGCAATAGCCTGGATAGCAGAATTGGACATCCAGTTATGAGAACACTGCCGTATCCCTTGTGGAAGTTTTGTATATAATTACGTGGATGGTGTGTATAGGTTTACCTCTCTTTGTCGAGTTCTCATCATATGCTATAATACAACTCACTAATTCTTAAACATGGTTTAGGGTGACTGGCTTCACCCCACATATTTAAGGAAACAAAGGACAACATTGCTTAAGATGTTTTGTGTACTCTATATTTTATATGATTGCTTAAGTCTGATTTAGCATATTATGTAGCCACCACAGTGAGCTGCAACTGATTTAATTGTAGGTGTGTTACCAGGTCATAAAAGAACAAGTTTGCCACCAACCATAATTAATAAACGAAACAAGCTGTGCGTGTGTTCATCTTAACCAGCCAGAGTATTTACCGTGATGTCAACCCTTGAGGAGCCAAATCCATGAAGAGCAACTAGAGACAATATCTAGAAGCCCATCTGGAGAAAGTATAAGAGAGACTGTAACTTGGAATATCCAAGATTAAGAAATACAGATAGTCCTTGGCTTCCAGAATTACTCAACTAGCATGATCTATCCAGTTCTTGATTGAAAATTTGCCTTTCTCAAAAGGTTGGGTTTACTCTGGAGCAGGAGCAAATTTCTCATCTCTGCTCTTCTTCTCAGAGTCTATATAGGACTCTGTTACAGGTAGTCCTTGACTTATGACCATGATTAAGTCCAACATTTCTGTTGTCAAGTGAGACATTTGTTGAGTGAGTTTTACCCCATTTTACAATCTTTCTTGCCATGGTTGTTTAGTGAATCATTGCAGTTGATAAGTTAGTAGCACAGTTGTTAAGTGAAACTGGATTCCACATTGACTTTGTTTGCAAAAGGTGGCAAAAGGGGATCACATGAACCAGAGACCTACCAACTATCATAAATATGAGTCAGTGCTATGCTGTGTGTCTGTGCAATGAAGAGGAAGAGGAAGAGGAGAAGGAGGAAGGATGTAATTGGTGTATATGAAGATAGTCTGCTCTGTGAAGAAAAAGTCGATGGATGCAGGCTTGAAAGTGAAGTTGTATGTTTCATTGTGAATGAAAGAGCTAAAATAGTTGATTGGATTGTTTTCAATATTAATGAGAATAGGAATTAATTGGTGGCTGGCCAGTGGTGAAATCCAATTTTTTTTACTACCGGTTCTGTGGGCGTGGCTTGGTGGGCGTGGCAGGGGAAGAATACTGCAAAATCCCCATTCCCTCCCCACTCCTGGGGGAAGGATATTGCAAAATCTCCATTCCCACCCCACTCTGGGGCCAGCCAGAGGTGGTATTTGCTGGTTCTCGGAACTACTCAGAATTTCCGCTACCAGTTCTCCAGAACCTGTCAGAACCTGCTGGATTTCATCTCTGTGGCTGGCGGTTTCATGTTGTGCTCTAGGGTAGGGGTCCCCATTCCCTGAGCCAGGGCCCACTACTGGGCCGAGGCCTGTTTGGACCAAGGCCACGCAAGAGGCGGGCTAGTGCATACTCGTCGGTCATGCAAGTGGAGCTTTGTGTACACATGTGTGCGTTGGTCTGCCACTCACACAGCCCAGTTCCCCTCTCCCTCCCCAGCCATGCTGCCAAGCCACAAAGGTTGGGGGGTCACTGCTCTAGGGAAAGGATGATAACAAAAGAACCAGGGATGAGTTGAGAACAAAAATGAATGAGGAGATTGCTGGGGAAAATACTTCTGTTACATGATATGAATGGATCAGTAAGAAAGAGATGAAAAAATACAGAAAATGCAACTGAGCCATCCAGGAAATGATCAAGAGTGATAATTGTTTGGAGGGCATCTGTTCAGGAAAAGATCTGTTTCAAATACCTGATTTAAGCATAAGCCCATTCACGAGCATATGTGAAAAATTAATCAAAAAGCATAATTAGTTTTCCTGCAATGTGAGGTTCTGGATGAAAACCATGCCTTTTTTTTTATAGTATTCAGTGCAGATCTAGAGAAAAAATAAATATGGAAATATAGTGGTGATATGCAAAAAGTAAAAGGTTGTTTGGTGTAGGGTTTAAGGCATCAGACTAGAAATCAGAAGACTATCAGTTCCAGTTCTGCTTAATGCACAAAGCCAGGTGGATGATTTTGGGCCAGTCACTCTCTCTCAGCCCTAGGAAGGAGACAATGGCAAAGTACTTCTGAAAAAAACTGCAGGGATTTATCTGACTCCAAGACACAAGAAACACTCAAAAGAAACAAAAAAAAAAGAGAATGTGTTTTGCTTTGGACCTGAAACAAGCATAACAAGCTTTCTGAAAATTCTGTCGAACCATTCCAGATAGATTACAGTTTGGTACAAGTCCATGAAATGGCTTTGTGATATGTGCACCCATCATACAAATGTACTTAATTTTTAGACATCACTCCTGGCTTATTGAGTGGCTGTATGTTATTCTTTCTTTCTTTCTTTCTTTCTTTCTTTTTCTTTCTTTCTTTCGTAACTGCCCATCTCAAAATATGACTCTTGCTTAATACATATGCAAATATTGGTATCTGACAATTGAAATAATTATTTTTGTTACTCTTTTTTTTGTTTGTTACCTTAAGCAGAGAGAAAGATAATAAAAACGAATGTGAAAATACAAAGGAATCAGGCTGTTAAGCGTAGCTAAAAAGATGTTTGACAGAATGCTGATTGAAAAGATATGAGAGGAAACAGTGAAGAAATTTGAAAAGTGTAATGCGGTAGTACCTCAATACTCATCATTAATTGTCAGATATTGCCTGCATATGATGCACCAGAGACTAGAAGGGGTTAAGTCTTTACAGACATCACATGTGACTATATCAGCCAATGAACTTTCTTATTGGACTCTTACCTAGAAACCACTTGGACATCTTCCCCTTTTTTCTCTCTCTTCTATCTCTCAGCGAGACAACACGTGAACTTCTCTCTCCTCTCAACATCTGAGTCATACAGTTAGGGTAAAAATGTAACAGGACACCCTGTTCATTATCGTATGCATGTATATATTTGTAAATAATAAAAACAACCTTTTGAACCTGAAGCTGTATTGACCAAATAACTTCCTCATAGAACCAAATGAGCACGACCATCAATATATATCTGATATTAATTGATTCTGGGAGGTGTGATGAGTACCAAAAACAATGAGTACCAAACAATTTTTCCCCACAAGGATTAATATAGTGAGTCACAAGGCAGCTGACACAGACAAGTTTTAGCTTGTGTATTGAATAGCAAACAAATGATGAATACGGGCAAAAGTTTTATGTCAAAATGCATTGAATACCAAATTCGATAAGTTTTTTAACCAATTGAGTACCTTTATGTATTTATACTAGGCAGGGTTTGCAGAACAAACTTGTCTTCAGCAGGTTGTGGAGAAATGTACAGAAGTAAAAATGTGTGTTTTTTTAGATCATACAATACAGGTAGTTCTCACTTAATGACCACAATTGGGACCAGAAATTTGATTTGTAAGCAAAGCAGTCACTAAGTGAAACCACAACTGTTCTTATGATCTTACTTCACCTTTTCTTTGCTTTACAGACCTTTAAATGCAAGGATTAGTTGCAAAGTTGCTTTTTCAAGAGGGTTGAAATGCAAATAGTGGCTAAAAGAGGCAGTTGCTAAGTGGGGTCTACCTATAAAGAATATGATAGAGCCTCAAATTATGAAACATTTTATACCATTATGGAGTTGAAACTTGGTTTCCAAATGAGATAACAAAGTATAAGATGGAGCTAGGAAACAGGTATTGAACTGGAACAAGGGCAGGTATGTGAAAGTAATAGCCTTACTTATTTATTTTCTTTATGGACAAACGAATGAGAACCAAATCACAATATAAATGTCCACGGGAAAGTCAAATTTTCAGGATCATAGGCTCAGCATGATATTTCAAGCACTGCCTCTTTTATATGTCCATGAATGATATTGAGCTCTGGTGACACAGTGGTTAAAGTACACTATTGCAGGCTTACTCTGCTCACAGCTGGAATTCAATCCTGACAGGGCTCAAGGTTGACTCAGCCTTCCATCCTTCCAAGGTCATGATACCAGTATTCCAGTATTTGGGGGGGGGGGGGCTGCCACAAAGAAGAGGGGCTCAATTTATTTTCCAAAGCACCAAAAGACAAGACAAGAAACAATGGATAGAAACTAATCAAGGAGAGATTTCTGGAATTAAGAAGTGAAATTCTTGGAATTAAGGAGAAACTTCCTAACAGCGAGAACAATTAACCAGCGGAACAGTTTGCCTTTAGAAGCTGTAGGTGCTTCTTCACTGGAGATTTTTAAGAAAAGACTAAATACCGGTCAGAAATGTTATACTATCTCCTGCTTCAGCAGGGGGCTGAACTGTAAGACCTCCAAGATCCCTTCCAGCTCTATACTGATTGAGGTCAGTAAAATGAAGACCCAGATTGTTGGGGGCGATATACAAATAATGCTTACATTGTAAACTGCCCAGAGAGTGCTGTAATATATGTTTAAATCAGGGGTGAAATCTAAAATTTATTACTACCGGTTCTGTGGGCGTAGCTTGGTGGGGGGGGGGAGTAATGTGACTGGATGGGCGTGGCCAACTTTTTTTTTTTACTTTTAAAAGCATTTTTTCTACAATCTTAAGAGATTGCAGGAAAAAATTATTATTATTATTATTATTATTATTATTATTATTATTATTATTATTGAAAAAGTTTTTCAAATACTATATTATTATTATTATTAATTCAATTTGTATGCCACCCCTCTCCGAAGACTCAGGGCGGCTCACAAATCATTATAAAAAACATTTAAGAATTTAAAACATTAAAAACATTAAAACTCATTCACACCATTCATGGCCGGATCTCGCCGGATCGCAAGAGTGAGATCAATGGCCCCAAGCCTGCTGGAAAAGCCAGGTCTTGACCACTTTTTGGAAGGCCAATAGGGTGGGGATGGTCCGGACCTCAGGAGGTAACTAGTTCCAGAGAGCCGGGGCAGCCACAGAGAAGGCCCTCCTCTGCGGGCCCGCCAGCCAGCATTCTTTAGCTGACGGGACCCGGAGGAGACCAACTCTGTGGGATCTTACTGGTCATTGGGAGTTATGCGGTAGAAGGCAGTCTCGAAGATACCCTGGCCCTGAGCCATGTAGGGCTTTAAAGGTAATAACCAACATCTTGAATTGTGACCGGAGACCAATAGGGAACCAGTGCTTTTAGAAGCCTCTGACGATCAGGCTACTCAGCTGGGATCGCCAGTGGCTTTTAAAGGCATTTTTTTCCCTACAGCCTCTTCAGCCATCGCTAACAGATCAGACAATCCAGTCCGAACCGGGAACATTCTAAATATTAGTCTGGTCTAAATATTATTGCTTTTGTTATATAGAAAAGGGTGGAGCTTAAATGGTGAAGCCACTCCCAGCATCTTGCAGAATTGCATGCCTACCTGAAGATGCCAATTAATCACAAAGCAAAGATACGAGCGAAGGGTGAAGGGGAAGACTAGCAAGAACATTTTCTGAAGGGAGTTTAAATAATAAAAGGCAGTGTACGAAGAGCATATAGATATGACGACAGCAAACATGATTTGCAAGAATAAAAAGGCCTGGTGAGATATAATGGTGCTACTGTTTACTATGTTTCCCTTTCTTTTATTTATCTCATGCCGCTAGTTTCTTAGGCGTACTTTTTATTACTACTTCTGCTCTTTGCATAACATTGCTCACACACACACACACACACACACCAAAAAAAACCAGTGCATTGTACAGTGGAACTTCGGTACTCATTATTAACTGATTCCTGGAGGCACAATGAGTTCCAAAAACGATGAATGCATAACAAATTTTTCCCTTAAGGAAAAATTTGAGGTCACAAGTCAAGTTTTAGCATACCAAACAAACAATGAGTACTGGGACAAAATTTTCATGTCAAAATGC
This sequence comes from Arizona elegans, assembly GCA_022577455.1. Taxonomy (NCBI): domain Eukaryota; kingdom Metazoa; phylum Chordata; class Lepidosauria; order Squamata; family Colubridae; genus Arizona; species Arizona elegans. The sequence goes on from JAKOOJ010000004.1 coordinate 127,463,384, forward strand.
GTTGGTTTAAAACCAATGAGTTTCAAAGCAGTTGAGTACCAAGATACCACTGTATTTAAGTTGTGTGTTTGTATAATTTAGATAAACTTATATTAGTTTATTGATTTAACTCTGATTACCAGTTATACAAATTACTTTACGTTTGCTTTGCTTGTAAGCGCTTAATTATGGATGGAAATACATTACTTAAATGATAAAGAGAACTTAGTATTACGGTATTATAGTACTCTTTAAGTGTATGGTGCCAATATTTTTAATTAACATTGCAATTAAAAGCAAAATGATGACATTATAATACAGCACTCATCACAGAATGTACTGAGTAGTACTAGGCTTACCTGCCCCGTATGTTTTGGACTGTAAGAACTGAGAATAGTTTCAGGATATCTGCACCTAAAAAAATTCACTATTTTGAGACATTTGCAAGTAAGCAAAAGTTCATCCGGATGAAAAAAAAATACACACACACAGAAGAATGACAGATATGCAAATCCTGGGTAAAGGTAAATAAACCCGGTAAATCTGGTTAAAATATAGTAGCATAGAACAGAGTTTCAGGCTGTTGAACCTGTTACAGATAGTCCTTGCCTTATGTCCATAATGGAACCTGTCAATTGCAGTCATAAGTCATGAAGCTCTTAAAGCAGGTGACCATACAACCCGATTTTACATTATTTGCAAAAGCCTTTAAGTGAACCCATTGTTTGCTACGGGGCAATTTTTGCTACAAACTAGAAGTTTGCTTCTTCTACTATTGCTTAACGCATTGTAAGCCGCCCTGAGTCTCCGGAGAAGGGCGGCATATAAATCAAATTAAAAAAAAAAAAAAAGTAAATGCCAGTTTCCAGCAAAAATGTCATAAATTGTAATCACATGACTACGGGACACTGCATATTGCCATAAATGCCGGCCAGTTGCCAAGCACCCAAAATGCAGCCATATGACTTTGGAGAAGCCAGAGAAAGTGACATTAGAACTTCGGAACTGGGTCTTAAGGAGCTTTTCAGGTCTGTTGTAATTTCTAATGATCACTAAACAACTGGCTGTAGGTTGACTTTCTATAGTTTTTTTGTTTTTTTTTAATTGCAGATCCCCTGATCAAGAAGCAAAACTCTAAGGTAGTTTTTCTCAACTTTGGCCACTTGAAGGTGGGGTGGACTTTCAACTTCATGCTGGTTGTGGGATTCTAGGAGCTGAAATCCACCCATCTTCAAGTTGTCAAGGTTAAAAAAAGTACCACTTCTCTAGAGATAAAAAATTGTTTGCCTTTGAGTGAATGTTTGGGGGGTGGGGTGGATTTGTTTTGCCCTTATTATCTCACATCCAGTTTGTTTTCAGTTCTGCTGAAAACCAGTTTGAAAAACCCTGGGGTAGAAAGTCATTGTGAAGAAAGGATCTTGGTCAGCATTTCATGATCAACAACCCTGGTCAGTCTTCCTGGGGTCGCCTCCGGAAGGATCATTATGGCTTTGTTTGTGATGCAAACTTAGGGGTATTATTTTGGTATGGCGATTAATATGGCCACATTCCATGATCTTTTCTTCACAAACAAAATTTCATGTTCTTAAAATCTTGCTACGAAACAGAAAATAAAACTTGGTCTCAGAAAAAAATATACAAGCTAAGGTTAGCTTTTATATTTTTTCCTGAGACCAAGTTTTATTTTCTGTTTGGTAGCAAGTTTTTGTAATAAAATCCTATTTATGAGAAAAACTAAGTTAAGGCAATGAACAATTTAGGACTAACAAAACATTACAAAAGAACATAACCTCATGTCATCTTTCATTACTTCTGAAGGTGAACCATGGAAAAATTACAAGTTATTTTGCTATTGTGAGGGCACTTTAGTTGGTTTTTACCATTGGCCAAGCATAATGTGGGTGTTAGGAAATCTCCCTTTGTTGATTTTCTTTAGGATGTTGTTGTTAAACCACCAGACATCCCACAGCTCATTCTCTGAACAGCTTCCACTTTTCTGTTCCTCTTCTCTTCTCTTCTCTTTCCTCCTCCTCCTCCTCCTCCTCCTCCTCCTCCTCCTCCTCCTCCTCCTCCTCCTCCCTTTTCCCATCCCAGAAATGAAAGGACCGGATCTTTTACTAGTAGCTATATAACATTTGCAACATTCATTGTCATGCCCAAAAAGGGGGCAGTTTCACACCTACCAGGGGGTTATTCAACTCCTATGTGTGCATGCATGCTCTTGTGTATGTATGTGCACACATATATACACACTTTCTTGTTCTTCAGATACCTAACCCCAAGAAACTGACATACTGGCTTGTATCCTGATCAAACCACAGTGCTACCTTTATCTAATCTAAGCTTATCACAAATACCAAACTCATAAATAAAGGATCCAATATTGAATCAACATAACACTAAGGCGGGATTTGCACATTCATTCCATGCTAAAGCCGAAGCAACCACACTGTGGTTCAACCGAATGAGGAAACACATTCCCAATTGGTACCCCTAAAGTCCTTAGTCTCATCTCAAAGGAGTGTGAGAAACGGACAAATAGCCTATTGGACTACCAGAGTCCATAAGTCTCAGAAGGATAGCAGGCCCTAAAAAAGCTACATGAACCAAAGTTTAGATAGAAAGATTTCAAGGTGTATCAGAACTATTTGTAATCCTGCTGAGCTGTTGCTGTGAAATGAGATTTTGCAAAGTACGTGATTTTGAGATATATTTGGAATCAGAACATTGAAACTGTGAGAAATAGGGAACTGAAAGTAGCTGATGGATAGAGGTTTGAGATGTACACGGGTGTATGTGGAGACTGTCTGTCAATAAGACAGAACAAGGAACTAAGTTGTGAAATGCATGCAGAAAAGTATAAAAAGAATGTCTTGGGATGAGTTCAGTGCCTCTGGCCATAGCTACTTCTTGCTGGACTTAGCTATGTCAGTGGACCTCATTGCAGTGGGTTATTGATATAAGTTGTGTTATGATGGCTGTTAGTATTCCAAATTGCTCATGAAATTAACCTCTGAATCGTAAAGTAAGATTTATTGCTTGTGTTGCTGTCTCCTGTTTTCCTTTATTGGGGTCTTTTGATAACAGGAGGGCTATCTAATGTCACTCCCAAGTAAAGAAAAGGGAGCTTCACGTATGCTCAAAAGCATTTGGGTCACCAAGTGTTTTAACTTGCATATAGCTCTTAGATCCCTTGTTTGTTCCTCCCCGAAAAGGATTTGGCCTCCCAGCCCCCAACCTTCTTATTCACTTCCTTGTTGTCCCAGAAACTCAGGAATGTAGATCTCTAGTGGTCTCCAAGTTAACTCTTCTTTGTGTTCCTAAGCACTTCATTGAAGAATGAAGTCCCTTTGCAGTTCAAAAGAGCAAACTGCTGGGGACACATCTTTAGGACTGCTCTCTTATTTTCAGACTCTGTGGCCTCAAATGGAGGTTTTACCTGCTTTAATGCCTTTTAAAGGGGGGGGGGTGTTGCTTCCATCTACTCAAAGAAAAATTCCATGTTTGGAGGTAGCAAACCGCTAAGCGCTAGTCTTCTAGGAACCACTGAGTTCAATTAACCATAAATGCTGGATCAGATGGATTTTTGTTTGGTTTGGCAAAGGTTATTTTTATAAAAGAGGAGTAGGAAGGAAACTTCTTTTATTCCAGGGGTTGCATTCCTTTGTGCAAACCCACAGATAATGGCATACCAATGGGAGGGAGGAGTTACTGACACTCACCATTCACTTACACCTTCATACTTCAACCCACACAGACAGACAGACAGACAGACACAGACACACACACAAGACTTGCACAAGATATTTTGCTGCCTGGAGCAAAAACAAAGCACCCACCTACCCAGCTCATGCATAAAGGTTGATACCAACAATCAAATTTTACTTTGACATAACAAGTAGGCTGCCCATGAGAAATCAGCCTGCTATCTTAGGGGGCAATTTAGTGGACACAGGACAGGCTACCTTGCTTTGTTTCTCAATTTCTTATTTCTGATCCCTGGACCCCATTACAGGTGGACTTCGACTTACAACAATTCATTTAGTGACCATTCAAAGTCACAAAGGCACTGAAAAATTCAGATGCTCAGCAAGTGGTTCATACTTACAACCGTTTCTGTATACCAAGTTCATGGGATCACCTTTTGCGACCTTCTCACAAGCAAAGTCAATGGAGAATCCAGGTTCATTTAACAACCGGGTAACTAACTAAAGTATCAACTGCAATGATTCACTTAACAACTGTGGCAAGAATAGTCATAAAATGGGACAAGGCTCACTTAACGAATGTCTTCCTTAACAACAGGAATGTTGGACTCAGTTGTGGTTGTGAGTTAAGGACTACTTGTATCTGACAGTAGAAAAAACTGTCCTGTTTTGTCTAACAGTAAGGCTGGACTCTCATACAAACATTGTTACTGCAATGCTGATGAATATAACCTGATCCATCACAAGACCCTCACTTGATACACCCACACCTGAATCCCTTATAAACAGAACACTGGCATCCCCTAAACTCTGCTGAAGATGTTACCTGGCCTGGTAAAGAAATGTTTGGAAACCAACCAACAAGCTTGGAGAACAAACCTTCACCCTCAAACATTGTTGTTTTAGAGAGTTAATTTGAAACACAAATCCATAGAGTTGATCCTACTATGTCTAAATAATGGCTCCTCTGAGCACATGAAGAGGACAGAAAGCACTAGAACCGCTGAATTCCAAATCTTTTCTGTGCCATCAATTAACCTGAAAAAATATGGCAATAGCAGTAATATAGGGACATTTCTGGGAGGGAGGTGGTAGAGCCTTTAAGTTAGTTTTTGAGTCCAGGCAACTGCCTGGACAAGTCCCTGCAGTTTTGTTTTTGTTTTTTGCAAGGCTTTTTTAAAAAAACTGGTTCCTTCCTAAATCTGAGAGAGATTGACTGGCCCAGTGTCATCTCACCGGCTTTGCTTAAGGCAGGACTCCTGGTCTTTATATCCTGATAACTATTACGTCAAACTGAATCTCTCCTTTTCTACAGTACTTCTTTCTAAATGTTCTATCTGCATGATCAGGGGAATTTCTCCCACAACCATCCTGTAAAACAGAACAATACTAGTCCATTCATTCTCCATTCATACTGGAGAAACTGAGGCTGGAACAGTGACTTGTTTGTCTGTACATCCAGGAGCGCTAATCTGAAGCCTTGGATGAGGGGCCAGAGGTCCTTCTCTCATCAGGTACAGAAAAGGCAGTTTACCAAAACTCAATCCAAGGTCCTCTGACGGAAGGTCTCTTTGTAGCTGGAAAAGACAGAAAGCTTTGCAAATAAGTCAGTGAAATAACAGGACAAAGTCCTGAGTGCCATTTATGGAATGAGTAAGAGAGCCACATTAGTCTATGGTGACAAAAAAATAAAATAAATAAATAAATAAAAAACCAGAAAGTTCCTATGGCACCTTTTCCGGCTAATAAAGTTCATTAAGAGGTGTAAGGTATTGTGAGCTGCAATTCATGAAAACCTATACCTTTTATTAACATTTGCTAGTTGGAAAAGGTGTGGCCAGAATTTTGATTTTATGATGGATGACAGATAGATAGATGGGTGGGTGGGTGGGTGAGTGGATGGATGGATGGAAAGGTGGGTGGCTGGGTGGACAGACAGGTAGGCAGACAGACAGACACAAATAAAGAGCAGAAGTCATCTCAAAGGAAGAGGAGCACCCCAAACCATTTCTAAATGAAGATCATCAGAATTCCTTGGTTTCAGAGTGGCCATATTAACCTAGTGCGTCCAGTCGTGGCTTGCTTAACCTCGCCTTATAAATAAAGACACTCGCTGTTTTCCTGCAAAGAAAACAGAGGGCGTTCTGATTCAGCGCGAAACTAGTTCCTAGAAACGTCCCTGCTGACTAGTCACTTATCCCTCTTAATCTCGTCCTGCGAGGTTTTGGCAAGCCCCACTGAAGCCCGGGATTCGTCCTTCGACCCCAGTCAACGTGAGGAACCGCAATACTAGTCCAAGCATCCAAACAGCCGATATCCACACCCACTCGCCTCCCTCGTTCGCTTTGGGGTCTTGTTTCTCCTCTCGCTTCCTGTCCCAAGTCGCCAGTTTCACCTGTCGGTGACGTCATCACGGGATGGGAGAGGTGTGGTTTGGGGAGGGTTGAGGGGGACGAGAGGGGTATATAGCCGGCCCCATATAGAAAGGTGCGTGCATTTATCCTTTGCAGCGTCCTATCCGGCTGTGGAAACGAACTTGAAACTTTATCTCTAACTGAACAGGTAAGAGTCGGATCTCGATGAGGGAGACGGAATACTTGGCTTTTATGGTATGAACGGAATATATATATATATATATACACATACATACATACATACATACATACATATATACATATATACATATATACATGCATACACACACAGAGAGAGTATATATATATATATACACACACACACTGTATATATATTTAAATGCTCGCATTTGTATATTACAATGATGGCAATTATCTAGAGATATGAAAACTGAAATGTATCAGCGTTGAAAATTTGCGGACCAGGGAGTGTTTGGTGTGTGTAGAAGTGGCGCCAACACACCTTTGTTGTGTCCCCAATCTTAAGAGGCTTTAAAGGAGACAAGGGAGACTCGAAGCCGACACCTGTTTTCTGTTCCAGCTCAGAAGAGCCTCGTGTTACTAGCGGAGCGCTTAGGACAACCTGCTGTTTTGAGAGTCAGGGAGCGCTCAGGCGCGCCGGTGCCTAATGGAATCTGGGTTGGTTTCTACTTATCCCAAATATACTTTGCGGGAGGGAGAGTTAACCCCAAGTTCTAACCAGTTGTATTGAATACGGTTATCGTTAATCTTCATTTATTTATTCGCTTTATATGTCTATTGGATTTACATTGCCTCCCATCTCTAATTCATGATTCTGGGCGGCTAGTAATATTCAAGATAATAAAAAAAATATCCCGAAAAAAACATGCAGCCGCCGAGATTCGGGAATTGAAACTCAAGTGAACTTCCTTCTATAGGAAAAAAAACTATTTTAATCCCAACTGGTGGGTTTCGGACAATAGATCCTGAATATCCCTCCCGCCCTCTTTGAGTTTCTTTTCCTTTCTCTTGTCTTTTAAGATCCTGCTATAAAGCGGTAGAAGTAAGAGAAAGAGAACAATTTCCTTTCCTTTCCTTTCCTTTCCTTTCGAATAAGAAACGACAGGTGTACGGGGGAATCGTGCGGTGGGCAATTTCGTGAAACCCTGGCTCACCGCGGTCTTCTCTTTCCCCCATGGAAGAGACAGCCGTCCTTCCCTTTCTTGATCCGGACGAGGGTTGGGTGGCGCCCTGAAGTTTTGATGGCGCGCGCTACTTTTGCAGGAAAAAAAACCCTTTCGCCCTCGAGATGGGGGGAGGGAGGCGAGTTTCGGTTGAAGAGCAAGGAAAAAGCCCGCAGGGCGTCCCCGCCCTCTTGTCGTCGCCCCCACCTGAGCCCCGCCCGAAATCATGCGTGAATCACTGGGGGGGAAACCTTTGTTCTCTGGAGCGTAGCCACTGGGTGACCGCGTGTCCCTTTTGCCTTGAAAGTTGGGTAGATGAACTAGTGAGATCTGGGTGACGGTTGGCGAAGATTTCCTTAACTCTCTGTAAATAATTATTTCCTTCCCGCCCTAAGAAAAGGATGCCTAAAGCTAAAGATGAAATATTAGTATTTCTTTAGTTTCCTCCACCACACAGGCACAAACAGGCACTCGCAATAAATAACTTATTCTGAATAAGTGGGGAAAAACAAAGGCCAGGGTCAATCCCTACCTGTTGTATATGCACAAATGAAGGCAAATATACCTGTCCCAGGATAATGATGCAAGATCGAATTTGGATGGGTTACCGGGACCAGAGATTTAATCTTCTGAGCTTCCAGACTCATGCTGGGGCGCATTTTTCAGGGAAAGTCTCTTGTATTTGCACAACCTGTTGTGAAAAACTATGTCAGGTTAATTTTTTAAAAAATGAATTTAATTGAGTAAACTGAATTATGGCTAAATGCATCTTGCAATTGCGCTCCCTGTGCCTGTTTAAAATGAACCGTAGAGATGGTTTCAGAAAGTGAATCTCTTTCTGAGACAAGTTGGGGAAGAACGCAAAGTAAACCTCCAGGGAACAAATACTTTGATTATTCTGAAATATTTCAGAGTTCTAAAGAAGAAATCTCGAGTCCTGTTTTGCAGTTATTTATTTAGCGTATATCATATCATACATGGACTAGTAAGATATATTAAGGTTTCATCTAGATTAATAAAACCCTTTTTCTGTTTTGCAGTTTCTCGGTTTCCTAGAAATGGTGTTAGCTGGGATTAAGAAAGAGCCAGGCATAAACTCTTATATTAAGTGTTATACAGAAATATTGCAACAGGTGAATTTCTATACACCTGTAGCTTTAAGCAATGACACACTTGTCTGAATAGCCATCCTGCCTCGCAACCCTAAGCCAGATGGAAGACTTGGCCCAGTGCCTCTGTATAACAGTAAAGTTCTTCCCATCAGAAATAACATAGCTCCTCCTAACTGAACTAGACTTTCTTCTTGAACAAAGGATAGTAACCATCTCTCTTTGTTACAAGCAACAGTTACAAGGATGATATTACTGGCTGTTCTAACCAGTTAAGACTAAGTGAGATGGTTTAATCTGTTGAATGAGCTTTAGCCAATGAACAAAATCCTATTCTAGTTCTGAATTTGTCTTTTGAATTTTTAAACAATTGGCCTTGTTCATAGATTGGATAAGTAGAATGGGATGCCATTCTACTTACAAACAAAAAGAGATGACGTGGAACTGATCCTACCACCATGATGTAAAATGATACAATCTTGTAGCCTTAATTGAATTTTGCATTGACTATTAAGTTGATCTCCTGAACTTGAGAGACAATACGAAACAGTGATTAAGAGACTGGGCTTGGCCCATGGTTCAAGTCTCCATTTAAATACTAAGCACTGAATAACCAGTATAGCTAACTCTGGTTTACCAATTTACAACACAGAGTTATTGTTAAGAGAAAAAAATACCTGTGTATTTTGTGTACACTGAGCTCCCAAAGACAAGGTCAGGTATAAATAGAATACAGTGGCAAAAGCAGTGGTTGTGTTGACACGACACATTGAGGCACAAATTAGCCAACCAATTGGTAAATTGGGTGTGGTGTAAATTGAAACCCATGTGATTAGTTCATGGTACAGTTCATGAATCCAGAAATGAGATTAATTGCATAAATTTTGTTCAGTTAACTGTGGGTCTAACCATGTTGTGGGAACACAGCCAGCGGGGAAGCTGTCATCTTCTGGGGTATATGGCATTCAGTGTATTAGTCAAAAAAAAAAAAAATGCTTCAAGATTCCTGACTTTGTGCTACCATGGTCTAACATGGCTCTCCTCCCACAACGATTGGAAGAAATTGCAACCTACCTGGAGGAAGACTGGTGTTTTTCAGCCTAGGGAGAGGGGAAACTGGGAAGATTGTAAATACATGTCTATCTTTTCTGTCCAAAGACATCTACTTTCCACAGCTGGGATTAGAATTAAGGAGTTCAGTTTGCCAAGAAGCAACTCTGTTGAAGTTATTTCTTGAGAACAACTGTAAGTGACCTGGGCGTGGTGGGATGGAGAATGTAATAATATAACTGCATTGCTATACCTGTGGGAGATAAATTATATGTACACAAAATGTTTTTGGGTGATGATAAGAGTGCTTTATAATCACCCACATGGTTACATTCTGGGTAGTTTACAAAATTCAGATACACGAAATGCACATAAACAAACAACAGATAAAACAATCAAAAAGATCCATTATATAGAGACAACAGGGACCCCACAAATACAGGTAGTCCTCCACTTACAACCACAGTTGGAACCAGAACTTCCATTGCTAAGTGATGCATTTGTTAAGTGAGTTGCAACCAATTTTGCTACCTTTTTTTACAGCCGTTAAGCAAATCTGGCATTCCCCAATTGACTTTATGTGTCAGATGTCCCCAGGTAAGTCACAAATGGCAATGACATGATTATGGGTACATTGGGATGGTCATAAGTGTGAGGACCAGTTGTAAGTAAGTTCTCAGCACTGTCATAACTTCAAATGGTGTAAGTTGAGGACTACCTGCACATGAATACACAAATATATGATCACTAGAAGGAACCACTATACTGTTTATAGTATATAAACAGCCTGAACAGATACAGCCCATAGTGGACTTCAGCTGTTCTTGGAAGTTCAGCAGCAGTGTAAGCTCTGCTTAGGACTTGGATGGGGCTGTTGAGTAAACAGAAAAATTCCTGAAAGAAAACTGAGGCAAATAACTTTTTGTATAATTGCCCATATGCATATGCTGTTACCAAGTTGAGCTTGACCAGAGAGAAAACTTGATGATATCTTAATATATAAGAAACTCTTCTCCAGCTTATATTATTTTACAGATTTTAAGGACTGCTTATGGAGGTCTACAAAAACATTTTAAATAATGTTGCAATCAGACCAAAGTATGCAGAATTTGGAGGAAAACTCTTCACCACCACCACTTCTCATGAGGTGCAGGATACCGTCTAGTAGAGTGTTTCTCAACCTTGGTAGTTTGACGTTGTGTGGACTTCAACTTTCAGAATTTCCCAGCCAGCCATGAATTTTGGAGTTGAAGTCCATATATCTTTAAGGCGCCAAGATTGAGAAATGCTGGTCTGGTAGGCAGCAGTATCACTGAAACAAAACAGTGATGTTATAGGTCTTTTTACACAGGGACTAAAGACTTCAGTGGGAGCATGAGCCTTCAAAGAGACAATCCATTTGTGTTCTTTTCCTATATTTCATCAAAAAAAAAAAAACTCACCCTGTTTTAACCTTCACCAGTGATTTTCATTGATAAACTAGCCTAATAGCAAATCTAAAAATGATAAAAGACAGCAGGGGAAATCATTCACTTCACAGAGCCCCTAGGCATCCATTTCCAATCTCAGTGTCAAAGAAAAATAATTAAAACCCAGGGTCATTCCTAAAAACAAAAAAAGTCATTCCGCCCATTGATCTGGGGCAACCTGATCTTAGGGTGCTGTTTGTCCTGCCTGTGGCTTGAAATTCTTGGAACAAAGAAAACAATTAGGACAATCACTCAAACAAAACAAAAAAGTGATTTTGCTTTAATTAGACATTGCAAATAGCCTGCCATAAGGGGATACAACAAATGAAATTGACATTGTAGACATTTGTTGCTAATAAAGGAGAATATTTGTAGACATTTGTTAGTTTTAACATTTCAGGGTTCAAGGATATCTTATCTAAAGGCTTGTTTAAATATGTACATTTGTCCTCATCCTGCAGGAGATGGGGGATTTCTTTGAGGAGTGGTCAGTTTTGTAAAAAAAAAATCACAAAAAACACAAAGATGGACATTTTAAGATGAAGTTATTTTTCTTTTCCAGCCTAAATCTTTTTTTTTTCCTGTTCTCTCCATCTCACCTGAAATTGATTTTACTGCCAAATGAAATATGAGAACTATCTTTTGTAATTGGTCTTATATTTTATATTTGGAAAGTGTTTCAACACCAGAGTTTCCTTGTTTGGATGGGGATGTGGAGCTTCTAAGACATTAGCTCCTGCAATTTTATTATTTTAAGCATATGAAGAATGTACTAAACCAGATACAATATGGCAGCTTTAAAGTAAAATAAAAGTCTCCAAATGGTACATTCCTGGTACCATTAATTTTGGATATTTGGACTATACTTTTCTAGAGGTGTCATTTGCATAGATTACCAGGAAGAATTTGCTTGTTATCCACCCTTAATCCTAGAAAGTTTATCCAAAGCATGGCTTTCATCTAATATTATTTGTCTTGGTGTATTGTTTTTATAAAATTTTGGGTGGGTCTTTCTTGCACAGTAGCACAGGGAAGGGCTTTTGGCTTGCAGGATCTCTTCTTTTTTTCTCTACATCCCTCAGCTGTGACAACTTGATACTGATGTCAAAGGCAAAACAAAACTCAACAACAGCCAATATGGAGATGCAGAACAAAAGGGTTTTGAGAACAGGCTCAGCCTTAATCAGGTTTTCCTTCACTTAATGTCATCTTGAAATGTTCAGCAACAAACATGATCAGCCAGCTGATCTTAAGAATTACAGCAAACATGGCTTGAAGATGCTTAGCTAGAAGAATGATTCCCTGAAAATTCATATTCTACATGAGAAATTAAAATGTGAGACAAACCTAATTCTTTCTCTTCCCCTGCTCTTTGGTTTTGATTTCAGCAGCCTGCTATAGCACAATTTGCCTGGGATTGATGAGACTGGGTTCATACATTGGGCTAAACCGTGCTTTGTTTAACATTGGTTTTTGAATAAACCCCGTTTGGATTCACAGAACATGTTTAGCCAATGCTTGAACTCACATCATACATTAAACCCAAACCAGGTCAATTGTGTATATGAGGACACTGGGTGAAAAAGGTTTTATGGTTGAGGGACCAGTTTGGAACTCAAACTTCAGCAGGACTGACTATTTTTAAGAAAGGAAAAGCCCCTGTCTGGGTATGTATCTCCTGTCTAATAGCCAGGTCAACAGTTAACAGATACCTGTTATTTCCTCTGCTTAATGTTGCCAACCAACTCCAGATGACTCCCATATAGCCCTGAGGGCAAGGGATGATACAGCTACTGAGACAGCTTACAAAGCAACTATCTTTGACCTGTTGCAATCAAAGGGGGGAAAGAAGCTAATTGCACAAGAGCCATTTATATTCTAGGTACATGACTAATTGGAGGAAGAGTTGAAAAGCTCCTACTCAAGATGAGATAAAGAAAGGGAAAAAAAATAAACCCAAGTGCCTGAGCTGGCCTTGGAACAATTGTTTGAGTGATGAGTTGGGGTAAACTTTGTATTTGAAGCCAAACCACTTTTTTTACACCTCCACCTTTAGGCTGAGTCAGGCTGAGGCTGATTTTCCTGAGTTAAATGTCAACATCATTTTTTAAAAAAACAAAAACAAATTTTTCAGGAAAAAGAAAGATTCAGCCGCCTGACTACCTTCCCTGCCCATTTAAATAAATGACTCCAAGTTCGTTTGGCTTTTGCTTCCTATTCCTATGAGTAGTGGTGCTGCAATGGTTAGAATGCAGTATTGCAGGCTACTTCTGCTTTCTGCCAGTTATCAGCAGTTCAGTAGTTCGATTCTCACCAGGCTCAAGGTTGACTCAGCCTTCTATTCTTCTGAGGTTGGTAAAATGAGGACCCAGATTGTTGGGGCAATATGCCAACTCTGTAAAATTGCTTAGAGAGGGCTGTAAAACACCATGAAGCAGTTTATAAGTCTAAGTGCTATTGCTGTTGCTATCATGTATGACCCCTGCCACGGTGATTTATATCGTAAACTTCAAAGAAGTCATGATTTGTGTATAAACCTAGTGATCTCTCCATTTTCTATTGTTAACAATTGCAGCAAGTGTTAATTACTATTTCCCACTTGGTCAGTGATGATAGTAAAATATCCAAATATCATATCTCAAATCTCCACTTGTAGCAAATCCATGACCTACATAATTTGAGATCCTAATACTGTAGTGAAAAAAATAAAAAGCTTTCTGAATTAAAATTGACCAAGGTCTAGAATTTTGCAATTCTTATAGCTAAAGAATTACAATTAATAAAGATGCTGGACCAGGAGTAGGAAAACCTGAGTTCTAATTCTCCCATCGGAATGAAACTAATTGTGTGACTTTGGGCCAGTCACTCTTTTTGAGCTCTACTGTAGGAAGTTCACTGGAAACCACTTCTTGGCCAAGAAAAAGTCATCAGGTGGTGGGTAAACTTGAAAGACTAGCAAAAAACAGCAAAAATAACTACTAAACCTAATCAAAATTAGCAAAAGAAAATGAATAAGACTTATGCAAAATATATTTTACTTTTCCAAAAGAATTAATCAAGCAGGATGTTTTGAAAATCAGGACAAGTGTCACAACCACAGAGATTATAAATTCTTGAAAGAATACTTATAGCTATTTGATAATTTGGACACGATACTGAGGCAGTATGATTCATGGGGAAAGTGTGAGCATAGCCTTGAAGAATTCAACAGATACTTGGCAAAATGACAAAAATATCTTTTTAAATCATCAGCTGAACAACATAATGCACATTCAGAGAAATGAGAATGATACTGTAATGGAAACCCTTGTATTCACATATACCCTAATTTCTACCATGATCTGACTTTTAAAAACATTTTAATTTGCAATTGCATCGAAATAACAGATTCTGATTTATTCTGCATCTCTGAAGGAGAATTATAAGATGGGTGGTGGGAGAATTTACAAAGCAGTATTTGGGGCTAGGATGCAAGTACAGATTCATTTGCAAATTAAAGAGGAGGCAAATTGTTGAATTCAAGCACAGGATCTGCTCAAAGAATGGTAGAACAATGACTTTGTATGGCATGTGATCAAACCCCCAAATTTTGCAGCTTACAGTGTTACAGTGAAATGTATAAGCTTTAACTGGGAAAGCTAAATTCAAATCCCACTTGACTCATCCATTATTCTACATCATTGTTAGATTTACTTTTGAATTGACTTACGCACTGGAGCCAATTTGCACAAGGCCACAGGAGGTGACTGTTAAATTTTCAGGAATTTTGAGAGCAGGAATTCTGAGCCACAATGCCTAGAGTGCCAGTCAGCTATTTGGTGATTTGCAGCCTAATGGTGGCAATGGAGCCCACTGAGGCAATTGTTATACATTTCTTCCGCACATCACTGCTCATATCTCTCCTTTCCTTTGGGAGCTCAAGCCACATTATGCATAGTGTAGCCTCCTCCCAATTTTTTCCATAACAACAACCCAGTGAGGTAAGTTGGGCTGAGTGAGTGACCTATGCTGAGCTGGGAGGACTTGAAACTGGGACTTTCCAGTCCATGGTTGCAAATACCATTGTGGCTTTACATCGCTAAGAGTATTTGTTTAACTTGCAATCCAAGTGGCTCCAGGTGGCATACTGTACATGGCTTAACTGCCTCCTAGTCCCAATAATACAGTTAACATAAATAAACACCCAGAAACAATTATAAAACACATGCACACCTAAGAACTTGTGGAGGGGAGGTCAAATGCAGCTTCTGGATATTCCAACTTTGTTTCCTCTAACTTAACATCTTTTCTTAAGTCAAAGATGCCCAAAACTGCATCCTGAGATCTTTTACATATAAAATGTCCTCCTTGTGAACTAGCAAGGGCATATTGTCAGAATGGGATTACTTATACCAATGCTGAGAAAAATTCCTTTAATGGTTTGGTTGCTACAGAAAAGTTTATCACCTATATTTTCTAGGCTTGCAAAATGCCTATCCGCTATCCAGCTTTTAACCAGAATTGACTGGATCTAGAGTTAATCTCCAAAGAGCAAGGAAAGAACTCTCCTGTTCCTTATTTATTTTAGATGTCCTATTCCATGAGAAGAAAAAGCAGTCTGGAATTTGGAGAATAAATGCTATTTTTTAAAAGAGTCCCTTCCGCTCCCCCTAATATTTAAACCCTGTAATGGGCAAGCAATGGGATGAGTGAGAGTTTTTTAGTTTGCTTGGGAAACAAGCACACAGCTAATCCTTACTACTGGGGGTGGAGGGAGGGAGGTTGGCTCGGGAAAACCGGCTCTGCAAGAGGGAGTCTGTATCAGCACAATGGGCTCTGTAACTTCCAAGATTGGTTGGCTCCTATGACCTCATCGTTACCTTTTTGTTTGTCTGAAGTTTAGATTAACTGTCTTCAGTTTTATTATGTTTGTCTAGAGCAATGTTTTCAACCTTAGCAATTTTAAGCTAGGTGGACTTCAACTCCAAGAATTACTCCACCCCAACCCCACCCCAGCATGCTGCTGCCTGGGGAATCCTGGGAGATGGTCCATCTATCTTAAAGTTGCCATGGTTGAGAAACACTGTTCTAGCTTCTCAAAGGTTTGCCACAAAGAAACTTTATTGGATTAGAGCAAGGATTTTTTTAAACCTGGATTTACAGATTAGATACAGAGTTAGAAGGGACCTTATAGGTCACTCCACCCAAGCAGGAGAGCCAACACCGGGTGTCGGCAACCCGTAGCTCCGGAACTGCATGCAGCTCTTTCATCCCTGTGCTGCAGCTCCCTGTTGCCCTGTTTTGGCAGAGGGATGAAAGAGCTGTCGCCCTGTCACGGCGGTGGCAATGGCCAGAGCCTTAGTACGGGAGTGCAGTGCCTCTGCACTTGCCTTTGCGTGGCAACAGGATTCTGCCTTTCTCATGGTACATTTGCTGTTGCCACCAGCAAAGAGGATTGGGAGAGAACGGCGGGGCAGAACTTGTGGGGTGAGGGCCATCCCCCAAGCCTGGCCTTCCTCCTCCCTCATCAGTGGGGCCAAGAGAAAGAAGGGGGCAGTGTGGGGAAGTGCTCCCCTCCTCCAGCCAAGCACAAAAGCCCAGCGAGAAGGGGGAGAGCTGGCCCGGCAGAAGTGTCCCCTTTGGTGAGTCAGAGGCCTGGCCCAGCTCTTGCAGCAAGACACTGTTTGGCACCTCTAGACATGAGCTGCCGTCTTTCAAAAATGGTGTCACTGTGAGGAAGCCAGGTAGCAATGGCTGGGGCCAGGGGGGGCAGCGGAGGCATCAGGGCTTCTCCCCCCTCCTCAGCAAGCCAGGCCTGGAAGAGCGCGGAGAGTTGCAGACCGAGCACTGGAGGGTCAGAAGGCGTGTTCTGACATCGCCCCAACATGCATTTTCAGCATGCGCTCCTCTGTCCCAAAGTGGGATTGAGTGGGAGGTAGGGAGAAGGATAGGGGGCTTCTAGTGGGAGGAGCCCGTCTGGCTTTCCTTTTGGCATGGGGCGGGGGGAAACCCAATAAAAATCCAATTTCCCCCAATAAATGGGAAAATAAAGGTCCGGCGGTCCAGAGTCCCAAAAGTGGGAGGCTGGAGTTGCCCTGAACCTGATCTGCTTCAGAGATGCTGCAGCTCCTGTCACTTCATTCACTCATTGGGTCATCCTGAAGACCAAGTACTGGATGAGTGTAATGATCTGTCTCTATCTGTGCCTGGCCCACTGGACCTTGCCAGGCAAACAAGAATTGTTCATGTGCCTGATTTGTCCCAGATAAGTGGCTTTGCGCCTGCATGGGTAAGTTACATTATTCTATCTGTTCTTGTGCACAGATACACACACACACACACACACACACACACACAAAGACATATACAGAGATTCAATGGCGAAGAGATGTCTTTTATACCTAAACACTATTCTTGCAGCAATCTGCTCTTGCACATGGATGCAGAATGGCTGGGAAGGGGGCTGCTTTACAAATATGCACTCACTTGTTGGGGTTTTTTTTTAGGATTCTTAGATCTTTCACATCTGTTCTCTCTCTCCCTCCCTCCCTCCCTCCCTCTCTCTCTCTCTCTCCCCTCTCCCTCCCCCCTCTCTCTCCCCAGACATCAGAATCCCACCACCCTCCCCCAGGAGACAGAGAGAGAGAAGAGACACAGAGAAACAGAGAAGAGACACAGAGAAAGATAAAAGACACAGAGAAAGAGAGAGACAAGAGAGAGAGAGAGAGAGAGAGAGAGAGAGAGAGAGAGACCTGTTTCCCACAAAAAAGAAAACACTGGGAGCCCCAAAACCTGGCTAGGCGTGGCTGAGGGGGGTCATGTGACTGGATGGGAGTAACATAGAGTTAGTCACGCCTACCCAGGTTTTGTGGCTCCCGGTGTTTTCTTTGGGCAAATGGGTCCAAATGGTTCTTTGAGTATTTGGTTGCAGATCCCTGCCCTACACTATTTCTGACAAATGGCAGTCCAATCTCTTCTTGAAAGCTTCTAGCGATGAAGCTCCTACAACCTCCAAATGCAACCTGTTCCACTGATTGATTTAGGCCTGCTTACCCAATCTCATGCCCTCCAGAACTGTGCTGAATATGTCTAGAAGCCAAAGACAGGATTCAAAAGCTTTACAAAATCCCTGTTTCTCTCTAGCAACAGAAAAGGGGAACTGTCCTCCTGCTGAACACAAAGTTTTGAGTTTATCTCTTCTGGTTCATAGTAGTTGTGGACTTGTCTTGTCCTGGATCCTCAGCTGAGTGCATGCTGACTTGCATTATTCTGACTTTTGAGAATAATGTGAGTTATGCCCCAGTAATGTTACAGGATGATTTGGCATAATCCCCTTCTAAATCACTAGCTAAATTAGCACCCATCAGCAAACCTGGGATTTTTTTTACTAGATCAGATGCTGTATAGAGAAAACTGTAGGTGCCAAAGGAAGCATGGCTTGGTCCCTACAGCAGAATTGAAGCATTTTTTATGGGGGCTAACAGTTAACAAACTGCAAGAGTCAGTGATTGCAAATAGCAGCATTTGTGGGGTGGGCGAGTCAGTGACATCAAAATGACACTGACTGGGCAACTGAAACTCACAGCCCTTGCACTGAGGATGTTACCTAGTTAGGGTAATGAAACATCTGCAAGAAAACAAGCAAGCTCAGACAGCACCAAGGACTCTGCACAACCCTTGCACTAGATGCAAAGAAGGTAGGTTACATCCTGAAAATAAATTTGAATGAATTTTCCTGGGGTTTTTTCTTTGTTTGCATAAGATCATTTTGGACACCTGTTAGGGGCTTTATGTGTTTCCTGTTTCAAAGTGGCAGGAAATCAATGGATAGTTCTGGCTGCATCCTTGGCAAATATTAAATGTAGTGATCTGGTGCACTGTTATATTAGGGTAACATTTTACAAAGTTCTTATGGTACACTGTTATTTCTCTCCAGGACTGCCTACCTTGAATCATGGTGTCAGCTGCTTTTCAAATCATGGGCATGGCCCTGTCTGTAGTGGGCTGGATTGGGGCCATCATCACCTGTGCCTTGCCTATGTGGAAAGTGACGGCTTTCATTGGTACCAACATTGTGACAGCCCAGACCACTTGGGAGGGGCTGTGGATGAACTGTGTGGTGCAGAGCACTGGCCAGATGCAATGCAAGGTCTATGACTCCATGCTGGCTCTGCCTCAGGATATGCAAGCCGCCCGGGCTCTCATGGTCATCAGTGTGCTTCTGGCCCTCTTCGGCCTGATGGTTGGCATCGTGGGTGCCAAATGCACCAACTGTGTGGAGGATGAAGATGCCAAGGCACGTATCATCATTGTTGCCGGGGCCATCTTTGTGGCATCAGGAATCCTTTGCCTCATCCCAGTCTGTTGGTCAGCCAATACTATAATCCGGGAGTTCTACAGTCCATTAGTTGTGGAGGCTCAGAAGAGAGAGCTGGGCTCGTCCCTCTACCTTGGTTGGGCAGCAGCTGCTTTGATGATCCTCGGAGGAGGATTGCTGTGTTGCAATTGCCCCAAGAAAGAGAGCAACAACTACAGTGCTCGATACACGGCTGCTGTCTCTCAACCCCGCAGCGATTACCCCAGCAAGAACTATGTTTAAGAGAGTCACGTCGTCGTGATGATGCAGTTGCCATCCTGAAAGCTCATTACTGGTGGATTCCCAGAGAGCAGCAGAACTGCATAATGAACATCCCTATGGAGAACAGAGCATCCTGCTCCACAATTTCCCAACATTTCTGGCCCATCAGTATTTTTTTCTCTCTCACTGTTACCACTAAATAGATTTATTCCCACGTATTTCAGCTCTTCTTTTGAAGAGAATCCTTGATTTGTGATAGAAGAATTCAGTATAGGTAGATAGGTATTGAATCAATGTCCTATTTTCAAGTAGTTTGTGATAAATGCCTTTGGGTGTTGTTGCCCTCTCCCTCCATTACACAATCCCAAATAGCCTGTAATTGCTCAGAGAACGTATCCTGTTCAATAGGGTGATGTGGGGTGGGGTGGGGGAGAAATGGTTACTCTATATCTATGTTTTTGAAGCTGTGATGTGTTGTATAGTATTTTATGAAGAAATGGGATGTGGCCTTTTAGACCTGTTGTTTTTAATTTTTTTGCAATTGCTCTTGCATGCATTTCATACCAAAAGCCAGTTTTTTCCTCTTTTTTAAAAAAAATATATGTAACCTGAATAAAATTAATGCTTTTGTATATAGCAGTTTGCCTTTTGTCTTTTGTGTGTGTGTGTGTCTGTAACTCTGATGAATCTACTACTGGAAAAAAAAGTCTTCTTTGTTTTTTGTGGGGGGTCATGGGCTCAAAGCATTTATCATGTGACTCCTTCCATTTTATTGAATCTGAAAGTGAGGGTGGATGGTTTCTCACAATAGGGCATTCCCAAAGTAGAAAGGCTTGCATGGCAGAACGGCAGAAAAGAAAGCATGCCTTGCATAGGAGAACTACACTCATAACAACTATATTTCTTTGTCCAGCGGAAGGCAGGAAACCATATGATGATGAATGGTTGAATGGGGACACCCCCACAAATATCCTTTGTTGTGGTTGTTTTTATTGCTAGGTTCACAGATGTCATAATGGGATTTTACAGGGTTTCAGTTTAGAGCAATATTTCTCAAACTTGAGTACTGAGGTTGCCATGACTGACTAGGAAATTCTGCCAGTTGAAATTCACATATCTTAAAGTTGCCAAGGTTGAGAAACACTGACCTAGAGTGTTGTATGAATAGCTGAAGATAGCTGAAGCTTATTCACTAGCCATGCCAGCAGAATTAGATGCAGGACCCAGCCAACCTTGATTTAGCTCAAAGAATCTCAAAGAGATTCTGATGAGTAGAACCTTCACTAGATTGGAATGAGTTTCTAGTTTATGGTCAAGAAAAGAACCAGTTGTCTATGAATGCATCCCGAGCTCAGACTAATGTAGCCTTTACAGTACTTGTATATGCCTTGTCTTCCTCAATCTGGGGTTATCTAGAAATTGTGACTTGAATGCCCAGAATTTCTTTAGCAATATGGCCATTGCTGAGAATTGTGGGAATTTTAAATTCTTCATATGGAGGTTGATCAGATGGGAGATGGCTGCAGAATATCATGAGTAGGCAAGCTGTTAGTACTACATATGAGCCCAGTTTGAATCTGTTTACATGTTAATCCATGGTTTGTTTACTCAATAAAGTAAAATTGCCTAGGTTCATATCTGCTGTGCTCTGTGGCTGAGTTTGCATAACACATTGCTACAAAAGCAAATAAATCATGCAGCAACATTCATAAAAAACCACCATGATGCCAAAAAATGTAATGATATTATTGTGAAAATGCTTCCGCTTATATATTTACATTAGATATCACATATGGTATTTACCCTTCTTTATTCCCTTGGAATAATTCATGACATGGATGTCTACAAAATGACATCACATTCATCATGATATCACCCAAACAATTCAAATTATATAATTTGTGGGGTGGCACTGTGATGTCATGGTATCTTCTACCAATTTGCCTATGGTTACAGCTGTATTCATCCAGCAC
This sequence comes from Arizona elegans, assembly GCA_022577455.1. NCBI lineage: Eukaryota > Metazoa > Chordata > Lepidosauria > Squamata > Colubridae > Arizona > Arizona elegans. Next base: position 127,484,787 of record JAKOOJ010000004.1, read on the forward strand.
AATCATTGGAGAAAGTCTGGAGGTGATAGAAAGTATATCATGAAGACTGCTATGTTGGGGAAACACATTTGTAGTTTACATCATGAACTCTCGCTGAAAGATGTGATTTTTTGTAAAGGTAAAGTTTTTCCCTGTCCAGTCTTTTCAGAGTCTAGTGGACTGTGATTATCTCTGTTTCTTAGCTGGGGAAACCAGCATTGTCTGAGGACACTTCCATGGTTATGTGGCCAGCATGACTACATGCTGAGGCACATGGAATGCTGTTACCTTCCTACCAAAGTGGTACCTATTTTTTTAGTCACATTTGCATGTTTTTGAACTGTTAGTTATATAGGAGCTGGAACCAGTAATGGGATCTCACCCCATCATGCGGTGCACAGGTCTCGAATCTGGGCAATGAACTTTCCAATGGACAAGAAGGCTGATGGAGATTCAAAATGAGGCAAAGCTCTCTCTCAATTCCAAGTCTCATCTCTCTGCAAGAGAAATGGGTTGAGCAAAAATCTGTACTAAACTGTATAGCAAGGGTGCCCAACCTTTTACTGCATGAAGTGAAGAGCATAATGTATGAAAATATCTGTAAAAACCACATAGAAATGTTAAAGGTTTACAATCTTGTAGAGCTGCATTATATGGCTGCATGTGACCCATGGCCATGGGTTGGACATACAATATCTGCTGTATAGTTTAGTATATGTGAAGATCATCATGTTACCAGAGATTGAATTAAGTACTTTTTTTCATTAATTTTAATGGAAGAAGCTTGCAAATTACTAGAATTGAGGCCTGGTGGTGAAGTGGTTAGAGTGCAGTAGTGCAGGCTACTTCTGCTGACTGCCAGCTGACTGCAATTTGGCAGTTCAAATCTCACCAGGCTCAAGGTTGACTCAACCTTCCATTCTTCTGAGGTCAGTAAAATGAGGACCCAGATTGTTGGGGGCAATGTGCTGACTCTGTACACCACTTACAGAGAGCTGTAAAGCACTGTAAAGCGCTATATAAGTCTAAGTGCTATTGCTAGAATGGATCCTAGGGCTGGGGATTGGTCAGAATCAATTTCCTAGATAATTGTGGTTTAATTAATTAAGAAACCACGATTAAACAGTCATATAGTAGGACAGGATTCTAACCCATGAGAGACATTTTGGTGTAGTAGTTATGGCAGCAGGTTGGAAATAGGAGATTGTGAGTTCTACTTCTGCCATAGGCATGAAGCCAACTGGATGACTGTGAGACAGTCACTCTCTCTCAGCCCTAGGAAGAAGGCAATGGTAAATCACCTCTGAAAAATCTTGACATGAAAGCAGCAGGGACTAGTCCAGGCAGTTAGCAGGAATCAACACTGCCTTGAAGGCACAAATTAACAAAAAAATGTTCACCCAATCAATGTACAAGTTTTTGGCACCAAGGAGTCATGGACAAGTCGGTTACATGAAAAGAAGATCTTTATCAGGCTTGAAACATTCAAGTTTAGGGTAATTTCCATTTCTGGCCCCCATATGCCCCAGGCTAAGAATATAAAGCACAATTTCTGAAACACTAAACAAGGTCTTCATGCAAGAGAATAAGAGCAGGACAAATTTGGGAAAGGATATATAACAGTTGCATTCACATACACATCAATCATGAGTCAACATGAAATCCCTTGGCCCGATATTTTATTTTCCATCCCATAACTTTCTCTCAGATCCACAGACAAATCACCAAGATACAGATCTTTCCTTTACCTTTCCCATAGCATTAATACTAGATTCCCTAAGGAGATATCCTTTCTTCTGCAGAAGGCTTATTCTTTAAATTCTCAGCAAAAACAATCCCATAGCATCAATATCCCAAGGAGAAATTGTTCTATAGAAGAAGGCCTTATTGTTTAAATTTTCAACATGTGGTGATGGAGATAGTAAAGGCCTCTGCACATATTCAGAAGTTCCAAAAAGATTGGTGGTGTAGGCTTGGGTTCAAATGAAACTGTATACAGCATCTCAGCCAGATGTTTCACCCAACAAGCCTTTCTCAGAGAGATAATTCTACCAATTACAGCTTCAAAACTGTAGTATGGAGGAAGCAGGAGGGAAAGAAGATAAGCGATCACATTGCCCCAAGGAAATATGTACATTCCTGATGAAGATATTAGAGTACAGTATGTAGCAAAACCACAGGAATCCATAGCCTTAAGGCAAGACTAGTTCTTGGAAGAATTTAGGTTTTTCCCAACATATCTTCACTAAAGTCATACTACTGACCAAGCAGAGGTACTAACATAAACACAAATAGCGATAGAGCTAGTTATGCACAAAATAGTTTGATTCTCAGGAAACTGCTGAGCAAATTCAAGGAGCAAATTTAAGCTGTAGAACTAGGAATTGGCTAAATTTGAGTATAGACAGAAAGGGATACACCAAAAGCAACTGGAAGGAAAGAAATTGGCGATGAAAGAAGTTGGGGTTGAAGCAGGAACTCAACATAAGTGTGAAGATTGGAGTTCTGCACACAGATATCAAAGAACTGGGTGACTGCTGGGAAAAGATGGGAGAAAGACTAAATACCCAGAAAATGAAAATATAGTACAGAGCTGAAGGATTGGGGGATGGAGGGTGGGGAGGGATTTTAAGTCATGCTAAGTCTACCACTAAAGCAGCAGTTTTAAGCAACTGTTTTTAGATGCCAAGAAAGGGCAGCACATGGTTAACTGTTTAACTAGCGGTTGTGTTTTTACTGCCAGGGAAGTGAAGCACTTAAAGATTTCTTGCCTCAAATTCCACAATGCCACAAGTGTTACACACTTGAATTAGCAGAGATTGAATTTTCTAGTCTGCTTCAAGCAATAAAACGGCTTGGTCTAACCCCAAGCTTTGGAATTGGAGAAGATAATGGCTTTTAGTTTGATGTTAACCTTCTCCTTTGCCAAAAAACGTGAGGGTCAGTGCCTCTCATTTTATCCTCAAGAAAATGTTACAAAGTAGATGAGGTTGAAAGAGAGATCTTGCCAGGTTGCTCAGTAGGTTGGGTGGAGAATCAGACTTGGAATTTTAAAATATTTCATTGTTGTTGTTTCGAGTCAGGCTGACTCCCGGTGACCGCCTGGACAGGTCCCTACAGTTTTCTTGGCAAGATTTGCCATTGCTTCCTTCCTTGGGCTGAGAGAGAGCAACGGGCTCAAAATCCCCCCGCTGCTTTCACATCTAAATTGGGACTAGACCTCACATTCTCCCAGTTTCCAGTCTTGTACCTTATCCACTGTACCAGAGGTGCTATTCAGCAGTTTCTGACCAGTTCTGGAGAACTGGTAGCGGAAATTTTAAGTAATTCAGAGAACCTGTAAATACCACCTCTGACTGGCCCCTCCCCCATCTATTCTCTGCCTCCTGAGTCTCAGCTGATCGGGAGGAAATGGGGATTTTGCAATATCCTTCCCCTGGAGTAGGGTGGGAGTGGAGATTTTACAGTATCCTTCCCCTGCCACGCCACCAAGCCACACCCACCAAGCCATACCACACCCACCAAGCCACGCCCACAGAACCGGTAGTAAAAAAATTGAATCCCACCACTGCACTGCACCAAACCAGTTCTCAAGCTAATATTGGGCGTTGTTGACATTGCCCCATCATGAGAAATATATTTGGGTTTTAGCAGATAAATTTAGAATGTAAATGTGACAAAGGTTTTAATCCAGCACCCCCAACTTCAGCACTCCAGAAAGTGGACTTCAACTCCCAGAATAATCAGCATCTGATAAGCAAGTACAGATAGTTCTCAACTTAGGATCACAATTCAGCCCAAATTTCTGTTGCTAAGTGAAACATTTGTTAAGTTAATTCTGCCTCATTTTATGACCTTTCATGCTACAGTTGTTAATTGAATTACTGCACTCGTTAAATTAGTAACATGGTTGTTAATTGAATCTGGGTTCCCCATTGACTTTGCTTGTGAGGAGATCACAAAAAGATGATCACATGACTCTGGGATACTGCAACCGTCAAAAATATGAGTCCCTTGCCAAGCCTACAAATTTTGATCACATGACCGTGGGGATGCTACAACAGCTATAAGTGTGAAAAATGGTCATAACTCACTTTTTTCAATGACGTTGTAACTTTGAATGGTCCCTAAATGAACTGTTGTATGTCAAGGACTACCTGTACTAGTCTTAGAATTTGGCAAGCTTAGGAGTTTTTCAATCCACTACTACGTGCAGGATTCAGCATAGCAGAAGCAGGAGATGGAATTAGAGGCAGTAATCCAACTATTGGTGTCTTGGATGTAAACAATTAAGACGACATGGGACTTGCATTCCGTCCCTCCCCACCGCCAGCCCCCTCAATTGTTTCCTGCTAGAGTTCCTCCCTTGGCAGTACCTTGTGCCTCACAAAGCAACGTAGATGGAGGAAGCTGTACTTCATGCCAAGGGGGGCTAGCTTGTCCCTATGCGCCTGACTGTGGAAGGCTCAGCCTGGCACTGGAATGTACTGGTACCTCTCCAAGAAGCCAGGCAGGGATCTCGTCTTACAAGGGTCGACTTCTGGGCCCACATCCAAGAAACCTGAAGTATTCTGCCCGGGGGGAGAGCGCGGGGGAGGGGGAGGGAAAAGCAAAACTATAGGTCTTGCATTTCTGCATTCTGCTTAAAGAAAAAGGAAAGCAGGTAGCCAGGTTTTCTCCTCATGGCCCAGATTCCTAGCATTTGAGTTTCTTAGAGAGAAATGCTTCTAATCCAACTCCCCATCCTGGGGAACAGGATGTTTTGAGCAGAAGTATGTTTGGTAGAAAAGAAGCAATCTTATGAATCATGGGATGATTGGATCTGGTTCTTCCTTGTATATTTCTATTAATTTTTGTAGATTGGCTTTTTTCACTTTGACAATGCAATGGAGGAGGATATGGATCGACATTATGGTAGTCCTTGATTTACAGCCACAATTGAACCTGAAAAGTCTATTGCTAAGCAAGGCAGCTGTTCAGTGACTTTGTGACTTTGTGACTTTTTTTTGCCACAATTGTTAAATGAATCACTGCGGTTGCTAAGTGAATCATGCAGTTTTCAAGCGAATCTGGCCTCCCTCACTGACTTTGCTTGTTAGAAGCCATTTGGGAATGTTACAAATGATGATCAGATGACCCCAGGATGGTGCAACTGTCATGAATACATTCCAGTTGCCAAGTGCCTGAATTTTGATCAGATAAACATGAGAATATTGTAATGGTCATATATTGAAAAACAGTAATAAGTCACCTTTTTCAATGGCAGTTGTGACTTCAAATGGTCATTAAATGAATGGTTATAAGTCAAGGACCGGGTGAAATCCAGCAGGTTCTGACAGGTTCTGGACAACCGGTAGCAGAAATTTTGAGTAGTTCGGAGAACCGGCAAATATCCTCTGGCAGGTCCCAGAGTGGTGTGGGAATGGGGATTTTGCAGTATCCTTCCCCTGGAGTTGGGTGGAAAGGGAGATTTTGCAGTATCCTTTCCCTGCCACGCCCACCAAGCCATGCCCACAGAACCGGTAGTAAAAAAAATTTGATTTCACCACTGTCGAGGACTACTCGTACTTATTTACTTCAGGAACCATAACCTGACTTGCTGTTTGTTTGATGCTCTGTCCTCTCTTACAAAGAAAAAGGAAAAGGTGAAGTGGAAGGCTGAGGAATTCTGGGAATTGAAGTCCATGCATCTCAAAGCAGCTGAAGCTGAGAAACACTGTTTTAAGGGATAAATCTCATCTCTCAGTCCTAACAATGGAAACTGAAGATAAAAATGCAGTCCTGATCTGTGGGAAATGCAAATGTTCTTGTAATTTACCACACTCTCCCGCCAGTATTTGATGCTGACAAGATTTAGCTCATATTATATTTAGGTTCCCATGTTGTGTGCTCTGTAATCCAACTAGTTTGGTTTGATTTTAGGGCATATGAACTAGCTCCGTGTTAGTTATCTGACCATGATTAAATAAACTATGGTGAAGGGTGATGGAAAATCTGTCCATTCCCTATAAAAGAAATATTGTGTTCTTTTATGCTCATTTAATTTCAGATTCTAGATTTAAACCATTCTTCTATGAAGAACACAGAAACTGAATTTTCTCTCAATGGGGAAAGCTATGGATGGATTCTCTTCCCTCTGCCGCATATCAGGAAAATCCCTGGAATTCCCCAGCAGTGTGATGCTAAGGAAAAAGTGTCATTGATGCTGATGCCCTGGCTATTGGATGTATGAGAAAGCCATGTAGAGACCAAGCTATTCCCAAGATCTGCCCCTTGGGAATCCGTGGAAGGAGGAAGAGGTCAGTAATCATCTACAGGTAGTCCTTGCTTAGTGACCTTGCCAAAAGCTACTTATGACTCAGTTCTGGAGTTCTAATGACTGAATTCTCCCACAGTCTCATCAATGCACTGTGAGTGCTTGGCAAGCATTTCACCTTTCCATAGTCACATGTCCATGATTTACCACATTTATTTTGCCAGTTTCTGGCCTTTTCAGCCAGTTTTCAGCAAAAAAAAAAAGTCCATACGAATACATTGATTCACTTAATGATCATCACAAAAAAAGTCGTAAAATGGCATCTGGCCATGTGGGTGGTTTGACTTACGACTGTCATGAGTTACAATGGAAATCCCTGGCTCCATTACAGCTGTAACTTGCTTTGTAACTTGTAACTATCTTTATGAGAATAGTAAATGGCAAGATAAATGCTTTGATTTTAATTGCTGTGCCCAGCCTCAAATTTGAGCAAAATGCCTCTTGGTGAGCTCTTTCCTCTGTTAACTTGTGCTAGCAACATGGCAAGCAGCAGTGTTCTACAGTTTAACATATAACAGATTAACAGAGTTGGAAGGGGCCTTGTAGGTCATCTAGTCCCACCCCCATTCAAGGAGAAACACCATTTCTGACAGATGACAGACCAGTCTCTTCTTGAAAGCCTCCAGTGATGAAGCTCCCACAGCATCTGAAGGCAAGCTGTTCCATTGGTTGATTGCTCTCACTGACAGAAAATTTCTCCTTATTTCCAGAATCTCTCCTTGATCAGTTTCCATCCATTATTCCTTGTCTGGCCTTCAGATGCCTTGGAAAATAGCTTGACCACTTCAAATATTGGAACACTGCTATCATGTCTCCTCAGGTCCTTCTCTTCACTAGACTAGCCATGCCCAGTTCCTGCAACTGTTCATCGTATGTTTTAGCCTCCATTCCCCTAATCATCTTGGTTGCTCTTCCTGTGCATATACACACATATATACTCCATTACAATTTTCTATAATTATTCTATAATTTTATAGTATAAAAGAATTCCCTTTTCAGAATTGTGGGGAACTGAAAGAGATGGAAAAGAAAATGAAAACTTGCTAGGTAAACATTAATAGCCAACCTTGATTGAGGGATCATTGACAGCAATTCCAGTTATTATTTATGGTATATCATACATGGACTAGCAGCATATATTAACATTTCACCTAGATTAGTAAAACATAATGAATTATAAATTTGTAAAAGATTTATGTTCAAATACTAATGTCTAGACCATATAATCATTGAAGCACAGCATTATTTATATTAAAAACAATCAAACAAAATAAAGCTGGAAGGGACCTTGGAGGTCTTCCAGTCCAGCCCCCTACTCAAGCAGAAGACCCTATACAATTTCAGACAAATGTCTGTCTAGTCTCTTCTTAAAAACCTCCAGTGATGAAGCACCCACAACTTCTGAAGGCAGGCTGTTTCATCTGTTAACTGGCCTCACTGTTAGGAAGTTACTCCTTAATTCCAGGTTGCTTGAGTCCTTGCTTAGTTTCCATCCATTGTTCTTGTCCTGCTCTCTGGTGCTTTGGAAAATAAATTGATTCCTCCCCTTTCTCTTTGTAGCAGTTTCTCAAATACTGGAATACTGCTATCATGTTCCCCCAATCTTTCTTTTCTCTAGATTAGCCAAACCCAAATCCTGCAACTCTTCTTAATATATTTTATTCTCCAGACCTTTAGTTGCCTTCTTTGCAGTTTTTCCAAAGTCTCAACATCTTTTTTGTAATGTGGTGACCAAAGCTGGATACAGTATTCCAGTTGTGGCCTTACTAAGGCTTTGCAATCAGATACTGGACCTGTATATGCCTTCAATTTATAGCTGGTCACAGTGTGATCTACAGTTTGATTTGGGACCCTGCAGTCACACTGAAGGGAGGATAATATTTATTTATTTATTATTAAAATTTATATGCCGCCCTTCTCCCGTAGGACTTGGGGCGGCTCACACAATAAAAACCACAACAATAAAATACTAAAAACCAATCCAAATTTAAAATCCCCAAAGTTAACAGCCTCATAGTCAATCAGGGAATTTGCTGAAAAAGCCATGTCTTCAGGCCAACGTGGAAAGTGCGGAGATTGGGAGCCATCTGGAGCTCGGTGGGTAACCCATTCCAGAGGGTCAGTGTGGCCACAGAGAATGCCCTCATCCTGGGGGTCGCCAGCCGACATTGTCTGGCCGACGGCACCTGGAGGAAGGCAGCTCTATGAGAACGCACTGGGCGGTGGGAGGCCGGTAGGAGGTGGTCCTGCAAGTACCTCAGGCCCATGCCATGAAGGGCTTTATAGGTAAGTGCCAGCATCTTGAAGCAGATCCGGAAGGCCACCGGCAGCCAGTGCAGCTCACGCAGAAGAGGTGTTGCACGGGAGTAACGAGAAGCTCCTGTAAAGCAACCCGCGCAGCTGCATTCTGGACCAGCTGGAGCCTCCGGGTGCACCCCAAGGGCAGCCCCATGTAGAGGGCATTGCAATAATCCAACCGAGAGATGATGAGAGCTTGAGTGACTGTGCGGAGGGCATCCCTGTCTAGGAAAGGCCGCAACTGGCACACTAGGCGAACCTGTGCAAAAGCCCCCCTTGTCACGGCCATTAGATGATCCACCAAGGACAGCCGTGAATCAAGAAGGACGCCAAGATTACGAGCCCTTTCAGAGGGAGTAAGCAACTCCCTTCCCATCAAAAGTGACCGGGTGACTAGATCAGGAGATGCCGGGATCCACAGCCACTTAGTCTTGGAGGGGTTGAGTCTGAGCCTGTTTCTACCCATCCAGACCCGTACCGCCTCCAGGCACTTAGACATCACGGAAAGGGCATCCCTGGGTTGATCCAGGGTGGAGATGTACAATTGGGTATAATCAGTGTACTGATGATACCTCACCCCGAAACTAAGAATGATCTCACCCAGTTGCTTCATGTAGATGTTAAAGAGCAGTGGGGAGAGAACCGACCTCTGTGGTACCCCACAAGTGAGGGGTCTCGGAGAGGATCTCTGACACCCCACCCAAACAAACTGCATACGGCCCGAGAGGTAGGAGGAGAACCACTGTAAAACAGTACCCCCCCTCTCCCAACCCCACTCCCCCGCTCCCATAATATGCCCCCTTTATATAGAAAGTCCCAGCAGACACCATGTGAGGTGTGAATCCTATTCAGGATTGTCTATTGTTGGCATGGTAGTTCAAAGCCTGGCACCTTTTTTGTAGGGTCATGTATATGTCTTCCTATGTCTGGACCAGTGGTAGGTTTCCCCCGGTTCAGACCGGTTCACAAGAACCGGTAGTAAAACCGGTGGGAGGCTCCGCCCACCAACCCTGACGTCATCAGGAAGCTTCTGCACATGCGTGTGCACAGTCCTGTTGTGAACCAGTAGTAAAGGTAAGTACAGCCCACCCCTGGTCTGGACATTCAGTGACCTATTGGTTTTCCATTAGAAATCGATATTCAAATTATTGGGCAGATGTTCTTCAAGTGCCCATCCACTTCCTGGATGTGAATCTATATGAGCTATTCTGATGCCATTTGTGACTTATTGAGGTGCTCCTACAAAGGAGAATGGGAACACTTCACAGTATATACTGTACCTTTTGCCTGTATTTTACACTTTGAACACACACATAATTCAATCTCAAAAACTTAATATTTGATTAGCTCTACCACTCTTTTCCTTTGAGAGCAGGGCTTTGGCCTGAAATATGCAAAGAATCAGAAGGAATGAAGTGTGCCTAAGTATGCTTGAAATGTATACCTGCATTTTCCCCCAAACTACCACCCTTGTCTTCTCTCTGTGGAGTGTAATATGTCTGTCCCCCTTTGACCTGGGACCTTAGTCCCCCAAAGCACATGCTGGGAAGAAATGTGTTAGTTTTCAGGTGCCAAGATTCTTCAGGTGCCTGCTCGGTACTTTCCTCCTATATGCCAACTGCCAAGTATACTATCTCTGCATTTGCATGATAAATTGTTGGCATATTTTTCTACACCACAGAGTACAATCAATGGTCTTGGTAATTTCATATCCTCTCATTAAAGTGCTTAATTTGAGGCTTCTTGCATTCTCTCTCTCCCTCGTGATCAAGGAGCGTTTTTCTCCTTTTTTTTTTTTTAATAGATTCAACTTGGCTGAAAAGAAGAGTGCTTCTGAGTATGTCCAGACTGCATCCAATTCTACTGAACAGTTTCAACAGATCCAGGATTAAGAATAGAACCAGTTTCAAAGCCAACCACAAACTCCTGTGTGTTTGTTGTTTTTTAAACACTTAAATGATTTTTACTTCCAATTACAATTGTGCAATTGCATTAGCCTTACTGTACATCCCTGTTTTGATTTGAAACATTTGAGATTGACACTGTAGGAGAGCTTAACTGTGGATCCACTGTAGATACTCAAGATCAGGAACTACGGAGTCAAACAGGATTTGCCATGAAATATTGTTGTATTCTTAATATTCAGCACAGTTCTGTGCAAAATGAAACACTGTGGGAAATTGGATGGCACCCTGTATGCTCATGACATTCTTAAGCCAAATATAGTATTAAGGGCATGCATTTGCCCAACATGTCATACTTGACTAAATTTAATCTTGTTTTATTGGTTTTGTTGTGGCTGTCTTGTACATTTTAATTCAGTGTCCTGCGTCGCTTCTAAATATGAGCTAACATAAGTTAGCAAAATTAAGTGTATTCTGCATAGCCTGCCTCCCACCCTTTGACAGTTTTAGAAATCCTTTACTCCCCTTCCCTACTTCAAAAAAATCCAGGCACAATCAGGTTACAATTTTTTTTAATTTATCTGAATAATATAATAATATAGTTGTCAGTTAACACTATACAAGCTCATGGAAAGGATCCCCATAATATTTTCCAGCTTACGCAAATTACCTGATTTCAGAACATCTTTGAAAAACCAAACACATAGAGCAAAACAAGAGAGAAATAATCTTTTTCCAGGGAAAAGTCAAACAGATTTGCAAGCCGGAATATTTCTGTAAAAGGAATGGGGCTTAAATGCATTTGTTCAAAGTCCTATTTCTTTCTGCTGAATTTCTTTCCATCCAGGTCTGAAGCAGGTGGTTGTAATAGGTAAAGATCAATGGTCAGGGAGGTAACAGACCCCTTTGTTTACCCAGGCCCCTGAGAATAGCCAAATCCTCCACTAATTATTAACCAGAGAGCAAATAGCGCCAGTCCCTTGCAATTGTAGGGTCAGGGTTCTTTCCCACCCACCCCGTCTGCTCCAAACAACTTTTTTTTTTTAACTAAATCTAAACTAATGTCTTTGCTCCCAACTTCAGTCTTCTTTTTCCTGCATCTTCTTTGCAGGGGATTCTGGCCTTTGCCCAATATTTACATCTTTCATGAATCATTTGTTATTTATGCAGGTTTGGGTTGGTTACCTTTTTTCTTCCCAAGTCTTCTTGCATTCATTAAGTCCCCAATTCTTTCAGTCAGGCATGCATTCATTCCTCTTCACCGTTTTTCTTCAACTCTGTGTCTCTTTATTCTTTAGATGCTGATTTTGACCCAAAAAGAATGGCTTTTGTATCAGAGTAGTCAAAAGAGTTTATAAAATAACCAGTTCTCAGTGCCATTTTCTGTTCCTCTCATTATTTAATTTGTCTGCTTCTTGACCTGTTCTCATAGCCTCATGTTCTTTGTACATCTGCCTAAGCAGGCCCAAAGCAATGTGCTGATTGAGACAAAGGATATGTATTTATTTATTTGTGTATTTAAATGGAAGGGACATCCAACTCCAGGTCATGCTGAGCATCTTACATTTAAAAAAAAATAAGAAAACCATATAACAAGGAGGGGGTGGAAACATGTACATTCAGGGGGAAAAAATCAAGGAAACAACTGTCAGAGGTTCTACACCCACCTTACCTTCCAAAATATTTTGGAATGTCATCAGAATGAGAGCCTTAGATGGGATACCATTCCAGACGATAGGTATTGCAATAGAGAAGACACACTGCCTAGGTTTCCACATTGCTTAATTAAAGGGATTTGGAATGCATCATCTCTGCCTAATCTTACTGGGTGAATAGAAATTTCCAGAACAGTCCTGTAGCGGTTCTCAGTCATCCAGGTCATGGTTGTCCCAAAGGTGCTTTTTCAGGAGGCAGTTCAACTTTCTTGATTTTTTTTTCTTTTGAAGACATTTCACTTCCTATCCAAGAAGCTTCTTCAGCTTCCCCGCTATCCTGTCAGAGCTGAAGAAGCTTCTTGGATGAGAAGTGAAACATCTTCAAAAGGAAAAACAAGAAAGTCCAGTTGCCTCCTGAAAAAGCACCTTTGAGACTATCAGAACAGGCAATTCATCAAATAACCGGGCCAATGAAACCATGTATAGGTAATAATCAGCACCTTGAATTATACCTAGAAACAGAATGGGAACCAGTGCAGCTCACGCAACAGCAATGATAAATGAGTAAATCATAGCATGAACATCATTGCCTGCACTGCTGCATTCTGGAACAGTTGTAACTTCCGAGTGGTCTTCAAAGGCAGACTCGTGTGCATCGTATATTGCAGTAGTCCATTCATGAGGTCTCTAGGGCCTAGGTGAACATCTAAAGGGCCTCCCAATCTAGGTACAGCTGCAACTTGGGCAACAGATGAATCTGTGCAAAGCCCATCCCCACCCCCCCATGGCCACAGCTTGCTACCTGCTGTTTGAATAAGAACTATGGACCAAGGATGATCCTCAAGTTGCCTACAGTCTAAAGTGGGGAAGTACTATCTCATATAAAACTAAAGATGGAAAATCCCCAGATCAAGGGTGGGAGGGAATAAACATAGACCATTTTGTCTTGTCAGGATTGAATCAATTTGTTCTTCCCCATCGAGACCTGAACAACCTCTAGACCAGTGATGGGTTGCCCCTGGTTCAGACCAGTTTGCAAGAATCGGTTGTAAAACTGGTGGGAGGCTCCGCCCACTGACCCGGACATCATCATAGGTGATCTGCGCATACACAGAAGAAAGAGCGCAGGCACGAGCGTGATACAAACCGGTAGTAAAGGTAAGTAGAAACCACCCTTGCTCTAGACACTGTGACAGGACATTGACAGCATCATCTGGACAGTCTGGGATCAAGATGGGTATCATCTGATACTGGTGATACTGACAGATCACTTCATCTGATTGTTTCAAGTAGTTGCTGAGCAAGAGGGGAGAAGCTTCAAGCTCTGATACACCTTAGAAACAAAGAGCTGCAACATTCCCTCCCCAAACACTGATTGGAGCTGACCCCTGGGAAAGAGGAGAAGCACTATAAAATGATGCCTCCCTTCCCCAAATCCTGCAGCTGGTCCAGAAGGATACTGCGATCATTCATCATTGGTACTGAAGCCACTGAGAGATCAAGAGCACCACTCCCATCCCAGCTTCCCCAAAGATCATCAGCAAGTGCAGCTAATGCTGCCTCTGTCTCTGTATTTTTCTGTACTGTACTCTACTGTACTCTACTATACAGCAGGGGTGTCAAACTCAAGGCCTGCGTACTGAATCTGGCCCATGGAGTGCTTAGATCTGGCCCGAGGGGCCACCTCAGAAACAGTGAAGGAACAGCCCACAATGCCATTGCCAGCAAAAACATTGTCCAGGGGGGCAGTGTGTCCTCCCTCCAGGGTCCATGTTCACTGGCAGAGGACTAGCAAAAAAAACTAAAAGCAAAACAAAAGGAGAAATGTTTCCCCTTTTGCATTTGAGCATCCAATGGACAGGAAAGAGGAAAGACAAAGAAGGAAAGATGTGAAGAGAGCAAGGAAGGAAAAATAAGGAAAAAGGGGAAGGAAGAAAAAAGGAGAAGGAAGAAGGAAAAAGAAGAAAAGGAAGGGAGGGAGGGAGGAAGATTATAATGAGAGAGAGGGAGAGAAGGTTTGAGGGAAGTCCTGCCTTAGCACTTGGCCACCAAAGGTGTCCCCGACACAAATGACATTGAGCTAGCCATGCCCACTCCAGCCCCCCAAGGTCAAATACAACCCTGATGCATCCCTCAATGAAATCGAGATTGACACCTCTGCTATACAGCCTGAACTCTGACTTAAATGGACCCAAATAATCTTTTTCCTGTAAAATCCTCTGCTACAGATGTCTAACCACTTTTCATTATTGCAACATTCTATTCAAAAATCAACCGGTTGGAAATTTAACTCATACTTCATCATCCTTGACAGGCCCGCTTATGACGTTATCCAACCAGTTTAGAAGCCCAAGGCATACCTTCTGTCTCACAGTGCAGTCTTCCAAGAGAAGGAACAGCCTGAAGTCTTCGAAGGGACAACAGGCAATAGGAGAAGACTATTACTTTGGCCTGAGATAATTACAGTACCTCATTCTCCAGATGGCAAAGCCATTGCTATCATGGTGTTTCTAGTCTTCTTCCTCTACTTCTTTATTTTTCACCTCCACATACATGTTATGCACTGTTAATTTATCCATATACTTGTCCTAAACCTGCCCTTGTTTGTTCAGCTGCCCCAGTTGTTCCTGCATTCCACTTGTGTTTGCTGATCTATTCATCTCATTTAAAAAGATTTGTTCATTGTCTCTCATATCCCTTTATTTGTTCACATTTCCTCAGTCACTCACATCACTCATTATACTTGTATACCCACACATACACGCACATATATACATGCACCAACATTCCAGAATTGCCAGATATCATAGCTAAACCCAAACTGATAAGGTTGTCCTATCTTCTTGTTCCAGAAGTCCTTGGGCCAATAATGCCTGTCCTAGTTTGGGTCCTGCAGTATCTGGCAAATTTCATCACCACCTCACCACTACAACTGCTCAGACATAATCCCGCTTGTCAATCGTACTGCCTGGTGGAGCAGTAGATCTGGCTGGAACAGAATATGCAATACGGCCTGGGTAACGGTTGTCCCTTGGTGGGCAGGAGCAGCACAGGAGTGATCCTCCAAGGAGTAGTAAGGCAGAAGCTGCCCAACCAACATAGAGAGCAGCCCCCAGTTCCCTTTTGAGAGATTCAGCCACAATTGGATTGTAAAAGTCACGGATGATGGAGTTGGCACACCAGCAGACAGGAATAAGTGCGAGAAGTCCTGAGACGATAAAGAAGGCACCTGAGGTAATGACAATACGTGCCTTGGCACCTTCTTCCTCCACACAGTTGGTACACTTGGCTCCAACAATACTCACCAACAATGCCAGGACAGCAAGCACCACAGAGATAACCATGAGGGCCCGGGCAGCTTGAATATCTTGAGGCAGGGCTAGCATGGAATCATAGATCTTACACTGCATCTGGCCAGTACTCTGCACAACACAATTCATCCACAGTCCCTCCCAGATTATCTGCGCCACAACAATGTTGTTTCCGATGAATGCTGAAACCTTCCACATGGGCAATGCACATGAAAGGATAGTCCCCAACCAGCCAAAGATACAGAGGCCCATTGCCATGATCTCTAGCCCTGCAGATGCCATTATGGGTATCCTTCACCTTGGCTATAAAATGGACACCTCTTTTTTTCTTTCTTCTGCTGCCCTCCGGGAGGACCAAAGATGGTGGTTTATGGACAGCAACAACAATGGACAAGTTGTTCTGAGTAGAAATCAATCAAGACAGGAATTCCAAAAACACACCCTCTAAATGGTGGTACGCAACGTCAGATGTCTATGTTTTCGCCCTGAAAGCAAACTCCTAATAAATAAATCCTAAAAGAATATTGCAGTGAGGTGGCTGTCCAAGACAAAGAAACCTATGGAGCTTTTCGGCAAAATTAAGTCTCTCTAGTAGATTAGCGAGCACAGAAGAGGCCTTCTTGGGTTACCTGCATATGGAAAGCAGCCTTGAAGGTGGCAATCTATAGCTTCCGAGAGTCTGTTTTTGATGTAGGGTCATCCAGAAATAACTGCCTGTGAGGTGTCACTTTAGGAGCTGGGTTGGAGAAGGGTAGACCAAAGTCTGAAAGGTGAAGAACCCCTAAAGGGGAAATAAGGATAAATCCAGTGCTATCTTTTCTCTGTGGCTCCGACAACCTGCTTGTTATTGCATTATTCTGCTTCACAGGTACCTGTTGTCTAGAAGGATCCCAAGGGAGCTTGAGCTTAGGGACAGTGAGGGGCGGGTTATATGAACCCCCAACAGGTGGCTGGGAGGGGCACCAGACTAATCTGAGAAGGGCATTGGGGGATCCATGGTAACCAAGACCTGGGTGGTGGTGTTATGGAGAGAGTTTGAATATTTCTTTATTTTCTGCTGGCTAGTTGGGAAGCTGCCCATTCCAGAGGAGAAAGAGGGGGGAGAGGAAGAGGCCGAGAAAAACAAGCAAGGGTGGAAAGGGAGGGAGGGAGGAGGAAAGACAGAGAGACATAGAGGGAGTTATTGTGGTCAAATTCTTCTATAGAAGAGATTTTTTTTTTAAAATGGAAACTATTGGATATTCATTATGCCAACCAGGCATAATGCCAGAGTTACATAGACGTGTCACATCTACTATATAAATTAACTGAAAGTTTTCACAAGGGTCCACATACAGGCATGTGCACACAACCCACACACAAACATACTGTAATTTTCATTACACAAATGCAACTCTCTATAATAAATACGTAACAGAAGCTTTTGTGAACTTCATTTTGTAAGATAAAATATTATCTTGAGTTGCACTGAAAGAATAGACAGCACCACTATTGTTAAAAGTGGTTAATCACAAAACATTTGTTGGGAGCAGCATAATCTGACATTAGTATTCTATGTTAATGTGCATAATATGATTAAAAGCACCCACAACCTACTTCTAATTCTAATAGAAGTTAATTGAACTTCTAATTCAAACCAAAGAAGACGGAATTTGTTCTGATTATCTGTATTTTAGTGGATTTAGTCCTGTTGTTAACTGCACGAGTTTGACTAAGTCGCTTTTGGTTCAACATGTTGGGAGAACCCAGTCAATTTTGGTTAATTAATAAATGTTATGTACTAATTCAGTCATCGGGACTTACAGATATGCTTATCCATATTGTGATTAGGGTTACTTTAGCACCCAAACCCAGTTAAAGAGTCGTGACTGGATGAGTTCTTTAACATGAGTGTGAAACCAGAATTGTAATTGATCTAAACCTTGGTCTGCACAGTATTTCTCAACATTACCCATTTTAGGATGTATGGACTTCACTTCCCAGAATTCCCCAGCCCAGAATTCTGAGAATTGTGAAGTTCAAGTGTTTGTGTATGTGAGAGAAAGGGAAGATGGAAGAAGTGTCTGCAATTTACTGCTGGTTCGAATCTCTCCAAGGCTCAAGGTTGACTCAGCCTTCCATCCTTTCTAAGGTAGGTGAAATGAGGACCCAGTTTGTGGGGGCAATAAGCTGACTTTGTATAAATATACAAAAGTATGAAGGCTATTGCTTAACGCATTGTAAGCCGCCCTGAGTCTCCAGAGAAGGGCGGTATATAAATCATTTTTTTTAAAAAAAAAGTGTCGCTTTTAACTGCTTTTTCCTGCCTCAGGATGCAAAGCTAAGACATTAGAGTGGTCTCAAAATGATGTCTCTCCACCACTGCCATCTCTGTTGTTTCTGCCTCCCAGAAATATGCAGAGAAGAAAAGAGGACACCAACAGGATAAATGGAGATTAAATTATACATATACTTTCCTATTACTCCTAGCTTTTTCAGCATTGCAGCCATTAGTTGTTGGATTCTCCTGCCTAAATGGACTAGAACAGAAACTAGCTTGAAAGTCCATTTCCAGATGTCGACCCCTTTCCTTTCTTTGGCCTGTACCCCTACTAAGGGATTCCTCTGGTTCTTTACCTCTTCTGCCTGTGCTGGGAAAGCAAGTGTTAATTGTTTTCCTTTTTGTGGATAGGTTTTTCAGGACATGTAGACTTTAATCCACATCTCCCTCTGTTGACTTCATCCCATACATGAAACCTTTTTATCCAGTGAATCTATTGGTTAAAAAAAAGCAGACAAGACCACCATTTTTCTCTTCTTCCTGTCCCTTGGGTTACAAGAAACTGGCAATATTTTTTCAAATAAAGATCCTAATAGCATCTTTTTTGACCAACCAATTTTATTGAAAGGCACTAACTTTCAAGAGCTGCAATTCATTTTATCAGATGCACTGAGCACTAGACTGAAGTAAGGTTTAAATTGGGATAAGGCATGGTGGGGGGTGGAAGTGCGGGGACAAGGTTAGCTGTGTAGATGCAGGTTATTTGTGAGACAGAGCACACATATCTTATCAACTAACACTTATAATGTGTTAAAAACCCTTTGTGTTTGTTGAAATCTTCTGAGATTGTCTAAAACCTTTGAGTTAGCAGTCTTTTGCTGACTGGTGCTGTTGGTCTCTCTTTTCTCCCCCCAAGATGGTCATTGTAAGGTCTGTCACAGAAGTTGAAAAGCTGTGATATTACTTTGTCCTTGTTTCGGCTCCTGATGTCAAACTTATGTCCATTTATTCTTTTGCAAAAAGTGTGTCCCATTTGGTTTACGTATAATCTGGAGGATTAGAATGGGCAAGTGATGGTAGATGTACCACATTAAAAGAAAAGCATGTGAAGGCACTTCTCAACTTATGTATGTGTTGGCGCCTGCACAGGGCTGCTGATAGTGATGTGGGTCTGTGGCAAATTCCAATTTCCATGTTACCATCACGATTCTGTTGTTTGTCATTCTTTCTGAGAATGGACAAATTCTGCTTTGGACTGGACAATTGTCTGAATGTCAACTGGTGCCTGAAAAAGTGCAGGGTCATTGTCTAATATGGATTGTAGCTTATTAATAATGCATTTGAGTATTTTCAGCGGTGAGCTGGAAGAATCTGCAGTAGTCTGGCAGAACTCTTATTCGTTTCACCTTGTTAAAATCCACCATTTCATCAATGAACCTAGCAAGGGAAATAGGGAAGGAAAGGAATGCTAGTGAACATTAAAAAAAAAAAAGTTCCTGCATTTCACTGATCAAAATCCCTTCAGAAGAGGAAAAACCCTAGCAGCCCAGGACAAAATGGCTGGGGAAAACAACCACACCACCAGTGACTAGAGGGAAGGTCTATCATTGCCACAGTCAGCATAAAGTAGTGGATTGGAAGGGAAAAAATGAAACGAAGTGCAGCAGGCAACATGGGAAGTGCCACCTGTCTTGGAACTAGCAGATAAAACTTTTCATATGTAGCAAAAAAATTTGAAAAGAGGTTGCCTCCCCAGTGAGTTGTGGGGGAGAAACAGGATGACACCAAGCACTCCTGTCCTTGCAGGGGCAACTGGTCACACAGATCAACCCTAATCCTAAATCTCACTGAACACAAAGGGCTTATTTCTGAGTTAAGCATGTACCAGACTGTGTGGTATGTAAATTATCACATCCCCGGATATGGCTCTTATAAGGCAAACCTAAGACAGTCAAATAAAGTAATCGGGTAGTCTAACAGAAGTTTTCTATCTCCAGTTCAAAATGAGGCATGTTGCCCAAGACTGATAAGATGCTGAGCACACATAACTCTGAAAAGAGTTGATAAGGTGGCAACCGCAGTTGATAAACAGGAGATTATTGTTCACCAGGCATAGCTGTAAAAGGAGTTGCCTTCTAACCCCCGGATGGCCTTTTCGTTTTCCTTGTGGAACAAGTGAAAAAAAAATGGGGCTCCCTACAGTTAACCCATAGTACTTGTACTATTCAAAACAGCATCTGGATTTTTGCACTGGAAAATTCAAGAGCCATCAACATAACAGAGGAAATCTCAAGGGAGGAGTTCAATATTTCAAGCATGAAAGCAATAAATATTTTTGTAACATTTTAACACCTAAAATCCTTAATTATTATCATCCACATTATTATTAGTATCTGTATTCTCTTTGTTCACTTAATTTGAGATAATATACTTGGCTCAATTATTTTACGATGTTTGTGTATCTACATTTTTCTTGACTGTACACCGCCTTGAGTCCTACGGGAGAAAGGCGGTATAGAATAATAATAATAATAATAATAATAATAATAATAATAATACCAATTATCACTCGTTATCACCTTGTGAGATAGCTTAGATTAGAGAAAGTGACAACCTGAAGTCTCTTCTGTACTTTATAGCAGAGAGGATGGGATTTTAATTTTGACTTGCCTTCCAAAGATGACCATTGCAGTATAGCCTTCACAATTTGCTAACTCCCAAAATTCCTTTATCCCAACAATAGCCATACTGCCTGGGAGATTGCAGCATGGAGTTATCCAACATTACATCTGGGCAGCACCAGGTTACAGAGTATTCTAAGCATAAATTAATACTGAAAATATCTTGCTCTGTCATTATTCACCACACCTAGCTTTCTGGTGCCTTTCTACAGCAAAGTTTTAGAGCACTAGAAAAATATCGATTACTTGATTATCTGGTACTCTATCTCTCACTAATAAATCCTCTTTTCATCTTGTTTTACCATTTGAAGATGCCCAATTGAAATGCCATTTATCACAGATACTAAAATTGTAATCCTGTGGAACATCTGAATCAGGGCTTTCTCACCTCCTATTTGTAGTAGGAGAAAAACTGTCATTCCTGAAGATGGAATAGCTTTTTTCCAATGAAGTAGCACTCTCTCATTAGGCTGAGTCAAGGGATAAAAATATCTGTGTTTTCTCTACTAAAGTTTAAACATGAGTGATTTCTCATCAGTATTCACATACTTATTTTCTCAGTTAAAAAAAAACAATGCCTTCACCTTAAGCCTATTGAGAGCTATTAAATACATTCTGTAAATGCACAGGCAGTACAGTGCTGTGTAGTGCATTGAATTTTATCTCCAAAAGGTGTTTTGGAGCGTGTAAGAAAAAAATCCAGATTTTGGAGATAACATGAAAAGTGCTCTAGTGCTGAGTAGCAATTGCTGGTCAAGGGGAAATAGCAGGAGATTATTGGTGTTTTGATATTCTTCAGGAAGTATCCAGCGGAGCATGGTGTGATCTAGCAAACTAGATGGCTTGCCAGTTTAACCTATGAGAGATGTTTTTATATATATTAGAATAGAGGACATGCCCTCTGATCTGCTAATTATGTAGGATTCAACCCTAGTTATAGTGTGAAGCAAGTTTTTATATCGTTTAACTGGGGTTGGCATTTTCCAGTAACAAGCCCCTTTTCATGGATCATGGAGCCCCCTCTTGCTGAAAATCAACAGTGCAATTTCTACCATTTTTACGTAAAAAATGCAAAAACACCATGTAAACTAAACAGGCTTCATACAATTAAAATGAACAAAATCCTCAAAAAATAATTTTAAAAAAGCCCACAAAATTTTGCCTATTTTTATTTTATATGTGTTTTTCTTTGCAATTCACACAATTACAAACTTAAGCTAGCTAATGAAGACGCTGGAAAATATGATGTCTCTTTGAACAAATCTGCTTGTTTTGCCCTCAGCCACTGCTTACTTTCCCTTTAAAAATATTTTCAGGGCTATTATTTGCTTCATTTTTCAAGCTACTGCATTCTCAACACATTTTGTCTTTACAATCATTATATAGTACTTTCCACATGTAGAGACTTTAAGAATGTGCATATATTATAGCACTTCATCTTCACACAAATAGCAACACAGACTATGATTGGATTTATATAGTATGTGTATGTGTATATGTATATGTATATGTATATGTATATGTATATGTATATGTATATGTATATATATAAATTTGATTTATATGCCGCCCTTCTTCGGAGAC
This sequence comes from Arizona elegans, assembly GCA_022577455.1. Taxonomy (NCBI): domain Eukaryota; kingdom Metazoa; phylum Chordata; class Lepidosauria; order Squamata; family Colubridae; genus Arizona; species Arizona elegans. The sequence continues at coordinate 127,506,775 of JAKOOJ010000004.1, forward strand.
TCAGGGCGGCTTACAATGCGTTAAGCAATAATGAACCACAAATGAGCCATTCACATATTAACTTAGCATACTGTGTCATCTAAAGTCCATCAAATTAAATTCAGTAGTTGGGTTTATATAACATGTGCAACTACTATGGAGTAAAGTTGTGTATTTTTTGTGGCTTAATGCTGTGGCAATCTAGCTATTGTGTTTGCATGTTGTGTGAGAGGGAGCATCTTATTAAGCCATAATCATTCTATTTCATTGAACAAAGCTATAAATACAAACATAGCAATTGTGTTTCTGATTTAAATTCATTAGCTTGCTTTTCCATACATTGATGTCTTATGACCATGTTATCTTCTGCAGCCATTGTGTCTATAGCAGCCATTTTGTGACCATGCCCACAACATGCTCTCAAAATTCCAGATGTTCTCATTATCCCTTTATACAACAGTTGTGCTGTAGTGAGATAAAGTACTGTAGTTTATAAATGCACTGATTTGAGTTAGTATTCGGGTCACTATTTCTCAGTCCAAGCAACCTCACAGAGTTTATGGGGAACAACTGGAGATAACCCTATGTGCATTATCTTGAGAGCCTAGAATGCAGAATATAAATCAACAACCAATAAATAATGCAATATTTTCCAGAAAAACCCTCTAACACTGGTTATATAAAACATGGATGAATTGAATGGAATTTCAGTCAAGCAGCCCTTGATTTACAAGCACAATTGAGCCCAAAATTTATGTTGCTAAGCAAAACAGTTAAATGAGTTTTGCCCCATTTTATGACCTTTCTTTTCACAGTTGTTAAGTGAATCACTGCAATTGTTAAGTTAATATAACACAGTTGTAAAGTAAATCTGGCTTCCCTGTTGTCTTTCCTTGTCAGGCGGTCGCAAAAGGTGATCACATGAGCCCAGGAGACTGCAACAGCCATAAATATGAGATTAATTGAAAAGCGTTTGAATTTTGATCACATGACCATGGGATGTTACAATGGTCATAAATCACTTTTTTCAGTGCCATTGTAACTTCGGCCATTAAACAAGCTGCTGTAAATTGGGGACTACCTATATTTACACCGCACTCTTACTTTTATAAATTTGCTGGACTACGTTTGAAATTATAATCAGAAGAGCAATAAGAGTAAAGATCTTCATTAATATTCCCCAAAGGGCTCATGGAAAAGCATAAAGGTTTTCCATCCCCTTCACTTGTTCTCACAACAATCCTGTAAGGTAGGTGATCTAGAAAAAAAAGGTGTAGCTTCTCCAATTCATTTCACTTTGGAGCTTAATTGAGAAAATCCAAATTCTGCATTGCTCCTTCTGAATCCAACACTCCAGCCCAGCTGCTCTGCACAGGATCCCTGAAGCCTTGCCAAAACAAGATAGTAGTCCTGAGTACTCGCCCAGGTTGACCAGAATGACCTGGGTCAGTTCCCAGAGGGAAGTTATTTGAAACCACCCCTGGCTGAAAAGGGAGAAAAAAGGAGGCTGCTGGGAGGCAAGGGGTGAAGCTCGCTTTCTAGGTCATTGCTGCGTGCAACTAGTGCCCATGTTCCTTTTTTGCAGAAGATAGGATCGCGTTGCTAAGGGAGACGAATTGGCCCGGGGAACAAAGGCAGGCAGTGAAAGGAGACCAGAGCCAGCTCACCTGGGAAAGATCAAGTGTCTAACCCTCTTGTTTCCCCGCCGCCCAGACTCCGGGGGCGCCACCTGGTGGCCAGCGAAAAAAGAGCGCTCCTTCCCAAATTACCTCTCGCTTCTTACCAACCCCACCCACTACCTAGTGTTGGGTGGCCGGCTTGCCCGGAGCAAAATGACGGATCGTGAGAATTGAGCGCGTGTTTTAAGTGCAAAACACTTTTCACTTCTTAGGACAAAGGCCGTTTGAACTCTTTTGTCCACCTCAAGTGTGAGCTGCCAAACGCAAATGAGCAGGTGTTTCCTCCCCCGCTTCGGTTCTTTTCGCTTTACTTTCCGCGCATCGATTTGTAGCTTCCAGTGTCGTTCTTTGCGGAGATCCGTACTGTATTCAGGCGGGAAACTCCGGTTTGTACTTGCTTGCAAAGGCGGGTTGGGAATCACATATGTTGGCCAACAGGCAACCCGAAGGGTCATTGCTTTGCCGCGCCACGATTCTAGGGCCGAAAATTGCTCTCTGCCTCTTGCCATTACTTCATACTGCTCGGAGCTCGCTTTCCTTCGCTACGTTTTCTATTTGTTCCCCCGTTTTTTTTATTTTGCAATTAGCTGTTTTCCTCCCATGTAAAATCCAAGAAAGGTAAATTCTTTTTAAAGAAGCTCTTACAATACACTAGCTTCCATTGAGATGATACAAAGCTCTACCCTTACAGTGCATTTGTAACTTGGAGCTTTTGCATTTTGACAGCATGCGCTGGGCTCATTCACAAAATGGCTGACAAGGAACACTTGCTTATTCTAAAAGTGACTGGTAGTGGGCATGATCAGTCACAAAATACATATTAACCAGAAAGTGAAGGTTACCCAAGATAGACCAGAAATCAATACTTTGTGCAAATGGAAGGTTTGCATTTACAACCTAACAATTTGCTATTTATTCCCTTTTAATTTAAAATCTCTTTCAAAACCACCCAGAGCCTGGTAAGCACCAAGGGAAGATATCTGAGAGTGATCTGCTGTTACTGCTTACCTCTGCCCTGTTCATAATTTATGCCAAAGCTAATGACTTTGATTTAAGATGCTGCACATATATGTTTTACCCAGGGGATAATGCCAAAACTGGAACAGTCCAGTTAACGACAAATGAGGAAGATTTAAGAGTTGAAATCCACCCAGTGTTAAACGTTGATTAACCCAGTGACACTCAGCAGCTATCAAAATGGAATGGCCCAGGCATAACAGAGTAAGCCAAGCTAAACAAACGCATTTGTCACACACGAATAGATAATGGAATATGCAAAAATCACAACACTTAGGAAAGAATTCACATTCCAAGGCCAATTCGGGGCAAAAAGTGTTACTCTCCAAGGAAGATGTCAATTACAGCAGAATATTCTAGGATCCAGGCACATGGACTGGGTTTGAGGCCAGAGGCCTCAGGACACACATTTTTCAAATAAGTATTGCCTATTCAAAACAATCTCCTGTATAAAGTGTGCACAGGTTAAATGTGCAGCATGGAGTCTTTAACTCTCTTGAAATGAAGCTCCCCAAATTAATGCTTCTCTGTTTCTTTCTGGATGCTTGAACACAAAAGGGAAAGGGGAACAGAAATGCTACCAATATTTCCTCTAATTATTTATAAACGAAGAGCCTTGGTAGTACAGTGGTTTAATGCACCCTGTTATTAACACAGCTGCCTGCAATTTCTGCAGGTTTGAATCTTACCAGGCTCAAGGTTGACTCAGCCTTCCATCCTTTCTAAGGTAGGTTAAATGAGGACCCAGTTTGTGGGGGCAATAAGCTGACTTTGTATAAATATACAAAAGTATGAAGGCTATTGCTTAACGCATTGTAAGCCGCCCTGAGTCTCCGGAAAAGGGCGGCATATAAATCAAATTTTTTTTTTAAAAAAAGACCCAATTCATCTATAATTACAGATAGCCCTTGACCCATAACCATAACTGAGTCTAGAATTACAATCATAAGTCGTTGCAGTAATACGCTTAGGGCAGCATCGTGTGACCAGACCCAATTTTTTTCAGCATTTTTGGTGGCAGTCGTTAAGCAAATCCATTTTATCTAATGGGTATTTTTTGCCAGAAACTGGAAAGCAATGATAAAATGTAAAAAAAAAAAAAATCACAGTCATATGACAGTGGGACACTGCAACTGGTTATAAAGATTAGAACTGAAAATTGCTGGCCAATTTACGGATGCTTTACAATCAGTATCATAAAACATTTTAGAATTAAACCAACATAGCTTAGATCTGTTTTGAACTAAAACAGAAAAAGCCAATGAGGTCTTATGGTGAACATTTTATCACATTCTTAAAACTCATAGAAGCCTTCCCTTTGCTGGCTGGGGAATTCTGGGAAGTCCATGTATCTTAAAAATTGCCAAGGTTAAGAAACACTAATTTAGACTCTTTAGGTAATCTCGAAACCGTTGTAGAGAACTCAGAGCCTTGTGGTTAGAAAACCATAAGGCTCTGAGCACTGAAAAGAGATGGGAAAGGTAGAGCACAGAATGGGAAAACTCGTCGTGAACAACTCACCACGGCCATTTTGCCATGGCCAATCTGCTGCAAAATAGCTCGCTGGAGCCAATTTGTCACAGGACAACTCACTGTGAGACAATTCCATATGGGATAACTCAAGGGATAAAGGTTATCCACCATTGTTTCTTTGACAAAAATATAATAATTTATCGCTTTGAGTTATTCCACATGGAATGGTCTGTGACAGGTTGTCCCATGGCACGTTGGCCACAGCAAATTATCCTAGACCCAGTAGAGCAATGGTGAATTCCTACTACCATTTTTCTTACCCACCAACTTTTATTGCATACCACAAACAAATTTGCTTGGTATTCAGAAAGCCCCAGAAGGGAGCAATCATGATGATTTTTGCATAAATAGGAAGGCTGTCAAAAGACCTCCCACACTGATACAAAAGAAGGCAAACCTTCAAGACCTGAAGATAGGGCCGTAACTTGGGCTGAGAGCCAACACTGTTGAGCTGAAGTGGTTGAGAGCTAAACAGATTTTGCAAATGGAAATTTTAGGCACAACAGCTGATCTGTAAACTCTCAGCTCAGCTAAATAGGGCTATCAATGCCTCCTTTTTAGTCTTTTTAGTCTTTTTTAGCTGGAAAGGTAAATTGCTTTTTTCTCCAGACCAAAATGTTTGACAACTGCTAAACTAGATTATGTTTGCAATCTTGCTGATATCTGCAGAGTTTGATAGAAATAAACTTGTTTCAAGTTTCCTTCTTCTCCACTGTTTCTACTCTATTTCTTTCCATGTTTTTGCTGCCCCTTCAAATATTTAAGACTGCTAATCAGATTGTTGCTAACATAACTGAAAACAAACAATGCTGACTCCATCGCTGACTATCGGGGGCGAGTCTTTGGCTCCCGTGGAGAGGGGGCGCAATCTGGGTGTCCTCCTGGATACGCAGCTGTCCTTGGAGGAACATCTGACGGCTGTTGCCTGGGGGACCTTTTGTCAGGTTCGCCTGATTCGCCAGTTGCGCCCCTTTCTTGATCGGGATTCCGTGTGCACAGTCACTCATGCCCTCGTCACCTCTCGCCTGGACTCCTGCAAAGCTCTCTACATGGGGCTCCCCTTGAGGAGCACCCGGAGGCTCCAACTGGTCCAGAATGCGGCCGCACGGGTAATTATGGGAGCTGCATGGCACTCCCGCATAACACCGCTCCTGCGCAAGCTGCACTGGCTCCCAGTGGTCTTCTGGGTGCGCTTCAAGGTGTTGGTTACCACCTTTAAAGCACTCCATGGCATAGGACCTAGTTATCTTCGAGACCGCCTTCTGCCACCGACGACCTCCCATTGACCCGTGCGCTCCCACAGAGAGGGCCTCCTCGGGGTGCCATCAGCCAAGCAATGCAGGCTGGTGACCCCCCAGGGGGAGGGCCTTCTCTGTGGGGGCTCCCACCCTCTGGAATCAGCTGCCCCCAGAGATAAGAAGAATCCAAGTCCTCCGTGCCTTCCGCCGTGCCCTTAAAACTTTCCTTTTCCAACAAGCCGGGCTGGCCTAACAAATCCTTTTAAATGATTTTAAATTCGTTTGTCTTTTTAAATTTTGGGGCAAATTGAGATATTTTCTTTTAATCTGTTCTTAATTTATGTATTATTATGTATTATTATGTATTATGTATTTATGTGTTTTTACTTGGCTGTACACCGCCCTGAGTCCCTAGGGAGAAGGGCGGTATATAAATTTGAAGTAAAATAAAAAAATAAAAAATGGGTTCCAGATTTAGCAATATTTATAACAGGCCCATTGAAATCAATGGTTTTAATTTACTCAGGAGTACTTTAATCCTGTTGATTACAGTAAGCTTATTCAAACATACTGTTAAATTTGGAACCAAAGTGAAAAAGTGGCAACAAAAGATCATTTGTGTGCCATAGATTTTTAAAAATTAAATAGGTGAAAAGGTGTCAGCAGAAAACCACCTTGAAAAAGTGACATATTTCTCATTTTAATGATTTTTATTGAAACTTTTAAAAAAGAAGATATAAACTAATCCAAAGTGAGAAAAAAGAAAGAAAAAAATACAAAAAAAGAAAAAAAAGTTGACGAAAATGGAAAAAATATACAAAAAAGTGGCTTTTGATATTCTTCACCACAATTATAAATACAATACAATTATATTTAACAATACAATAATCTATCCTTTGTTGTTTAACAAAGATATAAAACACAATTTCATTTTTTTTTATTTCTACACAAAAGGTCCATAAGAGATTTCTAATCACCAATACAGATAGTCTTCAACTTATAACCTCATTTGGGATCAGAATTTCTGATTCTAAACAAGGCAGTTGTAAAGCTGTTTTGGCTAGGTTGCAAATGGCAATCATATCACTCTGGGATGCTGTAACTATTGCAAATATGCTAGTTGCCAACAGCCTGAATTTTAATCACGTGATCATGTGGCAGCTGCAATGGTCATAATGCGAGGACTGGTCATGATTTAATTTTCTCAGTGTCGTAACTTTGAACTGCCACTAAACTAATGGTTGTAATCGAGGACTGACCGTAGACAGTCTGTAATCAAAGAACTTAATTTATCCATCTTGACATGATGATGACATATTTCTCAATGGAAATCAGCAAGCTTAACAAACCAGTTTAGAACACACGATATTCGTTTGTATAAGGAAAGAAACTGACGAGCCCATAAAGGATTAAGATCGGTGCCAATAAAAATGGAAAGCCAGTACATGTTTGGCCAACTGGTTGAACCCAATACCTGTGAGGAGGAAGGTAGTAACTGTTTCCTGTTCCAGCTGTGATGTAACTAGACAGAGATATAATATTTAGTTTGGGATCCAACCACCTAAAACTTTGTCTTGCCTTGCCCTTCTTTGTGTCTTGGCAAAACTTACGGATCTGAGAACAAGGCGCGTCTTGGATTAAATCAGACCCATAAACAAAGAGAAGCGAGAAATAGGCCAAGGAAGGGTTGAGGTGGATGGTTCTGACACTTGATTGGCCATTAACGACAATTATAGGAAATATGTAAAAACCTGTTCAGAAACATTGGCCAAGATGAGCTCATGTTTGCTTGTTCTGCCCTCCCAATTGGGCCACGAGTCTAATCCACTGGGCAAAAAATTATTCTATGCCTTCCAGTATTTCACAGACAGAAATAGAAAGGTGTTTCTAACCCTTAATTTCTCCCAAAGAGAATCCTTGACGTACAGGGTGCTTTTGTTTTCCTCCATCTTTTGCTGTTTAGACAATTTGTAAATTAGTTTTCGGTTTAATTTAATTCTGGCCTAAGAATTTAAGAGATCTCTTGCTGTGTTTGGGAATATTACCAATGAGCATCTATTGGGGGGGGGAGGGGGGAGGATGTTCAATATGGCAACTGCCATCCTTCAGTCCTGTCCCTTTTTTAAAGTGTGGCTTTGATGCAGTGGTGAAATCCAAATTTTTTTACTACTGGTTCTGTGGGCGTGGCTTGGTGGGCATGCTATGGCTTTGTGGGTTAGCTTGGTGGGCATGGCAGGGGAAGGATACTGCAAATCTCCATTCCCTCCCCACTCCTGGGGGAAGGATATTGCAAAATGTCCATTCCCACCCAACTCCAGGGGAAGGATATTGAAAAATCCCCATTCCCTCCCCACTCCTGGGGGAAGGATACTGTAAATCTCCATTCCCTTGCCACTCCTGGGGGAAAGATACCGCAAATCTCCATTCCCTTCCCACTTCTGGGGGAAAGATATTGCAAAATCTCCATTCCCACCCCACTCTGGAGCCAGCCAGAGGTGGTATTTGCCAGTTCTCCGAACTGCTCAAAATTTCTGCTATCAGTTCTCCAGAACCTGTTAGAACCTGCTGGATTTCACCCCTGCGTTGATGGCATTTTAAGATTTTTAACATCCAATTGACCTCCCAGTTACTGTAACGGAAGTTTCACTGTTAAAACCAGGGGTACAATGAATGAGGCATATGTTGTGTGATTCCAGTGATTTGGGTCAACATTTTTGGTTTTCTCTCTCTCTCTACTTTTTTAATTTTTGAATTAGTTTTGGAGAGGGATTCAGGGGTAATTTTCCATCTGTACAACACTCCCAAAATGATTCTTAGTCTGCCCATTTTTGGAAGGACTTTGTCCATGCTATGGAAAGTCTGCAGCAGTCCTTAAACAAATGAAATGAGCCTATCTTGGCTTACACCCTACCTCAGCACTAAGAATTTCTTCAGCAGTCTTCCATTTGCTTTTAAACGCAGGAAAGAGGTTTGTGTTAAAGATAAACTAGTAAAAAATGCTGCTATCTTACAATGAGTTATCAACCGTTCAACAAACATAACGCAGCTCAATGGACCATTCAGTCTTGCAAAAATAAGCTGCACACATTTCACATTGACAAGAATATTAAGTACAGTTAGATGTAAAATGTAGACATATGCCCATTATATACAAAACATTAAAATGCACAGTGGTCAGTTAATGAATGATCAGTTAACTTTGATTGGTTACTCACTTTCATTTAACTGAAATGCATTATTTTCCTTATAAAACTGAAGATGGGAAGTACTATGGGTAGGCCAGAGGTGGGTTTCAAAACCCATCGCTACTGGTTCGCTTATGTTTTCTAGCATTTTTAAGGCATTTTAAAAATGCTTTAAAAAGTTTTTAAAAACTTTTTAAAGTTTTATTAAAAAATGTGTCGCTCAGCTGATCGTCGGAACTTTTTTTAAAAAAAAATTAGGCATTTTTTACTACCGGTTCGGGCGAATAGGTAGTAAAAAATGCTTTTAAAAAGTTTTTAAAAGCCTCTGACGATCACAGCTGTGGCACACGATAGCCGGAGCCTTTTTAAAACTTTTTAAAAGCATTTTTTTACTACCAATTCGCCCGAATTGTTAGTGGGCCATCAGATTGACCTGTGCTAAAAGATAAATATTCCCTTGTCTTCTCTGTCTCTGTCTCTGTCTCTCTCTCTCTAGAGAGAGAGAGATACAGACACAGATATAGACAGAGAGAGAGAGAGAGAGATAATCTGTCTGGCAAGTTATTGATTTGCTGAGTTTGTATGGTGTACATCCCCAAGGTAATATTATAAAATTATAAGATTATAAAAGAAGTTCCCCCAATAAAAATAAACTCACTGGGAGAAAAATAAGAATCTCAGTTTGAGGAAAAGAATTGAATAGTTATCCTAGCCACAATTAGAGATTGTTCCAGGTGTGTTCTAACATTTCAACTTACTTAAAAAGGTTATTGTTAGCTCAAAGAAAAAAGAAACACATTTTGTAGCTGAGGGCTGGCAGATGCAATGATAGTCCCTGTCTTCTCTCTAGTGATAGAATCTAGTATTGCCTTTTCAGGAACATTGGCTACCCAACTATAAATGATTAGAGAGATTCAGAAAGAGCCCTTTCTTTAAAAGCAATTGTGGGACATGCTCCTGTGAATTAGGGTAGTAGAACGAAAAAAGGGATCTTAATCTTTTTCCACTTGTTTGTTTCCCTGATTTAAATCTCCACTTTCCATATGCCATGAACGCTATGACATTGCTTCTATAATATAAAATTATCAGTTGTCCTTTCCACATTTCCCATTTGAAAACAGGAAATTCATCTCATTCATCTCAATTCTTTGCACTAACTCTCCTCTAGCTTATCTGAAGCAAAAAAACCATAGTCCACTATCTGCTCTTCCCAACACTGATGCAACATTTTTTTCCTCTTACTTTCTCTTCCCTAAATGCAGGGGTGAAATCCAGCAGGTTCTGACAGGTTCTGGAGAACCGGTAGCGGAAATTTTGAGTAGTTCAGAAAACCGGTAAATACCACCTTTGGCTGGCCCCAGAGTGGGATGGGAATACAGATTTTACAATATCCTTCCCCCAGGAGTGGGGAGGAAATGGGGATTTTGCGGTATCCTTCCCCTGCCACGCCCACCAAGCCATGCCCACAGAACCATTAGTAAAAAAATGTGGATTTCACCACTGCCTAAACGATATGCCGCTTTATATCACAGTGCTCTGTCTCTTGTCAGATCCATTTCAGTGACTTCCCAATGATTTAAATATAAGATTGTAAATCTTAATTAACCAAAGAAATTAGTGAACTGTTAAAGTCCAGAGTCATTAAGTAATGTTTCCTCAATCAAGCAATGGCCTATCCTATCCACACATGGCAGCTGATAGTATATATTTATTTGCTAGTTTTTAATTCTGCTATTCCTTCTAAGAAACTCAAAGCACATATGAAGAGAAACCTCTTGACATAGACTGGAAAAATACTCACTGCTCCAAATGGGTAAATGAGGTTGATATGGAACTTGAATCTGGATCTCACTGGGCTCAGTTTTCTTAATATCAATATGTCTCTATGAAACCTCTCATGAAACAAATCTAAATTTTCTTTAAGAACCTTAGAAGTTAATTACAGCGTGGAATATTCAAACTCTTTATTCCATTATTCTTATAAATAACACATTGAATCCAAATTAGAAATAATCTAATTGTTTAGTAAGGAATACTGTATACTTAGTGCATTTCAATTGAATCTAAAAGTTTTAGTCATGGCTAAAGGCACCTGGGACCAAATTGTGAAATCAGGACCTCTTTTAATTTAATTCTATACATTTTAGGCCATTCAAATCCCCTGTAACTCAAACAGCTTAACATTTGATTGACAGTAACCTGATATTAACATCCCTACTTAACCATGATTTATTAAAAAAGGATTTTCAGGATTTATAATAATAATTTACTAGAGATCTGCAGTGTTTTGGTTTTGATCTCCAAAAGAAGTGAACCTATTTGCATTTTCTTAAGTAGCCACATTTTTTGATTTTGGGAAATGCCCAGCTAATTTACAGTGTTACAACAGGTGCTATTTTCATGCACCCCTGTGGTCTGAAACATTTTGGAGGCTGTATTCAAAATGCTGTTCAGTTTATAGGAGAGTTGCAAAATTCTTCAGCTATTTCAATGCAGAACTTAAGTGCTGCACTAAACTGTCAGTGGTTTATATGTATTTGAGGAATGGGTGCTTACCACTGTACCTTGCATTTGTACTCCTTCCCCTTCCCCCTTCCTCTTTCCCCTTCACTTCTCATGTGAAATTCCTTTGCTTTGCCTTTCCTAGAATGAAAACAAAAGAGGAAGGCAAGACATCAAAGAGGAAGGCAAAAAAACAAAACTGTTCACACCCTTTCATGTCACATCAACCCTTCCCTGCCCATGCATATTCTTTTCTTCCTGGCTCGCTCTTCTTGAGCTCAAGGGAAAACAGCTGTGGGGTGGTAAACCGGGTGCAACCATTGTGCAAAGGAAAACACCGTTCCAGGCACAAAGCAGCAATTACATCAGCCACTCCCAAGTTCACAAGATCATATATTACTCAACCTAAATATTAACACAGCATCAGCCAGCGCTCGAGAGTTTAACCTGGATAGAAGATGACATCTATAGACAGACAAAGAAGGTTTGAGCCAAAAAACAGAGCTGGGTCTCACAGGAGGAGGGGAATAGAGATGAAGAATAAGCCAAAAGCTGGCTACATTCCTATAACATGTTAAATACACATTATCCAACCCTATTATAATCTATGCCTTGGTGGCGCAGCAGACTGTTAAGTAACACCAGCTGCCTGCAATTACTGCAAGTTCAGATCTCACCAGGCTCAAGGTTGACTCAGCCTTCCATCCTTTCGAGGTAGGTAAAATGAGGACCCGGTGTGGGGGAAATAAGCTGACTTTGTATATATATAAAAAAAGAACACCACTTGTGGGCGGGTGTGTGTGTGTGAAAGCCCTATTAAGCAGATATATACAAAAGTATGAAGGCTATTGCTTAATGCATTGTAAGCCGCCCTGAGTCTCCGGAGAAAGACGGCATATAAATCGATCCAATAAATAAATAAAATAAATAAATATTCTAATATGTTGTGTGAACTCACTTACACTTGCAAGCAATTTGAGACTTGTTTTGTCTCTGCTTATGTTCATACAATGCACTAAATCCATACTGTACACATTATAAAATCTGATAAATATGTAATGAAATATTTTGGGATGTATCATTCTCTGTCCGCCTTTGTTCATACAATACTCATCTATGGTGTTCCTAGCCATGGTTTATTGAAATAAATACAGTGACCTGCTTCAGAGGAGATACTAAGTTATTTTATTTATTTTTAATCATGTTTTACATGTTTTAAAGGCCATTTCACCATTAAATGTTGCCATTAGCAAGTAAGACAATGTTACTAATTTAATTAATTGCTAATGCTGTTCATGGGACTCCCTTGGAGAGTATCTGGAAGCTTTAGCTGGTGCAGAATATAGTGGCAGGGGCAGTTATGTGTGCCCTTAGAAGGGTACATGTTACATCTCTGTTCTGTGAGTTGCATTAGCCCCAGTTTGCTTCTGGGTTCAATTTTAAGTGCTGGTTTTGGCCTGTAGCACAGATGGGTTTCAGCAGATTCTAACCAATTCTGGAGAACCGGTAGTGGAAATTTTGAGTAGTTTGGAGAACCGGTAGTAAAAATTCTGACTGGCCCCGTCCCCATCTATTCTCTGCCTCCCAAGCCCCAGCTGATTGGGAGGAAATGGGCATTTTGTAGTAACCTTCCCCTGGATTGGGGAGGGAATGGAGATTTTACAGTATCCTTCCCCTGCCACGCTCACCAAGCCACACCCATCAAGCCACACCATGCCCACCAAGCCACGCCCACAGAACCGGTAGTAAAAAAATTTGAAACCCACCACTGGCCTATAGCAATAGCACATAGACTTATGTACTTTACAGTCCTCTGTAAGCAGTTTGCCTGTAAGCCCTTAATAGCGTGGAGCTGGGTTACTTGAGGGGCTGCCTCACTTGATTACATATACCTATGCTATCAGGTCTGATAGAAGAGATATGTTGCAGGTGCTGACTGCTAAGGAGCTACACCTGGTGAAACCCAGGATATAAGTCCTTTTTACTGTGGTAACCATTTTTTGGAACATCATCCCACCCACACTAAGGTGAAATTGGCCTCATCTCTGCCAGCCTTTCAGAAATCCCTCAAAAAGAAGTTATGTCAACAGGCCTGAGGATTGCAACTGAGTGGTGTTCACCTGAGTGGTGACTCCATTGTTCGTCATATCTGATGCTCTCCCCTAGCTTTTTAATAATGTTAATTGTATTTATTGACTTTTTAAATTTATTTTTTTGTAGTTTGCACACCATTCAGAGACACAGTTTATCAGATGAGCAGCCATATAAATATGATCAATCAATAAATAAATAAAGATGGATCTGAGTAAAGAGGGAACTGGCCTAAAATTCTACAGACTCTTTTTGGATCACTGATCACTCATTCCTTTATAGTAGCCTCTAATCTCCTTCCCCCGGTGTCTGATGATTAGGAATTGTAAAAAGGCAACTAAAGCTAATGGGGCTGTGTAATAATAATTATATCTATCCAATGAAATTAGAAATGTGCTTACAGAGGCTGGGAAGTTAAAGAAGAGGTTCAGCCAAAAACAAGAGCAGAAAATGTACGATGCAGGGAGTGCTGTAGAAGAAACGTTTTAGGAGGCACATTTTGGCAAGGGAAGAAAAGAACTTAGAGGGGGTCAGGAAGCAAACTCCCATCACAATTTTTTTTTCCTGCCAGAAAGCTACATTTTTATTTTTCCTTTCAAGGTAAGTTCCCCTCCAACATTCCTAAAAGCCTAGACAATTCAGAACCTGGAAAGCAGGAACTGCAACCATGGGATGTGGGGCAAACGAGACATTACACCATTTTTGCAATTTGCACTTGCATGAATAGATTCTAAAAATAATAATAATGAGCAAATTGGCCTTAAGGAAGGGTTCAAACAAGGACTTTGTAGCAAGAGTGCTGTTAGGGTTTTTTTTTCCCTCCCCACTATAACCCTAATCTAGAATCTATTACAAACCACATGTACCAGGAGGAAAAGTCCACCTGATGTTCGTGGGAATTTTCAGGCAATTTAACTCCAAACTCCGCACTCTTGTAACTCCCAAGTTAGATCTGATTAGATCTTCTGTAAAGAATCTTTTACTTACCTGCCAGAATTTTGATCTGAATTTTGCAGCATCTCGTTTAAAAAACATGAATTCATTTGACTATAATCTCCAACTGGCACTGTGAAACTCATACCTCTATAAGAAACTGTCCTTGCCAAAGCCAGGCCGTTTGTGCACCCAGCTCACTATTTTCAGCACTGATTGACAGTATCTCTCTGAGTTTTGGGCAGAAATTCTACCAGCTGTAGCTATGTAGAAACTAAGGCCTTGCATGCAAACCCATAAACTAGGACTTCTCTCATCATGAGAGAGGCAGCAGAGCTACCGGATATAGACTACAAAAATAAAGACAGTCACTAGATGGCAGCAGAGACAGAAAAAGACCCCTCTTTCCTGCCATCTGAAGGCTAATGGAGATTTTCCGGTCTAAATCTGTGGCAGAGGGAATTATGGGGAAATAACGGTTCTTAGAGTAGATCTATAGATGAGGGGTAAAGGAGGATTCATAACTAATATTCTAGCTTTGCTCTCATATAATTAACATTTGTTTTCAAAGATTCCACCTTGAATCTCTAATATCCAAGGCAAGGAAAAAGAGGGTAGCTAAGTGGAGGTCTAACTTGGAATAAAGTAACAGAACTATTATTTCTTATGAAATAATTCTAAAGAGATTGAATTGACTATCTTTTAATTCATGCAGAAGATGATCAATATATCTACTTATATTGAAATATAAGTGCTTATGTATAGTATGAATCTTTACTTCTGTCCTTCCTTCCTTCCTTCTCCCAAAGACCAATTAGTGGAAAACAATCACAATAGGGAAATCCTAAACTGGATTTTTTTCTGTGATAACTTAGTTTCCAACTTAAAATGTAGATAAATGTAAGAGAATCTTAAATTAAAGTTGACTTCTGGTGCCACATCCATGCAGGATGGGGTTTAACATCTAACCTAGATCATAGTTGTAGGATCTAAATAGTTGGGATCAGTCCAGATCATCCTGAGGCAGCTACACACTGAAACCAAATGTATCCATGTATCATATTTCACTTAAGATGATGCTTCCCTCCATCCTCAAGTAATGTTTATCTTTTTAAAAATTGCTTCTGTTATTATGTTCTCAGCAACTGTAAAACTTGCACATTTGAACACAAAGTATTTTGAGGAAAATATTTATTTTTAGGCAAAACAATATGTCTGTATTTAACATGATAAAATTAAAATGTGAACCCCCATTTGCTATACATGGAAAAGTGTCTACTCTATAATTTCCTTCCATGGTTTGGAAACTACAACTGCCTGTGTCCCCAGCCAGCATGTCTGGCTGAACATTTCCACCCCTCCCCAATACTTTTTCCTGATTGAAACCAATCAATTCCTATCAATCTGAACCCTCTGCAGATCATCTCCATCTGATCTTATTTTGACATGGGCCAATGTCTTTTCCTGAGCTGTCTCCCACAATTTCAATATCACTTTTGAAAGCCAGAGAACTCATATTTATATAGAAGCCACATTTTTCATAATCTGAATTTATGGACTGGTTATGGCATTAAAGGGAGAGCTTAATCATACTTTGCATTTCTTATATGTATAAGGGGTTGTAATCACACAGACATCTGAAATATAGACTCATGTCTGAATTCCTAATTTCTATTTTGTGACAAATGGATTATATAAAACAAATGGCAATTATAGGCAGCTGATCCAACTTACCAATGGCTCTGAAAAGCATAACTGTGAAGACAAATATTATTTCTCTTGCCCGGAGAAAATTTGTGGCACAGGCTTCACTTTTTCCTCCCATAACAATGCTGCTTAAAAATTTAGAGGACTGATTGAAGTCCCTTCATTTTTTTAGGTTCCTGTTCCCTATATCTTGATGTTTCTAACTACCTGCTTTATACAGTATATGAAACATGACAGTGTGTATATGTTGACAAATCTATAGTCCTAATTTATTCATTGGTTCATTGTGCAATCAATAATTTTGCACCAATAAGATCTCTTTGATGGGACTCATACAATGCATCAAGCCATGATATAGTTTGTTTGGTTTTGGCCTAGGATATTGGACGAAATAAGTTGTTACTATTCATTTGACTTTGTGTGAGCTTAGCTACCAAAAAACAAAGTTAAGAAAATCATGGATTGATATATCATGGATTGATATAGAATGTGATCCTGAGTTTTTTATTTTGATCCTCTCTTTTTCTTACTTCTGCTATTCTGATCAGTATGCTTTTTAACTATACCGCTTTTAGCCTGGCAATATTGTTTTGAAGAATATATTAGCAACCTGAGACATTTTTAGTTAGAGATGACATGCATCTTAGTATATAAATAAGAGTACTTATATGATAAGCTATCAGCGGAGTATCGTCTACATTATTTTCAAAAATTGTTATTACTCTAAACCTAATATCAGTACTAAGAGCTTTAAGAAGGGAGGTTGAAGTACCTATCAACAGCTATCTGAAAACTGTCTGATCACCATATGATCGACTCTCTACAGGTAGTCCTCAACTTACGACCACAATTGGGACAAAAATTTCCATTTCTAAACAAGAATTATTAAATGAGTCACACCCAATTTTGGCTACAGTTGTTAAGTGAATCATTGTAGTTGTTAAGTGAATTATATAGACATTAAGTAAACCCCACTTTTTTATTTTGCTTGTCGAAGGCTGGCTAGGAAGGTTGCAAATGGCAATAACATGACACTAGGATGTTGCAACATCACAAATACATTTTAGCTGCTTGGTGCCCGGTTTTGATCATGTGACTGTGGGAAATACTGCAATGGTCCTAAATGTGAGGACCAATCATAAGTCACTTTTTTCAACCCCCTTGTAACATTAAACAGTTGCTACATGAATGATTGTAAGTTGAGGACTATTGCAATCATTTTAAGATTTGTCAGTGCAAGTTTTATAGCATCGTTTGTTGGAAGAGGAGAGGAGTGGTGTTTTTCCACTTATGGGCAATGCATAAATAGGCACATTATAGAGTGAGACATTCGGGGCCAAAGCCATCCCCCTCAGCATCCCTTCTACTTGAAAGCAGTTCTGATATTTGGCATTTTCTGCCAACTTGGCACCTTCCAGATGTGATGGGGTACAAATCCAAGAATTCCCAGCCAGTACAACTGAGGAATTACAGTCTGGGGAAGAGCTGTGCCATGCTCTGGATTTTAAATGCCAACACTATTGGTTGTTGTACTTTTTCCAAGACCAAGCAGTGGTTTCAACAGGGGGCATATCTGAAATCCCAGAAGTTAATGTTGATGACCAACAAGAAAGAATGCAAGGTGTGCATGTGTGGTTGCATTCATAAAGTCTTGAGTGTGGGGAGGTTCTGCTATTTATTCCCTTGACCCACAGGACAGAATACAAGGACTCATTTAGCAGCACAAACACAACCATGTTTCGTTGAACAATAGAGCTGGTTTATTCCATTGACCTAAAGTTCCCTTGAAATTTCTCTACCTTTCTCTATCCTTGTATTTCTCTAGAATTATTTATTTCTTGATTGAGGTTAGAATGATCACTAAGAAAAAAAGCAAACAACATATATAATGTTATTATAATTATGATTCAATGTTATCTTCCAGATTTCCTTTACATGTGCTATTGAGGATCTGGAAGAGAGAAACGGAAATGTATGTTGGTCCCATCTATACCTTCCCTGTTTTTCCACCTAGTTCTGTACATCCATACAAAATTTTAAAGGAGGTAGGGGGAGGAGAGATGGGTGTTTTTGAGGAAAACACCCATGGGGAATGTGTGGTTTTTGGAAACTAGAAAAAGAAATTGTAATTTCTGAGTAAAATTCAGTGAATGCAATTGCACATCTTCCTACATATATTCTTCCTACAACAAAAGCAGAAAGCAGCCCCAGTCTTCCTGCCATAGGAAAAAGCTTCAAACTAAGAAGCTTAAAGAGGCTGACCTTTATGAATGCAGATTTTTTTATCCATTCAGAAAGACTAGGCTGTCCTATTCATAAACAAAACATCTTCAGTCAGGCTGGAACTGATGGGATTAAGAATGTACAACTCCCCACCCAAATTCTAAGGACAGGACAGGACAGGACCTTTAGTATATAAAAGGATTAATTTACCACCATTGAAATAGTAAAAGGTACAAGACTCACTACATTGCACAACCCCCTGGAGCATCTCAATCAACCAAACCCCATAATCCTGTAAAGATCCATCCACTCACTGAGCCATTTGGTCAGTCACCTCAGAAACATGCTGCTGTCACTGAAGTTTCTGGAAACCAAATAAAAGAGACTTCTTTCCTTGTAGCCAGCCTTCATTGATTTTTTTTCCTCCTGGCTTAGAACTGAACTGTATTTTTCTTCCAACAGTAGTCATCTATACTACTTTACAGAGGACAGTTATAGGCACTTTCATGGGGGAAATAAAATACAGCAGAAACCTGCCCTCCTCTTTCTTTTTACATGTGTTGCATATCTCACACATATAAACAGAGGGAAGGAAATCAACGATGCAGCCATCTTGACTTGCTTTATCCTTCCTTTGACGATGTTCCTAAACAGTTGTCTTCTTTGAAGAGCTGGTAGAAGTCAATTCTGCTCTGAAAATTTTCTCACTTTGAATGACTGTCCAAGCCAAATACACACACACACACACACACACTGACACACACACGCTTAAGAAACGAGACTCTTCAATATTTATTTATTTATTTATTTATTTATTTATTTATTTATTAAATTTTTATACCGCCCTTCTCCCAAAGGACTCAGGGCAGTGTACAGCCATATTACAACAACATATACTCACAAAATTTAAAAACAATTTAAAATATATTAAAAATTTGGCCATCAGTATTTGGAATATAGGTAGTGTACTTAGCAGGAACAGAAATAACCTGTTGACAGGTTCCACATTATGAAAAGTTCTCATGAAGGCGTACCTCAGAGATATTAAGGATTCCATTCCAACCTAGTGTTATAAAGGAAATATCGCAATAAAGCAAGTTACACAATTTTTTGGTTTTCCAGTGGATATGAAAACTACATTGGCACTATGCTGTGTAGTCTATTAATATACAATAGCATTATGTCTAAAAACACCCCAGTGTAGCAGCTTAATTAAAAAATACTTTATTGATTTAAAAAATGCTAATCTTTTAAGTATTTAAGTATACAGTTAGTCGTAATCTTTTTTTGCTGTGGACGGTCTTGTAAAAAGACCTTTTTATTCCATCAAGCGGGCTTGACCTAATCTCCTCCCTCTTTTAATATGTAAATTTTAATCTGTTTTTAAATTATTGGGGTGTTTTAATCTGTCTGGGCCAAAATGATTTAATTTGATTTTATCTGGTTTTAAATTTTGTGTATTTATGTATTTTATTGCTTGGCTGTTCACCGCCCTGAGTCCTTCGGGAGTAGGGCGGTATACAAATCAAATAAACTAACTAAACTAACTAAACTAAAAAAACACACAAAAAAGCAAGGTATGCCTGTAGAATGACTATTTCTAAACTTGCAAGTGCATATTCACACAGACTTCTATTCTTTTTCTTCTTTGTGATACGTTTTCCTTTCCAAGATAGGGCACGCTTTTTTTGAATAAACCCTTGCTGTATTCTGCTGGAGCCTCCCAGAATGCCAGGACAAAATGTCTTTGCACTGGCTGACATCTGTTCTTTTTAACTCTCTTATTTTTTTCTCCTCCCTGCATTAAATGTCATATTAAATAAAGGCAAGGTATAAATCTAATAGACAAATATTTCAAGCCCCAAATTTTAATGAACAGCAAGTAGGGAATTGAGAAAGATGCTCTTTGTGTCTCTTCTTACTGCTGGTCTCACACCTCAGAAGTAACAAGAAAGAGAAGACAAAAAGCAAGACAGACATACACACACACACACACACACACACGATCCTAGGTCACAGCATCAATTAACAAGACAGGACAAGTTGGGAATTGTAACAGCCACCACAATGCCATTACCCGCAAATAGATTCCTTCTCAAACCTGGAAATGCTTAATTTCATTTGCACATTGTAAAGATTGCCTTGTGGTCAGTTCTTTTGGTCTCTCCAATAGGTTATCTTACTTGAACTTGTTCAGCTTCAAAAGAGCCTTTGTGTCCTCCTGTGGAAGGACCCCACTCTTTTTGCATGCTTGCCCAACCACGTCATTTGTCATGGCTTATGCTTCCTTCCCCAGATTTCCAAACATTTCATCTGTTTGCTACATGCCTTTCCTGGAATGTACCTGCTGTTTGACTTTCCCACGAGAATAGTCAGGTTCTAATGGAGCTTCAGAGGAATTTCGTGTATTAGGGTGACAACTGATCCCACCCGCCTTGATAATTCAAAGTTTTTCTCCCTCAAACCTGGGCAGAGAAAGTGTGCATGTGCATGCATATGCGCACACACAAATATTTGATAAGATGAACAATTAGATTTTATAAGAAGTTTGTGGATTCTTTTGAGAAGTATGAAGGATGGGATGGGACGACTCCTTTACTTTGCTTACTTAGTTCTAAGAACACTGGAAGCTAGAGGGATTGATTTCTAGATAATCCATAAAATCCAAGAGCAGCAGCCATGATTTGCATTAAGAAAATGCCACTTCTAAGCACAAAAGTGCCCATTTTGTGGCCCACCAATCCCTTAAAATTCACTAGGGATTCTCTTTATTTTAATTTAAAGAGGACTTTTAAACCTTTGTGCTCACTTCAGGAGCAGTAGTTAAAATAGATGCAGGTTATCCGTTGGTGAGCAGATATATAGTGAGGTTGAGAATATTATGAGGCAATAATTAATGCAATAGTCATCCTGGCATGGGATAATGGAAGTTGCAGTCCAACACTTTTGAAATGTACTAAGTTGGGGAAGGCTGTTCATTTAAATCATTATATGTAATGGTCTAAAATGTCTTCTTTCATTTATGAATAGATTGCCAGCAGATAAGGTGCGAGATGAAGTTTTCTGGACCAAACACCAGAGATTTTATTGTGTTCTCTTTCAGAAAACCCAGAAATCTTAGCTATCATTTTGCACTTGTCAACACTTCTCAAAATATCTGACAAAAATTGGCTCCCAAGACCTAGGTATTCTTCCCCACCATCTCCACTGAGCATTTCAGCTTTAATTTACAATATGCAGAAATAATTCAGAGGTATCAAAGGTTCGTGTTTTCATCTCCTTCAGTTCACTTTCTGGTTAGGTGCCAATCCTTCTGTATCTTTCCATTCTGGTCCTCAGGTGGACTAGAAATTAGATTTATTGGTGGTTTCTGGCACTCTTCTCTTTTCAGGATAATCTGTCTTTCAAATCTGTCCTGGAAACACCTCAGTTTTGACTCTGGGAGTAGAGATATTTTAAGCAAGATAAATTCTCCACAGCAGTTAACCAGAACAGCAACAGAATAACTGCTGGAAGAAGTAAATGATCAAGAAGCAACAACAGACTGGCTTTCCATTCATTTGAGCAAATAGACTAGTGAGAAGTACACAATCAGAGCCAACTGTAACTGAAACTGGGAAGGACAACAGTAGAAACAGAATTGGGAAGTGGAGAACAATAGCCGAGCTGACTAGAAAATTAGGAACAACAGATGTATGATACTTCCTCATGTTAAGCTTAGAGACTTAAACATATTTTATTCTACTCTATAAACCAGGAACAGTAATCATATGGTGATGTTTTCATTGTTAAAAAATACCTTATAGTAAGCCTGTTTTATTCTATTCCTTATTTAAAAACACGCAGGAAATCATGCTGGGGATTTCAACACTTTTAGTCGGGGCAGCAAAAAATGAGATGGGGGCCTCATATGTCCTGGCATCACAACATCTGCAAACATAGGAATTTATTTTTAGCTCTTCACTGAAAAAGAGGAGAAAAAAGGAATCCAAACCATAGGCATTGACAATGAGAGTATTCTTATGAATATATTTCAGCAGGGGAACATAGAATAAAAATATCCCTGCACAGCAGACTCATTTCTCTGCAGTATTCTAGGTCCTATATCTTTCTTCTAAACTTGCTGTTACCCCAAAACAAAGTCATTGATGGAGCTCAACTATTTGTAGCCAATCCCTCAAACTCTAATTAGACGAATTGCAGGTGTATTATTCCTTCTATACATCCTGCCTTTCCCATAAGATGGCATTTATTCACTGCTCTTCCTGCCTCCATTTTATCCTGCTCAACATTCCAAAATAGATTAGGCTGAGAGAGAATGAATAAGGTACAGTCATTGAGTGGTTTTTCAAGATGACTGGGATTTATAGTACAACATTGGAAATGCTATTCCTCTACAAAATGTCATGACTCAGATGCTGACTCTGAATTTGAAGAAACTGTTCTAGCAGAACCTATGGTCACCAGAGTTTGATCAAATACAGGTACTATCTGAATAGCTGGAGTAGTCAGATAATCATGATGTAATATCTCTAATACTCTGCACTTAGTGAGTAGGGTGAAGAACAGAGCAGAGATTTTTTATGACCTTCCTTGCAAAGCAAGAGAATGATCTATGGGTTTTGTATGACATTACTATAGATGCTTCTTGAGAAATTCTGACCCCTGGACTGGCTAACAACCCTGGCCTGTCTCTTGGAATTTGGAATTAAATTTTGATTATTTTTATGTATATTCCTGTTAACAGCAAAACCATTCAAGCAAGTTTCTTTTAAGGACTCAGTTTTAGTTTACATTCCTTGCTTTCTGTTATCTCCTTGACTGCTAAATTTCCATTGTGACTGTGTGTGTGTGTGTGTGTGTGTGTGTGTAATCAGAAGGACACAAGGACACAAACACTGATTCTCAATTTCTCACAGTAGCAGCAGATTGCAGGAGAAATATCAATATCAGTATCATGTTAAGTGATATGATTGGTATGATCATTAATACCATTATCATATGAAATTTCTTTAATAAAGAAATCCTTGGCATTTGTTCCTTCCATAAAAAGTTAGCCATTAACTTGTTAATCTGTTTAAAATATTTGAATGGAGCTCATATAAATAGCCCTCTCAAATGTCTATGGAAATTTTCAGTCATCCAGGTCATGATTGTCCCAAAGGTGCATTTTCAAGAGGCAACTTGATTTTCTTGTTTTTTCTCTGAAGATAATGCATTGATACATGTGTAGATCTGTACATTGGGGAAACAAAACAACCATTTCACAAACACATGGCACAACATAGGACAAAAAACCCATCATGTCAGCAGTCCATCAGCATTTAAAAGACAAAGGCCACTCTTTGAAGACGACAAAGGCCACATTTTGGACAGAAAAGACCACTAGTTTGAAAGCAGGGTCAAAGACGCTATCTATGTCGATCTTTATCTGAACCCAAAATTAAAATATAATCCCTGGTTACTATTATTTGATCTACCTGCAAACCAAAAAAAATTGATAAAATGTTTAGGCTTGTCTTTAAACTGGACATTAAAAAGTATCTAATCCCTATTACTGACTACCAAAATTGGGCAATCCCCTCAATAGAGTATTCAAAATCTTTTGTCCTGTAATAAAATTATGAGGCTTCTAAATTAAAATTAAATTACTTTGTGTTATAATTTCTGTTTCACATTTGTTTTAAAAGATTACATAATGTTCATGTACATCTATTAGAAGGAAGAAATTTGGTACAGTTGCAGTGTAGGTACAATACTCTATATAAATGAATCCATTAACTTTTCTCACAGGCCTCAGCTTTTGGGTGGCTCTCACAGCCTTGGTTACCTAGTGGTTTTTAGATATCATGTCCTGAAATTCCCAACATCCTAGATCACTATAAGTAGATTGATGTAGAGAGTGAGGATGATGACCTTGATGGAGATATGCAAGCTTTGTTACCAAGGCAACGAAGGGGAAAACATACCTTAAATCCTTAATCAGCCAGATAATGTTCATGAGTACCTCAGACAGATACCTACCTAATTCACCACAGTTAGATTGCAAGAGATTCTGTTATTGTAACCAATTTCCCCCAGAGTAGTTTTAGCCTTCCCTTGCAGTTGATTTCTTGGTCTGGTCTACCTAGAACTGATAGGCTACAAAGTTGGGATGTTGCTGCCTTGTAAAATCTATCCAATTTGGTTAATAACTTTTGGGTCCCAGTTGTGTCTTTCTAGAACGCTGGTTTAGTATTTTTCCCAGCACAATCTTGTTGAATAGAGAAGGAGTATGGCAAGCATTTTTGCTCTTTCTCTCTCTCTTTCTCTCTCCCTCTCTCCCACTCTCCCTTTCCCCTCTCCCCCCCCCACTCCCCCATTTCTCCCACCCCATCCCCACCCCCGCCACTGCCACAAGCATTCCCAGACAATGATTTATGGAACTTAATCAATTTATGGAACTGCAAGAGGTGACGAAGTGGATTTGTTTATGCACCCAACCAACAGACCTTCCAGCTCCAATTTGCCATGTG
Source organism: Arizona elegans (assembly GCA_022577455.1). Lineage (NCBI taxonomy): Eukaryota > Metazoa > Chordata > Lepidosauria > Squamata > Colubridae > Arizona > Arizona elegans. The sequence goes on from JAKOOJ010000004.1 coordinate 127,531,377, forward strand.
TGTTTGCAGTAAAGCACCTCATTTATGTGGCAATTGTTCCTCCTTCCATACATCAAGATCTTTTGGATCAAATCCCCTGCAGTTGCCCTGAAGATAGAACAGGTCATGGACCAAGAATGCAGATGCGTTTTCCAAGAGTTAGGAAAGCAGGAAAAGGCTATGTATGTGTTGGCCCCCAAATCAATAGGGAGGTCATACTTACACAAGGTGTGTGGGTACACACTGTGGCAGGATGCTTCATGGGTCACAGCTGAAAGTTAGCAAACACCAGAAAGATCCAAAAGGAGCAGAATGGGAAGAGAACCAATTTCAGGTTCTTCTAGCTGAATCTCAAAACCTGAAGACCACTGATATAGCATATCCCAAAGGCATCCCTACCTTTCATACACAAATCAGTGGCACATACAACCTTGTATAGTTGGCGAGTATTATTCACTCCATGTTGCAGCTAGAAGTTTCCAGATCATTATCAGATATTTAGCAAGAACATGATTCATAATGCAACCAAGTGGAAATGACACTCAGAAAAGATCATCAGCTTATATGCTTCTAAGTAATGTTAGTCCACATTAAACATTTTTGCAAAGACTGCACCTCCCGAATTTTCAGCACAAGAGCTGGAGGCATCTTTGGGAACAAGACCTGGCAGGAAACCTAATGTTCAACAGCTGAGACTGTGTCTATCCCAGACAGTTTAAACATGGGCTAGCGGGGAGAAATGAGGAGGAAGAAAAAAGGGGGAGTTTGGAGGGGGAACATTACACAGCTGGCTGGATACAAAAGTTTATGAAACATCCTGGCGGATATGTAATAAATTCAGGGAGAGAAACCAACCCAAGTATTTATGTTGGATGAGGAAGGCTGGTTTTGCAAATGGTTTTACGGAGTTGTTTTGAAGAAGAAAGAACAGGTAGAGCTCATCCTATATTCTCCTTTTTTAAAAGCCGAAGAGGGTCTGTGCCTTCAGCAGATGCAGCATTCCAAGCATGAAGGTGCATTGCAGGAGGGGAGAGAGTAATTTCCACTTGTTATTGCTTCTGAACTATTGCTCCCACCAACCATAACCATCCCCCTCTCCCTTAAAAGACATCTGTTCCACACAGTCTTCCCTGTTTCTGCTAAACTAGTCTGCTGGCTTAGTAGGATGGAAGACACAGTCAGCAGTAACAAATAGCCAAATTCTAGCTCAGATGATTTCTGCATATGGAACCAAAAAATTTCATTTTCATACTTTTATAGAATTGTGGCATGGGAAAGGAGCACAAAGATCATGTAATCTACTCCTCAGATTAGTAGAGAAAGCCCACTTAAACCATCCTTGAGAGGTGACTATTCAGCCTCTTTTTAAAGCCTCCTGAGATAGAGAAACTATAATCTCCATAGGTAGACGGTTTAGTGGAAAACTTTATCATCAGAAAGTTTTTCCTTGTGTTTAAATCTAGGTAGCTGCAAATTATTACCCTTTATTTCTGGTTTTAGCTTCTGTGGCAGTGGAAAATGATTCCTGACCATCTTTTGTGTGTGTGTGAGTGTGTGTGTGTGTGTGTTTGTGTGTGTATCCCTTTATGCTCCTGAACACTTAGTATGTGTCTTCTTAGTCTTCTTTTCTTTAGATTGAACTTCTCAAATTCCTTCAGCCTGTCCTTACAGGGCACATGTCAGCTTTGTTATCCATTTCTGAATCTATTCTAACCTGTCAGTATCCTTCTGAAAATCTGATGTCCAAAAATGTGTAAAGCACACAGTTGCAGGAATAGATCGATGGATCGATAGCTCGACAGACAGACAGACATTTTGCTCAGCCTGTTGAGATTGTGAAGTATTATGTATTTATGTATAGATATATAAGGTGTTTATATAGTAGATGTTTACAATTAAAAATCAAATTATGATTGAGCCATTACCAAGAAATTACAGTAATTAAATTCAGTGTCTAAAAAGCTTCAGATCATTGTACATCCAAAAGGCATACATTATTTCTATTCTGCAAAAACAACAAATTCAATATATTTAATGATTCCCAAATATAATGCAACAGCGATATTCGTATTTCTGGGAGCATGGTCCCTGCAGGTTGTACGGATAGAACTGTTATAGTTTTAGTCTGGTAGCATTTGCAGAAACTGTTGAAAAACTATCTTAGACAGCTGAATAAGGAGGATTGGACTAGTGTATCCCATAACACTTTTTGGAATTCTGTTCAAAATCAACTGGGTAAAGGAAGGATCATCTGAATAGTGAATGAGGAAGGAAGGTGTGAGGTGGGTGGAGTGAGAAGAGGGGATAAAAGCAGCCATCCCTTTCGCCACTCAACATTGTGTGGCACTCAGAGGCTTTGAAAAGGGACTGCAGCATTTCACAATGGCCAGGTTGAATCTCTGTCTTATGCTTCTGCTCTTGTGTTTGACCAGGTGCAGCCTGCAGGGAGGTAAGTCAGACCGTTGTGCATGAAAAGGGAATTTACGTAACAGGTAGGAATGAATGTAGAATCTGATCTTTTTTTTTAAATCACAAGTATGGACTCGTTTACATGAGGAAAATAGGACATAATTGGAATTTAAAAGCAAATTTAAAAATATGAATGCAAGAGACACAATGCAACTTTATACAGTTACAAAGAGAATCAGAATTTATTGTTGTCATATTATATATATATATATATATATATATATATATATATATATATATATATATATATATATATATATATATATATAATAGTTCGGGTTTCTTCCCGTGTAATTGTGGATATATCCCTAAAAGGGTAGAAGCGACGTTTCGACAGAATCTCATCTGCCATCATCAGGCTTATGTGAGGAGTCTTTTGCAGTAACTTATTAAGTTACTGTAAGTTACTTAGTAAGTTACTTAGTAAGTTACTGCAAAAGACTCCTCACATAAGCCTGATGATGGCAGATGAGATTCGTCGCTTCTACCCTTTTAGGGATATATCCACAATTACACGGGAAGAAACCCGAAATATTAACTATACACACATATATACCCGTGAAAACTTACATAGACATATATATATATATATATATATATATATATATATATATATATATATATATATATATATATATATATATATGTCTTTTTCTGTTTTTCGTAGGCTTTTATGTGCATATTCTTTCTAGCCAGGTTTTACCTACGTAAGCTAGGTTGTTCTGCAGCTCTGACTGTGTGAAATCTCATTCACCAGCTTCAGAGCTTTTTTTCTGTTGACAAACTGCAACTCTGCGTTGCTCTCTGGGAGACTCAGATAGCTATTTCTGCCTTATAAGGCTTCGTCAGTGAGCCACACCCACTTCTCAGATATTCCCCCTGTAAAGGTACAATGTGTCTTTTTCTGTTTTTCGTAGGCTTTTATGTGCATATTCTTTCTAGCCAGGTTTTACCTACGTAAGCTAGGTTGTTCTGCAGCTCTGACTGTGTGAAATCTCACACAGTTTTTTTTCACTGTGTGAAAAAAAAAAAAAAAAAAAGCTCTGAAGCTGGTGAATGAGATTTCACACAGTCAGAGCTGCAGAACAACCTAGCTTACGTAGGTAAAACCTGGCTAGAAAGAATATGCATATATATATATATATATATATATATATATATATATATATATATATATATGTTGTTTTGTTATATACAAGGCCTTACTGTTTCATTTTTTTAAAAAAATCCAACAAAGTATTTCAGCTACATGAACATTGAAGTGGGTGAAACTACTGCAGACAAAAATCACATCAGATGATATCTGCTTCTGACCGATTCATCTGATGTGATTTTTGTCTGTGGTAGTTTCACCCACTGCAATGTCCATGAGCTGACATACTTTGCTGGATTTTTTTAAAAAATGAAATAGTAAGGCCTTGTATATAACAAAACAACATATTTTGGTTAGGGGAACTCAGTGAGGTGGCTCGAAAGCCTGCAGGAATCAGGTGATTAAAATGAATAGCTTGTCACTGGATTTGCATATGATCAATGCAAGTTTGCTGGTAAATTTCAACCTGTGTTCATTTCCACTAAATTGTTCAGGAAAAAGGAAGAAATGGAAGTGGTTAAGATAACAGATGATGAGATGGGTGATAAGGGAACAGTCCTTCATAGAGTGTATGGGGTCAGGAAAGATTAGTAGTTTGGGGGAAAGCAGAATCTGCTTTCTATGATGCCTCCAAAACAGCAGAGCGGGATTACCCAATGGAAGAAATTAGTTTAATCCACTTTGCCAACAAAGCCTGGCAGGAGAAGGTCTTGCTTAAATTTTTATTTGGAATGTAAAATTATCTAAACATAGCACTAAGTGGGCAAAAAAAGTCTTAATAGAATTTTTTTAGCTGTTGCAAAATTTACCAAGGCATGCCAGATATTTTGAGCATAGGATGAGTTTCATCCCAAATCTGCTTATGCCTCCAAATTAAATCTTTCTTATGATTACACATTTTGAGGATTATGTGTGCTGTATATTTATTTTCAATGGGGTACAACAGAACGAAGTTCCACGGAGTCCACCTCCAAGCTTCACGGTCTTAATTTTATCACAATGTTCTTTTTAATAAATTCAGTGAAGAAGAAAAGCACCAAGAACCAAAAAGGGAAATCCTCCAATTACTATATGAAATGATATTTTTAAGATGAAACTAAGTGTGTTTCTAGCTAGGCTCTTAAAGGATATTTATAAAGTCTCTCACAAGGAAAGTGGCCACTGTTTGCTGTAGGTGCTTTTCATAAAACAGTTGAAAACAATACAAGGTTTTGAAGAAGACAGTCCAAAATGCATTAGGCTTCTTATTAACATATGAAGACAGACAGAGATTGATTAGAGATTCTCTCCCCACTTTTTTTCTTTTATGATAAACACAATTTTCTATTTGAATATATTACACTATTTTCAGCCTTGTTCTTTTTTTTCCCATCTTAAAGATAAAATTTTATGTCCGCAAAGATTTTGCAGCAGGCAAAAAAGAAATAAAGGTCCTATTTTCTATTAGCTGAAGATGACCAAACAAAAACAGCAGATACTACTGTTACATATTAAGAAAAAGATCCAAAATATTATTATGATAACACTTTTGTTAATGCCAGTTAAATAAAGGTTTTTTTTAGGTTTTTTCACTCTAAATCAGGCCAAGAGTAAAAGGAATTCAAATGTCAATGGAAACAAAGGGCATTTGTTGAGAATTTTTTTAAAAAAATATTTAGCCTGCAGATTAAAATCTAATAAAGCAGTTTTAATCAGCAGACTCTTTCTCTGAATATTTTGAGACTATAATTCCCCAAATATTCAGCAAATATAATCAACAGCCAACTGTGTTGGTATTTCTGGGAGTTTTATTGCCAGTACACTGGGATGAGCCCCTATATTTTATTTACCTTGCAGGTTCAATACTGACCCAATTAACATTTTGGTTTACAACTGCTCAGATTTTATATTTTACAAGCTTATCCTCTGCTTTGTCATTCTAGAACAGGGTCAAACTCAACGTCCACAGGGTGTTTAGATCTGGCCCACAGGGCCGCTCTGGAAACAGTGAAGGATCAGCCCATGGTGCCTCTGCCAGTGAAAATGGAACTCGGGAAGGCCGCACGTGGCCCTCCTGAGCTCCGTTTTCACTGGCAGAGTGCTCGAGCCACCACAGGCACCCCCAACACAAATGACGTTGAGCTGGCCATGCCCCTGGCCACGCCCCAAGGTCAAACACAACCCTGATGCGGCCTTTAATGAAATTGAGTTTGACACCCCTGTTCTAGAAGACCAAGGATGTGCCTTCAGTCTAAATAGCAAGATATTTCAGGCAGATTTTTTAAAAGCATTTCTTTCACACACAAGATTTTTTAGGAATGGGATAGGTGCCTCCAAATCTTGTTGACCAGTCTCTAATCATTGAGAATTAAAGTTCTAAAATATCAAGGAGCTGTCTGGCCTAAGGATGCCAAATTCCTCTAGTTCTCTTGTCCACCTTCTGCACACAAAGGCCTCCTTAGTGTCCTCAGTAGGGGGGGAAACATTGACACACTCTTGCAAAGCCATAAAGGGAGGCCAGCCAACTCTCTATGCCAAGAGACACTGCAGTTCTAGGGTGACTTAGAAGTTCTGAATGTTTCCCCACAGCGATTAAATAATCCTTTGGCATGAAAGACTCAGGCTCTGAAAGCAGCTTTGTGAAAAGGCCCAGACTTGACCCCATCAAGTCTGTCATGAAAAATGTTGCATCTGGTGGATGATTTCCACCAGATGCAGCAGGAAAATTGATCTCTCAACAACCAAAACGATCAAGTGTTATAGCAACTTGAAGTGCTACAGCACACAATGGCAGTTGAAGACAAGAGTACATATGCTGGTCACTGTGGACCTGCTGCTCCATCACTTCCAGAGAGCAGGGTCCACGGTCTGGGACAATGGGAATGTTAATTCAGCAAAATTGGAGGACCTGAGTAAGAAAGTAAGAAAGAAATCAGATGGTATATTACAGAATTACTGAAGAGGAAATTACTAAAGTCCTCTACCCAAAAGACATACTGGAATTTAGAACACAAAAAGCAGATTAAAAGCAGATTAAACTAATCTCACTCATAGTTCATTGATTTATCTTTCTCTGAATCTAAGCTCAAATCTAGGATGAGCATATGCATTTCATAATGAGATGCTGTATCTCCTCCCCCACCCCTTAAAGAAGACAAGGGAGATCGTAGATTGCATAGCATTTACATATAGTAATTTATATGAATAAAAGCAAATGTATAATTGCTATAATTATTTCTACTTAGAAATCCTTCTGAGATAAGATTGGGAACTAGAGAATGTGATTGGTTTGTTTTTTTCATCTGCTAACCAGATGCTAACGGCTGATGGCCAACTTGATAGCTTCTGCCAATCGCTGTTTAAAACTTTCTGCCTTTAAATCTGAATGGATTGGACAGTCCTTTCAGTTACAAGATGTTTTCAGCCTTTTTAGAATTGCAAATGATAATTGCAATCCAGCTGAATTTAAGGCTAGTTGAACTAAGGCAGAAAGGCTATGACGTATAGGATCTGTTCGCACAATCCCCATGACATCACTAAGAGCCCTGGTGACGCAGTGTCTAGAATGCAGTACTGCAGAGCTAATTCTGTTGACTGCCAACAATTTGGCAGTTCAATTCCCACTGGCTCAAGATTGACTCAGCCTTCTATCCTTTTAAGGTCAGTAAAATGAGGAGTCTGGTTGTTGGGGGCAATATGCTGACTCTGTAAACCGCTTAGAGAGGGCTGTAAAATACCATGAAGAGGTATATAAGTCTAAGTAAGTACTATTGCTATTGCTATTTTTCTCCTTGCACCTTAAGCAAGGCATGGATATCCAATCACCATAAACTGAACTGTAGGTACAAACCCAGCTGCTTTGGTTCAGATCATAGCAGTACCAAAAAAAAATTGGCACCTGGTAATTTGTGTCTATATAATTTTTTTAGGAATATAAAAAAAGTTTGCCATTTTTTGTCCTACATGATTTTTCTTTTTCTTTCTTTCAAATTTACCACTTCAGCCCTAACAGGTTCTATGCTGCTTAGTTAGTTACTTTAGATCTATGGAAACAGGCTAAGTGTTGTCACCTAGTTGGGCTAGTCAACAAATTGTGATTCAACCTGATGTGACTCATTCTCAATTTTTCCCCAACTTATTTTAGGAGTGAAACCTCAAGTAAGTGGCCATGGAGGAGGTTACTTTTCATCTCTAACAAGAGGTAAGTATTTTATGTTATTCCCTCTTCCTCAGCCTTCTTAGAAATAGAGTGGGATGCTACCGTAATTAATTGATGGAGGTCCCTTATTGTCAAAGCCTATTCCAATGAGTGATTTAAAATTTTGTACATAGAAATTGAGCTAATTTCCATGCATTCATAGCAAAATGTGGTTCTTTTGGAAGAGATAATAATCTAGCAACAATCATCCACTATTCGTTCCTTCCTTTTTCAAGGAATTCACTCCTTTCAACGGACCTGGTTTATAACTCAACTGAATCTGAAACTTAACTAAGGAGGAAGGGAGGTCTGTGGATGGGTTAAAAAATGTCCAGAGAGTGGGTATGGGAGCATGGTTGAACACCCCCCCCATTTATATGAATTGTGCACATGATGCATATAAAAAGTGATGGGGATTCAGTCATAGAGTTGCAGCTGCCATCCTTGACCCATGGATGTCCCTGACTTCAGCTTCCCTTGTTTGTATCCTGTCTTTCAGGTGCAGGAGCCCTTCAGCCAGGAGCTGGAATGGGACTAGCTGGAGCCAAAGCTGGTAAGTTGGATAACAAGAGCAAGTTGGAGAAGAGATTCTCTTTACAGGTAGTCCTCAATTTACAACAATTCATTTAGTGACCATTCAAAGTTACAACATTACTGAAAAAATGGCATATGACCCTTTTTCAGTCTTTTAATAGCTGCATGGACACGTGATCAAAATTCAGACATTTTTATGATGGTTGCACTGTCCCAGAGTCATGTAACCATCTTTTGTAACCTTCTGACAAGCAAAGTTAGTGGGGAAGCCAGGTTCACTTAATGACCGTGTAACTAAATTAACAACTGCAGTGATTCACTTAACATCTGGGGCAAGAAAGGTCATAAAATGGGGCAAAACTCACTTAATAAACATACCTGTATTTCAAAAGAGGAATAAAATGATATTATTATCCCTTTCTGCCTCTGTTATCAGTTATTATGCACTATCTTTGATGTAGTATCAAAGATATTTTGCCTCTTGTTGTATAAAGGCACTGGGATATTAAGGAACTGCAGTTTGAGATTGCTCTGAAATGTGTTTAGGACAGGGGTGGGCAACTGTGGCCCTTTTACAACCTGTGGACTTCAAATCCCAGAATTCTTGAGACAGCCAAGCTGGCTCAGGAATTCTGGGAGTTGAAGTCCACCGGTCATAAAGGGGCCATATTTGCCCACCCCTGGTTTAGGACAAGGTTCATCCATCAGAGTCATAGATGGGAAGGGAACAGAGTGAATACCTCTTCGATTTCAGTGATGGCATGATGATCCTTTAACCACAAATGTTCTCTCTTTTTGTCTCTCTCATAAGTCCCAGAATTTCTTAGCTTAGTCCCTGCCATTTTATCGACAGCATTTTTGGAAATGTTTTGCCCTCGCCTTCTTCCTAGAGCCAAGAGATAGAGACAGCTGGTTTTGTGCCTAAAGCAGGATTGGAATTCTTGGTCTCCCAGTTTCTTGCTCAGTGCCTTTAACCTCTGCCTCAAACTGGCTTTTTTATTTGATATGAATTATAATTGTATCTTACAATTTATGGCTTGTCACTTTGTTGTTTGTATGAACACTGAAAGCTTATGCATAAATTTCTTGTATGTCCAATCACACTTAGCCAATAAAGAATTCTCTCTTCCCCTCCCCTTCCTTCCCCTCCCCTCCCCTCCCTTCCATTCCCTTCCCTTCCATTCCATTCCACTCCATTCTGTTCCACTCTATTCCATTCCATTCCATATTATCCTACTATTAAGGAGTTGAAAGGATTAAACAGGGTGATCTCCCCCAAATTATCTCTGTAACAGCACCTTAAATTAAATTGAGGCATAGTTGTTAAGTGATCTGAAGAACCAGTGGGTGTCATAGATGAGGAGGCACAAACCTAGGGTTTTTTTTTCCTGGTTCATATTATACTTAGCATATGGTAAAAGTTAAAAAGCAATATCGGTCATAATTTGTAGCACAGACTAACCTGTTATTATCCCTCTGTTTATATTTTCCATTTTTGTCTTTTATCAACATAGGAAAATACTCTGCCTTTGGGACCCAAGGACTTTCTGTAGGAGTAGGTAAGTTTAGCCAGTTAAATTAAATAAATCTAAGAAGTATGACACTTTTGGGGTGGGGTTTTTTTTTGGGGGGGTTTTTTTTTTTTTTTTTGTGGGCTAGAGTTTGACTGGAACAGAAACACTTGTATTTGCTTTCTAAAAACTTGAAAGGACTGGAACCTCCTTTACATTTGGTGACATAGAGTAGAAAGAATTTGTTGACAGAGTCAGCTCTTGAATATATGACAAATACCATAGAAGCAGAAAGCTAAAAGAGTGATGGAAAATGCTACATTTTCCTGATGTGCCTGAACACAAGTAGTCCTCAACTTACACTACAATTATAATGGAGCCTGCCCATTATAGCTGTGACAATTGTAAAGCAAGTACCACATGACCAGACCCATTTTATGATTTTTTTCTGCATCACAAGATCCATTTTTATGATCTTTTCCCTGCAGTGGTTGTTAAGCAAATGCAGCTGTCATAAAGTGAACCCACTGTTCACCATGGGCTGTTTTTGCCAAAACCCAGAAATAAATACTTGTTTTGAACAAAAACAGCATAAAACATACTCATGTGACTCTAGGACACTGGAACATGAGAGGCATACATACAGGCCAGTTGCCAAACATCCAACATTTGGTCACATAAACTGGGCGGGGGGGAGGGGGGACAGCCATTGGAATTCAGAACTAGATCACAAGTATCTTTGGGGGGGTCTAATGTAACTTTGAAGAGTCATTAAACAACTGGTCATAAGTCAAGTATTACCTGTATATGTTAGTTATTTGCAGAGTTAGTTATTTATTCATGTATTACAATAATTATGAACCTTTCAAAATATGTTCTACTGATGTTAAATAGTCAGCAATACACTAATATTCAAGATGACTGATACGGTGTTATCCTCATACATGGGCAAAAGAAGAAGGGCTTCTATTGTTATGCAGCACCCTCTACCTTGCAGATTTTGATCCTCCCTGTAGAAGGCATTAAATCTAGTCCACCTTGGTATTTAGACTGAATGTAGACCCAGGCATTTCTAGAACTCGGGTGTGCAAATTTCCCCCCAGAGAAAGTTTGAAGCTAGAATTTTCCATTTTGATTCATTCTGAGGGTTCTGAGTAACCTAAGGACTGTTTGAGGATGGACCATTTCTAAAATGCTTGAAACACTCAGATTAGGTTGGAAGATCCAAGCCATTTATGGACCACTCTGAACAACCCACTGCAATCTCCAAACATTTTGCACATGCCTACTAACAAGTTCAAAATGTGGACCTCTTGATTTTAAAGTAATTGTTTCATATATTTTTTTCATCCCATTTTTCCATCAGTTAAAGAGAGACTTGTTCTTTCTTATTCAATACTTTTATCTTAATAGCAATCCGACTAGGATTTCTAGACCAGCACAGTAACAATGATTGATAAGCCCATTCTGTTTCTCTGCTGCTACATTCATCACAACCAATCTAGTCTGAAAGATAGTCTGATGCAAAATTTGGACTCCTCCGCTTTGCCAATACAAACAAAATGTATGGTTTGAGGGAAATAACCTTAAGTCTGCTTGCAGTCACATACAAGTTTTAGCTTTCCTTGTCTATCCTTGCAGGAATTCAAAATGGATTTGAAGCTAGACGAGGTTCTGGGGGCAAACCAGGGAAGCCAGGTGAGCAATGCCTTTGTTGACAGCTGGATTCCAATCTGTCAGTACAAAATCCTATACTGACAGTTTATGTGCTAAATATGCATCGGAGACTATGACGCCTACTCAGGATAGATAGAGTAGTTGATTTCTTTTACTCAGCATAATGAACCCAACCCTGAGCATAGAAAAGGTAAAATTCCTCCTGTCCAGTTATGTCTGACACTAGGGGGCAGTGCTCATCTCTGTTTCTTAGCTGAGGGAGCCAGTGTTGTCTGAAGATGCTTCTGTGGTCATATGGCCGGCATCAGTGGTGGTATTCAGCTGGTTCAATCCGGTTTGGGTGAACCGGTAGGGATGACTGCGGGATGCCCACTCACACGGATGTCATGACGTTCCATTTTTTCCATGTTTTTGAGGCTCTGCGCATGCATGGAAGGCCTTGCGCATGCGTGGAGATGGCAAGTAAGAGCATAGCGAGTGCACACGCACGCATGCACACATTTGCAAACCAGTAGGGAAGGTAAATGAATACCATGCCTGACTAGCATGACTATACACTGAGGCGCACAGAATGCTGTTACCTTCCCACTGAAGTGGTACCTATTTATCTATTTGCATGCTTTTGAAGGAGGAGCTGGGGCAAGGACAGACGCTTACCCCATCATGCAGTGCTTTGGTCTTGAACTGCCAACCTCCCAGATGACAAGCCTCCCAGATTAACCGCTAGGCCATCGTATCCCTTAACAATCAAGTTCTTAAGATATTTGTGATGCGCAGCTTTAAAAGAGACTTAGCAAAAATGCAGAGTTCTTTTTGGAGCTGAAGACCACCACTGCCTTTTCAGTGGCTTCAGACCAAAAAGGGGACAGGGCTAGGAGATTACTACCTATTTTATTTAATCATTGTTCCCTTTTGTGACAATTTATGAAGAAGCTTGGAACAATAAACTTGGAGGAGCCTGTTAGGTCACAAATTTGCTTACTATGTGAACAACAATTACTGCAGTACTTTAACAGCAATCCCTCTTTGAAATAATAGAAAATACTTATAGCTCGGGTTTTAGATTTTGGCAATCCCTCTTTTCCATTTTTTTTCTGAAGTGATTGATGTTACTATCTAATGCTTCTCTGTCTGAATCTTTCTATCTCTCCACAGGTTACAGAATGCCAGCTGGATATGGAACTGGTATGATGGGCCTTTCTTGTTCAGTTTCAATACATGCACTGTTCCATGTTCAAAATAGGTATTCAGAGTACATTAGCCCAACATAAAAACAAGCCTATTGTGAACATTTCACATTGTCAGTCTTCCTGGGTAGATGAGACCAGACAGGAGGCATGACCAGATGAGTCAATTCTACTTTATTGCAAAGGATTATGGTTTATTACTTTATTAACAGAATCTTGCAAATCTGAAAGTACAAACCTCTCACCCCTTTTACAGACTGAGAAATGACTGAAGTTCCTTTCTGAGTTTCTTCCTCTTCCCATTATACAGCTGCAGGCTATGCCATCTCTTATCTGATCATTTCCTAAGTAGCACCTCTTCCCCCACCCCTCCCAACGCCATTCCCACATTTCATTACACACGTGGTATCACTTTTGGAAGATCTAAAGCAGCCAAGGTCACGATGTTTTATGATGGCATATTCTACACACACCTACTTAAAACTCAACATTGGGAAAGGTTGAGCTCAATATCATGGGAAGGTTGAGAGATAAGACTTCGATTTTTGAAGTCTTCTATCCACTGAGTTGAAGTTCTCTACCCTCATCCTTGAGTCAACAGAGGATTACATGCAAGTACAGCTTGCTACCCCACTGTTTATTCCTGTCCTGCTTCAAATGGCTTTGTTTCCAGTTATTGAAATCAATTGATTTCTCTTCAAGATAATGAGGGATGAAATGTAACAAATTTTCTATACCGTAAGACTGTCCTTAGATGCTGTCCAGATATGGAGGGAAAACCCCTACTTTAAGACTGGAATGACTTAAGCCTATCTCACTTTTTACAAGAGGATAAAGTAGGAAAAATATGTTTTTAAGATGTGTTTCTGGTGTAGTTAAATGCATGTGAGACAAAGTCCATAGAAATTCCTTTGGTTATTGGCAGCACAAAATGGGGGGGTCACCTCTCAGTGCTCTGTTATCAAGGGAACAGAACTGTAGGAGAAATCAGTGGTGAAAAATGAACTACTTTATTAAGCCTAACTCTGTTTGCATTATTGAATAATATAATTACTTACAGAATTTTGTGCCCCAAATGATTGGACTTTATGCACAAATAAGAAAGGCTGTGTCTTCACATTTGACATGATTCATTGGAAAGAGAAGAGTTAAAGCAGATGGAAAGGAAAGTGAACTGGAAAAAGCAGAGTGCATCATCATGATAACAGGCCCATCCAAAGAAAGAGCTTCTGGTAGAGGAGGACCAGTTATCTGTTGGACTATGTAAACCAGTTTCCCAGTCTTTCTGGGTTGGCGGCCCAGAGCTGCAGGGAAGGGAAAAAGAGGAAATAATTTTGTGGGAGGGGCAGGCACGTGCACAAGCACCTGTTTGCTCACGTGAATGGAGTTCAGAACATCTGCAATGGGGTCGTCAGCCCCTGCGTTGCTCGCACGAGGGGCTGTGCTTGTGCCAGTCGGCCACTCACACAGTCCGGTTGCGAATAGGCCGTGGCCCACAGGTTGGGGACCCCTGCTGCAAACTAAGAAGGCTGTTGAAAGAGCAATGGTATTGATGCCTTCTCTAGACCTCTGATGGTGGAAGATAAGACCAAGGAAAATTAATATATATTTGCCTGCACAAAGATGAGAGATGGTTGGCATTTTAAAACATTATTTTCCAAATCAGAGATTTGCTTGAATTTTATGATATTCAATGCCAGGAGTAGGAGCCAGCTGGCTCTGTTTTTCTAATGGTAAGACAGACCGGCCATGGACGATTTGCTGATCACATTTGATTACAACAGTATTTCTAATGAAAACATGAAGATTTGATATGGCCTAAACACAGAGCTCTGCCCATCTTTATAAATATGGGAAGGAAGCCACCTGCTCTGTGTTTTGAAGAAGTACACAGATCCCCTTTTTAAAACATTTTGCAAGATTAGGTAATTTTGCAGGACTATTAAATAAAAACTATGTTTGATTAAGTGCAGAGAGATACATCAGGAACTATTTTGCCCAATGATTTGAGAGACAGTTATGGAATATTTCAACCAAACAGGTTGTCTTAAGCAAATGCTTCTACTGTCTGGCATTAAAAAGAAATCTGAAAAACTATGAAACTTCTTTGACTTAGATCTGTCAGAAATGATGTAGGGTCTCCTGCTTGGGTGGGGGTTTGGACTAGATGACCTCCAAGATCCTTTCCAACTCTATTAATCTGTTAAAACACAAACTTAGGATAGGCTGATAACTGAGTATGAATTTGGGAAGTCATGTGAAGTCTTTAACATTAGGTCAGCATACTTTTCTCAGTCCTTATTATGCTCTAGCCCAGGGGTCTCCAAACTTGGCAACTTTAAGACTTGTGGACTTCAACTCCCAGAATTGAAGTCCATAAGTCTTAAAGTTGCCAAGTTTGGAGACCCCTACTCTAGCCTATAAAAATATCTAGACAGTATCAGTTTAAGGAAAACTGATTTGATATGATAATCTAAAAATGCATTGTTCACCTAGAAATGAAATATAACCACTGATAATTTAAAAGTTTGAAAAGAAATGAGCATTGTCCAAACTAGGATTTAGCTCATGATGCATCTTTTCTTTCCAGGTGTCAGAGGTGTTGGTTATCCCCATCAAGGTCCCCCCCTGGGAGGTAAGAATCCTGGCTTGGATATTTCTTCTTCGTTTTATGACTCTTCTTCCCAGCTGAAGAAACACTTCTTTTCTAAAATGTTGCGGAAATAAAAATAAGGGAAGATACATACACATTAGAAAATACAGAAATCGCATGGAATTTTTTTGCAGAATAATGTATGGTAACATTAGAACAAGATACAAATTACTAGAAGAACCATCTCACACTAATAAATCCATCTGAATTAAAACAAATGTAAAGTTGATTGTGACAGTTTAACACCTTAGCATTTTCAAAACTTATATTTAACTATAAAAGTAAAATTTCAGATTAGCTGAGTGATCTATACAATAAAACTAAACAATCTTAGTCAACAACTCTTATTTTAAGATAGCCCAATCTTCAGATAAGGCAGCAAACCACATATAGTTTTATGCTCCATATATAGTTTAAACTGAAGTTGACTTTGGACTGACTAGATGATTCTACATTTTTTTTCCCTCTTAACATTTGTGTGCAAAACACATCTTGCTCGAAGAATGCCTTTTTACAAGCTTAGAGGCCCACCAGGTGATTTAATTGCATTTCTTGGTTAAAAACAACACTTCTTTTGCCTGTGTTGACTTTCTGGAAACAGTTGGGTGCTTCTTTCATTTTAAGATTCTTAGGGATCAAGTCTTGTAATGATTAGTTTGCTGATTTTTCTTTTCTTTTATGTGAAATCTTAGATTGTTTATTTAATTGATAGTTCTTGTTGGGTCCATTTGAATATTTTGGTTTTCACTCATTAACACTTGGCAGCAGTCAGCCTAATTAGCCCATTATTTCTATTTATTGTGGCAGATTCTTTTTTAAGTGTTTTTCTTATGCAAATCATGTTTCCAGTTTCTTCCTTTGGAGTCTGTCTGTGTGAGAGTATATACATGTATATATATGACTATAATAACGTGACTGTTATTAGTGTGAATGCTCAGAATGTCATTCTTTAGAATTGCAGTGTGTTACCAAAAAAAAAAAAAAGATGAGCAATGCCAGATTTGCATGTATTATTAATAATAATAAAAAAAGAGATCACTGTTGATTTTAGAAAGAGCCTGCATAATCATTCTCCACTTTGTATTAAGGCTACAGCTGTGGATGTGGTCAATAGTATGAAATATCTAGGATAACTAACAATCTGACTTGGTCTCTTCATGTTACCTTTAGTGAAGCATGCAAACCAGTATCTGCATTTCCTGCATCGGATAAGGAGAGCACATCTTTCTCCTTCTCTCCTGGCTACTTTTTATAGAGGCACAATTGAGTGTGTTTTAACAAATATGTCTAGCAAATAGAATAACAGAGTTGGAAGGGACCTTGGAGGTCTTCTAGTCCAACCCCCTGCTTAGGTAAGAAACCTTACACCATTTCAGACAAATGGTTATCAATCTCTTCTTAAAAACTTCCAGTGTTGGAGCATTTACAACTTCTGGAGGCAAGTTGTTCCACTGATTAATTGTTCTAACTGTCAGGAATTTCTCCTTAGTTCTAAGTTGCTTCTCTCCTTGATTAGTTTCCACCCGTTCCTTCTTGTCCTGCCCTAAGGTGCTTCAAATTGTATAATTGTTTGGTTTGCTGCCCGCAGTGCCTCAGGTAGAAGGTCCATACTGAGAATGGTAAGGACAGCCAAGAAGATTATAGGAAGCTCGCTTCCTATTATTCAGGATACTGCTTATAAGCACTGTGCACTTAGAGCTCGGAGCATTGTTACAGACCCCACACACCCACTTTATGGTCTGTTTCTATTGCTCCCCTCTGGGTGGAGGTTTCAAACGGCCTATAGCAGGACTACTAGATTCTGTGACAGTTTTGTTTCTTATGCCATCCATCTTGCAAAATTGCAGGATTCTTTTTTTTTTCTCGCCAGTATATGTATACATTTGAACTAGACTGATGTTTCTCTGTCATATGTGGGTATGTGGGTATATGCATAATAGTTATCTTTTCAGAGCTGAATGTAATGAAATTTCATTTTAACAGCAATGTATGCTGATTAGTGACATTTAAAGTGACAAAGATTTTAGTCTAGTCTAGTCTAGTCCAGTCTATCCCATCCCATCCCATCCCATCCCATCCCATCCCTTCCCATCCCATCCCTATTCTACTCTACTCTAGTTCCTGTTCTGTTTTGTCCTGTTCTGTTCTACCCTATCCCTGTTCCTGTCCCTGTCCCTTTCCATTCTAGTCCATTCAAAAAGCTTCATCTGCAGAATATATAGACGTCTGACTTCTCATTCCATCATCCCACAGGTCTTGGAGCAAGAGGCAAGCCTTCCAAAGCAGGTAACAGGATCTCAGCTTCCCCAGTAGTTTACTTTTGGGACACGTGAAATATATACAAGGTAGTCCTCAACTTGCAACTGCAACTGAGACCAAAATTTCTGTTGCTAAGCAAGATTGTCGAGTGAGTCCCATCCAATATACTGACTTTTTTTGCTATGGTTGTTAAGTGGGTCACTGCAGTTAAATGAATTATGTGGTCATTAAGTGAATCCAGATTCTCCCATTGACTTTGCTTATCAAAAGCCAGCTGGGAAAGTTGCCAGTGGCAATGACACAATCCCAGGACACTGCAACCATCGTAAATACACGTGGGTTACCAAGTGCCTGAATTTTGATCACGTGACTCTGGGGCTGCTGCAGTGGTCATAAGTGCAAGAACCGATTGTGAGTAATGTTTTTCAATGCTGTTGTAACTTCCAGCGATCACTAAACAAATGGTTGTATGTCGAGAACAACCTGTATGTCAAGCACCAGGGAAAATCAGGTGATTCAGGCGGTTCAAATGAATATAAAGATTTATTGTAAGATTAAGGTCTCTACAGGATTCTGAGCTCCTAATGGTCAAGGGTAATGAGCAAGAATTAAAAAGGCATTCAAGGTGGGCTCAATTTAGATATTTTGTGAGCACGCAGGGACTCATGGCTTATGACATGTTTGGCCCCTCCCTCAGGCTTAGCCTGGTCATCTCCTACACTGTTTCCAACACAAAAAGAGTAAGCTAACTTGCATACAGCAGCTCACATACTTATATTGCTCAAATTGATGCTGTTTACTTAAAAGCAAGAGCAAATGTTCATCTTGTTACCGCGTATGGGTTCTATACTGGTTAAGCCTATCCAGAATATTCCAGAGCTATTTTTAGCATTCAGTCTGAAAAACCAGAACCTTCATAGTATTCAGCATGTAAAATTGGGACTCTTTCTTCCCATAATCCTTTGTTCTCTTCTAAGCTCTACAGAAGTAGCATCTCTTGTTTTGTTCGTCTCTCTCTCTCTCTCTCTCTCTCTCAGCATCATCTTAAACTTCTTTCAAGGGAATGCCAGAAAGGTGGCAGCAAAGTAAGCCTTGTTTTGCAGGCTCATAAGAACTGGGATTTTTGTCTCAGGCCATC
Source organism: Arizona elegans (assembly GCA_022577455.1). Classification (NCBI taxonomy): domain Eukaryota; kingdom Metazoa; phylum Chordata; class Lepidosauria; order Squamata; family Colubridae; genus Arizona; species Arizona elegans. The sequence continues at coordinate 127,550,054 of JAKOOJ010000004.1, forward strand.
TTCAGAAAAGGCTCTGAATCAAGACTTTGGAGGGATTCTATGGCCCACTTGTAAATTGTGGTCCTGTCCATATTGGTATTGAAAGCCTTAAACCGGCCCGTTTTATTATTCCTTGCAAGACATCCATTTAGTTCTTATTAGACTATCCAGAAGTGCCAGAAAACTTGGTATTTCAGGTTGACATGAGATTTATTATGTCCATAGGACAAAGTCATCCTTCTATCAGCATTCCAAAAAAAACCCTGCCAATGTTTCCTGCCAATTGAAGTTTCTGATTTCCCTTTGCTACTGCACTGCATACTTCCCTCCATGTAGATGCAGTTCCAATGCAAGAATTGAATTGAGTGCAACTGATCAGCCAGTTACGAATCCATCTGGTGGTGATGCTGTCTTACCCACATTTTTCTATCTTATCAAGCAGTAGTTGTGATCTACTTTATCAAATGCCTTTATCAAATTAACTCTAGGTGTTCTCTGATTCGTTGTTTGATTATCTTTGAATTTACCTAACCAACTTGTCCTTGTCACTTGGATCCAAAAATAACACACCACATCTTGTAGCTGTCTTTGGTTGTGAGGGAATAGTGGGAGTCTCACCATTATAAACTATGCAGAGCAAAAGAAGGTAAAACTTCAAACCAATGCTAACGTGTGAGAAAATTCTGAATAGGTTAAGTCCAGGTGCAGAACCTGTCTGTATGAATTTATAATCAACCAGAGACTATAGTTGTATAAGTAAGCCGTTCTTCCTAGTTTAGGATTTTCATCTGCTACGTTTGAGCCCTTCATTTCATAACATCCCCTTGCTCTTCTCTAAACTACTTTTTTGCAATCTGGCTTTCCGTTTGTTTGTTTGTTTGTTTGTTTGTTGGCTGCCCATATTACCATGGGGCAGCTTACAATCTTAAAAAGATAAAACTATACAAAGCCTAAAAGACATAAATAAAATATTGTAAAGATCCAATTATTGAGACCCAGTGAAAAAAATGGGGAGGGAGGGAGTAGGGTAAGAAGGGGGGGGCGGGATTTGTTAATCTGTTTTCTAATTTTTACTTTTGATGTATCTCTACAATGATCTTCCCAAAGAAAGATTATTTTTTTCCTTCTGGGTCTCTTATCTCCACAGAGATTTGGCATTTCCTTCTCCTTATTTATAAGCATGAATTTTCCAAACATGAACATAATGATTAAGTATATAATGTCTTTAAATGTCACATATTTAAACAGGTGATCAGAAGCTTCACTCTTTGATCTTGTTTTGATGGAATTTTGAAAGTGTGCAGAAAATAGCAAAAAATGCCCACTAGACATGCTGGCTTCACTTAATGACCACACGGTTCACTTAAAGACAACATGATTTGCTTAATGACCACAGTGACTCGCTTTGTGACCAGTGTAAAAATGGTTTTAAAATCAAGTTTTAATAATCGCAACAACTTACAACTAAAATTCTGGACTCAGCTGTGGTCATAAGTCAAGGACTACCTGTATGGTGTCAACAATAGGAAAACCCATAATGCAGTGGTCTTGAGCTTGAAATGCTAATGTATCCATGTTCATTGGATATCTGGTGTCATAAAGACAAGGGAATCCTGGGAAATCATATACTGTATACTAAGCTCTCTAGCATAACAGTATAATACATTGCTGTTGCATTATTCAAGGGATTAAGAAAAGAGCAAAGGATTGCTTTTAGGGATTGGTTCAGCCAGATCTTCACATTGTTACTAGTGCCAGGGAAATGAAGAACAAAGGTGGCAACAAGGCAGGATCAGAGAAGATTATCAAGGGAAGCATTCAGAACATTCTTAGCTTCTGATTACCGTGAGCAAGTTACAAACAGGGCTCATTTCTGAACACAGCTTGATAACCTAGGAATTATAACCCCACAGGGGGTTTAGCTGCAAAACTGTGGCTACAGAGTCACTGAGAGTTTTCTAAAGATTTACCTCTCTAAAGGTTTAGGCTCAATTTTCTTTTTTAAAACATACTTTTTAGCTATTCTCTGTCCCTCCTTATCTGAACAAGAAAGATATTTTACATATCTTCAGAAGTAATTATTTCCAGTTTTCCATGTCAACCCTGCTGTCTGAGCTTTAAGCAAATGATAAGGAAAAATAGCAGCAGCACTTAAAATTATATACCACTTCACAGTGGTTTACTGTCCTCTCTAAGTGGTTTATAGTCAGCATATTGCTCCCAGCAATCTGGGCCCTCATTTTACTGACCTCAGAAGGCTGGAAGGCTGAGTCAACCTTGAGCCAGTGAGTCAGCAGAATTAGCCTGCAATTCTGCATTCTAACCACTGCATTACCACGGCTCTTAGGATCTCTCTTTTCTAGAAGAGGAAAAGAATGTCTCTCTCTACCTGTGTCTTGGTTTTTATAGTGTATTTTCTTCAACAGGATATATGGGCGGTGTTGGAGCTGGAAGCTTCCCAAGTAATGGGATGCAGAATGGATATGGCAATGGTAAGAAAGCTACACATGTTGTCACACAGGATTGTGAGATGTAGGTACTATACAAATAGACTCCTTCATAGAGTCACACTAATGATACTCTGTTGTTTGTGGACTTGCATGCAAAAAGTTTAGCACGTGCCAGCTTCTAGTCAAGAAACATCTGGTAGGAGGTGGGTCAGAGTGACTACTACTAAGCTAGTGGGACAATAAATGTGTTATAAAGCAGCTTCTTTGGACATACTATTATGTGCAGATTGTCCTTTCAGTTTCCTCTTTGTTCCCATTTCTGCCATCTTGTTTTGGGATGCTTGAGGCACAGGTAGTCCTTGACTAATGTCCATAATTGGGACCAGAATTTCCATCATAAATCATTGCGATCCTAAGCCAAGTTAGACTCAAATTTACCACCATTTTTAAGTGAATTGCCACAGTCATTGAGTGATTCCAGGCTCATTAAGCAAACAACACAATTGTAAGTGCAAATCCATTCTTCCAAATGGGCGTTTTTTTTGTCATAAACCAACACTGCAGGACGCTGCAATCAGTCGTAAATGTGAGTCAAACACCTGAGTTGCAATTATGTGAACATTGAGTTGCGTGACAGTCACAAGTGCAAGGATCAGTCATAAGAGTGAAAATTGGATATTTTTCAGCAGCATTATAACTTTGAATAGTCACTAAACAAGTGGTTGTAAATTAACGATTACCTGTCTACAAGTTTTTCACAAAGCAGATAAAAATCATGGCTGCATATCTATTTCATGCAAATTGTTCTCGGTTTTCCCTGGTATCACTAATTCACAAGCATAGACAGCTGCATAAATGAAGCAGCCCAAAAACATTTGCACATCACTTGCTGCAATAAATAGGTATGTCCAGAATGTGGAGCTGTTGACCAATGTATTAAAAAAAATAAAAGCTGTCTTCTTTATCTGAATTCAGCTGCTTTAAAATACATAATAGATAATTCAAGATTGATGGCTTGAGTTGGCTAGAAAGATCATATCTCTTCTTTTACTTTTTCAGGCTATGGAGCTGGAGGCAATGGATTCCCTCTCGCTGGAGCTCAGCCAGGTGGAAATGAGGATGGGTGGCATTAATTTCTCACATTTGTTTTTCTCCTTTCCTCCAAAGAATTTAGAGAGCCGTTTTAACATAACAACTGATAAGGGGGGGTAGGCTAACCAGATGGCAATTTGCTTAAGCTTTCTGGCCAAGTTGATGACAAAAGCCGTATTTGAACATTGGTTGCTCATGTTCAAATTCAGCAGCTGCTGCAGCTGCACCATATTGGTAGTAATGGAGAAATTCACTTGGGACTGAGATAGTATGAAGGAACCAAAGAGTAAAAAAGAAGTGGGTTATGGATCTCTAGCTCCATGTGAGAGCTTATTTGGATTATTATTGTGTGCTTCAGCCAAGAAAGTGTGACGGTTAGGGAGCAAGTCATTTGAGTTGGTGAAAGTGTAAGGAACACTAGTTGAAGGTGCAAGGAAATTTAAGTGAGACCCAGACAAATATACCAATTTTCTTCAGTGTAGTTCAAGGTTCATGGCAATAGAAATGTTCTATGAGTATGGCTCATGGTTGGAATATCAGGCCCAGTCGCTTATTCTGCTATAAGTATAGAACCAAGTAGTATACTAGTTTCCCATATTGTCTTGCAATTGTAGTCCCAGCTAAATATTCAGCTAAAAGAGATGGCCTACTGAGCTGCAATGTTTTCTCTTTCCAGTGAGATTTATAATTAGATGGATCAGCATTTTACAAGAGCAAATGTGTTGATTTCACACATTATGCTAAGCCATGATTCCTTTCAATCATGTTTTTTGAACCAGCCACACTGGGCTAAACCATAAACCACTGATTACAACTGTCTGTGGCTTTTACCTCAGACTAAGCAATTAACTATGATCCGCATAGTGGAGTAAAATCTATAGGGACTCGTTTGTTGTTACTCTCACAACTAACCTTCTCACTTTCTCCTACTGTTTACAACTGTGGATTTGGGGAGTGAATACTTTCTCCAGTTTGAAGAAAATAGATTTTAGGAAATATGCAGATTTGTAAGAAATTAATCACAATCGATCTTGAATAATTGAATCAGTGCTGAGATGCAGTAGCTAACCATGTTTTAGCCTCACTTTTGTGCAAATTCAGCCCATGTGGTTTGTTTAAAGTCATGGTGATGCAGTGGTTAAAATGCAGTACTGCAGGCTAATTCTGTTGATGCTGACTGCTAGCAGTTCGGCAGTTCGAGTCTCGCCGGCTCAAGGTTGACTCAACCTTCCATCCTTCCAAGGTCGGTAAAATGAGGATTCAGATTGTTGTGGGCAATATGCTGACTCTGTAAACCGCTTAAGAGGGCTCTAAAGCACTGTGAAGCAGTATAGAAGTCTAAGTGCTATTGCTATTAAATTCCAGGATGTTATGCAAACCTCAAAAAACGTAATTATTATGTTGGCTTAAATGTGTCATGTGAACACAATCTTTAGGCTTGTTTCATTCACAGGTGCCCAGATTCCATATGGCGGTCAGCTAGGCGGTCCAGCTGCTGCTGCTGCTGCCTCCACCAAGTATGGAGGTAAGTCTCCAAGCTATGACAAATGAACAGCAATATTCCTCTGCCACTCACTGGCAACCCAACAAATCTTTGTGCAGCTTGAAGTAAGCCAAGTGAACTTTGCCAAGTGATTAGCATGCTCTGAGTACCAAAGATATGACCTCAAAATGGCTTGAGCAGAACTACATTAACCGTTGTTCTGGTTTTGCGAAGCCTTCTCTCATGGCTTCCTCCAAAAACAATCATATCCTTTGAAGAAGGCAAAGAGAATTTTTTGTGGAAGAACCACACGTCTTCTCAAGATTCTTTCTTAAGAGTGATGTCCTTCCAAGGTACTGGACAGAAAGTCACTGTGGATGATGGAACTTCTATTAGAAAAGTGCCACATTGGGGAAAGCTGTCTTGGAACTTCAGATCCTTGGAGAAAGGGAATGCCTGTTCCATCTAATTGGAATTAAAGGTGTAGTCGTGTGAGGGAAGGGATTGTCTCTGTTCCAGTTAATCTTCTGACTGCCATCTCTGTTACAGGGGCTGGGCAACTTCCATTCAGAGGACAACCACAGCAACCAGTAGCTGCCGGCCTGGGAGATTATGGTGCTGGCAGATATGGTGTGTGTAAAACAAAATCAATTGTAGTGGGATTATTAATACACTACACAAGAATAGAAAAATAACATAGATTTAAATCTAATGCTAACTAACTCAAAGTTTAGTCTTTTTAAAGATCCCAATTTTTAAGACTTGTTAGAAAGGTGTTCTGCATGTAAACAGATTAAAACATTTGTAGGCAGAGATTTCTTCCCCACTAGGTAACGCTTTTAAGAACTGAAATGATTATCCATACCCATATATGACATATCCAAATATGTCATATATGCCAGTAGAGTTATACTTTATCATCAGTATGGGGAAGAAGTCCAACACATTAAGGGTGAAACGATTATACCAATTGAATTCCTCTTCTGGTCAAAGAAAACAACAATAGAGTGGCATTGCTAGAAGATGCATTAAAGAGTTGCCTTCTTGGAAAGCTGAACTGAAGTTCAGGAGCAGATTGCCTGGTGCAGAACATTCATTTCTTTGTAAGCCACATCTCTTGCACTGAATATTTCCTTCTAGGAGGCCCCAGCCAGCTGCCATATGGTGCTCAACCTGCTGGTCTTGGAGTAGAAGGTAAAGCAGGACCATTTGGTAAGACTATTTTTTCTAGTTGTTTTGTGATTGTTTTCCAGAGTTCTAAATTATCTTTGATGGATCTCCTTCCCCTTGCTATACATTTTGTTTCAGAGGTCTGAATCAATTTACGGTTTAATGCTTTCAATATGGCATGGTGGGACATAGCAACTTCCTTTTCTATACCAGTAAAATTAGTTAGTACAAGAGTGATCAGGGCCACATGTCACTCACATCCCAGCGTTTCCCCCCACAATAACTTCATTTTTCTTTTTTTCTATTTTCCAGAATTAAATAAAGGAATGGGAACAGTAGGTTTTAGGAGGCAAACTGTTCCTTAAATTCCTCAGAAACACATGAAATGAGTCTCCAGATGACAATCTGAAACAGGATTTAAGGAGTCCCCCTTAAATAGATTAATTTGGCCCTCAGGGGCTCCTTTTCTCACCTGCTGCATTAAAAAACAAGAAAAAAATAGCATATGGTTTCTTGTAATGTCCCCAAAAGTTGGGAAACTGTGTTACACCCCACTTCTCCTTCCTTCCAGCATTAGACTATATGATTACTCCTTGCCAATATGGGCTTTGGAAGAAGGAAGCTCCTCTTCCTTCTTAGAAAGATAATGCTGCAAGCCAAGCCTGCTAGGTTGCAAGGAACCTTTGTAGATCTGACACCAACCTCAAAATCCCTAGATTACATCTGGAGAGCCCTGTGTAATATGAAAATTTCTTGTATCTATGGAATTAAAAATTCACTTTCCTGCTTTTTGGTCTCTTTCACCCAGGTGGGCCACAAGTAGGATATGAATCCCAGCCTTCCCAGGCAATAGGGTTGGATGGTAAGAAATTGAATCTTCTACAAGTTAGGATGGAAATAGGAATTTTGCAATAGTTTATTGTGAAAAGACAAAAGTATTCATTATTCATGTCTTCTTGAGTATCTCAAGAAGTGAGTGAGTGACCAAGTTAGAAAACACTTAGCATATGATTGACATAATAAAGGAGCTCCAATTTTACTCCTGCATCTTTCTCTTTCTTTTCTTTCATGTCCCAGGGCAACATTCTCAAATTTCTGAGGAGCTGTTAGGCTAGCCTGTTAAAACAAGCCCAGAAAGAGAGATTATTCTGCTTTAAATGAATGATGTATTGTACTAAGATATGGTTCAATTATGTTTTCTTGAATAAACTGCAATCATCTAAATTTACACACCACACTGCTATAAATCTTGATGCAAACCAAAGTGGTTGAGTATATTAAGCCAGGGGGAATCCCTAGCTGACAGAATGTAACTTCTGGCTGCAGATGTGCAACTTTTGACATCACCTTTGTTAAAATACAATTTAAATTGTGAAATGGTTAAACTTAATGTGCCCATTTTCTTTCAAAAGAAATAAACTCTCCCACCCAAAAGAACTGCAAATCGTTATTTCCCCCATTCCACTCCAATGCAGATCCTGAAAATCAGAAATAAACACACACAAATGACTGTGTCTACATGAAGCTTCCACTCTGCACACAATTGTCATATCTTTAGATGACTAGTTGCTGTTGACAGAACAACTGGACCATTCAGACAGGACAGTCTGTTCAGTGCTTCTTAAGTGTTGTATTAGATATGGAAATATACTGTATTGCCTAAATTGGATACAGTTGAAGAATAGTTCTCAGATTTCCAGCAGAGTATCCCAGGAGACTGAAATATACTTTCATTAGTTTTCAATGGTCCTATTTTAGATGGAAAACATAAGTTCTGTATAGATGATTGAAGGTCATTATTGGTAAGCTGTGGTCAACAATACTTCCTAGATTCCCATTCCAACGATCAAAATTTACAGGAGGGGAGCGTAGTAACAGGGCATTTGATGTGATTTTCTATTTTGCACGTTTTTCCCTTTCTATTTTTCCATCCTTTACAGGAAACGGAAACGGACTAGGATATTTGAACAGTAGAGATCTTCAAGCTAATGGACTGGGGGCAGGTAAGGTTAAGTGTGAGCCTTCACTCCACCCCCAGAAAAGACTCTTAAGTCTTTATCCTGCTGCTAGTTATGTAATTAGCATTAGAGTGTTCTGACAGTCCTAATCTTAATCTTCTCCCTTTGTCACATGATACTAGCTTTATCTCACCATAGCCCATGATTTAAGCAGTCTTATGTTGATTTTAACACTAACTCTGCTAAAGCCAACACAGAACCATGATGGGAAATGGTCGTTTTCTGTACTACCCATCCCCTTTTAGATGGGTGTATTTATTTGACCAGCTTTGATCAATGGATCCTGGAAAAGTCCCTGTATTTTAGGTGGGATGCTTTTAGCTGTTCATCAGCCAGTCAGCAAATATCCTCACTACTATCGGTATCAATAAGGACATTTCAGTAGCCAATCAGAGTGGTAATAAGAATCAAAATAGCACATCTCATCAGGACATTAATATAAAAAGAGCATTGGTTGAGCTAAGTTAAGGAGCCGTGGTGGCGCAGTAATTAGAATGCAGCAGGCTAATTCTGCAGACTGCTGGCTGCCTGCAGTTTGGCAGTTCAGTCCTGACTGGCTCAAGGTTGACTCAGCCTTCCATCCTTCTGAGGTGGGTAAAATGAGGACCAAATTGTTGGGGGCAATATGCTGACTCTGTAAACCACTTAGAGAGGGCTGGAAAGCACTATGAAGCAGTATATAAGTGCTATTGCTATCACCAGGGAGGAAAGGCTCATAGTACCATCAAAGATTATCTTGCCTCTTCGTTGTGCTTAAATTTTGCCTCTTCTTTTATCTGGTAGCTGCATATGGTCCCCTTGCTACAGGGCAAGTCCCAGGAGGATACGGCAGTCTGCTAGGCCCCGGACAGCCACTAGGAGGATATCGTAAGTGGCATTACAGTTGTTTTCCCATCTTTTTTACTCATTTGCTAATATCCTAAAACTGGTTGGCCTAAAATAAAGAACTTTCAGAGTTTTGGAATGAGAAATTATTTTTCAAACTATGTGTCTGGGTAATTCTGGAGTCTTCCAATATAAGATCCTTAAAAATTGTATTCTTCAACATTTTTATATCTAACTGCTTGAAGTGAAAATAATCACCAAGCAATTTAATAAGATGAATTCATAATAATCAATAAGATGGTATTAAACAAAGCATTGTTCTTTAAAAATTTTAGTGTAATAACAAAGGAAGCTTTAGGATCATCAATAGGAATTCCCTTTGGAGAAAGCAAGTTGTCATTTAAATAGAAGCATACTATGCATTTACTCAGTGGTACTTCCTAATCTAAGGACTGTTGTTGAGAAGGCTTGTTTTATATAGTACCTTCAGCATTTTGGACCTCTCTTAGTGCTTTCCTGAGTTCATGGTCTAGTTTAAGGCATCAGGCTAGAGACCAGGAGACTGAGTTTTAATCTGTCTTGAGGCATGAAAGCCAGCTGGGTGACTTTGGGCCAGTCACTCTCGCTTAGTCCAATTCACTTCACAGGATTATGGTTGTAGGCAAAAGTAGGAAGAAGGAGTATTGTGTACAGTATGTTCACCTCTCTGAGTTACTTCTAAAGTAATAAAGATGGAATAATTAAACCCTACAGATTTAGGCATAATAAATAAGTCCCTCTATCCATCAGCACTCTACAACCAACTATATAGCCAGTGAAACAGTGAAAATCAGTGCATCATGTTCTTATCTACTGCCGCCACCCCTTAAAAATGTAGGAACATAATTCAGAAATAATCAATTTACAAACACTTTCAAGTACAGCCCTAAACAGAACACTTAATGATTAGCTAATTTGGGTGTCGCTGAAGCATGGGTGATAGGACCCCGATCTGATGGTAGACAAGCTACCATTAAAAGCACTTCAAACTTCTGTAACTGGGAAAGATTTGAAAATGTATTTGGCATGTCATTGGGATATCTATACAGCTTGTGTACCTGAATATGGGCCAGACATCTCCTGGGCTTTTTTGGAAGGCAAATCCAGAAAGAACAGCTTTCTAAAGGAAGGTTCTCTTCCCCAAAGGTTTTCCTACTACTATGCTGCCTTCCGAAGATGATATTATTCCACCTTACAAGCAATTTTAGATAGTTTTAATTGCTATATGTATTCTTTTTTCCCCTTTCAGATATCATTTTTAACTGAACAAAAATATGATTTCAAGAATCACAGTGACTTAGCCCTACCCTTAGCACAGCAAAGCAACCACCTTAAACTCAGAATAGAATAGAATGCAGTGATTAACAACTATACCAAGATTGATTGTAAAATGGAGCAAAACTCACTTAAAAACTGTCTTGCTTAGCAATGGAAATTTTGAGCTCAATTGTAGTCATAAGTCAAGGACTACCTGTATAACAGGATATCAAGGGCATTTCTAAATAGCACTGTTTCCATTTTGCATTCCCACCAAATTGCTTTGAATCCAGCTGTGCAAATTGCCTTCATAAATTCAGACTTTGGAATGCATGAGCCAATCAGGGTCCTGCCCCAATTTACTATGGATCCTAGAACTCCCTACATCATTTCTAAACAATATTGTTATGGTGAGAAAATAGCACACCGTTCCCCAACCATTTGTCTCTATGGGTGCACATTGGTACAGATATATCTGTTGGGAAGGGAAATAATGCTTTCTGATAGGCAGCATGAACATGAAGTTTACCTATGGGATAGAAGAAAGACCAGCCTGGAGCAACAAAATCTCTTCGTCATTCCACACAAAAGAGAAAGAAAAAAAAAAAGCCAGTATAGACTCACATTCCCATTCAATGCTTCCAGGACATGTTTATGCTATGATTGGATAGACATTGGGAAAGTATGATTAAATTATCTGGATTCATCTTTTGGAGTGCTGCTGTTTGAACACAGATATGAAACAGTTCACATTAAAGTTTGCTAAATAATAAACTTATTGCTTAGAATTACATAAAGAAAAATTGTCAATCAAGAATATGATGTTAACTCGTTATTTTTTTTCTTTGGGTTTAGGAGGGAAGGAATCAAAGTACGGAATGAATGGATATATGGGAAATGGCTATAGAAGTAAGATTTAAGAAGATAAAATTCATATATCTCCTGTTATGTTGATTTTTTGTTCACCCTCATACCCACCATCACCCATGCATTCTGTCCTCATTTCTAGGCATATAGGTAAAATTAAAAGTTCCGCACAATCATCAATCATTAAAACTTTGCTAGGTTCCCAAGTCATGTGGTTTGTTTGTTTATCTTGTGGGTGAACCCAGCTGTTGTGATTTGCAAAACATGTGTGAAGCTAGCTTGTGATCAACAAATCATGGTTAAAACAAACCATAACCGGTATATTATGTTAAACCAGTCACTGTCTTTCTTGAAAGACTCGGGGATTTCATCTTAGGTGAGAAGTATTAGGGATTGCTAATAGAAATCAGTTATAAATTTCAGCATCATTTGAAAAAAATAATGACCAATATATTATTGCTTGTTTAAAACAATACTATATTTGTGCTTTTGACTATTTTGGTTTGTTTAAAAAAAACTGTATTGGGTTATGGGAATATATGCAAGGAAGGTGAATAATTTTGAATGTTGGGAAAGTGGCTTCCTAGCTAATTATGTGGGGAATAGGACAGACATTTCCAAAATCATCTGATGCTATCCCGCAGTCAGTCTCTGTAAAAAAATATTTTCCAATGCTGGAAAATAAAATAATGGCTAGCTTTGTCTTCACTTTTTCCTAGGTCGCTGCTCTTCTGGAAAATGCTGAAAGACAATACTTCTCTGCAGAACTTCCTACAGCAAGATCTGACATCTAGGCAATCTCTGGTGCTAAGTTTAAAGACCAACAACCGCGTTCCCAATATAAATGGCTGTGTCTTTTTCCTTCTGTATGTTTTATTTTGTCATTAGAAATGTTTCATTTTTTTAAAAAAAAAGAGTGAAAAACATTGCATGTTAGTTTTTAAAGCTTTGGTCAACAATATTTTCCGAGGACTAATAGTATGTTTGCGACCATATTACACAAAGTTTGAGAAGCTAGAAACTGCTCCCCACCCCCCAAGACATACCCTGTGAATTCCACAGATTAGGAAGCAGTCTAGAGATGTTTTTCATCTAATTATGTGTCTGGATTCCCAGACACCAATCAATGTCTTTTTACATAAGAATAAATCCACCATTCTCAATGTCTTGCATACTTGTGGTGTCCTTGTTCACAAAAACAAACTTTGTATATTTGTGTATGATATTTTTCAAAAATCCTATTGAATATCTTCCATTGCTGCAGTTTCCATAAACTAAGTATATTATGCAGCATTTTGATCCTTTTCTCATGCTAAAATTGATACTATAGAATTTAGAAATTAATTTAAAATATGTTGAAAATATGAATGAATGTTGGCATCTTCAGATCAATTATTGGATGATAAATCATTATTTCTTACACTAAGGATAAATATTATTTGCTTACATTAAAGGATAAATATTTATATATTTATATCTATTGCCATCATAATTTGAACTATTAGCATTTTCAGCTTCAAAGTTACTTAAATGATTAGAAAAGATGATTAAATCTTATGAGATCAATAAGCCCATAATTACTTTATACATACTGTTTATTAATTAATCATTTTGATATGCACATTTTAAAAAGAAATTGGAGACCCCTATTTTATCTAGTAGAAAAATAGGGACCACCTTTGGTGGGAAGGTAACAGCATTCCATGCGCCTTCGGCGTTGAGTCATGCAGGCTGCATGACCATGGAGATGTCTTCGGACAACGCTGGCTCTTCAGCTTTGAAATGGAGATGAGCACCGCCCCCTAGAGTCAGGAACGACTAGCATATGTGCGAGGGGAACCTTTACCTTTTTATTTTATCTAAACAATAAGAAACTGTCTTAATCTTTGTATCAAAAATGTCAATACAGTCAATCTAATTTACAAAATATTTACAGAAACATTTTGTACTTATTTACCCCACTGCATTTCTAGAGAAAATGAATAGATAATAAGTAATTTCATCATGGTAGAGATGAAATGCTTCATTAAAACAGGTTTTTCTAAAATTTTTATAGCCTAGGATTAAGTCATTATACATGAATTTTTGTCTGAGACAGAATTTAATACCTTCATACAATTATATTCTTTTGATCAATATACCTATTATATGGCAATAGATGACTGGACAACATATCTTGTGCCTTTCTTATTGCTGAGACATCATTCAACATTGGAAAGATACATTTAAATATACATTTACACACACACACTTATATTATTATATATCAACTCAGTTTACTACTAGGCAGTCACCACACACACAAAAAAAAACATTTTGCAGACAATGGACAATTAACATAATAACTAAGATAATTCTGCAAAAGAACAAAAATACAATTTGATTGTATTTTTGTAATATGGGTAGTATAGTAAATATTTCCAGCTATGCTAGTCCACTAGGTCTAAGTTGCAAACTTTTAATGTTTTTCAAAAGTTTTAAAGGACTTTTTGCACAGTGTTTTATGATATCAAACATCAGTAGAGTAAGTTGAGGATATTGTAAAATACTCTGATTGTTCTAAAATATCATTTCAGATTTTCTTTCTGAATTACTGGTATAAGACAGAATCTTACTAATTTAACTTCCAAAATAAATATTCAGATCATAGTACAAAATCAAGCGATTTCTGAAAAGCAAAAAATAGATGACAAAAAAGCATATCTTAATTGCCTAATCTGGGACAAATGGTGTTTACATTATATCATACGGTATTATTATTATTATTATTATTATTATTATTATTATTATTATTATTATTATTATTATTATTATTATTATTTTATAATTCAAAGGGCCTTATATAATGTTCCTGCCTAGTTTCCAAGCAAAAAATCTGTGAAGTGGATTGGGATGAGACAGAGAGTGACTAACCCAAAATCACCCAGCTAGATTTCATGCTGAAGAGAGAATTTGAGCTCACTATTTCTAATCCAGCACCTTAACAAATACACTGAAGTAGCTCTTTCAAACTTCACATAATTTGTAAACTATGTTAAAACTTAGTGTTTATATCCTATACTCTAAAATTTTTTATCAGATGCTTTTTTTTCTTCCGTTCAACCATGTCTGATTCTCAAAGATTACTTGGACAAATTTCTTTAGTTTTCTTGGCAAGGTTTTTCAGAAATGGTTTGCCATTGCCTGCTTCCTATGGCTGAGGACAAAAATAACTGGCCCAAATCAACCAGCTGGCTATGTGCTTAAGACATCTCCAGGTTTCTACCCTAATTCCATAACCACTATATCAAACTGGCCCTCAAGCTGGTTCCAACTACTTAACAATTGTCAATTGCTCTATTTCTTTTTCATCCACATAAACTGTTATCAATCTAAGATCTATACTGCAGATAATATATTTTAGAAATAAATACCTGCAATTTTAAAAATTGATAGTACAATCCTAAATCCCACTGATACAAATGGATCTCTTTTGTATCTCTTTTGAGACAAGACATTTCATGGCACCATGACATAAATATTGCAGAGACTTTTAAATATTTTTTTCATGGTATTAATATTTTTTTACTGACGAAATAAGGCTCTACTGAAATGAATAGAGAGCCTAATACATCCTTGTTCAAACAGAGCCAAGAAGTCAAACGTTTTATTAAAGTTTCACCACAGACAACTGAGCATAGCAAATATTTGTCTTTTAACTGCTGTATTTATACAGAACACCTCAGTTTTGGCTCTTTCGCCACCCTGTGATGGTCCTGAGTTTTGCAGCAGATGATAAAAACAATATAAATACAGAATGATGTCGCCTGAGATTTAAAAAAATAACAGCAATAACAACAACAACAATAATAATTTACAACTTAAATAATAATAACAACTTTACATGGGCATAGCTTAAGATGGGAACCATCAAGAAAGAAACGGAAGGTTTAATAATCGCTGCTCAAGAACAAACACTATAAACTAATGCCATGAAAGCAAAGATACAAAATTCCACCGGCAATCCAAACTGCCGACTTTGCAACAACAAAGTTGAAACTTTTTCACATTTAATATGTGAATGCAGCAAAATCACACAAACCAAGACACGACTGAGTTGCTAAATTAGTCCACTAGTCATTATGTAAAAAATATGACTTTCCTGTATCCAAAAAGTCATGGGAACATAAAGTGGAAAAAGTTATAGAAAATGAGAAGGTGAAGATCTTGTGGGACTTTCGAATACAGACTGATCATCACTTGGAACACAACATGCCAGACATTACAGTTGTCGAAAACTAAAACGTACAATTTATTGACATTGCGGTACCAGGAGATGCCAGAGTCAAAGAAAAAGAACTGGAAAAAATCATGAAATATCGCAACCTGGCCATCAAAACTACATGGATGAAATCTGTAACAGTGATACCCATTGTCATGGGGCACTTGGTACCATGTCCAAGAATTTAATAAGATACATCAGCAAATTGCAGCTTCCTGCAATAACACCAGCGGAACTGCAAAAAACTGTGCTATTTGGAACATCATCTATTTTAAGAAGGTACTTGGTTGATACCTAGGACGCTGGTAGCAACCAGTATCAACTATTAGCACCAATGGTATTTGTGATGCATTTTTGAATGTTCAGTTGACTGAGTTTCATGTTTAATGAATAAAGTAAATAATAATAATAATAATAATAATAATAATAATAATAATAATAATAATAATAATAATAATAATAATAATAATAATAGGCATCAGCAGCAACATACAAAAATTCATGGAATCTTCAATGAACCTCTGGAAAACGAAACTTATGGCTAATGGAGAAGAACTGGGTGAAGTTGAAATTAAACGAGGCATTTTCCAGGGCAATTCCCTTTCACCCCTACTTTTTATACTCTCAATGCTACCACTGACAATCATTTTGAAGAAGATGAACTGTGGATACGAACTTGCAAAGAAAGGACTGAAAATCTCACACTTGATGTACATGGATGATTTGAAGCTGTTTGGTAAAACAAAAGCTGAACTGAATTTATTAATTGAAAACACAAAAGAATTCAGCCAAGACATCAGTATGCAGTTTGGAATTGACAAATGTGCAACAATAGCAACCAAAGCAAGCAAGATCATAGAAGAGGATGGAATAGAACTAGAGAATGAAGAAATGATAAAGGCAGTAAAATCAGAAGAAGGCTACAAGTACTTGGGGATTTTAGAAGCCTCTGACTTAATGCATAATAAAGTCAAGGAATTAACTTCAGCCAAGTACATTCGGTGAATTCGTAAGATACTAATGTCCAAATTGAGTGGAGGAAACTCATAAAAGCCATAAATACCTGGGCTATACCTGTGATTAGATACTCTGCAGGAATAATTGACTGGACCCAGATTGAGTTAGACAATTTGGACAGAAAAACAAGGAAGCTTATGACAATGAATCATGCCTTGCACCCTAAAAGTGATGTTGACCGATTATATTTACCAAGAGCAGAGGGTGGTCGAGGACTCCTACAAATAAAGCAGACTGTGGAAGAAGAAAAACGCAGCTTGAATGATTACATCCAGAAAAGTGAAGAACCAATGATTAAGGAAGTCAATAAAGGAGGCCTTTTAAAGACAACTAAAACAAAAGCAGAATATAAGAAAGAAGTAACTGAGCAGCGAGCTGAAAATTGGAAACACAAAGCTCTGCATGGCCAATACTTGAAAAGTATTGAAGGCAAAGCTGACCAGAAACTAACTTGGAACTGGTTAAGATCAGGAGTACTGAAAAAAGAAACAGAAAGCTTTATTTTGGCAGCTCAAGAACAAGCCCTAGCCACAAACTGCATGAAGGCAAAAATTCAACATGTCACCACCAACAGCAAATGCCGCCTCTGCAATGAGAAAGATGAGACAGTCGACCACCTGATCAGCGGGTGCAGCAAAATTTCACAAACTGACTACCTACAACGCCATGACTGGGTTGCTAAGATCATTCACTGGAAATTGTGCCAGAAGTTTGGATTTGAGTACAGCAAAAACCACTGGGAACATCAGGTTGAGAAAGTTTTAGAGAATGAGAAACTCAAGATCTTATGGGACTTTAGGATTCAGACTGACAGACACTTGGTCCACAACGCACCTGACATAACAATAGTTGAAAAGAAAAAAGTATGGTTCATTGACATTGCAATACCTGGTGATGCACGGATTGAAGATAAGCAGCAAGAAAAAATCACAAAGTACCGGGATTTGCAAATTGAAGTTGAGCGACTGTGGAAAAAGAAATTGTGTGTTATCCCGATTGTAATTGGAGCCCTTGGAGCAATACCCAAAGGGCTACCCCGCTATTTAGAAATTCTAAATTTGCCGGACTTGAACATTTTGACTCTACAAAAAACCACCTTACTCGGAACAGCTTACATCCTCCGACGATACCTTAACAGTTCCTAGCTCCTTGGTTAGGACTCGAGCTGCTGAGCTATTAACCAGCCTCAAAGGCTGTGAATCTCACTAAAGATTAACCAATAATAATAATAATAATAATAATAATAATAATAATAATAATAATAATAATAATAATAATAATAATAATAATAATAATAATAATAATAATAATAATAATAATAGCGCGCGGACAAACGAGTCTCTTTGGTGGGTTTTGTTTGTTTGTTTGTTTGTTTTCGTGTTTTTTGGAGCGCATGCGTCTGTGCATGCGCGTATGCGTCGCGATTATGACGTAGACGGAAATGGGCGAGGCCGTTTGGAATTTTTAGCGCGAGCGCGGAGCGTTGGGTTTCCTTCTCGGAAGCTTGGCGCGCTCCTCAGAGGAGGAGGGAGAGGAGGTGGTGGGGGCTGAGGAGAAGAGAAAAAAAAAACAACAACCCGGGATTGCTGAGTCTGGGAGCTCACGGAGAATCCGAGTTTTTCTTCTTTCGCGATTCCGAGGGGATTGGGACGGAGGAAGAGTTTAAGAGAGGTAGGAGAATCCCCCGAAGTTTTTCCGAGAGGAAAGGGAGGTGGTTGGTGGAACCGACTACGCTGTTGAGGAAAGGGTGCAAACACCCCGCCAGATGCTCTTTGAAGAAGGTATTGTCGGTCGCTGTGGTTGTGAAGGGCAGTGGAGCAGGTTGGCGAAGGGTGGTGCTGTGATTAAATTAGGACGACCCTGCTGCCTCAAATTTTAGGCTTCTTTGCTAGCATTTTAAAGGCGACATTAATACATTTGGGGTGTGTGTGTGTGTGTACATAGAGAGAGAGAGAATTTCATTTATCTAATGTGTGCCATTGTGTTCACAGAAAAAAGGGACAATAATGGTTACCTTATCTTATTTAACATGACAGTCTGGACCTCTTCAGTGTGTAGGAAAGCATGCTTTTTCTTTTAGCCAAGGTAATTTCTTTTGATATGGGAGAACTTGCCTTTTCAGCAACCTCAAATAGAAAGGATATTCTCAAAGTTCTTGAATACACTTGCAACTTTCAAAGAAAGATATTAATGTAGCTGGGAAAGAGTAACCTAACCCATAAATTTGTCACTTGTGAAATGTTATCCAGAATCAATGTTTTCCATTGTTCAAACTTCCCATGCAATCAATGTATTTTACTGACTGATAATTTACTTATTGACTTATCACATATATTGAATGTATGTATTATTCGTTTCTGTACTTTATAAAAAGACTTGCTGCCATCCCCCCTCCTCCCCCTCCCCCACAGTAATGTGTTTTGTATCCAAAATTCAGAATATTGGTGTTTAGCTCCATTTAGCTCCATGCACACTTGTTTTTGTGAGTTTTGAGGCAACACCCAGCTTCAAATCTCCCCTTGGCCAAGGAAACCCATAAATGGCTTTGGGTCAATAATTGCCTCATTCCAACCTTTCTCTCAGGGTTGTTGTGATGTAAAAATTGGTGGTAGTAGTAGTGGTGTACCCCTTGAACTAGAAGAAAAAGAAAGGACAAAATAAATGAGACTGCAGCTTGTCCACCCCTACCTATGTAAACAATGCCACTCTAAGAAGATGTGTATTCAGTTCCCTTTGTCTCAAGTACAGCCACTATCAGGTTGGCTACAGATGACAGGAATTTACTCCAGCTTTAGGAATTCAATTTATAACGTAAGTTGTATTATCTATGTTTTCCCTTGTGTGTTAGATCTTTTCAACTTGGTGTCATTCAGACAGCTGGATGTCACCTTTCACTATTCCCAGTTAATTGCCAAATGGCTAGGATGAAGTGATGTTTGTCCAATACTTCAACAAAAGGAGGTCAGACTGTTGAAAGTTACTATTGGGATATTGTACCTAGCAGAATTTCTTTCTTATGTTTTAACAGATGGCAGCATTTGCTTGACTTTGTGAAGGCTTAGAAGCTGATCTGCAGTTGTTCTAGTATTTGTATGGGAAGCTACTGGATAGTACTAGAGTTGTTGGTTAAATTGGAAAATCATTCTTGAAAGAGGCAATGGCCAACCACTTTTGAACTATTACTAAAAATACTGCATGAATTCATGTTCTGTAGTCATCAAGTGTTAAGCTCAACTGAAGGGTAACTTTGCTTTTGTGTAATGCCACAAGTTGTACATATAATTATCTTCCCAAAGAGATTTATAATCTAGATGTAGAATAATAGGAATATTAGAGGAAGAGAAGGCAAATTAAGAATGGCTGGTGGAAAATAGACATATTTCAGTTTTGCTTATTTATCTTTAATCACATTAGAGGTTGGAATTAAAGGAGATTAAGATTTCATGGAACATAGCTTTGAGAAGGGACTTGCAGAAAAAGGTGACTTAATAAAGATTCACATAATACATTGTGTCATGGATTAGCCAATCATATTTTAATCAAGCCGTTTTGATAGTGTTGTGTAAACCCACAGTACAATTTGAATTTGTTAAGTAAATCAAAATTAACCATGGGACAGTGTGAATATAGCAAGAGGCATTGGGAAGAATTAATTCTTTAGTATATTAGCATTAATCCTGATGGGTAGAATTATGTGAGAAAGCAGAAAAGTTTCAAAAGTTTAGGACTAATGTATTAGGATTGGAGAAACAAATGTTCCTTTTTCATTTGATGTGTTATCGATGAAAAAGTGGATTTTTTTCTCTGGGAGTGTTGGATAAAATGTTTGGGTTTTTTTCAAGGGGAATAAATAATTTATTGAGTGAATGATTTCCTCATTCTTTATTGAACTCTTTCATAAATTAAAATACACAGTTCTTGTATATTGGAATTCAGTTTTATATGCATTAGAATATTGTAAAATAATTCAGACTTTAAAAAGTAACCCATGGTCATAGAGTAAGTTGTGGTTCTGGAAAAATCTATAGGCCACACCCCATAAGTGAATTAGTTATGTGGGCTAGAGCGGCAGTCTCCAATCTTTCCGGTTCGGCGAACTGGCAGTGGCAACAGTGAGGGAGAGGGGATGGTTTCACACACGCACATCCTGCTTTCACAAATACACCTTCACACGCGCACATTCACCCACCACTTCCACAACCCGGTTCCAAAAGGGCTGAAGACCATGTGTTGGGGACCCCTGGGCTAGAGTACAAAGAAAGCCATAGAACTAACTTTAGTATAGGTAGAATCCAATGACCATTGCATTTTTGTTACCCAATAAACTTATACCCTTTAATATTGTAATGGTATGTAGGAAAGACCCTGGAAACTTGGGCAAAGAGATGCTGCCTATAGAAGGATTGAATAACTCACAGCTGGATAGCGGACAGAGCAAGAGGCTCTGAAGAGAACCCTCCCTAGCTTCTTGGGCTATAAAGACAATGGGTGGTTTATACTTTCAGACTTGCAATATTTTGTTAATACAATATAATACCTTGCAATAAAGTAGAATTGGTTTACTGTATCTGGTCATGTTTCCTGCCTGGTCTACCTGGAAAAATGGACAAATATTTTTGGAAGATTTCCATCACAGTATCTTGGCATAGCAGGACAGGAAGTCCAAGGATCAGGAGAGGAACTTTGGAGACAGGTATTGTTGCACTAAGTGTGCAATTTTCTTAAGATTCTTCTCAGTGCTGAGACCCTCCTGTCTACACCTGATAAGAAATAGTCAGGAAAATTGGCTTGGCAGATAATCACAGTACATGTTACAATAGACAAATACAGGTATTTCTTTAATCTTTTAAAATTTATCTACAGTATATACAAATTCACTTTCATGAATCAATTATTTGGACATGGATAAAACCTTCCATCTGTCAATGGGACAGAGAAGTATATCAAAGAAAGACTTCTCATTTTAGCAGCCCAAGAAGCTGTTTAGGAAGTGCAATAATGACATGAAGGTAACTAAGGAGAAAGATAAATATGAAGAGGGAGCCGAGAGTGAAATTAAATTATACCCCCAATTTAAAGTTGGTTTACATAAACTCTGATTTTGGATATTTACCCCAAAAATATTTCAGGTATTTGTACTGTCTTTTCCTCTCGGTATGAGGTTGAAGGAACAACAGTAGAACAGCATCAGAAATGGCAGAGCAAATGAAGAATTGCTGGAAGAGGAGAAATTTAGAACATGGTGATTGGTCAGGGAGAGGCTAGCGAAAAGGTTTAGTGATGAAGTAACTTGAAATGGTCTCTTAATAAATAGAACTTAAGAGAGGGCTACTTATATTATGGACCATTCTTTAGGTTGTAGTTTTTTTCAGTTTAAAAAAAAAGAGGAGGAGGAATATACTATAGTGAGGAAAATTTCTAGCCAGACCCATTGTGTCTACATGAACTAATAAGAGGCTGCAGTACAAGCAACAGGATTAGTACAGAATAGGGAGAATTTAATTCCAACCCTCTACTTCAGATTTGTAGTTCTGTTACAAAAGTATTCCTATTAACTCAACTGCTTCTTTTAAATATCTCTTTTAATGCCTTGTAAATTATATTTTACTCCAGGTGGAGTCCGGTGATCACTTTATTATCCAAAAATGCTTGTTGGGCCGTTTTTATAATATTTTATAAAATATTTTGGTCAGACCTACTAGAATATTTTGCTGAGATTTGCTCCATTGTATGTAGAACAGAACCAGCTTCATAACCACATTTGAAGCCTTACTCTTAGTCTGATGCTCTGAGCACTATAGAAATGTAGTTTGTATCTTTAAAATAAAATATTATACACAGTTACCGTTTCCATGTTGGATAAGAGAGCATATAACTCACTCTGTAACATTTATCCTTAAGTAAAAGTAAAGTTAAAAAAGTTCCTGCGGATTTTACTCTACTAGATGTTGCCAACTATATGGGGGGTGCTCATCAGTTTCCAGACCATTGAACCAACTCTCAGCTCCTTCTCCTGTCGCAGGTAGCAAGAAAACACAACGGGACACATGCAGGGTCTTCAGTGAAGTTCGTTTAATGCTTAGCAGGAGCTCTGGAACAATGCTGAGCACTATAGTAGTTTAAAGTTGGCGCTACAAACAGCGGCTACGTAGCGCCCTTGATGCATTTGCTCCACCCTCCCTAATTTACTGGTCGGACAGCATTCAGCTGTGACAGGCAATCACACACGCCTCTCTTCCGGGCGCCTCATCCTGAGAACGCCCCGGTCACCGCCCCTCCTCCGCCGTTCCCTAGCCCGCCACCCCGGCTGCAAAACCCTGGTGCCAACACCACCACTTGTGAGTTTCTGTGTTCAGCATCTGGATGCAGTCCTGCGTCCTTGTTTGCTTGGTTTCCTGGGCGCAGTCTTGCAGTATCAGGTACGTGTGCCCATTCTCTTTCTCTTCCTCCCCATCCCATTATTGTCGAGCGGAGGCTTGGGCTCGACACCAACACTGTCCGAAGACATTTCCACAGTCATGTGGCCAATGTGACATCACGGAGCACTGTTAGCTTCCCACCGGAGTGGTACCTATTTATTTCGCATTTGCATGCTTTCAAACTGCTAGTTGTCAAGAGCTGGAGCAAGGATGAGCTCACCCCGTCACCTGGCACTCAGGTCTCGAATCTGGGCTGTTAGCTTTCCAGCCAATAAGTCCAGTGTCTCAACCACTGATTCACCATACTGCCCATTACCCTTAAATAATCCCCACTATTTTCAGTACAATTTATCGCCAAAAAGCATATATGATTACTTCTTTTTTTAAGTACCTTATGATGGATTATGTAAGGAAGAAACTGGTGGAATAAATCAATACTTTGAAACTTTTATATTCTCCAACTTGTGTTCCATTTATTGCTTGTTCAGTTTATACTTCTGCTGACAATTGTTCTTTGAGTGCTTCTAGAAACTAACAAATCATATTTGTCAGTTTCATTTGAATGTCACGTGTCTTATCAGGAATCACTAAGGAACTTCATGACTGCTATTGATGGATCCTGGATACCTGCAGCAAATAGATGAAATCCATGTTACCTGAAATACTCTTCAAATGGCCAGGATTTGGAGATAGCAGACCACAGGGCATTGATTTTCTCAGATGGAAATCTAGTGCTAATTGAAAAGCATGATTGTTACTAAAAGCTTTTAGTTGATAAGGGTTTTTTAAAGGACAAAATAAAGAGAATCTTACTGCAAAAAGAACTGAAAACATCAAAATTATTAATATCAAATTAAAGATTGTTTTCAGAATTGTAAGCTAGAAATAAAGCAGCATTTGTTTGGGCCATAATAGCAATAGAAGTCTCTCAGACTGTAATGTTTCTAAATATGCTACTTACTTTATTCCGTCTATTTAGCCATTTAAGTGCATCTAAGGAAGAAATAAACAAAGCAGACAGATGCATAGATAATAGGCTTTATAGATTTGGCTATTTATATTAGCTCTATGAATTTCATAGTTTTGTTAAATATATTTACTTACATTCATACAAGTTAAGGTGAAAAACGTAAGGATGCTTATTACATTTTATTGGTTTTTTGTTTTATTTTCTCTTATGGTCACTGGCTGTAACAGTGTGTCCCTCTAATATGCTATTACGTTGTATGAAAAAATGGTTTAAACTCAATGTATGTCATGATCTATATTATTTCAGTTAGGTTAAATATGAGGAATAGTTTGTGACCATGCTTATATTCAGTTTTTATGACTGATGAACCTGAAGGAAAACTTGATGCCTTTATAGCCTAACCTTCTGGGTTAGGCTATAAAGGAAGGTATTGCATAATCTTACTGATTGCACTTCCTACTTTCAGACATGCCGGTAGCTCTTGACTGTTCAGGTGCTGAGTCTCAATTGAGCCATATTCCTCTGCCAGTGCCCGCCTTCTTCAAGGAAGCAGAATGCAGTTTTTCCATCAAAAAGACCCGCCAGCCACTCAGCTATACCCTTCCTCCACGGCCACGCCACAAGAATACATTAACTGTGAGCCGAATTTTCTCTGACCGCCGTGTGCAGCCTTGGACCAAGCTCCAGCCACGTAGTGTTTCCTTCCATGACTTGCACAAGCAGGAATCGCCTCTACATAGTAATCTGTATGATGCCTCTAAAAGAGAGTTGTTTTTCAAGCAATGTTTTCAGAAACTCAGTTGTTTGGGACGGGGATCTTTTGGGGAAGTATATAAGGTAAGGGGTCATCAAGTAATAATTAGTGGTTGGTAAGATTATAGAAATTAATGGGGACTATATTAATGGATTGTAGTTGGGACAGCTAAATGGAAATTCCACATTCTGCAGGCCTATGTGGTGACTTGAAAAAAGGTATTGGGATCATATTCCACTTGCAAACCTCTTTGAAGCATGTGGCAGACAACCCGAAGAAACAAATTGAAGTTTTGTTTAGGCAGCAGATAATTTCTTATATTTAAGTGTAACTTGTTTGAAAATACCTGTTGGAGAAATTTTTGCATTTCAGATGACAGTATTTTAAATATTTGTGATTTAATTTTGGCTGCCTTAGTAATTACAATAAATATAACATTTATTTGCAGTCTAATTACACGATATAAACACTACTCCCTGACAGAGAAACTTAATATTCTTGGCATAAAATGGTACCACTCCTCATTTGGATGTTGTGGTTATCAAGTAGGATTCCTAATTTAAAGCATTTATGCAGACTGGCCAGGTTCCTCACTCTTCTCTCTTATAGGTACGGTCTCGTGAAGATGGTCAGTTGTATGCAGTAAAGCGTTCTGTGGAGCCTTTCCGGGGTGAGGGTGACAGGCAGCGCAAATTGGCTGAGGTGCGCAAGCATGAGCATGTGGGGCACCATCCCAACTGTGTGAGCTTTGTACAGGCTTGGGAGGAGCGTGGTCAACTCTACATCCAGACAGAGTTATGCCCGGGCACCCTGTTGCAGTACTGTGAGGAACATGGGCCTCTGTCCGAATGGCAAGTTCAGACCTTTCTATGGGATATGCTTCAAGGACTATGCCATTTACATGGTCGTAACCTTCTACACATGGATATCAAGCCAGCTAACATCTTTCTATCATCTACCAATGTCTGCAAGTTGGGTGACTTTGGGCTAATGCTGGAGTTGGACTCTGGGGATCTGAAAGATGCTCAAGAAGGGGATCCACGCTACATGGCCCCGGAACTGCTCCGTGGAGAATATACCAAGGCTGCTGATGTCTTCAGGTGCGGGATGTGATGAGAAGATGGGAACTAGATTTTCTGGTGCTAGGAATGGCATAGTGTTTGCGCCTTTGCCTCAAATGTTGCTAATCATGGGTATTAAAAATCAGTGATATGGTTTAATAGTGCTGCCTGCTTCAGTTGCTTGATCTATGTCTCTCTGTCTTCCCAGTCTTGGCATAACTATCCTGGAAATTGCCTGTAATATGGAGCTCCCCAATGGAGGTAAAGGCTGGCAGCAACTTCGACAGGGTTATTTGCCCCCTGAATTCACTGCAGGTGAGCAGCAGCAAAGGGGACATCTGTGTGTGTAATAGCTACAGTGCAAGAATTCTGCTGACAATCTTAAGAACCTGGCAAACTGAAAAGCAGAATGATCAAGTGAAGAAACTGCTGAAATAAAAAAAATCACTATGCCACACAATTAAAGATAGGTGACTGAATCTTCCTATCCACTTCAGGTCTCTCGGTTGAGCTGCAAAAACTTCTAGTTGCCATGTTGGAACCCAATCATCTTCTCCGGCCCTCAGTGGAGATGTTGCTTAATTCTAGTCTCATGCAGAAAACAGAGAGGTGGCGAAAACTCGTGTTGCTAGCGCACTCTGGGATCCAGCAGGGTGTCTCTATGTACAAGGTAAGCATGAATTTAGCCAGATATTATCTTGGTCCAAATTCTACAGCAACCTTTAACCACATACTCTTTGGTGACTTCTCATTTCTATGTATGTTTGCTTCAAAATTGGTTAAACATCCTTTTTAAAGTAAATACTCCATAGGGCTGCCAGAACACTCTTTTCCTTATAACTACGGTCATGACTTCTATACTTGTTAACTTTTGCCTGTGATTGAATGAAACTGATCTGGTTCTATTTCTCCTTGAATTCTTGAATTTCTTTGGTACTTATTAGTACAAAACTCACTGATTTATATCAAATGTTTATTATCATTTAATGCTAGTTTTACTGTCAAATTTAGGTGATGCTGTATTTCATGGTTGTTTTTTGCACAGTGTGCCTGCTGATCTCTTTCTCAGAGTTTGATCTTTTCCTTTTGCTCATTCCAGACTCTCCTCAGGTTCATGCAATGGCTTTGGGGAGCTCTGTGCGGTCCAGCTCAATGGTTGCTCTTTTGGCATAAGACTGTTCCAGTCACACCACCACATTCACCCTTTCTTCTTCCCCTGGAAAACAGCAATCTCTCTAGTGACTGGGGTGAAGAAGAAGAGGGTGATAAAGAGAGCATTGGCGAGGATGTACTTGAGCTTTCAGAGATAAGTAAACAACATAATCACACTTGCCCTGTGGAGCTGCAGTCCTTGGATAGGTAAGTTAGAGATAGGCGTATACCCTTTTCTACCTATCTCAAAATGTGGCAGAAGTAGAAAGTGAACATGAACAAGTGGCCTGCATCAGAATATATTAAAAATAGTGGTAGACAAATCCTAGTGTTTAAGGTCAGTGTAGTACTTGCCTAATTTGAAAAACAAATAAGCTCAAATCTCAAAAATCCATTGGAAAAAATCCTTTTTGATACTTAAATTGATGAATTAGTAACATTCACTCATCCTTTTTTAGAACTTAATTCCCTAATACTTCAACGGCATGCCTTAACCTCATCTCTGGTTTTAGCAATCTCTGAAACCCCAAATAGAGGACAGTGATTAGGCTTGTTAAAAGCACTTGAAGAAACATTTTGCAAAGAGCCCTACCCAATTTACTGCTTGGAGCATAACTGACAATCAAGGAAGAGCTTCAAATTGATAGCACCAAGTCTTTGAGAGAGAAACTGCCTCACTATTCCAAGCAGTAATATCGTCCAATGCTTTTTATAGTAGTCATAATGATTCTCCAAAACACCAACCCAAGCCTGAAGACATTAGTAAACTTATCTAATTCTGTTTTTCATATGAGAATGTATTGCTCTTCTGATATTTTCTCTACTTATGAGGAAATGTTTTTAGCTTATGAAATGCTGTCATCAATTATTGTTTTAAGTATTTTTAAAAAATCATTGAAAATACTCATTCAGCTTTTCAATAAAATTTCATCTTTTTTAATTGCTAAGGATAGCCAACTGCCCTATCAAAAAATAATTATCCCCTGATATTTCAAATTATTTCTGGCTAAGAATTCACTTTTGGGGGGGGAAATGGTTTGCTTTTTTCTTGAAGGACAGAACAGGCCTGTTATACACCTACAGCTTGTATGATGAATGAAAGGGAGAAGAGGAGCAAAGGACTAACACAGCCTACTTGTTGAAACATGTTGTGCATAATTTATTATATGTTGGTCTGAATTCTCCACCCATTCTCCAACATATCTTTGTCAGATAAGCCTGGTAAAATCTCCTATTTACTCTTCTTCCAGACCACCTGGTTCCCCTCTGCTTACCATATGCCCATGTGCAGGAAGCACCTCCACGCCACGGCATCCCTCACCCCAACAGACTGGTTGCAGAAAAAACAGGTGAGATGTTATTGAAGCAATGACTATAAAAAATATTTGTTTTCATGTGTGTATAACCGGATATAATCTGGTTTGTTTTGATTTACATGATGGTGCAAATGTAATATTCAGTAAAGTCCTATTACTTAAACCTGAGCTTATTGTGTCTAAAACAAGTCAGTAACTAAACTTCTGGAGACTTTTGCATTCACCTGCAAACTGAAGTTACAAAATAATATTCAGAATGCTTGATGACTTAGCCAGGCAGCAACTGTAGTACTGGCCTAATACTTTAGTTGCATGTTTTCAGCTCTTCAGTAAAAGATAAAAGTATGGTATTTTGAACCTTAAGACTTTCCCAAAACTCTTATATTGTGGAGAAGCCAAATGCTTTAGTTTCTTTCCTGCCAAGTTGTCACATTTCCATAATTTCTTCCTTTTTAACTTTTTTTTTTTATCATTCACAGGTCTTTTACATTCCAGGGAAGTCCCAACCTTAGTTGCATTAGTCTGAAGTCCCCATGCAACAGCCCCACTTCATCAAACATGTTACCTGCAAATACATTACAGCACACCCCAACATATGATGAAACAGAAGATGAATGGGAATCGGTTTTACCTCAGTGCTCCACTTTTGAGCCAAAAAATTTGCTAAGCTTATTTGAGGATTATCTGGAAACTAAACAAAAATGTCAGAGCTGATGGGGGAACTATATTTATTTGCTGTCTTGCTTAGCCCCCCCCCCCTTTTGGGGGGGGGACTTTTTTTAAAAAAGCACAGGTACCAAGTTCAGACTAGCAAAGGAAAGGCAAATTTTTACAGATGCTTTGCTGTGTGTATATTTTATCTACTTGAATTATATATGACTGTTTTTCAATATAAAAATATTTTGCTGGCTATCAGTAGAAAGCATTTCATACTCTGTCACCATTTAATGGAAAAGACATCCTACTTTCTACAAATTTGAGAATTGAATACCTTCTGTATGAGTTTCTTTTTTAAGCTTTATCCCTTTCTGTTTGTGTCTCAAAGATTTTTTGTTATTTGTGCAATTGGACTTAAATCTTTCATTCTGGGGATTTACAAATGTAGCTGTAAGTCATGATATTAAAAGCATTCAGAATTTCCACTAACTGGTCTGTTTCCTTTTTAAAACTGTAAAAACTTTACTGACTGTAAAATAAAACTCCATTAAGAAAAAAAAAGGCTTAAAGGAGATGTTATTTAAAGCCAAGTCTAATAGATGATGAGGGAAGCTATTTGAGTTTTTTGTTTAATGGAAGGAAATCTTGAAAATACAGACCTTTAGAGAAGTAACTAAATTGTGCACATTATTATTAGCTGCCCATATTTATTTTGTCTCTCTTGGTTTCAGGATTTTCCAATCAGATTATATGAGATGCCCTATTCTTACTAGGTAGAGATAAAAGTGATTGGTGATTGATTAAAAATGTGCTTTTCTGGAAGTTTGTTCATTCTACTTTAATGAGCTTCAAAAAATCTGTACAGTATCAACATGAAATTTGCCACCAGTTACCAATTCCTGTCCCACTTCTGTGGCATCTGTTCTGCCTTATAGAATGAGATTGTTTTGATTTTATGTAGGCAATATCTCACAACCAAAGCAGCTGATTTTTCTGTTACAATTTCTCTTCTGCATATCTGCTAGTAGGAAAAATAGCAGCCAACCAAGGCACTACAGGAAGAAGTAGGGAGTGGGGAGGGACAATCTGATTGCAGGCAGTGTTTCTCATCTATAGGCTGACTCTACATTGTATTATATTGTAACCCAAACTGAAGTTAAAAAGTCACTGCAGAAGCTGACTTTTTTTCTTTGCTTCCTTTCTCTTAAATAGGCAATACATGTGAACTTCCAGATTGCCCTATGCTATTTAACCAGCAAAGAGGCAAAAAGTACACTGATGCCATCATTCTTTATTAGGACCTCATGATGCACATGACCAAGATGGCGCCGCCTCCCTGAGCCCCGATACCGATGGGGGCGATTTCGGGCCATCTGAGGTCTTCGGGAGCTGGATGGATCGTCCTCCCCCCGCAACCCGGCTGTCTAAGCTTCCCGCCGGCCAGCTGAGTGCTTTTCCGCTCTCCGCAGTGCCATGGCTGGGACAGGGGCAGCATTTTTTCTATACCAGCATTTCTTCTGTGTCACGAGGGTGAAGAGGCCAACGGCGGCAAGATTCGGGGCAGCAGTGGTGCCTGGATTGTGGCGGCCTGCTGTCTTTTCTCCTGTGGGCTGTGGCTGGGTGCTGCAGCGATGGCAGGGACCGCGTCGGCTGCGGGGCGGTCCTTTTCGAGGTGCTGGGGGTCTCCTGGCACATTTGGAGCCTCCGTGGTGAGATTGCAGCACTCAGGGCAGCAGCAGAGGTGGCGGAGATGGAGGAGTCCTGCACTGGCCGTTGGGAAACATTTTGAAATCCAGTAGCAGCCTTGGCAGCCCTGGATAGATGCTGCTGGGATATCTTTCTATCTGTCTATAATTTACCATCACTGAACCTCCCGGACTGTCACGGGATACTTGGTTTTACTTGAAGGGGCGGTTCCCATAACGACCTGTGATCCATATAAAGACCAGTTGAAGTTTGGGGGGGGGAAATAAAAAAACAACCCTGAAAACTTGTAATGGCGAGCGGACGACTGTGGAATTGTAATCCCGGCCGCCTCATATCACACACACACACCAGGTCTGGTCTTGAAGAGTCATCGATCACTGACCATCTAACTGATTATCCCGCAGCAAATTACATCTTCCTTGTATTCCATTGCTAATCCATCTCATCTTCTCATAACATCACCACCAGCAGGATCCTATAGACCGGCCCTATACTCTATCAACTCTTTCAGTCGGACAGAGAATTAACAGCTAGGATACTGATATTGCAGGAGTCGGTACATTGCTCTATTCACCACCAGAAAGATTGGCACATCAGATTCCACGGCCAGTTATACTCTAGCCAGCCTTTATAAGAGGATGGCCTTGGACATTATTTCCTTGGTGGTCTTAAATAACATAGGACTCCTCCTCCTGTTATGAAAGGATAATAGAGCTTACTCTACCAACATCTTGATCTACATCTTCCTTCTCTCCAGGACCTCAGAATTTATGTCATCTTCTTGGCCATTCTAAGATTACCCCCTGGTCACCGGATGTACTCAGCGGCTGAGCTGCTTGCTCTGCGAGACTCCCCCCGCGCCTTGCAGACCTGGCCCTCCACACTATCGAGGGCCTACCTTGATGACGGATTTTGGAATCCCGAGAGGTGGCATGTTGCAAAGAGGGGGTTGAGGGTCTTTTTATCTAATTTCCTATCCAAAATTTTAAAAATTTCTAAAAGGGGGGTAAGTGGGAGCAGGGTGGGTCATGTGGATTTGGGGGATAACCCACAGAGGGAGGGGTTAGAAGAGGATTTTTTTTAAAGAGGAAGCCAGATACAGCACAGAGTTATACCATAGGATGTACGGAGCTGGGAATGGAGGGGCTCAATACTAATATGGAAAGGGGTTGCTCCATCAAGGTCGTGGTTGGGAGGGGCAGATATGGTGGGAGCAGGGGGCCACATCATGTTAGGGGGATACGCATCCGCTGTCTTCAAGTGGTGGCACGCTCCAACCCCCAAGGCTCTTCTCGTTCCCTGGGTTGCTCAGAATGTCAGGGCCCGAGCCTTAGGCTGATGTTATGCAATGTCAGGTCCGCGGCTAACAAAGCCCCCCTCATTTGTGAACTAATTCAGGAGGGGAAAGCGGATCTAGCGGGTATTACAGAGACCTGGTTGGGCCATGAAGGGGGGTCCCCCTTGTAGAGATGTGCCCACCAGGTTTCCGCGCATTCCATCAGCCAAGGGCACAGGGTAGGGGTGGAGGGGTGGCGGTTATTATAAAGGAGAGTTGATCCTAGGGAGACCACTGTTCCTCAGACAGCCAGATGTGAGTCCCTCATGAAATGGGGTCATGGGTTACAGATGGGCCTGCTGATTACATACTTGGCTCCCTGCCACGTAGCAGCAGCCCTGTCTGAGCTCCTCAACGTAATAGCCGGGGTGGCAGTTGAGACTCCTAGGCTTCTGGTCATGGGAGATTTCAACTTGCCGTCCATCAGTGAAAAGTCTGAGGTAGCTCGGAAGTTCTTGACTTCCATGACGGCCATGGACGTGACCCAGTTAGTTCATGGCCCTACTCACATGGGGGGACACACTCTGGACTTGGTTTTTGTATCTGACCAGTGGTTGAATGGTCTAGATATAGGGGATATAGTCATCAAACCCTTGTCATGGTCAGACCATTCTCTCCTTAGGCTTGAATTTCTGTCCGCTACACCCCACTGCAGGGAGGCGGAACCGATTAAGTGGTTCCGCCCCAGGCGCCTGATGGATCCTGATAGATTCCAGATGGAGCTTGGGCCATTTCCTGAGACTCTAGCTCACAACTCAATTGAAGACCTGGCGGCAACCTGGGATAGGATGGCCACTGGTGCTTTGGATCGGGTTGTGCCTTTGCAGCCTCTGACCTGGCATTGAAGTTGCCCGGCTCCTTGGTTTTCTAAGGAGCTGAGGGAAATGAAGCACCGGAAAAGACGCCTGGAGAGTAGTTGGAGAGCCAGTTGTTCTGAATCTGACCGAACACTGGTGAGGTCCTATATTAAGACCTACTTAGTGGCGATAGCAGCGGCAAAATATAACTATTTTTCCGCTATTATTGCATCAGCAGATAATCGCCCAGCTGCCTTGTTTAGGGTGACTCACTCCCTCCTCCACCTGGGAGCACGGAAAGACCCCTTACAAGGTCGAGCTGAGGATTTTGCACAATATCTGCACGATAAAATCGCTCAAATTTGGGAAGGCTTGGAGTCTGACTGGGTAGGTTCAGACGGAGTGATGGAGGCGGATCTTGAGGATATTATTTGGGATGCGTTTGACCCTGTGACCTCTGAAGACATCGACAGGTTACTGGGGAAGTTGAATGCGACCACATGTTTATTGGACCCATGTCCCTCCTGGTTGGTACTGGCTTCCCGAGAGGTTACGTGAGGCTGGCTCCAGAGGATTATAAACGCTTCTCTGAGTGAGGGTTTCTTGCCTTCCGCCTTGAAAGAGGTGGTGGTGAGGCCCCTCAAGAAGCCGTCTCTGGACCCAGCTGTTCTAGCAAACTACCATCCTGTCTCCAACCTTCGCTTTGTGGCTAAGGTTGTTGAGAGTGTGGTGGCACAGCAACTCCCGCAGTACCTGGATGAAACTGTCTATCTAGATCCGTTCCAATCCAGCTTCAGGCCTGATTACAGCACTGAAACAGCATTGGTTGATGATCTCTGGAGAGCTCGAGATAGGGGCTGCTCCTCTATCCTGGTTCTATTAGATCTCTCAGCGGCTTTTGACACTATCGACCATGGTATCTTGCTGCGCCGACTGGAAGGGCTGGGAGTGAGAGGCACTGTTCTATGGTGGTTCTCCTCCTATCTCTCCGACCGGTTGCAGTCTGTGTTGGCTGGCAGGAGGGCAGAGGTCGACTTCAAGACACCTTACTTGTGGGGTGCCACAGGGTTTGGTCCTTTCACCTTTTCTGTTCAACATTTATGTGAAGCTGCTGGGTAAGATCATCCGTGGTTTTGGGGTGCAGTGCCATCTTTACACTGATGATACTCAGCTGTACATCTCCACCCCAGACCACCCCAATGATGCCCTTGCAGTGATGTCCCAGTGCCTCGAGGCCGTGCGGATCTGGATGGGGAGAAGAAGGCTCCGACTCAACCCTTCCAAGACCGAGTGGCTGTGGCTGCCGGCGTTCCAATATAGCCAGCTGATACCATCGTTGACTATTGGGGGCGAGACATTGGCCCCCACAGAGAGGGCTCGCAACTTGGGTGTCCTCCTGGACACACGGCTGTCTTTAGAAGAGCATATGACAGCCGTGGCCAGGAGAGCTTTCTATCAGATTCGCCTGATTCGCCAGTTGCGACCCTTTCTGGATCAGGATTCCTTATGCACAATCACTCATGCTCTCGTCACTTCTCGACTGGACTACTGTAATGCTTTCTACATGGGGCTCCCCTTGAGGTGCACACAGAGGCTCCAACTGGTCCAGAATGCGGCCGCGCAGGTGATATTGGGAGCGACATGGCGCTCACATGTAACACCTCTCCTACGTGAGCTGCACTGGCTCCCAGTGGCTTTCCGAGTGCACTTCAAGGTGTTGGTTCTTACCTTTAAAGTGCTCCATGGCTTAGGACCTGGGTACCTACCAGACCACCTTCTGCAATCGATAGCCTCCCACCAACCAGTACGCTCCCACAGAGTGGGCCTTCTCAGGGTACCATCACTAAAGCAATGTCGACTGGTGGTTCCCAGGGGGAGAGCCTTCTCTGTGGGGGCACCTACCCTTTGGAACAGGATACCTCCAGGAATACGAATGATCCCAGAACTTCGTACTTTCCGTCATGCACTTAAGACCTTTCTGTTTCACCAAGCCGGGCTGGCATAAATTTTATCTAATTGTCTAAATTTTATTCTGAAGATCTTAACTGATGAGTCAAATTGGCTTAATTATTTTAATTTGCTTCTATTTCACATTTTTATATATATGTTATTTTGACTGTTCACCACCCTGAGTCCTTCGGGAGAAGGGCGGTATAAAAAAAATTAAATAAATAAATAAATAAATAAGATTTCAGCCTGGCACTAACTTGGTAAAAATGATAAGATTAAATCATTGCTAGCTGAGCAGTCTAGCCTAGTCCTGCTATATAATTCTGACAAACCACCAGCATAGTGCTGCTGTATCCTTGTTTTTATGGATAACCAAGGTTCTGGTCAACCTTGCCTGGAAGC
The DNA here is from genome assembly GCA_022577455.1 of Arizona elegans. NCBI lineage: Eukaryota > Metazoa > Chordata > Lepidosauria > Squamata > Colubridae > Arizona > Arizona elegans. Next base: position 127,585,033 of record JAKOOJ010000004.1, read on the forward strand.
AGGCAAGGTTGACCAGAAAGGAAGGGACATGCCCAAATAGCAAGAAATAGGCAATAAGCACCTTGTAGTTTCCATCAGTACTGACAACCTGATTTTAACCTCTAAAAATATAGATGACAAAGTATAATAGGTTTTATACTTTGTGGCTGCTAATGGGAAATCTCTATTGTTTTTTTTACATAGACAAAATGAATGTGTCCTTTTGTCAGAATATTTAACAGATGTAGTTTTCCAGTACCAATCTTAAATTTCAGTAGCAAGATTTCCATGATACAAGATTTAAGGCAAAAATACCTTAAATACCAGCCATAACCTTTTCAGCCAATATGATTTTGTTTAACTGTATTATGTTAGTCTATTTACCTGATGAAGAGATCTTAGAAATTCCAAAACTAGCATCTCATTTTCTAAAATTTAAGTCGATCTTATAAAGTTCCTTCTACATTTTTTTTCTTTTAGCCAATATAACTGCTTCATAGCTGATTTAATTCTTATTCTCTTTAGCCTAGATCAGTGATGGCTAACCTTTTCTGGACCATGTGTCGAAAGCACGCACATGTGTATGGATGCACACGCGTGCCCTAACCTGCAAAGTGCAATGCGAGAGCATGTGCCCTATGCATCCACCCCACCCCTCCTGCAGATGTGCACCAGCTCATGCGCCTTGCACATGTGCGGCAGAGACCCAAAGACCAGGTGGGCCGGTGGGAGGCATGTGTGCATGCGCAGCAGAGCTGAGCTGGGGTGATGGCTCACGTGCCCACAGAGAGGACGCTGCGTGTCACCTCTGGCACACGTGCCATAAATTCACCATCACGGGCCTAGATTGTAAGAGGAATGAGGTGTTAAATTTCTGACCAGGCATTGAATTCCAGAATCTGAATGTATGTAGATACTTTTAAAATATAAAGATATGTAATTCTAGTTGAAAACCGAAAGTAAAAATTTTAAAACATCAAGTGAATACAGGGTACAAAGTCTTACTCTTTTTCAGCTGAATAAGATGAAACTTTTAGAATGTAGTGGTTTAACTGAAAATTAAATTTTCAATAAGCAGGTTATTAGCACTAAGCTGATCTATGTCTCGCTAAACATTTTTGTAGTTAAATTTTTATAAAACATGCAATTGTTTTATAAAAATACAGAGAAAGCTTACAGTACTAGTAGAATCTTCCAGAAGAAACATGTCCTTTACTTGTAAAAGATTCCAATTAATTCCCACCAGCATGGTATTTTAGCTAAACCACAATTCAAGTTCATAGATCTTACCCTTAGCAGCAATTCATTCAAATGTAGAGAGACAATAAAAGCTGTCAATGTGAAAGTATTTTAAGACCCCATTTCTACTGCTTCAGAATGAAATTTGATGAATACCCTAACAGACATATGAAGGAGCCATCTGGCATTAGAGATAGCATAGCCACCATAAGCTGAAAAAATTCAAGAGATTTGAAGTAGCAGTTCATTTCAGCCCCATTTTAAACATTTTTTTTTATCAAAAGCCCAAATCTGCCACTTGCCCAACTTTTTTTTCAGCCTTTTTTTAAAAAGTTCTGGATCTTAAGTATTTAAAATTCCCTTCTCACCCTCCCTCCCATATGAAGCGCATTTTTTGGATGTGGTGCCTTGCTCTTTTATTTTAAAGATATGTGACGCTTCAACTTCAGAAGCTGTGAACATCAGCAATGTCCATCTAACCTGAGATAACAAGAGACAAGACTTGGTTAGCAGCAGATTAAACCCTCTTCCAAAATGTAGTTGTATGACACAAAATTCACATTCTAACACAGAAGGTTTAGGTCAATGTTTCCCTTTTCATAACACAGATCTACTTGCAACCTAGAACAAAGAAATTATTTAACCTTCACTCAATTCCTTCAAGGATTTGTTTGACTCACTTTTCAGCTTGTTAAGTTACATCAGACACTTTCATATTTTATCCTAGTTACGTTTTTGAAAGAGGATACATCCAAACTAACATATTGTATAGATTAATATTAGGGTTGTTTTTTTTCTGATTCTTTTAAAAATCAAAATTGGTCTCCACGTCTACATGGTTGTTTTTCAGTCTGGCTGGTTTTAACAAGGTGGATTTACAGGTGCTGCAGGAGGACAATTTTGATCTTTAAAGGAAGCAGAAATGATTTATTTTAGCTGATATGTTAGTCACAATATCATCCTCTTCCCTTTCCAAATTTCTTTCATTGGAGAAAGGAGTTTCCATTGCCATTTATATTCTTAGAAAGATACAAGTAGATTTTTTTTTCTTATTTGACCATAAATCAAACTAAAATCCAAGTGGGTTGGCTTACTATACATTGAAAATTAGTTTTTAGTAAAGGTCACATAAAATACTTTAACCATTTTCTTAAATATTCTGTGCCTCGCTCACTAAAACAATATGAAGTAACTTGTGCTGCATAGAAAATAGAGAATTCCCCCATTTCAAGTAGAACCTCTACACATAGCTTTTTAAAAGCCAAATTACAGGGATCTACATAAATGCAAAATATAAAGGGCTACCAAATATTGAATGGGTTGCTTGATTTAGGTGTATTTTGAGGCTAAACCAAAAAAACTGATTTTAAGATCTGCCATAAAATACTAAAACAAATTCCACTTGAAAACCCATTTTACATTAAAAGTAGCATTATGCACAATTATTTGAGTGTTCAGATGTGGAAGATCATCAGGACCTGTAAGATCTCACATACTTTAGCCCTATTTAGACAATAATCTTACATGCATCAGGATCTAATATAGTTCAGCAGGCTAAGGACTATGAGCCAAATTTAGGTACCTAAAAGAAATGCTAGCTCTCCCAGTTCCTAATTTTAAGCCAAGAGAAGACTTCAAAGGGATTGTAAAATATTTGCTAGAATGCTGTTTTGATCCTCAACCTGCCACTTCTGATTATGTTCTCAAAAAGCACCCCTCCCCCAAAAATTCTGACCATAGAACAAAAGTTAAAAATTTAATTCTTCAGAGGAAGAATCAATCTCAGGATTCTATTTGTATCAAAAACAAATCAAATTAAAAAGCAAAATGTTCAGAATGGACCAATTCAAGAAGCTACTGAAAGAAGGGAACCAAAACCTAGAAACTGTAGTTAATGGACCAGTCAGGACAGTAACAAAGGGGAAAAGATAGCAGCGCTTGCCCATTATTGATTACTGCAATTGCAGCAGCCATATCAATGGAGTAGAAAGAGTTCTTCCAAATTCATACAAAACTATAAAGCTTTGAAAAGCATTGCTCTGGTCAGGGTAAAATTGGAATGTGATAGCAGAAAAAAGAATTCCAATCTGACCATAAACATTGTATACTCTGCCAAAAGAGAGATAAGAAACTGAGGTATGCTGCAAAAGAGTCATGGCCCTAAATTTGATGACATTAGCCAGAAATTGAAATCAGGACTCTTCAACTTCAACCCAAATCCAGTTTAAAGGCTCCTGATTATCCTTCTGGCAAGTAAAGAAAAACTAAACTATGCAGCAGAGTTTAATATTCTGGTGTCTGACAAGCCCTTTTAAAAATCAGAAAGTATTGCATGGGTCTGAAAGACACCTGGATAAAAAATATTTAAGTAACTGCCTCTAAAAAGCAGAGAAGTTGCACTCAGCTCCAACATCTACTAAGAACATCTCTCTTTTCCCAGTGCCTGTTTCATTTTCAATGCAAATTAAAAACAGAGAAGCAACTAATCGGATTTTTCCTACTATCATCAAAGCTACCTCAAGAACAGCTCTGATGACAAAAAGTCCTACAGCAAATAAAAGTTAAGAGTTGGGGATGGGATGGGATGGGAATCTTCGCTAGTACAGTGGATTATTTCTCTGATTCTATCTTATTAATGATCAAGATTGTTTTTAACCAAATTAGGTTTGCCTCTTGCAATTTGGAAGAATAGTTGAGCTGCACAAACTGATCTAAGAACCTCAAGTGGTGGAAATTCATTACTTTAGACTCAGAAGTATACAAATTCTAGACAAGTTGATCCATTAATAATGAACCAATAGGAAACTACTGTATTAACCCCACAGGGAAAAAAATGCAGCCTCTTAAATAAATCACATCCAGAAGATGTCCTTTCTTATGTACTTCAGCCCTTGTAGAAGATCTTGAACAATGAGAACAGTGGTTCACATCTTATATGTCACCCACTTCTCAAGTCAGCAGATTTTCTGTGGAAGGGGTGAATTCATGATGTGGTCATTCCTTTGGACAGGCATAGTTGGCAATCCAATGAAGATCAGCCACTACTCCCCAGTGAAGATAGAGTATACTGACCACCACCAGCACGTGCATAATCTGATGGCTGTTGAACCAATAGTCAAAACAGCCTGGCTTCCAGCGCTCAGGCACTCGCGAGATGTTGATGACGCCCCCAAGAAAGGCCAGACCGTCCATAATGAGGTATGAATGCAGAGAGTTGGGATTGCCAGTGCCTAATCCCACCCACCGCAAATAGAAGAAGAAGAAGCGGAAGAGAGCCTGCCAGGCAAAGGCTCGTAAGCGCCGGACACTGGAACGAGCAGTCACTGCACAAAAGATACCATAGCTTGACAAGCCTGTGTAGGCCAGCAGGGCAATAGAACGAAGAAGTGGGGAGCAGGCCAGCGTGCAGTAGATGATTGGTAGAGCACCTGTGTGGAAAGAGACAGTCAGTCCACCAAGAAATTAAAGATAAAAACAATGGCAATCAGCTTACATGGCCAGTCACTACTGGTAGTCTCCCACGACAATGGAGCCTGGAATTTTGTAAGCCATTGTGGCCTAAATCAATATATTGACCAGATTCAATTTTACAATCTTTTTACAGCAATTATAAAGCAAGTCAGCAAGTCACTTGGTTGAACCACATGGTCATGAAACAAATCCAGCATATCCAATGGTTTGCTGTTTTCTGCTGGAAAATGGCAAAAAAGTTGCAAATTGTGATCACATGACTGCGGGATTTTGCAACCAGTCACAAATGCTTGCTTGCCAAGTGCCTGAAATGCGATCATATGATCTCAGAAGAATGCGTGCAGAAAGCATAAATCTGATAATGGATCATAACTTTTTTTTTTACATCTATTCTAAACAGTTATCTAGTGGCTGTGGGTATCGAGTAGCTGTGGGTATTGCCTCCTTAAGACTATGTCGATTGTCCATCCTTGGTTCTGGCGGGGGAGAAATTGGGGTGTCCTCCTAGACTCACAGCTAAGATTAGAGCAACATCTGACAGCTGACAACCTTTGCACAGGTTCACCTGGTGCACCAATTGCGACCAGGAGGCTCTCCTCACAATCACTCATGCCCTTGTCACCTCACAGTTAGATTATTGCAATGCACTCTACATGGGGCTACCCTTGAAAAGTGTTCGGAGACTACAGTTGGTCCAGAACGCAGCCGCACGAGCTGTCATGGGTGCACCTAGGTACACCCACATTACACCAATTCTCCACGAGCTGCCCTGGCTCCCTATTGGTCTCCGCTCCCAATTCAAGATGTTGGTTATTACATTTAAAGCCCTACATGGCTCAGGGCCAGGTTATCTTCGAGACCGCCTTCTACCACATAGATCCCACAGAGTTGGTCTCCTCCGGGTCCCATCAGCTAAACAATGCCGGCTGGCGGGCCTGTGGGGGAGGACCTTCTCTGTGGCTGCCCCAGCTCTCTGGAACCAGTTACCTCCTGAGGTTTGGACCATCTCCACCCTATTGGCCTTCCGAAAAGCAGTGAAGACCTGGCTATTCCGGCAGGCCTGGGGCCATTGATCTCGCTTTGCGATCTGACGAGATCCGGCCATGAATGGTGTGAATGGATTTTAAAGTTTTTAATGTTTTTAATTTTTAAGTGATTTTATAGTGATTTTTTGAGTGTATTGTGAGCCGCCCTGGGTCTTCGGAGAGGGGCAGCATATAAATTGAATGAATGAATGAATGAATGAATGAATGAATGAATGAATGAATAAATAAATAAATAAATAAATAAATAAAGTTGTTAAGCAAGGACTACATGTAGCACTCTTGAAATATTTCAGCTGTCCTTCAGATTCTCCCAGAGCAAACAGTCCTTGTATTTACAACAATGGAAAGCCCCCTTTTCCCCAAATAATCTTTACAATGCAAGGATCATTCACGGAAAATATGTTTTTCATTGTTTTAAATTCAGTTTCTTTTAAGTCAGCATGAGTATTTCCTTTCCAAGCATAACCAGAACTCTCAATTCTAAACCCCTCCTACCTCTTCTTCATTCTTGAGCTTTTACCCAAGATGGCTTTTGCTGTCACATAAAGATTGGCTCTTCAGTACCCAAAGTCAATACAATTTGGCTTGTATGTCCTCTATGCAACTTGCTCCCAGCTCAAAAAATACCACTTTCAGCCCTCCTGTGTTTTCAGCACCCATTAAAACTTTGTCCCTTTTTTGCTGCTCCAATCCAGTAAGTCATATCCATGGATAACAAAAGAGCATTTTAACTCACCCAAAGTGTTGACCATGCATACCCCACACATATCCAGGGTGAGCAAAGTATGGTAAACAGCAGGGCCTCCCTCATGATTCATGAAGAGATGGTAAAGCACGCTGCCCAGCTGTGGAAAAATGCAAGCCAAATAGTGCACAACTCCCAGCCATGATTCTGAAAGTCGAGCCCATGGAATGGTCAGTGGCAGCACGAAGAGAAACCCCAGCAGAGGGATACCTGAAAGAAGAGGAAAGAGAAAGAACTGAGAGAAATACTCAGTGTCCAAATAGGGATAGTATCAGAGATCCTTGCCCCTTTTTGCAATCAGCATTTCCTGCATCTTATCCCACCCATAGTGTATGTTTGACCCAAGCAGCAACCTTTGTTCATCAGCTGTCACAGAGCACCAATGAAAGAAATTTCATGAATCCAGAAATTACACCAAAGCATTTTTGTGTGGGGATACTGTTCCTATTTTTAAAAGCCCTTGTTTTAAGAGATAACTTTTGCTTTAGTACAACTTTCCTATTCCTTCCACAGCTTGACAGCTTCCTAATGTGTTGGGACTGCATGCAGGTTGAGAATTCTGGGAGTTGAAATCCCAACATATCTGAAAAATATCAGATTGGGGGAAGCTGGTTTATTGATTTCCTTTTGTTTACTTCAGGTGAGGAAACCTTCAGCAACACTCAAAAATGTTAAGGGACAGGGGATGAAAGAAATGGCCTCCTTGTGCCAGTCTTTTTTGTGAATAATATACTGGAAATTTGTCAAAAGAAAGCACAAATACAAAGAGAAAAAGTTAGAATTAAAAACCACTTGCAGATCTCAAAATTTGTAATTTTTCTTAATCTACACTATTAAAACTGCTCTTCGGTTCTCTGAGCAGAGAGGTACAGAGGTACCATTATATCTCAGTGTTTCTCAACACTGGCAAGTTTAAGATGTGTGGACTTCAACGCCCAGAATTCCCCCGCCAAATTTGCAGCTTAAATTTGCCAATGCTGAGAAACACTGTCATATCTCTTTGGGGTTTTACATGATTTCCAAACCTCCTTTTGGGGAGAGGGGACACCATAAATTGTCTACTTATGACAATTGAGCCCAGCCTTTCTGTTGCTAACCAAGACAGTTGTTAGGTGAGTTGTGGTCCATTTTACGACCTTTCTTGCCACAGTTGTTAAGTGAATCATTGCAGTTGTTAAATTAGTAATAAGGTTGTAAACCGAATCTGGTTCCCCAGTGACCTTGCTTGTCAGAAAGTCACAAAAGGTGAACACATGACCCCAGGACACTGCAACAGTCATAAATAAATGCCAGTTGCCAAGTGTCTGAATTTTGATCATGTGACCAAAGGGATTCTGCAAGGATCGTAAATGAAAAACAATCATAAGTCACCTTTTTTCAGTGCCACTATAACTTTGAATGGTCACTAAACAAATGGTTGTAAGTCAAGGATTTACTCTGTGCATTAGCTATCCAGGTTCTGGCATTTAGTGGGTGTCGGGAAGGATCTCTGGAAGTGCTATCAGAATGGCATATGCAGTCTACTTTCCTTTAAATTCTCAGAGCAGAGAGATACAGACGTTACATTACTTCATGTCCCTCCGTACAGAATTTTACATGACTTCCCCATTCTGAAACCACTTTCCCATATTCCGTCCTGCAATCATGAAGTGCTGGCAACTGAATAGCTCCTAAAGTTAATGCACTGCACTAACTTGCACTAAGATGCAAATGTCCACGACTTGAATTGTTGGTAGAGGTTTTGAACCCTACAGAATAGCATCTTCTTATCTCAATAAGGACAGAACTGTTCATACAATGCTTTTTGCTGTGCAATGTACCGTATTTTCCAGCGTATAAGATGACTTTTTAACACATGAAAATCTTCTCAAAAGTCGGGGGTCGTCTTATACGCCGGGTGTCGTTCTCCTGTAACCAGGCAGACCAGCCCGAAAGGCTCTGACGAGCCTTAAATGGTTCTGACGAGCCAAGCTCTGACCATCTCAGCTGAGTTGCCTGCTAATCGGTAGCAAAAATGCTCCCCCCACTCCAGCTTGCTTACCTTAGCTGATAGTCGCAACACTTGCCTTGCTTCGCTTGCCTGCAATCCATTGCATCAGCAAGCAACCAAATCTCCCTGCCTGCAATCAAGCAGGCAGGGAATTGTGGACTTCAACTCCCAGAATTCCTCAGCCAGCAAAGCAAAGCTGGCTTAGGAATTCTGGGAGTTGAAGTCTACAAGTCTTAAAGTTGCCAAGGTTGGAGACCCCTGTTCTATTGGGTAAGTTTTTTTCCCCTTTGGGAGCTTTAAAAAAAATAGTTAATTGGGGGTTTTTTTAGTTGTTCTTTTTTTAGACCTAGCCATTTAAAGTTTAAGAAGTTTTAAATTTAGCTGCTTTTATATTAAAATAAAATAAAATAATATTTGTGCATAATATTGTAATATTGTGTAATAATATTTGTGCATAGTATTATTTAGAAAATAATATTTTCTGAGATTTAGTGTGTTTCTGTAGTGTTTCACTCTAACTACACAAACACACAAAATCTCACAAAGCTGTATGTCGAATTTTGTGTGTGTAAAGTGTGAAAGTTGGTTTTTGGGACTTTTTGTGGCTGTGTGAGGTTCCTGCTTGTTGCAGGGGCCATTTTAGGTCTAGCACAGCTGCTTTTACATTGTGGGTGAGCCAGTTGTGTTGTGTTGTATGTGTGTATTTTTATTAGTTTTATTTTATTTATTTATTTTATTTTATTTTATTTTTATTTGGTGTGCGTTGGAAGAGGGGTAGTCTTATACTGCGAGTATAGCCCAAACCCTATATTTTAACAGGAAAAGTCGGGGGTCGTCTTATACGCCCAGTCGTCTTATACGCCGGAAAATACGGTAACTAGTAAAACTCATGTGGCATTCTTTGATTTTTTTTTTCTTCAAAGAAAACAACTCACAAATATGAGGATATCTTCACACTTATTTGATACTAACTCGTCATTCTCAAGGATATGATATATAATCTGTCATCCAGCCCTGATGATTCCTAAAAATTATTCTGAGGAAAAAAACATAGTATGTTACTATTACTATATTCTGGAGATGATTTCCTTTTCACGCCAAACCCAATGAATTTCATCCATTTCTGATTTGCGCATGTATATGCTTGACCTTATCCTCTTTTGTCTCATCTCCTGTTTCCCCAGAGGTTGCAGCTTTACACAAACAGATTAAGTCTCCTTGAGCGCAATTACTGTGCTAATTGAAGCTGCCTGAAGCCAGATCTCAATTAGGAAGATGATAAACACCTCCCGTCCCCCACCATAAGTTCATTAAGGGCCAGCAATTCTACTTGTGTCTGGCCCAAGAGAAGATTCTACAAGTGACGGAGTCAACAAGTAAAACTCAGGAGGCCTGCCACCAGACTAGAGGTAGTGTCACAAATTGAGGCATCATGGCTAGCATGCAGAAAGCTTATGGCCAAATGTGTTTTGCTAACAGGATTTCTGTGCCTTTAACAACAATATGAAAAACAGTGTTAATTGGTAAGTCATTCCTCCTCATCCAAATTATCCTAACCCTTGCCAAAAAAATCATAAAAAATATACTTCTTTCAGCTTTGACATATATCAAGAGCACTGGGAGATAAAAATACAAAAAAAAAAGGATAGGAATTGGTTTATTTAACTTACATGCTGCCCATCTTGCCATAAGCAACTTTAGGCAGTTTATAGTTATTCAATTAAAATGCAGTCTAAAAAATTAAAAAATAAATAAATTTAAATTTACAAGTCAGTTAAAGTAAAATTGACCAAGGCAGAGAGGCAAGGAGCAAACGGGTGGGGGAGTGATATTTAGGAAGAAAAGCTTGAATCTCTTAAAACAGGATCGTCAAGGCCTGGGGGACCAGATCCAGCCCGTGGTCCACAAGGCCACCCTGGAAACAGTGAAAGACTGGCCCATGGTGCCTCTGCCAGTGAAAATGGAGTTCGGGAGGGCTGTGGGCAGCCCTCCTGAGCTCTGTTTTCACTGGCAGAGGGTTGTAGGAGGCCATCGCAGCCAAAAATGACTCCATTTTTGCTGGCAGAGCACTTGGGCCACCATAGGCGCCCAACACGTGTGATGTTGAGCTGGATATGCCCACCCTGGCCACGCCCATCCCAGACCCCTGAGGTCAAACAACCCTGATGCGACCCTCAATGAAATCAAGTTTAACACCCCTGTCTTAAAACATCCCAAGTGTACTACTTTCATCATGAAAGGCTCAGCAAGAACTGATAACCTTGGTAGAGCAGGTTACTTTATCTTGATAATACAAAGAGAAAACTCCACTTTTTAAATCTGGCCAAAGCTCCATCCAGAAAGGGACAGGCAAAATTTTACTCCAAGCCTTCCTTTAAATTCAGCACTGTTTAAACCAGTGGTTCTCAGCCTGTGGTCTACGGACCCCTCGAGGGCTGCAATGTCATCAGAGGGACTTGAAGAAATGTTATGATGATAAATCTTGGGTCTGTGACCTTCATCCGTGGCCACAAAAAGTATTTAAAGAGGGTCCGTGGTGAAGAAAAGATTGAGAGACACAGGTCTAAATTAACAGTTCCCCAAACCTGGGCTCTCCTACAACCCCCATAATACAAAGCAGCACATCTCTGACTGTGACAATCAGAACTACAGGCAACCACAGGTTAAGGAGCCTTGGTAGTGGTCTAAGGCACCCTGTTATTAAGCTGGTTATTAAGACCAGCTGCCTGCAATTACTGCAAGTTCGAATCTCGCCAAGGCTCAAGGTTGACTCAGCCTTCCATCCTTTCTAAGGTAGGTAAATTGAGGACCCAGTTGTGGGGGCAATAAGCTGACTTTGTATAAATATACAAAAGGATGAAGGCTATTGCTTAACGCATTGTAAGCCGCCCTGAGTCTCCGGAGAAGGGCGGCATATAAATCAAATAAAAAAAAAAAAGGAAAATTGACGTAACTTTTCCTGCCTGACCTAAACACTGGAATTTGGATATTTTACATCCAAAGTATGTACAAGTAGTCCTCGACTTTCAACAATTCATTTAGTGATCATTCAAAGTTATAATGGCACTGAAAAAAGGTGACTTATGACCGTTTTTCACACTTACGACCGTTGCAGTATCCCCATGGTCACGTGACCAAAATTCAGACACTTAGCAACTGGCTCGTATTTATGACAGTTGCAGTGTCCTAGGCAGTGGTGAAATCCAATTTTTTTTTACTAACAGTTCTGTGGGCGTGGCTTGGTAGGCATGGTGTGACTTGGTGAGCATGGCAGGGGAAGGATATTGCAAAATCTCCATTTCCACCCCACTTTGGGGCCAGCCAGAGGTGGTATTTGCCCGTTCTCCAAACTACTAAAAATTTCCGCTGCCGGTTCTCCAAACTGCTCAAAATTTCTGCTACTGGTTCTCCAGAACCTGTCAGAACCTGCTGGATTTCACCCCTGGTCCTAGGGTCATGTGATTCCCTTTTGCAACCTTCTGATAAGCAAAGTAAATGGAGAAGCCACATTCACTTCACAACCGCGTTGCTAACTTAAAAACCTGTAGTGATTCACTTTCTGGCAAGAAAGTTCATTAAATGGGACAAAACTCACTTAACAAATGTCTCACTTAGCAAGAGAAATTTTGGGCTCACTTGTAGTCCTAAGTCGAGGACTACCTGTATCTTCCTACCAAACTATGGGTTCCACTGTCTTTAAGAATGTTCCCACTGATAGGGAGGATTATGGGCTTGGAATCTAAAACTTTGCGTTTAAGGATCAAAGAAATGATCATCATAAAACGAAGCCACTGAAGCCAATACCAGGTATTTCAGTGAAGAGATACCTAAGTGTTTTTTCACCTTAGTTCTCACTGGTCCCTAGAAACTCAATCGAATGGGATGACAGCTTCAAGGACAACAGGGATGGTGTATCAGCAGATAAATTGCAACTTTACATTTTGCTGACAGAAGAAATTTGGTACCCAAGCTCTAACTGTACAGCAGCAAATGCCTCCAAAATGCAGCCAAACCAATTAAACAAGCTATGCAGCAACTTACTTCCTGGAGGAGGATGTTTTTACTTTAGAAGAAAATATACCAAGTTGATGTCACATACCCACCCTCAAACTACCGAGGAACCTGATTTCTAACCTAGAGAAGAAAGGTAACAAAACCTGAATTCAGACATCCAAACTTTCAAGTATTAAGAAACTTGAAAAAGCAACTGAAAATAGCTTTTAGAAATTGGGCGGGGAAATTAGGTTTAAAAATTGGGTGGGTCTGTGCAGGGTAATGGTTGAAATTGTATGTGAATGTCTTAACTACAGCATAAATTTAAACTGAGGGTTTAGTTTAATTTAATGCACTTAAATGGGAAGGTTCTAGCTCAGGAATGTCAACTCATGGCCCACGGACCGGATATGTCACGTGCTGGCCCCGCCTCCACCCAGTTTAGCGAAGGGGGGGGGAAAGTCCTGATACGTCACATGACGCTGTGACAAAGCAAGTTTGACACCCCTTCTAGCTCTTTGCCTGTTGTAGTCTGACATTTCAGTTCTATACCAGAAGTGGGAGAGGCAAGTATGCAAATCCACAATTAGCCATAAAGCACAGTGATGGCCTTGGGAAGTCATGGTGTATTAAGACTTCCATGCAAGATCTCGCTCTTGAGGGGCACAAGGCAGTGGTGAATCCAAATTTTTTTACTACCGGTTCTGTGGGCGTGGTTTGGTGGGCGTGATGTGGCTTGGTAGGCATGGCTTGGTGGGTGTGGCAGGGGAAGAATACTGCAAAATCTCCATTCCCACCCGACTCTGGGGCCAGCCAGAAGTGGTATTTGCTGGTTCTCCAAACTACTCAAAATTTCTACTACCGGTTCTCCAGAACCTGTCAGAACCTGCTGGATTTCACCCCTGGCACAAGGTATACATAAACTTGAAGAATTGTACAGAATGCTAGAGACTAGGAAGCAAGTGGCCTCAACTCCATCCAATGTCCAGGCTCAAGAAAAGGCAGCTAACTGGAGTTTTCCAATTGTATCTTATCTTTCCATTCAGTGTCTCTCTTGACATTTCTCTTTCTTACGGCATACATCCTTGCTTCCCTCAAGGTTGCATCACTGATGGGACTTTTAACTCAGAGGCATCATGGCAATATAATACTAATCAATAACAATGATACTCCCCAAGCCATACAGTTTTGGGCAAATATGTAGCACCATGCTATTATTTTATTACTATTATTATTGGTTAATCTTTAATGAGATTCACAGCCTTTGAGGCTGGTTAATAGCTCAGCAGCTCGAGTCCTAACCAAGGACCTAGGAACTGTTAAGGTATCATCGGAGGATGTAAGCTGTTCCGAGTGAGGTGGTTTTTTGTAGAGTTAAAATGTTGTTGTTGTTGTTGTTGTTGTTGTTATTATTATTATTATTATTATTATTATTATTATTATTATTATTATTATTTATTGAATCTGTATACCGCCCTACTCCCGAAGGACTCAGGGTGGTGAACAGCCAAAAGATAAAATACATATAATACAAATGTTAAAAAAACCATTAAAATACAATTAAATAATTTGGCCCAGAAAACAAAATTTAAAACACCCCAAATTTATAAGACAAACTTAAAATTTAAAAATTTTAAAAACAGTTTAAAAAAGAGGTTAGGCCAGGCCGGCCTGCTGGAATAGGAATGTTTTGAGGGCATGGCGGAAAGCGCGCAGATCTGTGATCCTCCGTATCTCCGGGGGGAGCTCATTCCAGATGGCAGGTGCTTCCACAGAGAAGGCTCTCTCCCTGGGGTCCGCCAGTCGACACTGTTTGACCGACAGCACCCTAAGAAGCCCTTCTCTATGGGAGCGTACTGGTCGGTGAGAGGCTACTGGTGGCAGAAGGCGGTCTCGTAGATACCCCGGTCCTAGACCATTTGAGATTCCCTGGAAGGTGGGGGGATTCCCCTTCTTTCCACCCACCGTCACCCTCTCTCATGAATCAATACACCCTCCCTTTGCTCTTTACACCAAACCTTTTCCTGGCTACAAGACAAACCTCACTTATTTCTATGGGTTGTCATTTATATATGCAACACATGCAGCACAGAGGAGCATGCTGAGCATGCTTGCTGAGGTGGATGGGGCATACATAAGTCATTTTAAAAGCTCTTTAGGGGCTAAACAGAAAGCTAACCACTCTCTCATGAGCACTAGAAGCGAGTAAAACTTCCATCCTTCCTCCAGCCAACTTGTAAGCAAAATTAGATTTCCCAAAGCTAAAGGAAAACAGTGTAGCTGTGCCACAGCAGAGTTTGCGTGCAGGCTGAGCAACTGAGGGCTATGTGCAGGAAACACAGGACTCTGTCACGAGCTGATGATGATCTAGATTCTCATCGAAGGAGCAGCAGAAAGAAGAGACAATGATGAAAGCAACAATAAACGGGCTGTGTGTGAATATAAATGCACATGTACATATACAGTACATACATAAACATGTGCAAAAGGTGTTATGCAAGGCCAACAATTTTGTGCTAAAACACCTAAAACACCTTTACAAGAGTTCATATCGGCTTCTCCTTGCCACCTACACGGTCAGCTGCTAGAGTGTAAACCATTTAGACCAGAAACTACGATTTCAGCATATCTGGGATAGGATGTATCTTCCTTCCCACGGGACCTGTGACATGGGTCCTCTGGCTGGAAAGAAGCAGGAGGGAGGGAGAGAGGAAGGAAGAGAGAAAAGAGCTGAGCCTATAATAGGATCACCATTAGTTATTTGGAAAGAAGGAGATAGGAAGATAAATAGAAGGTGTATAATTGTTTCATATCTTTGGAGTATTTCAAGATGAGCTCAGAAAAAGAGTGCAGGGCTTAGTGTTAAACCTTCCATGTGACAGGATAAAGTTAAGAGTAATTATGGTTCCAAAGTCACAAAGAATTGAAAATAATTGACATAATTTGGGGTTCTCAAAAGATTTAGAGTCCTGCCAATGTAATCTGATGAGCTGTTTCTGCAAGCTGGAAAAAGGGGGTAACGAAAAAGGATTCTCTGTCCCCATTAATTATTTTTTTAAAAGGATATTGCAAAAAAAAATCTACACTGAATAAAATGGCTTTAGCTAGCCCCAGACTGGTGTCCTCCAAAACCACAATTCTCTTAATTTGTAAGGGAATTCCAATGCAACAGATCTGGAGCACCCTAGACAGCTTATTACAAACCAAGATCTCTACACTCGGCTTCAAATGGATATTGCTATGAATGGATACTTCTCCTTCCACTCGCTTTTTTCAAGTTGTTCCTGCCAACTCTTTGAAGATCCACTGTCCCAGGCAAATTACAGAATTTTGGCTACATGGAGCAAGATAATTCAGAGTCTGCTTTTTTGAGTCTCCTATTTCTGGTGGCCAGTGGGTAACTTTTCCCGGGAAGGCCTTCTCTGTGACAGCACCATAATTATGGAACTCAATTTGTAAGCATATTTGCCTGGCACAATTGCCTTTCAGATACCAGGCGCAGTTTATCCTGTTCTCTTCAGCTTTAAACAGCAATTAATATTGATCTTTTTTTTTTTAGCTACTGTTGACCCATTTACTGTATTTGTTCTTAGAATGTATTATTTAATTTTCTAGTGAATACATCTTATTCAATCGGGATGTTTTTCAAATGTTTGTGAGCTATCAAAAGGCAGATTTAAAACTTCTAAACAATAATGAATTCAGGTTTTACCACTCCCGTCCCACCCCCATAAAGTCCTGGCTGAATCCCAAGCCATCTGCCTCAGTTCTCTATCTGTGAAAGGAGAGTCAAAACTCTCTTTACTACGCAAAGGATTCAGAATCGCAGCAGACTGCAATGGATATATTGGTTCTCTCGCCCTATTTGGACAACATCCTCCAAGCCAAAAAGAAGGAAGGATGAACACATACAATCTTCTTTTAGTCATGTGCAGCATTTAAGAGAAGGGGAATTCCAGGTCAATGTCCTCTTCCTACCTCATGGCCACACAATGTCACTTAATTTCTCCAAGCATGGACTCATCAAATCCAATCTCTGACTTCAAAAATCAGCATGAGCTCATTGAAAAACTGACATGGTTAGTATGATAGATCAGGGGTGGGGAACTATGGCTCCTTTATGACTTGCGGACTTCAATTCCCAGAATTCCTGAGCCAGCCATGCTGTCTCAAAAATTCTGAGAGTTGAAGTTCACAGGTCATAAAAGTGTCATAGTTCCCCACCTCTGTGATAGATGAATGTTTACAGAATTAGACCCTGCAGCCACCTTGCTCTATAGAATCTTTACACTAATCTTCCCAAACTTGGATGTCCTCCAGATGTGTGCATTTCCATTCTTAGCAATTTATACTACCTGTGGTATTTTGGGATGTAACCCTAACCAAATAACACCTCCTATGGCTATCATACAGTCTGTAGCCTGTGGAAATTAGAATAGACAAGAGTAAAGTGATACAGAAAGTACTGCCTCTTTGCCATATCTGGTCAATGGGATTTTTGTAGCTCAAATATGGTAATCATATCCTGTCCTTATCCTTCAGTATTGTGTAAAGAATATGAAATACTTAAACAAGGTTTCTTCTCCAATCCAGCACCAGGCCCTTTTATGTTCATAAACTATAATACCTTCTCACCTCCCAGCAGGACTCTTCAATTCTACAAGAGATGAAAGCTAAGCTAGGCTGAACTGGAAAGAAAGCTCCCCTTGGACAGATTAAACTCCTATATATTGAGCTGTACAACAAGCCAATTAGATGACTTGATAGCTGGAACAAGAACAGTCCAGAGGTCATCTAGTCCAATCTGCTCCTTGGGGTAGGATCTATAGTCAGCATAGGAGAAAAATAAAAAACCCAAATCAAAATAAACCACAAAGACCTAAGAATAGCATGGTTTATTCAACTGCCAGTGGCTTTATAAAGCATCAAACAGAATCTACTCCTGCTCATTATATGATATTTAACCCTGAAATTACAGTTGTGCAGGGCAGAATGCTGGTCAAAATCAAAAGTCCTCCCACAAGCAATGGCTAATAGTTAGAAGAACTAGTAAAATCTCCACATGCAAAGACAGTATAGCTTAGAGAATCGCCGAAGAACAAATAATAGATGAGTAACATTTACATGTTCTACCTCTAAGCTTCTCAGAAGTTTTGGGTTAGTCATCACTAGAAAAAGAATGTTAGATCAGATCAATGCTTACCTTGTCCTGTTTTTACCCCACCCTTGTTTCTTCCTTTTGCATTCCTGGGCCACAACCCTAAGAATTGACACTGCCAAACCAACCCCAGGCATCTGGTACAGGACACTCCCTGGATATCTCCACCCTTGTAATGCTAATATAATCAATAGCGTCCATAAGTCGATTTTCCTGGGAAGTGAGTATAGGCAAACACCCAAACACACACACTTAGTTCCATTTGACTCAACAGCTGTCATGGCTCAGGGATCTATCTGAACCTTAGCTTTTTTGCTGGAAGAATTAGATTTGCGAAACAAGTTGTTGCAATTAACTTGCAGTTACTGGATTTCTACCTTAGCATTGCCATTGCTCTTTCCTAGCTCTCTCTCCTGCCCTCCCACTTCTTTATGATCATCTTCCCTAACTTGAGACCCTCCACCCATGAGGGTCTACAACTCCTGGAACTCTCAGCCTCCTTTTGGCCATGCTGGCTGAAATTCCGAAATTTAGTTCATTCCCCAAGCAATCCGGAAATGCAAATTGTGTCTAAAGTATGGAATAAGCTGGATGAGAAAGTTGCACGTCCACCATTATCTAGCATGCCTGAGAGCTCCTCCTTCCCAGAATCCTTTGCAATATACAGAGATTCCTTAGCAGACGGACTGGCGTTACCTTGACAAAGAAAACAATGTAGAAGGAAGTCTCTTCATTTAGGAACTTGAACTCTAATGAGCTAAGCCAGGGCAGGGTTTTTTTCTTATTATTAGAGGGAAGAAAACTAAATGTCTGTCTTCTCTGTGGGACAGTGATTCATTAAACAACATGCACCAACACACTCACCCTCAGGGCTCCATATCTCCAAAACAGAGTTTCTCAATCTTAGCTGCTTTAAGAGGGATGGACGTCAGCTCCAAAAACTCCCCCCCCCCCCATCTGGGAGTTGAAGTCCACCCCTCTTAAAGCAGCCAAGGTTGAGAAATATTGCTCCCGGGGAAACTGCCCTGGGTGTTTTCTGAGAACTTCAGAAGTTGCTACATATATTGTTCAAAGTTATCTATCCTGCAAATGCTTATTGCTGTGTTTTACCAATGCCATTCAACACGCTCAGGCAACTACAACTGCTCCTCTGTTCTCTTGTTTTTCCCTGCCCTCCTTTGACATCAATGGACTGAGAACAATGCCCTTTCTCATTACTCTTGCTCTTGTTGACCGGCTCAGGAACATCAAGGAAAAGCTTACTATTCAAGGAGGATGCTTTTAAAGCAACTGATATGCTATTTTTCCAAAAGACTTCAGGATAACCAGATTCTTACATTCTGGTTTGTTGAACATTTCTGATGACCAAGATACACTTGAAAAATGCACTTTGGGATTGGTGGTGGGGATAGCATCAACTCGAATAAATTGAAACAGGTCCATTTAAACAAAGTGTATCTAGGGAAGAAAGGAACACTCTGGAAATAGTTTCAGGGAGGATTCAGCCTCAACCCACAGATTCTTGCTTGGTGCAAAATAATATGCACCATCTAGGTTGTAGATATGATAGGAGAACTGGTTAATCTATGATGGCCATAAAATCAGGAGCTTGGCAGAACACATATTTTTAAGCACGTATTACAGCTCACAAGTGCTAATGCCTCTTAGTATATTTTGTAAGGTGGAAAAGGTCCTATCACATTCTTGATTTCTTTGACACAAGTAGATGGGAAGCTTTTGTAACCCCAATCTTGTAAAACACCTAAAAGGAATTGTGGTGGCCACAGACAAACATCTCTTCTTGTTGTTGTTAGTCACGAAGTCATGTCCGACCCATCGCAACCCCATGGACAATATTCCTCCAGGCATTCCTATCCTCTACCATCCTCCGGAGTCCATTTAATCTCACACCGATTGCTTCAGTGATTCCATCCACCCAACTCATTCTCTGTCATCCCCTTCTTCTTTTGCCCTCAATCTTTCCCAGCATTAGGCTCTTCTCCAGTGAGTCCTTCCTTCTCATTAGGTGGCCAAAGTATTTGAGTTTCATCTTCAGGATCTGGCCTTCTAAAGAGCAGTCAGGGTTGATCTCCTCTTAAAACCATCTCTTAATCTATATAGGACAAGTAACTCTTAATTAATTAAACAAACAAATACTATCCTTAAAAAAATTGAGAATCTCTAAGCCAACTTTTCCTAAGGTGGCATTGTCTAAATCAACGTATCTCAACCTTAGCAACTTTGCAATATGTGGACTTGAAATCCCAGAATTGAAATCCACCCACCTTAAAGTTTCTCAGGGTGAGAAATACTGTTTTGCTCCAAGTGATCTGGTAGGGTGAGGAGCACAAAGGAACTATAGTCTCCCTGTTGGAAGGAAGCCAAAATGGGGAAAGCTATTCGCACAAAAAAAACTGTTTAAGAAAGGAAGTGTTCTACTTCCTTCTTTCCCTGCAACAAGCAACAATAAGCAGCAGTTTTGCATAACTTCCCTGAGCACCTTGGTTGATTAGGCATAAGGGGTCAGGAAAGGCTGCCCTTATTGATCAACTGACAAGAACAGCTAGCAAAAGGGAATTTGTAAAGTTCTAAGAAATTGTTACAACTAGTCTTATTCCCTTTTCACTCCTTTATTATTTATTATTTATTATTCCAGACTAATGCACTTGCCCACAGTGGAAACATGGCTCTTATTTTCTCACAGGAAATAATGAAACAACAAAAAACGCATTCATTTCCTATATAATCTTACTGGCTGCTGTTTAAAGAAGACTGCAAAAGTTCAGTTCTTGAAGGCACCTGTCTTAATTTGTTTATTTTATTTTATATTATTTTATTCAGTGATTAGATTTCTGTCTAACAAATATATCTAATTCCTTGCCTTTTGCCAAGGAATTTAGGGTAGGTACACAACATCCGATGTTTCTCATTACAGACTATGGCAAACAGGTTGGGCTGAGAGTAAATGACCAATTTTAAGTAATCTGGGGAGCTTTTGTCTTTAAAGACGACTAGAACCCGACCTCACAATTCCAGCATCTTAAATACTGCTCTGTATAAATGTGGTATATTGACAGTCTGCTTCTTTTCCGTAACAAAATCACATATACAGGATCCCCAAACAATTCCTAAAGGATGGTGGCTGCATCCATTAGGAATATAGGTTTTATTTCTTTACATGCTCAAGTTAAAAGTTAGATTTTGAAATTGGATCACAACTTTTGTAGTAAGAAGGGCCAAGTATTTGAGGATAATATGAGAATGCATCTAAAAATAGCTTACACAAATCTTTTAAGATACATTGATTTTAGTTTTTACAGAATTAGCTGTAGACTTCTGCCTGCATGGTTTTCTTTCTAACATTAGAACCGTTTTAAAAATGAAAGAGTAAAACATACCATTCCATTCAGTGTACTTTGGATGCAGCAAACAAAATCTGAATATACGTTGCTTCCTTAAACAATAAAGTCCAATAATTTGGTGAATCATTCTACATAAAGTTTTGGGGGGGGGAGATTAAATAAATTACATTAAAAATATGTATAATTTATGTAGTTATATAATTAAATACATTTAAACATACACCCTCTTCCCAATTAGTTCATAAAATAAAAGCCTTACAGTACAATATATACTTTCAGGAACAGGTACCAGCATTTCCTTGAATACAGTACTTGATTAAGCCCCAGGATAAATTATATGTTGCAAACCATGGTTTTCCTTCAACAGTAAATTAATGCAATAGAATAACTAAACTACAAGCAACACTTCAAATATCACCACAACCAAGTACTCACAACAAAGTTTTCATAAACATCAGGAATATGGGGATGAAGCTAGTTTACAAAGATGTTATAAGAATTAATGAAACTTTATCCCCAACATCCTTTGAATTCTCAAAAAATGAGAAAGAATGTTTTGGATACTTATCCCTATTTTTTTTCCAATTGACAACCCAAAACAGATTTCCTTAATTTGTGATCCACCAACGCAAAACTATATTCATGAGGATCCCTGCTTTTATGATTGCAAGCTGGCAGCAAGTTCAGGAAAGGTACCAAAGCAGTGATACAAATGATCCTGCTACTCAAGTGAAGGAGCAGGAGAATTCTGTGTAGTAGATCTGCTTCATCAATTTGAAATAAATGAAATAAACCTATTTCCATTTGTATTTTTTTCCTCTCCATATATTTTAATTGCAATATTTTTTGCTTACATCAGATTGGAAAGTGGTGCAGACTATTGAATATATGTCATGTTTTGCAAAGTCAGAATTTTTCATTGGCAGTCGTTATTTATCTGACTTTCCGAGAATAACTAGGCAAGGCCAAGTTTGCTTCAGTATCAACATGTCACAAAACAATTCACAGTTATGTGGGGGGGGGGGGGAATGATGAGGACTAGTCACTTTCTTTGCTTCCTTGAACCTAGGGGAATTTTAAAACAACCCATTCCTACTCACTTTTTGATAAATGGGCATACTGCAACCCTCTAAATACTACTTAAGAACAACTCCTTTCATTGATCAGAATTGTGGTTTAGCAACATTTAAATTCTCACTTAGGCTCGGTGGTGGGATTCAAGTAATTTAACAACCGGTTCTCTGCCCTAATGATTTCTTCCAACAACCAGTTTGCCAAACTGCTCAGAAAGTTAACAATAGGTTCTCCCAAAGTGGTGCGAACTGGCTGAATCCCACCACTGCTTAACCTCTTTCATCAGGGATGAAAACTATAGAATTAAGTCCAGGACAGGATGCATATTAAAATGCCAGACCAAAGGTCAAGAAGGAACAAGAGGCGATAATCAATCCACACCAAGATGCCAGGGATTGAACCCTAGGCCTTAAGCATACAAAGTGCAAGCTAAGTCCTTCAGTTTGCTCACTGAAGCCTATGGAATCCAAACTAAGGCTCCCATAGCAAACTTGCTGGAGAAGGCAAGGCACTGACTCATACAATCAAACAACTCTATGGCCATGCTTCCCTGCACAACTTTGCCCCAAGTATGGCAAATTTGCCTTCTTTGTCATCTTGTAGGAGTATTCCCTCACTTGTCAGCAAAAAAAAAAAAAGGGGGGGGGGCACAATCCAAAGTTGAAAGAAGTCTAGATAAAAACATATCTGTGTGCAAAGAAGAGGCAGGTTGGTATCTCAACTTCTTGAAGGAGGGCTGGCTGGCAATTGGGGTTGTTGTGTGTCTGAGGATGCTGTGCAGGAAAGCTAAGCCGGCAGGCTAAGCGATTCCACCGGTATTACTATTGTACTGCACAGGGCTGCCAAATACAGTATAGTGAGGTTCAATATTTAAATGGGCTGAACTATAGATTTAGGACGGGGAAAAAGCAGAAGAGGGTTGGTTGCAAGTCTTTGACCGGTGGGAAATAACATATCCAGGCCCTGAAAGAGTGAGATCGGCATCCTGGCTCTGTGGGATGGCCGGCGTCCGAAAATCACTGCTGCCACTTATTTTCTCATCCTGTGAAATACGGGAGCCATGCAAGGACACGGGACCGGCTAAAGCTGCGGGGCGGGCAGGGAAGCCTCCCTATGCCCCACGCAATTCCCGGGTTATCTGGGTGGGCAGAAGCGCGGATGGCGGCCAGGGCAAATCGCGGGGACCGGCCCTGCAGGGAGGGCGCGGAGATCGTAGGGCACCGGAGCCCGGAAGCGGAGGGGTGAGAAGGTAGGGGAAGCAAGCATGGGGTCGGAGGACGATCTGCCGCATCTCACCGTGGGTATAGATGTTGCCCAGCTCGTTGTGCAAGTAGAAAAGGCTGCGGAGACAGCCGGACCCGGAGCTTACCGGCCGGTAGCCCGTTAGCACGAAGCGGTTGAATTGCAAATGACGGGGGGAGCTGGCCCAGTCCAGGAGCCGGGCTCCCCCCAGGAAAGCCATGGCCGGGCTCCCCCCCCAGGGTCAGCTACTACCCGGGTTCTGCATCCTTCCAGCTCTGCTTCCTCCTGCTTCTGCCGTTGCTGATGGGGCCGCTGCAGGCGGGGACTCTTCCTTGGGCTTCCCCCCCACTCCTTTTCCCCTCCGCAGCCTGAGCTCACAATTCTGCCCCGCCCACCGACCTCATTAACATAATAGATGCGGGTGTCGGCCGCCGCCTTTGCCCGGGCTTCTTGCAGGCAACGCGCCCTGCCCTTCTTCGTTTGCATCTTCTTATGCAAAGCCGCGCCTACTATCCCTCGTCTCGTTTGCATAATCTCTGCACCGCAGTTCGGTACGCATGGCTGTCCGAACCGGGATTCTCTGCGTTGCGTAATACTATAGGATGTAGAGATGCAAACCACACCTATTCTATTTTGAGAGCCTATCAACTGTCCAGGAGAAAACTATAGCGTTCTATTATTAGCATAACCGAAAGCCTTCCTCACATCGGTGCTCGCTGTTCATAAACGTCAGCTTTTTGCATAAGCATTGAGACACGCCCTGAGTCTCCTCCCAAGGAGGACTGTGATTGGGTAACGCGGCGCGCGGGGAGGACAGGCAAAAGACGCCCTCCAAAGGCTGAAGGGTGTGTAAGGTTAACGCCACATGATTCTAAATCCTAATTAATTGGAAACTACTGTACACTAGCCTGTTAAGCCTAAACGCCTCAGCAGTCTTACATCTTCTTGGAGGAGGACTATTTTATAGGGTCTTAATAATTATTATTTTATATCATATTTCTATTACAATATAGAATACACAGGTGGTCCTCCACTTACAACCAGAATTACACCCAAAATATATGTTGTTAAGTTGGACATTTGATAAGTGAGTTTTGTCCCATTTTACGATCTTTCTTGCCAACCTTAAGTGAATCATTTCAGTTGTTAACTTGGTAACATGGGTTGTTAGGTGAATCTAGCTTCCCCATTGACTTTGCTTGCCCGAAATTTGCAAAAGCTGATCACATGATCCTGGAAAACTGCAACCACCATTAATATGAGTCAGTTGCCAAGATTTTGAATTTTGATCACATGGCCATGGGGATGCTGCAGCAGTTGTTAAGTAAGTGTAAAATAAGTCACTTTTTTCTGCACTGTTATAACTTTGAACAGACACTAAACAAACTATGTCGAGGACTACCTCTATACTATTACAATATAAGTGCATTATTATTATTATTAAACCAGGATTCCTGCCTTAGGTAGGGGGTTGGACTAGAAGACCTCCAAGGTCCTTTCCAGTGCTATGATTCTATGACTACTCTTAGTCTATGTGTTATAAGATGCATTTAATTTTTAAACTGTTTCTAGAACACTTTTTCTCCAGTAGATTATCTCCATTTTAAAACAATTCCACAAACAAGCCAATTCAACACTACAAAAGTATGTGCAGGTCTCCAAATTGCCCATCATAAATGAAACTCTGAGGAAACTGCTTTGAGTTTTGAAGCCTGCAGACTATTTTGGACCTGAGTGACTCTATAAGATTTCTTCAATAAGGGCTAACAGAACTTTCTCCCTTAAAAGGGCATTAAAAGGGCCAAAGCATGTTACAGGCATGCAGTTTTCAGCAAGACAGAATTGGTTTGATAAGGTTTTCTTCTCAGATGCTCTCTGATGAACACACAGGCCTGGAATTCCAAATCCTAATCAGATCTGATTTTGCATAGGCTATCAAGTTTAGTAAAGGTCAGGGTTCAATAATATTCCCAACAGCCCTGTATGGTAGTCTAACCACATATCATTTCCCTCAAATTGCTGACTGTTGACAGTGATTTATCTGAAATCAGAGTGATTGGCAGAAATAGACTTTGAAGAAGAAACTCCTAGTCTGTAAATCATTCTGCCATTGTGGAAGGAGAGAATTCAAATCCTATACTGTAGAAGATTCTCCTTATATAAAAGGAAGATACAAAATTGATACAGTTTGGAATTGCACTCCTTCACTTATTTTTGACTGGTAGTAATTTATGAATCAAGGTCCAGGTTCTTTCACTATTCATCCACAAAATGCCCACATTCATGACAAATTGACTATATTAGTCCAATCCATGTGAAAAAGTTGTGTTTCTTTATTCCTTATTGTGTCAGTTTTAAATCCTGCCCAATGGAGCATACACTATCCCAATCATACCAGAGGTGGTATTCAGCAGGTTCTGACCAGTTGTGGAGAACCGGTAGCGGAAATTTTGAGTAGTTCGGAGAACCTGTAAATACCATCTCTGACTGGCCCCTCCCCCATCTATTATTTGCCTCCCGAGTCCCAGCTGTTCAGTAAATTTTGCAGGATTTTGCAGTAACATTCCCCTGAAGTGGGGTGGGAATGGAGATTTTACAGTATCCTTCCCCTACCACACCCACCAAGTCACACCCATCAAGCAATGCCACGCCCACAGAACCAATAGTAAAAATTTTTGAATCCCATCACTGTATCCCAATAGAGTGTATCTGGGCCAATGTTCAGTATCTGCTCAGTTGTATCTTAGCATCTAAGCCAAATACACAAGTAATGGGCTTGCATCACAATGTCACAATATATATGGTTTGTTCCAGGGCTGAAATCCAGCAGGTTCTGACAGGTTCTGGAGAATCGGTAGTGGAAATTTTGAGTAGTTCGGAGAACCGCAAATACCACCTCTGGCTGGCCCCAGAGTGGGGTGGAAATGGAAATTTTGCAATATCCTTCCCCTGGAGTGGAGTGGGAATGGAGATTTTGCAGTATCCTTCTTCTACCATGCCCACCAAGCCACATCCACCAAGCCACACCACGCCCACCAAGCCATGCCCACAGAACCGGTAGTAAAAAAATTTGGATTTCACCAGATTTGTTCCCTATTTCACTCCCCATTCCCCATAGATTTTTATACTCTGGGTAGTGCACACCAAGGGAAATAAATAAAAGTGTACGAAATGTAGTTGATAATCCTCAAATTAAGATTTAATTTGATTAGAAAAGTTTTGGAATGTGCAGAAATGTACAAACTTACAAAGGCAATACAAGAAAAAGAGGAAACAGAATATTATATAGTGTGGGAGAAATGGTATGAGTGGTTAGAGGAGAGAGATAAAAGGCAAGGAAAGATTAAATAAGGAAGATATAGGATTAAAATGTAATAATAAATAAGAGGAAACAGAAAAAATGAAGATTGTAGAAATGAAATTGTGTACATTTATTTATATGTATATATGTAAATAAATTAATGTTAGAATTATATGTATAGAATTATATTCTATATAAAGAATATATTGAAATAAGGGAGAAAAAACTGATAAGTAAGAAATGTTTTACCAGTGCAAAATTATTGGAAAGAAAAAATTGTTATTCTTTTTTGTTTTTTTTTAAATATTAAATTAAATATTTAATAAAAATTATTTTTAAAAAATTAAGATTCAGCATATTGCTACACCCAATTTTGCAAGCTTTTTTGTCATGGCCATTAAGCAAATCACTGTAGTCATTAAGTGAGACATCACATGAGTGCAACTTGCAACCTTCCCTACCGACTATCCCATTGACTTTGCTTGTTGGAAGCTGGTTGGGAAGATCACAAATGGTGATCATGTGACTGCAGGATTCTGTGATGGTCATAAGTGCGAGGATCAGTCATAGCTCTTTTCTTTCAGTGCTGTCGTAGTTGTGAAGTCACTAAATGAATTATCATTAAGCAAGATTTACTTATAATATTTCTATTAAAAACAACCATGAAAATCATCTGTGATTGCCTACAATCAAGCTATGGTCCTAAAGCCCACTGAAATAAAATAGGCTTTGGGGCCTTTCTAAATGCAAAATGAGTCTAGGAAAGATGTACTTCAGATACAACCTGTTTCAAGATATTGATGTTACTGAGAAAGTCTAATGCGGGATGTCAAACTTGCGTCGTCACGGCGGTGTCATGTGATATATATTGTGTCTTTTTCCCCCTTCACTAAACCAGGCATGGGCGTGGCCAGCACGTGACGCATCCGGCCTGCAGGTTAGACAGCCCTGGTCTAAGGTAACTAACAGAAGATCTCTGCAACAGTAAAAAATGACAATAAAGGTTATCTATCTATCAATATAAGCAATTCTGGTACATCTGGAACACCCAATTGATGTAAGCTGTACATGTACAGTATAATATGGAATTGAGGGATTGGCAGGATATGAAACTTGCTATACCAGATTTTGGTGGTTTTGCAAGCCATTCTAAGTGGAGGATAAGTCAACTCCTCTTTCTCTCTACTACACAAATGGAGCTTGCAAACTGTTTACAGAAACTTGCTAGGTAGGAGGCAGGGATGAAAAGGGGGCGTCAGTTTCTCTGTTCCTTGGCTGAAGATCAAGGAAGGTCAACTGTCTCTTCCCCCTGATGTAAGCAGAATCATGGTTTTATAAAGCTCACGGAGCAGCTGGGTTCTTCAGCTGATTGTGTTACACCATCACCAGAATGCTGATATCAGCAAAATGATTGCTTTCCCTGTGTATAGTAGATTCTATTGTCTTCCAGAAAAGAAGACAATTTTTATTTCAGTAGGAACATTTAAAAAAGATTTACTGTTGTATACAAAACTCACTTCTGAACATGAAGGTGTTCCCTTAAATAAACCAATCTGTATTGTCAGACCAGGTCCATATCCAGATCACACAATTAATTTAATGGCTACTTGCTTTATTATGTTTTTCTTAATATACATGCAGCACAATTATTTCATAATAAGTTAAATAATTAAACAAATTTCAATTTTATACAAGAGGATGACAAGAGGAGTCAGCCTGATAAAGTTTCGGATATGGATTCGATTCATTGAAAGGACAGAACAAATACCAAATACATTTGAATGTAGACTCTGCAGTAAATGATTCTAAAATAAGGCCCTGGAGATTCAGCAAACCTAAAAAAAAATGGAGAAGGAATGGGGCATTAACCTATGTCCCTTTTTGAAAAGGGCCCCATTCCATGCATGGTTTGGTATTTAAAACTGTCTGATGGGCTGCTATCAACACTTCCTAGAATACCATTTCAGCATTCTTCCAGGAATTTGGAAATCGGGGCTTGTAATCATTTCCAGTTGCCACAAAATGATTCTAAAACTGAGAGTTAACCAACATAGGGTGGGGCCCATCAAGAGACAAATCTGCCAGCCCTCATTTTACAATGCTGCCCTAGGCACTTGATGTAGTTACTAATTGTTGAGGGAAAGCACTTTACTGTTCAGTAAAGTTCAGAGGCACTCTTTATTCTTTCACATACTTGAGGGCTGAACCCACAGCTCCCGGAATCATGGTCTTAGGTTTAGATTTAGTCTTGTTCTCTTTCAGTCTTAAAAATTTCTGGACTCGTCTTCTTAAAAGTCATTGAAGAGTTCCAAAGACTGGTTTCTGGTACCTAATATTGACAAAAGGCACATGTGTAAACAAGGTCGAAGATCCTGAAATTAAAATGATTGGAACTGAAACATTCCGTACATTCTGTTCATGAATTATACACACACACACACACACAATACACACACACACAAAACACACACAAGTTTTCCTAATTAGCACTGTTCCCTTCCTGGGACACACACAAAGGCCCATTCAAACAAATCCTTTACAAGCTGGGATACTCTAGAAGTAATAGGACTGTACCAGGTTGGAAAAATCTAGGGTAGGCATGTCAAACTCAAGGCTTGCAGGCCAAATCCGGCCCATAGGGTACTTAGATATGGCAGTGCCACCCTGGAAACAGCGAAGGACTGGCTTGCATCGCCTCCGCCAGTGTGCAGCCTACCCGAGCTCCATTTTTGACTGCAACAGCCTCCTGCAACCCTCTGCCAGTGAAAATGGAGCTCGGGAGGGCTATGTGCATCCCTCCAGAGCTTCGTTTTCGCTGGCAGAGCTCTCAGGCCAACACAGGTGCCCCCGACCGGAGTGATGTTGAGCTGGCCATGCCCACCCACCCCCTGAGATCAAACACAACCCTGATGCCGCCCTCAATGAAATCGAGTTTGACACCCCTGATCTAGGGGATATTGTTTTGAAGTATATAGCTGGAGCAGAACCCCCCCCCCCATTCCATTCTCAGCTGAAGAATTACAAGAGCTAGTGGATCACATTCCAAAAAGCTGACTTTTATAGATGTTGAAAGAATAATGTCTTCTCTTGCTCTCTCCTAAAGATAGTTTATTTAAAAAAACCTGATAGGTTACATCGGGTTTTTCAAACTTGGCAATTTTAAGATATGTGGGCTTCAACTCCCAGAATCCTCTAGCCAGCATGGGAGTTGAAGTCCAATCATCTTACAATTGCCAAGTTTGAAACACCCTGCATTAAATCACACACTGCATAGTTGTTCTGGATCCTGTTTCACTTTGTGGCTAACCAGATGCTACTAGGTACTAGGAGATTATGCTGTCCTCCTCTTTTAAACAATTCTGCGCTGGCAACCATTATGACTAGGGAAGGAACACTGAAAGAATTTGGCACAAGGATCTGCTAACAGCCTCATCACCACCGATCTAGTCTATGATTCAATAAAATAACACACTATTTATATGCAGCAGATTCTGTCCCATTAGCTAGGATTTGCTATTGACATGAAGAAAGTTAGTATTTCTTCTATCAGTTCAGCTTCACTGCATGTACTCATTTTCTATTAGTGATTATTCATTCTGCATAATTTTATACAGTCATTGCCTGTCTTGCTCACCTTCTCCTCCTCATGAAATTCATCCCAACATTGTAAAAAAAAAAAACAACAACCTTATTTGGGAATTGCTCAAGGCTCCTAAGGATTTTGGTTGCCACCCTATATTCTGTACCTTTTTTTGTTTTAAAGAACAGCATAGATGCATAGCCATCCAAGCCTTGGCTACAGCTGCAGGGCTCACAGAGCCTTATGGACAGCCCACCACACCTTACCTCCCAAACACACTGCAGGTCCAGTAGGAAACCAGGAATCTGAAACCAGATTAGCAAAAGTCAGGAGAAAGTACCAATGTTCCTCACTTTCTTCCAGAACCTGTCCTCTTATTCAAGATCGCTTGGTTCCCCACTATTAATGACAAAATACTCACAGAAATGAACCATGTTCAATGAAAAATGGACAATCCAGTGTATCTCCTACTCAGTCCAGGAAAGCAGAAAATCTATCAAGCTCTGAACCACAACTCAACAGAGCTGATGATTTATAACACAGAAGGATCCTTGCCAATATGAAAATAATTTAATGAAGGCTTCAAGTTCCAAAATCCATCCTGTACCTGTGGAACAAAGGACGGCTAGTTTCCCTTTTCCTCGTTCTTTGGTGTGTCTACAAACTTCCCTGATGCCAAGTAAATAATGTTTTCATGGGTCTCGAGGTCTTCGGAGTGTTTGCAGCTAAATGTCTCACTGATGATACAACCACAACATGAGAACCGGTTTTCCCTAGTCAGTGTCCAAAAATTCATCAAGCATACTATACTCAGGCCTCCATTCTTTCCAAAGTTTTCCCCCTTCCATCAGTTATAAGGAACAGGTATGTTGTCACACAGATCTACATTACTCCATAATGCCATTGGGGAATATTTCTGGTATGATGGGAGTTTCTACCAGTCCTCTTGTCCAACAGGAC
Source organism: Arizona elegans (assembly GCA_022577455.1). Classification (NCBI taxonomy): domain Eukaryota; kingdom Metazoa; phylum Chordata; class Lepidosauria; order Squamata; family Colubridae; genus Arizona; species Arizona elegans. Next base: position 127,616,173 of record JAKOOJ010000004.1, read on the forward strand.
CTTTTTACAAAATTCCAGTGCCATAAAGGCTGCTTTGAGATTAAATTAAGCTGACATGTCTTCCCCAAGGAGACATGGCAAGAGTGTCTCCACTCCCTCAGGCTTTTCCTGCCTCAAAGAAAGCTGTGATGTGGGGGATATTGTTACGGAGCCATGCTACCCAGTGACCTTTGGCTTTCTGGAATGTGGTTCTCAGCCTAAAAACTTCGACTTCCACTATGTCATAGAGCCACAGCCGCCCATCTTGAGTGACTAAACACTGTAAGTTCCCATCTTTTTGTCCCTAATGAATCAAGGAAGGTCCGCTTTAACTGGTCTGGCAGTAAAAGTCACAAACTGCAGGATCTGAGCTCCTCAGATGGTGGAGATGAGAGATTTGAGAGAGGACTGGTTGGTGGAAGAAAGGTTCTCATAGCTGTGGCACAGACACGAGCAATCGGAGGACGTCTCGTCATCTGCCCCGGCAACTCCACTCCCATTGTGCAGGGGACGGTGGTGGGGGGCCCCACGTGTTGTGCAGATCACCACACGAGTATGTCGGTAGGCTACAGCCCATGCCTCACCCCCAAGACACTGGCAGCGGTTCCGTGGCCCTTTGGAGGAGAATGGAACTAAAGAATTCCCCGTCTTCTTTTGTACAAAAAGACAAGTCCTGGAAAAGAGGGAAAAACAGGTGACATGGCCAGCTAGCTCTGATAGCAAAATATCAGCAATAGCCACGCAATCATGCCCAATGCCCCTTACAGAGCACAATCATGAAAATCACTTTTCATCACTTTCCCAGACAGTTGGCGCTACAGGTAGATTTGTTTAACAACTATCTTGTTTAGCAACCATTCACGGTTGCGATGGTGATGAAAAAATAATTGGCACCATTCTTTGAATTTTTTTACCTTTGCAGGTCTGTAAAGCAAAGGAGAACTGAAATAAGATTGTAAGGTGATTTTAGTTAGAGACCACTTAGTTTAACAATTGAATTGTGGGTCACAATTGTGGTAACTAAACATGGACTATCTGTACATTTCTAAATTGCCTTTAGCTGTCTTTTTCCCTATAAACCAACCAGCTTCAAAATGTAAAATTGACAGCTTTGGGTTATCCATTATCTTGGAGATAAGGTCAATTGACCGATTGCAGATGTGACAATCAGAGGAGTTTGGGGAGATGTTGGTATGCCTCCTCCCCTCTGATCATTTTTCAGCCTCCATCTCAGCCTTTAATGGTCTGTCCTCTTCATTAATGCTTAGTTCCTTGAATTAAGTGAGTTTGGCTATAACTTAGGCCTGGGGATGGGGGTGAAATGCCACCTGTTGGGTCATCTCTGGGGTAGGTGCAGTGGTGAAATGTAAAATTTGTTGCTACCGGTTCTGTGGACGTGGCTTGGTGGGGGGAGGTGTCATGTGACTGGATGGGCGTGGCCAACTTTTTCTTTTTACTTTTTTAAAGCTTTTTTTTACTACCTATTCGCCGGAACCGATAGTAAAAAAAATGCTTTAACAAAGTAAAAAAAAGGTTCTGATGATCGTGCGGCACAGCTGTGATCATCACAACTTTTAAAAAAGCATTTTTGTCAATCAGCTGTGCCACGCAATTGTCGGAACCTTTTTTTTACCTTTTTAAAGCATAGTGATAGTTTATATCACTACCGGTTTGCCTGAACAGGAGCGAACTGGTAGCATTTCACCCCTGGGTAGCTGGGTCTTCTTTCATTCACCATGAGCCAAAGAGAATTATTTGGCTTGTGGTGACAGTGAGAACAATTAATCAGTGGAACAACTTGCTTCCAGAAGTTGTGGGTGCTCCAACATTGGAGGTTTTTAAGAAGAGATTGGACAATCCATTTGTCTGAAATGGTATAAGGTCTTCTGCTTGAGCAGAGGGTTGGACTAGAAGTCCTCCAACATCCCTTACAATTCTGTTATTCTGAACTTCTTTCATACCCATTACTTCCTGGAGCCCTATATGAGACTGACCTCAAAAATGGAAAGTAGAGGACAGCCACCTTCCAGTATTTTCTAGGAAAGAGAAGGTGGGGATATGTTTATCCCTGCTTGTTTTAGCTGTATTCTGAAACATGTCTTTATTTTAGCATGTAGAAGTCTTGCTTTTCTTCATGCAGAGAAGAAAGAAGGAGGCTGAACTGGGCTTCTGGTGCTTATTTGCTAGTTTCCCTGTATTTGTCAGTTTTAATCATTTCTCTTCTCTTCTGGAAGTTGTTCAACAATTAGTCCATCAGATCTTTTCTCTACAGGACATAGCTACCTGCAGTTTCATCCCTGAAACTATTTCTATCCTGATGTCTTCCATTCACTCATTTATTTGTTCATTTATTTTACATTATTTTGATTTGGGAGATGCCAAATGGAATAGGACAGAAGTACTAGCCTACAGAACAGAAACCAAATCCTTCACACAGCTTCTACAGGGCAGGGCCAAAAGAGAAAAGATGGCCTCACAGTTGCACTTAGCAATAGCGATTAAGATTTATATACCACTTCATAGTGCTTTGTAGCACTCTCTAAGCAGTTTACAGAGTTAGCATATTGTCCCCAACAATCTGGGTCCTCATTTTACTGACCTCAGAAAGATGGAAGGCTGAGTCAACCTTGAGTTGGTCAGGATCGAACTCCTGGCAGTGAGCAAAGTCAGCCTGCAATACTGCATTCTAACCACTGGGTCACCATGGCTCCTCACAATCAAGGCCTCCCCAGTTTTATACATTTATCAATGCCACACATACATAGAAAGAGATCGAGTTCGATTGCACGGCTGCACCCACCATGTTGCTAGATCAGGGATGTCAAACTCATGGCCCGGGGGCCGGATGCGTCACGTACTGGCCCCGCCCAGTTTAGCTAAGGGGAAAAAAATCCTGATATGTCACGTGACACTGCCATGACGATGCGAGTTTGACACCCCTGTGCTAGATGATTTCCCAGACCCCTGGTCACATATTCAAATGGAGATAGTTTATCGCCTTGCCTGTAACAACTGTCCCATTCACAAATCAAAACAAGGCCATTCAGCAGCAGCTTTGACAGATGCAACCAAGATAATAGATACCAAAAGTAGTTGAGGTAATGGCCCTGGCAGGGCAGTAAATGTTGGCCAACTACTTTCCCCTCTGTGCTGACTCAGGGAAAAATGGGTGGGCAGCACTTTAACCCAGGAGTGGGGAAAGGTCCTGGGGCTATGTTGGTTGCCCATTCAAACTTTAACATAGGCCTCCTCATAGTACTTGGACTACCACTTCCATCAGGCCAATCAAGACAATATATATCAGGATGTAGAGGATAATGGACCCAGTTCATATGAAGCTAAATAAAATCAATGAAACCAATTGATTTCCACATTTTTGCTATAGCTGATAAAGCATGCTTCTAAACCGAGGGTCTCAAATTCCATCAATCAAATATATGATGCAATTACAGGTAGTCCTTGACTTATACCCATTTGTTTAGTGACCATTCAAAGTTACAATGACACCAAAAAAAGTGATTTAAACATCTTTCACATTTATGACTGTTGCAGCATCACCATGGCCACGTGATCAGATTTTGGGCACTTGGCAACTGGCATATATTTATGGCAGATGCATTGTCCTGACGTCACACGGTCACTATTTGTAAACTTCCCAGACAGCTTTTGAAAGCAAAGTCAGTGGGAGAAGCCAGATTCACTTAACAACTGTGTTTTAGTGATTCACGTAACAACTGTGGCATTAAAGGTCATAAAATGGGGCAAAGCTCACAATAAATGTTTCACTTAGCAACAGGGATTTTGGGCCCAGTTGTGGTCATAAGTTGAGGACTGCCTGCATTTCGTCCTTTTCTTCTTAGCAAAGCTCTTTTATTTGTTTTAGGTAGGTGAGAAACCATTTGAAGACTACAAAAAGAAGCAACAATTTCTACATACCTAAAGTTCCATGAATGAAGCAAAATGATTGTGTACCTAAAATACTTGTTCTGAAAATGCTAAACTTGGGCTTAACACAACTATAGCAAAAGTATCCACAGTAACTTGCATGAATACATTGCACAGAGTCAAAATAACAGAACAGAATAACAGAGTTGGAAGGGACCTCAGAGGTCTTCTAGTCCAACTCCCTGCTCTCTATACCATTTCAGACAAATGGTTGTCCAATCTCTTCTTAAAAACTTCCAGTATTGGAGCAGTCTCAACTTCTGGAGACAAGTTGTTCCACTGATTAATTGTTCTAACTGTCAGGAAATTTCTCCTTAGTGTTGTGGCTCCGTTGCCTGAGCCTGGGCTATCGACAGATGCAGACTCTGAGAGTGAGGGAGAGGAGTTGGCAAGGCCTCCCTCTCCAGGACCTTCCTCTCTGGCAATGCCTCCGGAGGACACTGAAGGCCAAAAGATAGGTTCAGAGCCAAGCACGTCCCCGCAGCCACAGGTGGACAGTGACGAAGGAGATAAGTGCTGGCTGGACCCTCGGCAGAGGTGCAGGGAGAAGCGTGCGCAGCAGAGGGGAAGGCGTGCCAGAGATTAGCTGAGTCACTGGACCACACCCCACAGGGTATAAATGTGGGTGTGGTGGCCGGTTCAGTTTGTGACGAGCAAAAACTAGAAATAATCCATGATCTCTGCATTACTGGACTTCTGCCTGCCTTGTCGGACTGCATTTGGACTAATCCTTGTATTGCGGAAACTTTGCCTGCTTTATCGGAATACTTGCAGTCTAATCTTTGTTTTGTGTGAGTAAAGTCTGAATTGGCAGCTAGCCACTGGGTTGCTGCCAGCTTTATCTTCAAAGATTTTGTCGTGTGGCTTATTAACTCCGGGCCATCTGTGGGAGTGCGTGTGTGGGATGGGGACACTTAGTTCTAAGTTGCCTCTCCCCTTGACTAGCTTCTATCCATTGTTTTTTGTCCTACCCTCAGGTGCTTAGGAGAATAGCTTGACGCCCTCTTCTTTGTGGCAGCCCCTGAGATATTGGAACACTGCTATCATTTCACCTCAGTCCTTCTTTTCATTAAATGAGACATACCCAGTTCCTGCAACCATTCTTCATATGTTTTAGCCTTCAGTCCCCTAATCATCTTTGTTGCTCTTCTCTGCACTCTTTCCAGAGTCTCAACATCTTTTTTTCATCGTGGTGACCAAAACTGGATGCAGTATTCCAAGTATGGCCTTTCCAAGGCATTATAAACTGGTATTAACACTTCACATGATCTTGAGTCTATCCCTTTGTTTATTCAGCCTAGAGCTGTGTTGGCCTTTTTGGCAGGTGCGGCACACTGCTGACTCATATTTAAGTGATTGTCCACTAGGACTCCAACATCCCTCTCAATGTTACTACTGTTGTGCAAGGTATCACATAACAAAACCTGTGCATTTTGTTTTTCTTGCCTAAATATAGAACCTGACTTTTTTCACCATTGAATTTCATTGTGTTAGATAGCGCCCAATATTCAAGTCTGTCAAGATCCTTCTGTATCTTAAGCCTATCTTCTGGAGTGTTGGCTATTCCTGCTAGCTTGGTGTTGTCTGCAAATTTGATGAGTTCCCCATCTAACCCCTCGCCCAAATCATTGATGAACATGGTGAAGAGTACTGGGCATAAAACAGAGCCTTGGGGTACCCCACTGCATACTTCCCTCCATGTAGATGCAGTTCCATTGAGGACTACACATTGAGTGCAGTTGGTAAGCCAGTTACGAATCCATCTGGTGGTGATGCTGTCTAACCCACATTTTTCTATTTTATCAAGTAGTAGGTTATGGTCTACTTTATCAAATGCCTTACTGAAGTCCAAGTAAATTATATCAACATTCATCTAGTCCACTAATTTTATCACTTTGTCAAATAATGCAATACGATTAGTCTGGCATGATCTGTTTTTGAAAAACCCATATTGGCTTTTGGTTATTACTTTGTTTGCTTCTAGGTGTTTGCTGATTCGTTGCTTGATTATCTTTTGCAGATTCTTCCCTGGTATTGAGGTCAGGCTGATAGGTCTGTAGTTTCCTAGATCTATTTTTTCCCCTTTTTTGAAGATGGGAACTACCGTATTTTTCACAATATAAGACGCACCGGACTATATGACGCACCTACCTTTTTTGGTGAGGAAAACAAGAAAAAGAAATCTGCCTCTGCCTCCCAGCAATTTTGCCTCGTTGCAGCAAACAGCCTGCTTTACTTTCGTTTTTGTTTTCAGCATAGCTTGATTAGCACAAGGAAAAAAAGAAAATCTGCTCCAGCAGTTTACCATTTTCTTCCCTATTTTTAAGTCATAAGTGGTCATAAATCGAGGACTTATGTGCTTGATGTGCTTTTTTTTCATGGGGCTCAGGGAATTAGCCAGTATCCATGCAGCCTTCATACACCTTATTTTCAATCTCTGGGCCTTAAATTACTTTTTCCAAAATTTATTCCCTTTCATCCTGCAAAACAGGAAAGGAAGTCACCACTCCTTGTTCCAAACAGGGATGTTTGGACTGCCATTCCTCCAAGAAATTGGAACAACAAATTACACAACATCTCCCAGTCAGCTCAGACCTACCTCTTGCGCAAATGATATGAGACAATGATGATAGCTAAGATGAAGGTGCCTGTGGCCGTGTACATCACCCAAGCTGTGTCACAAAAGAACAGAAGAAATCAATGTGTGTTCAACAAATGTTGAACCATTAATCATGCTAAACATAACAGCCCTCCTCAACCTGGTGCCTTCCAAATATATTGGAACTCAAGACCCTTAATTTCCTGCAACTAAAAAAAAAAATAAGAAGTGATCACAGAACTCCAAGCCACGTTCACTTAGGCTTAACTGGGGCAGTTTTAAAACCCTTCATTGGCCTATCTGTAATTGCAAAATCTCTGCCACTAGGTGGTGCCAAATTTAATATACTGAATAGTACCAATGTCTTCCAGATGGGGTAGATAATGCAGAGCAGCAACCTCATTATTCTGGAGGAGACAGAAGATGACACCCAATTATATAAAATCCCAGATAGCCTGATGGACAAGAGGAGTGATTTACTGATGCCAAAGTTCCTAAGAACGTGGCACAAACTTCAGAAATGAAGATACTTGTCATGAAAATATGTGTCACCCAGTATACTTCTATGTATGGTATGTATATATACACACATCCAGGTTTGCATGAACACAAGCCAACCAGAAACGTAGCCAAAGGAAGGCCCCTTTTATTGACAGCATGCATTCCATTCTTCTTTGACTGCGTCATGGAGATATATGCCAAGCTGAGAAATTTTGGCTTCGGCTTGGTGTGCTCTTTTTAGTCCCCCGGCTTAACTGACAGATTTGAAACTGGCAGAGCAACACTTTAGTAGAACTGAAGTCAGGTAAGGCAGAGGCTGAACAGAAGCCAAAAAGGGAGTTTTCCAAACCACTTTTCCCATTCCCATAAAGGCAGCAGAAAAAGATGTGCTAAATAAGCACATATCTATGAACTTGCTAACTTTGCATTCACCGTGTCCTGTTTTCTTGCACAGAGACCTGATTTATCTTGCTTTTCTTATTTTCCCATGCAATAGATTCAAAGTCTTGTCCCAAATAAGAAATTATCTGCTAGGATCCTGGAGGTGTTCACACAATTTGGAGTACAAAGGGTACTTATATACATATATACTTTATATACGTATGTACCGGGGTGAAATCCAGCAGGTTCTTACAGGTTCTGGAGAACCAGTAGCAGAAATATTGAGTAGTTCAGAGAATCGGCAAATGCCACCTCTGGCTGACCCCAGAGTACGGTGTGAATGGAGATTTTGCAATATCTTTCCCCCAGGAGTGGGGAGGGAATGGGGATTTTGCAGTATATTTCCCATGGAGTGGGGTGGGAATGGAGATTTTGTAGTATCCTTCCCCTGCCACACCCACCAAGCCACACCATGCCCACCAAGCCACGCCCACAGAACCGGTAGTAAAAAAATTTGGATTTCACCACTGATATGTACTTTGTACGTATATAAAGTATACGTGTATATAAAGTGAATAGAGAGCCAGTTTGATTCAATGATTAAGACACAAAGCTAAAAAGCAGAATATCATGAGTTCAAGTACCACATTAGCAATGAAAGCCAGCTGGATAACTTTGGGCCAGTCACACTTTTTCTCTCTCTCAGCCCAACCCACCTCACAGGGTTATTCTTGTGGGAAAAAGCAGGAGGAAGGTGTGTTGAATATGTTTGCCACCCTGAGTTATTTATAAAAATAATAAAGGCAGGATAGAAATAAAATAAAACAAAATAAATATCAGAATGAGAATAAGAGGTAACCTCTAATGCAATGTTTCTCAATCCTGACAATTTGAAAATGTGTGGACTTCAACTCCCAGGCTGAGGAGTTCTGGGATTTGAAAAATCCACGCATTTCCAAGATGCCAATGTTGGAATGTTGAGAAACACTGCTGCAGTGGTCCATTGCAAGACTGTGATGCCCCAATTTCATCTTTTCACAAGCTGACCAGACAGTCTAAAAATTAGGGGAGTTGCTGTGCTGGCACATCTGGAAAGAGTCCATATTAGGAAAAGTTGAGCTGCACATCAACCTGTTTCTTCTCCATGACACGATTATCTGTTTACAATGACTGTATCCCTTTTCAGTGTGTTTTCTTTTTTTTTTTTTTTTGTTTATCCTGCATCTAATTTTGCAGAGCACTAAATATTTAAATAATTACATATTTTCTTTCAAATATTCCTTTACAGGCAGTCCTTGACTTATGATCGTAATGGAGCTGCCCATCATGGTCATAAGTCGTGACGGTTGTAAAAAAAAGAATCTGTCACAAAACTGATCTGATTTTATGACCTTTTATTGCTCTAGTCATTGAGTGAAACATCAACAATGGTTTACTATGGGTGCAGTTTGGCCAAAAACAAAAGGTAAATACTGGGTTTTGGCAAAATCACAGTGGTACAACCACAGTTTATGCAAAAACCATAAATGCAACCTGGTTGCTAAGCACCCAAAGTTGGGTCACATGACCATGTGGGGGGGGAGGGGCAATAATCAGAACTTTGAATCTGATCATAAGTAGCCCCCTCTGGTAGATCTATTGTAACTTCAAACAGTTGCTAACCGACCGGTCACAAGTTGAGAACTACCTGTTATGAACTCATTTAGAAAAATACACATTCCAAATGTGTGGCAACGAGAGAATACAGATAGTCCTTGACTTACAACATTTCATTTAGTGACCGTTCAAAGTTACAATGGCATTGAAAAAAGTGACTCATGGCCGTTTTTCACAGTTAAAACTTTGTAGCATCCCCATGTGATCAAAATTCAGATTCTTGGCAGCTGTTTCATAACTTATGACCATTGCTATTTCCCAAGGTCACGTGGTCACCTTTTGCAACCCTTTGACAAGCAAAGTCAATGGGGAAGCCAGATTCACTTAACAACCATGCTACTTAATTAGCAACTGCAGCGATTCACTTAACAACTGTGGCAAGAAAGATCATAAAATGGGGCAAACTCACTTAACAAATGTCTTACTTAACAAGCAAAATTTTGGGCTCAATTGGGGTCATAAGTCAAAGACTACTTGTAGATAGCTTTGCTTCAATTCATAAGCGGCAAAAGAAGGAATGGTTTGTATAAAAACGTGAAAAGAACCCATTTCTCAAATGTTCCTTCTCTCCATTTGAAAAATATGTTTTAGATACTTTTGGAATAAGTTTTAGAGCTCCCCAGTGGGTTTCTGTTTCTTTGTTTCAGCCAGGAACTATTTATGGGAAAAAGATATTCTGCAAAGAATCAATAGGGAGAATGCAAGGTTGGGGATCTGCTTTCCATCCATACTTGTTGTTCCATTCCAAATTATCAGCCTTGAATATATCCAAACATCATCACTGTGGGAGAAATTGCTGAAAGAGTGCTCTGCTTAGAACGGTATTTTTCAATCTTGGCCACTTGAAGATGTATGGACTTCAACTCCCAGAATTCTCCAGCCAATGCTGTTGGCTGGGGAATTCTGGATATTGAAGTCCACAAATCTTCAAGGTACTGAGATTGAGAAACACTGATTTAGAAGATGGATAGGATGTATTAATGTATTAATCAACATTCAGTTAGGAGGGATAATATGTTGGTATGTGTTGGATTTTTTTTTAAAAAAAATTCTTTTTGATGGATTTTTTAAATGTCTTGATTGTTTTGTGTTTTTTGTCCTTTCTTGGGGAGGGGGGAGAGTTTTGTATTTTAACTTTCTTTTGAATAAAAATAAAATTATGACAGGAAGAAGATGGAAAGGCAACATTTTTAGCTGTAGACAAACCTAGAGGAGATATATATATATATATAACAAAGCCTATATACTGTCACTAGAGATGGGATTGAAATCTCCTTTACATTTTTCCAAGCCTGGAAGGCTTTAAAAGGCTTTAAAAATGGGTAAAAAGTAGATTAAACCTTGCTATGCCTCATCTATTATGCATATTTTACGAGCAAAATCAGACAGGGGCAGTTTTAAGTACTGTCATCTGGTGATTCTTCTAAAAAAATTAGTCTGAAGATGCATGCCAACCAGTGGTACATACAGTTGGCTCACCCTAGATTCAGAAGAAAGAAACAGATAGGAAAAAGAATTAAGTACATTTCATCTTGCAAATGAATTCTCTGCTTCGAATTCCGCTCTTTCAAATATTGTAAATTTAAGGGCACTCTGGTTCTCTTAGCAGGCATAACTAGAATGGGTTCCTTGGTCCAGGGCAAATCTACAGTGTCAAAGAATCTGTTTATATAACATATAACAGCTGCACCGTATAATATGCCCCCTCTAATCTAGTTCTTTACCTCCTACCCCAATGGTAGAGTCATTGGCACTGTAGGTCCAGGTTGAGTTCAGCCAATCAGAAGAGGTAGGGGTCAGACGGGATCCATCCCCTGGAAGAGTCCGTAAATTGACCGAGGAAGCTTTCAATCCTGGAAGGAAATCAGAATCATGAAGGACTTTATAGCAGATGTTCAACTTAACTTCTTATCAAAATCTCAGGCTTTCCTGATATGTTAAATGATAACGCCAGCCTCACCAATTTTGCAATGATGAGAGCTATAATAAGGCCAGGTTGCACAAATGCAATAAATGCAACAAATGCAGTTTATTAGTAACTTTTTTGAACCCCTAGAATCTTCCCCATACAGAGAACCCATTTTTCAGTTAGTGGAAGCTCTGGATTTCTGCTTTACATAAAGGTTGAATAAAATACAAGAAATTAAATCACCCAACCAAGCAAAAACTTCACTGCAAAAGCAGCCAGATCAAAGAGTCTTTAAGATTTGGAGATGCTCAACAGCAAAATGTCCATCTGACTTTTTCTTCTCAATGCACAATATATCAATTTAGCTTTTTTTCCCCCATTGAAATTAGTGGCCCCATAAATGTGAATACCTAGAGATATATTTGTATTTATTACTAGGATGAAAACTACTGATCCAACCACTCATTTCAAAGACCAAACCATATCTTGTGAAAGCCTGGCACAATTGTGCCTCCTAGGTTCCAAATTCAGCTCTGGCCATCTCTATTAAAAGAGATCTCTGGGGACACAGCCAGATTACTGATCTGGGCCAAAGAAAGATTCAAAGGGATGTCAAGAGAAACTGGCCTACATTAACCCTTTGGGGATATTACAAAAATTAATTAAACTAAATGTAAAAACGTAATTAGAAAAAAAGGTAATTAAAAAATTTGGGGACATTACAAAAAAGATGTTGAGACTTTGGAAAAAATGCAGAGAATAGCAGGTAGGATGATTAAAAGCCTGGAGACTGAAACTTATGAAGAACGGTTGCAGGAACTAGGTATGGCTAGTCTGGAGAAAAGAAAGACTAGGGGTGGTATAATAGCCAGTATTCAAGTATTTGAGGAGTTGCCATGAAGAAGAAGGGTCAACTTATTTTCCAGAGCACCAGAAGGCAAGATAAGAAACGATGGAAACTAATCAAGGACAGAAGCAATCTGGAATTAAGGAGAAACTTCCTAACAGCAAGGACAATTAACCAATGGAACAGCTTGCTTTCAGAAATTGTGGGTGCTCCATCACTGGAGGCTTTTAAGAAGAAACTGGACACCATTTATCTAAAATGGTACAGGGTTTCCTGCTTGAGAAGGGAGTTGGACTAGAAGACCTTTAAGGTACCTTCCAGTTCTATTCTGATTGATTGATTGAGAAACATTTTTCATATAGGCCAGATAGCAATAAATTTGCTAAATAAATTTGGTAATGTTGTGGCTCCGTTACCTGAGCCTGTGTCATCGGCAGGAGAGGACTCCGAGAGTGAAGGAGAGGAGTTGGCAAGGCCTCCGTCTCCAGGCCCCTCCTCTTTGTCAATGCCTTCGGTGTCCGCCGAAGGGCAAGAGATAGGGCCGGGGCCAAGCACGTCCACGCAGCACAGGTGGACAGTGATGAGAATATGAGTCTTGGCTGGATCCACGCCAGCGTCGCAGAGATAAGCGCGTGCAACAGAAGAAAAGGCGTGCCCGAGATTAGGCTGAGTCACTGGACCACACCCCACAAGGTATAAAAGGGAGCGTGGTGGCCAGTCAAACCTTGTGACGAACAAAGCTGAAAGCTTCCACGCCATTCTGCATTGCCAGACTTTTGCTATGGACTTTGCTGGATTATCTCTGGACTTGATTGACTCTGTAATTATTGAGCTGTTTCTTTTGATGTACCAGAAGTGGGGAGAAGTTATCTCTCCTCTTCATAAGTAATAAACTCTTGGCAGGTAGCCACTAGGTTGTTGCCAAGTTCTGTTATCATAAGGAAAAGGATTTTGCCGGCTGGTTTAGTCTTTAACTCTTGAACGTCTGTTGCTGTGTGTGCGTGTGGGACGGGGACAGAACAGGTAATAGATTTCTGGCGTTTCTCAAGAGATCCTGAAATATGTTCCAAGACAGAACATCTCTACTCCTAACACATATGGATCTAGAATCAACTAATTGGGAAACAAGCACAAGAAAAAAAGATTACAGGCATTGGATTGAGCCAGAGTGCAAGGGTAAGATGTCACTAGTACAAGTGAGTACAATCAATCACACAGGTCAAAGATATCTATGGTTACACTGCCTGAAAAGTTGACTTCATTCATCTTGCTAAGATGGTCTTCCCTGTCCCCCTCTGTGAGCAGGGCCACTTGGGAGACAGAAGGGGAGGTGGAAAGAGAAATAACATCATCATATAAGTTTTAGAACTTTCCTCTAACATTTTAGTCAGGTGACCGCATCATCCAGAAAGCCAATTCAGTGCCTACCTCGATACAAGATGGCAAAGCCTTGGGCTTGCAGAAACTGGTCTGATTGGAAGGAGAGAGAAAGACAGTCCGTGGGGAACAGCAGAGGTGCAGCTGGCCTTCGGCGCCCATCAAAGTGGGCCAGTAAAAGATTGCTGTGTCCATCCCGGACCTCTAGGCGGTCGTTTGGATCACGCACATCAAAGATCTGGAAGCTGAGCTCTATAGAATCATAACCTGCAGGATAAAGGACCCAGCTGCAGTTGCTGTTGGCCTCATAGTCATCTGGGAACTGCGGAGAGTAGATCACTCCAGACAGATCACTGAAGTTCCCCTGACAGGCCCCCATGGAGACTGGAACGGGAGGAGAAAAATCAGAACAGAATTGCAATCAATATTAAAGGAAAAGCCTCTGATGAATCGAGCTCATCTTCAGGTTATGAAATTTAGATATTTTTAAATTTTAAAAAAATGATCAAATACTGAAACACAAAGAAGTGCAACATCAACATAAAAGGGTACTTAATAGCTAAGTTACAAAAACTCTGTATGTTGTATAATGATGAAAATAAACTAAATATAACAGAAAATAAAAAGAGTCGGTTTTAAAAGATCCAAATGCATGTAAAATTCATTTCATGTTGATATGAGATTATTTCAGTCTTTAAGTTTATCATTAAATCTAGACCATATAGAAACATATTGCTTCGCCTTCTTGAAAAAGATTTCAAAGATAGATAACGGACTCATGCTCATATTCTGAATCAATTCTTTAATATCAGGAGGATAAATTTTATTTAAATTATATAAGATCATCCACTTTACCAAGCCCTAGGTTTAGGGTATAGCCAAACCTCTTCATAAAACACCAAATTCCTTTCTTTAGGAATATAATAAATATTTCATTTACATTCCATTTCTTTTCAAAATGATGTTAAAAATATTTATAATGCCAGTACAAAAAAAATCTAATGTCCAACCTTTTAAAAACTTTATTTGAGGAGTCCGGTATGCATAAAATAATACGTTCTGTTGAATTTCTTAAATTCTTAAAAATAATAATAAGTATGTTTACACTTTATTTAAAAAGCTGCACCCTTTGATTTTTCCAAAATTGGATATTCCAATTCTTCATTCCACAGTACATATATATAATTAAAGCTAGTCTTCCTTCTATTTTTTAAATTCCATATAAAACTGAATTGTTGGGTTCACTTTAAGTGCTGCATCTCTTAAGGATCTCAAGACTCAGGTACGTCTAAAACTGCTAAAAGTATCTGGGTTGTGCTGTTTTGTCAGTACATGTTTCAACAATATATACTGCCAAACAGATGTTATGGGTAAATCATATTCAGAATACAATCTCTCAAAATATTTAAAACAACTACTAAAAATCAACTGACTTAAGGTATTTTATTCTTTGTTTGGTCCAGACATTCAAGATCCTCTTCTCTATTTTCAAATTTGGATAATTCAGCATTAGTTTCCTATGTGGTTGTACGTCAAAACATAAACACTTTCCTACCTTCCAAATACGTTTAGAGAGAAATCCACATAATGATTTAATATAATTTGTTACTTCAGACAATATCTCTTAAACTAGTTAATATCGAAGGATTTTGATCAACCATAAATGTCTAATTAGATTAGAACCAGGAAAACCCAAAGTCTGTTGTCCTCAATAGAAACTCACAGGTGATTCTCTTTCAGACAATCTTTGGTTACTGCTATGGAAGTACAGTGGAATCTTTTTCTGGACCTTGAGTTTCTGGAAAAAAATTGAACTAGCCTCTTGGCCCTTTCTTCTTTGTCTACTGGAGAGCACAGAACTTCAACCAGCAAATTTTTCTTTTTTGATCAAAGAAATACAGGTAGTTCTCGATTCACAAGAGTTTGCTTGGGGATCAAAGTTACAACGGCACTGAAAAAAATGTGACTTACTTCTATTTTTTGCACTTATGACCATTGCAGCATCCCCATGGTCACGTAATTTACATTCATATGCTTGACAACTGACTCACATTTATGACGGTTACAGTGTCCCCACGGTCAAGTGATCCCCTTTTGAGGCCTTCTGACAAGCAAAGCCATTGGGGAAGCGGGATTCACTTAACAACCATGTTACTAATTTAACAACTGCAGTGATTCAATTTATAAACGTGGCAAGAGAAGTCGCAAAATGGGACAATACTCACTTAACCAATTTCTCGCTTAGCAACATAAATTTTGGGCTCAATTGTGGTTGTAAGTTGAAGACTACAGTCTTTTTATAGTAAATAGAGGTTTGTACACAGGTAGTCCTCACTTGCCAATAGTAATTGGAATTGGAAACTCTGTTGCTAAGTGACTGGGTTGTAAAGTACGTTAGATGATCACACTGACTTGTGACAGCAGTTCTGGCAATCCCAGTTGCTGAATCATGCAAAGGTTACAATGTCCCGTGGTCATGTACTCAGCATTTGAGACCTCCTGCTGGCTTCTCCATTGACTTTGTTTGTCAGAAGTCAACAGTGAAGATCACAGGTAGCAATCATGGAACCGCAGTATGCAGTGACATGCAAGCTGGTTCACCTCATTCCGCCTCATCATAACTTTGAATGGTTGAATGAATGGTTTTTAAACAAGGACTATCTATTATTACAATAACAGAATCTTGCAACTCTGAATACATCTCCCTCCTTTTATCTTCTTGAGAACTAGGGAAGGGTTTGTCTGAGACATTTACACACACTACATTCTTGCTCTGGGCTGAGGCCTCTTTTATCTGCCCATGGCCTTCGTAGCAGCTCTTCCTCCTATCCCTCAAGGTCATTCCCTCTTCCCCCAATGGCCAGCAGATTGCATTATAGAATTTAATTTTTTTTTTCCTGATCGCTATTGTCAGCAAGACAAGATAGGTGATGAAAACCCCCTTTCATACACATAACAGGACTGTGAAGATGTCCATAACAGTGGTGGGTTGTCCCCGGTTCGCACCAGTTCTATAGAACCGGTAGTAAAACCGGCGGGAGGCCCCGCCCACTGACCCTGATGTCATGAAAATGCTTCTGCGCATGTGCACGACCCCGTTGCACACCGGTAGTAAAGCTAAGTAGAAACCCCCCCCCCCCGGTCCATAAAGTATTGCTTGGGAAGCAGTGAGAATTGCCCAGCTATAAGTAACAAGAGGTAAGGTCCAGATATGAATATCCCAGGAGACAAGACGAGATTTTCAACATTTCCATGTTTCTGCTACACCTCTCTTAATAACTCTATTGAGTTCCCATTAAACTGGAGAAAGGGGTTCCTCTCATTTTTAAATTTACCCCGCCCCCCACTAGTGTATAACCAATATTCTTGCCCTGACATATCCTACTTATTATTATTTATGACATTTATACCTGATTTCAGTCACATACAATTCCAGGAATTGGTATTCACAATAAGAGCTATGTGCACCACCCATGTATACTCAAAATTCAGTGTAGACCTTTGAACCTGGATTGCTGCATAGCCTTAATGATTATAGAGGGCTGGTGAAAGCTGAATGGGAGCAACATGCCTAAGGCTAAGCAGTAAGCACTTGGCTGAACTTAGATCTGAATCGAGCTTGTCAACAGCTATAGTAGTACATCCTACATCATAATGCTAAAGGCAATTAACAAGGAGTATTAAACATTGCATCCAACTATCATGGAGTTGTTATAACCTGGCCAAAGGTAAGAGCCACCTACATGAACAGTTGGATCTTTTCCTATGCAAGCAATATTCTTGCATCTTGCAGCTGGCTCAGATTTAACAATTATGCTTCATAAGCTCATCCATTTCTGTGTGCAACCTTGGAGATAAGAGGGAGGTGGAACCCAGGAATGCAGCTGTTTACAAGAACCATATGCCTAAAATAATACTCTGAATAGTTAGGCAGCTCCCTTTGATGGGATGTGCAAGTGCTTGATTAAACTACCTCAATTTTACAGAACTTTTGCAGAGCATCAATTCTACTTCCCAGTCCCATTCTACCACCCCCACTAAATTTGGAAACAGAGCTGAGATTATTCCACTCCTTGGAACTCTGAGGACAAGCAAGAATACTATAAAGCCAATCCCTCAAACAAACCAAAAGGTGAGCACAAAATATGCCATTTGTTCTTGACCTGTGCCCTGAGCTACAGCAGTTCCAGGAGCCACAAACTCCCTTTGCCTCTAAGCCAAACTGAAAGGGGGAAAAAAACCCCAAATTGTTAAGCCCACCTCCATGTTTTCCATACATGGTGTGTGCTTTTCTGGTTGGGCACTTTGTAAAAACATCCCTAAACTACTGGTATTAGGGAAAACTCCTTTTACGGGTAGTCCTCAACTTATGACCACCATTGACCCCAAAAATTTATGTTGCTAAGTGAAAAAAATTGTTAAGTGAGTTTTGCCCCATTTTATAACTTTTCTTGCCACAGTTGTTAAGTGAATCACTGCAGTTGTTAAATTACCGTATTTTTTGGAGTATAAGACGCACCTTTTTCCCCCATAAAAGGGGATGAAATTTTAGGTGCGTCTTATACACAGAATGTAGCCCCACCCACCCACTGGCCCCCACCCTTTGGCCTCTGCCTCCCAGCAGTTTACCTCATTGCAGCAAGCAGCAAGAAGAAACAGCTCATTTCAGCTTCAACACAGCCTAATTAGCACAAGTTGATTGTCCCTTGGATCGGCCTCCCGACTCTCAGCTGTTTTGCACAGGCCTCTGCTGTTTGCTGCAAGGAGGTAGATTGCTGGAGCAGATTTTTTTTTCTTGTGCTAATCGAGCTATGCTGAAAACAAAAATGAATGTAAAGCAGGCTGTTTGCTGTTTGCTGCAACGAGGCAAAATTGCTGGGAGGCAGAGGCAGGGCAGATTTCTTTTTCTTGTTTTCCTCACCAAAAAAGGTAGTGTGTTTTATACTCTGAAAAATACGGTAGTAACACATTGTTAAATGGATCTGGTTTCCCCATTGACATTGCTTGTCAAAAGGTTGCAAAAAGGATCATATGACCCCGGGACATTGAAACTGTCATATATATGAATCATTTGTCAAGCATTTGAATTTGGATGACGTGACCATGATGCTGCTGCAATGGTCATAGGTGTGAAAAATAGTCATAAGTCACTTTTTTTCATTTGCCGTTGTAATTTTGAAAGGGCACTAAACGAACTGCTGTAAGTCGAGGACTACCTGTATATGCATTTTTTTTCTCTGCATATAAATTCTCAAAGTCAGCATAATGCTGTAGGGTGCTGCCTGCCCTTGTGTAGAAATTTCTTAAAGAAGGTGGAAAAATGTTGCAGGGCAATTTTGAGGTATGGTGAAACTTGCTAGGAGAATTAAGATTGAGTTCGCTGATAAAGTTGCAAAATCCATTAGATCGAGGCTTCTCATCCAGGAGGACACATACCAATGGTGGCATGCAGAAGCAGTCAATGTGGGATGCAATTCTCCTCCCCAAGTTGAGAAACAGCCTACAAGATAAAGGGGAGGATGCCAAAAAAGAGCAAAACAGCCAGGCTCTAGTTTTAAGATGAGGCAGGCATATTAACAGTCCTGAAAATTCAGGACTAGAGTAACTTCCAAAAGGTTTGGGCTTAGAAAAAAGATAGTCATTTAGCAAGTTTTTTATTTTATATTACATACCATATTTTTTTTGAGTATAGGACACTCCAGAGTATAAGACACACATTAGTTTTTGGGGATGAAAACAAGAAAAAAAAATTCTGCCTCTGCCTACCAGCATCCATCAGTATTCCTCTGGCTAGCTTCCTTGCAGCAAACAGCAAATAGCTTGATCAGCTTCAGCAGTTATCACAGCCTGATTTAGCACGAGAAGCTGATTGGCAGTTGGATCAGCCTCCCAGAATACCACCAATCAGCTGTTCCAGGATGTGGGGGATCACCACAGTTCATCACCGCCTCCGCGTATCACATTTTCAGCCTCCGTGTGCCCCATTTTTTTTGGCCTCCGTTCATTGCATTTTTGGCTGATTCCAGGCAGCGGGAATCACCGCGACAGCCACCAATCCCCACCATCTGAAACCAGCAGTAAATTTAAATCTCCAGAGGTCATAGGGTAGATGTATATAGTCCAATAAATATTTTCAGAGTGCTTTAAATGGGTATTCCCAGGCTTGTATATTTTCCTTTCACCAGCAGGTGGCACTCTCAGGTTAATTTTCAATATTATTACTAAAAACCTAGTTTTAATTATTTTAAATTGTAATTCAATTATAAAAGCAGTGTTAATTTTTTAAATCCATACTTCCAGCATTTTAAATTGCCTTCCCAATGTCACGTCTTTCCAATTCAAGAGTCCAATTTCCTACGTTTTTAGAGAAATATTTTTCTTTCTCTTTAATCCTTTCCTTTCGGTCTGGTAGTTTTCTCAAACACTTTGAGAAAAGACTCAAAGTGTTTGAGAAAACACTCAAAGTGGCAATCGCTTTAACAGATAGTTCTGAGTAAATCCTAGATTTTTCTTTTGGGTTTAACTTTCAGGTTAAAAAAAAAAACCTCTCACCCAGTTCCACACTGTTCACAAAAATCCGCTCCAGTTCAAAGCTTAGATGGCCATCAGCTGTCCCAGCTTTGTGGCAGCCATCTTAGGCTGTCTTTTCTCATCGTAGCTGAGAGGGAAAGTAAGCCCCAAGTCAGGCAGGAGAGTTGTAACTCTCTGAGACTTCACAGGCATCCATCTTTGCTTCATCGCCCCTCCAAGGCAGCTTTGGCTCCTTTCAGAACCCACCAACGGGGAGAACTCGGCACAGAAACGCAGAGACCAGCTTTCTGTGTCCGATCTCACCATGAAGTTAACCAGAAGTTCCTCAGATAGTCCTTGACTTATATTGTAATTGAGACCGGAATTTCCATTAGGAAAGAGGTAGGACTTTCATCATGATACCTTCACCTTGCTTCTGTCAATCTGACCCCTCTTGCCCCTTCTTCCAGATGCTGTCCGAAACCAGGTTCTCTGATAGATGGAATTTAATACACAAAGGATGCTAATTTGAGGATCGCTATCCTAGAGACTGTTTAGTGTTGTGGCCAAGGCATCAGGATAGAAACTGGGAGACCATGAGTTTTAGTCCCATCTTAACCACAAATCCAGCTAGATGATCTTGGACCAATCACTTTCTCTCAGCCCTAAGAAGAAGGCAATGGCAAATCACTTCTCAAAAACCTTGCCAAGAAAACTGTAGGGACTTGTCCAGGCAATCTCTAAAAATCAAACATGATTGAATGGAAGAAGAAGAAAAAAACTCCTAGCGAATGCCAAATAGAGAGGCAAGATTCCGTGTATAGAAAAACAATCCACCCAAACCTCCATAGAGCTCCACCACTGCAAATCAGTTGTGGGAACTCATTGCCATGTTGCGAATTGCTGGACTGGCATGATGGCTATACCTGAAGGGCTCCTCCTGAGTTGGCTGTCAATGAATTTGGAAGGCAGAAAAAATATGTTCACTGGATTCTAGGTTAAGAAGACACTCAGGTACTGGCTGTTTAGAGCAGTCTATCTCAACTTTGGCAACTTTAAGATGTGTAGACTTCAACTCCCAGAATTCCTCAACCAGCATGCTCAGTCAGAGAATGGCTACCTAGACCTACCTTCAGAGGTGGGTTTCAGCAGGTTCTGACCAGTTCTGGAGAACTGGTAGCAGAAATTTTGAGTAGTTTGGAGAACCGGTAGTAAAACTTCTGACTGGCCCCGCCCCCATCTATTCTCTGCCTTCCAAGTCCCAGCTGATTGGGAGGAAATGAGGATTTTGCAGTAACCTTCCCCTGGATTGGGGAGGAAATGGAGATTTTACAGTATCCTTCCCCTGCCACGCCCACCAAGCCACGCCCACAGAACCGGTGGGAAAATATTTTGAAACCCACCACTGACTACCTTTAACAAATGTTCATACAGAGAAGGGATTCTGAGTAGCACAAAAGCTAAAGCTCTTGACAACTGGAGCCATTCTCTCCCAGGCCGTTGACTTGTTGAACTCAGGGGCTAGCAGAATGAGATTAAACATTGCTAAATATCTGCAGCCATTGCAAAGAAGGCAAAATTAGATTATCTGATTATGGAGACACTGGACAAGGGTATGTTCTACTCACTCTCATCCCTTTTGGCCTCTTTTTAATCCCCCATGTAGTCACACAGGTATATTTGTATGAAAATCAGAATGCTGTCAGAGATGATGACACTAAAGAAAATCTTTAGGATGTCACCTAGATCTCAGAATCAGCCATTAATTCCTCCTGAATCTAGTTGCATGGGTGTCAGCTGTCCAGGAGGAGTTATATTAATTTAATCTAATCCTAATCAAATCTGGAACTGTTGAGAACTAAATATGAAATGCCTGGATTATCTTAAACTACCTTTCCTATTTATATAGTAAGCAACTCTTGAGTCCCCAATGACAAGGCAAATGGATTGATTGAATATGTGACTCTCCCTCCCCCATTGTTTATGCCAATGTATGCCAGCTCTTGAGACAGACCTGGTAATAGGTACCGTAGTCCTTGAGTTACAAATATTCATTTAGCAACCGTTCAAAGTTATAATGGTACTGAAAAAAGTGATTAATGACCAGTCGTCACACATACAACATACAACTTCTCTGCAGTCATGTGACCAAAATTCAGGTCCTTGATAACTGGCATGTATTTAATGCCAGGATAATGATGGTTGCATTATCCTGAGGTCATGTAATTGCCGTTTGTAACCTTCCCAGTTGAAATGCCAAGTCATTAATTAATTTGGATTAATTTAAAAACTGCTGTGATGTGCTTAACAATCATGGCAAAAATGATCGTAAATAAAGTGTGACTTGCTTAGCAACAGAAATTCTGGTCCCAATCATAGTTTTAAATCAATCATAGTTTTAAATACTATCAGTATTAGGAATGGGACGATTCACAGCAGTAAGGTGGGCATGAGTGGGTGGGTGCAGCCATCTGGGCACTACAGATGGGCGTGGCTGGGTGGGTGTGGCCAGATTGATGCAGAGGATTAGGTGCAGCCGGCTCCAGCACAGATGACTTGGGTGGACATGGCCAGGTGAATGCAACCAGGTGGGTTCAGAACAAGTCACCCTGGGCAATTGGACGTAGAGCCAACTCGGCGCCACACCAGAAAAAAAAAAATCACCTGGAGACATGCTGGCAAACAGGAAGCAGGAAAGTGGCAAAATTTGAAAGGCAAGGGATGGATTTATCCCCCTTCCCTCACTTGCAGAAACATTCCGGGTTTTTTTCTCCTTTATGAAGAAAGATTTCCCTGCAAAGTTTAAAAGGGAAAAGAAGAGGGGAGCTAGGTGGATTGAGCTGCTTAATTTGATGAACCATGCAAAGAAGGTCCAACTGTCCTGTTAATATTTTTTTTATCAAAACTGTTCCCCCCACCATTCTGGCTAGGTTTTATTTTTTATCAAAAAGTTTGTACATGACACATGATATTTCAAACCAGTACTATTGATTTTACTTTTAGGATATTTTGGGGTAAAAGCGGAGTCAATTTCATATGTCTGTCTATTTAGCATAATAAAACCGACAAAGACATTGAATAGACTAGAGTGAGGGTATAAAACTGAGAGCAGAATAAGCAAAGGACTCTGAAAATGACAGATAGCAGCTGTCCTCATCATATTGCTCCTAGAAGATACTGGTGAGCTGAAAGATTTTTTTTTCTTTTCCTTTTTCAAATAAAACTATTAAATTTAAAGGAACAAAGAACAATTCAAAGGAGAAAAACAGATTTAAAAGGCCAAGCTGGAGTTTGCAATTACAGAGCTATTAGTCATAAAAAACACACAAACGTTTTTAGCACCTTCCACTTCTCCCACAATTACTCAGTGTGCATCTCACACACATATTCTAAACAAAGCCTTGTTGTGTTTGTCATGTGCCTTCTAAGTTGCAATTGTATTATGGCAAACTGTCAGTACTCAGCCTCACATGTGGAAGGAGCTCCTACATAGTGGTAGATCCCAACTTGCTATGGTTGTTAAAAACTAATTAAAATGGAAATAATACTAAACTGCAAACAGCCTTTGTCAAGAGTTAAAATCAGGAAGGGGCCCAGCTGCATCTTAAATAAACAGGAAGACAAAACAAAGTTCTTGAAAAGTAACACTAGTTAAAATAAATAAATAACTGCATTCCAGATGTTGAGAACATAAAACTAGCAGGATGGAAGCAAATTATAGCCAACGGCCAAAAAAAATACTATCCTTCTCTCCTATACCAAAAAATATGCAAGAGCTTGTTCCTAAAATGTCCTTCCTATTTATAATGAGGGTTATGGCACTTGCAAATGAAACTTGCAAATACACTCTCTGCTATGGCAAAATATGAACTCAAGCACACCCCTGCATCATTAACAATGGAAGTTTTCTAAATCCTAGGTACAAAAAGTGTTGTGCTGAAGCATTAGTTTCCTCAAAAGAAAACACAATTTACACAGAAGAGTCTGCAGGATGGGAGGCTGTCATCTTAAACGAGGAAAACAAAGATGCACCTTCAACAATGCAAGCTCATTTCCTTTTGCACATGTGTGTAAGGTCACACAGTACACACAAAAGAGTTCATCATTTTAGCGTGACATTGTTTTTTCAGCCTGCCTATCCTTCTTGCCTCAGATGCCTCTGAATCGATGAATGTCTCTTCTCAGTATTTCATCTCACTCAATTTCATGGAACTTTATCCTTTTCTCCATAGCCATCAATTTACCCCTCCAAATGTAAGCAGCATTTCCATGCCAATGTCCATATTAAACCTTATCTTATGCCAGTGTGATGGATTCAGCAAGGATTTTACCTTCCATCCTGTAAGCTGATGGCACTTCTTCCAACTGGTTGTCATTGCCCTCCCTGTGTCCCAATGATACTGTAAACTCTCTGTGAGGTTTTCATAAGTGACCCAATCCAATGAAAGAGGCTGAAAAAAGGCAGGAAGCTGGCACTCTTCTACCTTTCTTGTTTCCTTTTCACATTTTCATAACAAGAATTTTTTAAAAAACAAAAACAATCCTGACCAGCCCTGTGCATGGTGCAATTATATTAAATGAACGAATGGTGGGGAAGGGAAGAAGAGGGAAAATTCCAGCATCTAGGAAGTGAAACAAGGAGAAATTTTTTCTCTGGAGGAGGAAATGAGCCAGCAGTTAATTGGATCACTTTTCAAATTCTCACAGAGAATTCACAGTGTCATGGGGACACAGAGAGGGGCAATTACAATCTCAGACTCTAACCTACTGTTCATGTGAACATAGCCTCAATATGTGCATAGAACAGGGTTTCCCAACCTTGGCAATGTATGGACTTCAACTCTCAAATGCTGGCTGGGGAATTCTAGGAAATTCTGGAAGTCGAAATCCGTACATTTTCAAGCTGCTGAGAAACACCATTATAAACAATATGAAACTTCTGAAAAAAACCTACAGTCTGAAGTAGTCCAATATGCGACCTAGGGCAGAGTTCCCCTAATCTTTCCGGGTTTGTGGACTGGCAGGGGGGAGGTGATGATTCCAAGCGAACGTTGAGCAAGCACTCACACGCAGTTCCATTTGATCATATAAGTGGAGATGCACGCGTGTGCTTACCCACTTCCATGGTCCAATTCTGAACGGCTCAAGGACTGGTGGAGGGCCACGGGCCACAGGTTGGGGACCCTGACTTAGGGTGCCTTGGATTCCGAATCCTTGAATAAGAAGATAACTTGCATTTTGTCTTTCTAA
Organism: Arizona elegans; assembly: GCA_022577455.1. Taxonomy (NCBI): domain Eukaryota; kingdom Metazoa; phylum Chordata; class Lepidosauria; order Squamata; family Colubridae; genus Arizona; species Arizona elegans. The sequence goes on from JAKOOJ010000004.1 coordinate 127,641,127, forward strand.
AAGTATATTGAAATTATTTCTAAACCCCATCAACTTCACTGGATGACCTTCAACGTCTAATATGCAGAGGGAGGAGGTTTCATCTGTATGCATTTGGCTGTACCAGATACATCTTTTATCGAAAATGTGGGTACACATCCTCAGACACTTACCATTGTATATGCCAATCCGGCCATCTCCTCCACACAGTTCACTGGACTTGCCAAAGCAGACTTGATCACATTCCACAGCACTCACTTGCTGGCTGTGCCGGATATCCCCTTCATGGCCACAAAAGCAGGCATAACCAGCTTCCACTCCAGCAAACTTTTCCAAAAAGGGAGAGGAAAATAAGAGAAGATGTAAGATGGCACCATCTTTTTAACTGCATGGCTAAAATGGTGAAACATGAAATTTCACAAGGAAACCAGGATAGGACAAGCAGTTGTCTTGAAGGAAATTCAAGACTTCCTATGACATACTCAGACCATGCCTGATTTAATCATGGTTTACTGAATAAGCCAAATTGGTTGGGTTCACTCAACATGCTAGATCATAAATCATGGTTTACAGACCATAAGGACTGTATTTGCATGATAAACTGTCAAGCCAGTTGTCCATTTTAGGGCCAGAAGAAATGGTTTACTTTCTATGGAGCAATTATGCAGAGTAATACCAGCAGATTTATGTTTCCATAAAATAAAAGGGGTGGAGCATATGGAAGATTATAGGAAAAGAGCCAAAATTACCTGCGAGAGCCCCAAATTCTTGCTGAATGAGAAATGAGAAAGCTTAAGCAGGTATTAAAAAATAGACTAATCTTCAAATTCAGTATCTACAGAACAGAAGCATAACCATGAGGGCAGCCGTCTCAACCAAGTGTGACAAATGGATAACAACTGTGCATTTGTTGCGCTAATAAAAACTGATAGCCTGGAACGACAAAACAAATGCTGTTTGATGGCTGAGCTCTGTTTCACAGGGTGCCAAGAATTGGGCTGATGGGATGAAAATAGAGAAGGGGGATAATATGTGTCTACTCTACTCCTATCAGTTGTCTGAGAAGACTAGAAAGACCAATCCAAAAAAGGGAAAAAGTTAGATCAGTGAGGACACATGCCCAGAGCAAGTGAAGAAAATCAGGATTCAGGCCTTCCATGTAAGCTAACTCTGCCTTATCCTGAGGTTCAATCAATCGGAATAGAGCTATAAGGACCTTGGAGGTCTTCTAGTCCTACCTCCTGCTCAAGCAGGAGATCTATACCATCATTTTCAGACAAGTGACTGTCAAGTCTCTTCTTAAAAACCTCCAGTGATGAAGCACCCACAATTTCTGAAGGCAAACTGTTCCACTGGTTAATGATTCTCACTGTTAGGAAGTTTCTCCTTAATTCCAGGTTGCTTCTCTCCTTGATTAGTTTCCATCCATTGCTTCCTGTCCTGACTTCTGGTGCTTTGGAAAATAAATTGACCCCTTCCTTCTTGTGGCAGTCTCTCAAATACTGTAATCCTGCTATCATGTCCCCCCTAGTCCTTCTCTGGACTAGCCAAATCCAAATCCTGCAACCATTTTTCATGTTTTAGCCTCCAGGCCTTTAATCATCTTAGCTGCTCTTCTTTGCACTTTTTCTAAAGTCTCAATATCTTTTTTGTAATGTGGTGACCAAAGCTGGATGCAGCATTCCAGGTGTGGCCTTACTAAGGTTTTATAAAGCGGTACTAATACTTCACTTGATTTTGATTCTATGCCTCTGTTTATACAACCAAGGGTTATACCATATTGATTTTTTTTTTGGCTGCTGCCACACACTACTGGGGCATGTTTACATGATCATCCACTAGGACTCCAAGGTCCCTCTCACAGTTACTGTTTTTGAGTCAAATTTCTCCTAATGTGTACTTGTACCTTTGGTTTTTCCTGCCTAAGTATAAAACCTTGCTTTTCTCCACATCAAATTTCATGTTGTTAGATGGGGCCCATTGTTCAAGTCTGTCAAGATCTTTTTGGATCCTGAACTTGTCTTCTAGGATGTTGGATTTGATTTGCTTTTTAGATGTTGTACCTTGAATTTCAAATGAAGGGTGGAGAGCTAGTTGCCTGCAAAAATAAGAGCCTGGTGGCTCAGCAGACTAAGCATTGTGATTAACAACAACTGTCTGCAATTACTGTAAGTTTGAATCTCACCAGGTTCAAGGTTAACTCAGCCTTCCATCCTTTCAAAGGTAGGTGAAATGAGGACCCAGATTGTGGGGGCAATAAGCTGACTTTGTATAAATATACAAAAGTATGAAGGCTATTGCTTAACGCATTGTAAGCCGCCCCAGTCTCCGGAGAAGGGCAGCATATAAATCAAATTTTAAAAAAAGTGTTGATGGTGCCGAAATCAGCAAACAAATCAACTGGGAAAGCTTTTTATGGTATGGAGATATGCACTGTTACTCATCAAATCAAGCAACAGCTGCTCAAGGCCCAGTAGTTAAGATCAGTTCAGAAAAGCTGGCAAATAAACTATCCATATATCAATATTAAATAGATAGCTCTTTATTAAAAACCATGGAACAGCGGCCAGCAGGATCTCTATAGCTGCTTTGATGGATTTGTTGAAATATGAGAGATGAGCCATCTTGGCTACCCATTAATAGAAAAAAAGAATGGTCATACTGTTCTTAATGGGAACTGTAGTTTAATGGGGCGTTAAGAGTACAAATGAAAAAGAGGTTGAAATTACAAATGGAGCTTCTCTATCGGATATTTTTTATTCAGGGAACTAAAGCTTTTTGGTTTCCGGACAGAGAAATAGTCAATCACTTGGACAATCATTTAAATATGAGTGTGCTGCAGTTGACAAAAAAGACAACACAATTCTAGGCTTCATAAACAGAGGGTTAGAATCAAGATCGTGTGAAGTGTTAATACCACTTTATAATGCCTTTGTAAGGCCACACTTGGATTACTGCATCCAGTTTTGGTTGCCACGATGTAATAAAAATGTGGAGACTCTAGAAAGAGTGTAGAGAAGAACAACAAAGATGATTAGAGGACTGGAGGCTAAACATATAAAGAACAGTTGCTGGAATTGGGTATGTCTTGCTTAATGAAAAGAAGGACGGGTGACATGACAACAGTGTTCCAATATCTCAGGGGTTACCACAAAGATGAGGGAGTCAAGCTATTCTCCAAAGTATTTGAAGGCAAGACAAGAAGCAATGGATAGAAACTAATCAAGGAGAAAAGTAACCTAGAACTAAGGAGAAATTTCCTGACAGTCAGAACAATTAATCACTGGAATGACTTACCTCCAGAAGTTGTGAATGCTCCAACACTGGAAATTTTTAAGAAGAGATTGGATAGCAATTTGTCTGAAATGGTAGAGGGAACAGGGAGTTGGTCTTCTAGTCTCCAACTCTATTATTCTTTAGTCACTAAACTCTGTTGTGTTCCAAATTTCTTTATTCATCAATAATTATAAATCAATACATAAATTCATTAGTTTTGTATTGAGAACCTCCTAATAGTCTCCAGTCCCAGACTGGCAAAATTTGTTAGCTGTGCCAGAGCACTGCTTTGTATCTCTTTGAACTAGGATTCATCCTTATATAGACCAATGTTAAAGGTCATTAAATTAGCCTTCTCAAGCTTTGCAAACCAAATCAGATGAGGGAAGAAAAATCTAAAAGCATACAGTATTTTAAACAATGTCAGGATTCTATGTTTAAATTAAAAACAAGCCCAGAGCTGCATCACACAACTCCAGTGTGGCAGATTAGAAAGAATGAAATCCTTCTCACTGGTGCTTTTTTCCTAGGCTGGAGAATGTGGGAGCTGAGTGGAATCATTCCCTGACTTTTATTTATTATTTTATATTTATCTATAAGGCCTCTTTTCTCAGCAAATGTCAGCTAGTTGTATATGGACTGTTCAAGAACTCAATTCCTGAATTTTTAGTTATCTGGGAATTCTGGGAGATGTAGTTCTAACCCATAGAAAACACCATGTTGGGAGAGCTGTTTGAAGCAACCTCTTCAATGGACTGTGAAGGCCTCCTGAGTTGCACATAGCGAAGAGATGGTTGTACCTTATAGCCTCGCTTGCGGCAGAAACTGAGGCAAACTTGCACTGTGAGCTTGGTGGAGGTGCCACTGCTCCCACTTAGTGTTGGGGGAGTGCCAGAGTCCAGGAAGCAGCCAACATAGCCGGGCACTGAAAGAAACAATGAAGGATGTAGGTAGAAATTTTGAATGTTTATGAAAGAAGGTATCACAACACTACACAGTTTTAGGACTCTACAAGTAGTCTTCATTTACCAACCACAGTTGGGATTTGCAACTCTGTAGTTAAATGCCACAGTCATTAAGCAAAAAAGTCATGTAATTGAGCTAGGCCTATGACACAGGTGTCAAACTCATGACATCACATTGTCATGACGTGACATATCGTGACTTTCCCCCCTCTTCGCTAAACCGGGGAGGATGGGCATGGCCAGCACATGACACATCCAGCCCGCAGGCCATGAGTTTGATACCCCTGGCCTATGATGTCACTTCTGCTTCCGTCATTACACAAATTGCCATGATCGTTAAATGAAACATCACATGACTGCGAACTGGGTATTTCACTTTTGGATTCTCCATTAATTTTACTTGTTTGAAGCTGATTGTGAAGCTCACAAATGGCAACCCCTTAACCATGGGACGAGGGGTGAAATGCTACCAGTTCGGACCAGTTCGCCTGAACCAATAGTAAAAAATGCTACTGGTTCACTGAACCCGTAGTAAAAAAATGTAAAAAAAAAAGTTCTGAGGATCAGCTGAGCGACACACGATGGTCAGAACTCTTTTTTTTTTACTTTTTTAGCATTTTACTACCTATTCGCCCAAACTGGTAGTAAAACAATGCTTTAAAAAGTTTTTTAAAAAGTTCTGACGATTGCACGTTGTTCCACTGATCGTTGGAACTTTTTTTTTTACTTTTTTAGCATTTTTTTACTACCGATTTCGGGCAAATAGGTAGTAAAAATTCTTTTAAAAAATAAAAAAAAAGGCTCCAACAATCACAGCTGTGCCGGGCGATTGTCGGAGCCTTTTTTTTTACTTTTTTAAAACATTTTTTACTGCCTATTTGCCCAAACCGGTAGTATAAAAATGCTTTTAAAAGGTAAAAGAAAGGGAAAGAAAGAAATGCACCAGAAACATTCACAAACCGCCTTTGAAAAATAACTTGAAATATGTTCTAGATGGGAAAACAGCAGCATGCCTATTGATCTGAAAGCCGCTTTCTGAAATCCTACTATCACTTACAAGAGAACAATGCCATTATCAAGCGAAACTGGAAAAGTGAGAGACTTGCTCCGATTTCTATCCGTTGCATAACTCTCCCTCTGGTCTTTTCCTGCCATTGGTTACAAGCCTGCAACTTCCCCCTTTCTGGTGCAATTGATTTACTCCTGGTGATTCCCCCCCCCCCCCAGATTAGAAAGTGGGGGGACAGATTGGAAGACACAGTTTCTTCCGATCCAAGATTTACGGAAGCCTGAAAGCACCAAACTTCTGTTGTTGCTCTTTCTTTGGGAAACACCATAATGAAGCCGCTTCTCAGCATCCTGCAGCTCTGGCCTCAAGGATCTGTTTCGGTGAATGTTACCCTCCATTTAGCCACTTCTGCAGGACTTGATCATCTCCAGTTAGCTTTCCTTGTCGAGCAAGAAATTTTCCACAAATTTCCCATTTGCTCCAGTTTTCTTATATGCGCTTCCCAAACTCCCTTCCAGATACGTGGTGGAATCTTTGGAGAAAATCTTTCGAGGCAGAAGAAAACATCTCTTTTGCAACTTGGATTCTTTTTCCAAGGCAGCATTTATCAACCTTGTCCACTTTTAAGATGTGGGGACTTCAACTCCCAGAATTCCCCAGGGACTGGGAGTCCAAACATCTTAAAGTAACTGAGGTTGAGAAACCAGTATTAAAGGGTCCAAATATGCCTGTAAAGCAGAGGTGAAATCCAGCAGATTCTAAGAACCAGCAAATGCCACTTGTGGCTGGCCCTAGAGTGGGGTGGGAATGGAGATTTTGCAATATCCTTCCCCCAAGAGTGGGGAGGGGATAGAGATTTTGAGTATCCTTCCCCTGCCACACCCACCAAGTCACGCTCACAAAACCGGTAGTAAAAAAAAAATGGATTTTACCACTGCATGGGACGCTGTATGGCTGTAAATGCAAAGATTGATTGCAAAGCTGTTTCTCTTTTTCAACTGTCATAAATTCAAATAGTCACTAAACAAGGCAGTCAATAAGTGATGACTACCTGTGATACAAACTAATGGCATAATTCACAGCAGTCAGTTGTGGGGAATTCTGGGAGCTGTAATCTTCCCATCTTGAAGTTGCCAAGGTTGAGAAACACAACCATATTGCTTTGAGTGAAAGGCATCAGGCAGCTGACTTGAAATTGATGCTCTTCATATACAATAGATTTAATGCCAACTTTTGCCTTACGGTTTCTTTGAAATGTTTTCCCCCTGTATTGTTTATGTTTTCCTGTATTTTTTTCAGGATGCTTGAAAATTTCATTCAAATTTCTCTTCTTGATGCATTGAGTTTACAGTACAGTCCTGTTGAAACTGACAAGGATGTTACAACTGTATTCTGTTCCTTTCACTTCAAAATTGCCCTGGCTGATCATACTTCAAAATCTGAAAAGGGCCAATAGAAGGAAACCAACCCACCCCCTTTGGAAGACTGCCTTTGACTGAAGCAAAGACCACAAAAGGATTTTCATCCATACCTCTTGACTCTCCCATAATAAAGACAAAACCACAACACGCCATCTCTGAGAATTTCATTAAAATGTTACAGAGTGGACCAGTGGTGCTATTCAGATCGTTCTATCCAGTTCGGGCAAACCGGTAGGGGCAACTGCGGGATGCCCTGCCCAACAGCACTGACATCATGATGTCCCATTTTTCCACATTTTCGAGGCTCTGTGCATACAGAGAAGCCTAGTGCATGCACGGAAGATGCGTGCACATTTGCAAACCAGTAGGAGTTTGCAAACTTTTTCATCCAACTTTGGCTGATTTCCCCACCTCGATGCAAAGACCAGCACTTACTGTGGCAGGTTGGGATATCACAATACTTCCAGTAGATCCCTTCTTCATTTTCTGAGATGTAGCACCAGGGCTGTACATCACCATCTGGATTTCGGCAGTAATTGTGACTGCCCAGCCCCCACTCGCCATTGGGATATTTGGCCGTGTTGTAGGCATGTTCTCGTGTCTGGTTCCAGTAGAGACAAGGCTTCCCAGTGGATCCAGGAGCAGTTCTGTTCTGAAGTCCCCGATAATCAGCTCCATTCACCATAAAGCATTCAGATAATTCTGGGGAATAATTGGAAGGAAAAAGAGATAGTGGGAAACATGTTTACTCCTGCATATTTTATTTTTTAAATGGATGGTGGTGGTTGTTATCGTGCGTTTACTCCCCATTCACTGAAGAACAAAGTCATACAAAGTAAATATTATTTTGAGATTAATCGTCAACTCTTGAAGCGTGCATGGATGGTCTTCAACTTATCAGGCCCAATTCTTAGCAACGTCAGCCAAGCAATCTCTTATCTTCACACCTAAGCCATATTTCATTGCTGCTTTATGGTGAAATCTAAGTGTTTGGTTGCTTCCAACCCAAGACGTATCTCTGATCAACAACACCTCTTTCTCTTCTCTCTCTTTACAGTCATAACAATTCTCTCTGTATCACATGCAACTGATAAACTGGATCGCACTGCACAAAAACTAAAGATATATCAGCCTTTGAAGCGGCATAAGAGTCTGCTTTGATTTTGCTGCAGAAGAGTAACACAGCTATCCCTCGGGAAGCTGTTATACACAAACAAATTTGTCCTCACGACAACCCAGAGAGCTTGGTTAAACTGAGATATAGTAACCAGCTCAAGGTCATCCAAGGAACTTATGGTAGCCTGCCAGGAAAACAATCCACAGTTTCTCATGGATGAAGAACTTGCAGCTCTCCTGGTATTGCTGAAATTCCCAGCCATTGGCCATATCTGCTGGGACTGCTAGGAGTTATAGTTCAGCAACATCTAGAAAGCTATGGGATCCATAGACACATATATACGCACACAAATATATGTACCAGTAGTGGTTTTCACCGGTTCAGAACTGGAAGCACTTTGCTCACACGCGGCCCTCCTGCGCATGCACAGAACCTTCTGCGTATGCACAGAGCGTCTATGATGACGTCCGAGCAGGTGGGCAGAGCCTCCTGCCACTACCGATTTGTCCGAACTGGGGCGAACTGGTAGAAACCCACCACTGATATGTACGGATACAAATTACATAATCAAGAAAATAAAGGGCTTTCAATTTTAAAAAACCTAAGGCTTAGGGACAAGTGAATTTGTACTTGGTCAGAGATTAGTGGTCATACAACAAGCTTCAGTCAGTCAATTAAAAAATAGCAAATTCACGTAAGAGTTACTAACTTTTTCTGGTTTTAATCTCTGTTTTTGTGAGTTGGTATGTTGGATCAATTAAACTTCTTTGATTAATGCATGATTCAGTGCATTGTGTAAACCAGGAAAATTCATGCAGGTTAAGTTGTGTGAATGCAGCTGATGCTCTCAATTGGGTCAGGTCAACAAGACTCTGTAATTATAATCATGAAATCCCACTGAATGTATCTTCTTACAGAGGGAGAGCTATGGCATTGATAAGACAGTCACAGTGAGAAACCAGTCCTTGTTCAATCTGTCTCGTTTAGTGACCATTCACAGTTAACAATGGTGGTGAAAAAGTAACTTAATGACCATTCCTCATATTTAGGTCTGTAAAGCAAAGGGAAGCTCAAGTAAGTCATTTAGTTACTATTAATGATGGAGTTGCCTATCCCAGTTGTGATCATTAAACTAGAACTATCACCTGTACTTGATTCAAAAATTCAATCAGGCACAAATTATGTACGATAGCTGTAACATCCTATATAATCACGACTTGTAGAACTTTATTTCTAGATGAGGAAGAGATCCAAAATTTTCAAACAATCTTAAAGCTAATATTTCAGCCGTCCTGATGGCTGAATTCAGCCCTTGATTACTTATTGGTGAAGGAAACTCCCTCTATTCCTTCACAGAAAGAGCTTCTGTGTTATAATTTTATAATTATATAAACAAGTTATAATTTTGGGGCAGAAAATTTGAAAAGATAGTCCTGATTCTCTTTTACCAGTAATTGGAGAATTTGCTTTGGTCAAAAAGTTGAAGGAAACTACATGTTTGAAGACCTGCAGCTGGAGAAGAGACCTTCTGGGAAATTCACAGGAGACCTCCAGCTGCCCCTTCTTTCCTTCCCCTCCCAATCCTGAAATGTGGAGCTGGAGAAACATCAGAGCAAGCGTGACAAGACAAGCTTGGAAGAAGAGGGACTCCTCTCAAGACTGCCTCCAGGGTGGGGGCCAAAACGAGATTAGAGATGCTAAATGTGTAATCAGTTAAAGCATGCAAGGGCTTTGAAGATTCAAAGGGAAATGGTGGAGGGTGTCCTGTGAGATTTGGCTGGAGGCAAGAGAAACACAGGAGACCCTTTTAGATCTCACATTTGGGAAGAGGAGGGATTGGAGGAAGATCAAAGAGTTCAAAGACATTTAATCGCCCATGCCAAGACAGTCAAGTGCGGGCAGAACACAAAGAAAGAATATGGGGGGACAGTGAGATGGGCAGAGCCTTTGCTAAATCTCTGACCTCCACCAAGGTCAAATATGAGTCTTTGTAAACCAAGGATGAACAATATTTGGGGAGGGGGTGGTGAGTCACATTTGGTCTTTGAGTAGAGTTACAGGTGGAGATAGATTCTCCAAAGTTGGTAGAGACTACATAATGAACTGAGCAAAGCCAAGACAGAATTAAATTCAATTGGATTAAAATGGAATTGATTTATTTACATGCAGATGATAGAATTATTCCTATTTATTTAATTTTCCTGTTTAGGCTTATCATTTATCTTTATTGATTGGTGTCATCTCCATTCTTGCCTTCCTACAGAGTTTTAGAATTGTTTACCTCAAAATCTAATTAATTTTATTAAAGCAAATATACATGCAACCAAGGACTCATATTCAAATATTTCACACTACAGGTGGTCCTTGACTTACGACCACCATAAGAACCAGAAAATTTGTTAAACAGTGCAGTCATTAAGTGAGACATCACTTGCCCACACCTGATTTATTTATTTATTTTTGCTATGGTCACTAAGCCAGACATCACTTGTCTGCAACTTGTGACTTTTGCTGAGTACTTCTCCATTGAGTTTGCTTGTCCAAAGACATCTGAGAAGGTTAGAAATTGTGATTACATGAATGCAGGATACTACATCCACCATAAATTTGCAAGTTGACAAGTATCCAAATCCACTGGTATATCAGGGGTCTCCAACCTTGACAACTTTATGAATTGTGGAATTCAACTCCCACCTCAGCGCTGGCTGAGGAATTCTGGGAGTTGAAGTCCATAAGTCATAAAGTTGCCAAGGTTGGAGGCCCCTGACCTATATAATTTATTAAGAATTAGAAATTCTAGAAGGGCTCCAAGTATTTCAACCAAACTTTTAGGGTTGATGCATGATCATAGGATCCCTTACTAAGCATCTTGCCCCACTGTAGAGCCATCCAGTTGCATCTGCGATATCAAGATTTAATTCTCCCAGGAATCCCATTTTTACAGTGTTTTCTCCTCACATCAGAAGCACTAATCCCAGGGGAAAGTCTTGTCTCTCTAGGCCAGTGGTTCTCAACCCTGGCCCTTTTAAGATGTGTGGACTTCATCTCCCAGAATGCTGGCTGGAGAATTCTGGGAATTGAAGTCCACACATCTTAAAAGGACTAAGGTTGAGAATTACTACTCTAGGCAGCTGATCGAAGTGGTAGAAATGTGAAAATGAAGGAAGGAATGCACCACATCAGGCTACAAGTTAGTATGTCATTTCTAAATGTTCCTGCATATAAACAAAACACACAAAACACTACACTCACTTTCACCCAAGTAAAAACTGACATGTCAAGGAAAAACATTCTAGCCCAACCCAGCCCTGGGTTTGCTTGTATTCTCTTTCCAAGTCATACAAGCATGTTCCTCACTGCATTCATATGCGTCTACATACCAAGGACCTTCACAAGTTAGTTCTGTCATCCAGAGTCTGAAGTATATGCTTTGTATAAATATTGGAACCCTGCCACTTATTTCCATTACAGCTTTAGGCAAAGAAAATAGCGTTCTGGATCAGAAGAGACGTCTGAGGCAGAAGACCAAGCCCAGCGGCCCCTGCCATTTTGAAGATTGCCCTGGCATCAAACTGCCCCGCAAGGGGTGCAAAGGCAGAATGCTGGCATAAAATAACACTTCAAGGAAGCAAAAGGATCTTAGGCAGCCATTTACACAACCATGTACATCTGCTTAAAAAGTAGGAGCAAAAACATACATCTGTGCTACTTGGCTAGGTTGCAGAGGTGGCAGAAGGCCATTTTCCTTGCAGAATCCAATCTGTAGTCCCCCCCCCTTTTTTTTTTTATTCTGGAAAAATGGCACAGATTCAGCAAGTGATCCTTCAGTCTAAATAATGCCGAATGCCGGGTGGTAGAACTCACAAGGGTGAACAAAGGGGGAAGGGAAGCTGCATTCTGGGCTGGCAAGGAGATCAGACATCCAGCGGCTGCCCCTCACCCCCGCCAAGAAATTGAGAGCGTTGGCCCCCAGCCTGCCTTGTTTTATCCCAGACATAGTAACGTTCTTCCACAGCTGGGAATAACCCATGACTTGTGTTTCTCTTCACTTGCCTCCTGCCATCAATCCATCCAACCACCCACCTTCCAAGCCCAAACTCTCCTGGTGTAACCAGATGCCTTTCCAACCAGCAGACATAAGCCCCAGGGGGACGGGACCCACCTGTTGTTGGAGATGGAAATAGCTGAGAACATAATAAACAGGTGGTCGATATGAAGCAAGAGAACTAGACTAGACTAGGAAGGGGAGGGTAGCAAAGTGAGCTCTTCATGGGAGGATGTGGAAGCCCACAGAGGCCGGAGACTGGATGTCTAGCAGGTGGCGGGTGTTGGCAGCTGGTCCTTTAGAAGATGCTTAGGACCAGTGGAGTGCTATCTGGGGGGCACGAATGTGAGATGGCCCTGGGGAGGTGAGGGAGGGGGAGTAAAAATCAGGGGTGAGGCATTAGACAAATGGTACAGGAGGCCTTGGTGTTACCGCACTGTTGAATTGCTGAAGAAATGTGACATGAATGTAATGGAATGCATATCGGCAGGCTGGGAGGCTCATAGCTCTGTTTCAACAAACGTGGGATTAGCTATTTTGGTACCATTGTGGAAAGCTTCCTCCTGCTGGGGTTGCAGCTGTCAAAAGACCAACAGGCTGTAGAGAAAGGACGACGAATAGGACAGGCAAGAATGTCAAAAATCTCTGTAATGCCTTTCTTTAAAAAGAAATCAAGGGTATATTCACACCTTTATTCTGTATCTCTGGGACTTGCATCTGTGTTCCGGATACTCTGGAGATGCTTGGATACTTACCAGGACCCTTTAGTGAGAATAGCAGTCATATTAGATCAGCTGCTTTGGGTGTTGTCCCCAAATTCGGGTCTTAGCCTGGCGCCGAAGCCAATGAAGAAAACCAGACATGAGGTGCAGGGTTGATTTCCTTTTATTGAAGTGCTTCAGCAAAAGGGGTCCCTGCCATCAAAATGCCAGGACCCAAAAAAAGGATTCAACAAGCTTTTATACTGTTTTTCAAGGTGGGATAAAGAAACATTGTCTAATAGATTTTTGAAAATTATCTAAAAGGTCATATATTGGTTCCACGCCATCTCTATTTCTAAGTCTTAACTAATAAACATTTCAAAAGTTATCTAACAAGTATTCTATTGGTTCTACTTCAACCCTATTCCTAAAAATTAATAAATAGGCATTCTAGAAGATTTTTAGCAAGTCTTTTGTTGAAGAGTTCCCCAAGGTTGGCAGCCTGGAGCCTAGAGGGAGGGAGGAAAGACAGGATGGTTTTGTGACAGAGGCAGAGCCATGCATAAATGCGCACGAGTACACATTGCTCGTTATGAGTGGGGCTGAGAGTGCCCACGACTCTCACATGAGTGGGGCCACAAGCACGTGTCACCCTCACGCAAGTGGGGCCGTGAGTGCCCACAACGCTAGCACAAGTGGAACCACAAGCACCCATGACGCTAGCATGAGTGGCACCACGAGTGCTCGTGATGCTTACGTGAGTGGCACCCTGAGCACCTGAGATGCTCGTGTGAGTGGAGCTATGAGCACTCACACACCAGCTGGCCACTCATGTGATCCAGTTGTAAATAGGCCATGGCCCAGTAGTGGGCAGCGGCCCACAGGTTTTGGACCCTGTTCTATTGGCTGTCTTAGCCCTATTCCTTATCTTAGCAATATATCTTGTATGATATGCCTGACAATCAGCTCTTGTTCTCTACACTGAAAGGGGCCCCACCTGTCCACACTCCCTCTTCCATTATTTTTGCTATGCAGGCTTTGCAAATACACATCTCCTCCCTTCCTTCTGAGTTCATGCCATAACCTTGCATTTTTACAGCAAATGGCCCCACGGCAAATGGCCCATCATTTGGGACAGCTGCTCCACCCCCACAGATCTTCTCCTTCCCCATCAAGCAGGCCGAAGGAGGACCTGAGGTGTTTTCGGGCCATCATTCACATGTTCACACAGTTCACATAGAAGTGGCCAAGCGTAGAGGGAGCACATTAGAGAAGCACCATTGCTTTGGATTTCAGCCTATCTCTCTGTTTTTCTAGCGGCATCGTTCTCTTTTCAGTTTAAACATAGCCAAGGTGAGATGGAAAAGGAATGGAAAAACACTGTAGCGAGGTAGCGAGGCCCAGAAATCCTGAAGGGCTTGGTGTTCCCCTTCTTCAGTACCATTTATATAGTTAAGTAAAGCTATCTACATTCTCTGCTCCTCATATTATATGTCAGTGGACAAAATTTTGAAGGGATCTGGGTTTATTGCTACTGCCACATCCAGTTTGGCCTTCACGGCCCAGAGGTCAACAATGGTGCTTTCAAACAAATCCTTAGGCAGCCTCCCTGATTCACTCAAAGGATCTATGGCAAGCAGCCTGTGGGAGATCTGGAAACAATTTGAACCCTGAGAGAATAAAAAAATGAAATAGAAACTAAAGTGATGCACTTCTTGATGCTTCACGTACAAATGTGAAAAGTAAAAAACTGAAATGAGAGGTAAGTAAGGAAAGAATAAGGATATGGGGGGAAAGAAGGAACAGCTTTCTAGCTAGTCATTTATAACTCTTTCAGAATATTCCACCCCGTTCCTCTTTACACCTAATTTTCCACCTCCCAAAATATCAGTATAAATCAGACTCATTGGAGAGAGGAGCTCCCCTCTTGGTCTTTGTTCCTTTAATCATATTGTGTACTAAGTGTTAAGAAAACTCTGCATATATTTAAGTATGCATATATAAATACTGTACATACAAGAACTGATGGCAGGTAGACCAAGGCAGTTATAGAATGGTTGATAAAAAGTGTCCGTGAAAGAGACTTAAAACAAAATGGATCGAAGATAACAGCAAGTATTGTGGGCCCAATTGGCAAAAGAAAGCTCAGGACAGTATTGATTGGAAAGAGGCCTTCATCCTTCAGTTGGATAGACAATGGCTAAAATGATGGTGATGATGATGACAAAAACAACAACGGTGATGATATAAGTACTTCACACAAGTATCATCTGTCAGAGTAAGCTGCAGTTCAACATTTACCATAATGTCATTATTGATAAATCGGTGCTGCTATGTCTCTGTTTCAATGACATTAAATTGTATTTTTCTAAACATTTTAGGACAATAATTCCTGTTGCATAGTTTTGAAACCATTACCAAGGGATCCATAAAAGCATAGAAGAGATAAAAAGCGGGATGATTTTTGGATTTCTAGCACATGCCATTTACATGCATGTTATTGGCAACAAATCATATCTGGGCTGCAATACCTCAGGCAGCCATAAAATGAAGATAACTTTTTAAAAATTGCCTTTTCCTTCTATTTTTTTCACTAACCAGATGCCCTCTTTGCTTGCAGCCAGCACAATGCAGCATGAATACAAAATCATTTATTCCTGCAAATTAAATAAATATACCATGCAGCAGTATTCCTTAAACTAATGCACTCCAGCAGTGTTAAAAATCTAATGTCCCATCATTCTATCTGATTTTTGGGGGTGGGGGAGAGATTAACCAATTAAAGTGAAAATCTGAGGAAAAGCATGACCTGTTTAAACAGGGAATCTACAAACTCCATAAAAATCCAGTTAAAATATTCAACACTTTAAAAAGAGAGTCAAGAAGAGAATTGAGAAACAGAGGAGAATCTGGAAATTAAGTACTTTGAAGGAGGAAAGAAAGAGCTCAGCATATTTAACTCTAAGAAGAGAAGATCAAGCAAAAGCATGAAAATGGTCTTAAATTCCTGAGGGATTGTCACATATAAAGTGGAGCTAAATTCCCAGTTGTAGTTCAGAGACCTGGACTGGAAGCCCTGGTAGGAAAAGAAAAATGCAAGGAAATGTCTGCTTCTGGCTAACTTCTTAGAAGTAATTTCCTAATGATTGTCAGCTATTCACAATGGCCTTGGCGGTTTCTTCTGCTGTAGGGCACGGAGCAGCTATTGTCTGGGGCTGATGTCATACTGTAGTACATCACATCTGCACCAGGTTCAGAAGCTGATGTCCCTTCTAGTTTTATAACCCTTTTCTTTCATGCTCTTCAACATTTTGCAAATGGACCCCAGAAATTTGCCAGCATGATGCACTGATCAGAGGAGATCCAGGCATATTTTCATGCTCAGCTATACTGCACACCAAATAACCTTGTGCTAATTATTGTCTCTCTGACTGACTTGCCTGCCAGAGGAATGGCGGGGAGGAAGGGGGAGGCGGCAGGAAGGAGAATCCTATTTGCTGCTTTGAGCTTCTCTGAGAAAAGGTGGGATAGAAACAGAACTCAAGTTTTCCTAGCAGGAACCGATGCTCAAACACATCTGTTACACATTGCTGAATTTTCTATTCTGCCTGGTCTTCATTTAGCTTGCAATACTGTAGTCTGTCCTCCCCTGATTTAAACATTTTTTTTCAACTTTTTGAAGAGTTCCTTGAAAAACCTAATTCAGAGTAAGCCTTCCCAGCAACCATATTTTCAGGGCAGGGGCTGCCCGTTCCCTCATGTTTGTGCATTTGTATGTGGAAACAAAGACATACAACCCCTTGCTGAGACCTAATTTGTAGCTGACTGGAAGAGGAAACTGAACTTGGAAAGACTGACAGCTCTATTGCATACATCAGAAGGAAGGGTAGATTGCAGCTCTGGCGTCAGAATAATGGGTTTTACAAGTATAGGAACGCCTCTAGTTTACTTGTGAGAAACTGAAAGGTGTGTGCTTTTGATACAAGCCCTTTGGCTTAAGCCTTTTGGCAGGAGTTCTTGCTCATAAATTAATAAATCCTGGTTTAGCCAAAATCCACACACCAGCATAATGAAATGACTGGGTATTCCTACGGCAAGATGTGACAATGCCGCTAATTCAGATAACTCTTTAATTTTGGAGCACGGATTATGTATTAAGGTCACGCCTCTGCGTTCTGCACTCTTAACTACTCCGCATTCCACAAAACTGGAAAATTGCCTTATAGTTTTCTTTTGTGTCTCTCTTCCTGAGTCTCATCTTTAAACAGGTTTCCAAAATGAAATTCAGCAGGTAATTAAGGCAACTATATTTTCAGGGGCAGTGAGAATTGCAGAGGCATTATTAAAGATCGTACCCAGGAGATTAAAAAAAAAAAAATCAAAACAGCGTAGGGACATTCTGAAAATTGTCTGGAACAAAAGGAAGCAAACGGGTCTAACTGCCTCTGTGACCACAGTGCCCCCTTATGGAGCATGAAGCTTTAAAACTGGCTTTTTCTGCTCTTGTTGTTCAGAACATAGAAAAACAGAAAGAAGCTACTTTGACTAACTGGCATTTCCTGTTACAAAAGAAATAGAAAGAAATTATAATTGATTCAAGCAAAACAACAAAGAGAAAATGGAGTATTTCATGATCTGCAACCATCAGAGTTGTCAACACTAATAACTCCACCTTTGCTAACTGCACCAAAGGGCAGAGGTTCAACAGGTGAATCTTACATGATCCACCACAGCTTCAGTGCAGGTATTCAGATTTCATCTGCTGAATTGCTGTTTTACCCTGAACATGTCAACATAAAAGAGCATAAACAGCAGAGAAGGTTTCAGGAAGAGTTGAATCACATGATAGGTAAAACCTTCTTTCCCCCACAGATGAATTCTGGGTAAATTAAATGTGGCCCCCTCCAAAAAAAAAAAAAAGCCCCAACAAGATGAATGTCTTTACTCCCCATCATTTTCTTTTAAAAACAGATTAAGAGAAGCTCAAAAAGAATGAATGGATATTCCCAAGTCATTTAGTGGATATGCTCCAGATTTAAGTCAACAAAAAAGCTGTGGTGGCTGCATTCACATGACATGCTAAACTGAACAATAACTAACGGGCGAAGAAATATTGATGGTGATGTGGGGGGAGGGCAAAATAAAAGTGGGTTGGTGGTAAGGGCCCAAAGAAGAGTGGGTGGAGCCCAAAACAAACAGTGGGTGGAGCCAGTGAGTACAGTTTGTAAAACTGGAAGACTGAATCTCACTTCTTTTCTTTGTGTCACCCCACCATTCTTTCCACTGCTGTTCTGATTTTGGCATCTCTCTTTGGGTGTTTTTGTGCTTCTCAAGACACACGTTTCCCTATCCAAGTGATATCTAACCACTCTGAAGGAGGCCCAAAATGGAAAGAAGAAAAATGGAAGAGTTGTTCCTCTTCTTGGATGAGTCTTCCATTCCTCAACCATCTTAGAAGCCCTATTCTGAATCCCTCCAAATAATGGCACCTACCAAGCACACCCACGCATGGATCAACCATACCACCCAAGAGTTTCCACACCACTTGTCCATGAAAGAGAAAGAGAACAAAGAGTCCCCAAACAGAAGAATAAATAGAGATGTAGGATGACTTCAGGAAAGTATTACATTAAAGGCACTGAAGGACAGCCAAGGTATGTTTGGGGAGGGAGGGGAAAGGGGGAGAATATTGGCAGCCCTAGTAACTGTCAGATCTCAAGGATTAATATCCAGCTCCATGATATAAGTCCTTGCCTGGCTGGGAAAGTAGCCAGACATCTTTCCCTCTCCCTGGGAGATACAATGAAAGGAGGTGTGGAATAGAAATGTCTTCTTCCTGCATACCTGGACAGCATTTGTTATTTGGTCTTCAGCCCAGAACGTATCTATATTGGCTGGGTTGTGAATATATGAAGCCGTCTCATGTGGAGATGAACTGGTCCTCTGAGGCTGGGGTAGACTGCTCTGCCAGAAGGCCATCTCCGGAGGATAAAATAGAGATGCTTTCCTTCACCTGCTATAATTGGATTTTTCCAATGGAATCCAGCCTCTAGCATGTCAAGCAGGTACTTTAGCATGCTGCCACGATCCCTTCCCAAAGAGAAGTTCACTCTGGAATGTGTGCAAGAATACCGCTGAATATGTACAAAAGTGCACACTTGGAGGGTGGGGGGGAAATCACAATCCTGGTTAGGTCCTTTCAACATCAAAGTCAGATTTCCCACTTAAATGGCACAGTGGTAGTTATTTTGTTTTATTTATTTACATCCTGCCTGTATAATTTTTGTAAATAACTCAAGGTGGGGAACATACCAAATACTCCTTCCTTCTCCTATTTTCTCCAAAACAACTACAACAACAGCAACCTGAAGTGGGCTGGGCTGAGAGAGAGTGGCAGAAGGCACCCAGTTCAGTCTCCTGGTTTCTAGCCTGGAGCCTTAACCACTACACCAAACTGACTCTAGTGATGATGGATACAAACACACCTTTCACTAGGTTCTTCCTCCCATTTAATTACTTTAATTAATCCACTATACCACTGGAACTCTCTACAGTTCCTTGCATCCAATTCCAGCTTTCCCCAATCTGGAGTTTTTCCTGAGGGTTTAAAACTACAACTCCCATTATCCCAAGCCGGTATGTCAATTGCTTGAGACTAATGGGAGCTGTAATACAACATATCCCAAAAAGCACCAGCCTGTGTAAAGCAGTCCTGACTAAAGCTAATAACATGGAGCTGTTTTCCCAGCCCTGTACTTTAGCTCTTCTCCGTCTCTCTCCAGTTTTCCTTTCTTACAGCCCCTTTGGGGCAGCCTCCTGTCCCTTCATTCTTCATCCAGTGCTGTGAGTGCTGGAAACAAAAGCCTGACGTCTCATCAAGATCACAAACTCCCCAATTTCTCCTTGCTGAAGAAACCCTAGTAACACCCAGTTCAATCGATAGCAAGCAATTCCCATTGCTACTCTTACAGCCAGCCCCCCAAGCTTTGCTGTATCTCAAATAACCATCTTTGCAAATAACTGAAAGAGGGGTCAGCTTGTTTGGAGAGGAGAAAAAGGAAGAACTGGGAAAACCATCACTGAAGCTGCTATCATTATAGTGGCATGGGAATGTTTTGGGGGTGTAGGTGAGGCTCATCCCCTCCTGCCATCACAGTCTTTTCTCAATAATAGTCTAGCCCAACCGTCTCCAGGCACTTGGGATTCCCATTTCAACAGGTATCTTGGACTCCAGTCAAGCACATCTGGAGGGGTAGAGGATGCTTCACTTCAGAAGGGCTTCGGGGGCAGGGGAGAGGGCAGGATCTCTGCCAGGGTATTCTCCTCCCATCCCACCACCTTCCGAGCTGCCGTTTGTGGTCCAGCAGCTGTCTGGTCTGCCAGGGTGAGGGAGAAATTGTGAGGCTCATCTGTCTGCAGTCAGGCAGGACAGGTGGTCTAGCCGGGGTGCTTCTGAGGCCGAGGGCTCCTCGGGCCAAGCAGAGTCACCAAGTGAAAGAGGCAGGAGGGTCCTCCGAGGCCAAAGACAGAGGAAAAGTCTACCAAGTGGCTCTCCTTCTTCTCTTCCCAATCTCTGCCGTGTCCATGCTGAGGGCTATGGCTGTGTTTCCAGCTGCCACTTTCTGCATCTCAACAATCTTGTGTGGCTAACACTCTCACAACAACCTCCACAGGCACACGTGGAATAAATAGATGCATGCTCACACAATAACTTGGTTCTGGAATGATCCCATTTGGGGGGTTTATAGCAGTGGTGGAATTCAGCCAGTTCGCACTACTTCGGGAGAACCGGTTGTTAACTTTCTTAGCAGTTTGGTGAACTGGTTGTTAGAAGAAATCATTAGGGCAGAGAACCGGTTGTTAAATTATTTGAATCCCACCACTGGCTTGTACCATATTAGCACAGCAACGTTCCCACAACCCATGAACAGACAAACCAAGCTCAAAACTAAACCAGCTGAGCACTTTTGCAAATGCTGCTGGTAGATCTTTAATTGATATGATGATGTGTGAACACTGCCTGCACGTGAGATGGAGGGCGTGTTTGCTCAACTCTCCATCAAACCTAGTACTCAATTGTGTGATCTAGATCTCATGATGCTGCTAGGAGTGCATAGAAAGGGTACAAATAGGTGATGGCCACTGTGATTGGGGATGATGGGCACTGTAGTCTGAATTGCCTGGGTAACACTGGTTCAGGAAAGCAGAGATGGCCAAGTTAGGATGTGTGCTCCTCATCACTGGCCAATACAGACTCTTTGTCCCACCTCCCAGCTTTTAAGTCCTGGGTCTTATAGACCCCATTCCCAGCCTTGTTCTCCCAGTTCACTTACCTGCTTTCTGCAGAGTCCAGGACCGTTGAAGGAGCACCAGGAGGAAACCAACGACTTCCCAGGGCATCTCTGGACTGTGTCACCCCTGCTTTGGGCATCAAGGCTGCCCCACAGCTGGAGGGTGTGGGAACTGCCAGGGTCCCAACTGACAGCTAGAGCTGGCAATTGGAGCTGCAAACCCTCTCTGAAATGTCACGGTGCCGGCCAAGAGAGGAGGGATCAAGCTGGATCAATGGGCAAGGTCTCCGTTTGCCATGGTCCCGGGGACCTGGTTTCGCTGTCCAGGGTGGAACTATGTCGTTGTCGTTGGAACTATGCTCCTCCTCTGGGTTTCTAGAGCGTCGGAGGCTGCCTTCTCCCGATTTGTAGGAGCGGCAGTCGACGCACCTGGAGTCTTTACTCGGGAGTCAGGAGCCTTTTAGGCGCCCTCCCAACGCAGCCACAGATTAGGCTTGTCTTCCCGGAGACATTTGGGATTTCTCCGGGTCGGAGATCATCCTGGCGGCGGGATTGAAGACGCGCCTCGGAGACGGGATTGCGCCTCGCCCTTCTCGGCTTCGCTCCCAAACTTCAGATCTCGAATCGGCTGGGTCTCCTGCCAGAAGCGGGATGCTTAGGGATCGTTCCCGGTCTCTGTCTCTCCGCCTCCTTTCCCCGCCTCTCTTGGCTTCCGACCAATCCCTTCTGCTCCCCTCTCGCTGCTGGAATAAATCCGGATATCTCCGGATCCTTCCGTCTTCAGATCGGTCAAGCCCACTTCCCGCCAGGTGTCATCCTCAGGTGTATTTCTTCTATCCCTCGAGGAATCCCGCTCGGCGTCTATTGGACGGTGGCGTCCAGAGCAATCCTGCCAGCCCCAGCCGCCTGCGGAGCCGGTCGATCCCCGAAGGACCAAAAGCGAGGAGAGAAGAACCGTGGCGCTTGTTTACATCGGTCGGGTGACGCAGCTCAGGCAGCCCGAGTTGTGGTCCTCTTGGCTGGGTGACGGAGAGGTCAGGTCCTTTAGTAGCCGTCCTAAAGCAAGACGACCACCTGTCGCAGCCGCGCGCCCCGACTCGACGACGCTTGGCCAGACGGCTCTGTTCTCTGGTGCTGCAGCTGCCGCTATCGCTGCCGCCGCTGCCGCCGCGCTCCGTTCCCCCAGCCCGCTCCCCTGGCAGCCGGAGGCAGAAGGGAAGGCGGCTCCATCGCCATCCCCACCCCACTCCCAGCAGATCTCCCCGCCCTGGCCGGCGGCCGCCCCTGGGACGTCCCATCCCGGAGAGGGTGGGCCTAGGGAGGGGTGGAAGAAGCGGCTCTTCGGCGGCGACGGCTTTGCAAGCGAGTCGCTGCCTTTTCTCAGCGTTGCGCGCAGCCTTGAAATCCGAGACGGGGCGGAGCCAAGGAAGGAGGAGGCGGTTTGTAACGAGAAAACGGGAGTTTTGGGGACGCGGGCGTGGGGCGATAGAAGTTGCTGGATAGCCAGGACGGGAGCTGTGGATTGCACCCCGCCCGGCAACTTTTGTTCAACGCCCGCCTTGCGTCAGCAAGAGAAAGCCGTCCAGATGAAGATCACAGATGAGATACTGAGCGATCACCTAGTAAAAACAAAAACAACACCACGAATACTACAGAATAGTTCATTAGACAACAGAATCAATGAATCAGCCCTTTTAACAAAAACAGACCCGCATTAAAAAAAAAAAACACGTAATTTTTTAAAAAAGCTCTGGCAATCCTCCCAGAAGCAAAGCGGGTGGATGGATATGCATTCATCTGCCAGAATGCCATTTCTCATAAACTGGGTCAGTGGGCAACTAGAAAACAAAATTGTCTACTGGAGTGAATAACAGATAAGGTCATAGAATATGGGTAATCAGTCAGATAGCCGGGATCAACCATAGAAGCTTTTACAGGTTAATAAATTAAACTGTTGGAAAAGCAATGGTGCCTAGCAGAGATATTTCAGTGACAAGAATATAATTAAGGTACGCCGCCCGAATCAATACTCCTAACTGCAACTTTTCACACCAATAGAACCTTCTGGAAACTCTTCAAGGTAGCCTTACATATAACCCATTGCAGTAGTCCAGTCATGGTGGCTAAAGTATGGAGGAATGTTGAAAGAAAACATTACAGCTGATTGTGGGAGCATTCCCTTCTGCTGCCACTCAAAGTCTGGAAGCCAAGTGGAGCAAACAAGCATTTCCAAGAAACCTGTAACGCTTCTAGAACAATTTGAAATTTAAACCTGGGCCAAGCTACCTCTTCATCAATAGCAGCTCCAAGTTGGCTCTGCTTGTTCGCACTCGTTCAGCCCAAAACTAAGCCAGCCCAAGTGACAGTCCAAGATATCAACTATTTCCTCAGGGTGATCGATACGTTGACGACACTCCAAATCTTACCTAGTGGTTTCAAATCAATGTCACAAAAAACTAGAGAAACTGCTTCTCTGATTTTACATGGCCTAAAGGTTGTTTTGGACCCTACTTTGAAAGGCAGAAAGAGCTAAGCTTAGGGCAGTGGTGAAATCCAAATTTTTTTACTATCAGTTCTGTGGGCGTGGCTTGGTGGGCATGGTGTGGCTTGGTGGACGTACCATGGAAAGGATACTGCAAAACCTCCATTCCACCCCACTCCAGGGAAACAATACTGCAAAATCTCCATTCCCACCCCACTCCAGCGAAACAATACTGTAAAATCTCCATTTCCACTCCACTCCAGGGAAACGATACTGCAAAATCTCCATTCCCACCCCACTCCAGTGAAACAATACTGCAAAATCTCCATTCCCACCCCACTTTGGGGCCAGCCAGAGGTGGTATTTGCCAGTTCTCCAAACTGCTCAAAATTTCCGCTACCGGTTCTCCAGAACCTACCTGCTGGATTTCACCCCGGCTTAGGGGCTATCCAAGAGGATTTTCTACACAGTGTTTCCATGGTTCAATACTTGCTAGATATTCACAGTAAAAGCCTGATCTCACTGGTTATTAATTCAAGTAGAAATGCTGACTGTTCATATTCAAATGCTTTTCTTTTTTTATTATTGTGATGTATATGTCATCTAATTCACTAGGCTGATGCATATTATTAAATGAAATATTTTGACTATAAAAAGAGATTCCAGGTATGAACCTAGGGTGAATTTGTATGGTACCCTGCTTCATCTCCTTGCAATAATCTTGGGGGGGGGGGAAACTAAGACACTCAAGGTGGAAGAGATGAGTCTGTGCTTGGTTAATGGTTAGAGCAGTCCTCCCCAAAATGGCCTCTCTCTCCAGGTGCAACAGATTTGTCTCCTTTCATCTCCACCTAAATCATTCTCTAATTAATTCTCAGTTGATCAAAATGCATTTCTGATTCCCAGTTATTTAACAAAATCAACAAGATCAAATTCTGTTCCCCCTCAGAACAATGTTGCTGAGATGTAAGAAAATGAAAGAAAAAAAATCAAAATTAGGGTTTCATGCGAAAGGACTGTCATTTGAGCACTAAAAATTACATTCAGAGATACTTCTGCTTCTTAATTCCCCCACTCCCATTCCGATTCATCTCCTGAGCCACTGTTTATCTGGTAGATAGATTTGGAGGTTCTAGCAAAGACAGTCAATCCAGAAAACCTAAGTCTGACCATCCCTGGGTTGAAGAAAGTTGACACTGCAATATTCAATTGCTTTAAGAAATTAGTTTAGCTACTGTGGATTTCCTTCAAAGATTCTTAGGAACCATAACACAATTTGTTCAAATTAAAAACACTTTTGAACTTCCCAGGATTATTGTTGGGAAGGTCACAAGAGCCAAATTGACTCAAAGTAGCCCACCCAACATCAGAACTTCAAAACCACTCAGTTAGCAGCTTTGGAAGGGTCCGTTGTAACTTTGAACAGTCAATAAGCGACCAGTTGCAAGTGGAAGATTATGTAAACAATGCTTTTCCCCAAAAACCCTTACAGCCATTAGCCTAATTGCTCTCACAGGGTTATTGTGAGATTAAAAACCCATAGCTGAGGTATTCAGCACAGTCACTGTGCTGGCTATGTGATGTTCCCTGGTCCCCCTGCCTGTTAGCCAAACAGTGTTTTCAGGATCTTTTGAAAGGTAGCAAGATTGTGGCTAATCTAATCTCTGGGGAGGGGGGGGATGATGTTCCACAGGGCAGATGCCACAACAAAAAAATTGTGTCTTACAGCAGAGTTTCTCAACCTCAGAAATTTTAAGATGTGTGGACCAACGCCAAAAATTGCCTTAGAGCAGTTTTCTCAACTTTAACAATTTTAAGACATGTGGACTTCAACTCTCAGAATTCTGCGAGTTGAAGTCCACAAATCTTAACACTGCCTGAGAGTGTTAACTCTCTGAGGGTGTTACGCTGTGTGATAGAGGTCTTTTGTTCTACTCTGTTTCTCAAATAGGTTCTACTAGTGACCTTTTCACATTTCAGGGGACCAATAACGACTCCAACCTACATAAAATTAGTTCAATGTCTGGTAAGCAGTGGTGGGATTCAGCCGGTTCGCACCACTTCGGGAGAACCGGTTGTTAACTTTCTGAGCAGTTTGGCGAACTGGTTGTTGGAAGAAATCATTAGGGTAGAGAACCGGTTGTTAAATTACTTGAATCCCACCACTGCTGGTAAGGTAGATGTGCAGAGATGGAAGGGCATTGTTCCAGATGTGGTTTCCTAGGGAGGCTAAGAATAGAGGAACAATGAGATGGCAGAGAAGGATGCCAGGATTAACAAACTGTGGGTGCAAGGGACAAAACAGTGTCAGAACGGGTTCTTGTGGATTGGCATTGTGGCTTATCAGTCCCAAAACACCAAACCTTTTTTCTTCTCCTCCTTTTCATCTGCCTTTTTCTTTCAGGTTCAAAGCTATCAAGGGGGAGGGGGCAGAGGGAAACAATTTTGTGGGGATCAAGGGGGGGATTAGGTGTGATGTGGCTTGCTTTGGTGTCTCTTGGCAGCTCCCCTTGCTGGCTGAGGGGGTTTCCATGCAGGGAGGAGAAGAAGCCAGCTAAGATTTTGGGGCCTGCAGAAACCTGCCCCCTTTGAAGGGGGCTTGGAATCCCCCCCCAGGCTTGGAGAAGGGGGGCAGGGAGTGGCCCCAGGTGGTAGCTGAAATAGCGGTGCATATTGGGGAGGGGGATGAGAAGGAGGCTGTGGAGGCATCAATCATACCTCGACTACAAAAGCTTCTGTGAACACTCAAGCATAGAAAAATCCAGACTTTGAAATGCAACCAAGTCCCTCAAATGCTGAGGCAAGCTCCAAAACGTTCCCCTTGCAACCACACACACATTCCTTGCCAGTAGCGCAGCACGCAGGTAGCCACATGGAATAGTGTACAAGTGCGTACAGGCACTCACAAGGAAGGTGGGGGGAGGGAGTGCAAAGGCAGATAGTCTGTGACCCAGGAAAGTTTGAAGGGCTGCAACTCCCACTCTCTTCCCCACCAGCCACGCTGGCTGGGGCTGGTGGGAGTGGGAGAGTTATGGCGCATGGAGTTTGGCAGATGCCTAGCATCTCTTTGAACAGTCAGCCATTTTTCTAAAGGTGGACAGATGAGAAGAGTTCACCCCAGATGATTAATGATGAGCACATTCCCTTCACCAATTAACTTAAACTTACAGTATCTTTAAGGCCAGAAAACTGGGTTTCCCCAAAATGGTTATAAGACACATCAGAGCCCCAGCATAGGACTGTGATGAGGCCCCACACAGATGAAGGCCCCACATGGTTGCTCCAAACCATCTCCCATGGTTGGGAACTTCCTTGACCATGAAGGTCACAGTCAAAAGTCCAGGGAGAGTTTGGAGTGGTCTTGTCTTCCTCAGGAGTTTGATATTTAATAAAAAGAAAACGATAATCTTCAACTTACAACCACAAATTGCCCAAAATTTCTTTTGGTAAGCAAGACAGTGAGTTTTGTCTCATTTTACAATCTTTCTTGCCACAATTAAGTGAATCACTGCGGTTGGTAAGCTAGTAACACAATCGTTAAGTGAATGTGGCTTCCCCATTGACTTTGCTTGACAGAAAGTCACAAAAAGGGATCACATGAACTCAGGACACTGCAACCCAGTGGTGAAATTCAGCTGGCTCTATCCAGATCGTGCAATCCAGTAGCATCGGCGGCGGGAGGCTCCGCCCACCCACCAGACATCATCACATCCCATTTTTGACCCTCTGTGCATGCGTGAAGGAGGCGTGTGCGCTCACATTTGCGAACTGGTAGCGAAGGTAAGTGAATAACACCCCTGCTGCAACCGTCATAAATATGAGTCAGTTGCCAAGCGTCTGAATTTTGATCATGTGACCATGGGGATGCTGCAGAGATCGTAACTGTGAAAAATGGTCATTAGTCACTTTTTTCTTTTTTTAAAAAAAAAAATCTTTATTTACATTTCATTTAAAAAGAAAGGACAAACAACATAAAATGACAAACATAACACTACAACAATAAATATACAAACTTCCATATAGTACCCTAGTAAACATGTATTCGGTACTATAATTCTAAATTATATTCCAGAGAAGGCAAAACATCTTATATCTCTTAATGCATCACTTAGGTCTATCCGACCACACTTATCTTATATAGTATATATTTCTCTTCCAATTAGTCACTTTTTTCAGTGCCGTTGTAACTTTGAACAGTTACTAAACAAACTGTTGTAAATTGAGAACCATCTGTAAAAATCAAATTCAGGTTTGCTCGATCTGTCCTTTCATTCAGCATCCTCTTTCCATCAGAGGCAGCCCGATATTTTCAAAACATTCTCAATAATAAGGAAATTAGATAGGGAAGGACGAGAATCCATCCATTTCACTCGTAGAGAAGCTTAGGGAACAAGCGATGACTGAAGTAGAGTATTTCATAAAAGGATGGTAGCCAACTGAATGGAAAGGACGATCAAATTCAAATACTTACAGACTTTAACTATACTACATTCAGCCATTTCAAGATGATGAAGTGTGTGCGATTTCGAATATCAGGGTGCATGGGAAGAGACCTCATATGAATACTGTCCAAGCTTTGGGTGCCGCCCACAAAATCTGGAATAGGAATTTGAGACTTCCCTCAAAAGTTGCCACCACTTTTGGCAACACGGTTGAAGGGGGAAATGTCAGGCTGTCCTCATTTGGTGACCATAACTGGGACTGGCAATTGGGTCATTAAACAAAATGGCTGCTAAGGACTGTATGCTACATGCAATGGCGCACTGTAGTGACTCAGTGGTTAGAATGCTGCATTGCAGGCTAATTCTGGCCACAGCCAGGTGTTTGATCCTGACTGGCTCAAGGTTGATTCAGCCTTCCATCCTTTCGAGGTCAATAAAATGACCCAGATTGTTGCGGGAGATATGCTGACTCTATAAATTGCTTAGAGAGTGTTGTTAAGCACTGTGAAACGGTATATAAGTGTAAGTGCTATAGCTATAGCTAAGTAAAACTGAGACTGTGCTTATGATCTTACTTCAGCTTTGCTTTGCTGTAGCAATGCTGTACAGTTCTGCAAAAGTCGTAAATGTGAGGATTGATCATAAAGTTACATTTTCATCACCATCATAAGTAGGAATGGCTGCTAAACAAGGTAGTTGCTCATACCTGTATTAAAAACATGGTATAATCATAACACCTGTCTTCAAAGCCTCCCTCCCATTCCCTCCCACTTTTAGAGGACGGCTCTTAAAAATGACAGCTAAAGACAAATGTGACCCTTGTTAAGATTCTTTCCACCCGTATTCACTTCTGTGGAAGAAATAGTAAGATTCTTGCATGGTAATCTCTTCCTCAGGTAAGTTCTTGATATATGGCCATAACATGACCTGGAATTTCTGAAATAAGTCATGACCATTGTAAGTTGAGGTGCCCACACAACCAGACCTGATTTTACGACTTTTTTTGTGATGAACATTCAGTGAACACAGCAGTCATTCAGTGAATCAATGTATGAGCATTTTTTGCCAAAAATCAACCCCGAAGGCCAGAAACTGGCAAAAAACATTGTAAATCATGGTCATAAGACTGCAAAATACAGCAGCTCTTCATGAAGTTTGTGCAATTGCCAATTATCCAAAATGCAGCCATGTGACTGTGGGGTTATGTGCTGTCATTGGAACTCTATAACCAGGTTATAAATAGTTTTTGGTGGATCTGTTGTAATTTAGAATAGTCACTTTATAGTCATTAAGCGAGGACTACCTGTATTGGAATCAATATATTCAGGACTCTGAATGTGAGCAGGGAGCATTGATACCCAGTTTAAAAGAATTAGTCTATCAGTTTCATTTATTATGGGTTTCTCCTTATTGGAAATAGTTTGATTCAGACAAACAAAATTTGAGCTAACACCAGTTTTATTATGGTGCACATTTCTTTGAATACCCTGACCCTCATTTCTTTGCAATAGTTAGTATAGTCAAATAAATATTTTCACCAGAAAACTTCTTTGGTACATTATTTGAATTCAATAATTGCATTTGAATTCAATAATTGCATTTTTGAATTCAAATACAGACTTTTTTATAATATGCTCCTCCTCCACAATTTATTTTAAACTGTTACCAAACCACACTGCAGAATTTGGAGAACAGCCACTTTTGAAACATGTCAGTCAGTGCACACTGGTTTGAAAATGCAAAATTATTAAATTCTAAAGAAATTTAACAAAGAGATATATACAGGTAGTCCTCAATTTACGGCCAGAATTGAGTACCAAATTTATGTTGCTAAGTGAGAAATTTGTTAAGTGAGTTTTGCCTCACTTTATGACTATTCTCACCAAAGTTGTTAAGTGAATCACTGCAGTTGTTCAGTCAGTCACACGGTTTTTAAGTGAATCTGGTTTCCCCATTAAGTTTGCTTGTCAGAAGGCTGCAAAAGGCGATCACATGACCCTGGGACACTGTAATCATCATAAATGTGAGTGAGTTGTAAAGCATCTGAATGTAAATCACGTGACTAAGACTGGGTGGAGGGGTAGAGGGAGTCCTTTCTCAATGGTAGGGTGAGGCATGGTGTCATACACAAGCCTAGCCAAGCTGAGAGTCCATCTCTCCAGGGTCATAGATCAAGAATGCGAGCAGGACAGGACATGTGAACCTGAAAGCTTCAGTCAAGAAAAGCAAACCACTTCCTTACCTTTTCAAACCATCAAGTACCGTATTTTTCGGACTATAAGACACACTGGTGTATAAGATGCATCAAGATTTTGAAGAGGTAAGTAAGAAAAAAAAAACATTTTTGCCCTCCCCAGCCCCCAGGAGCACTCTGCAGGCCTCCCAAACACTCTGTGCGCCCCGTTTTTGCGAAAAACGGGGCCATTTTTTGCAAAAATTGGACGAGCGGGGCGGGGCTCTGGGAGGCCAAAAATGGCTGTATTCAGTGTATAAGGCGCACTAACATTTCCACCCTATTTTAGGGGGAAAAAAAGTGTGTCATATACTCCAAAAAATATGGTAATTAATGCCAGAATTGGTGTTAAAACGGCAGGCAGGGTCTGCTATTTGGATTTTGTACCTCGGATGCCCTAATGCAGGGGTGTCAAACTCGATTTCATTGAGAGCCACATCAGGGTTGTGTATGGTCTCACAGGGTCGGGATGGCCGTGACCAGCTCGACATCATTCATGTTGGGGACGCCTGTGATGCCCCAAACACTCTACCAGTGAAAACAGGCTCACAAGGCCAGTTTTCAGCTGCAACGGCCTCCTGGGATCCTCTGCCAGCAAAAAAGGAGCTCAGGAGGGCCGCATGCAGCCCTCCTGAGCTCCAGTTTTGCTGGCAGAGGCACCATCGGTCGTCCCTTCACTGTTTTCAGGGAGGACCCGCGGGCCAGATCTAAGCCTTGAGTTGACACCCCTGCCCTAACAACTGCAGTGATTCTTTTAGTTGCAACCTTGGCCTGAGAAATTTTGCTGCCTGAGAGAAAAAGATGGATGCTCTAACCTGCCTCATCTCATCATTACTGTATCAATAGCCCCCGCAGGCAGGCAGGACAATTTTACACCAGTCTGTTGCTTCTGATACCAAACCTGCAGTGACATACAACAATATTGCCAGATTCAGTGTAACAGTGCTCAAAATTTATCTGTTGATGAGTGTGCTCTATAACTAGGTTTAATGAGCATTGAATACAAAACATACAAAATTTTGTATACTCTCATTAGAGTGTTTTGTAACTTGACACAGTCTTCCACGCACTAAGCTTTTATGATCCCTATAGCAATTTATTGCTACTACTCTTTGTTTTAAGGTTCTTGATTTTTGTATGCAGGTAGCCTCAACTTACAATCAAAGTTAAGAGCAGAATTTTTCTGGCTAAGCAAGGCTGTGGTTTAAATGAGTCCTGCCTGACATCTACGATCTTTTTCTCAGTGGTTATTAAAAGAATCACTGCAGTTGTTAAGTAGATCATGTGGTCGTTAAGCGAATCCAGCTCTGTCTATTGACTTTGGTCGTTGGAAACCAGCTGGGAAAGTTGCACATGGTGATCACATCACTCCAAAGAAGCTGCGACGCTTGCAAATAACTGACAGTTGCCAAGGTGTCACATGACATGCTGTGATGGTCATAAGTGCGTGAGCCTGTTGGAAGTCACTTTTTTCAACGCTTCAAACAGTCCCTAAATGAATGGCTTTAAGACGAAGACTACCTCTATACTTTTCGTTTTAAATTCATACGTTTTTGTATCTTCTAGTTTTTCATCATTCTTTTTTTTAGATTTAGACTTTTATTTTTATTATTAATGTCTCCTTTATATTGTTTTCATGACTGTTCACCATCTTCCTTATGCTGGCTTATGGCTGTAATAAAGATTTGATTTTGGAGATTCTGATCCCAGTCTGTACAAAGCACTTGAACAGGCTGGCGGGTTACTCTTACTTCATTTCTGGCAACAGGGAACATTTTCCCCAGCTACAATTTCAAGGCATCAGGATAGAGCAGAAGCAGAAGCAGAAGCAGAAGCAGAAACAGAAGCAGAAGCAGGAATGGAACGGAACGCAACAGGTTTATTTGGCCGTATGATTACCATATTTTTTGCACTATAAGATGCACCCCCCCCCCCGCAAAAAAAGTGGGTGGAAATGTCTGTGCGTCTTATAGAGCAAATATTGCGGTGGGGGGAAGGGGGTTGGTGCAGTGGCATGTCACTGCCGCTGCTGCCTCCTGTCACCGCTGCTGCCATTTGCCAGCAGGAGCGCTGGAGCCTTCACTGCCAAGTAGTTTATTGGTGGTTGGATTGGCCTCCTGATCAACTGTTCTAGGCAGCGGGAATCGCCATTGCCATTCGCAGCTGCCGTTGTTTGCTGCTGATCACCGCCAATAGCGGCAGCAAATGGCAGCGGCAAATGGCGATGGTGAACGGCAGCGAACGGTGGCGGCAATCCCCGCTGCCTAGAACAGTTGATCGGCAGTATTCCAGGAGAATGATCCAACTGCCAATCAGCTGCTCAACAGCGAAGGCTCCAGTGTTCCCCAGTGGCGGCAGCAACTCAGCTCAGTTGACCAGTGGTGGGCGCAACAGAGTGGAGCCATGTGCTGGGGTTGTGATAACGTGCTGAAGCTGACCAGACTGTTTGCTGTTTGCTGCAAGGACGCTAGCCAGATGAATACCGGATGGATGCTGGGAGGCAGAGGCAGATTTTTTTTCATTTTCCTCCTCTAAAGCTAATGTGCGTCTTATGGTCCGGTGCATCTTATAGTGTGAAAAATACGGTAGATAAAAAGGAATTTGTCTCTGAGCA
Organism: Arizona elegans; assembly: GCA_022577455.1. Taxonomy (NCBI): domain Eukaryota; kingdom Metazoa; phylum Chordata; class Lepidosauria; order Squamata; family Colubridae; genus Arizona; species Arizona elegans. The sequence continues at coordinate 127,673,702 of JAKOOJ010000004.1, forward strand.
TAAGCTCTTAGAGTATATGCAAAACAACAAAGTAATAATAATCATATATCAAAGTAATAATAATCATAATAATGATACTAATAAGGAACGTAGTAGAACAGATGAGAAGATTAAAAATAATACCGCCATACTCCACACACACACACACACACACACACACACACACCATCAGTATGTGCCTTCAGAAGCAGTTATTATTATTAAAGTAAACCCAACCTCAAGCTCTGAACGTAGAACCTCCATATTTGGAAGCTTGTTGTTGTTGTTTAACCGTTCAGTTGTCCTACTCTTAGCGACTTTACAGGCAAGTAATCTCCATGCTACCATGTCAAGCACAGCTTCTTTCAATTGTTGGATGTTCATTTTTGTATCAGATTTGATATTATCAAGCCAGTGCGTTCTTTGCTTGCCCCTTCTTCTTGTTCCACTATCCATTCCTAGCATCATTGACTTCTCCAATGAATTTGCACCTATGACATGACCAAAGTAAATCAGACGTAGTCTTGTGATTTTAGATTCCATGATGTGTCTGGTTTCATATGATTTAGCACCACTCTGTTATTCTGGCTGTCCGTTTGGAAGCAGCATACCTGTAATTAGTAAGTGTCCCTGGGGCAGTAAACTGCAAGCAGTCACTGCCCCCCTTCGCTGCCTGATGTTCTACTGTTCCTCCTCCTCCTCAGGGTGAAAAGAGGCCCCTGTGAAAAAAGGGGATTTCCCAGAAGTGATATGACCAGTCCGGGCTGCTTACCTTGTTACACAGAACCAATGCTTCAAAATGCCGCATCTGAAGACCTTCCAGCTTGGTGCTGCTGAGGAGCAAGCATCCCCACCAGATTTGAGTCCTGCATCCCGTTTGCAAGAGTACCCCTGACCATTGCAAGAGCCTTGGTGGCGCAGCGGACTAAAGTGCTGTTAAGTAGCACTTAGCTGCCAGCTGCCTGCAATTACTGCAAGTTCAAATCTCACCAGGCTCAAGGTTGACTCAGCCTTCCATCCTTCCGAGGTAGGTAAAATGAGGACCCGGATTGTGGGGGCAATAAGCTGACTTTGTATAAAAAAGAACACCACTTTGGGGGGGCCGAAAGCCCTACTAAGCAGATATATACAAAAGTATGAAGGCTATTGCTTAACGCATTGTAAGTCACCCTGAGTCTCCGGAGAAGGGCGGCATTATAAATTGAACCAATAAATTGCAGACTGCATGCCTTCCGTTTCATTCAGTAAGGGCAGGGTGGCATAATGAGCTCCTGGGATGATGGGGTGGAGCTTGGATCCTGGTGTTTCTTGGTAAAGGAATCAACCAGGGAGGGGAAACATTATCACCAAATAAATACCCTTCCCCCTGAAGCTGGTATACCTGAAGTCTACAGACAATCCCTCCAACCAGTTAGCCAATGAACAGCTTCTACATGTGTTGGCACCCAGTTCAGCCTTCTCAGGAGCCCAGTGGATGTTGCTTGCTATCAGAGGGAACCACTGGGTCATTTAATCAAAAAAAAATTTTTTTTAAGTGTGGTCTAAGTACCCCCGTGGCGGTGGGAAAGTGATGTCCCTCAAGACCCTTTCAGGGCTCTGCAAAATCAAAATTATTGGCCAGATATTGAAGATGTTTGCAAAAATTCAGAACAATTTATGTGCCGCTTAGAAATGAGATAGCAGCATATAAATTTAATTACTAAGTAAAGTAACAACAATAAAATAAATGAAATAAATGAATGAATAAAATAAGAATCTCATCCTCTTCATTTTTATTCTTTGTTAAAAAATATAGGGATTTTTCATGAAAAAATATGTTATTTATGTTAATCTCCAATGAGTGCCACATTGAGTGAAGATAAATTGTCTTAGACTACACATAAAATATACAAAATAATGTATATTGAAAAAATATCAGATAATAATGTTAAAAGTTTACAATCTTGTGGGGCTGCATTACTAGCTGTATATGGCCCATGTGCCACAGGTTGGACATGCCTGATCTCATGGATTTAATATTATTGTTTTAAAATGATTTGGTAAAAAACATTCTATGAATGCAACAATTTTAATTGTTAAATATTGATATATTTATATATATATCAATCTCTCTCTGTGTGTGTGTCTGTCTGTCTAATTATCTATCTATCTATCTATCTATCTATCTATCTATCTATCTATCTCCCATGAAGACAAAAACTTTTCTGGAATTCTCCATATTTTTTAAAAAGTGGAAACAGGTCCTCAAAGCAAAAAAATTTAGGAAAGATTGACTGGTCTGATTAGCAGCGGCTGACCAGGTTATAGGCAGAAGAGTTTCTCAGGATCTCCTGCTCAAGTTTCTTATTATTGGCCCAAGGATCACACTTCAGAACATCTGCATGAATACACATGGACTCACCCTGAAATTATAGTCCCTATTCTAATTGGTTTTTTTTTTTTAAAAAAAATAGACATTTCTAGCCATTACGTTTGCTTTGTAGGGCTCTGAAAAATGATGAACAAGGCTTCTTGAAATCTACCGCTGATAATTAGCAATAGATTTCAAAGCTAAGGTTTGTAGGAATGTGGGCTGAACACTTGAATGGAGAGCCAGCCAGCCAGCCAACCAGTCAACCAGCAAACCACCAGCCAACCAACCTCAATGTTCAAGTTGTCCAAAACGGAATTGTATTCTCAAATTTCTCTTCTTCCAGATCATAGAACATGTGATCATGGCTCCCCTTCATCTTTTGTGTCCTTCCAGCAATCAGCATTTTGGAAGTAGAACTGGATATGTGGGAAAGGAGGACTGGCAAGAGCCTATTTGGGGCAGTGGAGGGGGGAGGAAAAGACTGGTTTTTATGCACACATGATTGAGGGTTTTCCCATTCTTTGCCAAACCACTGGAAAGTTAGCCCTCAAGTATCCAAGGATCATTTTTCCTTTTATGAGTGAGGGACCTAGAGCGAGAGACTCACATGAGACAAGTTTGGTTTCTCATCTTTAATATATGATTACTGCAGAATAGTTCACAATTGTCTCAGGGCCCAACGTGCAGGAAATTTCACATCATCCCTAAAGCTCATACAATAGTGGTCAGCAACTTTCTGCTGGCATCCAGTTGATGGATGGATGGCAAGAAGCCAAGCCTCTTCCTTCTCCTTCCACTCACTTGCTGACTTTAGAATAACTCCCAAACCAAAAATCCAAACCAGCCTTTCAGGAGACTGGCTGTAATTTTTTTTTTTTTAAGGAAAACGGAACAAGAAGACGCTTTCAGCAATAAAAATGGCAAAGGCAATGATTGGGCCTATTGGATGTTCGCCTGAAGACCAGATCCTTTCAATGGGAGGAAAATTTTAGGGGCACGCAGCTCCCGACACTGCTTAGCCCCATGGTCGTAAGTGGGGTCCCAGACAACAACACATCCCAGCAGCTGCAACACCTGGAACACCAGCCCAGATGAGGTCATATTGGGAAGGAAGCCAGCTAGATTCCCCTGCAGATATCTGTTCCCCCCTCTCTTTTTTTTCACAAACACTGGTGGGGCCCATCTTCTCATTCTGTGGCTGTGAAGGATTTATTTTGCTAGCCCAACAAAGACCTCAATGGATCTGTGGGTATCTGATTTTGTCCTATCCTCTTAAAGGCTGTTTCAGCAATGAATTCCATCAGTTAATTACACATCAGCAGAGTTCTCACAGTATCCTAGATGAGGCTAATTAAAGCTAGGTAGTTTGTGGTTCTCTGAGTTGTGGGAATCCAGACAATATCTTAACACATTTTCTGAAGCGGGCCACCATGTTAAATGGTTTGTTTGGGAGGGGGTGGGAGAGAAATAACATGTTTATATGAGCTCAACAATTATGTGTTTTGTTGGATTTAAGATTGAATATAGTCTTGGAATCTATCCAGTATGTGTGGAAAGATTGTCGTACAAAAGACTGACATTAATGCAACAGCCTATGGGCTATAAAGGTGGGGCCATGGGTGACTGTGGGTTGAGGGAGGGGGGGAGAGCTTAAAAAAAAGGTCAAAATAGCAGTTGCAACTGTGTGACTGAAGCCACACGGCTTTTTACGTTCACATACAAAGAAACAGGGTTCAATTGCAATGTTGAGGCTGCCATTTTGAATTTTTTTCCTGCAGATGTCTCTGGGTGGCATGTGTGTATATGTGAGTGCACATGTGTTTGTGTGGGGGAGAGAGTGTTAGATGTGGGCGAAATGACCCAAATGATACATTTTATTTTACCCTTCCTCATAAAGTTAGAATTTGGGGTCATCCCGTCAAATAGTTTGGCAGGAAACTTAGGACAGACAAAAGAAAAAGGGGGAAAAATCCCCCACACACAACGCATCATTAATTTGTGGAATTTGCTACCACAGGATGTGGTGGTGGTCAGTAGTTTGGAGGCCTTTAAAAGGGAATAAGACAAATCCACAGAGGCAAACTACACAATAACTATATATTTTCCCTGTGATTCAGATTCACTACCTCTCCAAATGTTGAGGAGAGAATTGTAACTTTTTACCGAAAAGTTGTGGCCTAAGGATAGATAATATATGCCTTGTGTATGGAAGGCCTCTAACCATCCGCAGACAGGGAAAGCTCTGAAAAGCTTTGGCTGTCCTCCCACAACACACTCCATCGCTGTGGCTTGCCAGTTTATGTCTCAGAGTTGTATGAATCCATGCAGTAAGTGACTTTATGGTTCACTGTGTTCTGTAAACCATTGGCTGAACCATGGGCTAAGTGGGCTTTCTCATGCTAGTGCCCTACAGATGTGTATCAAGATAATACACCTACATCGGATGTCAGCAACCCGCAGCTCTGGAGCCACATGCGGCTCTTTTTGTCCCCCTGCTGTGGCACCCTGTCAGCTGAACCCACCATTGGCTGGCCCCGCCCCTTGTCCTCCCCTCTCAGTCACTCCTCGCCTCAGAAGGTAACGGCGGTGGATACTTGCTCCATATTCCAGAGTGGGACAGAAGCACCCCTGTACTTGCTTCTTCTTCCAGCCCTTGTTGGTGCTGCGTGCACCTTGGTCACTCAGGGAGATGTGCAACTTTCTCTCAGCCCTGAGACACTGGCCTGGTCCAGCTGCAGCTGGCGCCACTGCTCTTGCCGCCGCCATGGCCTGCTCACTGGTCTCGCAGCGCCTTGCACAGCAGACTTAATTTTAGCACACTTCGCAATGGGGGAGATGGCATCCCTTCCTCCTCCTGGAGCCCATTACGATGCGGAACATCAGCTGAAGCCGGGCCGGGCCAGGCCAGTGTCTCAAGTGGAGATAAAGCTGCACCTCTTCCCAAGCGACCGATGTGCGCGCAGCACCAATGGCCAGAAGAAGAGGCAAATACAAGGGTGCTTCTCTCCAGCTTTGGAATATGGAGCAAGTATCCATCCACCGCCGTTGCCCTTACCTTCTCAGGCGAAGAGTGACTGGGAGGGGAGGGCGAGGAGTGGGGTCAACTAGTGGTGGGTTCAGCTGACAGGGAGCCACAGCAGGGGGACAAAAGAGCTTCACTTATCTGGGATCCTGAAGTGACTCTTGATTTAAAACACATGGTAAAAAGCAACCAAAGAAGAACAACATCAACAACAAAAACCCTTGCCTGTTTTTGGAAATGGTTCAAGAGGGAACATACACACACACAAGAGAGGGAGAGAGAGAGAGAGAGATGAGAGAGGGATGGGAGAGAGAGAAACAGAGAGAGAGAGAAAGAAAGAAAGAAAGAAAGAGAAAGAAAGAGAAAAAGAAAGAGAGATATTCCTGTTTCCCAGAGAAAAGAAAATACTGGGAACCACAAAACCTAGGTAGGTGTGGCTGGGGGGTGTCATGTGACTGGGTGGGAGTGAGTGATCTTGAGTTGGCCATGCCCACCCAGGTTTTGTGGCTCCCGGTGTTTTCTTTTCTGTGGGAAACAGGTCCAAATGGCTCTTTGAATGTTTAAGGTTGCAGACCCGTGACCTAAACGTTCAGGGAAGCTAAAATACTGGCAGTTGCAGCCCCAAATCACATTGAGGGCACCAGGTGGGGAAGAGTTTTGGGAGAAGTGAATGGAAATCAAGTTAGATTTTGTGGTTGTGTCGGCACAAAATGCTAACTAATCCAGATGAAGATGGACTTTTGATCATCCCAAGGCTTCCTGGCCTAGTGCAGGTAGTCGTTGACTTACAACAGTTCATTTCGTGACCATTCAAAGTTATAATGGCACCGAAAAAAGTGACCATTTTTTACACTTACAACCACTGCTGCATCTTCATGGTCACGTAATCAAAATTCAGAAGCTTGGCAACTGACTCATATTCATGACGGTTGCAGTGTTCCCGGGTCATGTGAGCCCCTTTTGCGACCTTCTGAGAAGCAAAGTCAATAGGGAAGCCAGAGTCACTTAATAACCCTATTACTAATTTAACAACTGTAGTGATTCACGTGACAACTGGGGCAAGAGAGGTAATAAAACGGGACAAAATTCACTTAACTGTCTCAATTAGCAACAGAAACGTTGGGCTCAATTGGAGTTGTAGGTCGAGGACTACCTGTAAATGGTTGAAAGAATCCAACAGGATCCACTTGGACTGTAGGATTCCAGCTCCCATCTGTTCCAGCCAGCCTGGTCAATGTCAAACGACTGTGGGAACTGAAGATCAAAACATCTCCAGCCTTATCTTGTGAGCTGGGAACTAGAGCTATTCTGGGCTAGCCTTTGTGCAACCCAAGCAGAGGGCAATTCCATGCGAGATTGTTTCCTAACCCATGTGGGACACAGGACACTGCCCTGGGGAAGTTCCCTCTTAATCAAACAGGTGGTTCCGGAGGGGAGGACAAGTGTGGGGTGCGGAACGGGTGGCAATTTCTGTCTCTTCCTGTCCATTAATTAAGGATTAAGAAGAATGCAAATCAAATGGTGACAGTGTGACAGGCCTTGCCTTCATCTGGCCTCCAGCTGCAAGAACCGGCCTCAAAAATCTCCACTTCCCACCCACTCAATGCCACATCCCTTTTCTTTTAATTTGGCCCTGATGAGTCCCAGAATTGATGCTGCAACAGAGGGACATGGACACCCCCTTCCTCTCCCACTGCTGAAGGCCACCCCTGGACTAGGGTGCAATGTGGAAATTAAAGAAAAAGTTAAGCTAGAGTTGCTCAAACACAGTAATAATAAATCCAGTGTCTCTGTATCAGTGGTGGGTTCCTCCTGGTTTGATGCGGTTCGGCCGAGCCGGTAGTGATGACAATATGACGTCACCGAACCGGTTCTCCCCCCACTTCCACTCCCCCACCCACCCACATTATTCTTACCTTTTATTTGGTCCCACCCCCAATCTATTGCTGCCTCCTGAGTCCCAGCTGATGACTAGAGGGAAAAAAACTGTTTAAACTCTTGCCGCCGGGCTTCAAAGGGCCGTCCTACAGCTGATCGGTGTTAAAATCAAACAAATGAGTCTGGTTGTAAGTGCGAGGACTGGTCGTATGTGCGAGGACCTTCCAGAGATGACTGACCAGCTAGCCACGCCCACCTAGTCACATGACCTCCAAGCCACACCCACAAAATAAGCCACACCCACAGAACCGGTAGTAAAAAAAATTTAGAACCCACCCCTGCTTTGTATGTATCAGTCTTCTCTCGTCTGGCACCCTCCAGTTATGTTGGGACTATAACTCCCAGAATTCCACAGCTGGCAGATTGCCTTGCATGATGGAACATACAGCATGCCGGCTGTGGAATTCTGGATGTTGCAGTCTCAACACTTGGTGGGCACCAGATTTGGCAAGGCTTCCTATATTTATGAATGGTTATGGAGATTTTCAGTCATCCAGGTCATGGTTGTCCCAAAGGTGTTTTTACAAAAGGCAACTGGACTTTGTTTTCCTTGAAGATATTTTGCTTCTCGGAGAACAAACGAAATTATACAATATAATCAAGAGAGTAAAAGAATTGAACTGGAAATGGGCAAGAAGAACTGATGGCAAGTGGACCAAAGCAGTCAGAGAATAGAGCTCACTTGATAAAAAGCGTCCATGAAAGAGACCTAAAACAAGATCGATCGAAGACATCAGCAAATATTGCGGGCCCAATTGGCAAAAGAAAGCTCAGGACCATATTGGTTGGAAACATGCAGAAGAGGGATTCATCCTGTAGTGGATAAACAATGGCTAAAATGATGATTTCATCACAGACTATTATGTTATGTTTTCAGGCTACTCAATAAGTAACGGTAACTATAGTGCACTTGCCATAAAGAAGAAAGTCATGCCAGCATTTTTCTCTTTTCATTCAACTGGTATCCTAACATAGCATGTCATATTCAGCCATTCAGAAATAGGGAAAGCGGAGAAGAAAATCAGGTACATCATGTTGTTCTTCACATCAGTTTCTAAGCAGAAATGCTTCGGTTGAATGGTAACAACCTGTTGTTTGTAACAGGAGTTCTTGGACATGCAGAGCTAATCTCAGTGCACCAAATTCACACACAGGTCCACAAATGTATGTGAACAAAAAAAAAAAAAAAGGACTAGGGGTAACATGATAGCAGTGTTCCAATATCTCAGGGGCTGCCACAAAGAAGAGGGAGTCAAGCTATTCTCCAAAGCACCTGAGGGCAGGACAAGAAGCAATGGGTGAAAACTGATCAAGGAAAGAAGCAACCTAGAACTAAGGAGAAATTTCCTGACAGTTAGAATAATTAACCGGTGGAACAACTTGCCTCCAGAAGTTGTGAATTCTCCAACACTGGAAGTTTTTAAAATGAGATTAGACATTTGTCTGAAATGCTATAGGATTTCCTGCCTAAGCAGGGAGTTGGACTAGAAGACCTCCAAGGTCCCTTGCAACTCTGTTACTCTATTCTATTCTACATCCCCAAACACCAGTAGTACAGCGTTCCACCCATGCTTCTATTGCCCCTGGTGTTCCCCAGAGCTAGTGTTCAGGCTGTATAAATGACTTTCAAGGATTTTTCGGTATAGGTAGTCTTCGACTTACAACAGTCTGTTTAATGTCTGTTTGAAGTTACAGCGGCACTGAAAAAAGTGACTTATGACCATTTTTCACATTTACGACTGTTGCTGCATCCCCATGATCATGTGAATTACATTCGGATGCTTATCAAGTGGTCCCTATTTATGACGGTTGCAATGTCCCAGGGGTCATGTGGTCCCCTTTTGCAACTTCTGACGTGCAAAGTCAATGGGGAAGCCAGATTCACTTAACAACCGTGTTACTAACTGCGGTGGTTCACTTTAACAAATGTGACAAGGAAAGTCGTAAAACGGGGCAATACTCACTGAACAAATTTCTCACTTAGCAACATACATTTTGGGCTCAGTTGTGGTCGTAAGTTGAGGACTACCTGTACCTCTTTGGCAACATCAGTGATAGCAGAGCCTTTCTGAAATCTGCAACCTGAAAACAATTCTGGGATGATCCAAAGCGAAGACTTTGCAAAGGGTCCAGTTAATTGCACTGGGATTGGGATCTCTCTGCCCCATGGGAGTCTCTGCTGCTCCCTCCTTACCCTCTTCCCTCTTCAGTGCCCCCCTCCCCAGCTTCCGAGTAACCCAATCCTCCAAGCACATCAGCCAGGAATGGCTTTCTTCCCGTCACCCCCTCTGGGTTCAGATCTGCCTCCAGCTGCACCTGGCAAATGTTGAGCCTGCTCTGATCCGGCTCCTGTTTGAAGCAGGGTGCCTGAGATTCCAGGCGTGCTGCCTTTTGTTCCTCTCATCCTATAGTCTACCCGGCGCAGCTATTTCTGTCTCCTGCTCTTGGCATCCAGCTACCAAAGGGAATGGCAACAAATGTGTTAAGAGGAGTAGATGGATGCTTGCGGATCGGTCAGGGGTGACAAGAGGGGGTGGGAAGGCACAACGGGTGTGTGTGTGTGGGGGGGGTGCAGATACTGCACAGTTGCCCCCCCGGGAGCAATTCTCCAAAAAGCCACAGGGGGAGCCAGAGGGCATTCCTAGCCCCCTGCCACCATACAAGTGTGACAGTGTGCCATTTAGCCAATGGTACCCCTTTGAGTGGGATGTCTTCAGGAAAGGGGTGGATGGGAGGGAGGCAGACCTTAAGTCGGTTCTTCTTTCATTTCATTTCATGCACATTTACAAGCATTTCATAATTTAGGACGCTAACTGGGTTATTCAGTTCAGCCCTTTCCTGATGTTAGAAAGATCAGCTGATAAGTTTTGCATTGCCTACGAAAGTACAGGTAGTCCTCCACTTACGATCACAACTGAGCCCAACATTTCTGTTGTTAGGTGAGACATTTGTTAAATGAGTTTTGTTTCCTTTTATGACATTTCTTGCCACAGTTAAGTGAATCACTGCAGTTGATAACTTAGTAACCTGGTTGTTAAGTGAATCTGGTTTTCCCATTGACTTTACTTGTCAGGTTGCCAGAGGTGATCACCTGACCCCAGGACACTGCAATGGTCATAAGTATAAACTAGTTGCCAAGTATCTGAATTTTGATCACATGATCAGGGGGATGCTGCAAAGGTTGTAACTCTGAAAAATGATGGTCACTTTTTTCAGTGCCGTTGTAACTTTTGAGTGGTCACTAAATGAATGATCACTAAATGAACTTTGAATGGTCACTAAATGAACTGTAACTTGTTGGATTTTTGTAAATGGAGCTTGATGCAAGAAGCAGCTGCTGCTTTTCTGACTTTTTTTTTTTTTGCTGTGAATGCAACTTATCATGGACCACGCATTGTCACACAACTTAGGTTTTACTGTATTTATTGGCATACATTTTATTGTTTTAATATGTTTCATTTCAATCTGTAAGCCACTCTTGTTGCTTTTGATTAGAATTTATTTTTTTTTGGATCGGTGACCACAATAAACGATCAATAACTCCAAGGTTCCTTGGAGCTTTGGATGTGGTCACCAGGCTCCAGATCCTGCACATCCGCTATGTAGAAATATTGCTTCAGTGATTCCACACCACAGGCCTATAACTCCTCTGCCTTTGCCTCACATTCTTGCATGTCCCGCTGGGCCCTATCCACCATGTATGGTGGGGCTTCAAAGCAACTGCTTTAGCCTTGTCTTTTCAGTGCAGTCACATCTCTATAGGTACAAGCACAAGTACCTCTCCAGTGGAGGTGGGTGTGGGAACAGCTAGTTCACAGTCTGAGGAATGTACATTACACAACCCTCCAGATGGAGTAACACAACCCTTCTGCCAGATGTGCATCAAACATCCCCCATGTGTCACTCACACAGACGGGAGATAGCAAACATTGTCAAGCATGTGCATCTCTCTGCATCAGTGTATCAGTGGCACGGAGCAGGAGTTCCTGGTCCGCCACAATGGAGACATCTGTTTATTTGGCATTTCTTGCAGCTGGGCAAATTTGTTAAATGCTCTCTGTCAGCAAACAGAGAATTATGCATGCAAGTAAGCATTAGGAGTGGGCCTACGGATTGATAAAGTGATAAATTGTCTTTTTAAAGGTTTGTTTGATCCCACTGAAATCTATCTCATCCAGAAGCTTACAGATGAGAGTCCCAAAGCCACATTTAATGCTTACAAGCCACCTCACTATTGCCCATCTTGTATCAGCTAGCATCCAGTGGCACACTGCTCCTGAAAGTTAAAATGGCAGTTCCATTTTAACTTTTGTTGGCCTTTATTATTACTAATGCTAATGTTCCGCAATTAACTGTGGTTTTTGTGCTATAGTTAGCACATAAACAGGCTTCGGAGAGTATTAAAGGAGACATAAAAGTCAAAAGATTTGGCACTATATAAATGTGATGAATAATGAATGAATGAATAAATAAAATAATCAATAGAAGTATAATGGCTAACACATGTGAGAGCAGCAATACCTATTCATTAAAATGGACAGTAGTTATGTGTGTGTGTGAGAGAGAAACTTAATACGTTTCTGTGCGATATAATATATGTATATGTAAAAGAACAGAAGCTTTTGTGCTGGAGGCAATTCAGGCAGCTGTTGAAGTTTGCAGAGGGAGGGAGGACTGGTTTGGAAAAAGCAACTGTGTGTGTGCGTGTGTGTGTGTGTGAGAGAGAGAGAGGCAGGGGGGAGAGAATATACTGTATATGTTTTAATACTTGAGGGTAGTATCAACATCTTTCTCTTTAAAACCTTCCACTTTGTTCACAGCAGTACATACTTTTTTTAAAATGCTAAACCAAGATGGGTAGAGATGAATAAGGAAAGTTTGGGAGCACAACACTAACAATTTCGCCTGAAGCAAAGGTTTGTCAACATTTTGTGAGCATGTTTTGAATGCAACTTCCTATCCGTAAGTGGGTTGAATTCTGCGTAATATGTGGGTGTGCCAATGCTATTAAAGAACACACCAGGGCGGTCTGTGTATGGAGCCTCTTACTATGGCTTGTGAGTCACTATAAATGCAGACATGTTGATGTGGTATTTGACATGTGGCAATTGGTGAATATAGTCCTTTGAACCATGCTGCCCTTTATTGATCTCACTAAATGTTTTTTAAAAATCAAAAACAGGTCTCAGTCTGAATCAGCCCCATCTGTAGCCCTCAGTTTGCTTAAAGGCACTAGAATAGATTTCTATCCATTTGCAGATCTTCACAAAAATGTTTTTTTTAAGACAAAGTGTTAAATACACCTTTAGGTTTCCTTGGATAAACATCCCTTTGGTCTCAGGAAAGAATCAGAGCTGCTACCGGTCAAATTTTCTTCCTTCCCAATCCCTCAGAAAAGGGAAATTGTAAACTAAGCCTCTTATAAGTCCCATCACGTATAATAAGTAGGACAGATATTATTCTCTGTGTCTTTGCTGTGCTATTTCAGCTTGACATTGGAGCTGAGAAGCTGAATCCAGACAGAAAGGCAGACAATGGTGTTTCCACTTGCTGTTCCATACATAGCTCATGAATTCTCATTTGCATTGAAGACCACAAATGTCCAGTTCTTGGCATTCTGTGAACACACTCTCGAGTGTGACCAAGAACGAAACCAAAGGAAGTGAGATCAACAGCTTCCAAGTAAGGAAAAACAAGGCATTTTGTAAAAAGTTGGGCCAGACTTTGAGATAATCGTCTAGAGAGGGAGAAATCTATAGCTTGGCTTTCTTAAACAAGGAATCCCTAGCGCAGTGTTTCCCAAGCTTGGCATTGGGAATTGAAGTCCACCCATTTTAAAGCTGCCAAGGTTGGGAAACACTGCCCTAGGACAAGAGCACCCAATGTATCTCTAAGAAACAATGCAAAGTTAACAACCTCAATTCACCATACTGATTACCGTGATGAGATATATTTGTGCCTTCAACTTAACCAATCCCTGGTGACTTCCTGGACAATTCCTTGCAATTTTATTGGCAACATTTTCAGAAGTAGTTCATCTTCTTACTGCTGAGGATTGACTGGCCCAAGTTGGCTTCAGGCTTAAGTTGAGACTAGAAGTTACAATTTCCTGATTTCTACTTTGGGGCCTTTAACTACTACACGTAAGCCAACTCGCTCTCTTGCCGTGGTGGTAGGATTGTATGAAAAAAGATAAAGAAACATCAGTGAGGCTTTCATAAATCTATTCTCTTCTAGCATCATTCTTTTTTTTTTTTTTTTTTAATTTATTTATTTAAAACAGTACATCAAACAAAAAAAAGAAATAGTCAAACAAATGATCGCGACAGAAACTTTACATGATATTTACACTTTCTACGGTATGTAGGCTTCAGTCAAATTTAACAAATATTAAACATAGTCCTGGTTATACTTGACTTTTTGGGTGTCTGTTGTTCAACCAAACATACCATTTGTCCCAACATTGGAAATATACGGAGTCCTTTTGATCTCGCAATGCTTTAGTCAGTCTGTCGGCTTCCGCATAATCCAAAATTTTCTCCAGAATCAAATCTTCAGCCGGCAGATCTTTCCCCTTCCAATGTTGTTCCTGATTCCACCATTCCCTGGACTTACTTCTCTACTGTCTTCCTATCATCTCCAAGCAAACCAAATGACCCTGACTGTGCTCTTAGATTCCTCTCTTCTTTGGGACAGCAAAATCATTTGGATCTACCAGCAAAGCAAAGAGACAGGGAGGATAGAGGGAAGGAGAAAGAACCAACTGTCAGCCTATGAATCAACTGATGGCTAATAAACCCTTCCTTCTCTAGATTATAACAAGATTTGTTCCTTTATAATCAGATTGGGTTTCTGCATTGTGTCCCCCTCTGTGCTATATAAGAGTCCTGTTTTCCTCATGGCCACTTAAAACAGCCTTCCCAAATGCAGTGTTTACAATTTGGTTGGGCTGTAATCCCATCATCCCCAACTAACCCTGGCAGAGATGTCATAGCTGCAAATAACCCAACTGAAAGCTGAAGGTTGGGGAAAGGGGTCAGGGTGGCACTGAAGGCCATTGTGGCTTAAAGTTAGCCATATAAATCTTTAGGCCAATGAAGATTTGGCTTTTCTGGGATAAGTAGTAAATATTAAAGAACAAAGCCTTGTAGACTCCTCATTTAATGACTACCTTATTTAGTGATCATTCAGTTACAAAAGTGATGAAAAAATAAATTTATGATCAGTCCTCACATTTATGACCTTCGCACATCTATAGGGCAAAGGAAAGTTGAAGTAAAATTGTTGCAGTTTCACTTAGTAACTGCTTCAGTTAATGACTGAATTGCTGGTCCCTGTTGTGATCACTAAACAAGGACCACCTGTAATTGCAGTGGGTTCCTAATAAACACAGTAGTGTTATCTACCACCTAGCGTACTAAACCTTAAATTCAGAAGACTAACAAAATGTAACTGTAGTTTTACAACATGTTGTCCCTAAGCAAGTAAACAATATTGTGGCTTAATGTGGTGGATTGTCTCAAAATGAGACTTGGATTCCCACACCAAGGCTACAGATCTTACAATGCAAAAATCCAGATCTTACACTTTCTGTATCTTTATGGCACCCTCTGGTGGTTATCCAGATTTTTGCAGCTTACTTCTGATAGCTTGAAACAAAATTGCTGAATCATTAACCATTAACAATGTACCAAAGCCCATTTTGGCTCGTCACTCAGCGTGTTATAAAACTCACCTCCTTGTCAATTAAAAACAGAGAGGTGCTGTGCCTTTCAAAAGACAAAGAGAAGGCATTAAGCGTATGGGCACCATCCAGCATTGTGTGTACGTGTGCCTATGTCCCTTTCCGCAGCCTGGGAACCTCCCAGTTGCTCCCTCCACTCCATCACACGCTGAACACTCTCACAAGTTTCCAAATTGTCAGTTAAAAACATTATTTTCCAACCACAGACAACTGTTTGACATTACTGCCGAGTGAGGGAAGGCAATCCAGGGGCTGGGCCGCAGGGAGGGCACGTAGCCATATGGGAGAAGCTGGAGAACCCAGGAGCTGTGGGCTCCTCTTTGGCTTGTAGCAGGCCAGAAGCCACCAGCTGGCCTTGTGACAGGGAGGCAGTGTTGAGGGAGAGCTGTACTTGGCTTTATCCCATGTTTCAGAGGGAGAGTTGGGCTTTCCTCAGAACCCAGATCCTTTATTTTAGAGAGACTTTCATCACCCTTGACATACTTACAACAGTGCCCCCTCCTGCCCCAGAACGTCAAAACTGATTTAAAAACCACCTATTTGTAAACATGACTTGAAAAAAAGACAAAGCAAGACTGGCAAAGGAAAGAAAATGTACTTTTTCTTATCTAGCATGTAATTCTTTACTAGTAAAAAGTGCAATGGGCTTTACGTATGCATGTTCCTCCCCAATCAGGCACCTAGTGCTAGACTAAACTCCCATTCACAGCAGTCTTCCTGGTCCCTCCCAATGTTAGATTATAAATTCCAAGAAGAATGGGGTGATAAGAACTGTCACTCCCAGGTATGGTGAGGTTGATTTATAATACATGGTTAAAAGTAGTTGTTTCAATGCAATCAGCAATTCTACATTCCTGTTAACTTAATTAATCAGGCTTGCTAAGGAGTAGTAAACAAATAAATTTTCCTTTTAGTGAGTGGTTTATACCAAAAAAAAACCTACAGGAATTTTAGATCTATTAAGGAAAGTTGTATTATGTCTGCATACTGGGTTCGTCTAACTGAACTGGCAATCAAATATTGATTTGACCTTGTTAGAAAAGCATTGTGGTTGTGGGTTGAAATGATCTAAGGGGCCCTCTCAGGGATGGTAGACTAGTGATATCCCTTGGCAAACCAGCAATTCCTTATTGTTGTAAGTCACCAAGGAACAGATACTTGTCTCAATATCCCAGATTCTGGAAATGGGAAGGGATCCCAGAAGTCACTTAATCCAATCCTAAATGAGTGGGATTTGACTACAATAAATAAATAAACAATAAATAAATAAATCTCTTTACTCAAATCTTTTCCCATTTCAGATCAATCAGATCAGATCAATCAGGCTACAAAAAAAACTGGGCAATCATTTTAGAAGACAGAAAAAAATACAAGTTTACTACCCTGTTTCCCCCCAAATAAGACATCCCCTGATAATAAGCCCAATTGGGCTTTTTTTAAAAAAATATTTTTTTTATTATAGTTCAAATAAAAATAAAAACAAAAACAAATGTA
The DNA here is from genome assembly GCA_022577455.1 of Arizona elegans. Lineage (NCBI taxonomy): Eukaryota > Metazoa > Chordata > Lepidosauria > Squamata > Colubridae > Arizona > Arizona elegans. The sequence continues at coordinate 127,690,232 of JAKOOJ010000004.1, forward strand.
TAATAGTTTTTCTATCTCGGTGTAACATCACATATATATATATATATATATATATATATATATATATATATATATATATATATATATATATATATATATATATATGTTTTCTCAGGTTTTCGCGGGTGTTTGTATGTAGGTCTTTGGTTATTCGGGTCTTCTCCCACGTAAAATTGGAAGTGTCTTGGCGACGTTTCGACGAAGTCTCATTCGTCATCTTCAGGCTGGTGTTCTCGGCTTCGTGCTTCCAGGAAGCACGAAGCCGAGAACACCAGCCTGAAGATGACGAATGAGACTTCGTCGAAACGTCGCCAAGACACTTCCAATTTTACGTGGGAGAAGACCCGAATAACCAAAGACATATATATATATATATATATATATATATATATATATATATATATATACACACACACACACACACACACACACACACACACACACATATATACACACACACACACACACAAATAATCAGAAAGTAAAAATAGAAACTATTTACAGATTCTTATATACAAATTTACATTTCTAATACTTATTGATTACCATAGTTATACCATCATCTATAATTATAATCCAACATTATCCTTTGTCGCACTCCCATCATTTCTGGATCCAATCATACCACATGTTCCAACTACTATAAAAATCTGAGTCTCTTTTACCCTTGATCAGTTTTGCAAGTCTGTCGGACTCCACAGATTCCATGATTTTATAAATTATTTTTGAGTGCATTGGTAAATCCTCGGTCTTCCATTCTGAAAGAATAATCACTGCAGGGAGACTGGCATTCGCACAAGAAAGCCCAATTGAGCTTTTGAGTGCATGGCAATACGGCCAAGCACTTATTTCAGGGTTCAAAAACATATAAGACATGGTCTTATTTTTGGGGAAACATGGTAAATATGACTAACACTTACTAATTGCCCACATTTTTGTGATGGGATTTGGTCACCTTACCCTTATAAACGAGATTTCAGAATGCACGGCAGGAGTGGGAATTTTATTATCCAACCCTAACCCCTTTCCCGTTAAAAAACAAAACAAAACAAAATCCTTAATTAGGCAAGAAATAGATAAAATTTTGGAGAATCTGACAGCAGCTTCACAAATGTAATTAACAGCCTCCTAATGTTCAGAAATCCAGATTTACTGATGAGGGTGAGTAAGACAGGATGGATTTTCAGAAAGTTTTATCGTATTTCCACGATAAGACCCTGTCTTACATTTTTTTGAACCCTGAAATAAGCGCTTGGCCTTATTGCCATGTGCTCAAAAGCCTGATTGGGCTTATTATCAGGGAATGTCTTATTTTGGGGGAAACAGGGTATATCCTGTATGGTAGTTACAGATGAACTTTTGATATCATGAAATCAACTGTGATAATTTCACTTCCCTTCTTGCTGCAAGGACATCACATATAAAAATTAACTCCCGGTTTATCATTTCACCAGATTCATGTGGGGATAGTAGTAGATTATTGCAACGCTTCTCGAAATGGGCTTAATAAAGGGCACCTAACTGAATGTAAGATTAATCCAAATATCCTGCAGTGATCTCCTTCCAATTTCTAACAATCTAAACAGGGATTTTAGCCATGCTAACTTGGCATTTTAACCCAGTGTAGATTCCTTTAGAAAAGGGGTGTTTGCTACTCACTTTCAATTACTGCCATCGTGCACAACCCCCTCTGCCCCTGTCCTCCCCTTGCAGCTGCTTGGAGAAGCAGAAATCTTCCCCACATAAATCAGTTGCGGCCCCTTGACAGCCAGACCTGTGTCTGGGAGTCTTAAGAATAGAGGTCAGATTGTAAAATATTGGGGTACATGACGAATGGTGCAAGAGGGGACAGCGTGAGCCAGCGGTGTGTGGGGGTGTTGTGTGCTACTTGTCCTTGGGGGTCCATGCACTCAGCAGATTAATGAGTGGGTGGGCTGACAGGTGTGGGGGAACCCTGTCAGGACAAAGGCACCCCCTCCTTCCCTTGCTGCTTCTCTCCTCCTGGCAAAGGAACCGGTTAGTCTGCCCCAGCCTGCTGGAATTGGCAGGAGAGAGACAGCAGCTTAATGAGAAAGTGTGAACGATGAAGGCCTGGGGGAAAGGGAAGGCAAAGGCAAGGGACACCTGAGTTTGGTGAGAGGGGGCTAAAAGAGAGGTTCTTGGGTCAGGGTCTTAATACAGCCAGTTCTTTAGGGATAACAAATGCAATCATGAAATATCTATCTATACTTTACCTAAACATGTTGCAGCCAGAATCCCTAGTATTGATCTCCTGCATGAGCAGGGGGTTGGACTAGTTGACCTCCAAGATCCCTTCCAACTCTGTTACTGTTACACATACTTTCAAGTTTCACAGAAGCCTTCAGCAGAACAGAATCAGCCAGAGTGAGGAAACAGAGGAAGTGGAAATATAAAGGAACCTGAATTGAAGAGAACTAGAAAAAGATTCCCTTAAGCTTCCACTGGTTTAAATTTATTAATTATGTGATATGCAATCAGTTAATGAATTAACGGCGTAATCTTTTGTGCAGTTACTTATGCATAAGTAAAGTCAATGGGTATTTCTTTGTAAATGTGAGATTTGCTGGGAATTGGAATGCAGGCAGTCCTCATTAAGTGACTACAAGTGGGACCGGCCACTTGGTCATTAAGCAAAGCAGTCATTAAGTGGAACCGCAACTGTACTTATGATCTTACTCCAGCTTTCTATTGCTTTACAGAGCTGCAGAGGTCATAGAGAACTGGTCACAAAGTTACTTTTTCTGTCCTAACTGTGAACATTGCTAAACAAGACAGTTGCTAAAGTAGGACTACTTGTAGCTTTACATAAAAATTAGGCCATCTTTCATTTTTTAGGATTTAAGATAGTGGGGCCTTACATATGTTAGAAAAGCCATCTTTTTTCTATATGTGACAAGAAATGCCTGTTGCAAGACGTAAGCAGCCAGTCATTGTTTTTTTTAATTATGTGTACTAAAAATAAAGGTTTATTAATCTAGCTAGCTTTTCATACTTCAACACTGCTTGAAAATAGTGGATTAGGTTAATTAATATAATTGCTTGATTGCTTAAGTTATCAGCCTTAATTAGTACCATAAAACTAGAGTGCAGACAAAGGGACAGTTTACAAAATGCCTAGCATGAAATGAAGTTTATTTTCCTTGTTTGGTGCCTCCTGTTCTTTGTATTGTGTCCAATGACAGCCTTCTTCAGGTAGGTATCCTCCAGATGTGTTGGGACCATAACACCTAACACATCTGGAAAGCCTCAGGCTGATGTACTTTGATAAATGATATGACATAGCAAATTACAATAGTTTAACAAAGAGGGAAAGATGCATTTGCTCAAAACTAATGAAAGGGAACATCACATGGCTTTTTAAAAAATAGATAGTCCTCAACTCACAGTCGGGACCAGAACTTCATTCATAAGTTTCTTCGGTTATTTAGTTGAGGCATCTCTGGATCAAACCCAATTTTACAATTGTTTTTACGATGGCCATTAAGAGAATCACATGCCTGTAAGTCCAAATCATATACACTGCTCCTGCGCGAGCTGCACTGGCTCCCAGTGGTCTTCCGGGTACGCTTCAAGGTGTTGGTTATCACCTTTAAAGCACTCCATGGCATAGGGCCTAGCTATCTTCGAGACCGCCTGCTGTCACTGACAACCTCCCATCGACCCGTGCGCTCCCACAGAGAGGGTCTCCTTGGGGTGCCATCAGCCAAACAGTGTAGGCTGGTGACCCCCAGGGGGAGGGCCTTCTCTGTGGGGGCACCTACCCTCTGGAATCAACTGCCTCCAGAGATAAGGAGAATCCAAGACCTCAGTGCCTTCCGCCGTGCCCTTAAAACCTTCCTTTTCCACCAAGCCGGGCTGGCCTAATTTTTTAAGTGTTTTTAAGTGTTTTGTTTATTATTTTTAATTAACGGGGCCAAATTTATATATGTATATTTTTAACTGTATTTTAATATTTGTACTTGATGTTTTTACTTGGCTGTTCACCGCCCTGAGTCCTCAGGGAGAAGGGCGGTATACAAATTCAAAATAAAATAAAATAAAATAAAATAAATATGGTTGTTAAGTAAATTGGTCTGGTCTAGTGGTTCAGGCACTAGGCTAGAAAGCAGGAGACCATGAGTTCAAGTTTCACCTTAGTCATGAATGTCACATAGGGACTTTGGGCTAGTCACTATTTCTCAGCCCAACCCACCTCACAGGGTTGTTGGGGGAAAAATAGGAGAAGGGTGTGTTGGGTATGTTCACCACCTTGAGTTATTTCTAAAAATAAAAAGGCAGGATACAAACAAACAAACAAATAAAATCACAGAGTCATAAAAGCGAATCCATTATCCCAAATGGGTGGGGTCTTTGTGCAGGATATTGCAAATCTGGGTCCTGTGGTTACAACCCTGTTGTAAGCTTGTTGCCAAGTGCACAAAATGTGGTCAGGTGACTGTGGTGGGGGAAGCACATTTTACAATGACTAGAGGTGTCTGTAAAGCACTCTTTTCAAAACTGCCATTAAACAAGTTGAAGGCTACCTCTTAAGGACATTCCTGGTATGCAGTGGTGGAATCCAAATTTTTTTACTACCGGTTCTGTGGGTTTGGCTTGGTGGGCGTGGCGTGGCGTGGCTTGGTGGCATGGCAGGGTAAGGATACTGCAAAATCTCCATTCCCTCCCCACTCCTGGGGGAAAGATATTGCAAAATCTCCATTCCTACCCCGCTCTGGGGCCAGCCAAAGGTGGTATTTGCTGGTTCTCCAAACTACTCAAAATTTCTGCTACCGGTTCTCCAGAACCTGTCAGAACCTGCTGAATAGCACCCCTGCTGGTAGATCATCAAACAATAAGGCAACAAATTAACAAATAAATATTGTTAGTAGGACAGCAGAGATCTGAAACTGAGGTAGGGATGCTGGCAATTAGCTCTTAGAAAGTACAGTTCACGTGAGGCAATAGTATTTATCTACCGTAGTAAAAGCACTGCTCCTCCAACCATTCAATAGTTGTTTTATATAAGAGGTTAATAAACTTGCACAAAGTGCTCACAATTTTAATTCTGAGGCTAAATTTTACATTCCTAACTTGTATTTGTGACATCCACTGGAGTTGTGCAACCACATCTCAAATGTATAAAATTCCCAAATGAGCCAGTAGTTAAGTCTTAGACTAAGAGTCAGGAGACTCTGGGTTCCAATGTACCCTGAGCCTTGGAAGCTCCACTGGGTTAGTTACTCTCTCCTAATCCAGTCTACCTATTGTTGCTTTGGGGGAAAATAGACAAGGGAGTGCTGTGTGTGCTGCTGATTGAAAAGATGGGATCTGAATCGAATTAAGTAAATGTTGAAGATGTGAAGTTCACTGGTAAATTTTACATTTTTAATTTTCTCCTATCAGCATCCACGTTGCACAGATATGTTCTTTTGGCAGGTTGAAAAGTTACAATTGATATATGTGATCTAACTCAAGATACCAAATCCAGTCTGAGTTGTTGGGGTTTTCCCCAATGATATCATTCCCACTGAGTTAGCAGTTTCCTCCCAAGGTCACTGTAGAGATGGTTGAATCTTTAATCATCTCAGATTTTGTCTGCCTTTGCTTGGGTCCAACCTGGAGGGCAGCTAAACACCAACAGTTTCCTTAATACACTCCCTGTTACCTCAGCATTTCTTTGCCCCATGTATTAAATTTTCCAGAATGTCTGCAAACAGCATTTTTGAGCAAACACCTGGTATGCCAAAAGCCAAAAGCAAGGCAGGCCTTTCTTTCACACACACACCCTAGCCTTTCAAGGCAAGAACCAGTTTTGAGTGATGAGGAGAAAAACTATTATCTTCGATGGGATAAAAGTCCTTTTCTTGTCTATGCTCAGTTTGCCATCCAGTGGTTCTTTTCAGGAACTTCACTCACAGGAGCATCCTAAAGCAAAGCCAACTCTTGGTTTGCCAGAAATGCAACTTGTTTTGACTAGCTAGACTCCCTTCAGTCTCAAGGAATTCTGTTAAAAGTGTATGAGAAAGGTAGAGAGCTCTAATAGGAGAGCCATTCATTTTTCCCTCAAATTCCCAGATTTCTTTTGAGAGACACTTAACAATTAACCCAGTTGAACTTATGGCTTAGCTCCAATTTAGAGAGAGCAGAACATCGATTTTTATCTGCTATGCCAAAAAAATAAGATTCAGTGAACACTGAAAAGTTACCAGGTTCAAGTATAGAACCAAAGTGTGAGAGAAGAAATATCATAGATGTGACTTAATGTCTTTCACTAACAATGACTCTCTGCACAGAATAACAGGAATTCCTCTTTCGTACCGCTGGTTGATTTTGGTGTTTTTGTTCTATCAAATATAAACAGGATGGAGGAAGGAGGAAGAGAGGGAGGGGAAGTGATGATGATGATAATGATGATGATGATGGCAATGATAGTTCCATGACTTCAAATCATTGGAATTAATACCCAGTCAAGCAGACTGTAACAAACAGACTCATTGAACAAAGGGTTTGGAGTAGAAGACCTCCAAGGTCCCTTCCAACTCTGTTATTCTGTTATCCTCATCCTGATTTTCATATAGGTAGTCCTCAACTTACAACTGCAATTGGGTCTGAAATTTTGCTTGTAAGCTGTCACGGTTGAAAGTTTGAAGCACCCATGTGACCAGACCTGATTTTAAAACTGGTTTTACAGCAGGCATTAATCGAATCATACCATCCTAAGTGCAATCTCATTCTACTAAATGGGCAGTTTTTGCCCCAAAAAATCACAAATTGCAGTTGTGTAACTGTGGTGGTGCAACCTGTTGTAAATATGAGCTGATTGTCAAGTGGCCAAAATGTGGTCATATGTTCACAGGGCAGATGGGTGTGGCATGACATTTTACAACATCTGGAAGGGCTATAATATACTCTTTCCAAGGCTGTCCACTGTAACTCTGAATGGTGTTTAACCAACTGGCCATAAATCAAGGACTACCTGAATTCTTTATTACAACTTGCCACTGCTCCGTGTTCCATAACTGAAAGGAAAGCTGGACATGTTCAGGTCATCCTTAATTGTAAAAAGGGTATTCACACCTCCCCTTGCCCTGTAAAGATGAAACCTTTGTATTATTGGGGGGGAGACCAAGTAGGTATGTATTCAATTGTTTGGGAGCACTCTTTGTTATGAATGGCTTGGAGGCCCAACAAAATATTAAACTGTTGTTGTGAGACCATTTGTAGGGAAATTTCTCTCTCCTCAGGTAATTGCACTCTGCAAAGTGCAATGAATCTTACTTTCCTATCACATAACCAGTTTTGGGATTAAAAGACCTAGATTTCCAGCTCAGATATCACATCTTGGAAAGCTGCCCTACCCAATTCCCCAGGCTCTTTTTCAAAAGCTTGGTCTAGTGGTTAAGGCACCACGCTAGAAACAGGAAGCTGTGAGTTACAGTCCTACCTTAGGCATTAAAGCTCTCTCTCTCAGCCCAACCCACTTCACAGGGTTGTTATGGGGAAAATAGGAAGAGGAAGGAGTATTAAGTATGTTTGCCACCTTGAGTTACTTATAAAATAATAAAGGCAGAATTTAAAAAATCTACCGGTAATTAAAAATTTAAAAAATAACGATGGTTCTAACATTTCTGACCCTTCATGCTTATCAAAATATTGAGTTTCTAATAAGATTACCAAATGACCATACTTACTAGCCAACCTCCAAAGCAAGAATCCAGATCTCAGGGGCTTTTACAATTTTTACCAGTAGTGATATTTATTAATTTATATCCCATTTTCCCTTGAAGAACTTAAATTGGCATCCATAGTCCTAGATTCTATTTCTCCTCAATCCTGTGAAACAGAGAGCTAAGATAAGCCTCAAATAATTAAATGAGCTTCTTGGGTTCAAGGATGAGCCTGGGTGGTCTTAGCCGAGCTCCTTAACCCACATTAAATCACTGTGCAAAGCATATGATTGTACTATCACAGCTACGTATGCTTATAAGGCATTAAGAAGGATAGTACCAAGGTCAGTATGCTTCATCATTCAGAAGTTGAGGCACTTTTCCAGAATTCAGTCTTCTAGAATTAAGGAGAAACTTCCCAACAGTGAGGACAATTAACCAGAGGAAGAGTTTGCCTTCAGAAATTGTGGGTCCTTCATCACTGGAGGTTTTTAAGAAGAGACTGGATAGCCACTTGTCTGAAATGGTATAGGATCTCCTGCTTGAGCAAGGCTAGACTAGAAGACCTCCAAGGTAAGACTTTCAGCTCTATTTTGATTGAAGTTCTGACTGATTGATTGAACTTTTGAAGTTCTGACTGATTGACTGATTGCAGTGATCCTGTCTATTGAAAACTCTGACAAAAAAGTTCACCAGGCATGAGCAAGGATTCCTTAAAATCTTTGGTTAAGAAATAATTCAATAGTTCTTAAATCTGCTACTTGTAAATGCTATTTTAAAAAATGATTTTTTTTTATTTTGGAGGTTTTTAAATTTAGGCCAGTCACTATGAATTATACAAATTGGCGGGTAGGTAGATATACTTTCTACCTCACACTCTTTCCTTGGTAAACCCATCCCTGAGTGCAGGCAAAGTTTGGTGTTCCTAACTTAACTTCAGCAACATGTGCAGAGAGGCGCCATGTCATATCGTGCTCCTTTTAAAAGGCATTGTCTCATGCTGTTTTAGATGGCAAGAGTTTTAGGGCTAGGGATTTTTTGACAAGTCTTATTCCATCTCTTCCTCCTCAGTGAGTCTTTTCTATTGAATTATATTTTAAAGGAAAAGTAGTAAATGGTAAATACTGGAGGTTAACTAAGGACCACAGCATCACTTGGAACCCTAGTAAAAATTAAGTAATAAGACAAAGTAAGTGCCAAATTAAAATCCCACTTGAAAAGACCCAAGTCTGTAAGCACTGATCCCTCTAATCCAGTCCCGCAGTTCTGGATTTTCAATGAAACCCTGAAACTCATCTTGGCTTGTCCAGGTTGATGCTACCATTTTTCAAATCCGTGTATAGCACTGCTTTCTATTGGGCCATAGAAACCCAGAAATCTCCCTTTCATCTTTCTACATCTGTGCCTTCCCTAGAGATGGTCATTCCTTTCCCCGGACGAGGAAGAGCACTCTGCACATACTCAGAAACTATGCACACAAACACATATACACACAAAAAAAACCCATCCCCAAGCATGCTGCTAATTCGATACCTTCCAGCCCTTTTTGAGAAAGAGAAAAGGGGCCCGGGAGGGCAAGGAGAAGGAGCAGCGGGCCCAGATGCGCACCATTGGGCCCCGGCGCATCCCAGCGGGCGGAGGGAAATTGTCCAGCGAGGGGCCCGGCTCGCCGACTCCTCCATGGAGCAATCGTGGCAAGGCAACCCTACCCAGCCTCCCCCTCCCCCTTTGGGCGAGGGGCTGTCCCAAGCCGGCTTCCCCTTCCTTTCGGCGCTGACTGACAGGGATCGCAGCCACTGCCTGCCCTGTGGAGGGGGGACTAACCCCAGCCTCTCCGGCGCAGCCCGGGAACCAACCTGGTGGCCACCTCCAGGGCAGTTCAAGGCGAGGAGGGCTGGAGCGGCGCAGCGGGCGAGGCGACGGGCTGGGTCGGGCCGAGCCGGCCAGGGTATGATGGGCGCCGCGGAACTCAAGGCGGAGCCGCCGCCGCGGCCAATGCTGCTCCTGCTACCGCTGCCGCTGCTACCGTCGCCGCCGCCGCCACAAGAGCCCTAAAAGAGAGCCGCGCTGGAGGCGCCCCGGCCCAGGTAGCGCAGCCGGGCCCGGGGCGCGCCAAGGCGGGCGAAGAAGGGAAGGAGGGCGGGCGAGCGAGCGAGCGGAGGAAACAAAGGGGGAGCGGAGAAGTAGTTGGAGCCGGGACTCCCGGGCTTTAGGCAGGCGGCTGGAGCCGGAGGAGGATCGTCGGGCTTGGAGCTTTTGCACGGGGACTCGGCGCTTCTCCCGGTCCGTTAGGGCTGGCGGGGGAGCCCGGGCTCCAAAGCGGTTCCGCGAAGAACGGGAGTCGGAGCTTGGGACCAGAACTTCGGCAGTTCTTCGGGGTGGAAGGAGGAGGGCGGCGGCGGCGTGGAGCCCGCGATCGTCCCGTCCCCACCCCGGGAGACAGGGCTAGTCCTGCCGGGTCCGTTAGAAAGGAGGCGGAGAGGAAGGCGGCTGGGTTGGCGCCAGGAGGAGAATACCTGGGTCCTTTGAGGGAAGAGATGAATGGGCGCCTCATGCGCCATGGAGAGGGCTGCGGGTGGGCTGTCCGCCGAAGGCAAGAGGGGCTTTCCTTGGAAACACGCTTCTCGTCTTGGAGAAACCCAGCCGTCTGGACCCCTGGTTTCTCCGGAGGAGAGAAAAGAGAAGAGGCTCAAATGCATCTTTCTGAATGTGCATTTGGGTTTTGCCAGGCAGCTGCATGGGGGAAAAGGAGGTACAGGAAAGATGGATGGTGGTGGTGGGAATAATAGCCCAGGATCCGCCTTGAGTAAGACAAAGTGGGATCTTACTTGGCCCAAGGCATCTCGGTCACTTTTTTTTTTTTTTTTTTGTCCCAACTAGTGGTGGGATTCTGGATTTCTTCAGGGCAGGAAGTGTTGGAAGAGATAACCCCAGTGTTAAAAATATTAATTTTTAAAATTAACGTGATGGCCCCGGTGTGCTCAGTTCTTAAAAGAACTCCATTGCTACATTTTTAAGAAACCAGAAATCCCTAATAGGGGATTTCCCAGGATCCCATGTCAAAATGGGAGTTGTAGTCAAAATGTATCATCAGGTTAGGAGTGGCTGCCACACAAATTTTGCTTTAGGTCACAAGGATTTTCCTGTAGATTTGTTTAACTTCAGCAGCCCAAGAACAAAGGAACTGCAGTTCGAGGTACACTATCCACCAATTTAGGATAAAATTATATGTATGATTCAGAAAAGAGTAGTTTAGCAATAGGGTTCAGTGTGCCCTTCTTGGTTCTCTGAGTTTAGTACAACACTGGTATTTTCTCCTCTTGTTCCCATAAAGGAAAATCTTGTGGTATATCTAATGAAATAGATTGGCAGATGATTCAGAACAGATCGAATCATGTACTTTAAAGTTCATAATTATTGCTACTAGACGCAGGGAAGACTTTTAAAAATACTATATTTACCATATAGGGAATGGGCCTAAAGATGGAATATCAAGATGCTCCATGTACAATTCGAATTGCCCAGTGAAAAAGTTTGGCATTTAGTGTGAGATTAACCAAAGAACTTGCCAATTTCTTTATGCGCGGCCAGTTTAGATGAATCATAGACACAAGGTGGAACAATGAAAGCCATATGCTTAAATAAATCCTTTCAGCAATGGGCTCTGCTGGCTTGGGATTCTAGCAATTGTTTAACACCTGAGGAGATATCAGATTGGGAAAAGCCAGCCCAAATCCAGTGGTGAAATCCAATTTTTTTTACTACCGTGGGCATGGTGTGGCTTAGTGGGCATGGCAGGGGAAGGATACTGCAAAATCTCCATTCCCACCCCACTCTAGGTGAAGAATACTGCAAAATCCCCATTCCCTCTCCACTCGGGGGGGGGGGGGAAAGGATACTGCAAAATCTCCATTCCCACTCCACTCCAGGTGAAGAATACTGCAAAATTCCCATTCCCTCCCCACTCGGGGACGGGGGGAGGATACTGCAAAAACTCCCTTCCCATCCCACTCTGGGGCCAGCCAGAGATGGTATTTGCTGGTTCTCCAAACGACTCAAAGTTTCCTCTAACGGTTCTCCGAACTACTCAAAATTTCTGCTACCAGTTCTCCAGAACCTGTCAGAATCTGCTGGATTTCACCACTTCCCAAATCAGTATACTATTAGGTATACTGAGAAAAGGTATCAAAGTTTTTTTCCCATATTTTGCTTGGTCTAAATGCATACAAGCAAAGTATGAAATAAAAGTCTCTTTTCTAGAGTCGCCCTTACAATATACTAGATAAGACCATGCCTGTATGATCTGCTGAGTTTAAGTCACCCTGAAACATGATTGGGGAATTAAGATCTTGATCGATGCAGAGGTAATCAAATTAACTATCCCTGCAGTACACAGTCTCACAGCAGATATATAAGGCACTTATGCATTTTCCTTGAGCTTAAAAAAAATGGAATAAAAATTTCTAATGGCTTTGGAATTGGAGGCACAGGGTGGGGGGGTTGCTGGATCTTTGCCCACCTCCCTCCTGAGCCCAATTAATTCCCTACATGTTCACAGAGATTGAAAAGAAGCTGGAAAAGTAGAGATGATGCTGTCAGAACAACTCTGCTTTGCAGTCATTCCATCAGCCTGTTTCTATGGCAGGTGGAAACAATGGTAGTTATTGGAGACCTACAGATTCAGATGACATATCAGACTGCAACTGACGCACATTATCTGAAAAAGGGCATGATTTTAAACTTATTTAGTATCAAAAGTGTACAGCTACCCATTTTGCAAAAAGTGGCTCTGCTTTATTGTAACCATCATTGTACTCTATTGAACAGTTGAGTAGCCTAACTTCAATGGCTAAATTCACGGTATGCTTAGTGAAGTCAGTTATAGACACAGTGGATGCTTTAGCTAGTTTTAATTCTGGGGTTGGGAAGTGTAGTTAGTTAAACATAAACCCAAGCCATTTTGGAAGTTGATGGTTCAGTGCATTGTATAAATCCCCAAAGGGCGTGCTACGCAGATATAGTCAGTGTGGCTTACTAAAGTCTAGATTTACTAGATGAGCATGCGATTATCCATCTAGTCCAGAATTGTGAATTTTGATTTATTGTAACTCTATAGGGCAGTGTTTCTCAACTTTGGCCACTTGAATATGTGTGGACTACAAGTCCCACAATTCCCTAGCCAGTCTGCTGGCTGGGTAATTCTGGGAGTTCACACATCTTCAAAGTGGCCAAAATGGAGAAAAATTGCTCCATTTTGGGGTCCTAGGACAGACCATGAGGCTACAGTCTTGCCAAAAAGAATAAATGGATAAATAAATACCAGAAGCAGCAATACAGGAAAAAAACGATTTATCAAATCATTTGTTTGCCTGTTCCAGTCCTTTCTGTTCCAGAAGAGAGCATAAGGGAGAGAGTTATATTTATTGGTAGCTATTTCGCATCCTGCAGATGATTTAAGAATTTCAGGTTCCCAATTGTTTAACAGCAGTAAGGAAATGGCTCCTCATTCCGGGTGCAATATTGTGAGTTATATTTCCTTTTGGTATATCCTTCTCCAAGATCTCTGGAAATTATTTATATGTTTTTGTACACTTTAGGTTCTTGGGAAAGGATAAAGAGTTTCCACTAAAAGGTCAAATCAGATTCTTAAGTCTGTAACCTTGATTGAGGTAGGGCAAGTTTGCACCTGAAGAAGAATTTCTCCATACGCTGACTTTTATAGGATTCACTAAGGATTGAATTGGGAATCTGATGTACTATTAGTAGATTCCTTGCTGGATTTCAGCCCTTGTCCATAGGAAGGAATGTTGGAAGGCTACTTTATATCAGCCTCACTAGATCCTAGTGACATTTCAAACTGTCAAGTAGAGAAAGACATCTTTCATATGTTCTATTTAATTTTTTAAAGGAAGATGCTCAGGATTATCTTTCCACAAGGAGGAAGTTACAACAACAACTTCTAGCTGGTCTTGGCTAGAATAAAATGCTAAACTAACTTTATGCAAGACAATGTGTTCTTATATGATGAGAGAAAGAGTAAATGGATTTTAGGAGGTGCCTAATGATTCCATAAATGATCAACCATAGAATATTTTATACTGACTCTAAGCAGGTATTCCATGGTTAACTTCATCCTTATTAGGAACTATCAGATTTATTAATAAAATTTATTTATAAGATATATTGATAGGATTTATAACCTAATTTTCACTGATGAATTTAAGGTGGCATCCATAGTACTCCATCCTATTTTTCCCATAACAATCCTATGAGTCAAAGAGAGGGCTAAAAGCTCTAAATCAGTGTTTCCCAACTTTAGTAACTTGAAGATGTGTGGACTTCATTTCCCAGAATTCCCCAGCCAGAATAGAGTTGGCTGGTATGGCTGACGGGAATCCTGGCAGTTGAAGTCCACACATCTTTAAGCTGCCAAGATTGAGAAACACTGCCCTAAATCATTCAGTGAGCTGCTAATACTGCTCCTAGATCAGCCCTTTCAACCCTGCACCACTCTGCACAGAGGATATCGTGCCAGTTAGTATAATTGAAAACACCAAAAAGATTATATAGTATGCAAAAATAAATCACCCATCCCCAAGAGGGTAGTGTTAGAAGACACATTTGCGAACCAATAGGGAAGGTAAGTGAATCCCACCTCTGAATCAAATCATACTAGGAAACAAATAAATATAAATTGTAGAGCTACAAACAACAAGGTTATAGTCATAAGTGGGAGGAGATAGGTAATAGGAAGGATGAGAAGAATAATAGTAATACAGTCTTAGTAAATACCATGTTTCCCTGAAAATAAGACCTCCCCCAAAAATAAGACCTCCCCAAAAAATAAACCCGCCACCAAAAATATTTAAACCCATGCACAGCTGGTCCCTCCCTGCCATTTCCTCTGGTTAGGAAAACAGACCTGGAAATCAGGTAAGATAGCAAGAGGATTCCCGTCTTGCTCCACGCACCCCAAAATAATAAGACCTCCCCGAAAATAAGGCCAAGCACTTATTTTGGGGTTCAAAAAAATATAAGACAGGGTCTTATTTTCGGGGAAACATGGTAGTTTGACAGTGTTGTGGGAAATAGTTGTTTAGAAGTGTGATGGCATTCGGGAAAAACTGTTCTTGTGTCTAGTTGTTCTGATGTGCAGTCGAGCGTCATTTTTAGGGTAGAGATTGAAACAATTTATGTCCAGGATGTGAGGTGTCTGTAGATATTTTCTTTTTGACTCATGCAGTATACAGGTCCCCAATGGAAGGCAGGTTGGTAGCAATTTTTTTTCCTTAGTTCTAATTATCCGTTGATAATTGTGTTTGTCTTGTTTGGTTGCAGAGCCAAACCAGACAGTTATAGAGGTGCAGATGACAGACTCAATAATTCCTCTGTAAAATTGAATCAGCAGCTTCTTGGTCAGTTTGAGCTTTCTGAGTTGGTGCAGAAAGAACATTCTTTGTTGTCCTTTTTTGATGACATTTTTGATGTTAGGTGTCCATTTTAAGTCTTGAGATATGATAGAACCTAGAAACTTGAAGCTCTCTTACTATTGATACTCTGTTGTATAGTATTGTAAGAGGCGGTGGTATAGGAGGATTTCTCCTAAAATTTACCACCATTTCTACGTTTTGAGTGTGTTCAGTTCAAGATTGTTCTGGTCGCACCACAAAGGTAGTTGTTCAACCTCCCGTCTGTATGCAGATTCATTGTTGTCTCAAATGAGACCAATCACTGTTGTATCATCTGCAAACTTCAGTACTTTAACAGATAGATCTTTTGAGATGCAGTCATTGGTATATAGAGAGAAGTGGAGAGAGAACACAGCCTTGGGGGGCTCCTGTGCTAATTGTACAGGTATCTGATGTGATTTTGCCTAGCTTCACCTGCTGCTTCTGTCTCTTAGGAAGCTTATGAGCCATTTATAAGCTAGCCGATTTAGTTTAGTTAGAAGAATATCTGGAATGATGATACTAAATGCTGAACTGAAGTCTACGAAGAGAAGCCTTGCATAGGTCTTTGGATATTCAAGATGTTGTAGGATCTGTATCTCTTTTTTTAAGAGAGAGAGAGCTTAAGTGAAAGTGGACTTTCATATTACCATTCAAATAAACAGTACAGTACATTCTATACCAGTGTTTTTCAAATTTGGCAACTTTAAGATGTGGACTTCAACTCTCATAATTGTTAAATTTGCTAAATTAGAAAAATACTGTTTTATATATACTTATCCATTCATAGGTATACTTGCATACCAGGGGTGAAATGTAAAATTTGTTACTACCGGTTCTGTGGGCGTGGCTTGGTGGTGATGGGGTAATGTGACTGGGTAGGCGTGGTCAACTTTTTTCTTTTTTTTTAACTTTTCAAAACATTTTTTTTGAATGCTTTGAAAAGTCTCTGCCGATCAGGCAACTCTGCTGGGATCGTCAGAGACTTTTCAAAGCATTTTTTTTACCACCTCTTCAGCCAAGAGGTTGCAGAAAAAAATGCTTTTAAAAGTTTTTTTAAAAAGCCTCTGATGATCGTGCGGCTCAGCTTGGCATGGTGGGGGTGTGGGGGGAACCGGGAGCATTTCACCCCTGCTGCATACCTATATATACCTATCATTCATTAAGGCTTATTCCCAAATCGGTGAATGCTGAATTGTAGTTCCAGTAATAATAAACATAAGTAATTCTCTTCTCTGCTGGGATTCATTGCAGGATGTGACAGAAGAGACACCAGATACACAACTAAGCTGGGAGCCTCTACCTTCAAAGCTGAAGAAATTTAAACAGTTGTAGTCTGTCACATAAGTGAAATGACATTAAGCAGAGATTAGACATATTCCTGAAGGAGATTATTTTCATTCCCTGTTTCTGATACTTAGCTATGAATGCTGATATTTATGTAGGAGGAAGAGCACCACTGACTGAAAAATGGTAGCACGAGCAGACTTAGGAAGACTCCATAAAATATGTAGAAGGAACAAATTAAGATGACATGTAGGAATTTTGATGGAGGTAGTCCTCAATTTATGACTGGCTGCGTAGTGACTATTTGAAATTACGTGAGACACCCACCCACCAAAAATGCTATTTACAACTCAGTTCCAGAGTTCAAACGGCCACATTCCCCTGTCACATGACTGCATTTTGATCACTCAGCAACTGGCCCACATTTATGACCATTTGCAGAGTACCTCAGTCATATAACCATGATTTATCATGTTTTTGCAAGAAACTGGCAGTTTACTTCCTTTCCAGCAGAAAACAGCCCATGACAAACAATGGGTTTTACGGTTACGACCATCACAAAGAAGATTCTAAAGTCAGGTTGGTCGCTGATGATGACCCATTTTACAATTGTAATTGCCAGGAACAATTACGATCATAAGTTAAGGACTACCTGTATTTAAAACTGCTTCTTGACAGGAGTTTATTGCAAAACAGCCCTGTCTCATTCATAGATTTTTATGGAACATTCAGATGCTACTTTTAGTTCTAATTATATTCATTTATTTTCTTCTTTCTGTATTTCCTTCTTTTCACAGAAAAACACACAAAAGTGTGGAGTAGAAATGGGAGGACCACACAAGCATTTTGGGCAAAGGGGTAGGAATGGATCAGAGAGCTGGCATCCTGAATCATAGCTCTCTATCCTATTGTGTATTCTCAAAGGTCCTACTTACTAGTTGTGATTTCTATATTGAAATACAGTCTTCCAAAGCAATAAATAATTTATATGCTCCTGAAAACAGGAGGGGAAATGCATTGCTTTCTTCTCTGTTGATGATTTCCTGATTTCTGATTGGATATTATTGTATTATCCAATGTGGATGTATTGAGAATTCCAGAAACAATGGACTTTTTGAAGACAGAATGGACATTCTTACATTCCCTTTTGTTAGCAAATATATTCTAATTCAGGGTTCCCTTCTTGATGTCTTATAGAGTTATAAACCGGGACATCTGGAGGTTACTGTTTTGTAGAAAACTAGACCATTTTGTATTACTATCCAGGCCTTTGATTGAGGCTGCCAGAGAAAATGTCCATAGGTAATCGTTTGAACCTCGTATATTAACACCTAATTGCCATTGCCTAGGTGTGAAACCAGTGTGAAACCAGTATTAGTGGTAGGCAAATAATGGTTGCGAAAGTGATATTTAAGAATGGGCCTGATGCTTCTGAGTATAATTCTTAATGATTTTTTTCCGTTTCTGTATCAGGGAGGTGCCCTTTTACTTAATCATCACATCACTGGCAGGAGGATACCTTTAAAGATTGTCCATCCTTTCCTATTGGGTGTCTTATATCTATCTGCTCCCTGGGACTACACGTTGCATTGAAGCTCTCTTTCACTTGGGCCAGTCTCCTCTGGCTTAGTGGTTCTACTTTTATCTGCAGGAAGCTTGGAGGACAAGAACTTCCTTTCTTGCAGGAGTAAAAGATGGCTGCCACACAGGAAGTGCCTCCTCCAGCATTGGGCCTCCATTTTTTATACCCATTAGAAGAAACAATGGCACCCAGAGTGAAAATAGAAGAGCCTGGACCCCCATGTCCTGAAGCTGGTTGGGAATGGGATGCTCCGGGGAAGACTCCTCTTGTTGTCCAAGCAGGCACCATTAGTGATCTGTTGAGGTGGGCAACTCCTCCCCAAGTGAGGAGCGACCCAATTCCACAGCTCTGGGAGGTTCAGTGCCAGGAGATGGTGCAAAGCCTGAGGACACCTGCTGATGTCATGCCAGCCCCTGTGCCTGCCCCTCCCCCAGCCCCTGGCTGGAACAATCTCCAGCTACCTGAGCTTGCACCTGTGGATGACATCGAAGCCTATCTGTCATCCTTTGAGCGGGCAGCCGAATCATGCCAGTGGCCAAGAGGAGAGTGGATGAGCCGCCTTATGCCAGCTCTTGGAAAAGCCCAACCACCCCATAATGGCTTGGATGCCAGAAGTGGCAGGAATGAGCACAGAAAATCCAAATCTTCCAGCCTGCGAGGGGAATCAGGTGCCAATGTGGAAATGCAACGGCAGCGTTTCCGGCAGTTCCGTTACCAGGACTCCGAAGGCCCCCGGGAGGCTTGTCGGAGGCTCCGGGAACTTTGCCGACGTTGGCTGAAGCCTGAGAGCCGCACAAAGGAGCAGATTCTGGAACTGCTTATCCTGGAGCAGTTCCTGACTATCTTGCCCCAAGAGATCCAGAGCTGGGTATGTGAACGAGGCCCTGAGACGTGCGCCCAAGCAGTGGCCTTGGTAGAAGGATACCAGATGGCACGGCGAGAGACAGGGATGTGGGAGCAGCAGGTAAGGGAACGGTTAATCTTGATTCTAGGCGATACATTGTGATGAAAACTTCTAACATCCTTAGCACTCCAATATATGTTTTCTCATTCCACACACCCCCACAAGGCAAAGGAGAATTGTATCAATGTTTTAATGATTGAATCAGTGTTTCAGGGATATAAAAATAGCCAAATGCAACATGCAATATAAATGGGCAGGAAACAGCTCAGTCAAGCATAGAGGAAGGATGGTAGACAGGTAAAAGTTTTTTGAATTGGCACAAGATTTCAACAGAATTGCCTTTTTTTAATGTGTTGATTTTTTTTATCAATTATTTTTTAATTAGGCTTTAAAACCTTTCCTGTTTTATATACAAAGGGGGCAGAAAAGATTGGGTCATACGACAGGCTTCCTCATTATTAACAAATGAATCTGCATTCAGCCAGCCATGTTTCTTCCTGATTTATTCAGGCTGGAAATGGCTCTTCATCGATTGTGGAGGGCCTTTTATATGCAAGCAAGCAGGGGGATTCTGGCAGGAAACAAGCCAAAAGCAACATCTCCAACGGCAGTTCTCACAGCCTCTTGTTATTAGTCATGTTGGTTAGAACTGATGAGAGCTGAAATCCAAAACCTTCAGAAGACTCCAGGCTTTTGGCTACTCCAATGAATAGAGTGCTAGATAAGGTGGACTTGCTATCAGATTGATCTGTATCCTTTTGAAAAGTTTTCGGAATGGGAATTGCAAAACAATAACAATGGACGCTTGAAAGGCTGATTAATTATTCTCATTTAGATTCGAACCTTAAACAGGTAAATGGAATGGGTAGATTCCCCCAAGTTCTTAGTGACTCACTGTTGTTCTTGTTGCTAGGTTACAGTGCGGGTCAAGGTTGAACAGGTAAGCCCACAGGAAATGATTTTACCTGGAGCACCATGGGATCCTTCAGCCTCACTGCTGCCCCATCCTGAGTACATATCCTCATCCGATCCCACACTAAACCAGCCTATCCCAGGCCCAGCTCTCAAGATGCCTTGCATCCCAAAACAGGAACCACAAGGCCTTCAGGAAACAGGTAAGAAGGAAGAGAGAAGCAGGAATGTTCTATGAATTTTTCCTGCCAAAGGGAATCAGTTGCCATAAGAAAAACAAATCAATGATAAATATTTTGGGAAATTTTGTCTGTAACAGATGAGGAATTGTCCAACTCCCATTATCTCTAGCCAGTGGAGTTGGAACAGGAATTTGTAGTTCAGCAATAGCTGAAAGATAGTTGACCTAAGAAATTCAGACAGTTTTTTTTAAAGGAAATCTATGAAATGATTGGCTATCAGAGAATATGAATATTCATTTAAAAATTCTAAATGCTTTGCTTCCATTTAGTGGGCGTCCATGTTTGCAGTAAAAATTTGGTGGCTCTGTGTAAACCATGTTATTTAATAGTAAATATGATAAAAATATTTCATTTTTAGGGGACAGCAGTTTGATGAAGGTGGAAGAGAGAATATAATCTACTTTATCTATCTCATCTATCTGAGCAGTTTTACTTCACTCAATAGAGCAGCTTACACATGATCACTCTAAACAAGATATACTCTGCCCAGAGGCTGGGGGGTGGGGAGAGCTGAATTGAAAAAAGAAAATAAATCTTAAAATTCAATTTCTTCCAATAATGAAGCACTTTTTCTTTTTGTGCCTTTGAGGCAATCATGATTTTTGGCATATCTCTAGATGAGTCCCTATAGTTTTCCTATCAAGGTTTTTTAGAAGTGGTTTGCCAATGCCTGCTTTCTAAGGCAGGACTAGAACTTGAAACTGCTATACCACTACAAAATTTAAATGATTTTGT
Organism: Arizona elegans; assembly: GCA_022577455.1. NCBI lineage: Eukaryota > Metazoa > Chordata > Lepidosauria > Squamata > Colubridae > Arizona > Arizona elegans. The sequence goes on from JAKOOJ010000004.1 coordinate 127,711,009, forward strand.
ATCTAAATCCTATCTCATTTGTGTGTATTGCATTTGAGAGAAAAATGCATTTTTCAAAGAAGTTTGTCTTTCTCTATTTGATGCATTTCAGGTGAGTTGAACTTCTATTCCAAATAAATGGAGGATATATGTCAGTTACGCTTTTCATAGGAGCTTCATCGACTGACTACAGGACAATAATTTGAGATTCAACTCAAAACAGTACATATTATTCAGGCACATTAAAGTGATTGTAGGATTAGAAAGATGAAGGGTGTTCCATTAATTTGGCCTGATCTGGCTCCTACCAGATATCACGTGTTAAACTCCAGTAATTCCCATTTCCAGAACTTTTAATTGGGCCCAACTGTGGCTCCTCCAGTTAACTGCCTCAGGCTTTTTATTATCCAAGCTAAGGACAGTAGAGAATTGTTCATTAACAGTCTCAAAGGTGCTTTTTCAAAAGACAACTGGACTGTTTTTTCCTTGAAGAAGAAGAAGATATTTTGCTCCTCATCCAAGAAGTTTCATGGGTTCTGGCAGGATGTTGGGGGCGAAAGTCCAGAATGTGGCCCTTCTGGATAAAGAGAACCATTGGTTTGGAAGAGATGTAAAAGAGGCCATTTATGTTAAGCAGTATACTGAGCAGCCCTTTCTCAACAGAGGCAGCTTTCTCAACAGAGGGAGAGGAATATGACACCACCTATCTCCTGTCTACAACATAGACCTTTCAGCAGTTCCAAGAAGATTCCATCCCCCATTTGCCCTCTGATACAGGTGACCCTGAGAGCACAGATAAACAAACTCTCAAGTGGCCTCAAGAGATCTCAGGGACAGTGCTAACAACCAGAGAACTGCAAAGAAATATAATCCTTCCACCACCACCCCATCCTGTCAGATCTAATTCTTCCATCATCCTCACCATCCTGCCAGAGCCCATGAAGCTTCTTGGATGAGAAGCAAAATGCCTTCAAGGAAAAACAAAGTCTAGTTGCCTTTTGAAAAAGCACCTTTGAGACAACAATGACCTGGATGACTGAGAATCTCCAAGACGTTTATTTACAGTTTAATGTAAATTTATCTGATTTCCAATTCCTGTATCTATGGGCAAACGATGCAGTTGTTTAACCTAAATCCACTCTTTTGAAACTTAATAATTACAATAGACATTTCATAGAACAAGTTTAAAATCTGAAAAAGGAAGAATTGAGCAAAATCAATCATAAATGAGGCATCTCTTCTTTTTATTCTACCAAACCTCAACCATTTCTTGCCTATAGTTAGCTGCTTCTGGTTCCCCTTTTTGGAATCAAATTTGTATATTTATTCTCTACTTCTTGCTTTCCAAACCCAACAATCATTGCTCTTACATGGCCAACAGTTAAAAGTGCCAAAGAATCTTCAACCAAGAACTAAAAATTAATTTGTGGAAATGATTTTTAAAATTTACTTCTGTTTGTACTCTGTATAGATGCTCTGGAATAAAATAAGTCTTATCCTACACCAACTTATTTTTGATCAGCTATTAGTCTGACACACAACCAAAACTATGTCTATGTATGCAGACATCACCAGATGGAACATACAGAAACTAAATTGACTCTATTTTTTATATAAAGAGGTGGAAGAGCTCAGTTAGAAGAACAAAGATGTGACCAGGAACTAATCACAGAACAGATTCAGCTCAAGCTAAAGTGGAAGAACAAAGGCAGTCAGTTTTCAAAGTAAGATCTTAAACATAAGCATCCCATTTTCAAAGACAACATTAGGCACTTTGAAGTCCTGAACCTGACTGATAGGAAACCAGAGATACTATAAAATTAAAAAGTTGTTATGGATGAATGTAAAAAGCGACCACTAAAGAGAGGAAATGGCTGAGGAAGTAAAAGTAATTGGAACTCAGGGAGGTAGAGATCATGCTGTCCTGGAATTTCAGATAATGTGATGATGAGAAACTGCAGTCATACCTCAGTATTAAACTTCATGAGAGAAAGCTTTGTTGGACTTAGTAAGATAATAGGCAAGAGCCAACAGTTTGGTATTGTATAGGAGAAAAATGTCCAAGAAGATTGGGAGCTTCTGTGATAATGTGATCTTGGAGGTACAAATCCAAACAATTCATACAAGAAGGAAAAATTAGAAAATCTGAACAGATCAAAGTGGATCTCCACAGAATGTAAAAAAATTGCTTAAAAGAAAAAATCAAATGTACAAGAAATGGAAAGAGAGGAATATATCCTAAGAAGAATACAAAGCAGTTTGCAAAAACTACAGATTTAGTGGGAGAAGAGCTAAAACCTAGTACAAAGTCAGGCTAGTTAGAGATGCCAAAAACAACAAAAGTTGTTTTTTTTTTCCAGGAAAGTCCCAAGCAAAAGGAAAGTGAAAGAGACAGGAGATCTTCTGAAGGGAGAGAATGGTAAATGGTCAAGGAAGAGGATAGAAAGCATAACTCAACTTTTATGTTGTATCTGTTTTTTCTCAGAAGTTGAATGAACTTTAGGTTGGCTCACACTGTGCCATTTGGGGGGAGGGGGAGTGTAATGAACTGAAGCTCAAGATAAGCAAAGAGCAACTGAGGGAATTCCTAGCTAATTTAAATGAGTTACTCTTCAGAACCAGATGATTTATACCCTGGGGAAACACACACACACCCCAACCTTTTTTTTGGCACCAGGAACCAGTTTCGTAGAAGACAATTTTTCCATTGGGGGAGGGAGAATGGATTCTGTTTCACTCGCTTATCTGCCACTCCCCTCCAGCTGTGCAACCCAATAGGCCACAGACTGGTACTGTGGGTCCATGACCCAGGGATTGGGGGGCCCTGCCCTTGAGTATTGAAGAAACTAGCAGAGATATTTGCAGAACCATTCTCTGTAATTTTCAGTACATCTGGAGAATAGACAAGGTCCCAGAAGACTGGAAAAGAATTACTGTAAAGAAGCAGGACCCAGGAAACTACAGGCCTATGAACTTGACATTAATACTGGGCAAGATCCTTGAGCAGATTATCAGGGAGCACATCTGAGTACATAGATAGGAATTCATTAATTAATAGGAGCCAACATGAATTTATGTTGAACAAGTCATGTCAGATTAACAATCTCCTTTTGACTGAATTACTGGTCTGGTTGATTAGGGAAATGCTGCGGATATAGTATATCTTGACTAAAATCTCTCAGAGCATCCTTATCTACAAAATGGTCCAAACATTCTGAATGGGTGCCACAGGGCTGTGTCTTGGATGGTTCTGGTGTTTTTATAAACAACATGGAAGTGGGAGTCCAAGGAATACTTACCAAATGCGCAGAAGATACAAAGCTAGGAAGGATGGTCAATACATATAAAGGTAGCCCACTTATCACTGATTGCTTAGCAACCATTCAAAGTGACAATGGACTCTCCCAAAGATACTTACAACTCCGATTCATAGTTACAAACAGTCACTTCCCTATCCACCCATGGTCACATTATCGAATTTTGAGTGCTTGGCAACTGACTGTATTTACAGCCATTAGTAGGAACCGGCAGTCATGTGATTTATGGCTTTTTTGCTGGCAAAAAACACCCGTTGCTGACAGTAGATTTGCTTTACAACTGCCAGATTCGCTTTACGATCATCATAAAATCGGGTTGAGCTGCCTCAACTTATGAACGTCATGATATAGAGGCTCCCATTACAGTTGTTCAATTAAGGACAATCTACATAGGATGCAGAAAATAATGACTCATGAGCAGCACATGTGAGAAGGACTTGGGTGTACTAGTGGATCATAAGTTCAGCAAATCTCAACAGTGTTATGCAGCTTGCAGAGAATATCAACAACATCTTGAAGAGCATCAAGAGGAGGATGGAATCCAGATTGTGAGAAGTAATTGTCTCAGTCTGTTATGCTTTGGTCAGGCTTCCCTTGGGGTTCTGTATTCAGCTCTGTACATACAGTTTTTAAAAAATTGATAAACTGGAGCAAGTCCATAGAAGGGCTTCCAAGAAGATTGAAAGGATTGAAAACCAAATCCTATAAGGAACAGTTAGAAGACCTAGGTATGTTTAGCTTGCAGATGAGAAAGATAAAAGCAACATGATGTTGTATTCAACTTTCTAAAGGGCTGTCACATTATAGAAGATTTATGGTGACGCAGTGCTTAGAATGCAGTTTTGGAGGCTAACTCTGCCCACTGCCAGGAGTTTGATCCTGACTGGCTCAAGGTTGACCCATCCTTCCAAGGTTGATAAAATGAGGACCCAGATTGTTGGGGGCAATATGCTAATTCTGTAAACCACTTAAAGAGTGCTATAAAGCACTAAGTCCTATTACTATTTGGGCTCAATCTTACTTGCTCCAAAGGGTAAAACTATATTTAAAAGGACGAAACCTCAAGGATGGATATATATAATCCATATATATATATATATATATATATATATATATATATATATATATGCACATATTAGACATAAATATTAGTTATATTACATTTATTGGACATATTAGACATTTCACTGAGTGGAATAAGTTACTGCCAGAGTGGTTTTCAAAGAGAGACTTGTTAGTCATCTATTGGAGATGGTGGTGTAAGTCCTGTAGTGTGCAGTAGGTTGGATGTGATGACCTTTAGATCTCTTCCAACTCTACAATTCTATGATTCTAAGACTGAGGAACAACATATATTATTGCTGATGCATGCTGAATAATTGAGAAAGCCAAAGAATACCAAAAACAAATCAATACATGCTTCATTGAATATAGAAATGGCATGGATTGTGTCAACCATGTCAAATTATGGCATGTTCTTAGGAAAACAACAATCTTAGAATGTCTCATTGTTTTCTTGCAAAACCTCCTACACAGCCCAGGAAGATATAATCTGGATGGAACTTGGTGGAAGTTTGGAAGGAGTAAGACAAGGTTGTATACTCTTTCCTTATTTCTTCAAACTATGGTGTTGCCCCAAAAATAAGACCCAACCAGAAAATAAGCCCTAGCCTGATTTTTTTAGTGTGCTCCTAATAAGCCCTACTCCCAAAATAAGCCCCAGTTAAGATCGTTATCAGTTGGGGGGGGGATGGCCAGCTCTGAAGGCATCGAGGCTGCAGGGTCCATCAATAGCCGCAGCCCAAGCAGTGCAGGTGAGTTGATTACCTGTCCAAGCAACAGTCAGAGGTGCGAGGGAGGTGGTCTAGACACACTGCAGGGGCTGCGGGAAAGCGAAGTCAGGCCAGAGTGGGTGGGCAGCTACAAGAGGCTTGATTTCGTACAGCGGCACCGGCAGCAGATGGAGGCAGAGGTGCAGGGGTGGAAGGCAGGCAGTCCAGATGCATGGGCTGAGGGAAAGCCGAGAGTCAGTATAACACTTGTGCTAATAGCAGAACAAGATTTTTGTTGAGGTTATAAAGATCCAAAGTAACTGCCCAGCTTCATCATTTCTAAAACGATAAAATATAAGCTATCAGTTTGCAAACAGAAGTTACAAGAACTGACACAGTTGGAGAGCATGCAGGTAGTCCTCAAGTTATAGGACTACTTGCAAGCTATAGCCATCATTGAGCCTGGCAATTACAGTCATAAGTCATGATGGTTGTAAAGCAGAGTCACCATGTGACCAGATCCAGTTTTATGATCTTTTTTGTTGGGGTTGTTCGGTGAATGTCACGGCTATTGTGGGAAGAATCTATTGTTGGCTATCAACCGTTTCTTGCTGGAAACCAGAAGTAAATGCTGGTTTCCAGCAAAACCATCATAAATCGCCCATCTGACCACAGTGCACTGCAAGAGCCGTAAATGCGGACCGGTTGCCAAGCACCCAAAATGCAGCCGCATGTTGGCAGAAGAGCACAATGTCAGAACTTCAAAACTAGATCACAAGTAGCTTTTGGGGGTCTGGTGCAACTTCAACTGGTCACTAAAATGACTGGTTCTAAGTCGAGGACTACTTGTGCCTGTTTGTCTTATGTTGATAGCTGCATGTTGTCAGACTCATCTGCCCATTATGAAAGACTTTTTTTTTTTTTCTTTTGACAGGTTCCCTACTGGCCAATGGAAACCGAGAGGAGCACTCTTTGCCTGGAAGCACGATGGAAATGGGATTGCTACCTGGGAATTCCAGGGAGAAAATGTTGGGTGAGAATTGTGTTGAACGGATGAGTCAACAATTTGAAGTGAGATGTGGAGACGTAAGAGAGAATCCAGTTGCACACCCCAACTCCTTTGGACGCTCTCACCCAGCAGGAAAGTCCCTTCACCAGTGTTCACAATGCGGGAAAACATTTAGCCGTAACTCACATCTGCTCACCCACCTAAGGATCCATACTGGGGAGAAGCCCCACCAGTGCCCTCAATGTGGCAAACGTTTTGGTCATACTTCCCAGCTGACTCGTCATCAGAGGACCCATGCCTCAGAGAGACCTTTCCGATGTGCTCAGTGCAGCCGAAGTTTTTACCAGAGCTCAGAGTTGACCAGGCATCGAGTATCCCATGCCAGAGACCGTCCGTATGGGTGCAGCCAATGTGGGAAGAAGTTCCGTTGGAGTTCTGATCTCATCCGACACCAGATCACGCATACAGGAGAGAGACCGTACAAGTGCCCTGACTGTGGGAAGAAGTTTGGTCAGAATTCACACCTGGTTCGACATCGGAGAACCCACACTACTTAGCCAAGATCTTCCCAGAAGGAAAGAAAACGGTGTTTCCCAGCATTGAAACTCAATGAGGGCCAAAGCATGGAACCAGACCACCACTTAGCTTAATGTCATATTGAGCCAGATGACAGATAAACTTTGGTTCAATATCTGCAGAGGTTTATCTGTTGATGTGGCTTAATTAGATAGAATCCAGTCGATCCCCAGCAGGATAGACAAGGTGGCAGTTCCACAATACCAATTTGTGTTTTCTACAACTAGAGAGTAGAATGAAACTGATTACTCTAAAAAGGTGCAGAGCCTTTAGAGTTGACTACCTGGACAATACTAAACCACTAATATTGTGGTGGCACCAGTTGGATGTCTTTTTTTCTTTCTCTATCTCCTTTTCCTTCCTCCCTCATTCTCTCTTTTAATAGAAAATGTAATAGGTCTTCTATCATCTAGACAGATTTTCTGTTACATAACACAACCTGCCCTGTATTCCTTGCCCTAAGAACATTTCTTTGTCGTGAAGCAAAAGCAATGTATTTTTTAGAGAAGATGACCAGTCTGTATTAGCAGAGGGTTGAAATCTTTAAAATGATGGAGATCCCCTCTTGGGGAAGCTGCTGTGAAGTATTTTGCCTTTTTTTTAAAATTGCAACTTTGATAAATGGAAATATTGTCAACCTAAATTTGTAGTGACATGGAATATATACAACAGGGCTGGGTTTGATTTCAATTGGTTGGCCTGCAGGTTAGGTAAACTTTATTTTGGCCGATTCTTAGGGATGGCCATGAATACACAGGGGGATTGATGGCAGACCTCCCATCTGGTCCTTTTCATTGTCAATAATCTTATTGATCTACTTGCACACCTCAGCCTCTTTCTTCTTTGTGAGCGACAACACTGGCAAAACACCCTTTCCTCACATTCAGCAAAGAATATCTCAAAAAGTATATTCTTGGGTACTTCAAGAGGAGAACGCTGCTACATTTTTAATGCTTTTCACACTGAGTCATGGGAAGAGGTGGAAGGAGTTAGAGTCCTTTGCTGGAGGGAATGGATGGCACTTAATGCACTTTACCGTTTTTATTGACATATGACATGATAACCCTGACCAGGGATTTCTTGTAGTTAATTATGGTGGCCATGTTGACACAACACATTTATCAAGACAATGAACACTCAAGGTATTGCACCGCTCAGCACACTTAAGTTTCGTTACTCATTGACAATTGCTTACATATTGTGTGGATCCCACTCATTGAATTAGATTAAGTTCCAGTAACCCAAATAATGGGTTAATTCAAGAGCCAGGTTAAGCATCTGGTATGAACATAATCTGCTAGAAGATAAAAATACCTGTTATGAACCAGGTGGTCACGGTTAGGATGGCCTCCAGAGAGGTCTTTATTTCTCTTGGGAATGGTTAAACAAATGACCTTCCACTGACCAGTAAGGCTCTCCCCTCAGTCTCCCAAACAACAGTTCATAGATTACCCAGCCAGGCCACAAGGCAAAAGTCCAAACAAGACAAAATCAGTTTCAAAAGTAAAGTCTTTAAGGCTAGGACAAGACAAGAACAGTCCTCAAAGCAAGGCAAAATCAGTCCTCAAAGCAAGATAAAGCAGTGCTAACAGCAAGGCAAAAGGTCTGAGTCAAAGCTGGGGAGTATAATCTGGAAAAAAAAATACTTGTTCCTGGCAAAAACTTCTCATGGCGTCTCCCTAAATACTATTGCCCAGTTGAGCCTTGTGAGGAGGGGTGGGGTGTCCTCCTCCCAAGTAGTTGGGCCACCCTTCGCTGACTACTACTCCATTCTACACTGGGGATCCAGCGATGAAGATAGTTGCTCTTCTCCATTGCTCCTCTGCTCCACTGCCCTTTCCCTCCCCCCTCATTTGATCATCCTGCACCCTTTCTTTCTCCCTGCCTACTCTTCGGAAGCCCAAGGGACCCGGGACTGCCTCGTCCTCTTCCTCAGGTCATTTCTCCTGGGCCATAGGGACTGTGCCATCCCCCTCTATTGCCCCTGGCTCCATCTCCTCCTTGGACCTGGGCTCCAATGGGCTATGACAATACCTAAGAATTATTGCCTAAAAATAAAGTTCACTTTTTGATTAATAATGATAACTTTGTCATTGTACGTATATACACAGCATACCAATACAACGAAATTCACTTAACACCCAAAGACCAGGTCCAACACACATAACAATCCCCGAACACACTCCCACCCACCACAATTCCCCACCCCTAAACCACCCAAACATCCACACAACAGACACAATAATGCTGTCCAACAGCTCACTGATGGTGGCCCTTTAGTTCATTGTTGAGGTCAATTATAGTTCTGGGATAAAAACTTCAGAAAGCATGTGGTCCGAGTTTTAATTGTTCTGTATCTTCTGCCAGAAAGCAACAGTCCAAAAAGATTGTAAGCAGGATGGGAAGAGTCTCTGAGACTGTTATGCAACTTCCTCAAACAGCGAGATTCAAAGATGTCGTCCAGGGCTGGTAGCTGCAGCCCGATGATATTCTGGGCAGTTTTAATGATTCTCTGTAGAGCATTTTTGTCCGCTACAGAGCTGCTCCCAGACCATGCAAGAATGCTGTATGTCAGGACACTCAATGGTGCTGTGATAGTAGGACAGAAGTAGATGCTGAGATAGATTTATTTTCCTGAACATTCTCAGGAAGTACAGCCCCTTCTGTGTCTTCTTCACATTCTGATTGCTGCAGATGTACAGTGCCTCATTCAGTGATCTCTCAAGGTTTGTCTATTACTCATTAAAAAAAAAAATACAGGTGAACACCAGATATGGAATGCTAGCTTTTTAGTTATTAGTAAAAAAGCAAAACTTGTCTTTTAATTATACTAGAGCCATTTCCTCAGACTGCCTTATTTTCACAATGTGCCTGTCAGCGTTCCAAGTAACGCATCCGCCAAAAGCAGAACTCCAAGGTAGATTCCTCAAAGAACATGTTTATTGGATACATCGTATCGGCATAGCCGGTGAAAATAAATTCTAAGTTTCCACTGTTTTCACCTAACTAAAACAACAAATATTCCATTTCCCAGATGTCACTGATCACATTATCTAATGAAAGTAGCTGGCAGGCTGCTTGATCACTCCTTTCCTCCTTCAACTGACATCTGTTGAGATGACCTTGGTTCCCACAAGAAAACTTTTGTTTTGATTATTAGCCGGTCTATTTACTTCCCCTCTTCCTTCCCCCCTCTCAGGGTTCATGGCAACTATGTAATAGCAAAAAGATGGCTTCAGTTTCAGAGTTGGCAGCGCCCTTCAAAGATTAGTGCAGCTGAGAGATATTAGAGCATAATTAATAAAAAGGTAAAGGGTCTTTTAATCATCTAGACTGATTTATTGTTACATAACACAATCCATATCTTTTCTTTTATGTACACTGACAGAATATGCACCAAGACAAATTCCTTGTGTGTCCAATCACACTTGGCCAATAAAAAATTCTATCTTCTATCTATCTTCCTTGCCCTGAGATCATTTATTTTATTTTATTTTATTTTATTTTATTTTATTTTATTTTATTTTATTTTATTTTATTTTATTTTATTTTATTTTATTTTATTTTATTATTTTATTTTATTTTATTTTATTTTATTTTATTTTATTTTATTATTTTATTTTATTTTATTTTATTATTTTATTTTATTTTATTTTATATTTTATTTTATTTTATTTTATTTTATTTTATTTATTTATTTATTTATTTTATTTTATTTTATTTTATTTTATTTTATTATTTTATTTTATTTTATTATTTTATTTTATTTTATTATTTTATTTTATTTTATTTTATTTTATTTTATTTTATTTTATTTTATTGAATTTGTATAAAGCCCTACTCCCGAAGGACTCAGGGCGGTATATTTCTTTGTCATGAAGCAAAAGCCCAGCATCATCATTGCCACCTTGTCTTGAAATTATATAAGCTGCCTCCTTCATAGTGGGCACCTTATTGGTATTATAGCTCATCAGGTTTGGAAAGGCTATGATAGATTTTTCACCATAAATGTGAGGCATTGACATTTTCTCAAGACAAACCTGAAACAGGTTTGCTTTTCTGTGGCCTAAAAAAATGTCCATGATGGTATCCAAGGAACTATTTTAATTTGGGGCATTAAGCTCATCCTCTTAGCGCATTTATTTATTTATTGTTTATTTATTTATTGGTTCGATTTATATGCCGCCCTTCTCCGGAGACTCAGGGCGGCTTACAATGCGTTAAGCAATAGCCTTCATACTTTTGTATATACCTGCTTAGTAGGGCTTTTGGCCCCCACAAGCGGTGTTCTTTTTATACAAAGTCAGTTTATTGCCCCCACAATCCAGGTCCTCATTTTACCTACCTCGGAAGGATGGAAGGCTGAATCAACCTTGAGCTTGGTGAGATTTGAACTCTCAGTAATTGCAGGCAGCTGGCAGCTAAGTGCTACTTAACAGCACTTTAATCCACTGCACCACCAAGGCTCTTTATAGTTGGAACTAAACTCTGTAAGAAAAAATCAAAGTGAGAAGAAAAAACAGTGATACTTGGGTAATACTCATAGTAATCAAAAGATGAAACTCCAGGATTGTGTTCCAATTACCTGTAATTGATACAAAAGGACCCCCAAATATGTGCAAGTGTATTTTATTTGCACAGTCTATATAAGATTTTGTATAAGAATTCACTTTACTATGATGCAGATTTTAGTATGGATGATGTGAAAGTAAGTTCATATTTTATGTAAGAAAAATTAGCTGAAGCTCCCCTCGAGAAAAACATACATTTCTATAGTCAGCTTTTAATAACCAAGTAGATTACTTTGAAGAATAGATTAATGAAGTTTCCAGAGTTTTCAAGTGGTGTTTCATACAGAAGATATCTTCAACCTAGATATCAGGAATTACAGTTAAGACCCCTATCAAGCATCAAATTTTAAAAAGCAGGTATGGATGATGCTTGGGGTTTGTTTGTTTTTTTTACACTGAGGAGGGACTTCCAGACTGCTCAGATTGCAGAGTGAGAGGAGAATTTGTTAGTTTAAACATTTGGTGTGATGGCTTAGAACCCTGATGGCGAACCTATGGCCTCTTTGCAGGCACGTCAGCCGTTGCCCCAGCCCAGATCCACTGTGCATGTGTGCGCGCCTCCCACTGGCCAGCTGGTCTTCGGGTCTTTGCTGCGCATACAGGGGGTGGGCGGATGTGCAGAGAGGCAGGGTACATGCACGGGGGTGCAGGTTGGTGCAGGAGGCTTTCCAGGCCCAAAACGGGGCCCAGGAGGGCCCCGTGCCCCATTTTGGGCTTAGAAAGCCTCCTGCACCAATCTGGAAACCAAAAGGGGGTATGGATACACACACATGCATGGGGATACATGCACATGTATGGAGGGCACATGCGCGGGGGTGCTTGCAATGCATTTTGGGGGTTCAGGCATGAGCGCTTGCATTCGGGCACGCTTTGGGCACTTGACACCAAAAAGGTTAACCATCACTGGCTTAGAAGAAAGATTAAGCACTACGCTACACTCAAGTTATATACTAGAGCAAGGTCCAATGACGACAACCGACTTTTTAAGAAACATTCTCACACTCCAAGGATCTTGCACACGAACTTTCCAATTTAATACAAAGAAATTTGGTTTGATTTGCTGCAATTCCTAATTTTGATAATTTGTTCACAAAAAGTTTGTATACATCCATTTCTGGAAATAGGATGAATGCTACGTACGTGAGCCATCACTGAAAGTGGGAAAAGATTAGACCGTTCTTTGACTCCTGGGCTAGTCGGCTAGAGTTTTGTGTAAAAATTCCAAGGAAGCTGTGGTTAGAAAGTTGTGGCTAACTTCAATATCTTTGAGATAAAAACCAGTATTGTGTTCCATTTGGTGTAAATACCAGAACAGATGATCTGCAGCTGCTGCTCATCTCAACCCTTCGCTGTTTTGCACACTGATGCAGTAGAGTTCAGAAATATGTCTCCATTGCTAACCTCACCTGGGACACTGCTACTGTCATAAATATGAACCAATTCCAAGCATGCAAATTTTGAATGTGTGATCATAGGGATGCTGCAACAGTCATCAAGTGTGAAAAATGATCATGTCACTTTTTTCAGTGCTGTTGTAACTTTGAATTGTCACTATATGAGCTTTTGTAAGTCAAAGACTACCTGTACTAATCTGTCAGCACTGAGCACACCTACTAAATGTGTGGGCAGTGCCTGTTAAGAGTTTATATTTGCACTAATTTTCATCTTCCACATTGGGGTTAGAAAAAGGGGCCCGATTGTGACATTGCACTGAATTTTGGAGGTTGCCCAAGAATCTTGAGGCTTAATTAAGTGAGGGGTCCTTGGTGCTCTCTGAGTTTGCTTGTTTTCATTGGACATTCCATTATCCAAACTAGCCGCCCTGGGTCTTTGGAGAGGGGTGGCATATAAATTGAATGAGTAAGTAAGTAAGTAAATAAATAAATAGTTAACATCATCAGAAACATCATCATCAGGAATGCCTGCAAGAAAACAAGCAAGTTCAGAGCGCACCAAGGACCCCTTCTTTCAACCCTGAGCTACAAATATTCTCCTTTATTGGCTTAATTAAGTTCTTGTCATCATTCTCCCATTTTCAATCTGATGCACAGAAACCTGGCCTTCAAATGATGATGTCTGAGCAGCTACTTTCAAAAATCAATTGGAAGAAAAAAGTATCAAAATACTAGGAAAAGCTTCATATTTCTGTATTTTTTGAAAGAATCAGGAAATAATTATTATTCATTGAATTGAGGTTATGGGAAATAACTCAGGGGCAAATCATAATATTTTATAAAATCACTTGTCAAGGAAAACCATAAAAATGTAATCCCTTGGCCGTAGTTCTAACATTTGAGAAGTAGAAGTTCAGCCACCTCTCTTGGCCACCATTGACTAAAAGAATAATAAAATAAATAAATAAATAAAATACTGGCTCTCCTTCTTAGATTAGGGCAGAAAAACCCAAAGAATCTACCAGATAGATCCTAGTTGAGATCCGTCACCATTACCTCTTGACTTCCCCTATGTTTGCTCACCAATTCTGTGATAGAGGATGGGATTTAACACATCTGAAAGTCTCAAATGACCACTGTGATGTTCTGTCTTCCCCAGTAAGACAGGACATCATAGAAACAAAAATGTAACATTAAAAAAAGAGTTAATGAATAACACATTTACTCATTTATAATTTTGAATATAGGCTAAGCTTCCTCTATAGCAGGGGTGTCAAACTCAAGGCCCACGGGCCACATTTGGCCCACAATGTGGTCAGATCTGGCCTGCGCGGCCATCCTAGAAACTGTAAGGAGCCGTCCCACAACCCTTCGGCCTGGCCCACCCCATCCCAGCATGTGTGCAGGTACACAGGAGGCAGTGGGTGCATTCACACACAGGCTTGGCTCACCCCATCCCAGCAGGTTGCATGTGCACAAGAGGAGACAGGCACACGCAAACACAGGCAAGGCCCACCCTATCCCGGCATGTGCAGGTGTGCAAAGGACTTTACTTTACTTTTATTAGACTTCTATACCGCCCTTCTCCCAAAGTACTCAGGGCGGTGTACAGCCATATAAAATTTACAAAATTTAAAAACTATTAAAATCAAGTATGCAAAAATTTGGCCCACAAATTAAAAACTAACATACACCCATTAAAATTCATCTTCATGTTAGGCCAGCCCGGCTTGTTGAAACAAGAGGGTCTTCAGGGCGCGGCGAAAGGTGCACAGGTTGGAGATCATACGCACATCTAGGGGCAGCTCATTCCAGAGGGCTGGTGCCCCCACAGAGAAGGCTCTCCCCCTGGGCGTCGCCAGTCAACATTGTTTGACCTAGGGCACCTTCTCTGTGGGAGCATATTGGCCGTTGGGAGGCTGTCAATGGCAGAAGGCGGTCTCGTATATATCCCGTTCCTAAGCCATGGAGTGCTTTAAAGGTGGTGACCAACACTTTGAATTGCACCCGGAAGAGCATTGGGAGCCAGTGCAGCTCGTGCAGGTGAGGTGTCATGTGGGTGCGACGAGTTGCCCCCATAATCACCCGCGCGGCCGCATTCTGGACCAGTAGGAGCCTCCGAGTGCTCTCCAAGGGGAGCCTCATGTAGAGAGCATTACAGTAGTCCAGACAGGATGTGACGAGGGCATGAGTGACCATGCGCAGGGCATCCTGGTCCAGAAAGGGATGCAACTGGCATATCAGGCCAGTTCCCTGGAAGAATCTCAGGGATGCTGCTGGGATTTCAGTATGGCAGTGGGGGATGGCGACGAGGGCAGCAACCGCGAAGACTTCCAGCTGGCTCTTGGCGGGGAGAGGAGCGCCCTATGACCTTGAAGAGGGGCGCTAATGTGGCCGAGGACCATCTTTTCGAGCCACGACAGATGAGGACTGGGTGTGTTATTGAGGGGGGGTCTCCGCTGGGGTGTTTTAGAGTGCCCTTGGGGACTGGGGGGGTTTAAAGGGTAATCCCCCCCTCTTTCCATCTCTCCCCCTTGGAACACACCCTTCTCGGACTTGCGCCCTCTTTTGGCTTCATCTCGCTGACATACATAGCTCGCTTATTCCACCTGAGCCCTTCCCCTACTTGTGTGGAGGACTAATATCATCTGAACAGGAGCTGGTATATGACTCCATCCCACCAGCTGAGAGGACCAGCCAAGAGCCTAACCACCGTGAGAGGGTGGCTTGGGCTCTGGGCCCCACGGGCTGAGCTGGGATGGCATTAGCTATTTGCATTCTGCACTTTGTACCTGCTGGCAGGGGAATTACCATCGGACAAACCGCCATGAGAGGGCGGATTGGGGATTTATATCCTGGGTGCTGCACTGTTTCTGTTGTACCATCATTCGGCATCTGCACTTTACACTTTGCTGGCAGAGGGACGGATCATCGCATCCGCTGTGAGAGGGTGGATTTTGGACCTATATTATGGGTGCTAAGAGTGCAAGTTGAACCATTACTTCCATCTCACCAGTAAAGGGGGCAGACCATTGAGCCAAGCCGCTGTAAGAGGGCGGTATGACTTATCCCTCCTTCCCCCTTGGACTGTGTCGACCTGGAGACGGACTTGGCCTCTGTTGTGAGAGAACAGCGGACTGGGTCTTGAATCTTCTTGTGGCTCCTGTCTTTTTTATGTTCTCCCTCGGACTTTTCTGTATGGACCCTTTAGGGGACGGTCATCCCATCCCTGTGGCAAGATGTACGCAGCAGCGGAGCTTCTTGGTCTGCGAGATTCCCCCCTCTCGCAGGCTTGGCCCTCCACATTATCGAGGGCCTACCTCGATGACGGATTTTGGAATCCCGAGAGGTGGCATGCCGCAAAAAGGGGGCTGAGGGGCTTTTTAAAATTGTCTTTGTGTAAATTTTTAAGGGGTTTGGGGAGGGGGTGGGGAGAGAGGGTGATAGGTCAGGCTTGGTACAGGGGCACGAACTGGGAGGTGTGGAGCCGGGTGTGGAGGGGCTTAGTGTAAATAAGGGGTGGGGGGTTGTGTGGGTTTGGGGGAGAACCCACGGGGGATGGCCAGTCCGGCTGTTAATGGTGCCATAGGGGGTACGGACTCTGGGGGAAAGGGGACTGTTAGAATGCCCTCTATTGAGGGCTTCTCCATCAATACACTGAGTGGGAGGGGCAGGTATGGCGGGAGCAGGGGGCCGTATCATATGGTGGGGGCACGCGCTCGCTATCTCCGAGCGATTGCGTGCCCCGGTCCCCTTAGCTCTTCCCGTTCCTCAGGCTGCTTAGAGTCTCAGGGCCCGAGTCTTGGGTGATGTTGTGTAATGCCAGGTCCGTAGTAAATAAAGCCCCCCTCATTTGTGATCTTATTCAGGAGGGGGGAGCGGACCTGGCAGGTATTACGAAGACCTGGATGGGCCATGAGGGGGGGGTTTCCCCTCGTGGAGATGTGCCCATCAGGCTTCCGTGCATTTCATCAGCCAAGAGCTCAGGGCAGGGGCGGGGAGGTGGCGGTCATTATAAGAGAGGGTCTTGATCCGAGGGAGACCACTGTGCCTCAGATAGCCGGATGTGAGTCCCTTTTTGTGAAGTGGGGTCGTGGGGTGCAGATGGGTCTGTTGATCACGTACCTGGCTCCCTGCCACGTGGCGACAACCCTGCCTGAACTCCTCAATGTTATAGCTGAGGTGGCGGCTGATACCCCCAGACTTGTGGTCATGGGGGATTTCAACCTGCCATCCATCGGTGAAACTTCTGAGGTAGCTCGGGAGTTCATGGCTTCCATGACGGCCATGGACCTAACTCAAGTAATTCACGGCCCTACTCACATGGGGGGACACACTCTGGACGTAGTTTTTGTCTCTGGTCAGTGGTTGAGTGGCCTTGATATAGGGGATATAGATACTGAACCCTTGTCATGGTCTGACCACTCGCTCCTTCGACTTGACTTTCTGACCACCGCACCCCATCGCAGGGAGGCGGAGTCGAACAGGTGGTTCCACCCCAGGCGCCTGATGGATCCTGATAGGTTCCAGATGGAGCTTGGGCTATTTCCTGAAACTCTAGCTCACGACTCGGCTGATGACCTGGTGGCCGCCTGGGATAGTGCAGTTGCCGGGGCTTTGGACCGGGTCGTGCCTTTGCGGCCTCTGACCCGGCACCGAACTCACTTAGCTCCTTGGTTCTCCGAGGAGCTGAGGGAGATGAAGCGCCCGAAAAGACGCCTAGAGAGCGGTTGGAGGGCCAGCCGTTCCGAATCCGACTTGACACTGGTAAGGTCTCATATTAAGACCTACCTAGTGACGACAAAAGCGGCGAAATCTAGCTATTTTGCCACTCTTATCGCATCATCAGATAACCACCCAGCCGCCCTGTTCAGGGTGACCCGCTCCCTTCTCCATTTGGAAGCGCGGGAGGACCCCTTGCAGGGCCGAGCTGAGGACTTTGTACAGTATCTGAATGATAAAATAACTCAGATTCGGGAAGACTTGGCCGCTGACTGGGTTAGTTCAGACAAGATGACTGAGGCAGGCCTTGAGAATGTTATCTGGGAGGAGTTCGATCCTGTGGCTTCCGAGGAAGTGGACAGGATCTTGGGACGGCTGAACGCCACCACATGTTTATTGGACCCGTGTGCCTCCTGTTTGGTGCTGGCTTCCCGGGAGGTTACACAAGGCTGGCTCCAGGGAATTATCAACGCTTCTTTGAGTGAGGGTGTCCTGCCGGCCGCCTTGAAAGAGGCGGTGGTGAGGCCTCTCCTCAAGAAGCCATCCCTGGATCCGGCTGCTTTGGCTAACTATCGTCCAGTCTCCAAGCTTCACTTTATTGCGAAGGTTGTTGAGAGTGTGGTGGCGCGACAGCTTCCCCAGTACCTGGATGAAGCTGTCTATTTGGATCCGCTCCAGTCCGGCTTCAGACCTGGGTACAGCACGGAAACGGCATTGGTCGCGTTGGTGGATGATCTCTGGAGGGCTCGGGATAGGGGTTACTCCTCTATCCTGGTCCTGTTAGACCTCTCAGCGGCTTTTGATACCATCAACCATAGTATCATGTTGCGCCGGCTGGAGGGACTGGGAGTGGGGGGCACCGTTTTGCAGTGGTTCTCCTCCTATCTCTCCGACTGGTCGCAATCCATGTTGACAGGGGGGCAGCGGTTGACCCCGAGGCGCCTTGTTTGTGGGGTGCCACAAGGGCTGGTCCTCTCACTCCTCCTGTTCAACATTTATGTGAAGCCACTGGGTGAGATCATCCATGGTTTTGGGGTGGAGTTCCATCAGTACGCTGATGATACTCAGCTGTACATCTCTACCCCAGACCATCCCAACGATGCCTTGGAAGTGATGTCCCAGTGCCTGGAGGCCGTGCAAGTCTGGATGGGGAGAAACAGGCTTCGACTCAACCTTTCTAAGACCGAGTGGCTGTGGCTGCTGGCGTCCCGGTATAGCCAGCTGACGCCATCGCTGGTTATTGGGGGTGAATCACTGGCCCCCACAGAAAGGGCCCGCAACTTGGGTGTCCTCCTGGATGCACGGCTGTCTTTAGAAGGGCATATGACGGCCGTGGCCAGGGGGGCTTTTTATCAGGTTCGCCTGATACGCCAGTTGCGCCCCTTTCTGGATCGGGACACCCTATGCACAGTCACTCAAGCACTCGTCACCTCTCGTCTGGACTATTGTAACGCTCTCTACATGGGGCTCCCCTTGGGGTACATCTGGAGGCTCCAGCTGGTGCAGAATGCGGCTGCGCGGGGGATTATGGGAGCGATGGGGCGCTCCCATGTGACTCCTCTCCTGCGCGAGCTGCATTGGCTTCCGGTGGACTTCCGGGTGCACTTCAAAGTGTTGGTGATCACCTTTAAAGTGCTCCATGGCTTAGGGCCAGGATACTTACGGGACCGCCTTCTGCCACCAATAGCCTCCCACCGGCCAGTTGGCTCCCACAGAGAGGGCCAACTCAGGGTGCCGTCGGCTAGACAATGCCAGCTGGCGACCCCCAGGAGGAGAGCCTTCTCTGTGGTGGCACCTACCCTTTGGAACAATCTACCCCCAGAGATATGAGTGATCTCCGACCTCCGGACTTTTCGTCAGGCCCTAAAAACTCATCTCTTTCAGTTAGCCGATCTCTCTTGATTTTATGATTTTATGGTTGATTTTAAATTTTGATATGGATTTTAAATTGATAAATTTTAAACTATGGGCCAAATTTAATTATTTTAAATCTATTTTTAATCGTACTTTATGTATAAATGTTTTATTTTGGCTGTTCACCGCCCTGAGTCCGAAAGGAGAAGGGCGGTATAGAAATTTGAATAATCAATCAATCAATCAATCAATCAGGCGAACCTGATAAAAAGCTCCCCTGGCCACGGCCGTCATATGATCTTCCAAAGACAGGCTTGCATCCAGGAGAACACCCAAGTTGCGAGCCCTCTCTGAGGGGGCAGGACCCCCAATAGTCAGCGATGGAACCCGCTGACTATACCGGGACGCCGGGAACCACAGCCACTCGGTCTTGGAAGGGTTGCGTCTAAGCCTGTTTCTTCCCATCCAGATCCGCACGGCCTCCAGGCACCGGAGGCATTGGGCCAGCATCACCTTGGCCTGGCCCATCCCATACCAGCATTGATGCCACCAGGTTGCAGATAAGAGCTGCACCTACACTAGCGTCTCTGGCCTTTCAGGTTTGTGTGTGTGTTATTTTTGAAAAACAACTTTCTTTTGTTATTAAATGTATATGGGTTAATTTTGAAGAAAATTAATGCTAGATTGGATCTAGATTGTAGAAAAGTATATAAATAAAGTCACAAAATTGTCTCCCAATTACGGGTGTTCAACAATTATTTTTGTGATTTCCATGTTTGTCCTTAGATTTAGGAACAATGCTTTTCTTTCCACATTGACTACAATCCATGCAGTCTAAACCCCAGCACAATACAATGTCCTCTAGCAATCTTGACAGGCTTCGGATAATGCAGTTCAAACTAATGTTATAAAATTTATTTTATAGGTTCTAGCCTTTGAATTTAATTCTCCTGGGATGCCAGACTTACTCTTTTACCATTGTTTATGTTGTCCCTTATTCTTTCATGCACTCAACGCAAGCAATCTTAAGGTTGAGCGCAAAACAAATCACACATTTGTTGTTCATCATTTATACAATAAAAAGTGCTGAAAGGCTTTAGAAAGTTTTAGGACGACAACCACAGTACTTACTAATCAGTGTTGAGCACTTAGCAACTCCTTCAAAGCTGCAAGATGGTTTTCTCGGAAAAGGGATATTAGCTTCAACTGAACAAATATGCATAGTGGTGTTGCAGCTCTAAATATTAATTTGTCTTCAGTCCCAGGTACACAAAACATTTTAATGCCTTTCATTTTTTAAATTAATTTGAAGTCACTACTAGCCCCAGATCCTTAGAATCAGACACTAATCAGAATGTTTATTATTTAAAGCAGCAAATTTAAACATTTTCAAAAGAGTAAACATAATAATCCTTTCAGTTGGCCAGAACAATTATCTGCAACACCTTAAAGCTTAATTCCTTCTTTTTGAAAGAAGATCCTCCTTCACAACCATCCCCATATTTCATCAAGTGAAGACTAATTCAACTGAGGCAGACCTCTTGCCAGTTCACCGTTCATCCTGGCTAGAACAGTAAACAATAGGGTTGGCTGAATAATTCAGAGATTCTGTGCGGATCTGACTCAATCTGAATTTTCAAAACAAATCTTCAGAGAATCAAAACATGCTGATGAAAATTACTTCTGAATGATTTGAAATCCTGCAATGACATATAAATGCCCAAATACATTTTTTCCAAGACAATTTAAAGGTCTGAATGATAGGTCTACAAACAGGGCATGACTTTGGCCATACAATTGTGTCCACGATCTTCCTCCCACACCTCCCAAATCTTTGGTTCTAAAGTTCTAAGAAAGTCATCTATGCTGACTCTACCTATTTAATTATTTGGTTCAGAACTATCCATGCTGGCATTGGAGGATATGTAGGCTTCCTGATTGAAGATGCAGAATTTAAGGGATCACAGAGGTGCCTCCAGGCCACAAAAATCTTGGATGCAGACCTCAGAAATCTTTCCAAATTGTAATGACGTTTCATACTTAATTGAACAGCACTCATAATAACTACTGTGTCTTTTGATTAAAATTAAATGTAAATAAAATGTATTTAATTTTATCCTGGCTCAATGGCGCAATGATTGTAACTTAGAGGAGAGGTCATAAATACTTTCTCCAAATCTGTCATAACTTTAAACTTCATTAAACAAATGGTCATAAGTCCAGGAAGGCCCTTATATTATTCAATTATTTGTTTGTTTATTACACTGACACTGCTGAATAATTTTTTCTACAAAAAGTCCAGTCAGATACGTAGTTATTCTCACACCAACCTAGTTAGAGAGAGATTTAGAAAGAGTGAGTGATCCAAGATCTTCGCAAGAGCTTTGTGGACCAACTTGAATATCAGGCTTATATAGTATCTATTCAAAATGCATATGTTATTCTGGTGTTATTCTTTCAATTATTCCAAGACAGAACAATATTGTGCCCATACTACAGATGGGACTTGAGGAAACCTTGCCTAAGCCCCCTCCCCCCAAAAGCTGGACACCAAAGACATTTTATGATTTGGAGCACAGTGTTCTAGCTATTAGCCAATCAACCTAAAGCAGGTTTTTGGATTCTTCTTGCATAAAGAAAAATCTACATTGCTGGATTTCAATCCAGCTCAGGATTTGATGGAAGCAGTAGTCTAGTATATCTGGAGAGCATCAGGCTGGGAGAAGATACTCCACCATCTAATTTACCTACTCTTACAAAAGGCTCTTGCCTGCCAGATCCACCAGAGCCCCTTTCTTTTGCTGAAGAGTCCCATGTAGTTTGTGTGTTGGAAGAACCTGCAGCAAGAAAAGAGTTCAGAGCAGATCAGATTAACATAGATAAAGAGAGCAAGAAACATCAGAAGAAATAGAATGCTTCATCAATGGGGTGTTGTTGATGTAAATGCTGGTCTCAGATTTCCCTTAGGAAACTAATGGATTATTATGCTTCCTGTTAGATATGTACCTAGAATTATGTGCTGTGCCAATAACATTAATTTGGAATACTGCTTTCCTGGTCCAAGGCCCTCATTCAAGGAGTTAAAACAAGGGGAAGAATGAGCCATTCTCGCCAGCTCAATTATGTTCATAAATTAAGGATAGCTGTACTTTCTCTACAAAAACCAGCAAATTATCCAAGGTAGATTGTTTACAGTTGCTTAAGCCACAAGCAGAAAATAGTGAATGAGACTCTCAGATTGTCATGTGTCAGATTGCTTCACAAGGAATAAAGGGGAAGAAAAGAGGAAAGGACAAAGAAAGAAAAGAGTGAGATAAAGTCATGGAAGGAAGGAAGAAAAGAAGGAGAAGGGTTAGGAAGGATGCTAGAATATTGCTTTTGACATAAATTTCCCCATCCTTGGCCTGTATAAAGACTGCAATGCTTGGATTTTTGATTGCCAGAGATTTCTGTCATGGAGAACCTTGTTTCAATTCCCATCCTTATCACCAGAAGTGCAGTTCTAATCAAGAATAGACCATGTGAAATATAGCACTGTTATTCCCCAAATGAATCACACAGAATGTAGCTGGTGCGGATTCCTATTTTTACATTCTTCCTGAGAAGAACAAAAGCATTACTGTATTCAGTTCCTGAGCACACTGCCCCAAATAAAGGAGGGAAAAATCTTTTTGTGTGAAGCTGGCATATTTTGCCCACCCTAAGCTATACAGAAGGAAAAAGGTAACAAAGCCACAGGTGGCCATGCCTTTCTAATGCTGGAAGAAAACCAATATCCCACAAAGACAAATGATCTTTAAAAATAAAGGTTTAATTTATTTCAATCACAAGAGCCTCATTTCACGCAAGACTTATCCAGCTATCCATTCCCCTTCCAATATTGGGTTGTTATGCTCTTTCTTGTAATCAAGGTTATCTCTACTTCACATCTATATCACAACCTGACCAATGAAAGGCAGTTTACTCACATGTTCTCAGACTATTCAAAAAGAAGCCTATCCTTATAAGTTTTGCAGAATCATTTGCAAAGCCTTTAAAGCAGCATTTCTCAACTTTGGTTGCTTTAAAGTGCTTGGACTTCAACTCCCAGAATTCCCCAGCTAGCATCTTAAAATGGCCAAGATTGTGAAACACTACCCTAAAGAATTACCTCCATCATTTATAAAATAAATAGGTATGTGCAGACAAGTGTACAAAGGCAAGACTTCAGATCCCATCCCCAGAGAACATAGAAATATTGGAATTATTCACCCACTGAGCTAGTATCCCCCACTACCTCCCTGCTTGGTCTCCCTGAAGGGGAACATCAGTCTAGTATTTGACTGAAACAGCTGTGCTTCTGGGGCATTCCCAGCATTCATGTGCCTCCATGGTCCTGGCATTTGAAATGGCTGAAAAGAAGAGATCAATTAAGTCTGGAAAAACTGGGTTAGTAGAGGAATACTGCTGCATGTTCTACCTGACAAACTGAAGGAGTGGGAATAAATGTCTTTTTGGGTTGGAGAAAGATTTGGTATGCCTATGAAAATTAGGAATTATAAGAGCTTTAGGTTTTCTTCCAACACCCCTCATAAGCAAACATAAGAAAAGAAAAAAATATCTGAGAGTGAGATGGGTGGTACTGAATCTAAAAGAGGGGTAAATCCTTACTCCTCTTTTTGTTCTTGAAGCAGCCATCCATGTGGGTGGGTGGTACTGTATCTAATTTTTATAGATGATAGATAGATAGATAGATAGATAGATAGATAGATAGATAGATAGATAGATAGATAAATGGATGGATGGGTGGATGGATGGATGGATGGATGGATGAATAGAGGCAAATCAGTGGTGGGATTCAGCCAATTCACATTATTTCGGGAGAACCAGTTGTTAACTTTCTGAGCAGTTTGGCAAATTGGTTGTTAGAAGAAATCATTAGGGCAGAGAACCAGTTGTTAAATTACTTGAATCCCAGAACTGAGGCAAATGGTTAATTGACATAAACTCACAATGCTGTACAATGCTGCCTACAAAACATGTGTTTATAATTAGAGGGCCAGCCTTGAAGAAGCTTCAGGAGGCTAAGCCTCAAGGCCAACATTGTCTTCCTAGTTAGTGCAAGCAGACAGACTGATTTCTGGGCAGCCTCCAAGCTTAACTTCTTGTCTGCTTCAGTTTTTTCATAGAAGCCAATCAGATCCATTAATTCCTAGGCAGCTGAGCTTGAGTCTGTCCCTGTCACTATTTTAGGGCATCTCAATACCAGTCTCTTAATGCTGTTCCACCTTCTACTTTGTAGGTTAGGATGCACAAAGCAAATGATCTACTTTTGTACATTATGTAATATGTACTATATAAATATTTGCAAAGTTATTTCTTCTTCCTGTGCCCTTAAGAAACTTATTTCCAAAATCCAAAAAGCTTCAATAACATTATTATCATTGGCCCTTAGAATTCCTTCCTCCTGTTTTTGTTCTCAAAGCAGCCATCCAGCTATTTTATTTGCATCACACACCAACTTTTTATCTCAGGAATGTGGAGTTTGATCCTTGTCCAATTATAACTCTTCAGCAATTTTGTTTTATTCACACACAAAATCTGAGATTCAGCTTCCACTGGCCCATTCCAAAAACCCCAGCATGAAAGGGATTTGTGGGTAGATAGATGCAAACATCCCATGAGTTGAAGCTACTACAAGGCAAAACAAAGGAACATGGTGAAATGAAAATAAGGACAGACAGTGTTTACCTGACTTAGGGTTGCCAGGTGTCCACTATTTGAGCGGACAGTCCACTTTTTTCACATTATGTTCACTATTTTTTTTCACAAAATAGCGGACATTTTTTTTATTTAAAAGCTTTATGATGAAATGGTACGTAAGCTAAAGCTGTACAGTCTAAGAGAATAAGGATAGGAGAATCGCGTTTTGTCTTTTTTTTCATAAGTTAGAATGAGACAAAGATCAAATATCCATTGAACTCAATTCTCCAAAAAAATTAATGATAAGATTAAAATAAAAATATATTATAAAATTATGTACAGTTCACATTTTTAAAATGTATTGTAGCTTGTGTTGACTGACCTAAAATGGCATGTTAAAATGTTTGTAAGAAAATATATAATTTAATTGTAATTTAAAAAAAAAAAATTTACTACTTAACCCCCCACCCCACCCCGCTTGTCTGCTATTTTTTGGAAGCAGACCTGGCAATCCTATTTACCTGTTTCTTTTCCTTTCTACTTTTCTTCTTCCATTGCATCCATTAAACTCTTTGCTAAGAGAGCTGACCTTACAAAGAACAGTTAAATTTAGTAAAAATCTTAAATCTTTGATTCAAACTCAACTCTTAGTTATTCAATGGATGCATCTAATTCCTTTCCCAGCAATATTGTAATATGGGAGTAATTTGCCTTTGTATTTTCCAAGATTTTTTTGTTTTGTTTCTTATTACCTACTCTAGGCTACAATTTTGTTATTTCTGATCTTATACCAGTAGTGGGTTGCTACAGGTTCACCCCAGGATGCATGCACAGAAGCATCAGGCATACCGGTAGCGGCCGAAATTGAAACCCACTACTGTCTTAGACCCAAATAAAATAAGTTAAAGGCTGCAGGTTTCATCTGCCTTATCAGAATTGAGTTTTCACACTAATTTTTAATTTGAATGTTGTATGTTTGGGAATAGGAATGCCACTTGAATTTACATGCAAGGAAATGAAGGGGAAAAAGATGTAAAAATTTGTGGCCCTTCAAGTTTTACTGGGACACTCTTCAGCCAACATAGCCAATTGTGAGGTGATTTTAACCTAATCCTGGCTGGTTTTTAAAAGAGCTGCAACTTAAGCAGGCACCTGGTTAATATTTGGGGAGGAAACCCTTCGAAAATTCTGGGATGTTGAAAAACCAGCCCAAAAGTAGGCAATAGAAATTATTCCATGCTATTGCCAAGAAAATGTCACATCCATAAAGTTACCAGGAATTGAGCTTGACCGGGAATCAGGTAGCAATTGGGGGAAAACCAATTGTCCCCCATTCACTCCTCCATAACCAGGAACAAGGGAAAAAGACCCTCTTGAGTTCAAATCTGAAACTTTTAAGATGCTAATAAAGAGTTGAAAATTTCCTCACCTGCAGCATCTGCCTCTCTCTTTTCTGAGGCCTTGCTAGAAAAGTTTTGGCTACAGTCACCACTTGGCTGCAGGTTTCAGGGACACGTTCCCACTCTTGGCTTTGGATCTCTTGGGGCAAGGTCGTCAGGAGCTGGTCCAAGATCAACCAAGATCTGATCCTTCATATAACTCTCCAGCCTTAGCCACTGACAGTAAAGCTCCCGAAGCTTCCTGCAAGCATCCTCTGGATCCCTGGCCTCTTGATATCGGAAGTGTCATCTTTGCTTTTCAGTAGCCACAGGTTCCTTCTTCAAGATGGTGGCCTTCACATTCCCATAGTCCTGTTTGTTGCTAACATCCAAACTCACTCAGGTAGGCCTTCAGGGCATCCCCATTCAAAGTTGGCAAAAGCCGGCCTACTAATTCTTCCTTAGACCACTGACAGACATAGGCTACATGTTCAAAAGAAGCTAGAAGTGCTCATGTGTCCTCCCATGGTTCAAATGCTATTGTCCAAAATGGAGGGGTTGTTGTGGGTTTTGGCCTTGAATTTCCCAATGCTGGATCATCCCTACATTGAGCTCTTCCTTTAGTAGTGGAGACGACTTCCAAGATTTTTCCCACATGAAAGACACAAGGAATTTGTCCTGCTTTCTCTGGAGCTTCTCCTATATTAAAGTTTGCTGATTCTTGTTCTTCTCTTTTGATTCCATGTGCAGAGGCACTTTTAAGGGTCCCAAGTGTCCACTGCCATTTTCACTCTCATGGCACCACCTCTCCTTGCATGTCTCTCTTCCTCCCTTTCTCTAGCAAATACAGAAGGAAATTAACCTGCATTACCTCTTTCTATCTCACATATTATGGAAAACCTTTTCTAAGATCTACTTACCTAATAACTAATTACAGGCAAATCTAACATTTCTGCATCAAACAAAAATGAAGAACATGTTTCTTTTCAGGACTTGCATTGTTGGTATAAAAATGTACCAGAAGTGAATGAGTTAAAATACTTACAATTAATCAGCTAAAATTTTTGTATTTCATCCGGAGATTTTAAGGCAATAAAATGTTATCCAAAAAGGAAATCTGACAAAAGCCAATTATGAAATATAAACAATTTTATTGTATAGATCAGGGAGTCAACTAAATCTATTCCAGCTGTCACAAATGCCAAGTATTAACCTGAAATTTACAAACAAAAGCAGTTAACCAAAGTTCAAATTTGCTTTCATTTAGGTTTCCGGATGTCAAAATCAGAATTTGGAGTTTTGTGATATTTGAAGGAATTTGCTTAAGATGCTTTCAACACTCTTAACAAAATCCAAACTATTTCTCATAATATCTCTGGAATCCAGTTAAGGTTTGCTTGAAAACTGAAGTAAAAAATTCATCTTGGTTTCATTCTGACCTGCAATTCACAGGAAGGTTATAAATCCAGGACTCACTTTGGATAAAACTAGAGATCACATAGTTCTTTTTGTCCCTGTTCTTCTTGCTTAGCTATCCAATCAAACTTCCCTAGCCTTTGTTTTAGACCAGTGTTTCTCAACCTTGGTAGGTTTGAAGATGGGTGGACTTCAACTCCCAGAATCCCCCTTCAAGCTTCCAAGGTTGAGAAACACTATTTTAGACTATTTTTCAATGGGTATGTTTGGGAGACACTAAGAGATTGGGAAGGAGTAATTTTTTAAAAAGTATGCACGCTTTACAATGAGCCACATGGAATCAGCATCACCTGATTTCAATAGATTTTGGCCTGTCTCTCAATTATTCAGCTGAATATGTTCTCCTCTGAAACCATGTTCTTCTGTCGTCTTCCAGATCCCTTTAAACTCACCTCCAGAGTTGCTCACACATAAGGTTCCCACTTTCCTGTTGGAACACCTGATTCCTATCACCACAAAAGGCGGAACAGGAAGGAATTTAGCTCCTCTTCCAGCCCATTGGCTCGCTCTTGCCCTCTATCATATTAACCCCTGGAAAACATAAGTCGTACAAATCACATCTGCAGAAAAAAGAAACCACATCTGGATCTCCAGTGCTTCCTGGTTCAAACTCTTGAGAACACCCATGATTTGAAAAGTAGTTTTTCCGCATAATGAATTATTTGAAATAATAAAAAGTAGTAAGAGAGATAAACATGCAAACCGCAATTGGGTTCCCAAATTCAGCCTGGAAGTAATGTTGCTTGGGGAGGCGGGGAAGAGAAACAGAGAGCCCTGAGGTCTGGATGTACAAGCTAAGTTTGCACATCATTGATTGTGCAAAAATCTTGTACCTTATGACCACAATTGGGACCAGAATTGCCATTGTTAAGCAAGGCAGTATTTAAGTGAATCATGCCTGATTTAATTACCTTGTTGCTGCAACTGTTAAGCGAATCCAGCTTCTCCCATTGACTTTGCTCCTCAGAAGTTTGCAAATGGAAATCACATCACTCTAGGATGCTGCAACCATCCTAAATACATTCTGGTTGCCAAGTATCCACATTTTGATTATATGACTGAGGATGCTGTGAGGGTTGCAAGTGTAAGAATCAGTTATAAGACCAATTATTTTTTCAATAACACTGTAATTTTGAATGATTACTAAATGAATGGTTGCTTGCAACCTGTATTTTTATCCATCTGTATTTTTATCCTATCTGTTTTTATTTAGCAAGGACAGTTCTTTTTTAATTGTCCTTTGTTTTTTCTCCGGTGTATGCAGATGAGAGGGAGGGACATTTCTTATGTATGCAAACCTGCAAATGCCAACTTTTTTTCTGTTCCAGTTGCCACTAGAAAAAGCAGGACCACCAGAACAATAAAAACAACCTCACTGAAATACGGATAATATAATACAACCTTAGCAACCTGCAATTTGGGGGTGGGGGATTTTTTATATTTTGTTTTTCTCTTTGAGACAGTTTATTTCATTCTGGGTTGCCATTGCCTGCTTTCTAGGTTTGAAGGAGAGTGATTATGCCAGTAGGTCTGGCAACACCAGGGGACGTGAATTAGTGAGGGCTCCTTTATTGTTAATATCCCTTCCTCTATTAGAAGGATAGAAAAATGGATGAATGGATTCCAGATGATAGAAGATGAGAGAGAAAGAGAGACTGACTGACTATCATCTAAAAGGTACAGGACAGTAATTTCTGTTGGACCTGGGAATGCTATATTCGTTGTGTGTATTATAGTTGCCTCACATTCCTGCTGAGGAAAAGAACAAGATGGAGATATACACAGACAGTGTTCAATTTCAGCAATGGGACACCTCTGAGTACAATGGGTTATTTATGGAAAAACTGCTTTCAACATCTTTTAGCTTCTGCAACAGCGTCCTAATGTGGCAGTCTTGTCTTATTACATGGAAAACCTTATTCAGAGAGATATGCTGACACTAGCACTAAAGTGCAGCAGCTACTCAATCCAGGGATGTCCTCCACAGAGATGTTTGTTCTCTTCATATCATGGTAGGAACCCCAAGGGAGTTGGGAGGTCATCAAGCCTGGCTCGCCATTGAAACACTGGACATAAGTGAGAGATCATGTCCTTATTCTCCTGTCCAACACTGGGTCACCATTTTCTGCTGCCATTAGGCTGCCATTTTCTGAATAGCAATGGCCTAACAAAAAGAACCTCTTATACACATGGGCCCTTTCCAGGGGTGAAATGCTCCTGCTTTGGACCGGATTGCCCGATCCAGTAGTGATGGCGGCGGGTGGTTCGGAGAACTAGTAGCAAAAATCCCGCCCCACCCCCATGCCCAGCTGAGCCGCGCAATCAGCAGAGGCTTTTTATTTTATTTTTAAAAGCATTTTTTTACAACCTCTTTGGCCGAAAAAATGCTTTTAAAAGTAAAAATAAAGCCTCTGCCGATCAGGCAAGTCAGCTGAGATCGTCAGAGCCTTTAAAATAAAAGAAAAGCCTCTGCTGATCAGACAAGTCAGCTGGGATATCAGAGGCTTTAAAAAAAAAGAAAAGCCTCTGCCGATCAGGCAAGTCAGCTGGGATGTCAGAGGCTTTTAAAAGCATTTTTTTACAACCTCTTCAGCTGAAGAGGTTGTAGAAAAAATGGTTTTAAAAGAAAAAAAAAAGAGAAAAAGTTGGTCACGTCCACTCAGTCATATTACCCCCCACTCCACCAAGCCACGCCCACAGAACCGGTAATAACAAATTTTACCTTTCACCACTGGCCCTTTCTCTCACAAAAACCATTCCAGCAAATTGTAATGCCTATCAGAATTCAACTGATAACGCCAGAGAAGAGCAAAATAAAGGCCTCCACTCTGGTGCTGTTTAGAAGGTTCACTTAGGTCAGGGGTCTGCAACTTTAAATACTCAAAGAGCCATTTGGACCAGTTTCCCACAGAAAACACTGGGAGCCACAAAACCTGGGTGAGCGTAGCCAACTCAACGTCACTCACTCCCACCCAGTCACATGACTGCCCCTCCCCCGGCACGCCTACCCAGGTTTTGTTGCACCCAGTGTTTTCTTTTCTGTGGGAAACAGGTATCTCTCTCTCTCTCTCTTTCCCTCTCTCTGTCTCTCTCTCTCATCTTTCTGTCTGTTTCTCTCTCTCATCTCTCTCTCTCTGTCTGTTTCTCTCTCTCTCTCTCTTTTTTTATGTGTATATATATATATATATATATATATATATATATATATATATATACACACACAGAGTCTAACTGTTATGTATGTATCTATTTTGTGCGGGAAATTCAAATGCACTGTTACTTGTGATTGGTTAACGGTCGTCCCTGAAAAGTATATAAAGAGGGCTGTTGCCTGTATTCCTTTGCTGAAGTCTCACCCTGAATTAAAGAGCTGTTGTCACTAGCTTGCTTGTGCCTCTCGTTATTCCCGCGCTACAACACTAACTATATATAGACAGAAAGTACAGGGGTACTTAGCTCCCGCTCTGGAATATGGAGCGAGTCTCCATCTCCCGCCATCACCCTTACCTTCTCAGGCCAGGCGAGGAGTGACTGGGAAGTGATTGGGGGGGGCAGGGCCATCTGGTGGTGGGTTCAGCCGACAGGGAGCTACAGCAGGGGGACAAAAGAGCCGCATGCGGCTCCGGAGCCGCAGGTTGCTGACACCCAATCTAAGTCTTCAGTGAGGGAGAGCAAGACCCCTCACTTAATTGTGTTTGCCATCTTTCATCTTTATCCTTTATTGCAATGTTTTTCAACCTTGGCTGCTTGAAGATGGGTGGACTTCAACTACCAGAATTCCACAGCCAGCCATACTGGCTGGGGAATTCTGGTAATTGAAGTCCACCCATCTTCAAGCAGCTCAGTTGAGAAACAATGCTTTATTTATTTTAATGTCATGTTTTGCTTGATTTTGAGAGTAATTGAGAGTTTGGTGTCATATAAGTTTAATATGTTGTTGTTCTTGTTATATGTTGCAGCTATAACAGATACCGAGTATCTTATGTGTATAGAAACCTGTCTCTGGGTCTGCGTGCAAATCCTTAGTTTCTCCTTAGTTGCTCTCCAGTAAAATGAGTTGTCAGCTCAGTAATGTCCATTCAAGCAAGAAGGAGAAAGGAATACATCTTTGCAGCGATTTGCAAATATTTTCCTCTCAGGACACCTTTGCATTCTTAAAAAAGACTGATGACCCCGAGAGCTTTGATTTATGTGGGCTATATATTGACATTTACTGTATTGCAAATTAAAACTGAGATTTTAAAAAAATATTTATTTGACCTTGTGAACCTCCTGAAAGTGTCTTGGGGACCCCAGGGTCCCCAAAACACATTTGGAAATCCGCTGCTCTAGTGGTAACTTGGAAGCCCAAGAGTGAAATCTTCCCATTGACAAGACCAAAGACTGTTTTGCTTGAAGCACAAACACTTTCAGAAATTAATGAAGACAAAAACGTTATTTTCAGAATTATAATCTAAACTTTGTATCGTTGAAAAGGGAGAAATTGATTTATTTGAAATCCCAGTGTTTTCAGTTTCTGCTATAAGAGACCATACAAAACCTCTAGAAAGAAATTTAATCCTGGTTCAGAATATTGGCAAAAAGGAACTCTATTGGGGATTCCCAGCATATTTCCAGAATTTTATTTGGGATCCAGACCACGTTATCTTTCATTTGTACCTCTCCCGAATTTTCCCACCTGGAAAAAGAATTAAAGAACAAAAAGCTATTGGTAGATTATAAGCATTAGATGTCCGTCTGAAGTTCTCTGGAAAAGGATTATTATTAATTAATTAATTCATAATAATTAATTAATGGTTACCTCGCAACGTGCCACAAAAATCCTTGTTTGCTTTTTGGGGTTATTTTTTTATTTTATTTTTAGGAACAGCAGTTCGATAAGATCAGTTCCGTTTTAGAAGATGAAAGATGGTTTGAATGTAATCTCAAAAGGAAATAAAATACGAGACAGAACATCTGGGAATAGTGTATATAGTGTATCCCGTGATAGTATATATAATATAACCCATGATCAAACGATCATGATATTATGGTTGTCATTACTACTACTACTCCTGCTACGGTTATTCCGTTGTCAAGTCAGGTGTCTGGAGAGAGAGTCATTTTTCCAAAACTCTTCCGCTTCAAACTTTAGGATCTGAAACCCACGAATTTTCTTTTTTTTTAAAAAAAATATATCGATCCTGGTGGTGGGGTGGTGTCGGGGGTGGGTGGGAGACGGAAGAGAGGGTCGCGCTAAATCTCTGGACTGAGAAAGGGTTAATAGCCCGGCGGCCACGTGGGAAAGAAGGAAGAGGAGGCGGCGCCTTCCTGCTCCGCCTTTGGGCTGGTGAAAAAAAGGTTTGGGGTTTAAAACCCCTCCCCTCCCCTCCCCCTTCTCCGGCTTAGGCAGCCGCATCTGGTGCAAGAGGGTAAGAGGGAAGACCAGCTCTCCCAAGGGTGAGTTACAGGATAGAGGCGGGCCTTCCCTTCTAAAAAAGACACGTGCGAGAAGAGGAGGAGGAGGAGGCGGCGGCAAGGTAAAGGGTTTAGGTGGGGAGGGCGATCCTTTTATCATCATTCAAGGTGGGCATAATATGAAAAGGTCGGAAAGGGGTGGCTGGGTGGGAGAAAGCTTAGCCATCTCTTTGCCCCTCCCACCCCCAACCACATCAAAGAGGCAAAATGGCTGCATTCCCCTTGTCTTGGTGTCCTATGCAGGGGGGAACGGATGAGCTGGAAGCGCCCCGAGAGGCTTTGCTCCGTGGGGCGTAGGGCAGTCAAAAGCCTCGCTTTGCAGGAGAAAGGGTGGGCGTAGCAGAGAGGAAAGTGAGGGCGCAGGGTTGGGGAATGAATGACTCAAGGTCCTTCCCGTGGGGGGTGCGTGTCTCTTGCAAAGGGGGCAGGGGGCCCCCTTAAAGGGGTTTGCAGTGGGAGAAACCCTTTGCGGGTGATGGTGGTGGTGTGGAGGCTGATATTTAGGAAGAAGGGAGGGCTGGGTGGAAAATGTTCTCCTGGAAAGCGGATGACAGGAAGTGGAGGTGCAATGAGCGAAGTTGGAAGGGGAAAGTTAGGGGTAGCTGTGCTTGGCTTGGGGGAGAACAGGAAGAGGAGTTTTGCAAACCGTAAAATGGAGGAAGGGGATCTCATCGTCTGAAGTGGGGAAAGGAGAGGAGGATTCGTTTTTATGAAAGTTCTCCCTTTCAACAATGATGTGATATTATAAGACCTCGAGCCCCGTTTGGGAAAAAGTGACATGGCTTGCACATTTAGAAATAACTGTAAATGGATCTGCCTGCTTCTTCAGCCTGTGATTTCTCTAATGAACCAATCAGAGCCTCCATTCCAATTATTAAAAAGATGGTGTGCTGTTATGAGTTGCTGTTATAGCAGGTACATTTTTAAAAAATCCACAATTGATGAGGTTGGTAATTGGTCAGCGGGCCTTATCCTCTGCTCCTTATCTTCTCTCTAGAGGATTTTATGGATGTTTTAGAAAGGGGTGCATTTGTGAGATAGATATTTCTCTTGGTGTTGTTTGGAAAATGAGGGGTAGAATTTTGAATTTTTCAGATATATATCATGTGAAAAACTCCTTTGCCTTAGAAATCTATGATTGAGTTGGTAAAATAAATCAATGAAAATAATCTATTTGATATTTTTGCTTGTTTGTCAAAATCCCAAACAGAGATTGCATCCAGTAAATTAGAGACAGTAAACCAATTCTGACAATTTTTGATTCTGAAAAAAATACCCTTTCCATGTACAATACATTTAAATGTGTAAATCTAAATATGATTAGGCAAAAAGGTGCCCCTGCTGTTACTTGTTTTTATAATATCTTTTGTATAGGATAGTAGCTTTATATTGTTTGAT
The DNA here is from genome assembly GCA_022577455.1 of Arizona elegans. Lineage (NCBI taxonomy): Eukaryota > Metazoa > Chordata > Lepidosauria > Squamata > Colubridae > Arizona > Arizona elegans. Next base: position 127,745,595 of record JAKOOJ010000004.1, read on the forward strand.
CATTTGCATTTTTTTGAAAGAAGGGGCTTTATTCCCCCTTTTAGATTAAATGTCTCAATGATTACTTTGAGCATTATAAAAATTTGATATGATGTCTCAGTTGGGATTGGGAACAGGTAGAGCCCTGGTCCAGATTTTCTTTTCAAATTTATTCATTAATATTGACTGAATAACTTTAGTGGAAAAGCAAGTTATAAATCATACTTACAATGTGACAAGGAGCAATTGGGAAGAATATGCAATTTTTGAAATAAAAAATTAGGGAATTTTTTTCAGATTTTACTCATTACTGCTGTAGTTGAAAATGAAGATAGTTTCAAATTTATTGTTTTGGGAGGGAATCCTTTAGAATTCGATACATTCACCTCAAAGAATCATTGACCATCATATGTTTTCCTGCATATCATTGTCACTTATAACTATGAAGTAACCAGTGAAATCAGCTCAAGTGTAGAGAAACTAAACATAAATAATTTTCTATGGTCACTTCTGGATCAAGTGGCACCATATGCCACTGGCAACATCTTTGTGAGTGGGGAGAAATGCATTCTTGTGATTTTGTACATAAATGATTTTTAAATGGAATTGCAAATCTGTTTCACCCTGTTTTCGAAATTAGAAAACTTGAGAAGAAAATTCCTGACTTTTTCTGCTGGTTAACAATGAATAGTTTAAAATTATCCTGGCAGCTGTGCCATTTTGTTTTACTTTATAGATTTGGTAAACTATTCATTTTATCAGCACCTGTGTGGGTGTGTGCAAACAAACAGCCTTGAACTGCCATAAAAGAAGATAACTATTGTGGAACAGTTTTGCTATTTTCTGGGGAGATGGAACAATGTTATATGAGCTCTATGATTTCAAAAATGAGTTGAATATAATATATTAGGTGATTTCTGCAACCAGAACATTTAATCAAGAAACACTGTCATATTAGAGAAAGATTAGTTCTAAGCTGTGGTTTCTAGCATGGTGAAAGAGTGAGGAGACAACCATACTGTAATGTGATCTATTTATTAGATTTTTATCCCAACTTTATTACTTTATAAGAAACTCAGGGTGGCAAACATACCTAATACTCCTTCCTCCTCCTATTTTCCCCAGAAAAAACAACCCTGTCAGATGAGATGGACTGAAAGTGTCTTGCCCAAAATTACCGAGTTGACTTTCAAATCTAAGGTGGGACTAGAACTCACCAACTCCCGATTTCTAGTCCAGCACCTTAATCATACCTCCAGATTCTGAAGTGGTAGAATCCACAGAGTTATTATTCTAAATGTATAGATTCAGGGAGAGAGCTGCATGGATGAAACCATCATCCTCTGCTCTTTCTCCCCTCCCTTTCCGAAAATAGATTAGGCACAGAATAATCACTGTAGTATTACTCCTTTCCCCATTGCCTTTGTGAAGGAGTTGTTAACTGTTACAAGGGAGGTTTTTCTTTGACATTGACTCATCTTAAACTTTTCCAGTCTTTAATTTGCCCTGTGTTTTTTTTCGGCAATAGAAGCTTTCTGATTGATGACAACTGCCCCAGTGAATGAAAGCATGTTTAAATGGTTGAAGCATGATTGAATAATAATTGCAATATGTGAAAACAAGGGGTAACTGTTCTGCTCTTAAAAGTGAAGTCTTTTTTGTAATTTTTTTACATTTCAGGGTAATTTTTTTCTTAAAATGGTTTTTGCCATGGGAAACATATCTATCATCCTAAATTAAACCAAAGCAAGCTGTACAAAAAACGCTTTTCCTCAGAAATACCTTTCTTCTTTATATGGAAATGAATTACGTAAATATGAATTTGATTAATCTTATGTTGTTGACAATCACAGATGATTGTTTACTTTTTTGTCTTTTTAGGGAGAAAGTACTCATTTGGAAAAACAAAATCCTCTTGATGTATGGTGGAATCCTGTGACAGAGCAGTTTCCTTGACAACAGTCTCTCTGCCTCCTGGAAATTGTTGGTAAACTTTGGCCTAAGCTCATGGTCAAAATTTGAGGAAGAAGAAGAGTCTTCCCACCATGTTTGCCTGTGAGACTTGGGGTATCACTGGCCAGACCTCAGTCTACAATTGGGACAAGTCTGTCTACCTCTTAGAAGATAAAATGGAGTCCATACAGGGTTCAAGAGAGCTGGATCTCCATTTTAAGGTGCTGCTTGAGCAGGAGATGTATCCAGAGATCACAATTGAGGAGGAAGAGGAAGAGCCTGAGGAAGTAGAAGTAGATGCTGAAGGGGAGGCAGATGAAGATGAAGAAGAGGAAGAGAGGGGAGAGGAGGAGGAAGAAGAGGAGGAAGAAGAGGAGGAAGAAGAGGACGACGGAGAAGGGGAGGAAGAAGAGGAGGAGGAGGAGGAGGAGGCACATCTACGAGGTCCTCAGCAAGAGGCAGTGGGAGCAGCTGATGGAGATGGCTCCCTCTTTGTGGTGTGTACTGGAACAGTTGAAGAACTGCTAGGCTTAGAGCCATCACTAACTGCTGAATCAGTGCAGCTAGAGGCAGTACAACCACAGCGCTGGGAGGTTCAGTGGGAGGAGGTGTCCCAAACTTCACAGCCTCTCCTCCCTGAAATTATAGAGTCACCATTAATATCCCCAGAAGCAGACACCTCCAATATCACTCAGGTAGTGGAAGTCGCTGCAGTAGAGGTAGAACCAGAGGCCTTCCCAACCACTTTGGAGCAACTAGGGAATATTTCATCCTCATGGGGAGCATCTTTCATTGAAGAGAGCCACCGGGACCTTCAGCGTTCCCCAGCTAGTGCAGATAGAGGGAGTATTGGCAAAGCACGGACACCTTTATCTGGAGGAGTCAATTTCAGCCTGGAGACTGCTCGCCGGCGCTTCCGGCAGTTCTGTTACCAGGATGCTGAGGGTCCACGAAAGGCATGTGGTCAGCTCTGGGAGCTTTGCAATCATTGGCTGAAGCCAAAGAATCGCACTAAGGAACAGATTCTTGATGTCCTAATCTTGGAGCAGTTCCTGGCTGTTCTCCCTCCTGGAATCCGAAGTCAGGTATGGGAATGTAGCCCAGAGACTTGTGCACGGGCAGTGGCCCTAGCAGAAGAGTTCCTAGCCAAGCAGAATGAAGCAGAAAGACTAGAGGAGGTAAGATGGTTCAGTCCCCCTTCTTTTCCTCACATATATTCTTAAGATTCATTATTGGGCTATATCCGTGATGGCAAACCTATGGCACGTATGCCAGAGGTGGCATGCAGAGCCCTCTGCTGGCATCTGCACCATCGCCCCAGGTCAGATCTCTGTGGCCTTTCTTTCGTGAGCTTCTGTTTCCCTGCAAACAATGAAACAGAAGCTCATGAAAGAAAAAGATCTTACCTCTTGCTGTGCTGCCAGTGTTGGGGTGCCCCGCCTCCCACCAGCCAGCTGGTCTTCGGATCTCTGCTGCATATGTGCATGCATGTCTGCGCATGACATGTCCACATGTCCATGTCCATATGTGTGCGCATATGCAGTTTTCAGTTTGGGCATGCCCGCGCACTTTGGGAACTTGGTATCTAAAAGCTTCACCATCACTGGGCTATACTATTTGGGGGGAAGACTTTGGGATAGACAAGTGCCTGAGACAGGAGAGCTGCAGCAGGTATGGGAAGTAAATGAAATGGGTGGAGAGTCAAAATGTTTTCCTTTTGGAGCAAAAGATGTTCACACTTGGCTGGTGGCAATTGCGCAATTATTATTCATGAAGACTTTGTGATGCTATCTTCCAACTACCTTTCAAAGCACACAAATCTCAATGACTGCCCCATAAAACATCACAGAGCAATAAAATAAAGCACCCATAAAATTGAAGAAATATAATTCATTCTTTCGATTTCCAGTCTGAGGAGGTCTCAGCAGGTTTATGGCTGCTCCAAATTAGCAAGATGAATGCCATTTTTAAATATTTCCTCCTATAACCATGATGGCGAACCTATAGCATGCATGCCAGAGGTGGCACATGGAGCCCTGTCTGCTGGCACACACGCCATCACCCAGGTCAGATCTCCGTGGTGTTTCTTTTGTGAGCTTCTTTTTCCCTGCAAATGACAAAACAGAAGCTCATGAAAGAAAAAGATCTTACCTCTTGCCACGCTGCTGGTATTGGGATGCCCCATCTCCCGCTGGCCAGCTGATCTTCGGATCTCTGCTGCGCATGCATATCTGTGCATGTGAATGTCTGTGTATATGTGCGCATACACATCTTTTATTTTGAGCATGCACCCATGCAAAGTTTGGGCACTCTGTGTCTAAAAGGTTCACCATCACTGTTCTATAGCAAGCTTTAGACAACCACACCAAACCACAGCTAGTACTTGAGGTTGTTGTCCTTACTTCTCCCTTGGCTTGTTTTACTTGCAGATTTATGGGCAGCAACCAAAGGTGTGATCTCTCATCTGCAATCTGAAATGCTACAATCCACTGTCTTCTTAGCAGCCCTATCACACTGCAATCTATTGGCAATGCCAGCTGTCCTTAGCCAATTGTGGCCTGCTGATGCCATATGCTCAACTCACTTCTTGCTGCTTTTAATCCATGAGCTTGGAAGGTTGGGCAGGAGGGGAAATAATAGCAGACAGTCAAGCCCCTGTGCAAAAAACGGGGAGGAAATATGCATAGGGAAAAAAAATTCTGGCAATGGCTGAATGAGGTGGAGTTTTTTATTTCTTTCAAACTGTTCCCTGATTTCCTACAGGGATGTAAACCAGTGGTAGAAATAACTCCTGGATCAGATTGCTATTCTCATAAAAATGTGTTTATAGTCTTGGCTTGATCCTCAACCCCATCTGAGGTTTCCAGCAGTGTGGAAACTATCACCCCACCCCAGTGCTGCTAAATTACAATTCACCATGTCTTTTCATCAGCCAAGCTGATGGGTTTGCTGATGGAGGTTCACTAGCTTTCTGTCTGTCCTTGTTCGAAAGCTTGTTATGGACACAGTATCCCCATCTCTTAAACAGGGAGATGAGACCAATCAGAAATTCCTATCTGAAGAAACTCTCTCTTAGTTGAAGCACCTGATTTTCATACTGAGATTAAAATGACATTTCTGGAACTATTTAGCCCTTTAGAACTTTGTCTTAACCTTCAAATGTGTATTAATTGCAATCCTGGATTTAAAATGACTCATGGGTGCTTCTGCCTCCACTGTAGCAAAATTGGAAACTAAATTTTGAACTAGAAATGTTTGAGAGTTGAAATAGCAGTATGACTGGATGCAGATATTGAGATAGGTTGCCAGTTCGGTTTAATGGTTAAGGCACCAAGCTAGAAACGAGACCATGAGTTCTAGTCCCTTCTTGGCATGAAAATTGACTAGGTGACTTTAGACCAGTCTCTGGTTATTGTGGGGAAAATACTGTGGTAGAAGGAAGGAGTATTAGGTATGTTCACTGCTTTGAGTTATTTTTAAAAATAAGATTGGATACAAATAATGTCCTCATCCTTGAGAACTAGATGGATAAAAATGCCAAATCCAGCCTAAACGTTTGGGTAGCGTGCAACAAACCATAAAAATAATAATATTCCTTGGCATAATGGTAAACAAAGCACCCATGTATCTAGAGGACTGTAGGCTTAATAGTTTTCAACTATTTTATGTTGCATCAACTTTCTGAAATTACTAGCAGAGGATTTTCTCATTACCTTTTTTTTGATCCTTGTATTTAGAGAAGTTGGATACAAAACTTTTACCAAAAGTAATGAACCGCCAAAAGTCTCCTACTGTATTGTGAAGACAAGGAAACTTTCAGATATTTTGGATCTCAAGTCATCTTTAGTCAGCATGGCCAATGGCAAAAATTGTGGGAATTGTAGTCCATAAGATCCGGAAGGCAGGTGGTTGCCTACTCCTCGTCTATATAGACTAGACCAGATTGCAGATATGCTATAGTGATCATTTCTTTCTAGCAGTGTAAAAATTATCTTTTTACTTGCATTCAAACTTGATAAATTCAGAGAAATTTAAAATTTTCAGAGTTTGATTTTCAATATACATCAAACTTAGAATTGTTAACTTTTTCCCAGAAGCCAATATTATTGTTCTGAAGAAGGCTCAGCTTCCTAGGAAAAGTGCCTTATTTTTTTTAATTTGTAATTTTATTATAACATATACTGTATATGACATTCACATAACATACAACATATACAATCTCTTTTAAACATTGTTTCTTCGTGGTCTTCTTTCTGTTATTTTATTTTTCCTCCCCTATATCGTCATTTCTTCCTTTTTTTCTTTTTTTCCCCCATTGTCCTTTTTTCTTTCCCCCTAAAAATATGTTTTTTAGCTTTAACAATCTTAACTTTATACATTTTTCTACAATTATTATGTACATATTTTAATTATATCTTTAATGTTATACATTTCTATATTCCTGTTATATCAATACATTTTTATTCCGCTTCATACATTTGTTATGTATATATTTTATACTTCTAATTTTCTCCCCTGGTATTTATTATTCTTTATTTCTCGCCTTAAGCCATTTATACCATTTATTCCTTATTCTATAATAATCTGTCTCTTCTTTTTCTTTAAATTCTTTAGTTAATCTATCCATCTCAGCAAATTCTAAAATCTTATCTATTAATTCTTCCTCAGTTGGAGTTCTTTTCTGTTTCCAATTTTTTGCATATACTATTCGTGCTGCTGTTAAGATGTGTAGCATCAAATATTTTATTTCCTTGGAATATGGTCTTGTAAAGATTCCTAATAGGAATGTTTCTGGTTTTCTTTCTATATGTTGGTCTGTTATTTGTTCCATCCACTTCTTAATATTTGCCCAAATTTTTTTTGCTGCCAGGCATGTCCACCATAGATGGTAATATGTTCCTTGGAATTTCTTGCATTTCCAACATGTTGAGCTATTGTTCGGGTACATCTTTGCAAGTCTTGTCGGTGGCAAATGCCATCGGAAAAGTGCCCTATTATTTGACATGTTCTCTGCCACTTTGGTAATAGATTGAAATGCTTCACATGCGAGGACATCACACAGCTCTGAATTCCTTTCTTTCCCCACAGAAGGAGAGTGCAGGAAAGGGACACATCAGATATATATTACACTCTTGGGTGTCCCTGCAGAGAGAGGAAAGAAAGAAGCAGAGGCTGTAGTTTTCACAGGCAATTAGGCCTCTTCTTTAACATCTGAGCAATTATAAAAATAGTTGGGATGCCAGAGTTAAGGGACCTCAACTGGAATGAGTTTGGGCAAAATTCTCCCCTCTCTCATCAGGAAAAAATATGCATTTCCCCCCCATCCTCAAGATGTTTTTAGAGATTGCCTCAAGCATCAGGGATACTGCTGGCTCTAAATCATCATCATGCTTATAATTTTTAAGAACAAAATTGTCTTGAACCTCTTTTCATTTCTTTCTCAGCTCCTCAAATCTCTAAGCTGTCCACTAAAATCTCATAGGCTTTACGGATCTTTAAATTAAGGCATTTCAACATCTTTCCCCCTGTCTCTTTATTTCCTCTTTGTCATGCTGGTCTTCCACAAAGAGGGTTGCATCAGTAGATTTCCAGAACACTACACAAAGGATGCTGGAAGCTGTAGCCCTGCAGCTTGGAAACAAAGGGTTCTTCTGCTAAGAAGTTAAATTAGGTTTCTTCTAAGAGCTCCTTTCTGCAGAAATGTAAACTTGTAATCAGAAAATTGTCATTGATATAAATTGTGACATTGGAGCAGAAAGTCATGATTCATGATTTTTTAATTGAAACTTCTTTATGGAAACCAGAAGCAGTTGAGGAAGTGTTTAACGTAGTTTCCATACTGTACAACAATCTCAGCCTCCTCAGTCTGGTTGCATCCCCCATCATTCCCAGACTGTTGTCTTTCCTGAATTCTAAAACCCATGCGGTTTTGGAATTTCTCTTAATTCTTGTAGCATTTCTAGAATTTCAGTCTTTATTATTTGTGGAAGCTGCAACTATATTTGATTGATTATTTTGAAACTTGATTCCACTGATTGAAATTTAATTTTTGCTTTGGCCTCAGCTCCTAAAATGCCAATAAAAGGACAAACTTAGCATGCCTTGGCCCTCAGTTGATTGTTGTGCACTTTTGTCTTAAAAGGATCAACAGAAAGAAATAGTTACTCAAAAGTCATAACTGCAATTGAACCAAGTCTCAAAAAAATTATTTTTTATTTATCAATTTATAGTCAAAAGCTAAAAGTTTCAGGAGACTGTAGTGTTCTGAGATTTCACTTAATTTAGTAGAGGCATTGCAGATTCTGTGTTGGAGGGAACAGACTCAGAAGTGCCCTCAGGTATTGAAAGCCAGTTTGAAAATTTGGCTTTCAGTGGATGGACATACAATTACAACTATCAGAACTGCATAAAATATGATCGCTAGGAAATGATGCTGCCTTGTGAATGTCTTTTTTTCCACAGAGGTTTTCATTTTGATTTTCCTGTTTGAAAAAGGAAGTGGAAAAATCCAAATGGGAACTGATTCGTGGGGTTCTCTTATTTTTGTTATTGGCTCTTATTGGCTCCAAGTTTAGTGAAAAGGTTTAGAGCAGGGGTGTCAAATTCACAGCCCTCAGACTGAATGTGTCATGTGATAGCCATGCCCACCCCCAGTTTAGCAAAGGAGGGAAAAGTCATGATACGTCATGTGATGACGTGGCATCATGAATTTGACACTCCTGGTTTAGAGAAAATATTAAAAACAAAAGTTAATACAACAGAAAAGCAGAAGAAAAACCATGTATGCTTTTGGTTCTCCAGCTGAGAAGACTTCATGTGCCGAAACTGCATTGAATAATGTGAATTAAAAACTTTGTGATGTCTTTTGCTTGTCATCAGTGAATGATAAGGTAAAGGTAAAGGTTCCCCTCGCATATATATGCTAGTTGTTCTCAACTCTAGGGGGCGGTGCTCATCTCCATTTCAAAGCCGAAGAGCCAGTGCTGTCTGAAGACGTCTCTGTGGTCATGTGGCCGGCATGACTAAATGCCAAAGGCGCACGGAATGCTGTTACCTTCCCACCAAAGGTGGTCCCTATTTTTCTATTTGCATTTTTTCCATGCTTTCAAACTGCTAGGTTGGCAGAAGCTGGGAGAAGTAACAGGAGATCACCTCGTTACGCGGCACTAGGGATTCGAACCACTGAACTGCCGACCTTTCAATCGACAAGCTCAGCATCTTAGCCACTGAGCCACCATGTTAAAATTAAAAATTAAAAACTTTGTGACGTCTTTTGCTTGTCATCAGTGAATGATACTAAAATGCAAATGAAGTACATTCTGAATAGGAACAAAAGCAGAATACTGTGAGATGGGGATAATTTATATTACAGAAAAAACGGAATAACAGAGTTGGAAGGGACCTTGGAGGTCTAGTCCAACCTGCTGCTTAGGCAGGAAACCCTACACCACCTCAGAAAAATGATTATCCAATCTCTTCTTAAAAACTTCCAGTGTTGGAGCATTCACAACTTCTGAAGGCAAGTTGTTCCACTGATTAATTGTTTTAACTGTCAGAAAAGTTCTCCTTAGTTCTAGGTTTCTTCTCTCCTTGATTAATTTCTACCCATTGCTTCTTATCCTGCCCTCAGGAGCTTTGGAGAATAACTTGACTCCCTCTCCTTTGTGGCAGCCCCTGAGTGATTGGAACACTGTTATCATGTCACTCTTAGTCCTTCTTTTCATTAAACTAGACATATCCAGTTCCTGCAGCCTGTTCTGACCCACCCTAAGCAGAAACAAGAAACAGACTTCTTGTCACGAAAAACTCCTCTTTATTTTCCTCTTGAGAATTAATTGCATTCACACACTGAAAAGTCCAGGCATTAGTCCTTCAAGGAGTTAACTGCAGTATAGACCTTATCAGTTCCTTGCCTGAGCTCCCAGACAAAAGGCTGCAAAGTAAGTTCTGGCAAGCAGTCTTTGTGGCACGAAACACGATGAGCCAAAGTCTTCAGAACTACGAACTGTTGTCTCCTATGACCACAACTCCCCTTTCCTTTTATTTATTCCCAGCCAGGCAGGAGCTATTCAGCGTCCACATGTGCCTTGCTTCCCAAGTCGACTCCTTGTCCTCAGTTGTTCTCCTCTCCTAACGGCTCTGCTCATACGCTCACCTGGAACAGGCCCCAGCTGTTCTTTCTCCCCACTTATCTCAGTCTCCAAAGGCAGCTGCATTTCCGGTGACTGGGAAATGTTGGACGGCCCTGGCTCTATCTCTGCGTCCAATGCAGAGCATCCATCAGAGCCTTCCCCAGACTCCAGAGCTGGCCCAAGTTCCACCTCATTGTCCAAGTATGGCGGGCCATAACAGCCGTTCTTCATATGGTTTAGCCTCCAGTCCCCTAATTATCTTTGTTGCTCTTCTCTGCACTCTTTCCAGTGTCTCAACATATTTTTTACACTGTGGCGACCAAAACTGGATGCAGTAGTCCAAGTGTGGCCTTACCAAAGCATTTATTTTTGAAAAAAAAATTTATTTAAAACAAAACATAACATAAAACCACCATCAATCAGTACAATTTCAGAAAGTATGTCGATCGGTTAAGATTCTTTTGTGCATAATCCCATATCTAAAATTACAAATTATTTAATTTCTCTTATTTGACAGTTTTATATATCCCTTTATATTATTATTCTCATTTAGCAATTATTTAATAAAGGCTTAACTCCCATAAGAAAACACTTCATATATTTTAACATTACATTAATTTCATACTTCATCTCCATGCTTTGTTATCTAGCCATTGGTAAAACAAATCCCATATCAAATAATATTGTTTGTCTTCCTGTTCTCTAATTTCAAATGTCAATTTACTCATTTCAGCACATTCCATAATTTTCTTAATAACTTCATCATCAGTAGGTATCTTCTCTCCTTTCCAATTTTTAGCAAATACAATTCTAGCCGCTGTTAAAACATTCACAATTAAATATCTCAGTTCTCTATTATACATTTCTTGTAAAATCCTTAATAAAAATATCTCTGGTTTAAAGTCAATATGTTTCTTTGTCATTTTTTCCAACCATGTGTGGATCTTGGTCCAATATCTTTTAACTTCTGCACATGTCCACCACATATGATAATATGATCCTGGAGTCTGGTGACATGTCCAACATTTCTCCAATTTGTTCTTGAACATTCTGGCTATTCTCGTCCGGGGTAGATTCCGCCTATAAAACATCTTATACAAATTCTCCTTATATGCTGTAGACATTGTCATTTTGTAATTTTGCAACCACAATTTATGCCATTTCTCTAAATCAATCCCATAACCAAAAATTTTCCCCCATGCTATCATTGTTTCTTTAACTTCTTCTTCTTCCAGTTTTACCTCTAAAAAATAACCATATAATTTTTTAATTACATAGTCATCAGAACCCGTTAAGATCTTATCTAAATTGGTCATAACATTATAAAAACCTTCTTGTTTAAAATCTTCATATCTAGAATCTATTTGCAAATAAGAAAACCAATCCATCTTAAAACCTTGTTCTTCCAGTTCTTGCTTCAATTTAAGTTCACTGTTTTCATCCATTAATTCACTATATCTAATAATTTGTTCCCTTCTAAATACTACTGAATATGAAAAGGCTTCAATCGTTGATACCCAGACTGGAATTTTCAAATAATGGTTTTTTTAAAAAATTTTATTTATATGCCGCCCTTCTCCGGAGAGTCGACGGTTTACAATGCGATTAAAAAATGAAGATTTTTTAATCTTCTCCCAATTTAATAACAAAGCCTCATGCATATGATATCTTCTAAAATACCCCTGTATTTTTGTTCCTTTATACCATAAAAAAGCATGCCACAAATCATGACCTTCTAAATTCAATAATCTAATATTTCTTAATGTTATCCATTCTTTAATCCACATCAAACTTGTCACTTGATAGTAAAATTCCCAATTAGGTAAACCTCCTCTCATTCTAGCATCTTGTAACAACTTTAATTTTATTCTCGACTTCTTTCCCTGCCAAATATATTTTAACACCATTTTATTCAATTCTTCAATTGGAATTGTCTGGAACAAATATAAAATTCTAGGCAAAATATTTATCTTAATAGTTGATATCCTTCCAATCAAAGAAAGCTGCAAGTTTCCCCATTTCGCCAAATCTGTCCCTATCTGTTGTTTACGTTTATTATAATTATTTTCTTTAAGCGTGCTACATCTTGCTGTCAAATATATCCCCAAATATTTAACTTTATTTGTGACCTGCATCTTTGATATATCCGCCAATTCTTTTTGCTTTACCAACATATTTTTAGTCAAAATCTTCGTTTTGTCTTTATTGATTTTTCAAACCAGCTACTTTCCCAAACTCTCTAATTTTATCTATCAATGTATTTATTGATGTTAACAGATCTTCAAGAATAAAGGTCATCTGTGAATGCTTGCAATTTGTATTCTTCTTTTTGAATTTTCATTCCCTTCATGTCTTTTTCTTCTCTGATATTTCTATTTAGCACTTCTAATGTTAATATGAACAACAGAGGGGACAATGGACATCCTTGTCTTGTACCTTTTTTTATCTCAATAGAGTCTGTCAATTCTCCATTTATCATTACTTTTGCCGTTTGTTTATGATATATAGCTTCTATTCCTTGAATGAATTTTCTGCCAAAGCCCATCTGTTCCATTTGAAGCAACATAAATCACCAATTTCCATTGTCAAAAGCTTTCTGTGCATCTAAAAATATCAAAGCCATTTGTTTTTCAGGATGGGCTTCATAGTATTCCAAAGTGTCCAGAATTATTCTCATGTTGTCTCTAATTTGTCTTTTTGGCAGAAACCCATTTTGATCTGAATGTATAAAATTATTTAGGTGTCTTTTAAATCTTTTTGCCAATATTGAAGCAAAGATTATATAATCTGAATTTAGCAGTGATATAGGCCTATAGTTTTTGATTTATTGTGGGTCTGTATCCTCCTTAGGAATCAATGTAATATATGCCTCAGTCCATGACTTGGGTATTTCCTTCTTTGTCATCACTTCATTCATCACTTCTAAAAATGGGAGACTTAAGGATTCCTGCAATGTCCTATAATATTCTGCTGGCAAACCATCTGGCCCTGGTATCTTCCCATTCTTTTGTTTCTTGATTGCTTCAGTTAATTCCATCATCATTATGTTTATCTCTAATATCTCCTCAATATCTTTAGGAATCCGAGATAAATTTGCATTTTGAAGATATCTTGTCACATTTTCCTCCTCTATCTTTTCTTTCTCATACAATTGTCCATAGTAATCCTGTATAATTTTTTTTCTTTTCTTTATTTCCAAATTTGCTTTGCCCTTGGTCATCAATTAATTGTATTATTTTTCTTGATTCTTTTTTCAGTTTATATGCTAACCATCTTCCTGGTTTATTGGCATTCTCAAAGTAGTTCTGTTTAGTGCTTCTAATTTTTTGGGCTAATTCTTCTTTCTCCAGTAAGTCCATTTTGTGTTTTATTGTATCCATTTTCACTTTAACATCTTTTTTATGTGGACATTTCTGAAGCTCTTTTTCAAATCTCTTATAATCATCTTCCAATGTTTTATGTGTTTGTCTTTTCTTAACATTTTTCTTCCTTGTATAGTCCATTATCAAACCTCTAGTATAGGCCATCATCGTGTCCCAAAGATTTTGCATCGATGTATCTTTTTTCCTATTCTCCTTTTTTTTCATGCCTTTTTTTTATTGAAAAGTTTTACAAATACAAATTTTCCCATTTCCCCCCCCCTTTCCCTCCCTAGCCCTCCGCTCCTCCCATGACTTCCCCAAGGTGAAATCCAAATCCAAATCATATTGTATCATACTTTACCACCCATCTAATCTACCCCCTGTGTACTATACATTTCTACACAACATTCAACTAAAACCTATCTGGTACTTCCTAGTTTGATATTTATTTTGCACATAATCTATCCATTTCTTCCACTTCCATGCATAGGTCTCTTGAGTCCGATCTTTTAAGTATGCCGATATCTTCGCCATTTCTGCAAAACTGGCCACCTTCAAAGTCCATTCTTCAATAGTAGGCATAACATCTCTTTTCCAATATTGACCAATCAGTAACCTAGCTGCTGTCAGCATATACAATATCAATTTTATTTCACCCAATGAAAAGTCCTTAACTATGCCCAGTAAAAACAATTGAGGAGAAAATTGGAGTATTTTTTCCCACGTTTCCATCATAACTGGTTCTGCAAAGTTTTGCACCCATTTTATCATACAATCTTTAACCAATTCATTTTCTGAATGTCTTTCTAACAAAACACTATAAACCCTCTTGATATGCATTGGGCCTTTCTCTTTTATCTGTCTTACCAATTCTTCTTCATGCAGCATTAAACCAGTTTTTCGATCTTCTCTCCATCTCAATTGAAGTTGATTATACTGTAACCAAGTTAAATTGATCCCTTCTTCCAACAGTGTATTTAATGTCTTTAGCTGCCATCTACCCCCATCATTAAAAAGTACTTCTTTGTATAAAACCCCCCTGAGTGACTTTATATTTGTATTCCGTATAATATGACCAAGATCCAACCACAACGGTATTTTATAATCCCATTTGAACTGGTGCTTCTTCCATACTCTCATCAAGGAGTTTCTAAATATATGGCTGTTGAATACTTTATCCACTTTATTTTCGTAAAATAAATATGCATGCCAACCAAATTCAAGATCATGACTTTCTATATTCAATATTCCAGTCTTTGTCCCTCCAAACCAATCACTTGCTTGTATCAATGCTGCTGCTTCATAGTACAGTCATAGGTTTGGAAGTTTAAGGCCACCCCTTTCGCGAACATCTTGCATAATTTTCAGTTTAACTCTCGGCTTTTTCTCATTCCAAACAAACTTATTCACTCCTTTTTGCCATTCCATCAGCTGTTTATCACTTTTAAGTACCGGAATCATTTGAAACAAAAATAAAAATCTAGGTAGAACATTCATTTTAATTTCTGCTATTCTTCCAAGTAAAGACAGCTGCAGTTTTTTCCATGTTTCCATATCCTTTTGTACCTTTCGCCACAACACCTCATAATTATTTTGGAACAGTTTTATATTTGAATCTGCAACTTGAACTGCTAGATATCTCACCTTTGGTACTATTTCAGAGCCTTCCTTCCTTTCAAGTTCCTTCTTTTGATCTTCTGTCATGTTTATAACTATCATCTTGGTTTTTTTCTGATTCAGTTTAAATCCTGATACCATACCATATTCTTCTATAATGTCTTTCATCTGGATTATTGATTCCATCGGCTGTGTTAGGGTAACAACCAGATTGTCTGCAAATGCCCTTGTTCTGTAATCCTCTTGCCTTATAACTATTCCATTCAAAGTACTCGAGTCCCGTATTGTGTTCAACAAGACTTCTAGAGTTAAGATAAACAACAATGGGGATAACGGACAACCTTGTCTTGTGCCTTTTTCTATACTGAAGTTTGTAGTTAAGCTTCCATTAATGATAATTTGTGCTGTTTGCTCTTGATAAATTGCTGAAACCGCCTGCACAAACTGATCCCCAAAATCCATCTTTCTTAAAGACTTTAATAGAAAGTTCCAGTTCACTCGATCAAAGGCCTTCTCCGCATCCAAAAACACCAGCACTGCAGAGATCTGTTTATTCTTCTCAAGATATTCCAATAAATCTATAATTTGCCTCACATTATCCTTCATGTATCTGCCTTCTATAAATCCTGCTTGATCATGATGAATCACCTCTTGGATAACTGGCATTAATCTGTTGGCTAATACTTTTGCAAAAATTTTATAATCCGTCTTCAGGAGAGATATTGGTCTAAAATTTTCCAGGTTTGTAGAACCTGCTTCCTCTTTTGGTATCAATGAGACAAAAGCTGCTTTCCATGAAGGGGGTATTTTACCCCTTGTTGTATGCTACAAAATAAGTCTTTAAAATGTTCAATCATTTCTACTTGTAAAGTTTTATAATACACCGCAGTTAAACCATCCGTCCCTGGAGCTTTAGCTGTTTTCAGCTGTTTAATAGCAACGATAATCTCCTCAGCTGTTATTGGTTGACTCGTTCTTTCCTTTTTTTTTTTTATTGCAAAAGTTTTACAATTATATTTTCACCCCTTTCCCCCCCCTCAACCCACCCCAAACTTCCCAACCTCCCTAACCCACTCTAACCCTCCCCTCCCCCCGGACTTCCGCACAGTATACTCATATCAGGTAAAAGGAAAAACCCTCCTTTGTATAAAACTTATATAAAACTTGAACCCCTCCCTCCCCCTTATAAATTTTCATCTTCATTACATTAAAATATTTCTATCTTAATATAACATTTTCAAATAAAGGCTATTTGATACTTCCTTGTTTGATATTTGTTCTGAACATAATCTATCCACTTTTTCCATTCCCATTCATAAGTCTCTTGTAAACAATCTTTTAAATATGCTGAAATCTTCGCCATCTCTGCAAAACTGGCCATCTTCAAAGTCCATTCCTCGATCGTGGGCAAAGCTTCATTTTTCCAGTATTTACCTATCAACAATCTTGCTGCTGTTATCATGTACAATATCAATTTTGTTTCACCCAATGTAAAACCCTTAACTATACCCAATAAAAACAATTGTGGAGAAAATTGATTTTTTTTCTTCAAAACATTCTGCATGACCCACCAAATTTTTATCCAAAAAGCCTTGACTTTCCTACAGGTCCACCAAACATGATAATATGTAGCATCTAAACAATCACATCTCCAACATTTAGGCTGAACATTAGGGTACATACACGACAATTTTTGGGGTCTAAATGCCATCTATAAAACATTTTATAAAAATTTTCCCTCAAATTCTGCGACTGTGTAAATTTAACGTTCTGAACCCAAATTTTTTCCCATGTTTCCAACATCACTGGTTCTTTAAAATTTTGTGCCCACTTAATCATACAATCTTTAACTAATTCAGTTTCTGAATCCCTTTCTAACAAAACATTATAAAGTCTTTTAATATGCATTGGACCTTTCTCTTTTATATGTCTAACCAGTTCTTCCTCATGCATCATAATACCAGTTTTTTGGTCCTCTTTCCATCTCAATTGCAATTGATTATATTGTAGCCAAGTTAAATTAATCCCTTCAGCCAACAATGTCTGTAATGTCTTCAGCTGCCATCTGCCCGCATCTGTAAAAAGAACCTCTTTGTATAAAAACCCCCCAAGTGACATTATATTTGTATTCCACAAAGTATGACCAAGATCCAGCCATAGCGGTATTTTATAATCCCATTGAGTCGGTGCTTCTTCCAAACTCTCATCAAAGAGTCTCTAAGTATATGGCTTTTAAATACTTTGTCCACTTTGTTGTCATAAAATAAGTAGGCATGCCATCCAAATTCCAAATCAAAACTTTCTGCGTTCAATATTCCAGTCTTTTTCCCTCCAAACCAATCACTTGTTAAAGTCAAAGCTGCTGCATCATAATATAACTGTAGGTTTGGAAGTTTAAGACCTCCCCTTTATGGAACATCTTGCATAATTTTCAGTTTCACTCTCGGTTTCTTCTCGTTCCAGACAAACTTATTCACTCCACTTTGCCATTCTCTCAGTTGTTTATCACTTTTAAGCATCGGAATCATTTGAAACAAAAAAAGAAATCTTGGCAAAACGTTCATCTTAACTGCTGCTATTCTTCCAAGTAAAGACAGCTGCAGTTTTTTCCAAGTCTCCATGTCTTTTTGTACCTCTCGCCACAACACCTCATAGTTATTTTGAAACAATTTTGTGTTTGATTCTGCAACCTGAACTCCTAGATATTTTACCTTTGGTACAATCTCAAAACCTGCCCTTTCAAGCTCGTGTTTACGATCTTGTGTCATACTTTTAACTATCATCTTAGTTTTTTTCTGGTTCAGTCTAAAACCTGAAACTTTACCATAGTCTGGTATAATGTCCTTCATCTGGATTATTGATTCCATTGGGTGTGTTAGGGTAACAACCTGATCATCTGCGAATGCCTTTATTCTGTAATCCTCTTGCCTTACCATTATACCTTTCAAGATATTAGAGTCCCGTATTGTGTTTAACAAGACTTCTAATGTTAAAATAAATAGAAGTGGGGACAGCGGACATCCCTGTCTTGTTCCTTTTTCAATTTTAAACTCTGTTGTCAAACTTCCATTGATAATAATCTGTGCCTTTTGCTCTTGATAAATTGCTGAAACCGCCTGTATAAATTGATCCCCAAAGTCCATCTTTTTTAAAGTCTTTAATAGAAAATTCCAATCCACTCTATCAAAGGCCTTCTCTGCATCCAAGAAAACCAGCACTGCAGGGATCTGTTTATTTTTCTCAAGATATTCCAATAAATCTATTACTTGCCTTACATTGTCCTTCATGTATCTACCCTCGATAAATCCCACTTGGTCATCATGAATCACCTTTTGAATTACTGGCATCAACCTGTTGGCTAATACTTTTGCATAAATTTTATAATCCGTATTCAGAAGAGATATTGGTCTATAATTCTCCGGTTTTTTAGGACCTGCTTGCTCTTTTGGTATCAAAGAAATATAAGCTGTTGTCCATGATGGGGGTATTTTACCCCCTTGTTGTATATTACAAAATAAATCTCTGAGTTGTTCCACCATTTCTGCTTGCAAAGTTTTATAATACACTGCAGTCAGACCATCCGTTCCAGGAGCTTTGGCTGTTTTTAATTGTTTAATTGCTACTATTATCTCCTCCTCTGTTATAGGATGATTCATTCTTTCCTTTTGTTGGTCAGTAATTTTTATAACTCTTTTATTATCTAAGTATTTTTCTATAAGTCCATTCTGCACATCATCTTTAGCATATAATTTAGTGTATTAGTCCACAAAAGCTTCTTTAATTAATTTTTGTTGAAAAATTTCTTTCCCTCCAATATTGATACTATCAATAGTCCGTATACTCTGTTTTTTCCTCATTGTATAGGCCAACCATCTGCCCAGTTTATTGGCATTACAAAATGTATTATGCTTCGCATATTGTAAATTTGTTGCAACTTGTTCCGCCATAAGCATTTGGAATTGGTCTTTCAAAAGTTTTATAACACCACGTATTCTTTCATCTGTTGGATTTTTAATAAGTAACTGTTCTTTATTCTTTATTTCTGCTTCCAATTCAAGTCTTTTCTTTTGTCGAATCAATCTGTGTTTAAAGTTCATATAAATAAGCACCCCTCTCATATAAGCCTTGCTTGCATCCCACACAATTTCCATTGGGGTGCCTTTGTTCAAATTTATTTCAAAAAACTCTTTCAAGTACTTTTTAAGTTCTATTATATTTTTTTCATATCTGAACAAGTTTTCATTTAATCTCCAAGAGCGTCTCTCAGTCTTACCTATCTCAATTTCTATCCATACTGGGCTATGGTCAGTCAAAGTTCTTGGAAAAATCTTTGTTCTTTTTGTCCTGACAAGTAAATCATCTGACAACAAAATGAAGTCAATCCTAGAGAAGGATCTATGTCTGTCAGAAAAAAAAGTGTAGTCCAATTCTTTTGGATTATGTATTCTCCAAATATCTTTTAGTTCCAAATCTTCTTTCATATCAAAAAAAGTCTGTGGTAATCTAATCCTAGACTTCGCCAAACTCTTTTTATCTAATTTAGAATCAATTACTCCATTCCAGTCTCCCATAATTAAAATAGTTCTGTAATCCCATTGTAGTATTTTAGTATGTAACATTTTGTAGAAGTGGTCCTGTTGTTGATTGGGAGCATAAATTCCAATCAAAAGAATTTGGCCATTTGCTGTAAGTAATTCAATTGCTACGAACCTACCATCTTGATCTGCTTCTATAACTTTGGCTGTTAATTTTTTATTTACATAAATAACCACACCATTCTTTTTTTGCATAGTTGAAGATATAAAGTGTGTTCCTAATTTGGAATTTTTCAAATAGTTTTGATCTTGAACTGTAATATGCATTTCTTGTAGACAAATTATATCGTTATTAAATTGTTTCAAATATGCAAATAATTTCTTCCTTTTCTGTGCTGAATTCAGCCCATTCACATTCCAAGATAAGCACTTAATCATCATCATTATCTTTCTGGAGCAAAGAGCAGAATAACCGAATGTCTTCCGGAATCTTTGGTCCTGCTTCCCCCATGGCTCCAGTCTCTTGTGTAGTACTCTTAGCTCCCTTTTTATCTTGTCTTTCCTGTTGTTGCTTTTCTTTAAGTTGCTTAGATTTTGCTCGAGTTATACGCTGATCCTTAACTTCAACCATCCAAACCGGGTCCAGGATTGGAGAAGATTCCAACAAAGGCTCATCCAAAAAACCTCCTTCAGTGCCCTTCGTTTCCTCTGATTCCTGCTTAGACTGTTCTTGCAATTCTTGTTGAAGTTGCTTCTTTTCACTCTCCTTAATCTCCAGAACTGTGGATGTACGTGGAGATGGTGTTCTTTCTTTAAAAATGGTAGTGTAAAAATGCTCCGCCTTCTCCACGGTATTCAAGCGATATCTTTCTCCCTTGTATCTCAGAATTATACCAGTTGGGGCATCCCACCGAAATGGTATCTGTTGATTTTCAATTCTTTAACAAGAAAGCCGAAGTCTTTTCTGGTTTTCAGCATTTTAGGTGGTAATTCTTTGTAAACTCCAATTTGCGAACCCCCTACTTGCACAGAGGTATGAAAAGATTTTTGCAGGATATCATTTCTTATTGCTCTATCCGTAAAATATATGACCACATCTCTAGGCAATTGTCTTTGTCTGGCCACCCAGGAATTCACTCTGTAAATTTTATCTATTTTGTAAAAAACCACATCAAGATTAATTTTTAGAATCACAGCCAGAGCCTCAGCACAGACCTGTCTCAAATCCTGTCTGTCATCTTCTCTAATTCCTC
Source organism: Arizona elegans (assembly GCA_022577455.1). NCBI lineage: Eukaryota > Metazoa > Chordata > Lepidosauria > Squamata > Colubridae > Arizona > Arizona elegans. The sequence continues at coordinate 127,766,426 of JAKOOJ010000004.1, forward strand.
GAAGCCGTATAGCGAATTCCATTGCCCTGAATTGCATCATAACAATTTCGTTTTCAACTCTCTGCATTTTATCATCAACATCAGAAATTTTGTGATCATTGTCTTTCATCTTAACATTGACTTCTGATTTAAATTCATCCACTTTAGAATCAACTTTAATAATAAATTCTGCCAGGTCAGACGCCACATCTGATATTTTTTTGGTCACCTTGTTTTGATTCTGTTTCACCATATCTTTAACTTCATTAATTTCCTGCATAATTTCCTGTTGAGACCTTTGAAGTTTGTCATCTATTTCCTGTTGTGATTTTTGAAATTTATCATCCAAAATTTTAGAAATAAATTCTTTTAAATCTCCCATATCAAAATCTTTTTTCTGAGTCTGTAACTGTTGAGCAGGGGGAAACTGCGTTTCATGTTTATGTGTGGGGGATCCCCCCCCTGCTGCCTTCCCTTCCTGCTTCTTTGAGGCCATCCTGCCACGTAAGCTAGTTTTTCTGAGGAGGGAAGTTCCTTTACCTCTCCCACCTCCACAGAGACTTCTAAAAAAGTCCCCCAGATTTAATCAAGTAGAAACTGAGGTAAAGCAAAGTCAAGTATTAAAAAGGGAGAAATTTTTCTCTTGTTTCTCTTGTTACAAGCGAAGCAACTTTATGGCAACTTAGTAACTTTGTAACAAAGCAAGATGACTTCACCAATCCACACTCGCTGGCTCGTTCACTCTAATGCTGAGCGCCATATTTTTTCAAGTCACTTTCACTCATTCGCATTTTTTCTCAAGTTAAAGAATCAACAAAGCGCTAATACTTGCAATTCCGAGTTTCAGGGTTCAAGTGGATTTCCGCTGCTTATTTAGGTTAATTTCTTTCTCTTTAAGTGTTTCCTGCAGCCGGCTTGTTGTGCAAAGGCAGAATCGTCCCACGCCACCCGGAGTCTCAGCAGGTTGGGAGGGAGCCGCGCCTGTTTCCTCCCCAGAAACAATTCCCTGGGGGGTTACAGGGGCTCGACCTGTGCCCTGCTATCTCTCTTCCAAGAATCCTTAGGATTTTGAAGTTTTCAAGCCGCTTCTCGATCGCGAAGCGGCTCTACAAGCGGCGGGGCTGGCGGTCCTTCAAAAGGCACTGTCGTCGCCGAAGACAGGGAAACCGGAAGTCACTCGTTCTTTCCTTTTGATCACTAGAAATTTTTATAACTCTCCTTTCTTCTAGATATTCATTTATAAGTTCATTCTGTATATCATCTTTGGCATATAGTTTGGTATAGTAATCTAAGAAGGCTTCTTTGATTAATCTTTGTTGAAAAACTTCCTTCCCTCCATACTCAATACTGCCAATAGTCCGAGTATTCTGCTGCTTCCTCAGTGTGTAAGCCAACAACCTGCCCGGTTTATTAGTGCTACAAAATGTATTATGTTTTGCAAATTGTAAATTAGTTGCTGCTTGTTCCGCTGTGAGCATTTGAAATTGATCTTTCAAAAGTTTTATAATTCCTTGTAGTTTTTCATCTGTTGGATTTTTATGAGTAACTGTTCTTTTTTCTTTATCTCTCCTTCCAATTCTAATCTTTCTTTGTCGATTTGATTTATGTTTAGAATTCATGTGGATCAGTACCCCCTGCATATAAGCCTTGCTCGCGTCCCAAACAATTTCAATAGGGGTACCCTTATTCAAATTCATTTCAAAAAATTCCTTCATTTGTTTTTTGAGTTCATTTACATTCTTTTCATATCTAAACAAGTTTTCATTTACTCTCCACGATCTTCTCTCATTCTTTCCCATTTCTATTTCTATTCATACCGGGTTATGGTCAGTTAAAGTCCTCAGAAATATCTTTGTTTTCTCTTTATCGCCCTCCTCTATATCTAATACTGAGGATGTACGTGGAGATGTTGGGCCAGTTTTAAAAACATTGAAGTAAAATTCTTCCACTTTTTCAACAGTATTTAATCGATATCTCTCTCCTTGATACCTCAATATTATGCCAACTGGAGCATCCCATCTAAAAGGAATTTGTTGTTTCTTTAATTCAGTCACCAAAAATCCAAAATCTTTCTATCTCTTAGCATCTTAGGTGACAACTCTTTATAAATCCCAATCTCCCTTCCATCCACTTGAATAGTAGAAACAAAAGACTTTTGCAAGATATCATTACTTATTCTTCTATCTGTAAAGTAAATCACCACATCTCTAGGCAATTGCCTTTCCCTTGCCACCCAAGAATTCACTCTGTAGACCTTGTCCATCTTGCACAAAATCTCTTCAGGATTAACCTTTAGCATCACAGCCAGGGCATCAGCACAAACCCTTCTCAAATCCTCTCTGTTGTTTTCTTTTATTCCTCTCAGTCTTATTGTCACTTCATTTTCAATCCTTTGCGTTTTATTGTCGACATTAGAAATTTTATAATCGGCTTCCTTCATTTTAGATTCTACTTCTGAACTAAGTTCTCCCACTTTTTTATCAATCTGGACAACTACTTCTGACAAGCCAGTCACTACTGTCAGTATGTCTCGCTTCATCTTGTCATACTTTTCTTGAACCACCTCCTTAATTTCCTGTTGAGATTTTTCAAATTTCTGGTCCATAACTTCATTTTGATTCACCAGAGCCGCAGCAATAAATTCCTTCAAATCTTTAAAACCAGTCTCCTGTGCTTGGCTCTGAGTCTGCAAACTTAATAGCTGCTCTTGTGACTTATGAATGGGGGAGCCCCCCTGCAGCTTTAGTGGCTGGCTTTGTCTGCTTTGAAGTCATTCTGCCACGCAGTCTGAGTCTTTCTAAGAAGGAAGTCTTCCCTCCCTTATCACCACCACAGAATCCTCTCAGAAATTTCCCCAGCTTTAATCAAGTCTCTAAGGGAGGAGGAACAGATCAAAATCACTTTAAAAAAAACTTTTCCCTTTTCTTCTAGCCAGCACTGTTGCTTTAAATACTTTGTAGCGTATTAAAACACTCAGGCAAATCCACTTTCGCTTTCAGCTTTTTTCCTACCGCTGAAGCTGGACGCCATTTTAGCAAACTTTCACTTTTCCTCCGTTCTTAAATTCAATCACAGGGCTAATACAAATACTTGCAGTTTTGAATTTCGAGTCCAGATTCCACCCTGTTTATTTTTGATAATTCTCTTGGATTTCGCTAGTTATGTTGGTCGCGTCGTCTGGCTCTGCTGGATGCAGAGTTGTCCCCAGAGTCCGGAGCCTCGGCGAGCTGGATAGGGAGCCTCACCCTGCTTCCTCCCCAGAAGCAAAAAAAGACAATCTGGGTTCTTCGCAGGGGCTCTTCCTGGTCTCGCCAGCTCTCCTCACATTTCCTCAGGAACACAGAGTTTTTCAAGCCGCCTCTCAGCTGTAGAGGCGGCTCTTTACGGGCAGTGGGGCTGGCGGTCTTAAAGAAACCATCTAGCGACGGCGGCGGCGCCAACCGGAAGCCATCCTTTCCGATTCTCCTTGAAGAAGAGAGCCAATTCTCTCACCATTTTCTGTACAAAGTTCTTTTCTTTTAATATAGTATTATTTAAAATCCATCTAAATCTTCTCATTTGTCCTTTCCATTTCACTGTCACTGGATTATGATCTGCCCAAATGTTTGCTTCTATCTCAATTTGTTCTATATTCAAAGTCAATTCCATTGTTGTCCATATCATATCTAATCTAAACCAAGATGAATGTCTATCAGAGTAAAAAGTATATTGTCTGTTTTTTCCATTTCTATCTCTCCATGCATCTTTTAAGTTTAATTCCTCAGTCATCTTAAAAAAAAGATTTTGGTAATATCTTCCTACTATGTCTTATTGTTGTATGTGTTTTATAATCCAAATTTTCATCCACTATACCATTAAAATCTCCCATCATACAAATATTATCATATTCCAATTCAATTATTTCATGTGCAATTTTCTGTAGAAGTCACTGTGATTATTATTTGGAGCATATATTGCTACTAAAAGAACTTTCATTTATTATCTGTTATCTCCACCATCAGAATTCTTCCTTCTTCGTCTGCATATATTTGTTCAGCTGGTATTGCATTTCTTTTTTTTTTTCTTTCTTTTTTTTATCTTATACATCCAACAAACATTAAATCTATAGCGGTCTACATCACAACGCGAGAAGGAAATAAAATTGTCCCATTACATATATAGGGTAACCTACAAAAGTTTATTACATATACCAAGTGACATGCTTATCAAATACCTCTATTTGCAGCTCGATTTGACATCCAATTATACCATTGACTCAAAGATATATAGTAATCTGTGTCCCCTCGTCCTTTCAGTCTCATAGTAAGCCAATCTGATTCCGCACAATTCATTATTTTCTGAATTATTACTTGTTTGGGTGGGCTAACATCCATCTTCCAGTATTGGGCCCATGCAATCTTGCAGCTGTTGTTATATGTAGCAGCAGGTACCATTAACATTTTCGGGTCTTATCCCTAATAAAAATACCTCAGGATGCAATTGTATACGCTGCCCCAACATCTCATTAAGCCACTTCTGAATATTCTTCCAAAATTTCATTGCCTCTCTACAGGTCCACCATTGGTGGAAATATGTGCCTTCTTTAACACCACATTTCCAACAGACTGAGGGTGTTCCAGGGAACATTTTGGCGAGTCTGGCCGGCGGTAAATGCCATCAATATGCCATTTTATATATATTTTCTTTATATCCTATTGACCGGGTTAATTTAATATTCTTAGTCCAGATTTCGTTCCACCTCTCAGGCTCTATTGAATAACCTAGATTCTTCTCCCAGGCATGAACTGAAGTCTTCGCACCTTCCTCACCTACCTCCATAGCCATAAGAAATTTTTAGCATCTAGATAACACCTTTTCATCCACCCCCAATAGTATCCTATCTAGAATCTGCACCTCTCGGCTAATCCCAAGTCTCTGTCTATCTCTCATATACTTACTACTAATTTACATGTACATCCACCAGTCTAGGTTCACTCCTTGTTCCTGAAGTGACAATTTTTTTTAAACTTCCCATTCCTATCTATTTCTTTGTAGGTCAATTTTTTCTCTGGATTATACAGAATCAGATAGATCACAGCTTCCACAGGTGAAACCCAGAGTGGTACCTTATTATAATATGTTTTCCTAATTTCCATCCAACTCTCAATCAGGACTCCTCTCAAATTATGTTTCGTAAAATATGTTGGGGGTTTGCCTCTTTCCCACCATAGGTGGGCTTGTATTGCATTTCTAATGTATAAAACCACTCCTCTTTTTTTACATTGTGGAAATGATGTGAAGATTTTCCCTAATTTTGAATGTATCAAAAACTGTTCATGTTGCTTTTTAATATGTACTTTGTCAGCGTTTCAGAAAAACCCCCAACTCCAAGTAAAGATGCGGAAGCAAGCATTTTCCAAAGTTCTCTTTACTAGAATAGGCAAACTGGCACATCTGGGAAAACCCGAATCTGAAAAGCCCGGGTTTTCCTTCAGTAAGTCAAAGCTTCCAAAACCACCCACTTTTTTCCACTCAGTCAATCACATGCTCCAATCAACATCCGTTCCATCCCAATCCAGTTCCCTGACCACTCCTCCAGATGCTGGATCGCCCTGATCTTGACCGACAGGGAGAATGTTGCTATGTCTACTAACCCCCTCTCCTAAATCCCCTCTCCTACTTTCCCACACATGAGAAGGTGGCAGCATTGGAGCTTCCGGCCTAATATGGCTTCCAAAGCTGACATACTTCTTGTAGGCAAATTATATCAAATTTTAATTTCTCTAATTTGTGAAATACCTTTCTTTTAACAATTGAATTAAGTCCATTTATATTTATTGAAACCAATTTTCTCTCTTCCATAGTCATACTTTATATGCAGGCTTTACTGCTCTAGTTGATCTTAATTCACGCTGTTCTTTGTGTTCCACAATCCCTCTTACTGCGCCTTCTGCTTTTTCAATCATTGCTAGTTCCTCTTCTTGAAATTCTACTGGCACTACTGTCGTTTGGAATTCCATTTCCATTTCCTTCTCTTTGGAAAATTCTGCATAAAATGCTTTCGCTTTGTCTATTGTATCTATTCTATATCTTTGGAGTTGCCACGTTAACACTAATCCTTCTGGTACCAGCCATCTGTAGTTCACACCTTTTTGAAGTAATATTTTAGTCAAAAATTGGTATTCTCTCCTTATCTTTCTCACTTTTCTTGGTATTTGCTTCAGAACCACAATTTCTTTCTCCTTATACTTAAATGCTTTTTCTCTGGCAGTCTGCACTATTTGTGCTTTAATTGATTTCTTAGTAAATCTTATATGCACTTCTCGTGGTAACTTGTTGCATTGCATACCTAGTGTAGACTCGATATATCTCATCCACGCCAACCATCATCTTCTCCTTGGTAATTTCTAATGCTTCAGCCAACATTCTTATCATTATTTCTGCCAAATTCTCTCCTTTCTCTTCTACATTTTGAAATCTGAGATAAAATTCTGATCTGTCCATCTCCCATCCAATTAGTCCACTCCTGTCACGTTCAACTTCTACCCATCTATTATCTATATCTTTAATTTTTTCCTCCTTTTCCTCCTCATTTTTCTCAAGCTTTTGCAATCTCTCTTCATATTTCAACATCATTTGCTGTATATTCGCCACTTTTTCATCTGTCTTGAATTGTTGTTCCATCCTCTGGGCTGTTTGAAGAATCATCTGTAATGTTGTATCTTTCTCTCATTTTCTTTATCCTTCTCCTGCTGAAGCATCGTCTGAATTGATTGTTGTCCTCCAGATGGCAATGAGGAGGGCATAGTTGAGGAGGATCCAACTGTCGCTACTTTTCTACTCATTCTGTCCAGTAGTCACCAAAGGCCGAAACAAAAAAAAAAAAAAAGAAAAGAAAAGAAAAAGCCAAAAAAGTAAAGGATGTGAAAAAAAAGAGGGAAAAAGGAAAAATAAACAATTCTTCAAGTTCTTCAAAACCCTAATCCACTTTGAAGAAAGAAAAAAATTCTTGAATTAATCCCAGTGTCAATAAAAATAAAGCTAAAGGAAAGTCAAATTAAAAAGTGGGGGAAAAAAGGAAGGCCAAATAGCCAACCCTTAAAAAAAAACCAAAAATCAATCTTTAGGCACTTGTACACCTTAATCCAACTCGGTTATATATGAACAAAGAAAAGAAAATCCATCAGAAATATTTAAGCAGGGGAAGCGTACAGAGAGTTATCACTTAACAGGAACAAAAAAAAAGTAATAGAAAATAGAAAAATATTTCAATTTCTTCTGCAGTACTTCTGCCTAAGCATTAACAAACCTCTCTCATTCTGCCTCAGACTCCTGATAGTTCCCCGAAGAGCACCTGAGTAAACAATACAGATAGTTCCAACTTTCTCAGATGTGCTTCCAACAATCTTATTAGCAAGAAAGTTCAGAGTCCTTGAGTTGTAGCAACAATGTAATACAATTGTTTCAGCTTGCTACTTAAATAAAAAAGAATAACAAAGTTTCCTGTCCAGTAGATGGCAGTATTTCTCACACTCCTATCTTCCCCGCTAATATAATATAGAAAGTTCTTTGTCAGTAAAATGGCAAATGAAAAATTAAAACAATCTTCAAAAAAGGAAAAAGAAAAGTTAAATCCCAAGAAGAAAATATTTTAAATAAAAGGCACAAAGGCTTACAAATGGTAAACTCTCAGTTCTGTCAATCCTTTTCAATCCAGTCCCGGTCAAAAACAAAACAAAAATTTAAAACTCCACCAGTGTAGATGGTTTGAGAATAAAAAATAACTCCAGTTTAATTTCGCCGCTTAATTTCCTTTTATCTCCAATTTAATTACCACTTCAACCTCAGGGTGTTCTTTATATTGATTTGAATTGAAAGTTTCTCACCGCATTGACTCACTGTCCTTCTATTCTTCTTCCTGAGCTGTCCCAACTTCAGCAGCTACTATGGCTGCCACCCCGCTGCTAGAAAAAAGGCTTCTCCCAGATCAACCAGGGACTTTGCGGTGTCCCTGGGATCATCAGGATGTGCCCTCCACTATCACAGTCAAAATAAGACTGTGAGGTTCAAAAAGGACCGTCCAGCAGTGAGGGTTTCAGCGGCGATCCTGGAGCCCAGGAATCCTCCAACCATTCCGTCACATCAGCAGCTCCTCCTCTTACCAAGGCATTTTAAAATGGTATTAACATTTCATGTGATCCTGATTCTATTCCTCTGTTTATTCAGCCTAGAACTGTGTTGGCTTTTTTGGCAGCTGCTGTACACTGCTGACTCATATTTAAATGGTTGTCCCTAGGACTCCAAGATCCCGCTCACAGTTACTACAATTGAGCAAGGTACCACATATACTGTACCTGTTGTGCATTTTGTTTTTCTTACCTAAATGTAGAACCTAACTTTTTTCACCATTGAATTTCATTTTGTTAGATAGCACCCAATGTTCAAGTCTCTCAAGATCCTTCTGTATCTTAAGCCTATCTTCTGGAGTGTTGGCTATTCCTGCTAACTTGATGTCATCGGCAAATTTGATGAGTTCCCCTCGTCCAAATCATTGATGAATATATTGAAGAGTACTGAGCCTAAAACAGTACTCCCCCCTCCCCCTGTTTTTTGAAGATGGGAACTATATCAGTTCTTTTCCAGTCCTCTGGCAGTTCCCCAGTGCTCCAGGATCTTTGAAGGATATAGTTCAGTGGTTCTGAGATCTCATCTGCCAGTTCCTTCAGAACCTTGGGGTGTAATCCATCTGGTCCTGATGATTTGAACTTGTCTAGGGTAGACAGGTGCTCACTTACCATTTTATTCCCTATTTTAACTTCTGTTCCTAATCTGTTTTTGTGGTGCTGTTTTTGATAGGTTGGATTGTTTTTTCCCTTTGTATAAAGACAGTTGTAAAAAACGAGTTAAGTAGTTCTGCTTTCTCCCTGTTTGTCACCTTCTATTCTATCACCAGTTATGATTATGTTGATATTCCTCACTTACTTTGAACAACTCAAGCTGGCATGCATACAGTAATGCTTCTTCTTTTTCTTAGAACAACAACCTTGTGAGGTGGGTTATTTAAAAAATCCTCCCTAGTTTCCTAGAAGGTAAGTTGGTAGGCATCTTGGAGAACATCTAATCCAACTCTTGTTCAGTACAGGAATCTACTACAGTATCCTTTGCAGATGGCCAACTACTATCTACTTAAACCCACCCAGGAATACGGAATTTTAAAATAAGATGTAAATATTCCCCCAACCCCTGACAAACAACCAGGTCTGTATAGGAAATAGAGACCCTCTAGGAGAGCTGCATCCAAATTTTTAACACCTTTTATTTTCTTTTTCAGAGAGGAAATGTTTATTTTTATTTTTCTAAGCGTGCTTAGTTTAGTAACTTTAGTTTTTTTAATTGTGCCTCTTTGATGAATCTTCAGGATTTTGACTTATTTGAGGAGGTAGTGGTGACATTTCCTAATGAAGACCAAGTCCTTTCAGATACTGAGCATGGAGATATATGCATGGAAACTGGACAGCAGGTTGATGGAGACATATGTTTGCTTGGTAAGGAACTATCAATCCACCTACTTAGTGCTTTGAATTGCTTCTCTTTCTCTAAATGCATTATTATTGATGTATGCATTCCCACCGTGCAAGGATTATATAAAATGGTAAACACCTAGGACCTAAAATCTATACAGTAATATAAATCCTAACAGATGACTAAGTATACTTTTAAGAATAGCTCAATTTAAGAGCCATGGAGGCGCAGTGGTTAGAGTGAAATATTGCAGGCTACTTCTGCTGCTTGCCAGCTGCCTGAAATTCAGCAGTTCAGATCTCACCAGGCTCAAAGTTGACTCAGCCTTCCATCCTTCCAAGGTTAAAATCAGGATTCAGATTGTTGGGGGCAAAATGCTGACTCTAGACCACTGGAGAGGGCTGTAAAAGCATTATGAAGCGGTATATAAGTCTAAGTGCTATTGCTATTAGCTTCTCCAATCCAGTGTCCTCCAGATGCCATCATTCATAGTCATAGTTATGAAGACCTGTCAAAGCAATGAGCCTTAAATTCTGTTCTTTTTCTTCTTATATGACAAAATCATGGTCTTCTGTGATATCCTCCTTAAATCTCAAAGGTGCATTTTCAAAAGGCAAGTGGACTCTTTTTTTCCTTTGAGGAAGAAGACGACGTTTCGCTTCTCACTCAAGAAACTTCATCAATTCTGGCTGGACGATTGGGCGGGCGGGGAGAAATGAAAGAATTAGTTCTGACTGGAAATTTGGGAGGAATGGAAGGATTGTATTTCTTTGCAATAATCTGGTGGCTAGTGCTTTCTCTGAGAGCTGTTGAGGCCACTTGGTGTTTATCTGTGCCCTCAAGGTCACCTGAATCAGAGTGCAAATGGGTATGGAATCTTCTTGGAACTGCCAAAAGAACTGTATTGTAGGCAGGAGATGGTGTGGTATCCCTTTTCCTCTGTTGAGAGAGTGCTGTTCAATTCTATCATAGATGGTCTCTACTTTGGAAGTCCACATTCTGGATAGAGAGGACCATTGATTTGAAAGAGGGATAAAAGGCTATGTGTGAATTGAACTGCTCTCCCTCAACAGAGGGAAAGGGATACAACACCATCGTATCTCCTCTCTGCAATGCAATCCTTTCTGCAGTTCCAAGAAGATTCCACACCCATTTACATTCTGTCCATGAGAGCACAGATAAACTCCCAAATGGCCTCAACAGCTCTCAGAGAAAGTGCTAATGATCAGATGACTGCAAAGAAATACAGTCCTTCTGCACCTCTGCCCAACATCTGTCAGAACTAATCCTTCCCGCCCCCCCCCCCGCCCCCAAATCCAACCAAAACTGATGAAGCTGCTTGGATAAGAAGCTAAACGTCTTCTTCCTCAAAGGAAAAAAAACATAGTTGCCTTTTTAAAAAGCACCTTCGAGACAACCATGACCTGGATGACTGAGAATATCCATAGACATCCTTCTCAAGTATAATAAACTGTTTTGTACGAACAATAGAATTAATAAAGCAGAATTGAAAGTTGGTTGGGGATTAAACTATGATAAATGCATATCAAGACAAGGACAGGAACATAGGTGATTTGTGAGGTCTATGGTATGCACATAGCAAACAAATTATATTCCTGCAATTTTCTTTTTCTTTTTTTTTTCAATTTACATAACAATAAACATTCTTTTTTTTTATTGAAAAAGTTTTTCAAATACAGATTTCCCCCCCTTTTTTTCCCCTCCTCCTCCCTAATCCCACCTCACCCTCCCCACCCCCCATGGCTTCTCCAAAAATAAAATCCAGATTGATATCAAATTATATAATACTTTACCATCCTTTTACACCACCCCCCACATGCTAACCATTTCTTTCTAGCATTGTTATTATATCCCCCCTATACTATACATTTCAAAGCAACCTTCAGCTATAAAACTATATAATAAATCCTAATTTGACATTTATTCAACTCATAATCTACCCATTTCCTCCCCCATGCATATATCTCCTAATTCAAATCTTTTACATATATTTATATCTAAACATAACATCCCTTTTCCTAAACTAAACAATCAATAACCTAACCCATCTCTACCCATTTTCCTACAGGTCTACCATACATAATATTTTTAATATCTTTGTTCTTCTGCCCACACCACACAACTAAAAAATATTTCCATATATGAATAAAATCCTCAAATGACTTTAAATTTATAATCCATATAGTGTCTTCTGTAACATCTTTCAACTAGATTATTAATTCCATCGCCCATGTTAGGGTAACATCAGGTTCAGCTTCCAACAGTATATTCAGTATCTTCCATTATCATCTGCCCCCATCAATAATAAATTTTTTTAGTATATAAAAAACCACCCGAGTGACTTTATATTTATATTCCATATGGTATCTTCTGTAGTGTCTTTTATCTAGATTGTTAATTCCAACCACCACATTGGGGTAACAACCAGATCTTCTGCATGCCCCAATCCCATAGTTCTCTTGCCTTATAACTCAGCATATACGTAATCCATTTTTCAAAGAGTCCAAAATAGAAAATTCCAATCCACTCAATCAGAGGCCATCTTCCACATCCCAAAAGCACCAGCACTGCAGAGATCTGTTATTCTTCTCAAAATAGTCTAAGTCTATAATTTGCCTCAGCTATATTTTCATGTATCAGCCATCTATAAATCCCGCTTATTATATTTAATCATCTCTTAAGTAACTGGGATTAGACTGTTGTTTAGTTTAAAAATTTTTAGTTTTGTAGGACCTGCTTCTTCTTTTCTTAACTTTTTGTGGTTTAGATCTCCATCCTAGTTGCCTTTCTAGGACTTGTATATCAGCTGATTGAGTTCCATGCTGGTCTGTAACTTGATAAGACATCACATTAAAATTCAAAGCCGCCTCTCTTATATTTATAGGTAATCCAGTTCTAACCTCTGAAGGAGAATCCAAAAGCGGCTCGTCCAAAAGGGCCTCTGTAACTTGTTGTTTTTCCATTACCTCCATCTCCATCTGCTTAGCCTGAGTTTTAATCTCTCGTTCATTTTACTTTTCTTTATTCCCCTCTTGTGTTCCTAACACTGAAGGCATACGTGAAGATGTTGGATCCATTTGAAGAACCTTGTAGTAAAATTCTTCCGCTTTTTCAACAGTATTTAGTTGATATCTTTCTCCTTGGTATCTCAATATTATACCAACTGGAGCATCCCACCTAAATGGGGATGTTTTGTTTCTTTAGCTTAGTCACCAAAAATCCAAATTCCTTTCTATCTTTTAACATCTTAGGCGGCAGCTCTTTATATCTTCCTTCCGTTCATTTCTGGAGTGGAGTTAAAAGACTTTTGCAAAATATCATTTCTTATTCCTTTATCAGTAAAGTAAATCACCACATCTCTAGGCAACTGCTTTTGCTTTGCCACCCAGGAATTCATTCTGTAGGCCTTATCAATCTTACAGGATACCTCTTCAGGACTAACCTTTAAAATCACAGCCAGAACTTCAGCAGACATCTTTCTCAAATCATCTCTGTTATTTTCCTGTAATCCCCTCATTCTGACCGCAAATTCCATGGACCTGTATTGCATCATTGTAACTTCTTTTTCAATCCTTTGTTTTATATTATCTGCATTGTAAGTCTTGTGATCAGCTTCCTTTATTTTAGACTTTACTTCTGAGCTATTGTCTTGAATATTTATCAAATCATTTTCAATTCTTTGTATTTTATTGTCCAAATTATAAATCTTATCATCAGCTTCCTTCATTTTGGACTCTAATAAATTGGTATCTTTATCCATCTTTATAACTATTTCTGAAAAAGTTTTGAAAGCTGTTACAATCTGTTGTTTCAGATTATCATACTTTCATTGTACCAACTCTTTAATTTCCTGCCTGAATTTTTCAAGAATCTGGTTCACAATCTCATCATGTCTTGCCATCTCCTCCAAAACAAATTCCTTTAGGTCTGAGCCATTCTTCTGAATCTGCAAGCTCAAAACTTGCTCATATGATTTGTAAATGGGAGAAACCCTGCCCCCCTCACAGCTTGGTTGTCTGGCTTTGTCTGTTTTAACACCATCCTGCCCCACAAACAAACTCTTTTTTTAAAAAGATAAAAGGACTTTTCTCCAAACAATATCAATATCAAGTCTCCAGGAAGAAAGAAACTTAAAATAGAAATTTTTCTCTTCAATTCTAGCCAGCGCTATTGTTTCAGATACTTTGTAGCGTATTAAGCTATTCAAACGGAAGGACTTTCGCTTTCAGCTTTCTTCTTCTCAACCCTCAGCCAGTTGCCATTTTAAAAACTTTCTTTCTTCACTTTTAAAATCACTCATAGGATTTGTTAGAAATACTTGCGATTTAGGGTCCCAAGTCCAGATTTCATCCTATTTGTTCAGACAATCTGTTAGATTTTGTTGATTGGATTGGTCCCATCGCATGGCTCTGCAAGAAGCAGAGTTCCCCCGACGCCCGGAGCAGCGGCGAGCTGTATAGGCAGCCACATTCTGCTTCCTCCCCAAGAGTAAAAAAAAACTCTGGGGAGTTCACAGAGGGCTCTACCTGTCCTTGTCTATCTCACGTCTCCTTAAGGAGACAGAGTTTTTCGAGCCGTCTCTCGCTGTAGAGACGGCTCTTTACAGGCGGTGAGGCTGGCGGTCCCGAAAGACCGTCCGGCGGCGGCGGAAACCAAACCGGAAGCCTACAATAAACATTCTTTAACAGTACTGTGTCATATGTCTCTTACAGATATTTACATTTATTCCTATACATTCTTTTTTTTTTGAAATTTTTTTAAATTTTTCACATAAAACATAAAACAACATCTTTTTAGAGCAAAGGTTTGGTCCAGTGTAAAATAAGTATAAATTCCAAATTTCATCAATTAACATCTTTAAAAAAACAAAAAACAAAAAACAAAAACAAAACAAAAACAAATCTAAACCCAATTTTTGTCGTTCAATTTAACATCTTATTCTAACATTTAACATTCTATTATGTAATCACCCTAAATCTTAAACTTCAAATCTAAACAGCTCTTTATAATATTCATTTATCATTTTAACAATCAGTATTTCATATATTCTCCTTACTTCAAAGACCCAAATCAAGTCAGTTTCTTTTAAATCACATCTAATAATCAACATATAATATTTTATTCCTCTCTTAAAAAACATTTCAAAATCAGTAACTATTCTTCAACGATATCTCCTTCACTCCTAATTTTATTTTGGCTACATTGCAGCTTAATTAACTGGTTTCCAGGGATGTTCCTCCACTCCTAACCTTATTTGTTGGCTGGATCACAGTTTGGTTTTAACTGCTTTCCAACATTTTCTCCTTCACTCCTCCTAGTTTTATTTTTATCTGGATAACAGCTTTTCAGCTGTTTTCCAGTGGTGCTTTCCTCCACTCCTTACCTTATATTTAACTGGTTCACAGTTTATTTTAACTGGTCCCCAGCATTGTCTCCTCCACTCTTCCTAGGTTTATTTTTGGCTGGTTTACAGCTTAGTTAGCTGTTTTCCAGTGGTGCTTTCCTCCACTCCTTACCCTATATTTAACTGGTTCACAGTTTGGCTCTAACTGTTCTCCAGCATCTATCTCCTCCACTCCTTCTAAGTTTATTTTTGGCTGGTTCACAGCATAATTAGCTGTTTTCCAGTGGTGCTTTCCTCCACTCCTTACCTCATATTTAACTGGTTCACAGTTTGGTTCTAACTGCTCTCCAGCATTTATCTCCTCCGCTCCTCCTAAGTTTATTTTGGGCTGGTTACCAGCCTAATCATCTATTCTCCAGGGATGCTTTCCGCCACTCCTAACCTTATATGTAACTAATTCACAATTTAACTTTAATCATCTGATCAATAACAAATTACCATAATTGTAAAATCTATAAGCAAATCTTATTAATATTCCAAAAAAAAAAATTCGTTCCCATTCTCTTATTTACTTTAAAGAGAAAAACAAAAAAAACCCCAACAACAACATTGTAATCCACTTTAAAATCAATTTTCTATAACCATAAAGCTCTTATTAATACTTAAAAAGGTTCTTTCATAGTCTTCAAATTTCTTGTAGTTTTTCTATAATAACATTTCTCGCTTTGAAAATAATTAAAAAATTTTTTATTTATTTATTTATTTATTTATTTATTGAATTTGTATACCGCCCTACTCCCGAAGGACTCAGGGCGGTGAACAGCCAAATAAAATCTATAAACAATTCTTGTTAAAGGCTTCGTTAACATTTTCTTATTTTCTGTAAAAAAAAATATATCTTATTTTCTGTAAAAAACAATATTTATACCCTTTAGAAAAGCAAATTTCTGTAATCATTAAATCTGTCAATAATTCTTGTTAATAATCAAAAATTCATTCATACTCTTTATATTTCTTATAGTTTCTCTAAAATCAGATTTTTCCCACCTTAAAAATCACTTCTCTTAATAACAGTAATTAAAAGTAAAAAAGGAAAGAGAAAGGGAAAAGGGAATAATAAAGAATTGAAAAAGAAAAAAAATAAAAGATAAAGATATGGCAAAAAGGATAAAAAAAAAAGAATTCCACAAAGGAACAGAAAAAGGAAGAGAGGAATAAAATGAAAGAATAATAAAATAAATAAAAGAAAGAAAGAAAAAGTAAAAAAGAGAGTAAAAGAAGGAAGGGGAAATCTCCTTATATTATTTAAACATCAATTACATAAAAAACATTTACATCCATTTTAATCAGACTGTAATATTTTCCATCTTGCTACCCAAATTTTTCCCCCTTCTTTTCAATTCCAATATCAGTAAAGTTACAAAGACTAAAGAGTTTAGTTCTTTTTTGTTGCCTATGTGATATTGTCATGTGCTCTTCCGTTTCTATGCCCTTTCCTTTTGTTGCCTCGCCTTTAGTCAACAGTTTTAATTGACCAGTTAATTCCTTCTTTCCAACTATCCATAGGTAGTCTAAAAACGAAATAAGCACATCTAAAATCAAACTTTTTTAGTTTTTCTTCAAAACAATCCAATTGAGAAAGCAAGAGTCAAAGTTTCTCCTTTAAATAGCAAGCAGTCCACAGTTTTCACTTTCACTTCTTCTTAATAGGCAACCATTTTAGCTTCCTCTGCCACGTCTACTTAGATAGTTTAAATTGTTCCGTCTTGTTTCTTCTTTCTTCTTTCTTTCCTTAATACCACCAATAAACAAGATAAAAATCCCCAAAGTTAGAGCTCCTTAATTATTTTCATAATAATTTAGGTAACAAGATACATTGTGTCTGAGTTAATTCAAAAGCAATCCACAAGTTTAAACTTTTACTTCTCTACGGCATGACTCCATTTTAGCTGTAATTCTCCGCTGAGCTTTCCCGGTTGCTTCAAAAAATTTCTGCTTACCACCTCTTCCCTCTTTATCTCTCCAAAAGTAATCCATTTCAATGACAAAGAGTTTCAAAGTTTACAATTTCCAACTAACAGCCATTCCACGGCATTCAATAATAAGGGTAGTTCATAGATGGATCTCTTCCTCCAGCAAAATAACTTTTTAAATCTTCTTGCCCCCACAGTCTGTAGCCGCTGTTTAAGGCTAGGGGCTCTCTTTTTGAAATCCATTTTTAAGTGCTGTTCCCGCCCGGGTTAAATCACTTACCCGGCTTCTAAACAGTTTGCTCTATTTCTTCGCTTTTTCCTCCTGCACATCATTCTTCCCGGTTGCCATAGCCTCGAGGCAGCCACCATGGCTGCCACTGAGCTGCCGCCGACACAGAGGGTAATCCTCTGGCCCTGAGGAACCTGCCCGTTCCTCTCGGCCAACTGAGGGGTCCCTCTCTTTCCCCCTGTCCCTCCAGGACAGGGTAGGTCCGTAGACCTACCGGTGGCGGCATAACAGATGGGGTTTTCCGGGACTCCTAAGAACCCCGCTATTCCACCGTCTGGATCCCCGTGACGCCAACCGGAAGTCCTATATTCTTGTTTCTCTATTCTAACTAATTACACCACTTATCCCACACCTCATAAAATTCTGCTTCTTCCTTGCCTTTCATTTCTAAGGTGAGCCTATACATCTCAGCACATTCTAGTATCTTGTAATCATCTCCTTGGCTGGTATATTTTCTAGTTTCCAGCATTGGGCATAGACAATTCTTGCTACTGTTACTATGTGTAGAATAATGCATTGGAGTTGCTTCTTGATCTTTTGGTTAGTCATTCCTAATAAAAATAATTCAGCTTTAAATTCAATTTGTTCTCCTGTTATCTCCTACAGCCATCCCCTTATCTGTTCCCAATATTTTTTTGCTTTGGGGTGCAATTTTCTTTTTCAACTGGGCTACAATTAAACCACATAGACAACTTCTTTTTTTTTTTTCATGGAACTCCAGTGAAGTAAATTTGGAACAATGTATGTTCATTTTCCCTGGATAATGCAATCCATTCCTATGGTGCCCTTGGCATTGGATTCCACAATCCCATCAGAGTCTTTGAAAAATACAATTGCTAACCAGTGCTATCAGGCAGAAACCTGCCAGCTTTCCAATACGCTGATCTTAGACCATAATAAAGATTTGATTTGCCAGCTTTCCTCCTAAAAGATCTAAAAAAATGTCTTGTGTTGGTGAGTATTCTTTACAAGTCCTGAGACATGTTTTCAAGTAAGCTTTAGGGTTGGATTTTTCCCTTTCTTGCATAGATTCTTCTGACACAGAAGCCACTTGGGATTCTTCTGCAGATGAAGCAAGAGGAGGAGGAGGTTCAGGTGAGTCAAGACCTTTCCTTCTACAGCAGCATGTAGGAAGAAATCCTGCAAGGAGGATGAGGCTTTCTACTTCAGAATAAGGGCTCCTGACCGAACTTATTTTGAATTGCTGTGATCTTATCTCCCTCCTCCAATCCCATTCTGAGGGCTGGCTTCAGCTATCAAAAGGCTGGCCACCTTGGCTATAGCAATGAAAAGTCTTTACAGTTTTCTGAACTCCAAAACACTGTCTCTCATTAGTAAAAGGCATTGGTTTTTGCTAATTGCCTGAAGACTGCTGTCCTTAATGGCCCTCAAGCTCATTTATTACTTAACGATGAAGCAGATGAATTCAGACTTTCTTCTGCATCTGAATAATCTTATTTTGATAATTGTGTACCAGACGAGTAGAGTATTCTTTCTTTCTAATGGATTAGCAAGCATGGGCTTCTTCGGCATGATAATGGTGAAAACAAGAAGCTTTCAATTCTTCCATTTAACAGGACAGTCTTGTGGGGGAGTAGCTGACAAAATTTCAGCCAGGGAGTTGATGATGCACAGGTAGTCCTTGGCTTACAGTAGTTCATTTAGAGACCATTCAAAGTTACAAGGCCCTGAAAAAAGTGACGTCCCTTTTTTATACTTACAATCATTGTAGTATCCCCATGGTCATGTGATCCAAATTCAGACGCTTGGCAACTGACTCATCTATGACGATTGCAGGGTCTCAATGACATGTGATTCCCTTTTGCAACCCTCTGACAAGCAAAATCAATGGAGAAGCTAGGTTCATTTAACAACTGGGTCACTAATTTAGCAGCTGCAGCAATTCACTTAACAACTGTGGCAAGAAAGGTCGTAAAATGGGACAAAATTCATTTAATGTCTTGCTTAGTAACAGAAGTTTTGGGCTCAATTGTGGTCGAGGACTAGCTGTAATTCCAACTGTTGGAAATCTATTCCAGCCATCTGTAGAGTGACCACACACAAACAAAGGTTGAGGATGTATGTGGTGATTTTATTGTCTTACATAGTGACATTATATAGTTTGTTACTTTCAAGTTACAGCGTACTTGGCAGCATCTCATTGGCTACAGAATCTTCCAGGTAACTAGAGTCTTTGGTTAACCATTACTGCTTTGCTTAAGCACTTATAATGTTAGACTTTAATTAAAGTCTAATACGCATATATCTCATTTCCTCTCCTGCTGTTCCTCTTATTTACAGAGTTAGGATCTTAATGCCTATGTGCAAATAACCTTCCTTATCTGAGATTTGCCATCCAAGATAGGAAAATCCCTGCACATATGCAAACTGCAGACCCCTACATATCCTCTCTTTTTATTTAATTTTGAGGGGACAAAGATTTTTGTATATATCGCATTTGATGAGGAGGCAGAGAGAGAGAAGTATGATGAAACATAGTAATTAATGAGGAAATACACTGAATGAAACAACAGCAAGCAACTAACATGACAATAATAATCACAGCATAAAAAAACAACTGCTTAAGCATGAACATTATTCTGAAAATATGATTGGAGTTTAGCAAGTTCATCTTCAATGGTTCTGTTCAAAGAGTGAAAATGAACAGCACATCCATGATGGTCAACAAGTTTACAAAAATCTCCTTGTCGTGCTAACAAATAATCAATAGCAGAACGTTGCTGGAGCACATCCTGATTCAGGTCCTCAATTTCATGTTGGAGTTCACGAACAATAGCAGCAGTGGTATTAATTGATTTCTCCAGACGACATGTTAAACCCAGGATAGAATGTCTATTTTCTTGAGCCATTATTCCAGGGTAAGACCCTAAGGCGATCACCCCAGTAGTAGCTCCAGCCACAGCACGGCCAAAGGTATTTAGAGAGGACAGTTGTGTATCAATGATAACTTCATCATTACATGTAGGACCTAATGGAGAACGCCGTTGTCGTGAAGAAGATGAAGAAATGCCAATTTTTACAGGTAGGGAAAAGTAACCAATAGCAGCACACTGATAGTTCTGAGAGTGTACGTTGGTTGCATATTTGTCAAAAAAGAACCACATATTAGCGTCCTTTAGTTGCCAGCCAGCACAAATGGATCCAGTATCAGTCATACCAGAAGCGTTAAAAATAGGAAAATTATCAGGATACATTTCAGGCACAATATTAGGTCCATACAAAGAAGAATTAAAGGTTCCTCAGAGCCAATAATAATCAGTACAATAACTATAATTCCCTACTTTCAATAAACTATGTCGAGCCTTAGGGTAATCATTCCAATTGTTAAGCCAAGTATGGCGAGCATAACCGCAAAAACATAAGCCTCTAGTATATTGATTAGTACGAAGATAACACCAATGAACAGAATTAAGTTTAGGATTAAGTTGTATAAATTGAGAGTTATTCAAAGCAGTAACAGAACTAAGAGAAGACGAGAATACAAAAAAGAATTGTGACAGAATTAGCTGTAATAATAGCAAAAACAGAAGCAACTAGTTTTTCAGGAGTTTGAGGTAGGTTAGCTTGAGCCAATTGCTGTTGAGCTTGGTATGTTGTGGCCTTCATTTGTCCCCACGTGATTGGCGAAGGTCGTTACTCAGGATTAGGAGCAAGACGATACTTTACTAGCGGTCTTGTCAGTGGTTCTATTGCATGAAAATGAACATTTAACAGGAACATCTGAAAAAGAATCTACAAGAGTTAAATAATTCCAAGTAAATTGGCAGAGGTACCCCTAGGGTTGACCCCACTGGGGAATGGAATAGCTGACTGTTGGCAGGAGGGACATGCTCGTATAATATCCCAAGCCTGCGCCAAAGGAATATGAAACTGTTTTGCCAAAGATTTTGCATTTTGGTGAAAATATGAATAACTAGTCACAGGATCAAAAAATAAAGAAGCAATTCCCTTAAGGGATTCATCTGCAATGCGATTACCTTCAGTTAGGGCATTGTTAAAAAGAGTATGATTGCGTATATGCTCCACATATAAGGGATGTTGTCGATTCTCCAAATGATGCTTAAGAGACAAAAACAAGGCTAGCAAATTTATATCTAATGACAATGCACGATAAGAAAATGGCAGATTGTATAACTAAATAGACATATTGTGTATCAACCACAAGATTAATTCATTGCGTAGGGAAAAGTTATAAAGCTAATATAAGAGCTGCAAGTTCAGCCCGCTGGGCAGAAGTTTGAATTGATGTGAATTTTGAATGCCATTGGGGAGTCAGCATGCCAGACCACCACCCCTATTTTTGGTGAACCATCTGTAAAAATTGTCAGAGCATCAATAAAAGGAGTACGGACAAAAATAGTAGAAAAAGATGGGTTTAGAGTAGTAGTAACCACAATTCGAGGATCTTTTGGTAATGAATATAAAACTTCTCCAAGATAATTGGAGAAGGCAATCTGATAACTTTCAGATATCATCATAAGATGATCATGCTCAATCTTTGTACGTGTGAAGGCAATGCCTATCAAATCCTGTCCAATCAGATGCAAAGCACGCTTTCAGCCTTTTATAATCAATTCTTCTAAGGCAGACTGGTAAGGATAAATGTTTCTAGGTGGAGTAGCAGATAAATTTAACCACTCATGAATAGCTACTTTTAATGTGCTCTTAATGGTATATAAACACCCAGTAGGCAATGGAGAAGAAGGAAGAATAGCTAAGCACAGTCCTGCTTCTATTGACTCAATTCGGTCAACATATTGTTGCTTAACTTTGTCCAAGATGAGCTGTAAGCACCTTTTTTTGATCATTCAGCAAATGAACTGTATCACCAGGGGATTGTGCTCCTTTTAAAGGTTGGAATAGAGGTAACATATCACCAATTGTTATGCAGAAGAAAGGCCTAGCCCAGTTAATAATGCCTAGCAACTTTTGCCATTGAACTAAAGTATAAGACTTTTGTACCTTTAAGTCGGGCAATACTGGAATGGAAGAAGCTTTCAATAACCTATGACCCAAGTATTAGTAAGGTTCAATTTTCTGAATTTTATCATTTGCAATAAACAACCCCTTCTGTGCAACAATAGTTTTTAATTCCTGCAGAAGGACTATAGAATCAAACTGAGAAGCAGCTATTAAGATATCATCCATGTAATGATAAACCAAATAAGATGGAAATTTCTCACGAAATGGATGCAGTGCATTGTCCACAAAATATTGGACAAAGTAGGAGAATTAAGCATGCCCTGTGGTAAAACACGCCAATGATATCGTTTGGTTGGCATGCTATTATTACAAACACCACACGGGGACAGTAGAGAGCCACTTAAGGAGAAGAGCCATCATCCAAAATCAATTTTGTATTTAAAAAAGAAAGGAGGTCCCGACCCCAAATATTAGTATGAATAACAAAATATAAGGTTGCAGGGAAAAGGGCTTACCAGCTGCTGTGGAGAATTGAATCTCTTGTATGCTTTACCAAGCTTCAGTATCAAGTAACCCTTGAAAAGGTTGCTTATTCAAATAGAGAGTTAAGAAAGGAAGTAACAGAGAGGATTGAGCAATAGAGGATTGATCAGAAAGAGTTTTAGGAAGATTCACCCAAGCCTGAATAAAAAGAGTTCCAGTGTAATCAGAATCAATAACACCAGGGACTACAGAGCACCCCTTTTTATGAGAAGGTAGCTGGAAGAAGCACCATTTGGGCAGGAATTGAAGCAAATTGACCTGCGCCAAAGAGTTGTTCCACCGTGTATGCTCCCCCACCTCCCAGAGCAGTAGCTTGGGCATGTCTCATAAATTCACTTTCCCAAACAATATATTGCATTGAAGTCAACATCATTCGGAAAACTTGCTTCCAATTTTCAGGAATCATATTATATCCATTTTTTATTCCTTCCACCAAGCCTCTAGTAAAATTACCACTAATACCATAATCAGTGATAGCCTTTTTTAGTTCTCTTAAAATTTGATATGGCAGTCCTTCCCATTCTGCAATCTGCTGTCCTGCCAATTGGCCCTGGCCCTGATGATATTGTACAGGACATACAGACAACAATTCAGCAATTTCTTCCCCAGGCATGGAGGAATCCTGTTTACAGGATTTCACTATCTTCTGAAAAGAAGACTGAACAACAGAATTAGAAGATTTAGCAATCTGACCTGTGTCACTAGGAGCTGAAGGAGGCAGAATCACATATTCTGGAGAGGAAGGAGGACAGACAATAGCATTGGAATAACTTGGAGTTTAAGGAGTTAAAAGAGACAGTTCAGTATTTCCAAATTTTTCCACCGCATATCTACATAAATGCCATACCTGCAAAATCTCTACCTTAGCTCTTGGTTCAGCATGCAAAACTTTCCCAATTTTTTCCCAGTCAGATAATCTTAAAGATCCCTTTTCTGGGTACCATAAACACTTATTTGCAATCTCCTGGACCAGCCTTAAGAGACTGCATTGTGGCACATCAATGTGATTTTTCTTAAGTAAATAGCTTAATTCTTCAGCATGCTTTCTTTGTCCCTCAGAAAGCGAGGCCCCCATTCCTTACAGAAACCTTTAGAAGGTTGAAGAAGTCACGAAGGCTGTCTGGTGCACCAAAGTCTTTGCTGGACAAAATAAGGGTCCCTATTCAGGCGCCACTTGTAGAGTGACCACACACAAACAAAGGTTGAGGATGTATGTGGTGATTTTATTGTCTTACATAGTGACATTATATAGTTTGTTACTTTCAAGTTACAGCGTACTTGGCAGCATCTCATTGGCTACAGAATCTTCCAGGTAACTAGAGTCTTTGGTTAACCATTACTGCTTTGCTTAAGCACTTATAATGTTAGACTTTAATTAAAGTCTAATACGCATATATCCCATTTCCTCTCCTGCTGTTCCTCTTATTTACAGAGTTAGGGTTTTAATGCCTACGTGCATATAACCTTCCTTATCTGAGGTTTGCCATCCAAGATAGGAAAATCCCTGCACATATGCAAACTGCAGACCCCTACAGCCATCTTTGTCTAGTTTCTAAAATTTTTCCAGCATTGCTTAACCATATTATCATAATGATAGGAGCTAGTAATATATGCTTTAATAATAGTAACAACAACAATAATAATAACAATATGAACATAATTGAAAGATAGAAACCAGATGTACTGTTATTTATGCTGCCTGGTTGAATTGTAACACTGGCTTGTACTTTGGGGGAAATGCCTTAAATGTAGCAAAGAGGCTATTTCGCCAATTAAAAGGCCTATGTTATTTTAGTCAACTTAATAATAAATGCTAATTGTCAATTATATGGATTATTAGTTAATGCAGACTAAGCAACAAGTTTTTTTTTAATTCAGTGATGTTTTACTCTGGAATAAGTACATAGGACAGAGGAAAATTATAGTGTTTGAAGCTGGCAAAATTTGGCTGTCTTTATAAGGAACAGAGAATCACTTTTTAATAAAAATTATTCAGTCTGAAAATTAAATCATTTGGGGGAACTCCTTGTCTTTTTGATTATCAACTACAGGTAGTCCTCGAGTTACAACAGTTCATTTAGTGACTGTTCAATGTTAGAACGGCAGTGAAAAAAGTGACTTATGACCGTTTCTCGCAGTTATGACCTTTGCAACATCCTCACAGTCACATGATCAGAATTCAGATATTTGGCAATTAGTAGATATTTATGATGGCTGCAGTGTTCCGGGGTCATGTGATCCCCTTTTGCGATCTTCTTGCAAGCAAAGTCAATGGGGAAGCCAAATTCACTTAACAACTGGGTTACTAACTTAACAACTGCAGTAATTCACTTAACAGCTGTGGCAAGAAATGTCGTAAAATGGGAAAGTCACTAAACTTCTCACTTAACAACAGAAATTTGGAGCTCAATTGTGATCGTAAATCAAGGACTACCTATACAATTCTTATCATTCCTGACCTTTGATCTGGGGAGATGGGAGTTAGAATCCCAACCACAGCTAAAAAGCCACTAGTTCTTTGCTCGTAGCATCTGCAAGGAGATAACTAATAATTTGTGTGAGATAAACGTCATAACACAAATGTCCTGAGTTATGAATTTATATCAGATGTCTTAACACAAATATGTACTTGTGTCATTTGTGTGATGATATCAGATGTTGCATGTTTAGGCATCAGTCACATTTGCTGTAGATGCTATTGTCCCTGCTTTGGATAAAACTTTGGATTGTACCTTTCTGTTTACATGTTATTATCATATGTAAGGTATGTTATTACAATGAATAATGTAAATGGAGACCTAAATATAGCAATAACAAAAACACTTAGACTTATATACCGACCCATAGTGCTTTATAACAGTATCTGGGTGATTTACAATGTCAGCATTATTTGCACATTGCCTCCAACTATCTGGGTCCTCATTTTACCGATGTTGGAATGATGGAAGGCTAAATCAACCTTGAGCCCCATCAGGATCAAACTCCAGACTGTAGACAGAGTTTGCCCACAATACTGTACTTTAACCATGGCACTACCAGATCTCTCTGTTATCCCAAATATTATGGGATTACAACTAGAGTTTCTGACAATATGGCCCAAAAGAAATAAAGTGAAGTCTTCAAGCAGAGCTTGACTCCTGGCGATTTAATGGATAAATGGCCCACCATTGCATTCTTCTGTGATGACTTTTGATTGCTTAATCTAGTTTACAGTTCCTATCTAAAATACTAACCAAGCTTCACTCCTCTTTAGCTTTCACAGCTAGAGCAGATGAGCCAGGTGCTGCAATAAATCCTCTCCTCTAGAAAATGATGTCTCAAAACATCTGGATAGATTTAGGTTGAGAAGGGCTAGCTAAGAAAATCTGCAGAAAGGAGACCACTTTAGGAGGGACATTAACTGCTGTGTAAGATAAAAAGAAAAGGCTCTTCCATGGAAGCGCTTATTATGAGTGTCTATGTGTGTGGTGTCTCAAAACCAAGAAAGTTTTGGTGTATTCGGGTCTTTTCCTGTGTAAGATGAGAGTATCTTGGCGACGTTTCTATGAGATCCCACTCGTCATCTTCGAAGCCGAAGACACCAGCGTGAAGATGACGAGTGGGACCTCGTTGAAACGTCACCAAGATACTCTCAATCTTACACGGGAAAAGATCCAAATACACTAAAACTTGCATACCTCTATCCGTGAAAATCTACGAAAACAAATAGATATAGATATAGATATAGATATATTTGTTTTCTGAGGTTTTCGTGGGTGTTTGTATGTAGGTCTTTGGTTATTCGGGTTTTCTCCCACGTAAAATTGGA
Organism: Arizona elegans; assembly: GCA_022577455.1. NCBI lineage: Eukaryota > Metazoa > Chordata > Lepidosauria > Squamata > Colubridae > Arizona > Arizona elegans. Next base: position 127,792,828 of record JAKOOJ010000004.1, read on the forward strand.
GGTTTCTTGGCAACGTTTCGATGAAGTCTCATTTGTCATCTTCAGGCTGGCTCAAAGCACAAACATTGCTCCTAGAAGCACAAAGCCGAGAACACCAGCCTGAAGATGACGAATGAGACTTCGTAGAAATGTTGCCAAGAAACCTCCAATTTTACGCGGGAGAAAACCCGAATAACCAAGGACCTACATATATGTATATATATATATGTATATGTATATGTATATGTATATGTATATGTATATGTATATGTATATGTATATGTATGTATTTCTCTTTAGCCAGGTTCTTCCTACGTAAACCAAGATTTTTATGCAGCCCTAGTTCAGTGAAATCACAATCCACTAGTTTCTAGGCTTTTTTCAGGCAGCCAGCAAGCACCCTGCTGCCCATTAGGAGACTAAGATAGATCTATTTCGGACTTATTAGTCCTCATCAGTTAACCATACCCTCATCCCATGTATCCTCCCTGTAAAGGTACAGTATTTGTTTACCTTTCCTTTTGTAGGCCTCCATGTGTATTTCTCTTTAGCCAGGTTCTTCCTACATAAACCAAGATTTTTATGCAGCCCTAGTTCAGTGAAATCACAATCCACTAGTTTCTAGGCTTTTTTCAGGCAGCCAGCAAGCACCCTGCTGCCCATTGGGAGATTAAGGAGACTAAGATAGATCTATTTCAGACTTATTAGTCCTCATCAGTTAGCCACACTCTCATCCTATGTATCCTCCCAGTAAAGGTACAGTATTTGTTTTCCTTTCCTTTCGTAGGCCTCCATGTATATTTCTCTTTAGCCAGGTTCTTCCTACATAAACCAAGATTTTTATGCAGCCCTAGTTCAGTGAAATCACAATCAGGCAGCAGGGTCCTTGCTGACTGCCTGAAAAAAGCCTAGAAACTAGTGGATTGTGATTTCACTGAACTAGGGCTGCATAAAAATCTTGGTTTACATAGGAAGAGAAACACACATGGAGGCCTACGAAAGGAAAGGAAAACATACACACACACACACACATATGAATATAAGTTGGCTGATCATGGTTTATTGAGTCAGCAAAGCTACATGATGTCTATAAACAGTTTGTATTTTCTTTTATTCCCACATCAAAGCAGGTGCCCAGACTCCCAACAGAGCAGATCCCCAGGTGGGATTTGGAGAAAGACCCAATGGAGCAGTGCAGCATTTGGCTCCGAAGAGGATACGGATAAGAGAGAAACGCCACCCTTGCATTGAATGTGGGAAGCGATTTCGCTGCCAGTCAGAACTGGCCCTACATCAAAAAGTCCACACCCGGCCTAAATCCTATCACTGCGCTGAGTGTGGTAAACAGTTTGGTCGATCTTCACATCTCACCAGGCATCAGAAAACCCACATGAGTGAGGAATGCCATATCTGCACTGAATGTGGCAAGCGATTCCGGTGGTCCACGGAGCTAGTCATCCACCAGAGGATCCATGCCATTGCACAGCCGCACTACACCATGGATGCTGACACTTTGTGTCAGTGGCCCTCCGAGTTCAATATAACCCAGAATATTTTTACAGGTGAGAAAGCCCCTCCCAATGGTGATATGGTAAAACCTCATACAGTCAAGAAACCTCACCTCTGCCCTGAATGTGGAAAAGGGTTCCGGTGGCCCTCTGAACTTGCTACTCATCAGAAAACTCACAACAAGAACAAGCACTACCTCTGTCCTGAATGTGGGAAAGGATTCCAGTGGCCCTCGGAGCTGGCAGCCCATCAGAGGACCCACGCAGGCAACAGTTTGTCTCCCATTGCTGATTGTGAGAACAGCAACACCCAGCCACCTCATCACCCTCCCTACCCGCGATCTGGCATGGCAGAGAAACGCCATCTTTGTGGAGAATGTGGCAAGGCATTCCGATGGCCGTCGGAACTCGCCACACATCAGCGTATCCACACAGGGGAAAAACGCTACTTCTGTACAGAGTGTGAAAAGGGGTTCATATGGCCATCAGAGCTGGCCGCTCACCAGCGAACCCACACTGAGAAGCAAGCTTATCAGTGCATGGAGTGTGGGAAAATATTCCATGATCTCTACAGTCTCGCGAGACACCAGAAGACCCACTTGGGAACCAAAGTCTATCCTTGCACTGAGTGTGGGAAAACCTTCAGTCGGCAATCCCATCTGACTCGGCATCGGATCACTCACACTGGCGAGAGACCCTATCCTTGTACCGAGTGTGGAAAACGTTTTGGACGACAGTCTCACCTCACTCGGCATCTAAGAATTCACACAGGAGAAAGACCCTATGAGTGTGGTGAATGCGGAGTGAGGTTTAGGCGGAGACACAGCATGATGTACCATCAGCGGATCCACTTGAGAGAGTCCAGTGGAGGTCTGGACATGATAAACCCTCATAACCCAGAAAGCCTTGTTGATCCTCTCCAGAATCCTATCCATGTCACAATTTGACATGTTGGGTGGTAGGGAAGTAATTTCAGGAGGAACATGGGATGGATGAGTGGGACACTTCGATCACAACATTTGGAAGGGATTCCCGTGGTTGTATTATTTCACCAGGTTCTGTATCACAGGCAGGGTCCAAGAGGCACACGTTTCAGGATTCCATACAGCCTGGCAGAGAATGCTAGCACAACAGGGCCTATGAATTGTGTAAAAGCTGTAAAGGATTCTGGGACAAGATGCCCACACTGTCCTCTGACCATGAGTTGCTTCGGGCTGAAAAGCAGGGCTGCCCCCAGAAACACATCTGGTAACTTGTTGGCCAGGTTAGCCCTGTGGTCCTAATTTTAGATCTGGCTCCTGCAGAACCAGAAAGAAACATTTGATAACCAGATTGGGTATCCCCTTGATGCTCTTAGCAGGCAGAACAGTGTTTGTTCCCTGGAACACATGCTTTGGTGGGGTGTTGGGCAAAATCTGCTTTTCTCACTTCACTTCTTCTTTCTGTGGCACATATGTGGGTCAAGTCGGGATGGTTTTGATGAGAGAAGTCTGTGGGGCCATCATGTTGTTCCTTGCAGGACAGGGCACTCTTTGCTTTTACACTGTTCATATGTAGAAAGAAATCAGTAATACTTTCCCCACTCTTATGCTGTTGCAGTGGGGAAAGCTGACCTTTCCCACTTTTTAAAATAATAATAATAATATAATAATAAAAATTTCTTATGTGCAAGAGTCTGATTTGGAATGAAATCCAACAACTGATTACTTCAGTGGCAATTCATTTCTACCAATCCTCCCAAGGCAAATAAATCAGCTAATCAATCTATTTTGAAAGACAACATGGCAGGCTCTCCAAAGATACTTTTTTTGAGATACTTTCACTCTCCACGGCACTTTTGTTTTTCCTTTCCTCTTTTCTTGGGAAATCGGGGGTGAAATTTCCTTCCTTCCCTGGGGGCCAAATTACTTATTTTTTTTTAAAGAAATAAGGCAGTGTTGGGCCTTCAGAGCAGTAGTTCTCAACCGTGGCAAATTTCAGGTATGTGGACTTTAGTGCCCAGAATTTTGGTCTGCTGGGTTGGGAATTCTGGGAGTTGAAGTCCACACATCTGAAATTGATTAAAGTTGAGAAACCCTGCTTTTGAGTAAAAGAAAAGCACATCCATTTTTCACTATATTGCTGTAGCTTTTCCCCCACCTGGGACTCTGCAGATGTCTAGAATTGCATTTTTAACCTTAGCCACCACGGTCATGCTTTTGGGGTGATGTGAGTTGTAATCCAACACATAGAAAGATAGCAGATGTAGGAAGACTACACTATTATTATTTTTTGTAAGTATTTATCAGTGGAGGTTTTCTTTTTAAATGCAGTAAGGCTTGAATTACAGAAAACTACATTGCAGTACAGTAAAATCACTACAAAATAAGATGGACCAAACTTGTTTCACCATCACATAATATTAAAATTATCAGAGATGATGAAAGGCTCTAAAACCTACAACATTTCTAAAATGTCATGAGGAATGACAATATCCACAAAGCCTCCTCTGGAAGGAGATCCAGAGTGATGGTTCTATGGGAAAAAATATTACTTTTTTTTTGTACCTCCCAACATAGCCTCTTGGAGAGAATGTAATCCAGCACATAGAAAGATAGCAGTTGTAGAAAGACTGCACTATTATTATTTTTCGAAAGTATCAGTGGAGGTTTTTGTTTTTTTAGTTTTAAAATGCAGCAAGGCTTGAATTAAAAAACCCCCCTACATTGCAGTACAGTAAAATCACTACAAAATAAGCTGGACCAAGCTTGTTCCACCATCAACTAATATTAAAATTATCAGAGATGATGAAAGGCTCTAAAACCTACAATATTTCTAAAATGTCATGAGGAATGACAATATCCACACAGCCTCCTCTGGAAGGTGATCCAGAGTAATGGTTCTATGAGGAAAATATTTTTTGTACCTCCCAACGTAGCCTTTTGGAGGGAATGTAATCCAGCACATAGAAAGATAGCAGATGTAGGAAGACTGCACTATTATTTATTATTATTTTTTGAAAGTATTTATTAGTGGAAGTTTTTGGTTTTTTTTAAATGCAATAAGGCTTGAATTTTTTTAAAAAAACTACATTGCAGTACAGTAAATTCACTATAAAATAACAGCTGGACCAAGCTGATGTTTCACCATCAAATATTAAAATTCAGAGATGATGAAAGGCCCTAAATCTTACAATATTTCTAAAATGTCATGAAGAAAGACAATATCCACACAGCCTCATCTGGAAAGAGATCCAGAGTGAAAAATTCTCCAGGAGAATTTTTTTCTACCTCCAGCATAGCCTTTTGGTGGAGGGAATGATTAGAGAGGTGAAGGGTGTGGGTTGGAAAACAGATGTTGCCTTAACCTAGCTCTGCATTTCTGAAATGGTCAGTCCTATGTTTATTTACTTAGAATTATATTCCACTCTTTCAGGGTGGTTTACTCCCTAAAACTTTTTGAACATAAAACTAAGAAAGGAAAATATTTGGCCTCTAGATAGGAACAAAAAAGAATATATTTTTTGTGACTCTGTTATCAAATGTGAGCAGAGAAAGAGTTTTGAAACTGAAATGAAAAAGGTCCTCTCAGAAGAGTTGGAGATGAAAGACCACACTTTGTGGCAGTTTTTGTTCTAAGATCTTTTCCCCCCCCTCTGTATTGGCTTTGTAAAGGAGAACTCTCCACCAACATTTTTTAAAATCCATCTTTGAAAGAATGGAATCCCTGAAGAAAGCATCCTTTTGGAAATAACTTCAGAATAAAGAACTTTCACAATTAGTGCCTTGTGTGTGTGGTTTCTGAAGAGCAGACTAATTTCAGGCTATGGGCCTTGCAGAAATGAACTAGATGATGGTTCATAAAAGTCAAGAATATCTTTACTCCAAGCTGCGCTTTTTCGCACTAATTCTGCATTTTCTGTTGGCACTCATTTGGTTTGTTGAAAGAGAATTTGCTTTCTTGCAGAGAAATTCTCTTCTTGCATTTAAGTGAAATTGAAATGTGTTCCTGCAGTCATTGACTGTATTTAACCTATTAAATATTTAACCTGGTTACTGAACCCATTTGGGGAGAGGGTGTTGCACAATACAATAAATCCTAATCCTACCAGACAGCTCTGGTTTGAATACCAACTGATCTGTAATCTATAATTCCAAATCGTTTTTTTAAAAAAATATTCCTGTTTGTTTCTAAGGATTCTTAGACGGTTATTTACGCAAGAGATTCCTTGGACTAGTACCTTGCTGAAGTCCTGCACTGAAACACCCATAATTTGTAGAAAAAGGTCACCCTAGGTGGAAATTATGAAACTATAACTTAATATTTCTGGAGGACACCAAGTTAAAGAAACCTTAATATATTTACCTCATATGATTCAAAAACTGCCATTAGAGGGAGCTCAAAATTTTCAAAAGAAACTGCTTCATCCTCACAATTTTAGACAATCATATAGTAGTTTAATATATTACTTTTTAAATTATTCCCTACTCTTCCTTTCAACAGAGCAACTTTGACAACAGTAAGATATAGGGAAACTTCAGGTAAAATGCTAGAAAGTGTATCATGAAACATTCTATCATAACATTAAAATGAGGCTGGATGCTAAGAGTTGTTATGGTCCATTGAGGCAACCTGGTTCCTGGTGGCTAAAGGATTAAATCCCTGCAGTTTTTATTTTCAGAAATGATTTGCTACTGTCCTCTTCCTAAGATTGAGAGATTGAACCAAGGTCATTGACAAAACTACCACTCAACATCTCCAGGCTCTTGATCCAGCAATTACATCATACTAACTCAGACAGCGTACAGAAATCCTTAACCTAAAAAATGCTAGTCTAAAAAAAATTATTTAAAATATATTTGAATTACAACAAATGGATGGGATTTGTAGCTGATTCTCTTCAAGTTTGCATTTTGATGGAATTTTCTTCTCCAGTACTTTTTACATCACTTAAAACTTTAATCCTTTTTTTTCCACATTTACTCAGATACTGCAATTTAACAGTCAAATAATTATTAATTATTAAGCACAGTTGAGCCACATCAAATCTAACTTCGGCAAGCAAAAAACAAAGCAACAATCTGTCTGGCATGGAATACTCTGCCTCTACAATTAGCACAGAATTCAGTTAATTGCTGGTTTATATTTAGTATCAATCATTACAGAAATACGATTTAACAGCTAAACATGATGCAACCTGACACCTTCGGCAAACTTCCAGCAATTTCTTCAGGAAAATACTTGTTTTAACTTTCCCAGGAAACATGACCAAATATAGAGGAATGTGGTACAAACATATGTAGCTGAAGAGTAAAGATTTTTTCAGTAAGATAAATGTTTTGTGTAGACATCACAAAATGCAAATTAATGAATGCAAAATTCTAAAACCAAGTGCTTGGTTGGTCAAACATGATTACTGACTCATCTTGAACTACATGTATGACTCATCTTGAACTACATGTATTGCAAAATAATATTTTTATAGACCGAATTCTTCAATCATGGTTTACAAGTAATTGCAAGAGTTCGTCAAAACTGATCTTGTTAATCAGATCCTAATTTGTTCTGCCTCCATACTGAGCAGTTTTTATTGACAGGTCAATGTACGAATTTTTGCCTAAGCAGCCATGAAATGTTTTATTTCCTAAAGTCCTTAGAAATCTGCAAAATGACTTGGCTCATCTAACTTATTGCCCAACTAGGCAAACACATCTTGGGCAACAGATAAGCACTTAATGGTTACAATGGATCCCTTTCCTAATCCCAATCATTTTTCCAAATACCATCCTTGCTAGCATTGTATAATACACCCCACCCACCCCCAAAGAAAATTGCTAGTTTGTTGGACTGTGATATTGTTGTCCCAACAATATTTTTATTCTAGGAACATTGGATTTGCGGTTGGCAAGACAAGCAATCTTGTATCAGCAAAACAAGCAATTCTCGTCTACACATCACATTTGTAGTCAACAAGAAGCTATTTTAAATTAGTTTATGTACTTCCTGCTTCTTGCCCTCTCTATAATTCCCTGTAATTCAGATCATAGGGAGGGGGTGAGTTTACACTAGCGTCTTCCAAACTCAGCAACTTTTAAGATGGGTGGACTTTAATACCCAGAGTTCCCCAGCCAGTCATGAAGTTCACCTTGACAGAGTGGTTAATCAAAAGTCCCCATTAAATACCTCATCAATATCACCATCAGTCTCTCTGAAGGAATTCTCAATCTGGGGTCTCAGGCACCTCATTAGGACTTACCCAGCTGGCATCCATTTCCAAGAGTCTGATTTTATATATTTATAGTATTTAGCTAGCTTGTTTGATGTCTCAATTACAGAAGTCACTCTCTGTAGCTTACACATTTTAATGGGAAAAAAAACCCCAAGACTTAACAAACACAATGAGAACCCCAAGTAATCATTTTATCTTCCAAATACAGATAGTCCTCAATTTACAACAGTTCATTTAGTGTCTGTTCAAAGATACAATGGTACTGAAAGCAGTGATTTATGACTGTTTTTCACATGACTGTTGCAGCAACCCCATGATCACATGATCAAAATTGGCAACTAACTCATGACGATTGCAGAGTCCCAGAGTCACGTGATCACCTTTTGTGACTTCCTGACAAGCAAGTCAATGGAGAACCCAGATTCACTTTACAACTATATTACTAACTTAACAACTGCAGTGATTCACTTAACAAAGGTGGCCAGAAAGGTCATGAAATGCAGCAAAACTCACTTAACAGCTGTTAACAGCTTAACAGAAATTTAGCACTCAATTAGGGTCATAATTGAGGACTATTTGTACCTGGATATCTCGTTGCAGTGACTCAGCAAATCTCTTGTCAGATCATTACTTAATACCATCTGGATCACTTTAAAAAGAATTCCTAACAAATGCAGTAAGATAAATATTTCGTTTTGCAACTTTTATTCACACAATACAGGCTTGAATATATCCAGAATTTTGTAGCACATGCACGATATGGGAAGCCAACACCCAGAAAGGCAACCAAGCTGGCTGAGAATTTCAGAATTCCTTGGTCCATCACATTTGGAGATCACCATTTCTGAAAGCTAATGATAGTTATTCTTTGCAGATATTTTTATAGGATCCAGCATCTCTCCTGGCATGTCTCCCACCTGTCTAGGAAAGCTAGGCTGGGATGGAGAGAGCTACTTTCTCTAGAAAACAAACAGGGGGTGCAACCATTTTTGCCCTTAATTTCCAGTTCAAGTATCCATTTACTCTACCCAGTAAGGACATTTTCCACAAACTATTCTCAGTTTATAGGCTTAGGTGCAGTGGTGGGTTTCTACAGGTTTGCCCCAGTTCAGGGGAACCGGTAATGGCGGCGGCGGGAGGCTCCGCCCACCTGCTCGGATGTCATCACAGATGCTCTGCATGCACAGAAGTGCCATGTGCAAGCAAAGCAAGCACACATGTGCGTAAGCTCTCGACCCCAAACCAGTAGCAAAGGTAAGTGGAATCCACTACTGCTTAAGTGTCTTCTGATTGATGCTTTAAAAGTAAAACCAGGATACAGTGCTGTCATTGATATTTTAGAATATATAATTCATTTGTGGGCACCAAAGCCAAGAATCTTATCTCCAGGATCTTTAGCTTTCTATCTCCAACTTCCAGGTATTCCCTCACAAACACAGATTAGGCCAATCTGTAGCTCCAAGAAGACATTTGAAAGCTTTGAATATGATTAAGAAGAAATAAATTAGATCTTGGAAACACTGAAGCACAAAATGTCTTTGCCCTTCATTAAAGGAGCGAATGTAGCTTTTAAAGAGGCCAATGTGCTTGCTTTAATGCAGAGCAGGTATTGTTCTGGTGAAGTGAGAAGCCCTCCTTTCAAATAATTTTTGAAGGGAACATGGGCATACATGCCAAGTGGTGTAAACAAAAGAACAGTTTTCTGCTCATTGAAGCAATTCTGTTTTTATAATGTTAATTTAAACAAAGTAAATATAAACATAGTGTTTACCCATAGTATTTAATCATAAGACACAGTGCCATATTATGCCATCACTGCAAAATAAAATATCCCCAAGGGTGCTTTTTCAAGAGGCAACTGAAGATATTTCCATTCTAATCAAAGAAGTTTATTCAGAGCTGAAGAAGCTTTTTGGATGAGAAGCGAAACATCTTAAAACCAGAAAGTCCAGTTGCCTCTTGGAAAAAGCACTTTTGGGACAACCGTGACCTGGATGACTGAGAATCTCCATAGGCAAAATAAAATCCTACTAAAATCTTCAAGCTTGATTTATTTTTGCACATAAGACTGTGTTCTGTCTGTCCGAAGAGTCCCAAATATGTTGAAACTGATCATTACTGCATCCTGATAGTCAATATCATGGATTTTATTTGTCATTCTTTCCCTGCTTTTTTTTTTCTTTCCAGATGATTGCTTTTTGTCACTGCAATTTAATCACTATCAAAATAGTAAAATAGTAAAGAGCCTTGGTGGTGCAGCTGACTAAATGCTGTTAAAGTAGCACCAGCTGCCTGCAATTACTGCAAGTTCAAATCTCACCAGACTCAAGTTGACTCAGCCTTCTATCCTTTCGAGGTAGGTAAAATGAGGACCCAGATTGTGGGGGCAATAAACTGACTTTGTATAAAAAAGAACACCACTTAGAGGGGGCCGAAAGCCCTACTAAGCAGGTATATACAAAAGTATGAAGACTATTGCTTAACACATTGTATGCTGCACTGAGTCTCTGGAGAAGGGTGGCATATAAATCGAACCAATCAATCAATCAATCAATAAGATACAGGTAGTCCTCAACTTACAACAATTCATTTAGTGATTTTTTGAAATTATAGTGGAATTGAAAAAAGTGACTTATGACAGTTTTTCACATTTACGACTGTTGTAGCATTCCATAGTCATGTGACCGAAATTCAGAGACTTGGCAACTGACAAGTATTTGTGGTAGTTGCAGCATCGTGGAGTCTTGTGATCATCTTTTCCAACCTCCTGACAAGGAAAGTTAATGGGGAAGTCAGTTTTGATTAACAACTAAGTTAACTAACTAACTAACTAACTTAACAGCTGCAGTGATTCACTTAACAACTGTGGCAACTGTGCCTCATAAAATGGGGCAAAGCTTACTTAACAAGAGACATTTTAGGCTCCATTGTGGTTGTAAGTCAAGGACTACATGTAAAGGGATTCTATAGATCAGGCACCCTCCCAAAAATTTATGAGTGACTCTCCTCACCTCTTATATTTGACTGTTAGGTTAAAGTTTAAAGATATTAAGACTATGTGATCCAACCCCATGTTTCTCTTTTATAGGTTAGGCATACAGTACTTGTTTTATTGTGCTTTGTTTTATTGTGCTTTGCAAATACTGTGTTTTTTTACAAGACCTTCCACCAGCAGAAAGATTATCATTTACTGAAGGCTCGGATGATGATTAGCATTTTTTTAGCAATAAAATACAGGTAGTCCTTGACTTACAACAGTTCATCTAGTGACCGTTCAAAGTTACAATGGCACTGAAAAAAGTGACTTATGACCATTTTTCACACTTACGACTGTTGCAGCATCCTCTCAGTCACGTGATCAAAATTCAGACCTGGTGTAAATATACCTGTTATATGTACTGGGAAACAAAATAATTCACTGGGAAACAAAATTAAAAAAAAATGTGTAAAAAATAAAAAATAAAATAAAAATAAAACAAAAATTAATATTTTTTAAAAAGATTGAATAAAGTCATTTTATTACAATATTCACTTTATTGTAGTGGTCTTGAATCAAACTCTAAGGTATACCTGTATTTAATTAATACAAATTAATCCTACCTAGTTTTGTAAATCTTGCAATGTAAATCTTGCAATGTAAATCTTGCAATTAAAAACTGCTTTTAGTGTAATGATGTTTTCAATATTTTAAATATCAGAACATTTTTTTTACTAAGAAGGAGATTAATAGAGACCTGTGATGTTCTTTGAACTCCTGATTGTTCATTAATATACAGGTTGAACAAGTCTATTCAACACATCTAACAAAGAAAGACAAAAAAGTTAATGTTTTTCTAAGATTGCCTTTGAATGTCTAGCTACGCCCAATAGGAGTAAATCCAAGTACTTGCCTTCACTTCTCTAAGTTCGTTCTTTGAAATTCAGAAAAAAATATCAATGGAAGTGGATTATATACGGGGCCAAGAACCAAATCTGAATTCCAGTCAAAATTCATCAAAGAAAACTGTTTCATTTTAATGCTAGAGTTCTGACCTCCAGTATGCTAATACATAAATGCCCTCCGATAAATAAGTAATAAGCATCTGAGCTTGTGATCATGTGATGTGCTTTTTCTGTGCAAAGTTGCAAGTCCAAATCTATTACGCCATAATAATGACATTCGGGTCTTGTGCAAAGTCACTTAAATGAATTGCTTTGTTAATCAAGGTCCAGAAAATATCATTTGAAAGCAGGACTGCAGGGGTGGGGGGGTGGGGAGTGTTTTCCTCCTAGGTAAAGGGAAGACTGAAGACTGATCAGGTAAGGATAGTGTCTAATTTAAAACCTTACAAAGGTGGTATTAATAACATGTCTTTGAGAGGAAAAAAAGTTCAGGCAAGTTTGAATGCCAGCAACCTTTTTTTTTTTTTTTTTAAAGAATTTGATTTCCAGCCAACCCAATATCAAAGATTGTGCCAAGCATTACAAAACATGTGTTTCAAAAGGCAAGGCCCTCCCTATTTGGCTGGACCAGAAAGGCTGAATTCAGTTCCTCTTAAATAGTCGCAGTTCCTCTCAGTAGAGGCTAAAGCTTCTCTGCTGTTCTACTTATCCGCCTCTGCTCCAGTTCCCAAGCCAAAGACCACCAGGAGGCCAGCCAGCTCCATCCAAGCCAAGGTAAATATTCCAGACGGCTGAGACTCTTCCTGCTTGGTTGCACTCTGCAAAAGGAAGGAAGAATGTGGGTCATGCAAAACAAAAGTTTTAAACCAGAACGTATGGGTTCTTTGTGAAGGAAGGGGCCCTTCTAATACCCCTCCTTCCCCAATATCTGTGGATACAAATTGGTGAATACTCCTGTTTTCTTTAAAGGAGGGGTAAGCATGTGAAGATTGATTTGATTATAGTTTGATTATCCCTTGAACATTTTTTTCACACTTCCCATGACTCCATCAAGAGTAAACAGACATCACATAGCAGCTTCTTAGGAAAACATTTGAAAATATAGCATATTTAGATAATAAGGTTAGAGGTATGCTTTATTTTTTTCTATTCCTTCTCTATGTCTTCCTTACTATCTATCTCTTCCAGTTGACTTTTCAATCCTGTGTCCAGAGTGACAGGATTATCTCTATATTTCAGCTGTCCTGAAACATTTGAGGGTACTTCTATCGACTGCCACTCTCACTAGGCTCTGTATACAGCTATTGGATTGGGTTACAAATCTCTTAATTCTGGGTGAAAAGAATTGCATTTCCTCAGAATGCCATTCTCCTCTTCAGCCAAAATGAAGCCAGAACAAGAAGAGGCACGTCCTCCATTGATCTCTGTTAAGGGGATACCCATGATAAAGTACTTTGCAGAAATCTTCGATGAAGTGGAAAGATTCCAAGCACATCCAGATGATCTACTGATCTCTACATACCCCAAGTCTGGTGAGTGACGCTTTTGACTTCATTTTCTTAAACAGAGTATAGAAGTGCTGGTCATTCATGTATGGATAATTTCCAATTTTCTACTTTCCCTTTGTTCTAAACATACAAGACAATAAATTCCAGGCAGCTGGAAAGCATACTTTTCCTTTGAGAGGCTGACTATACATGCCTGAAAAGAAACATATCAACTTACATTACATCTGATCTGCATCCCAATGATTTACTGTCCTTAGCTTTACATCATGAAAGTATTTTTCTTCCTACCAACTTTTTTTTTTTTGTAAAAACATATTTTATCTTGTTTTTAAATTATAGTATACTATTAACAGTTTGCTAAGCATTAGATTTTACAAGAAGGAGTACCAATTTTGCTTGAAAAGTTTTGGAACTGCACTATAAATGGATGCTATTCCAACTTCCTTTCTTTCCTAGTCGTATTTTGCAAAGAAAAGAGACACAAAGAATGTTGAGTAAAAAAAAAAAGAGACTGGCCAAAGAAGCACATTCTTAGTGAAAGTTCAGAAATGGAACAATTAAATTTCACATTAAAAACCTCATCTGAAAATATGCATAGGCTAGACAGAGTCCGATTTTAAGGTTAATGTTTTTTTCTTTTAATTCTTGAAATCTCCTTGGCCTCATTTACTGTTAATCAGATCTAAGTGCATTCAGTATAGCTCATATGCAATTTAATATAAAACAGAACTATTTTGTAATATGTTATGGAGACAGTTTCATCTGTCACTTAAAATACATTTTGGCTAATATGTGGCCTAAACATACATGTGAAAAAGAGACACAATCAGCACAAAATTTGCAGGCAAGACGCCTCTGGATAATTTCCAAATATTTATTAGCAGAACTCTCATTTGATAAGAAAACCGGGTGGAATGTTTAATTTGATATGCCATTGTTCGCTACTAGAGGCTGCCCTTTTAAGTGGTGTGTATGAGGGAGAGCAGAGTGTTTAGTATGCATTCCCACTGCCTGCTTGTCCACCTTCCCTTCTAAGTTTCTTTCCTGTGCATGGGACATAAAAATCACACTTCTAGTAGGAGGAGATCTGCTTTGCCCATGACTGCCCAGAAAAGCAGATAGTCCTAGATCAGGGGTCCTCAGCCCCAGACCTGTTCGGAAGTGAGCTATATGAACTGTGCTGTGGCCAGTTCGGAAATGAGCTATGTGAACTGTTGGCTCGGTGTATGTGTGTAGGTTAAGGTGACCAGATTTTAACATTGGTAAAGAGGGACACCATTGTGGGCGTGGCTTATTTTGTGGGTGTGGCTTGGAAGTCATGTGACTGGTGGGCGTGGCTAGCTGGTCATGTGACAGGGTGGCCATAGCTATGTGTATAGGGACTACTCAGAGGGTTGAAAAAAGTCATTTCTGCCAGGTCCTCGCACTTTTGACTGGTCCTCACACTTCTGACCATCCTCACATTTATGCCCGTGCAGCATTCTTAACAACCATGTCACTCATTTCACAATTGCTTCTCTTCACCATGGTGATAAGATAGGGCAAATAACGTAAAATGTGAGGACAGTCGTAAGTTTGAGGACTGGTCAAAAGTGCGAGGACCAGTCAAAAATAACTTTTTCAGCCCTCTGAGTAGTCCATATGCATTAAAGGATACAGCAATAGAGAGGGATGAAGGAAGGGAAATTAGAGTAGGAGTGAGGGTAAGAGAGGGAGGAAGAGAGGAGGAGAAGGTGAAAGGAAGAGGAAGTAGGGAGGAGAAAAAGAAGGTGGGGGGAAGAGAAAGTAAGAAGGAAAGAAAAGAGAGAGGTGGTAGGTTTGAGGAGAAAGATTGCTGTACAATAAAAAAGATGAAAGGGAAGAAAGCCAACCCCAAGCAAATACAAAGATATTAAGATAAAGAATGAATTGTTAAACTTTAAAGAATAAAAGAGAACAAATATAAATAAATAGCAATAATTAGAAACACACATACAAACATACAATGTATTTTCTTTGAACAGAATATTTGGCTGGTTCACAAATTTAAACAGTGTTTAGTCATTTCAATTAAATTTACAATTTCTATATTTCCTTTTTATCATATTTATTCCTCATCTATTTTTTTAAAAAAACCAATATTACCCTTCATCCTCATCTCTAATCTTAATCAAATTCAATTTTTCCCTTCTATTCTATATTATACCATTTCCCATTGTCATCTATTTTTATATCCATCCTCACATTGGTTAATTATGTAATTATGTAATACAGTTGTTTAATACAAATTCAACATTTTAATATAAATCAATTAGTTATATAACTATCTTTTTTGTATATTAATCAATATGAACATGAATATTCCAATTATTTCCATGCAATCCAATTTCTTACAAATCAATTAATTATATTTACCAATAATAATAAACCAAATAATTTCCCCCATATATTCCTCCAACCACAACTTAACCATTTCTGCTTTCAACACAATATACAATTATTAATAGTATCTCAATTATTACAATTCCCTAATTAAATAGAGCTTTTTTTCTTTTATGTTTTAAAATCTTGAACTCTCCTCTTTTGCCCTAAATTTCCCATTGTTTGCAGTTTTGCACGTACCTTTTTTGGTGAGGAAAAAGAAAAAGAAATCTCTCTCTGCCTCATTTTGTCACGTTGCAGCTTTACTTTCGCTTTCGCTTTTTCAGCATAGCTAGGGGGGAAAAAATCTGCTCCAGGAACTCTTTGCAGCCAATTAACCTATGCAGAAGCTGTAATGGGCTGTTTTTTCTATTTTTGCAGGCATGGGTCTACTCATTTGTTTTATTTTAACACTGATCAGCTGTAGGTCGGCCCTTTGAAGCCCTGCGGCAAGAGTTTAAACAGTTTTTTTTCCTCTAGCCATCAGCTGGGACTCAGGAGGCAGAATGAAAAATCGGGACTTTTTTAAAACGCCACAGGACGCAGGACAAATTGCTAAAAATCGGGACTGTCCCGCCAAAAGCGGGACGTCTGGTTACCTTAGTGTAGGTGTGTATGCAGCTCGACTTCTGCCAGTGGCAGGCCAGTGTGTGCATGCAGATCAACTCACACAAGCGGTGGGCTGGCCCACCACTTGCACAGGCCAGTTCCCCTCTTCCCCCCACCCCTGCGGGGATACCAAGCTATAAAGATTGGGGATCCCTGTCCTAGACAGATGAACCGGCCTCCTGTTCTCTTCTCTGACCTCACTTCCTCACTTAAAAACAATGTTTTCCAAAGGCATTTTTCATTTTTTCAAAATTTAACTTTATTTATTTTATTTCGTCAAGCATATTTTATGACAGATACAACTGTAAACATAGTTATAAATACATGAAAAGGATACGAATAAAAGAAAACATTAGGACAGGGACAGTAGGCATGCTGGTACTCTTATGCATGCATAGTGTATTATACAAATACATTCCTGTCATCGTTATTACTTTTATGGGTCACTTTCTTTACAACTCAGGAAACTTATTAGAAGAACATTTCCCCACTCTTATTAGGAGCCTAGTGGTGCAGTGGACTAGACTACTGTTAAAGTAGGATTTAGCTGCCAGCTGCCTGCAATTACTGCGAGTTCAATTCTCACCAGGCTCAAGGTTGACTCAGCCTTCTACCCTTCTGAGGTAGGTAAAATGAGGATCTGGTTTGTGGAGGCAATAAGCTGACTTTGTATAAAATAGAACACTGCTTAGGGGGGGCCAAAAGCCCTACTAAGCAGGTATATACAAAAGTATGAAGTCTATTGCTTAATGCATTGTAAGCCGCCCTGAGTTTCCGGAGAAGGGTGGCATATAAATCAAACTAATAAATAAATAAATAAATTACCATCACTTCTTGTTCATCCTAAAGAAAATCTTGGGTTTTGGACTTTTCTTTTGCTCAGGTCAAAATTTGGGAGAACAAGCAGCCAAGGTTACTCTAGTTGTACTAGGGACAGATGCAAGGCAGAACAGCCAATTCTAAACCCAAAGGTCTAATTTATTTAAACTGACGAAAACTTTCCAAATGAGTTAAACAGGCTGATTAAACAAAATAAAATTTTTCCTCAAACTTTAAATGGGGTACACTGGTTGTCTTAAAATGTCATGAAATGGAATGTGGAAATAAATTTTCTCATTATTTTAGATGAATATTCTGTCTTCTACCTCACAAAATTGGACTAGGGCAAGCTCTAGTTTTGAAGGTGATAGATGAAGTGTGCACATGGAGAATCAGTGGATATGTGTTTTGGCAAAGCAGAGCTTTCCCAGACAAAGGCCCAGATTAAGAGACTGTGTAGGTTCTTCTGGGCCTTTCTAGGAGTGACATAATAGCAGTGTTCCAACATTAGAGGGGCTGCCACAAAGAAGAGGAGGTCAAGCTATTTTCCAAAGCACCAGAAGGCAAGGCAAGAAACCATGGATGGAAACTAATCAAGGAGAGAAGCAACCTATAATTAAGAAAAACTTCCTAGCAGTGAGAACAATCAACCAGTGCAACAGCTTGCTTTCAGAAGTTGTGGCTATTCCCTTACTGGAGGCTTTTAAGAAGAGACTGGACAGCCACTTGTCTGGAATGGTATGGGGTCTCCTGCCTGAGCAGGAGGTTAGACTAGAAAACCTCCAAGGTCCCTTTCCATTCTGTTATTTTGTTATTCTATTATTCAGTTCCAAAATGGATTAGGTTGGGCGGAAGATGTTTAGGGTAGCAATAGCAGTAGCACTTATATACCACTTCACAGTGCTTTTACAGCCCTCTCTCAGCAGTTTACAGAGTCAGCATATTGCCCCCAACAATCTGGGTCCTCATTTTACCAACCTAGAAGGATGGAAGGCTGAGTCAACCATGAGCCTGGCGAGAGGTCAACTGCCAAATTGCAGGCAGCCGGCAGTCAGCAGAAGTAGCCTGCAGTATTGCATTCTAATCACTGCGCCACCACAGTTCATACTCCTGGATAGTCACACACTAGAAATTTTCAGGATAGATATAGTAGGTTAGAAGGTTATTACTTTAATTTGGCAAGATTCTGTCCATTAGCTGTAAGCAAATGCAGGTTTGGCCATGATTGTATTTCACTGGATGGTCTTTAGGCTTGGGCCTAACAGTAATAAACTCTTTTACTTCTGTTGATCTGAACTGCTATCTACCATCCTTGACTTGGAAGAAAACTGAATCAGCATGAAGTTTGCTCTGCCTGGTGCCTGATCTGTATCGTCCTCCATTGCTTTTGTTTCATCTCATTTGCATCTATAGTAGATTTATAGGAAGAGAGCCAGGTTAATCTGTGATAGCAAAAAAATCTATTTTGCTTCTTCATTTGTAACACTGGAAGTGAAGTCTGGCGGATCACCAAAGGGCAGGATCAGAAAAGCATTTTAGGTGCCATTTTAGATGGATAGGAATATCCTGCCACTCCTGATTGGCACTTGGAGCAGACAATTTTACTCCAATATAATTTTATGACAATTCAAGAATGAAGTGTTAAGTGGGAAAACACCTTCAGAAAATAAAGTAGTTATAGAAAATCTACACACCCCTGTTAAAATGCCAGGTTTTAAGATATAAAAAATCAAACCAGGATAAATCAATTTATAAGTTTTTCTACCTTTAACATAACATACAGGTAGTCCTTAAGTCCTATGATGAGCATAATGGAGCCCAAAATTTCTGTTGCTAAGCAAGACAGTTGTTAAATGAGTTCGCTCCATTTTAGGATCTTTCTTGCCTCAGTTGTTCAATGAATTACTGCAGTTGTTAAATTAGTGACATGGTTGTTAAGTGAATCTGGCTTTCCCATTAACTTTGCTAGTCAGAAAGTCGCCTAAAGTGATCACATGACCTCCCCCTACTCCCCTGGGACACTGCAACTACCGTATCATAAATACATGCCAGTTGCCAAGTGTCTGAATTTTGATCACGTAACCATGGGGATGCTGCAATGGTCTTAATTGTGAAACAGAGTCATAAGTCACTTTCAGTGCCGTTGTATCTTTGAAAGGTTACTAAATGAATGATTGTAAATTGAAGACTATCTGTATAAGCTATATAATTTAATTGAAAAACTAACTGAAATATTTTAGGGAGAAAAATAACAGTAAAATACTTACAATAATGTGGCTGCACACTTTTAAACTAATATTTTGTTGAAGCCCCTTTGATTTTATGACAGTATCCAATCTTTTGGGGTAAGAGCCTATAAGTATGGCTCACTTGCCTTGTGAATCTTTGCCCAATCTTGCAAAAGTGCTCCAAATCGGTCAAATTGCAGGGGCATCTCCTGTGCAAAGCTCTCTTCAGGTCACCCCACTGATTTTTCAATTGGATTCCAGTCCAGGCTATTCCAAAACTTTGAGTGAAGCTATTCTTTTGTTGATTTGAACGTATGGTATGTCGTGTTGAAAGGTAAAATTTCTCTTCACCTTTAGCATTTTAGCAGAGGTCTGACAATTAATTGCTAAAATTGACTGTTATTTGGAACCATTCATAATTCCCTCCACCTTGACTAAAGCCCCAATTTCAGCAACCCCAAAGGAACCCCAAAGCATAATACTGCCAGCACCATGTTTCACTGTGGGGATGATGTATTTCTGGTGGTGCACCGCGTGGTGTTTGCACCACAAGTAGTATGCAACCAATACTTGCCAGAACTTCCTGCAGTTAAATGTTAAATGTTGCTGCAAGCCTCTTAGCAGCCTCTTAAATCAGTTTTCTTCTTGTTTTTTCATCAATTTTGGAAAGGCATCAAGTTCTTGGTAATGTCACTGTTGTGCCATGTTTTCTACACTTGTTGATGACTGTCTTCATTGTGCTTTGTACAAAAAATTTCCATGGCACTATGTTCCATAGAATATCCAATGCTTTGGACATTTTTTGTACTCTACTCTTGAGTGATACCTTCCAACAATGAGATACAATCAATTTCAATCGGAATAAAGTTGGAAAAGCCCTTGGAGATCAGCAAATTGTTCCATTGGTTGATTTCTCTCATCAGATGTGTCCTTCTGGAGACTTTGGCAAAGCTAACCCAGAGAAAACATTTCTTGCCTTCAAAAGACTTCCAAGGTCTCTTCCAACTCTATTATTCAGTGTTCTAGGACAGCTTTGATTTGACTTCTGGAGAACCAACTGCTTAACAGCAACTATCCTTTTAATGCTTTATAAGTTCTTTGCAGACCATGGCTTTTGCTGTAACTGAGTAAATATCAGGAAAAAAACCCACTACAACATTTGAACTTCATATCGGCTTGATCAGAGCCACTTTAATTGATAGCAGATGTGTATTGACTACTATTTAACATAGTTTGAATATGATTGATTAATTCTGAACACAGCCACATCCCTACTCATAAGCAGGTTTGAACACTTATGCAGCCACATTATTCTAGGTTTTTGTTTTTATTTTTTTCTCCCTGAAAGATTTCAGTTTGTTTTTCAATTGAATTGTTCAGCTTATATGTTATATTAAAGGTGGAAAAATTCTGAAGTGATTTAGCTTGGTCTGATTTTTATACATCTCAAAAATCTGGCATTTTAAAAGGTGTGTAGACTTTCTGCAGCCATTGTATACTTGTAGTAGCTATAACAAGAATCATGTATTGTTTTAGGCAATAACCTGTTTTCTTCTTGTAATATGATCTTGGTTCAGCACATCCAACCTTCTTATGCTCTTTCAGGTACCACCTGGGTCAGTGAGATTATAGACATGATCTACAAAGAAGGCAGTCTGGAAAAATGCAGAGTTCAACCCATCTACATGCGAGTCCCTTTCCTGGAATTTGCTGTACCTGATGTCCCTACAGGTAAAACATCATAGATGTCTTCCCCTCTAGACAGCAATTTGGGAGGAGAGGGATGGAGGAGGAAGTCTAGTCTATGAGATGAATGTGGGAGAAAGAGTCGCAGAACCTGGGGGCAGATTCAATAGAGGTATCAGCCTAGAGTCTCTACAGAGCCACAAATGGACATATTTATTTTATTTATTTTATTTTATTAGATTTGTATACCGCCCTACTCCCGAAGGACGGTGAACAGCCAAAAAATAAAACACATAGATTACAAAATTTAAAAACAGTATAAAACCACATTAAATAATTTGGCCCGGGACAAATTAAAAACACCCCCAATGGTTAAGATAAATTTAAAATTTACAATTTTAAAAAGGAAAAAGTTAGGCCAGGCCAGCCTGTTGAAATAGAAAGGTCTTGAGGGCGCGGCGGAAGGTGAGTAGATCTGGGATCCTCCGTATCTCCGGGGGGGAGCTCATTCCAGATAGCAGGTGCCCCCACAGAGAAGGCTCTCCCCCTGGGGGCCACCAGTCGACACTATTTGGCTGCCAGCACCCTGAGGAGCCCCTCTCTATGAGAGCGTACTGGCCGGTGAGAGGCTGCTGGTGGCAGCAGGCGGTCCCGTAAGTATCCAGGTCCTAAGCCATGGAGTGCTCTAAAGGTAACCAAAACCTTGAAGCGCACCTGGAAGACCACTGGGAGCCAGTGCAGCTCGCGCAGGAGAGGTGTTACATGGGAACACCACGTTGCTCCCATAACCACCCGCGCGGCCGCACTCTGCACCAGTTGGAGCCTCCGGGTGCTCCTCAAGGGGAGCCTCATGTAGAGAGCATAACCACACATAAGCCTTCCTGAATTCTGTTGGCCTTTATCTAGTGCCAATCTAGTGCCGTTAGTTGAGTAGATACCTGTGCATAGGCATGAGTAATAAAGCAGTTTAGTTGGAAGTTTATGTGTGGTCCTAGTCTTTCACACTTGACAGTGGAATAGAAATGCCAACTGTGAAGATGGGAGAGGATGCAAATAATATAAAAGATTTACCTGCAGACATCTCCAAAGCTTTTCCTAATGCCAGTTGAGATATCTGCAAGCAAATTCATCCAGAACGTATGTGGTATGGATAAGCTAATGGAGCGGGGAGGAGAGTATGGGAGAAGTTCCTTCAATTATTCTTTTTCCCCTTCCAGGCATTGAACTGCTTAAGGAAGCACCCCGTCCATGTCTAATCAAGACCCACCTTCCTGTCCAAATGCTCCCCAAATCCTTCTTGGAAAAGAACTGCAAGGTAAGAAAAAAATGTGACTGTTAATGCAAGAAGAACTAGTCAATTGAATGCAAGAACATATTGAGTAAAGATCTTCAAATCATTCCATACTGTGTCCTCAGAAATGAAATGCACTATCAGCTTAATTAACATTGTTGTTTGTCACCAAACAGATTATCTATGTGGCCAGAAACGCCAAAGATGTGGCTGTCTCATACTACTATTTCTACCAAATGGCAAAAGTGCACCCAGAGCCTGGAACATGGGAGGAATTTCTGGAGAAATTTATGGATGGAAGTGGTAAGTGGATAATAAACCCTTCCAAGCATTGAGCTTGATATTAACCCTCCTTGATATGGTAACTTCAAAATATGATACTGTTCCTATTACCTGTAGCTAAAAAAACAAATAATGGGCTGGGTAACGTTTTGGGGGAAGCCTAGTAGAAACTCTTGGAACTAGTAAGATGTTTCACAGAAATTATGTAAATGAGAAGATCAGATCAGGACTTTCTTCTTGTTACCCTTTCTGTTTGAGTGGGCAGATATGTCCATGTAAATGTATGGTTCTTTAGTTTGACTATCAACTTCTACTAGAGTTTCTAGTCCTGTTTCATACGTCTGGTGTCTGAACCAAATAAGTAGTAAGGAAACTGTAGCTTTCTCCATGTTGTTGCACTAAAATTCCCATCATTCACAAGCATTCTATTTCTCTCCTCAGTGTCTTTTGGATCCTGGTATGATCACGTCAAAGGTTGGTGGGACATCACGAAGAAATACAGGATTCTGTACCTCTTTTATGAAGACATGAAAGAGGCAAGATTCTTTCTGCTTCTTTTATTAACCTTCATTACTACTATAATTTTCACTTCTTTTCCCACATTAAGATTTAGGTATGGGGCCTAGATCTCCTGTTCTATAAGTCTTATGAATGGCCCATAGGGGGGACTAGGATGGGACTTCTGTAGTATTTCCAGGGCCAAAAATTCCCATTTCCTCAAACAGATCCCTTACTATAGCATTCTGATTTTAATTAGATGTTCCTGAAAAACCTACAAATAGGAGATGAAGAATGCAAAATTGTTGTCATCCATTCAAACTTATTTTCTTTTATTTCCACATACTTATTTTACTTTGTAGTTGTCCCGCAAGACATTTCTCAGATCCTTTTCCTAATTATCTATCTGTAGAAAGATAGGTCTTGAACTTGATCTACATTTAGACATGCCTCAGAGTAGACCCACAGAAATTAAGAGCCATGACTTATTTCACTAATTTCAATAGGCCTACTTTATCTAAATCAGAGCCATCCCAAAGTTGAATACAAGACAGTTACTTCCATCTCTCTTCTCACTTCCTCCATGCTAATCATCTCCTCAGGATAGTTTTGTTTTTCTTCCAGGCTAAACTTTGGTTAGCCATACATGGCATTAAATAATATAGCAACAGATTTAGACTTGTATATTGCTTTGTGTCCTCATTTTACCCACCTCGGAAGGATGGAAGACTGAGTCAACCTCAATATTGGCTCATAATGGAAACTTATGTCTAAAAATTGCATACACATGTGTCTAACTGCAAAGTATTAAAAGGAAATAAACATTCTCGACTAGACAGCAGATAGGTAATAGCTGTCAAATTGTAATGGATAGTATATTTTAATTTAATTTATTTAATATATAGCATAATATACCCGCACCTCAAAACTTTTCCTAATCCAAAAATTCCTTACTTTATTTAATATATAGCATAATATACCCATACCTAAAAACTCTTCCTAATCCAAAATTCCTGACTTTCACTACTTGATTGTTGCTTTGTACACAGGATCCAGAACGGGAGATTCGAAAAGTAATGGAATTCCTAGAGAGGCCAGTTGATGAAAACTTAGTCAAGAAGATTTCACACCACACCTCCTTCAAAGAGATGAGTCAGAACCAAATGGCTAATTACAAAAGCATTCCCATTTCAGTTATGGATCACAAAATCTCTCCTTTCATGAGGAAAGGTGAGTCTATCAAATAACCAAACTGGGACTGGATGGAGTATGAGTTATGAGAAATGGTTGTGACCATTTTTCACAACCATTGCAGCATCCCCATGGTCATGTGACCAAAATTCAGATGATTGGCAACTGACACATATTTATGATGGTTGCAATGTCCCAGGGTCATGTGATTACCTTTGGCTACCTTCTGGCAAGCAAAGTCAATGGGGAAGCCAGATTCACTTAACAATTGTGTGATTCACTTAAGAACTCTGGCAAGGAAGATTATAAAATGGGACAAAGCTCACTTAACAAATGTCTCACTTGGCAACATAAATTTTGGCTCAGTTGTGGTTGTAAGTTGAGGACCACCTGTACTAGCTCTCCTGGTCATGGATTATGGAATTTGAAGTTAAGCTTTCTGCTCCTAATATGACCTTGAACTAGAGAGAAAATGAGATAGACATTTTCGGTCTCAGATAGATATTACATTCCCTTGGTACAATAATTGTACTATGCGAATGTAATAATATTGTTGTAAGCAAATAGGCTATTCTTTGTGATGGTACATGTGCAACCAAGCTGAGAACCTGTACATGTATGGGCTTCCACTCTAAGACTTTCTAGAAAGAATTACCGTGATTGATAATGCAATCAGTGGCTTGGGGAAGATTAACATGTGTCATTATCAGAGAAGATTATACCTGGGCCCTTGACATGAACATCTCAAAAATCATGTTGAGACTCTAGAAAGAATGCAGAGAAGAGAATATCAATTTCTTACAAAATGTTTGATCAAAAGAGGAGTGAATTTTAGATGGTTGGTACCAGAAAGAATATTGGTGAATTGGCAGGAACAAAGACACAGATTACACACAATAGAGAAAGCAGAAAGATTTTATGAACAATACATAGGATTTCAAGAGGAAGAGAGACTGAGTGAAGAAAGGGGATGGTCGACAGGAGGAAAAAAAAGAACAACCAAAAGAGGCAGCCAAAGAACAAGAAGAAAGAGTGATAAGAGAAGGAGCAAGAGCAAAAGGAGTTAAAGAGCAAAGGGAGATAAGAATGACTAGATCTACAAAACAAGTAAATAAATAAGAAATGGAAGAAGAAATTAAAATAATATCAATGAATATAAATGGACTAAATTTGGCAATAAAAAGAAGAATATTTAATAAATTAGAGAAGTAAAAACTAGAAATTATATGCTTACAAGAAGTTCATATTAGAAAACAACATAAAAAACTTTTGAAACAAACAAAATTGGGAACATTATATACAACATTGGCTTGTCAAAGCAAAAGAGGAGTAGCATTTTATATTAAAAAATAATTCAGTCTAAACAAATATTTGAAGATGAAGAAGGAAGAATATTAATGGTAGAAATAGTAATGAACCACAAAAAAATATTATTAGTGGGAATATATGCTCCAAATGAAAACCAAGAGGAAGTTTATGCAAAAGTAGACAGGAAAATACTAGAATATGAATATGAAGATATTTGTATAACAGGAGATTTCAATACAATTGTTAATAATGAATTAGACTATAAATCGACAAAAGTGAACAAAAAATTAAGAAAGACGCTCCCTAAAGCATTCTATATAATGACAGAGGAATTAAGTTTATAAGATGCATGGAGAAAAAGAAATTTAAAGGAGAAGCAGTATACATTCTACTCAAATAGGAACATGTCGTGGTCAAGAATAAATATGACTTAATATCTAAGATAAATAAGATTGATATAGAAGCAAATACATGGGAAGACCACAATCCAATAACGATGACATGGAAGGGGCAGAGAAAAAGAATGAGATGGACACTAAATCAAAATTTATTAAAGAAAAAGATTTTTTACAATATATGATAAAAGAACTAATCTTTTTCTTTAAAAAAAGCAGAAAAGAAGCTACATCACTACAAAATGTATGGGATACTAGTAAGGCATATATAAGAGAATTGGCAGTGACATACATAGGAAAAAGGAACAAACAGAATAGACAAACTCAAAAGAAGTTGGAGGAGGAGTATAAGAAATTAGAGAAAGATCTACATAACAATCCACAGGATAAAAAAATTAAGAATTTGATGGACTTGCAAAAACATAAATTGAATTTAATAGAAAATGAAGAACTGGCAAATAAAATAAAATTAACAAAGCAAAATTTATTTGAAAATACGAAAAAGCCAGGAAGATAGTTGGCATATAAAATGAAGAACGAAAAAGAAAAGAAACTGATAAGCCAATTACTAGACCAAGATGGAAAGATATGTTATCAAAATGAAGAAAAGAAAAAAATAATTGAGAAATATTATAAGAGTTTATATCAACAAGAGAAGGTGCCAGAAGGGAAAATAGAACAATACCTAGAAAAAGCGATGATTCCTAAAATTCCAAAAAAATTTAAAAAGGCATTAGAAGAAAGAATATTGATGAGGGAATTGATGGAGGGAATTAAAAAACAGAAGAATGGCAAAGCCCCAGGACCAGATGGATTACCAGCAGAACTATATAAAAGGTTTCAAGATGTATTAAATAATATGATATTACAAGTATTTAATGACTTATTTGTAGAAGCCAAGGTCCCGAACTCATGGATGGAGGCATATATAACTCTTATACCAAAAGAAGAATCAGATTTACAACAAATAAAGAATTATAGATCAATTTCATTATTAAATGTAGACTATACATTATTAAATATACATTCTCGTGAAGACTCACTGGTTGGGGAACTCTGACTTAGAGTTTTAGAGTCTACTACTCAGGTTAGAAGCAAAAAAGAAAGGACTGGATTGGGGACACAGGCCTTACTCCAATTCCAACTATGCCCGAAAGAGTGGCCTTGACTGTAAAGGAGACTAAAAGATGAGAGAGAAAAGAAA
This sequence comes from Arizona elegans, assembly GCA_022577455.1. Classification (NCBI taxonomy): domain Eukaryota; kingdom Metazoa; phylum Chordata; class Lepidosauria; order Squamata; family Colubridae; genus Arizona; species Arizona elegans. The sequence continues at coordinate 127,819,824 of JAKOOJ010000004.1, forward strand.
AATTTGTATATTCTTCCAGCCGTCATATGTTAGGTTACAATTATTAAATTGTATTTCAAAATTATAATTTTTCCCGTTAATATGTGTCATTATAGAATCATAAACACCCCGCCACCAGGTTTTTGTACATAGTTTAAATGTAGATAGAGATCTGCAACTAACTCTCAAGGCTTCACCAAAAATGCCATGCAAACCTACAAAACATCCCAAAGCTCATGAGAGCCTATCAACATTTCAAGAGATTTGGGCAATACCTTCAGTGAAATCTGAGTTATTTAATGTTTTTGAGATCCAATAAATGCTTTGCTGTATATAGATCCCATGCTGAGATTCAACTTTACTTTATCCGGTTTTAAATATAGTCCTGTTGCAATAGAAAATATGTGATACCTAACTGAGTAATAAAATGTCTGTAAGCAACCAAGCTCAGAGGACACAAAAGACTCCAATCCTGAGCTTCAAAACATTGTCTTCTCTTGCAAAATAACGATATTTAAAACATTATCTATTTGGGTATTGAAATGTCTGCAAGCAACCACCAGGCTCAGAGAACATCAAGGAAACTAATATTGGCTATTATTTTTCCTTCAATTTAGGAATTGCTGGTGACTGGAAGAACAAATTCACAGTGGCACAAAATGAGCGTTTCGATGAGAATTACAAAATGCAAATGAAAGGAACTACGCTGCAATTTCGAACAGAGATATGATTGTTCTTTTCCTACTTGGGTATGCATTCTTTCACCCAACATGTTCTACAGAAATGTTCTATGTGTTCTTAGCATATGTCACTATACTACCTATACCTCTTGGGGTGGATGACAGTCCAACAATATATGGGCTGTACATATAGCATTAATAGTGGGCTTGCGGTAATTTTGGCTCCTCATGTGGTATCCTGATCAAAATGTGTCTAAACTGATTACTGTTCTTCCCATGAGCAGGAAATATGACACGTGGCACAGGTATACCCAAGGTGGGTAACCCTAATGTAGATTTTGTCTCTTAGTAAAACACTTTAAGTGAAAATCTTAATTGCCCAAACCCATGATTTTAAAAAACACTATGGGTAAATTTCTGTACTTTCACAGAATGCTTAGTAAAGATGGAAAAACAAGTTTTAAGACAGATGCTGATAGAAAAACAATGGGAAGCCAGCAGTGTGTGGCGGCAGCCAAAAGAATTAATACAATCCTTGGTTGTATAAACAGAGGCATAGAATCAAAATCATATGAAGTATTAGTTCTTTTTTATAAAACCTTAGTAAGACCACACCTGGAATACTGCACCCAGTTTTGGTCACCACATTACAAAAAAGATGTTGAGACTTTGGAAAAAGTGCAGAGAAGAGCAACTAAGATGATTAAAGGTCTTGAGACTAAGACATATGAAGAACGGTTGCAGGATTTGGATTGTCTAGAGAAAAGAAGGACTAAGGGTGACATGATAGCAGTATTCCAGAATTTGAGGGGCTGCCACAAAGAAGAGGGGCTCAACTTATATTCCAAAGCATCAGAGTGCAGGACAAGAAACCAAGGATGGAAACTAGTCAAGGAGCGATGCAACCTGGAATTAAGCAGAAACTTCCTAAAATGTGAGAACAATTAACCAATAGAAAAGCTTGCCTTCAGAAATTGTGGCTGTTCCATTAATGGAGGTTTTAAAGAAGAGACTACTAGACAGTCAGTTGTCTGAAATGGTATAGGATCTCCTGATTGAGCAGGGGGCTGGATTAGATGAACTCCAAGATCCCTTCCAGTTTCTAGTCTAGTCTAGTCTAGTCTAGTCTAGTCTAGTCTAGTCTAGTCTAGTCCATGTCCATGTCCATGTCCATGTCCATGTCCATGTCCATGTCCATGTCCATGTCCTAGTCCTAGTCCTAGTCCTAGTCCTAGTCCTAGTCCTAGTCCTAGTCCTAGTTCTAGTCCTAGTCTTAGTCTTAGTCTTAGTCTTAGTCTTAGTCCTAGTCCTATTCTATTCCTATTCCTATTCCTATTCCATTATATTATTATTTTAAGTTTGTGATCTGTTGGGAGCAAGTATATTTTTTGAAGGAAGCCAGAATGGATGTGAATAATAGTGGGTTCTGCCTTCTTTGTTATATGAAAATGGAAATTAGCAATGCAGTGGGAGTATGATATTTCTGAATGTGCATGATAGGATAAGGAGTGATAGTTCCAGCCTGATAGGATCAAGATTGAATGGGTACTGAATGAATACAGACCGAATATGAAAGTGAATATTAATACAGTGTGAAAGGAATACTGTACAGTGAGGTATTTAGATCATATATTATGAAAGTAGGGATCTGCAGTGTTTTGGATCCAAAAAGAAAGCATGTGGTCTCCAGAAAATCTGGTCGAGGGAGAGAGACACTGACAGAGTGACACAACTGCTTTGAAGCAGGGCTCATGACTCCCAAATGTCACATTTAGGGTGTTAGCACATCCTAAAAAAATTGTGTCTTTCATACTAATCACATTATTCTAGATATAATATACAGTATATTGGAGCAGTGGTGGTGCAGTGATTAAAATGTAGTATTGCAGGCAAACTATGCACACAGCCAGGAGTTCGATCCTGACCAGCTCAAGATTGACTCAACCTTCCATTTTCCGAGGTTGGTAAAATGAGGACCCAAATTGTTGGAGACAATATGCTGACATTTGTAAACCCACTCAGAGTGCTATAAAGCACTATGCAGCAGTATGTAAATGTAAGCGCTATTGCTATTGCTATGTTGCAGGTAGAGCTTCAATAGCATGTTTGTTCCTGCTCCAAGCAAGTACAGGTAGTCCTTAATTTATGACCACCATTGAGCCCAAAATTTATGTTGCTCACTGAGAAATTCATTAAGTGAGTTTTGCTCCATTTTATGACTTTTCTTGCCACATTTGTTAAGTGAATCATTGCAATTGTTAAACTAGTATCAGGTTTGTTAAGTGAATCTGGCTTCCCCATTGATATTGTTTGTCAGAAGGTCGCAAAAAGGGATCACATGAACCCAGGGACACTGCAAACTCATAAATATGAACCAGTTGCCAAGTATCCAAATGTAAATCATGTGACCATGGGAACATTGCAATGGTCATAAGTGTGAAAAATGATCATAAGTTATTTTTTTTCAGTGCTGTTGTAACTTCGTATGGTCACTAAATGAACTGTTGTAAGTCAAGGATTACCTTCAGTTTTAAGAACAAAGGGCAATTAATAGTTGTGACTGCAGTTTGTAAGGTTAGAATGATATGGAAAAAGATATAACAGATGATCATGTGCATTTTTTTACTTATGTCCGGATTGTTTAATGATAGAGTTTCCAATCCCAATAGCATTGGTAATCAAGGACTATCTCGGTTAAGTCTATCAGACCAGCACTAAAGGCTGATATTGTTCATATTTAGACACTCAATTTAAGAGAATGGCAAGCTGTGTTCTTACTTGCATTTTCCTCATTGTTATTATCTCTTATTTGTAAGAAGCCGTTAATTGTATTAAGACATTACACCAAGCTGAATTAAATGCCCATTGATTTGAAAAATAGGATATAATTAAAATAATTAGTATCACCCAAATATGGTTTGGTTTTTCTGTTTAGTTTGCTGAATAAAGACAGGTTTGGAAACAATAAACAATGGTTTATGGCTTATGAGTAATGTTAACATTGTAGTTTATATAAAAACACTGCCTTCCTACAGTGCACAATGGAGCCAGTAATGAGAGAAGAAGGAACAGTAGGTTTCACACATTTTGCCCTTTGAGTAGTGATTGGTCTTAAAAAAAGAGAACTAGCAAACTGCAAAGCATTACAGTAACTAGAATGAAATGCAGAGATTTTGTTACAGTAGGAAGTCTCAGCTATGAGCATCTTGCCTGCTGTCACCATTCCTCAAAATCTAGAATGGCCGCTTTTTGTTTTCAAAACTCCTTCCTCAAAACCCAACTTCGTGCTTTGATACAATCTCATAATCTTCATTCCTACAGATAATTTATTCTCTGTTTAATCTCTTTTCTGTTTTAGTGAGATCTGCTTTGTTACCTGTGAGACTGGTTGATGATGCTGAGATTGTATATAGATGTACTCCGAGACAAGATGCCACTGTGCCCCCATCAAGTGATGGAAAGACCTAGCTAATATCAAAGCCATGCCAAGAACAAAAATGAACTCCAATCTGCATTTTTATTTATGATATTGTTCCTTTTTAATCATTGACCTCTTTCCTTGGGATGCAAAAATTCAGATGCTTAAATTCTTATCTTTCTAGTTCTTACATTTATGAAAGGGATGTAGCTTGAGCCTTCCTTCCTTCCTTCCTTCCTTCCTTCCTTCCTTCCTTCCTTCCTTCCTTGAAATGTCACTACTTCATCTTTACTTTCTTGGTAGATTACTTGCAAAAATGCAAATACTGGAAAATAGTGGATTGACATCATTCAGATTTTACATTGGAATTTGTGTTCCAGGCAAACAACTGCAGAATAAAAGTCTCATCTGAAAGTGTCCCATGACTCATTTTCTTTTGGTCTTATAGAATTTTAGTAAATAAGTGTTATGTGACTTACAACTTAAGCTTTTAATTATAATCTATTTCCATCTTCATGAAATCTGATCATGTCTAAGAAACACATAACCTTGAACATGCCTTCCTGCTTTATATTTCTGTTTTTTTCCCTATCTGAAACCAAAAATACTGCCTGCCCAGGAAAATGATCTCAACAAATGGAAGAGGAACATATACAGGGTAATTCTCAAATTACAATTGTAATAGAACCTGCCCATCACAGACATAAAATATGTTTGTCATATGATGACCCAATTTTTATGACCACTTATACAGTGGTTGTTAAACAAATACTGTAGTTGTTAAGCAAACCTATACAGTAGTTTGCAATGGGTGCAACTTTGCTAAAAACCGAAAGTAAAGGCCAATTTTCAGCAGAACCATTATAAAATGTGATCAAGTCACTATGCAACATTACAAACAGTCAAAAATGTGGCCTGGTTGCTGAGTGCCTAAAATTCAGTCACATGACTATGGGGGAGCTCATCAGGTTGAACTTTGTGTCTGGAACATCAATGAAAATAGAGCTGGAAGAGACCATGAAGGTCTTCTAGTCCAACCCCCTGTTCAAGCAGGAGACCCTGTACAATTTCAGAGAAGTGACTGTCCAATCTCTTCTGAAAACCCTCCAGTGATGAAGCACCTACAACTTCTGAAGGCAAGCTGTTCCACTGGTTAATTGTCCTCACTGCTAGTAAGTTTCTCCTTAGTTCCAGGTTGCTTCTTTCCTTTATTAGTTTCCATCTATTGTTTTTTGTCCTGCCGACAGCTGCTTTGGTAAATAAGTTGACTCCCCGCTTCTCTATAGCAGCCCCTCAAATACTGGAATAATGCTAGCATGTCCCCCCCTATAACAGCTATATGGGTCATGAGTAATCCCAAATAAATCTGTCATAACTTTGAATGGTTGCTAAGTGAATGGTCATAAATTGAGAATATTTGTAGAAAACTGAGCTGGTCTTATAAGTTAAATGTACAATTTAAAATATTAGAAGCAAACCTGGAATCATTCACAGCAAATTTTTAAGAGGAAAATAGTTGCTTAAGGGACCAGATGAACTTGAAAAAAGATTTTGAAATTAATTATAAGAATATTTCCTTTTAGTTGGAAAACTTTTAGTTAATAGTTTTAAATATTTATAAAAATACATTAAGATTTAAAACAAACTGACATCTTTCTTTGGAAAAGAATTGTTGATTAGAAAAAAAATATGACAGAAAAGGACTTTGAGGTTTGAGTGCAGGGAATCAAAAAGAACTAAAGATTATAATAAAGGGAGAAGAGATACAGAAAGGTACAATATATTTGACTGTGGAAGAATTCAGTGGTTAATAATGTCTTAAATTAAACACATATAAATAATAAACTAGAAGGATGACTTGGTAAACTTTCTTATCTTGGATTTACAAAAAAGTTGTGTTGAATTTAGGAAGCAGTTTCTGGGAAAAGAAAAAGAGAAAATGATAAAAAATCAATTTGTGAGACACTTGTTCAAGGGATTAAAGATCAAGATTCTTAAAAGTAGACAGAAGAAACACAAAGTGGATTTATATAATGAAGATTAACATATACTGTATGTTGTTATTTCTAATATCCCTGGATAGATTTTTTTTTTACTAGGTTGAATGACCAGGCTTTAAAGATATATTTATAAAGAAGAAATATGATAAAGAAAGAAGAAGTCTTTTGTATTATTTTTATTTATTTATTATTTATTTATTGTTCGATTTATATGCTGCACTTTTCCGAAGACTCAGTGTGGCTTACAATGCGTTAAACAATAGCCTTCATACTTTTGTATATACCTGCTTAGTCGGGCTTTCGCCCCCCACAGCGGTGTTTCTTTTTTTAGTGAATTCACATTTTTAGTGAATGTCGTAAGTTATTATATTAAAAAAAAATAAAGGGAAGATATATAAAATTGATTTATTTGATTAAGGTTAAAATATATACATTGCTGGTAACATTTAATGGTCGTTTGCTGATTGGGACTGAATGAAGAAGCTTCACAACTTGTTTATAGAGATGAGATTTGGGAAGAAGAACTGTTTTGTTGAAATGCAGAGACAATATTCAGTTAAAAAAATTGTTTGTTCAGAAGGGCTGAATTCCATTCCTCTTAAATACTTAAAAGTCCCTCCTACTTCAAGCCAAAGGTCTACTACTCTCCCACTTATTCTAATGCCCCAGACCTTGCCTCTGCTCCAATGCCGAAGTCAAAAACAGCCAGGAGACTTGCCAGGTACATTCAAGCCAAGATATCATAGATAGTTCTGGACAGCTGAGATACAACTTGCTTTGCTGCATTCTGAAAAAGGAAGGAGGGATATGAGTCATATAGAGCAGGGATTTTGAACCAGGACTTGTGGAACGGGATGTCTTAAGACCTCCCAAATATCTGAAATACATACAGGAATTGAGTGATTAGTGCTGTTTTCTTTGAAGAAGGAACAAGTGCTTAAAAAGTAAAGTTTTTTTCATATCTGTCCTGTAAATAGAAGCCAGGCTAGCAGAGTAGAACATTAACAAATCTGGACAACAGGATTTGGAGAAGTGCTGTATTTTTCTGTTCCTTTCTATGTCTTCCTGATTATCCAGCTCCTTCATGGGATAATTCAATTCTATGTCCAGGGTGACATGACTATCTTTATATATGAGATGTTATCAAGTGTTTGAGGGTGCTACTATCAGCTGCCACTCTCACTAGGCTATGAATCCAGATAGTTGCTGGGTTGTGTGGTAAATCTCTTGACTGTGGATGAAAAGAGTTCTGTTTACTCAGAATGCTGTCCTCCTGGCTTCCGGTTTGACTTCCGTCGCTGTCAGATGGTCCCTTGGGACCGCCAGACCCGTCGCCCGTAAAGAGCCGCCTTTACAGCTGAAAGGCGGCTCGAAAAACTCCATTTCCATAAGGAAATGTGAGATAGAGCAGGCGAGGGCAGGTAGAGCCCTCTGCGAAGTCCCCAGAGTTTTTCTTTTACTCTTGGGGACAAAGCAGGATGAGGCTCCCTATTTCCTTCGCCGCTGCTCCGGGCTTCGGGAGACCTCTGCCTTCTGCAGAGCCAGGCGACGAGATCAGACCTTTCAATGAAAAACAACAGATTGCTTAATTAAAGAGGATGAGATCTGGACTTGGGACCCTAAATTGCAAGTATTTTTAATGATTTTATAAGCGTTTCTAAGTGAAGGGAAAAAAAAGCTTAAAATGGCGACCGCTGAGGCTTGAGAAGTAGCCGAAAGTGAAAGTCTTTCCGTAACAAGTTACAAAGTAGCAGAACAAACAGTGCTGGCTAGAATAGAGAAAAGAAAAATTTCTATTCTAAGTTTCTTTTTTTCTTGGAGATTTGATATTGATCTTGTTTGGAGAGAAGTCCTCTTTGTTCAAAAAGAGTTTGTCTGTGTGGCAGGATGGCGTTAAAATTAACAAAGCCAGACAAACAAGCAGCGGGGGGGAGGGTTTCCCCCATTTACAATTATGTGAACAAGTTTCGAGTTTACAGATTCAGAAGAATGGTTTTAATTTAAAAGAATTTGTTTTGAAGGAAATGGCAAGACATGACGAGATTGTGAACCAGAATTTTGAAAAATTTAGGCAGGAAATTAAAGAATTCATACAATTAAAGTATGATAATTTACAATGAAAGATTGTAACAGTGGCTAATGCTTTTTCAGAAATAGTTATAAAGATGGATACAAATATCAAGTTATTAGAGTCTAAAATGGAGGAAGTTGATGATAAGATTTATAATTTGAACAATAAAATACAAAGAATGGAAAATGATTTGATAAATATTCAAGACAATAGCTCTGAAGTAAAGTCTAAAAAGGAAGCTGATCACGAGACTTACAATGCAGAAAATATAAAACAAGGGATTGAAAAAGAAGTTACAATGATGCAATACAGGCTCACAGAATTTGCAGTTAGAATGAGAGGGTTACAGGAAAATAATAGAGATGATTTAAGAAAAATATCTGCTGAAGTTCTGGCCGGGATTTTAAAGGTTCATCCAGAGGAGGTATCTTGTAAGATCGACAAGGCCTATAGAATAAATTCTTGGATTGCAAAGCAAAGGCAATTGCCTAGAGATGTGGTGATTTATTTTACAGATAAAGAAATAAGAAATGATATTTTGCAAAAATCTTTTAATTCCACTCTACAATCGTATGGAAGAAAGATCTGGATATATAAAGAGTTGCCGCCCAAGATATTAAAAGATAGAAAGAAATTCGGATTTTTGGTGACTGAGCTAAAGAAACAAAACATCTCATTCGGGTGGGATGTCCCAGTTGGCATAATATTGAGATATCAAGGAGAAAGATACCAACTAAATACTGTTGAAAAAGCGGAAGAATTTTACTATAAGGTTCTTAAAATGGGTTCAACATCTTCATGTATGAGTGGAATAAAGAAAAGCAAAATCAACAAGAGATAGAAATACAGGATAAGCAGAAGGAGATGGAAGTAATGGAAAAACAACAAGTAACAGAGGTCTTTGTAGATGAGCCGCTTCTGGATTCTCCTTCAGAGGTCTCAGCTGAACTATTTATAAATACAAGAGAGGCGGCTTTGGATTCTAATGTGATGATTTATCAAGTTACAGATCAGCATAGAAATCAATCAGTTGACACACAACTCATAGAAAAGAAACCAGAATGGAGATTTAAGCCACAAAAGCAAAACCAACAAGATCAAGTTATAGATCAGCATGAAAACCAAATAGTTGATACACAATTTATAGAAAGGAAATCAGGATGGAGATCTAACCCACAAAAAGTCAAGAAAAGAAGAAGCAGGTCTTACAAAAACAAAAACTTTTAAACTAAACAACAGTGTAATGCCAGTTATTTAAGAGATTATTGAATATATGAAAAGATAGCTGAGACAAAGTATTGATTTATTTTATCCTGAGGAGAGTGACAGATCTCTGCAGTGCTGTACTTTTGGGATGTGAAAAGGGCCTTAAATTGAATGGATTGGAATTATCTATTTTGGATTCTTTGATAAATGTATTACATTTATGCTGAGCTACAAGGCAAAAGAGTTATGGGATTGGGGCACGCAGAAGATCTGGTTGTTACCCTATTACGGTGGTTGGATTTAATAATTTAGATGGAAGACACTACTATAGACACTATATGGAATACAAATATAAAGTCACTCGGGTGGTTGTTTTTTATATATCAAGACATCTATTGTTGATGGGGGCAGATGGTAATTGAAGATACCGAACATACTGTTGGAATTAGGATGTGATGTTACCCTAATATGGGTGATGGAGTTAACAATCCAGCTGAAAGACACTACAGAAGATATTATATGGATTACAAGCTTAAAGTCACTTGAGGATTTTATTTATATAAGGGAATACTTCTAAGTGGTGTGGGCAGAAGAATAAAGATATTAAGAACTATTATGTATGGTAGTCCTGTAGGAAAGTGGGTGGAGATAGGTTAGCTTATTGATTGTTTAGTTGAAGAAAAGGGATATTATGTTTAGATATGAATATATGTAAAAGATTTGAGTTAAGAGATATATCTATGGGGGTGGAGGAAATGGGCAGACTATGAGTTGAATAAATGTTAAACTAGGATTTATTATATAGTTTTATAGTGGAAGGCTGCTTTGAAATGTCATATTAATATACAAAAAAGATTTGATTTAAGAGATATATGTATGGGGGAGGAGAAAAAGAGTAGATTATGAGTAGAAATTGTTAAATTGGGGGATATAATAATATTACTATGCTAAATTAGGAGTTATTATATAATGTTATAGTAGAATGTTATTTTGAAATGTATGGTATAAGGGGGATATAATAATATTATTAGAAAGAAAGGGTCAGTATATGGGGGATGGAGCAAGGGGATGGTAAAGTATTATATAATCTGTTATGAATTTGGGTTTTACTTTGAAGAAGCCACAGGGGGAGGGGAGGGCGAGGGGGGGTTAGGGAGGAGGGGGGAAAGGGGGGAAAATTTGTATTTGAAAAACTTTTTCAATAAAAAAAAAAGAATGCTGTCCTCCCCTTTAACCCTTTCACAGCCAAAATGAAGCCAGAAAAAGAAGAGGGGCTCTCTGTTTGATCTTTTTGATCTCTCTCTTTATCTCTTTGATAAAGTATTTTGCAGAAATCTACGATGAATTGGAAGAATTGCAAGCACATCTAGATGATCTACTGAGCTCAACATACCCCAAGTCTAGTGAATGCTACCTCTGGCTGCATTTTCTTAAACAGAGAATAGAAGTTCTGGGCATTCATGTGTGGATAATTTCTAAATCTCTACTTTCTCTTTGTTCTATCAATACACACAAGACAATAAATTCCAGGCAGCTGAAAAGCAAACTTGTGTTTGAGAGACTGACTATATATGCCTGAAAAGAGACATAGCTACTTATATTACATCTGATTTGCATTCAAGGTTTTACTGCCCTTAGTTTTCTATCATCCATATTGTTAGATCAGGCGCAGGAAATGAAGACGTGACCAGCTCGATACATTAAGTAACTTTATTAGCTACAGTAACAAGACTGGCTGTGCGCTGCCGGAGCTCTCCTTATATTCGCTCCGGCAGACGCACCGCCCCTGACAACAATTCAAACTTCCTGCCCAATGGCTGGCAGCCAATCCGGGCGGATGTCCTTATAAGGACATAACACTCCTCCCCTCCTAGTTAGAAAACAGTCACTCAACGTTAATGAATGTCACGTAATCGCGCAGGTACATAGGACGCCTCGGCACCCTAATTGACCTGTGCAGTCTCACTTCTTCATCGACACCGACCTGGATGGACGGAGCTCCTGCGTCTCCTGGTTCCCTCCCTGGAACCGGGCTTGGTTCGGCTGGCGAGTGTGCGGGGTCACTGTCAGCGCCTCCGGCCGAACCGTGGACCTCGGACTGCTGGTTCTGATGGTCTTCCTCCAGGCCTGTGCATCGGTCGTCTCGGTGTGGCTGCTCGATGCCGACCCGGAAAGAGTATCTGAGTCTCGGTAAGTCCCTGGTTGTCACTTGCTCCTCCCCGGTCTCCCGGGCTCTGCGGTTCAGCTGCGGTTCAGTTCCTTGTTGTCGGGGGGGTGTGTGTGTCTCGGATTGGTGCCCCCGGGTCCAGTCTCTCAGCGATGGGTGGTGCTGACCTTGGTTGTGGGGTCCGACCTCGCAGGGGTAGTGCAGGCCTCCTTGGTTGAGGTGGTGGAGGCCTTCCTTGCCGGGCTGGCGTTGGCCTACCCCGTCAGGTCAGCAGTAGTCGTCCTGGTCAGGTTGTCGTTCCAGGGCTACCTCCGCAGGGCGGTGGAGATCTCCCCTGCCGGGGTGGCGCTGTCATCCCTGGTCGGGGTGTTGTCGGCTTTCCCTTTGCCCTAGTCCCTGGTCTACCGCAGTTCGGTGGCTGAGGTCTTCTGGGCTGGGGTGTTGTTGCTGGGCTGCCCTCTGTGCTGGGTGGAGGTCCCCCTCACCGGGGTGTTGTGTGCCATCTCACCCATGAGCTGTGGTGTGCCCACCTCGGACGGTCCCCGATCTACTGCGGTCCTTGGCTGGCAGTCCTCCTTGCTCTGGGCCTGTCTGCTGCCCCAGCTGGGTGGCCAGGGTTCGCCCTGGTTGAGGAGTCCCCGGTCTATTTCTCTGGCATCCCGCTGTCCTGGTCGGTTGGGTCTTTGCTTTCCCACCTCGCCGAGGTGTTGTTGGCCTGCCTTGCTGGGGTCTGGTGGACCGACCTCGCCGGGGTGTTGTTGGCCGGCCTCGCCGAGGTGTTGTAGGCCTACCTCGCTGGAGTGTTTTAGGCCTACCTCGTCGGAGTGTTGTAGGCCTACCTCGTTGGGGTATTGCAAGACTACCTCGTCGGGCTGGTTTTGTCCTACTTCCCTCCACCTTTTCCGGAGCTGGTCGATGTGACGTCTACAGACCTGTCCATCTTCCAGCTCCACTGTGTAGGACTTCGGGCCGGTTGAGCTTTCTATCTTCCCCTTCAGCCACTTCCGAAAGCCGTGGAAATTTAGTGCGAAAACCGGATCTCCTATGCTGAAGGCGCGAAGCGGGTGGCTGGCCATTGCGGTCACTTCTGGGCTGTATTGTGGGTGCAGCCGGTCCAGTGGTGACCTCAGTCTTCTGCCCATCAACATCTCAGCTGGGCTCTTGTGGGTGGTGGCAGTCGGCGTGATGTGTTGGGTGAGGAGGAAGTTGTCAATTCTTTCCTGCCAGTCGCTCGTGCCCATCTTGGTGAGTGCCTCCTTGGTGAGTCTCACCATCCGTTCAGCCTGTCCGTTCCCAGCTGGCCTGTAAGGGGCGGACAGGGCATGGAGGATGCCCAGTCCAGCCAGGAATGCCTCCATGGCCAGGGACGTGAGTTGGGGCCCATTATCGGAGACCAGCACATCTGGCAGTCCATGGATGGTGAAAAGGCGGCGTAGAGCCCAGATCGTCGCTTCCGTTGTGGTAGATGCCATGGGTACCACTTCGAGCCACTTGGAGAAGGCATCGACGATGATGAGTAGGTGGCGCCCCTGCATCGGACCCACAAAGTCGATGTGGATCCTCGACCAGGGGTTGCTGGGGGTCTCCCACTTCGCTGTTTCAGCTTGGGGCAGCGCTGGGCATACTTCTTGGCATGGGTCACATCTGGAGACCAATTCTTCGATGTCTCTGTCCAGTGATGGCCACCAGATGTAACTCCGTCCCAGGGCTTTCATGCGGACGATGCCGGGGTGCCCGTTATGCAAGGTCTCTAGCGTTCTTCATTGCAGAGTGCTGGGAATCAGCACCCTGTCTCCCCATAGCAAACAGCCTTTCATGGTGGACAGCTCCTTTTGCTTCCTGACAAAGGGGCTGAATTTCTCCTCTGCCTTCCCCGTCGGCCACCCTCTGAGGATCCAGGATCTCACTTGGCGGAGTGTGGGGTCCTTTTGAGTGTGGACAGCCACATCTGCAGATGAGACTGGGCAGCTGTCATCGTGGTCGATGTGGAAAAGGTTGAGCGTGGGGGCTGGGTCTTCCACTGGATCCTTTGATGGGCATCTGCTCAGCGCGTTGGCATTTCCTATGGATGTGCCTGGCTGGTGCACGAGCCTGTAGAAATAGCTGGCTAGGAAGATGGCCCATCTTGTCATCCGCGGGGACATGAAGGTCGGGGTTGGTTGGTCGCCTGTGAGGAGTCCCAGGAGCGGCTTGTGGTCGGTCACTATGGTGAAGCTCCTCCCGTAGACGTACTCCTGGAACCGTCTGACTCCTGCAACGATGGCCAGAGCCTCTTTGTCCAGCTGGCTGTAGTTGCGTTCTGCGCTGGACATTGTCTTGGAAAAGTAGGCTATTGGAACTTCAGAGCCATTAGGGAGTTCATGGCTGAGGACTGCCCCCACCCCATATGGTGATGCGTCGCAGGTGAGCTTGATTGGGAGCGTCTCGTTGTATTGTATGAGGACGCTTTTGGATGTTAAGAGTCCTTTGACGGCCCGGAATGCTGCTTCCTCTTCTTGGTCCCACTTCCAGGAAGCCGCTTTCCCCAGCAGGCGGTGGAGTGGCTCAGCAACTGTGGCTTTCTGTTTGAGGAACATGGCATAGAAGTTAAGCAATCCAAGGAATGCCTGAAGCTCCGTTTTGTTTTTTGGGCTAGGAGCTTCATGGATGGCTTTAACTTTTGATTTGGTGGGGTGGATGCCAGTGCTATCTATGAGATAGCCCAGGAACTCGACCTCCTGGACTCCTAAGATGCATTTATCTCTCCTGACTCTCAAGCCCTTGGCCTTGAAGCGCTGCAGGACAAGCCTGAGTCTTTCAAGGAGTTGTGCCTGGGAATCTCCGGAGATTAGTACATCGTCAAAGTACGGCACCACCCCTGGAATGCCTTGGAGAAGGCGTTCCATCATTGATTGGAAGATGCCGGGGGCAGCGCTGACTCCAAATTGGAGATGGTTGCATTTGAATGCCCCCCTGTGGGTGACTATTGTTTGGGCCTCCGCCGTTTTTTTGTCGACTGGCAGTTGCTGGTAAGCCTAGGCCAGGTCCAGTTTGGCAAAAATTGAGCCAGTCCCCAGAGAATGCAGCAGATGTTGCACCACTGGGACTGGGTATGTGTTCTGTGCCAACGCCTTATTGATTGTACACTTATAGTCGGCGCAGATGCGCACAGATCCATCATGCTTCAGTGGGGTCACAATGGGGGTTTCCCATGAAGCATGATTGATAGGTTCCAGAATGCCCTGGGCGATCAGCTTATCTAGCTGCTCATCTACTTTTGGCCGCAAGGCAAACGGAACCCGGCAGGGCTTCAGCCTAATTGGGATGATTCCCTTGTCCAAATTAAAGGAGATTGGCCTCCCCACAAATTTCCCCAGCTTACCATCGAATTCTTCTTTGAATTCTTCAATGAGGTTGTCGAGTTCATCCCTCTGGATTTGATGGATGCCTCCGATCGATAACCCTAGCGGCTTGAACCACTCCACTCCTAGCAGGTTCGGTCAGCTGTGTTCCACGACTGTGATGGGAAGCTTACCTTGGAACTGATTGTAGGAGACTTGGATGCAGGTTCTCCCTAGGACTCCGATGGGTTTTCCCCCAAAATCGACGAGCTTCGAGTGCAGTGGCTTCAGTTCTCACTTGCTGATGCTGGGTTTCAGGCGCTTCAGCTGGTGCCAGTCCATAATGGAGTAGATTGAGCCCGAGTCTACCTCCATTGAGCATGGTAATCCTTCCACATGGACGGTCACGTGGAATTTGGTGGCATTGTCTGAGTTGGTGTGGGCGATGGTCGTCTGATGGACCGCTCCGCTCCTGGAAAATTCCTCATCTCCGCGTCTAGATTGGCCAGAGGACCGTTTGGATAGCCTCTGGTAATCTTTCTGATTTTCGCGGATCCGGTGCCTGGGTGGGTCGGGGGCTGGGTCCACGGCTCTGCAGGCCTCTGCAATGTGTCCCCTCTTCAGGCAGCGTCTGCAGGTGGCATCTCTCCAACGGCACGATGCCCGGGCATGGTCCCCTCTGCAACTTCCGCAATGCTCTCCCCGGTCACCATGTTGTGCGGTTTCCCACCTCGGTGGTCTGGACACTTTGTGGACGACCATCTCCTCTTCGGACTCTGAAGCCGCTGTGGAGTCGTCTGTTGAGCTTTGAGTGTTTTTTTGGATTTTGTGTATCCCCTTCGCTCTCATCATCGCAGCAGCCGCTTTTTCAGACATCTCTGCCACTGTGGCTTCCTCAACGACATCCTTGAGCAGCAACTTTTTCCTGCTCAATAATTTCTTTTGTAGGGCTCTGTCCCTCATGCCAAAGACGATTCGATCACTGATGGCATTGTCCACGTTGTCAAATTCGCAATTTGCTGCAATTTGACGAAGTGCGGCCACGAAGTCTTTGATGGATTCCCCTTCCTTCTGGTCTCTTTGATGGAAGTTGAATCTGTTGGCGACTGGTGTCCCCGTGGGGGCATAGTGCTCCTGTAGGACTTGTTGTAGGTCAGCCCAGGGCATCTCTTCAATGTCCCTTGGAGCTACAAGGTCGACGGCCATCTCCAGGACTTCCGAGCCGCAGTGAGCCAGGAACAGGGCTCTTCTGCGGTCATTGTCGAGGTCTCTGAAATTGTTGCCTCTCAGGAACTGCCGGAATCTTATCATATAAGCTTTCCACTTCTCCTTCCCAGGTTGGAAGGGCGCGATGGCAAGCATTGTGGATTCGGGTGCTGCCATGCTGCCGGTGGCCTTGATGCCATGACTTCAGCTCTAGTTGGTTGCTGGTGTCTCCGGAGGGTCTTGCCTTGGTTCTTGATCCTTCGTCACCAGTGTTAGATCAGGCGCAGGAAATGAAGACGTGACCAGCTCGATACATTAAGTAACTTTATTAGCTACAGTAACAAGACTGGCTGTGTGCTGCCAGAGCTCTCCTTATATTCGCTCTGGCAGACGCACCGCCCCTGACAGCAATTCAAACTTCCCGCCCGATGGCTGGCAGCCAATCTGGGCGGATGTCCTTATAAGGACATAACACATATACACAAATATTTTTCTACTTATATTTTATTAATATTCTTTTTTGCAAGAACATGTTTATTATTAGCAGCTTGCTAAGCATTAGATTCTACAAGAAATACCAGTGTTACTTGGGACGATTTGTAACTGCACTGTGGTGTAATAAATGAGTGCTGTTCCAACTTTCTGTCTTTCCTAGTTTTATTTAGGAAAGAAAAATGACAGAGAGGATGTTGAGATAAAATGAGAGACCGACCAAAGAACCACATTCTCTCATACTAAAAGACCTTCAAGGTCCCTTCCAACTCTTTCATTCTATAATTCTGAAAGTTCAGAAGTGGAACAGTTAAATTTCACATTGAAAAACTCATCTGCAAATATGCATACCGTGTTTTTCCAAAAATAAGACCCTGTCTTATATTTTTTTGAACCCTGAAATAAGTGCTTGGCCTTATTGCCATGCACTCAAAAGCCTGATTGGGCTTATTATCAGGGGATGTCTTATTTTGGGGAAAACAGGGTAGGTGTCGAGTGTCAGCCATTCCCTCGACACATGATCCCAGGGACTGTGACAGCCAGAAGAACAGAGACACGGTGAAGGGGGGTGTTGTAGCATTTAGCAGGGCACGGTGATATCAGGTGGTGGACGGGATAGGGAATCTGGGGGCAGGGTCAATAAAACGATGTCAAAGGAAACAAACGCCCTTCAATGCGAGGGACAGCGCGATCCGGAAGTAACTGAAGGATTAAATAGCGCGGTCACTTTAAATGCACAATTGAGCAAGGGAGGGGCGCTTGGGGGCGTTCTATAAAGCCAGTTAAGTGGAGGAATCAGGCGTCTCCGACTTTGTTTTTCATCAGAAAACTTCAGCGCTTACTGTATGACCACCGTGTAAGCTACGATTAAACCGGATAGCTCCACCTTTGAGTGTGTGCGTGTGGTGTTTGTTCGGCGGAGCACAGGTGGTTCCAGAGGAGGCTGACAGAAAGTCGGAGACGCTTTATTCTTCTGTCTGAGGACTGCAAGCAGCTGTGATGGCAGAGGGCGTGATGGATGATGCCACGGTGTTGGACTTGGGGACAGAGCTGGAGGCAGAGGAGGAGGAGAAAGTGGAGACAGAGGAGCGTTGCGAACAGCCAGTGGTACGCCCCAAACAGAGAGTGGTGTCGCCCCCGCCCCCTAGAAGACAAGCAGGGAAGACAGGATTCATTGGGGACTGAAGCTGCTCGAAAACCATCTGGAAATTGGTGGCAAAGTACCGCTACTAGGGAAGTTGGGGTTTCAGACGTCAGCTAACCCCCCTCTAGCCCCTCAATTCCAAGGATGGCGGGAAAGGCAATGGATGGAGGAGGAAGAGGGGGAATGGGATTATTCTTCTGGCTCCGGTGTAACCACCATGGATATGTTGAGGGAGAGATTTGGGGAAGCTAGCTTCCGGGATGCCCCCTCTTGGCAGCCCTGGGCGCCCAGGGCAGACCAGTCAAACACGTGGCAGAGTGGGGGGGGAGCATCAACGGGCGGCATATCCGAATCCAGGGTGCGTTTGGCCAGTCCAAAGCTGCGAGTAGACCATAGTCGATATAGGGCCAGACGGGATGAGGACCCTGCTCCCCAGGGGAGAGGTTCCTTGTCAAGCGAGGGGATACAGGGTACACAACGACAGCCACCTAGTCAGGGGCATCGTGAGGACCGGGAAGGTGAGCCTGCTGCTAGACGGTCCCTCTCACTGGAACGAAGAGCCCCTCGGGGTGGAGAGCGGTCCAGGCGTGCACGGGATCCAGCACCTGCCTGGACCCCAGGGCCTTGGGTACAGCAAATACCATGGGGTCTCCCTCCCTTACAAGCCACGTTCGATGGGAATCCAGACCGTGTAGCCCTCTTTCTAAGCCAGGTGATCAGCTATATGGATGCTTACGGGCACTATTATTCCTCTCAGTGGGCCAGAGTAGTAGCGGTTACGACGGTTTTGACAGGTGAGGCAGCTGACTGGGTGGCCAGTTTACACACCATGCACGCTCGAGAACTGGCAGATTTGGGACTGTTCCTGGAAGCATTACGAAGTCGATTTGAGGACGATGCCAGCACCCAGGCCATTGTTGAAAGCGATCTAGTTTCACTAAAACAAAATGGACGAGCGGCTAAAGACTATGTAAAGGAATTCCGTACCTTGGCTAATCGTTTGAGGGGCTGGCCCGAACGTTTATTAGTTCACCATTTCCATAAGGGGCTGGATAGAGACCTACGTCAGGCCTGCGTGTATAGGGGCCTTGGTCCTTACATAACGGCCTGGTATAAAGCGGCTGTCGAATTGGATGTAGGCCTGAAGGAGTTCCGGATGCGAAGCGACACCGTGACCCCACCAGGGAAAGTGTTGGAGAAGCCACCAATAGGGCGGGGAGGCGTTTGAACATATATGCCTATAGGAGTAAGAGGTGGTATTGCCTCACGAAGACCATTCCGATGTTACCGGTGTGA
Organism: Arizona elegans; assembly: GCA_022577455.1. NCBI lineage: Eukaryota > Metazoa > Chordata > Lepidosauria > Squamata > Colubridae > Arizona > Arizona elegans. The sequence continues at coordinate 127,838,803 of JAKOOJ010000004.1, forward strand.
CCAGGAGGGCCACAGAGCGCTTGATTGCCCACTCCTGCCTCTCCGGGCCCCAGACATCCAGGCATCAGGTTCCGGTAGGCGGGCGGGTTTCCTTTCCAGACTATCGGAGCGCTCTCGTATCGCGGCTCAAACAAGAGGTGGTGAGGCCAATGGTCGTGATGGCAATGGTGGATCTCCTGACATCATCCGAACACCGACGGAGGAGGGGAACATTGAGGAGGAAACGGAACACACGGATCCTATGGTATGTGATCCTGTTTGACCGTTCGTTATCCAGGTGACACTAAAACACCCTGGGTCGGGTAGACTGGAACAGCAAGGGGCCTTAGTAGATACCGGTTGCACCCGTTGCCTTTTACAGAGGGCGATAGCAGACCGTCTTGGACTCCGTATAGTGAAATTGCAAAAACCTATTTATTTTGAGCAAATGGATGGTTCAACGCTAGGAGGACAACCAGCTACCCATGTTACAGAACCTGTGACACTCGAGATCGGGAATCATTGGGAAGTAATACGATTTGTGGTTGTAGAAAAAATGATTGAACCCATCATTCTAGGCCTATCATGGTTAGATAAGTGGAAACCTACCATTTGGTGGGAAGGAGGTTTTCGCAAATTACGCTTGGCAGTAGGCCCTGATCCACCTGAAGACAGTAGAGATATAGGAGCGACTGGGAAGGAGATGTCCTGTCTAGAAAAAGTCCCACACGTATACAGAGATCTATGGCGTGTGTTTAGTGAGAAGGAATGTGAGGCCCTTCCACCTCACCGTCCTACAGACTGTGCGATAGAGTTAAAACCAGGTGTTAGTTTACCTAAACCTCGCATGTATTCCATGACTCCCCTTGAATTAGAGGAATTGCAGCGTTATATAGATCAGAACCTAGCCAGGGGTTTTATCTCGCCCAGTCGTGCGCATATGGCGGCGCCAGTTCTGTTTAAGGAGAAGAAAGATGGAGGGCTAAGATTGTGTGTTGATTTTCGGGGATTAAACGCTGTCTGTATGGAACCCCTTTACCCCTTACCCCTTATGACGGATTTGCTTTCCACTCTCACGACAGGGAAGTTCTTTACTAAGTTGGACCTCCGAGAAGCGTATTACAGGGTCTGGGTAAAAGCGGGTGATGAATGGAAGACCACATTTAACTGCCCTTTGGGCAGTTATAAGTTCCGGGTCATGCCATTTGGTCTACAGGGGGCCCCTGCAGTTTTTATGCAGTTTATCAATAGTATATTCTATGATCACCTGTATCATGGAGTTCTCGTTTATCTAGACGATATTCTAATATACTCCAATACCCTAGAAGAACACATTCGTCTGGTACGGCAAATATTACTGAAGTTGTTGAAGGCTCAGTTGTATGTAAAGCTATCGAAATGTGAATTTCACAAGACAGAGATAGATTACTTGGGGTTTAGGATTTCAGGAAAATGTATTGAAATGGACCCAAATAAGGTTAAAACAGTGTTGGAATGGCAGGCTCCAAAGACCCGAAAACAATTACAAAGTTTTCTGGGCTTTGCAAACCTTTACAGAAGATTTATCCCCTCATTTGCTAAGGTGGCTTTACCGTTGACTGATCTCTTAAAGACGAGAAAAAGTGCAGTCGGGAAAGGCAACCCACAACAAAAAATAAATTGGACGATATCATGTCAACGTGCATTTGACACGTTGAAAACCCTCTTCGCTAATGAACCCATACTAAGACATCCTAACACTTCAAAACCCTTCGTAATCTAGGCGGATGCAAGTGATGTGGCGGTAGGGGGTGTTCTCCTACAAAGAAATGAACATGGGGTTCTTCAACCATGCGCCTACACCTCCCGAAAACTAACCGATACAGAACGGAATTGGACGGTTTGGGAAAAAGAGGCGTATGCCATAAAATGGGCCTTGCAAACATGGAGGCATTTGCTAGAAGGGACTAAAGTAGAATCTGAGGTATGGACGGATCACAAAAATCTAGAGGCACTTCAATCGCCTCGTAAACTGTCCCCTAAACAGGCACGTTGGGCGCAGTATTTCCGCAGATTTACCATCAAGCTGAAAGCGATACCAGGGGGAAAGAACTATTTAGCTGATGCCCTATCACGCATGCCACAATTTGAGAGCCAAAAAGAGGAGATAACACAAGCCTTAATACCTTATAAACAGACAGGAAAGCAAGGAAGGGACGTATTCCCGCTCCCCACAACCTGGATAGGGGAGTTGAGGAAAAAATTAGCAACAGACAGTTGGCTGAAGACCAATCCCCAGATAGTGACACAGAAAAGAGGACTAATGTGGAAAGGAGATAAATTATATATCCCCGAAGGACTGAGGGATAAGGTGTTACGACAATGCCACAATGTAAAAACAGCAGGGCATTTCGGTTTCGTGAAAACATTGCATCTAGTGAGGAGACAGTTCTGGTGGCCACATATGCGAAAACAGGTAGAGACATATGTACAAGGCTGTCCCATCTGTATAAGAGCTAAACCCTTGTCAGGGAAACCGTCTGGTTTCTTACAGTCGGTGGCTGAACCACAGAGACCTTGGGAAGATATAGCCATGGATTTCATAGTCGAATTACCTCGCAGCAAAGGACACAATGTAATATGGACTATTATTGACCTGTTTTCCAAACAGCGCATTTTGTCCCCTGTAAAGGACTACCGTCCGCAAGGCGTCTAGCGAAACTGTTTGTCCAACATGTATATCGACTTCATGGCACACCCAAGTGTATAATCTCAGACAGAGGTCCCCAATTTACCGCCCGGTTCTGGAGACGGTTTTTAGGACAATTAGGAACAGAACAGGGACTGAGCTCTGCGTTCCACCCAAATACCAACGGAGCCGCTGAAAGAGCCAATGCCATGGTAGAAAGGTATCTACGTTCTTATGTGTCATACCAACAAACAGACTGGTGCGAACTCTTACCTTTCGCAGAATCAGCATATAATAACACCGTGCACAGCAGTACTGGTTATACACCCTTCCTAGTAGTTTCTGGAAAAGAGTTCCCAGCCATCCCCGATCTAGATGTACAAATGACTAGTTCCCATAGTCCAAAAGAATGGACAGAGAAGGTTAAACAGAGTTGGCCACACATCAAAAATGCATTAGAAAAAGCTTCTGAAGCATACAAAACCCAAGTAAACAAACGGAGACGAGATAACCTACCCTTCAAAATAGGAGAAATGGTGTATTTGTCCACAAAATATATCAATCTACGTATGCCCAGTAAAAAATTAGGCCCAAAGTATATAGGTCCCTTTCCCATCACCAAAATAATAAATCCCGTAACGGTATCTTTAAAACTACCCCCCTTACTGAGAAGAATACACCCAGTATTCCACAGTAGTCTCCTAAAACCAGCAGCCAAAATAAGAGAGACAGGAACACGTCCAGGGCCTGTGACAGGAAATTCATACGAAATTAAAAAGATCCTCGATTCCAAAATATATCATGGGAAGCTTAGGTATTTAGTACATTGGAAGGGATACCCTATATCAGAAGCAACATGGGTGAAAACGAAGGATATAGATGCCCCACGATTACTAAAACAATTCCATGAAACATATCCAAACAAACCAGGTGGACACTTTTCCACTTAATGAGAATAACCGAATGTTTTTATGTCCCTACAGGAAGAGACCTGGTGGGGGGGGGGCGCATGTCGAGTGTCAGCCATTCCCTCGACACATGATCCTAGGGACTGTGACAGCCAGAAGAACAGAGACACGGTGAAGGGGGGTGTTGTAGCGTTTAGCAGGGCACGGTGATATCAGGTGGTGGACGGGATAGGGAATCTGGGGGCAGGGTCAATAAAACGATGTCAAAGGAAACAAACGCCCTTCAATGCGAGGGACAGCGCGATCCGGAAGTAACTGAAGGATTAAATAGCGCGGTCACTTTAAATGCACAATTGAGCAAGGGAGGGGCGCTTGGGGGCGTTCTATAAAGCCAGTTAAGTGGAGGAATCGGGCGTCTCCGACTTTGTTTTTCATCAGAAAACTTCAGCGCTTACTGTGTGACCACCGTGAAGCTACGATTAAACCGGATAGCTCCACCTTTGAGTGTGTGCGTGTAGTGTTTGTTCGGCGGAGCACAGGTGGTTCCAGAGGAGGCTGACAGTAGGTTAGAGTTCAATTTTCTTGTAAATGTTTTCTTTAACTTCTTACACTATAAATGTCCTTGGTCTTGCTTATTGTTAGAATTAACTGCATCCTGTGGAGCTGGTCTGCAATTTAATATAAACAGAGTGTATTCATAAAATTAGTGTATGCATCTGAATATAAACTAAAAAAATTTTTTGTCTCCCAAAGTTGGGGTATGGGAAGCTCTGTACATAGATGCATGAGTAATAAATCAGTTTAATAGGAACTTCTTGTGTGGTCCTAGTCTTTCACACCTGATATTGGAATCAAAATCCCAGCTGTGGAGATGAGGGAGGATGCAAACCATATAAACTGGACAATTTGCCTGCAGACATCTTTGGTAGCTTTTCCTAATGCTAGTTGATGATTAGAAAACTTGTGATACATTGGGTCATGTATCTTTCTTTCTACATATAATACAGACTGGGAACATTTGCTCCTCTGTCCTGGTCCTATTAGACCTCTCAGCAGCTTTTGATACCATCGACCATGATATCATGCTGCACTGGTTGGAAGAGTTAGGGGTGGGGGGCAATGTATTACGGTGGTTCTCCTCCTTTCTCTCTGACCGGTTGCAGTCTGTGTTGGCAGGGGGCAGAGGTCGACCCCAAGGTCCCTCATATGTGGGGTGCCACAAGGGTTGGTCCTCTCGCCCCTTTTGTTCAACATTTATGTAAAGCCGCTGGGCGAGATCATCCGTGGTTTCGGGGTGAAGTACCATCAGTACGCTGATGACACCCAGCTATACATCTCCACCCCGGATCACCCCAACGATGCCCTTGAAGTGATGTCCCGGTGTCTGGAGGCCGTGCGGATCTGTATGGGGAGGAACAAGCTCAGGCTCAACCCATCCAAGTCCGAGTGGCTGTGGTTTCCGACATCCCAATATAGTCAGTTGATGCCATCGCTGACTATTGGGGGCGAATCGCTGGCCCCCATGGAGAGGGTTCGCAACTTGGGTGTCCTCCTGGATTCACAGCTGTCTTTAGAAGAGCACCTGACGGCCATGACCGGGAGGATTTTTCATCAGGTTCGCCTGATTCGCCAGTTGCGTCCCTTTCTGGATCGGGACTCGTTACACACAGTCACTCATGCCCTCGTCACTTCCCGCCTGGACTACTGCAACACTCTCTACATGGGGCTCCCCTTGAGGAGCACCCGGAGGCTCTAACTGGCGCAGAGTGCGGCCGCGCAGGTGGTTATGGGAGCAACATGGAGATCCCGTGTGACACCTCTCCTGTGCACTGGCTCCCGGTGGTCTTCCGGGTGCGCTTCAAGGTTCTGGTTACCACCTTTACAGCGCTCCATGGCTTAGGACCTGGTTATTTAAGGGACCACCTACTACCACAAGCAGCCACCCACTGGCCGTTATGCTCTCATAGAGAGGGGCTCTTCCGGGTGCCGTCAGCTAAACAATGTCGATTGGCTGCCCCCAGGGGGATGGCCTTCTCTGTGGGGGCACCCACTATCTGGAACAAGCTCCCCCCAGAGATATGGAGGATCCTGGATCTACGCACTTTCCGCCGTGCTCTTAAGATTCTTCTATTCCAACAAGCCGGCCTGACCTAATTTTCTCCCCTGTTTTAAAATTATTTTACATCAAAATTTTAATTTGTTTTACATTATTGGGATTTTTAATTGTCTTGGGCTAAATTATTTAATCTGGTTTTAATTATATCTTTTAACTTTTGTATTTATGTATTTTATTTTGTGCCTATTTACCACCCTGAGTCCTTCGGGAGTAGGGCGGTATATAAATCTAATAAAAGACAAAAGACAAAGACAAAGGATAGAATAAAAACTTTATCGTTTAAATGTATACTAATCAGCATTTATTAAAATGACATTTCATCACATTCAGCCCTCAAAAGATAACCATTATGCATATACCCACATACACACACATTTATGACGCAGAGAAATATCACAGTCCAGTTCAGATGTATACATATACATGGCAGAAAAAAAAGAATCCTGCGAGTTTACAAAAAGGATGGGAAAGAACAAAGCTGTTATGGAATCTGGTAGTCCTGCTAGAGATACTTTGAAAAATCCTCCCAGAAGGGAGCAACAGAAACAGACCATAAAGTGGGGGTGTGGAGTTTCTAACAATGCTTTGAGCTCTGACCGCACAGTGCTTATAAACAGTATCTTGAATGACAGGAAGCAAGCTTCCTAAGTTCTCAATTGTCCTTACCACTCTCTGTATGGACTTTTAGCTGAGGCACCGCAGCCACCAAACCAAACAGTGATGCAGTTTGTTAAAATGCTCTCAATCATCCTCTGTAAAAAGTGGTCAGGACAGAAGGAGAAAATGTGTTCTCCTCATCCGACGCAGGAGATGAAAATGCATAGCATATTTTAATTCATTTAATACCTCGTTATACAGCTGGTCCTTGAATTATAACAGTTCATTTAGTAACTGTTTAAAGTTACACTACTGAAAAAAAAGACTTATGACCATTTTTCACACTTATGACCGTTTTAGCACAATCAAAATTCTAATGTCTGGCAACTGGCATGTATTTATGACGGTTGCCATGTGCCAGGGTCATGTGTTCACCTTTTGCAACCTTCTGACAAGCAAAGTCAATGGGGAAGTCAGATTCATTTAACAACTGTTTTTACTTAACAATTGCAGTGATTCACTTAACAAGTGGCAAGAAAGTGCCACTACACTTGTCAAGAAAGTGGGATTCACTTGGCAAGAAAGGTTGTAAAATGAGACAAAATTTATTTAATGATGTCTTGCTCTACCTAGTACAAAATTCCTGGTTTCGCTTTTTGATAGTTGCACTGTTTGTAGGATCTAGAACAAGAGATTCAAAAGATAATGGAATTCCTAGAAAGACCAGCTGATGAAAAAATTAAGAAGTTTGCACACCACACCTCCTTCAAAGAGATGAGTCAGAACCTAATAGCTAATTATACAAGTGTTCCCATTTCTTTTATGGATCACACCATTTCTCCTTTCATGAGGAAAGGTAAACCTATGAATCAACCAAACTGGGACTGCATGAAGTGAAATTTGCATCTTTAATGCTCATAAAAGGATGAAATATTAGTGCTGCCTTCTCCAACCTGACAAGCTCCATATGTATTAGATTTGCAATTCCAGCTATCAGGGCTAATTGTTGTGCCAGTCAGGGATTATGGAATTTGAAGTCAAGCTTCCTACTCCTAATATCACCACTTGAAAGAAGTTGGGAGAGAGGTCAACAATAATTGTAGCATAGAAATGTAATGATGTTGCAGCAAATGTTATTGCAGGCTCTTTGTAGAACAGAACAGAACAGAACAGAACAGAACAGAACAGAACAGAATTTTTATTGGCCAAGTGTGATTGGACACACAAGGAATTTGTCTTGGTACATAAAATAAAAGATACGTTCATCAACAATCATAAGATTCAACACTTAATGATAGTCATAGGGTATAAATAAGCAAACAGGAAACAATATCAATATAAATCATAAGGATAGCAGCAACAAGGTTACATTCATACAGTCATAAATGGAAGGATATGGGTGATTGGAACGATGAGAAGATTAATAGTAGTGCAGACTTAGTAAATGGTTTGACAAGTGTTGAGGGAATTATTTGTTTAGTAGAGTGATGGTGTTCGGGAAAAAACTGTTCTTGTGTCTACTTGTTCTGGTGTGCAGTGCTCTATAGCGTTGTTTTGAGGGTAGGAGTTGAAGCAGTTTATGTCCAGGATGTGAGGGGTCTCTAAATATTTTGACAGCCCTTTTTTTGACTCATGCAGTATACAGATCCTCAATGGAAGGCAGGTTGGTAGCAATTGTTTTTTCTGCAGTTCCAATTATTCTCTGAAGTCTGTGTCTGTCTTGTTGGGTTGCAGAGCCAAACCAGACAGTTATAGAGGTGCAGATGACAGACTCAATAGTTCCTCTGTAGAACTGGATCAGTAGCTCCTTGGGCAGTTTGAGCTTTCTGAGTTGGCACAGAAACAACATTCTTTGTTGTGCTTTTTTGATGACGTTTTTGATGTTAGCTGTCCATTTTAGATCTTGCAATATGGTAGAAGCTAGAAATTTAAAGGTCTCTACTGTTGATACTGTGTTGCCTAGTATTGTGAGAGGTGGAAGTATGGAAGTATTTCCCCTAAAGTCTACCACCATTTCTATGGTTTTGAATGTGTTCAGTTCCAGATTGTTCTGGTCATACCACGAGGCTAGTTGTTCAACCTCCCGTCTGTATGCGGATTCATCATTGTCTCGAATAAGACTGATCACTGTTGTGTCATCTGCATACTTCAGTAGTTTATATGTAGATGTTATATGCACAACAATCTTCACCAACCTAAGCAGTTTGCAGATGTGGAAGTGTCAAACTTTCAGGAAAGAATAACAACAATTGACAATGCAGTACAATGGTTTGGGGAAGATTAACATGCACCACTCTCAGCGAAGGTTGTGGCTGGGGACTTGAGCAACTAGATGGTTCTCATAATTTTTACCCTTTTCCTAGGGATTTCTCTGCTTCTACAGAAATTTCCAAGTAGGAAACAGACAAGTCAGATCTTAAGATCTGACAACCCTAACCAAGATGAAAAAAAAAAGGGAGGGGGGAGCGAGAAATTGCGATTATGCTTGCCTCGTGCTAGCTTCTACATTCTCCTAAATACACAGTATGTTTTACATCAGTCTTTTATTTCCCCTCTGCCCATTTTCTGCTAATTTTTGTCTCTAGGGAATATACTGTATGTTATGGATCCAACTTTATTTTATCCAGTTTTAAATATAGTGATGTTGAAATAGTGGATAACATATGTTTCTTGGTTGGGTAGTGAAATGTCTGCCCGACCTAGCCCCAAAACCATCAAAAGGTTTCATAATTGAACCATGAGCTACATATATTCTATTGCAACATAACTACATTTAAAATGTTACTTAGTTGGTTAACGAAATACCTGCAAGCAAACAAGCAAGCTCATCAAGTACTAAGGACTCCTTAGTTATGCTGAGTATTATTTTTCCTCAATTTAGGAGTTGCTGGTGACTGGAAGAACCAATTCACGGTGGCACAAAATGAATATTTCAATGAGAATTTCAAGATGCAAATGAGATGCTGCAGTTTCAAACAGAGATATGAATGTTGTTTTTACCCCTCGTTGAGTTTGCATTCTCTCACTCACAATTAAAAAAAAAATCCTACACACTCTGTATATGTGCCCTAAATGTATGTCAGTGCACTGCATATGCCTCCTAGTTGATAGTATATGGTACTATACAGCCCAACAGTATATAGGCTATCAAGGTAGTCTCTAGACCAGGGTTGTCAAACTGGCGGCCCACGGACCGGATGCGTCACGCACAGGCCACACCCACCCGAGCTCCACGAAGGAGAAAAACATCCCGATATCATGTGACAGCAACATGATGCCATGAGTTTGTCACCCGTGCTCTAGACTGTAGCTTGCATAAAAGAGCACACCTGGAGAAATTTTGGCTGCGCATGTGGCATCTTGGATAAAGTATGAATGAAATGAAATGAAATGATCATTGAGCAAAAAATGTGGAATGTGCCACCCAAGGCTGATAACGCTAATAGAGATTTTCTCCTGTAGTAAACATGTCAAGTGAAAGTCTTAATTGACCATTATGATGGATGACAGAACTTAAAAGAAAAAAACACACACACAAGAGCAAATAGATGGATTTGTATACCTTACTATATATAGAAAACCAATGGAAATATTTTTAAAACAGACACTGGTAGAAGAGTAGTGGGTAGTTTGTGGTCTGTTGGTGACAGAAGGCAAAATGTCTGTGGACATGATTGGGGTAAATAAGAATAAATAAGTGCTGAATTAATATGGACTGAATACAAACGTGAATACCAATATGAAGGAAATACTGTGTTTTGATCATACATTGTAAGGAGTATTGTGGTATATTCAAGGGTGAAATTCAAAATTTTTCCCTACCGGTTCTGTAGGCGTGGCTTGGTGGGTGTGGCAGGGGAAAGATATTGCAAAATCTCCATTCCCACCCCACTCTGGGGCCAGCCAGAGGTGGTATTTGCCGGTTCTCCAAACTACTCAAAATTTCCGCTACCGGTTCTCCAGAACCTGTCAGAACCTGCTGGATTTCACCTCTGGGTATATTGTGGTATAACACACACCGAGCAACACATTCTCTGCTAGAGAGAAGTTCCCTGAAGATGGGCTCCAGCAGAGTCTGAAAGCTCGGAAGACAAAATCTCTGGTCCTGGTGACAGATTCAGATTGGACCCTGCAACATTATCCTGGGACACATATATTTGCCTTCATTCATGACAGTAGGGATTGCCATGCTTTGGATCCAAATTGAAAACATGAGTTTTCCTATAAATATGGTTGAGGAAGAGACACTAACAAAATGGGACGCTTTGGAGCAGGGCTCATGACTGCCAAATATCACACCTGTTAGCACCTCCTAAAGAAATGGTATTTATCATTGTAGTCCCACTACTACAGGGAAATGCATATTTCAGCTCCAATAATATATCTGTTCTCCTAATCCAAGCAAATGATTCCCCCTCCCTTCTGTCTTCTTTCCTTAACCTTATTTTCCGGAGATCACATACACACACCCTCCCATTGTGAAAAACATAGTTTCTTTAAGAAGGCTGTCAACTTGCAAAGCATTCAAGTTGCCATGAGCAGGAGGGAGCGAGAACTGAAGTGAATTCCATACATTTTTCTGACCGCAATCAGAAGGAGGGTGTTAGGTTTCACAGCCAGCCAAAGTGGTTAATTGGAGAATGTGATTTATCACATGGCCAGGGGGGAGGGGAGAGACAGGGTCATAGGGGAACGTAAATCTATGTGGGATCAGTCCTGACTGCATCCGAGTATTGCCGGAATGTTGCTCCTAATAAATCACTATATTTCCTTTGAAGTTTGGATCATGGCTCATGAATTAATTAGGGCATCTGTCGGAAACTTTACAAAGGCACTGACAGATACTCTATGTGAGTACACGCTCACCAGCATGGAGATGGAGTTGATGACATTCTCAAAAAAAGGAGAAAGCAGAGTAGTTTAAAGAACAAAAGGCAATAGATGTGACTGTGCACTTCACAAGCAATTGTAGTTATAGGATGGTATGGAAGGATACAGTAGATCGTGGTGATATAAACATAGTGTCTTTCCTTTCCCTTTTATCTTCTTAATTTGTTTTGGCTTACTGTTCCTTAATTCCTTTCTGTGATTTGCATAGCCTTCACTATCCCAAAGGGAAGAATGCAAGACAGATTTATGTACGTATCTATATTTTGTTTGGTTCAGGGCAGGGGTTCCCAAATCCTGGGCCACAGCCCACTACCGGGCCTTGAGTCATTTCGAACCGGGTCAGGGAAGTGGTGGGGGAGGGCACGCATCCCTACTTGCACAAACAGTTGGTGACCATGTGTGCATGCTCCATTTGCATGAGCAATGGGCACATGTGGCCACCACTTACACAAATGGAGTTGCATGTGCATATGCCTGCCTGCCACTTGTGTGGAACTATCTCCTTTCCCCCCACTGGTCTGCAAAGCCGGAAAGATTGAGGAACTCTGGTCTAGGGGTTAAGGGATGAGGCTAGGAACTAGGAGACTATGAGTTCCAATCCCACTTTTGGCATGGAAACCAGCTGGGTGACTTTGGTCAATCCCTGTGGTGGAATCTGCAGCTAGAATTGGGGGAGGTATGAAGTGAGGACTGAGCTTATAGTCCTTGCACAACAGAAAATGCCCCAGGCCCTATCTCCCTTACAAGTAAGCCTCATCTGATTGTTCTCAAGAGACTGCAGTCAGTCTGGTGAGATTCTTGTAATTAGACATTGCAGGAATCTATATAAATAAAAATGTAAATGTCCGTTTGTACCTAACCGCACATCTCCGAAAGTTCTTCACCGATTGCTTTCAAATTTTGACACAATGTTGCATTTGACTACGGGCGTGTTTTTATATACCTATATTATATACAAGTCACATCTGTGACAGGTAAAAATGTGAAAAACATTGAAAGACATTGACAAACATTGAAAAACATTGAAAAACAGCACCATCTGCTGGACGTAAAACCAACATAGCAGCCTCCCAGCCCTGATTACATTCAACAAATTTCTGCTCCTTATATTTAGACTCTCCATATTGCTTGCAAGAAACTGTGCATTTGGAAGGCAGAGACGCCCAAGGGCCATATCCTGCCACCAGGCTCGGCAGGTAGGCAGCCGGCTCCCCGCCGGGAAACCCTCGCAGCCGGCACTTCTAGAACTGGGCAGGGCCCACCCGAGCCTGGCTCTGACCTCCCCCTCTCCCGGCTGCCCCGCGAACTAGCCTTGCCTGCCGCTGCTGCCCATCCCCCTCGCCAGCCGCTCTCGGGGCTCCCTCCAAAGAACACCTGGCAATGAGGCTGTCTGGATCCGCCGAGTGGGAACCCTCCATCCCTCGCCTGGCCTGAATCGCACCTGGCCCAGTGCTACCACGGGCCCTGAGGTCAGAAAGACCAGCTGCTAACCGGCGCTATGCGAATCCTGTCAGTGAGCGGGAAATGGAGGCAACTGGAGCCTTGGGGGTCGCCTTTGAATAGCGCCACCTTTGATTCCCAGGTGGGCACTCTGGCAGTTCACAAGCCTACACGAAAATTTTGGCCTCTGCCAGAAAAGGGGCTCCGGGAAGGCTTTGGGGGGCAGAAACGGCCAGGAGGGAGGATGGCTGGCCCTCCGTTTCGCCTGGAAGAGTGAGGGATTTAATCATTCCCCTGCCCTTGGCAGGCGGGGGAGGAGAACTGCACAGCAGGAGTCCAGTGGCATGTGCGTGACTCCTGGCTTTGCCGTTTTCTTCCTTTGAGTGGGAAGCCCCAAACCAGCCTCGAACCTCCGCCACATGCCCTCCCTCCCTCCCTTCCCTTCCCTGCTATGCGTCTCCCCACCGAGCCCCCAGAGAACATCTGTGTAGGGAGAATGGAGGGGCCCCCCGAGTTTCTGCTGTGGTGCGGAGAGCTGCGAAGGCCTGGCCTTAAAAGGTAAGGGCGATGGCGGGGGATGCACAAGAGGCCAGAGACAGAAATAAACAAAGAGAGAGGGAGAGAGAAACAGAGAGAAATACAGAGAGAGGGGGAGGGAGAGAGACAGACACATACAGAGATACAGAGAGAGAGGGTGGGGGAGAGAGAGAGAGATACAAAGAGAGGGGGAGAGAGAGAGAGACAGACAGATACAGAGAGATGGGGAGAGAGAGAGACATATAGAGAGATACAGAACGGGGAGATAGAGAGACAGAGAGATACAGAGGTGGGGGGAGAGAGAGACATAGAAAGATACAGAGAGAGGGGGAGAGAGAGATACATAGAGAGATACGGGGGGAGAGAGAGACATAGAGAGATACAGGGGGGAGAGAGAGACAGAGAGAGATACAGAGAGAGGGGAGAGAGAGAGATACAGAGAGAGGGGGGGAGAGAGAGATACAGAGAGAGGGGGAGAGAGACACAGAGAGAGATACAGAGGCGGGGAGAGGGAGACATAGAGAGATACAGACAGGGGAGAGAGAGAGACAGAGAGATACAAAGAGAGAGGGGGAAACAGAGAGGGAGGATTTTGTGGTTCCCATTGTTTTTTAGCAACCAGTTGTCTGCCCTAATCACCAACTGGGTAGGCGTGGCTCGGGGGCTGTCATGTGACTGATGAAAGTGAGTGACGTCGAGTTGGCCATGCCCACCAAATGTTCGTGGAGAGTTTGGAACTTCAGTCTCACTCTTTTAGCCCAGCAGAAGCATCAGACTGGGCCACAGCAACGCGTGGCCGGGTACAGTTAGTAAAGAAATAAATATGAACAACTCATGGTGTAGGCCAGGTTCCTTATGCCAGACAGTCACTTTCTCTCTCGGCCCACAATGTCAGGATTGGACAACAAGCCAGTCAATCAATTTCTTTTGGAACCAATGAATCATCACTTAGTTGATCAGAAAACAAAGGCAGACTTTATAATTGCAGGAAAAAGGAGAAGCTCTTTTTAAACAAACTTTTTTTTAAACAAACCTCACTCTCAAAGCTGTACAGGTAGTCCTCATTTAACAACCCCTAGTTCATTGACCGCTTGAACTTATGATGGTGCTGAACAAGTGGTAGTTAGAATTGGACCTCATGGCCTTTATGGCCATCGCAGCATCCCCAGTCACATGGCTGCGATTGTCAACTTTCCCTGCTGGCTTCCTACATGCAAAGACTGCCAGAACTGCCCTCATTCCATGGTGCAGTCAGGTGGCTTTTTAACTTACGATCGCATTGCTTAATGACAGATTTTCCAGTCCCAAATAGCACCATTACACAAGGACTACCTATACTGGTACTCTGGGTTTTAGCCAAAAGATTAATTCTCCCAGAAGGTGTTTCAAAATGTTTTTTTTTTTTTAACCATTGGTGAATTGTTTTAGTTAGGAATATTCTTTATTCGTTAGTCTGAACTGGATTGCAAGTGAAATGTATATGACTTTGTATGTACGGCTTCTCAACCTTTAGGCTAGTGTGAAAAAAGACAAATTGTCCGTGATGGCTTCCAACAAGATACCGCTAGATTTTCCCTGCTGCTTTTCTTTTCCTACTTTTCAGTTCTATTTCCCTTTGGTTGGTGTGGTCAGGGATTTTTTTCCAGACTTGGGGCTGAAGTGAGCAAAACCTTTTATCTCCTTTGTCTCATTTTCCATCTTTCAGCAAGATGCTGGTAGCTCTCCTTTTTCCACCCAGGCCTTAAGGTATAACTGGAGCATCTACAACATCTCAGTATGATAAAAGGCAAGCTAACACCCATCATTATAGCTCAAAGGCCAATAACCAGGAGTTGTGTAACAACAAAGGAAATAAAAAAACTATGAAATCTTCCCACTGCGGTTCAACCGCAGAAATGGCCCACAGCCATATTGGAGTCCAAATCCAAATTGCAAATTGAAAGAGGAGCCGGCCAAATTAAGCCAGAAGCTTTTGACAGGCTCCAACTTTTCTTTGCAAGGATCAAATTTCACTTCATGGTTCAATTCTTAACAAGTATGCTTAAAGTACTTATTTGAGAAGGAATGAAAAGCAACTGTGGAATTGTATAGCCCTTGGCAGAGCTGCTCTCATTTTTTAGGAACAAATGGAAAAGTGAGGTGGAAGGCTTTTGATAGGATTGTGGTCCCAGGTGCTTTTTTTTCAGAATAGAAAAGTAGATGCTTTAATTACACCTTTTAAAACTTCATTAATATGTCATAACATAGTTTCAGCTTCAGTCAAACAAAGTAAAATTTGAATAAAGACCTCTTTTCCAGTACCAGGCTCATTTAAAGATAGAAATTAATGATTGAAGAACTTTTCTAAGTACAGGAAGTCCTCGATTTACAACAGTTCATTTAGTGACTGTTCAAAAGTTACAACAGCACTAAAAAAAGTTACTTAGGACCGTTTTTCATACTTATGTCTATTGCAGAATCCTCATGGTCATGTTATCAAAGTTCAGACACTGACTCATATTTATGATGGTTGCAGTGTCCCGGAATCATGTGATCCCCTTTTGTGACCTTCTGACAAGCAAAGTTAGTGGGGAAGCCAGATTCACTTCACAACCATGTTATTAACTTGACAACAGCAGTGATTCACTTAACAACTGTAGCAAGAAAGGTCGTAAAATGGAGCAAAATAACTTGATTTAAATTGACATAAATTTTGGGCTCAATTGTGATTGTAAGTGGAGGACTACCTGTAATGTGTTTATATCAGAGGTCTTCAAAGTTGGCAGCTTTAAGACTTGTGGAATTCAACTCCCAGAATTCTCCAGCCAGCATAGCATAGTCTTAAAGCTGCCAGGTCTGGGGACCCCTGGTTTATATGATGCTTAATGCTCCACCATAATATTAAGGTAAATACTTTTTGTTTTAAATGTTTAAAGGTTTGCTATTAAATGTTTAAAGGTTTGCTATTTTTAGTGTGGCAGGTGGTTCTCATTTAATGACATTCAGCAACCATTCAAACTTATGACAGTGCTTGAACAGTGGTAGTAACAACTGTTCCTCATATTTACAGTACATTCAGAAAGTATTCAGACCAACTTCACTTTTGACAATTTTGTTATGCTGCAGCCTGATTCTACAGTTGTTGAAATTCATTTTTTTCCTCATTAATCTACACTCAGTTCCCCAAAATGACAAAGTGAAAACAGAATTTTAGAAATGTCTGTAAATTTATTTAATTTTTTTTAAAAAATTGCCACCCAACCTGACTGAGCTTGAGAGGATTTGTAAGGAAAAAGGGCAGAAAATCCCCCAATCCATTTGCGCAAAGCTTGTTGCGTCATGCCCCAAAAAACTTGAGACTGTAATTACTGCCAAAGGTGCTTCAACAAAGTACCGAGTGAAGGGTCTGAATACTTATGCCAATGTGATATTTCAATTTTTTTAAAAAAATTTTTTTTACAGACATTTCTAAAATTCTCTTTTCACTTTGTCATTATGGGATACTGAGTGCAGGTTAATGAGAAAAAAATGAATTTCAACAACTGTAGAATCAGGCTGCAGCTTAACAAAACTGACAAAAGTGAAGGAGCTCTGAATACTTTCTGAATGCACTGTGCATACTGTACAGAGTATAAGACACACCTTTTTACCCCCTAAAAGGGGGTGAAAATTTAGGTGTGTCTTATGCACCAAATGTAGCCCCGCCCAACCACTGCCCCCCGCCCCACCTTTGGCCTCTGCCTCCCAGCAGTTACCGTATTTTTTGGAGTATAAGACGCACCGGAGTATAAGACGCACCTACCTTTTTTGGTGAGGAAAAGAAGAAAAAGAAATCTCCCTCTGCCTCTGAGCAATTTTGCAGCAAACAGCAAACAGGCTGCTTTACTTTCAGTTTCATTTTCAGCATACCTTGATTAGCACAAGGAAAAAAAAATCTGCTCCAGCAATTTATCTTTGCAGCAAGCAGCAGAGCCCTGCCAAAACAGCTGAGAGCAAGTCAGCTGAGAGTGGGGAGGCTGATCCAATCAACTTGTGCTAATTAGGTGAAAGGAGCTATTTTTTCTTGCTGTTTGCTTGCAAGGAGGTAACTGCTGTGAGGCAGAGGCCAAAGAGTGGGGGCTAGTGGATGGGCGGGGCTACATTCAGTGTATAAGAAGCACCTAAATGTTCACCCCCTTTTAGGGGGGAAAAAGGTGTGTCTTTACTCCGAAAACTACGGTAGGTTGCAGGCTTGTGGCATCCTGTGATCATGTGGTCTCTGCTTATGATCTTGTTAGCTTCCTATAAGAAAAGTCAATCGGAAAACCACAAGAGGTCTCAAATGGTGACATGTTGCCCTTGGTTAAAAATCCAGTGATTCACTTAATGACAGTAACTGGGAATGCTGGAATTTCTGTTGCTAAGCAGTGCAATCATGTGATTTGTGCTTTATGATTGCGTTGAAATTCTGATCCTAATTACCATTGTTCAGGATTATCCGTATATCAATGAATTACTGATTTTAAGACCCCTGATATTTTTAAATTTAGATTGTAGGCTATTATTTATACTGACCATACATCTTTTATTCCGAACAGCTGCCTTTTAGATTTACTTCATTTTTTATTTTCTTGGTTTTGCTCTTATATTTTTCTTTTCTATATGAAAGTTATACACATAAACAAATTTATGTTTATAAACATTTTTTTTAAAAAAATCCTTATGAACCTTTTTCAGATTCACCCCTTTTTCAGGTTTTTCCTTTATTTTTTTCAAGAAAAAGTCAGTCACTGCAGGTTTTATATGTTTCAGATAAGCTAAAAATATGAGACATTATGTGTAATGGAAATTGAAGACCATATACCTGGGGAGGCAAACACTGTAAAATCAAAATTTTCCATTGTCTATCAAAACCATTTCATAATCTCCAAAGGAAGATTACACTATTTGATAATACTTGTTGCAGTTCCTCACTGCCGAATTCTGGAAGTTGAAGTCTATGCATTGTAAAGTTGACACAGCCCAGAAGCACCAATCTGGAGGTTTACACAGAAGCATTATAAATATGGGAGTGGCAGTCTATCTTATCTTCAACTCTTAGTTTCAGGAGGCTATGATGCACTAAAATCACATCTGGAAGCAAAATTTAGGATGGATGCAGATAAGCAAGTTGGAGGTTAATCCAAATAAAACAATTGTACTGAGAAGCAAGCATGAAGCTGGTTCTGAAAGAACTCCCCCTCCCTGAATTGTTTGGAAATTAAGACTGCTAACAGCATTTTCCTGCACAGTCCCTTTGGTTAAAGAAAACAGAAATAAAAGTAGGAAAGCATGTTCCAGCATGTTCTAAAGTCCTGACCGTTCAGGAAACATGATCAGGTTTTATAAAAATAGAAATAGATTATAATTAAAAGCTTTTCAGTGCATTGCATAGCTCTTGTTAATTAAAATTCTATAAGAGCAAAAGAAGAAGAGTCACAGGGCAGTTTCAGATGAGATTTTTATTCTGCATCTGCTTACCTGGAACAAAAATTATTATGCAAAATCATTGTCAACCTGTTCTTGTTGCCCACTGTTTTCCAGGATTTGTATTTTTGCAAATAAACCACTAAGAAACTAAAGATGAAGTAGCTGCACTTTTTTTTTGTGGTTCAGAATTGAGTTTGAAGGAAGGAAAGAAAGAATGCAGGCCAAAGTACATTCCTTTCAAAAATATATCAGCTGCATGTTCTTAAACTTCTTCCCAAGTTTGCACACAAGAGATTAAAAACTAACAAAGCAGCAATATCAGAACATACAATTATAGTTTGGAGTTTATATTTGTTAATGGCTTGGCTTTGATATTACAAAGAAGTCAGGTCATTGCCTTTCTCAATGGGTGCACAATGATATCCTGTCTTCAGCTTAACGTAGAGGGTAGTCCTCAAGTTACGGCCACAATTGAGCCCAAAATTTATGTTGCTAAGTGAAACATTTGTTAAGTGAGTTTGCTCCATTTTACGATTTTTCTTGCCACAGTCGTTAAGCGAATCACTGCATTTGTTAAGTTAATAACATGGTTGTTGAGTGAATCTGGATTCCCCATTGACATTGCTCGTCAGAAGGTTGCAAAAGGAGATTGCATGACCCTGGGACACTGCAATTGTCGTAAGTATGAGCCAGTTGCCAAGCATCTGAATTTTGACCACGTGATCATGGAGATGCTGCAATGATTACGTGAAAAACAGTCATAAGTCCCTTTTTTTCAGTACTGTTGTAACTTTGAAATGTCACTAAATGAACTGTTGTAAGTCAAGGAATACCTGTATATACCCTCAAAAGTTCTCACAGGTAACACATAGGAAGTCAAACTCCTTCCTTCAGTAAAATAGAAAGGAGGTTAAACAGGGAGCGAGGGGAGCAGGGGTGAAATGCTCCTGGTTTGGACCGGATTGCCCGATCCAGTAGCGATGGAGGTGGTTCGGAGAACCGGTAGCAAAAATCCCTGCCCCCACCCCCCAATTGCCCAACTGAGCCGTGCAATCATCAGAGGCTTTTTATTTTTAAAAGCATTTTTTCTACAACCTCTTTGGCCGAAAAAATGCTTTTAAAAGTAAAAAAAAAAGCCTCTGATGATCGCGTGGGCTAAGTTGGGATCATCAGAGGCTTAAAAAAAAAAAAAGAAAGCCTCTGCCGATCAGGCAAGTCAGCTGGGATCGTCAGAGGCTTTAAAAGCATTTTTTTAAAAACCTCTTCAGCCAGAGGTTGTAGAAAAAATGGTTTTAAAAGTTTAAAAAAAAAAAAGTTGGCCACGCCCACTCAGTCATATTACCACCCCCCCTCCCAAGCCATCCCCACAGAACTGGTAGTAACAAATTTTACATTTCACTACTGGAGTGGAGAGTTACCGTTAGGAATGAAGACTAGGAGGCTGTACAAAAACAAAAGTTGGGCTTTGAGGAAGGAATTTTGAAGAGGAAAAAGGACCATTCTAGATCTTAAGGACTGGTGGCACCAGGCGAGATGTTCATAGTGACACTCTCCACTGTAATAAAATCTCTGCCTTTCATTCTAGCTGATTCTTCCCAGTTTGCTTTTTTTCTCTTTTTTTGGAACCAACTAGTACCGATAGTCTTCAACTTATAACAGTTCATTTAGTGACTGTTCGAAGTTACAACGCCACTGAAAAGAATGATTTGTAGCCATTTTTCATACTTGCAACCGTTGCAGCATCCCCATGGTCGCATGATCAAAATTCAGATGCTTGGCAACTGACTCATATTTATGACGGTTGCAATGTACTGGAGTCATGTGATCAACTTTTGTGGCCTTCTGACAAGCAAAGTCAATGGGGAAGCCAGATTCACTTAACAACCGTGTGACTAACACTTACAGTGATTCACTTAATAAGTCTGTCGAGAAAGGTCATAAAATGGGGCAAACTTCATTTAGAAACTGTCTCGCTTAGCAGCAGAAACGTTGGACTCAATTGAGGTTGTAAGTCAAGGACTATATCTACATAGAAAGGACAATAGATGTGAAACATACCCCCCTCCCCCCCGGTTCCTTTCTTTTTTTTGATACTGGCTCTGTTGCACACTACATGAAGCCAAGTTTTGTTTGCTAACTACAATGTTAACATTACTTGTAAGTTATAAACCATTGTTTATAATTCCCAAACTTGGCTTTGTTCAACAGAGTAAACAGAAAGGCAAACTATATTTGGGTGATGCTAAATATTTTATTTCTTATGAGATCATCGGGCATTGAAGTCAGCTTAGTATATTTTGTTAATACAGCTACTGGCTTCTTACAAATGAGAGATAACAACTAGGAGGATGTTACTAGGGACAGGGCTTGCCACTCTGCTTGGCTGGGCACCTGGAAGTGAATAATAGTAGCCCTTAAACCAGAGGTCTTCAAACTTGACAACTTTAAGACTTTTGGACTTCAACTCCCAGAATTCTCCAGCCAGCTATGGACCAGTGTCCATTGTAAGATAAAGAGAAGGGGGGCCCATCATGCAAGCAAACCTGTGTAGCAAGGAAGAAAAGTAGGCAGTTTCTGTATCAATTTGCACGTGGGAGAGAATCCAGGAATCAGAAGTTTAATTTTCGTATCAGTATCTTACCTAACAATATGTCAATCTAATACTAGCCGATGCAAAGAAATACACTTTTGAAAAGCTGAGCTGACTGTCACTAACACATTAATAAAAACAGAGGGAGTGATACTAGCACTACTAGTAATTGTTAGTCTTATTTAAATCTATGTGCTGTGGACTCTTTCCAACTCAGGGATGCTTACAACCTGAGGTCACTAAAGTACTTCTGAGGTAATGCTTTCAAGCCATGAATCTCCTTTCTTCTTATCTTTGCCCTACATTTCAAACTGCTAAATATAATACCTCACACTTCTCCCTGTTGTAGGACATCTTCTTCCCCTCTGTACAATCGTAATAACCATTGCTATGCACAAGGCAAAATGATCAAAGTGAGGGGGTGACCACCTGACGCTTAGCAAATGTTTCGTGCACCTGTGGAAAAGTCCCTGCCCAAATCTTCCTAATATAATTCATTGAGTTAATCAGCAAACCATATAAAAGATTTCATGGACTTTAATGAGTTTAAGAGGCCACTGGATAAAGTTCACTCCCAGCAGAAAGGCACGGAGCTTACCTACACAATGGGAAATGAGAATATTCATTGTGGAATCAAGCAATGGGGGGAGAAAAAAATAGCTCAAAGGAAAGCATATAAAGTTGTAGGCAGTAAAGTTGGTATGTGGTACCAAGAGAAAAGTCCCAAAGTCAGCAATACAGTAACAGCAGTAGCCTTTCAACCTGGTGGTCTATTGATTAATTTTATTCAGGGAGCAACCTTGGGTCACTTCTTCCCTCCCAACCTTTCCTATCATCTCACAACCTTCTGAAACAGAAGAAAACTGAAAGATGATAGCAGGCCCAGGTTTATTTGGTAAGATTTTGTTTATTCTGAGTTCAAGCTTGATTTATTGAGGAACATTGTGCTATGCATTTTTTTTTTCAATTTCCTCAACAAAGGGTCACATAAAACGTTTTCACGACAGCTATTGTTTCTGTTCCTAAAGAAAAAAATCACTTCAAAAATTGGTAGGTAAAAAGACATTCCGAGCTGACACCAACTAGAATTCATTTTTGAATATTTGCATAAACATCTCTCTTTAAAAAGAAACAATGCTGTCCTTTTTTCCATTTCCCCCTAAATTTATAAATATTTTTATTGGGCAAAAATATCTATGGATTCTTAATCATCCAAGTCATGGTTGTCCCAAGGGTGCTTTTCAAAAAGCAACTGGATTTTCTTGGGGTTTTTTTCCCCTGAAAGTGTTTCGCTTCTCATCCGAGAAGCTTTTTCAATTCTGAAGTGAAGTGAAGTGAAACATCTTCAAGGGAAAAAAAAACTAAGGAAGTCCAATAATCTTTTAAAAAAGCATCTTTGGGACTATTTTTATTGGGCCAAAATGTTTTATGACACAAGTGCAAGTTTTTAAGTTTCTAAGAACACTTCATCACAATATTCTGAAGTCTAATTTTAAAAAATGGTGAAGTGAAAGGAAAAAATATCTAATCTGTGTTAGGTAGTATTATCTGAAACTAAGAGAAAATTTTTAGGATGCAAACTGAGTCTCATTAGATGGAGAATGGTGTTACGCCACTTAAGGGTTCTACTAAAACTGTCAGAAAAGAAGAAAGAAATCAAATGTTTATAATGTCCCTATTTCTGGAAATATAATTTCTAGCTCCATAATTCTTCCCGGTGAAAATTCTAGAGATTGAGAGCCACTATTATCTGGTTTTTGTACTTACCAATAACTTTTTAAAAAATGTTATATAGATATGCTCTGCTTTGATATATTTCAGAAAACTATCAATTGTATAATTTCTATTGAAGACAGCAATTATTATTGAATGCATTATGATTTTTTCTTCTTCTTCAAAACATGTTTTTGATTAGTAGTTACTTCTTTTCTACTTTGTTTTTTGTATTTTTATTCTTGTGTGGTTTAAATGTTATAATTTACGCAATAAATAAAATAAAATTATGTAATCTGTTGTTCTGATGCTAGTTCCAAGTCACCACCCCAGGTTTTGAAAATGTTCCAATCCTTGAAAAAAGATTCTATTGGAATTCTAGTCACATAAGAATAACAACACCCCTTTGATTTAATTTTTTTTTGCAAGTGGTGAAATGAATAAAATCGGAAATTGCGCAATAGGAACAATTAGTAAAATTATTTCTATAGCTGACCAGTAGTCCCAGTCATCTTTTTCACTCCAAAATGAAATTTTAAAAAAACTCAAATCCCCTCCTACTTTCCTTTAGAAAGTCACAAATTCAGGTCAAGTCTTTATGTTTCAATTGCTGGATTTAATTCCAAATCTTTTCTCCAAGACAGGACATTTTGCAATCTTCTTAATACAGGGGGAAAAAAGAACTGGAAAAGAATGTAAAGTACGCAGCACTTCATTAATTTGAGGCATGCCAAAAAGGCAGCCTAAATAAAATAAAACAGCTGCAAGTTTAAAAATCCAAATAACAAAAACTGACAAATAACAAACAATTGTCTGTTCTTTACTCAAAGAATTGTAGTTTGCTGCTTCCAAAGCAACTATCGATTCCTGCTACAGTCTTTAACTTTTGGAAGCAATCATATAATTATTTCTCTGTCTGTGTTGTATTGGAATGCAAGCTTCTTAGGTTAATAAATTAGACTCCTGCTCGATTGGTTTCTGTTGCTTCCTACTTCACTTATTGTCCCTCTGCAGAGGTCCACTTGTTCCACATCAACCTGCAGATGCAGGGCAAAGTCACTTCTTCTTTGTTTCTTTGCAAGCCACAACGTAGCGTTGAGCTACATTGAGGGGGGGAGAGTAGCCATCTGCATAGCTGGTATCTTCAAAGAGGACTGAGTAGTCATCTTGGGGCTGAGGCCAAGAGAGAAAATGGATTTAGTTACCTCCTACAGAGGGATGGCCATTCATTCATCCTCTCCACTGGATTATTAAGCAGCTTCCTTTTCTTCTCAGTCTTCTCCTTACTTCATCTGTCTCTATCTCCCTTCTTCCTGTTCTTTCCCACACTTTTCTGGTTATTTCCACATTTCAGTCCTGCAGCACTGAACTATCTTACTAAAAGTTGCATCTTACTAATACAAACAAAAGCTTTCTTAGACCCTAATTATGAATGGATTGGGGAAATTTTCAGAGAGGTTCCTGTTTTCCTGTATCCAGAGCTACAAAGAACATGGACTCTCATACATGACTTCGTAACAGTCATTTGCCAACTTCATCTCTTTCATCTCTCTCTCTCTCTCTTTCTCTCCATATCTATCTATCTATCTATCTATCTATCTATCTATCTATCTATCTATCTATCGTGTTTTCCTGAAAATAAGACTGGTCTTTTTTTTTGCCTCCAAAAGAGGCACCAGGTCTTATTTTCAGGAGATGTCTTCCACTGTCTCACCTTGCAGCGGCAACACCGTCAGCCCCGCCCAGCAGGAGCCCTTGTGGCTGATGGCCACTTCTTCTGTGGCCACTTGCTGCTGCTCGTGCACGTCGCCATCAGAGGCCTTCAGGCAAGGCCTTTATAGCCGAGAAACGAGCTCCGGATTGACACGCGCAGTGCCCCCAGCCTCTGTTTAGATGTCAAAGGCCTTCAAAGGCATCAATCTGGAGCTTGTTTCTCAGCTTCAAAGGCCTTTCCAGAAGGCCTCTGATGGTGAAATGGAAGCTGGGTATGACGCACACAAGTGGCAGAAAGGAGCCACAGAAGTGGGCCGGAAAGGCGAGGCAGGTGTCAGTGTCCGAGGCTTGGCTGCAACTGTCTGAAGGTAAGCAGCTCAACCCACCCCCATCCCCACTTGATTTTTACCTGTGCGCCTCACCCCGTGCAACCAGGTGCAACCCGAGTGGGCATGACCTTAACTAGGGCTTAATTTTTTTTTGGGGGGGGGATAGGGCTTATACTGGGTACACATGTAAAAATCAAGCTAGGGCTTATTTTCGGGAAAGGTCTTATCTGTCTTCTATCTATATATCTATCTCTTGAAGGTTATATCCCAAATTTCATAATTACCATAAAACATGTAATGCGTAACAAGTAATGAAGTAGCAATTACAATTATATACCCCTGCATTCACAGATTTAATAATGATTTAATTTTATTTAATTAATATTTTTATTTATTTATTTAATATTTATTAATATTATTTAATTAATATTTAATTTAATTATTTAATAATTACAAATAAAATATTTTTCCTTCCACACACTAGCAACTTAGCTACTTCACCATTATGCCTCAACACATTTACAATAATTGTCGATCCAGAATGCAACATCTCCCATTGTTGCTTCTCAACTAATTGTGACTTAGCTTCTTTTTTTTTTTTCTTAGAAAGCTTGACTTTCAAATCTATTTCCCTTCTATCTGTACTTCTAATTTAAGACAGAGACGGATATTCCTGCTAAACCAGAAATATGATAACTAAGGGACAAAGCAATGTAACACTGAGCAAGTGAAATTCCAGCGCTGAAGAAAACATCAAGGGTTTTGTATTTGGCAAAATGAGATGGTGAGAGAACAAATAAGTTCAGAGCAATTTTCTATAAAGAATTTTCAGAGGTAGTTGGTTTGGAGGACAAGGGGTTGTCACAAAGAAGAGAAAGTCAAGCTATTCTCCAAAGTACCTGAAGGCAGGACAAGAAGCAATTTATTGAGGAAAACTCCTACAGTCTCTTCCTTACCCGCTGAGGTGGAGCGTGGATAAGGGCTCGGTAGAAGCAGGTGGTTTGTGGGTACAAGGCCAGGACCAACTGGTCCTTCTGGAACAAGGCCTCGGGGTCTGTTTCAGGATTGGCCTTCCACTGAGGCAGAGGGATGATGCGACGTCGGCTCAAGGTATGACGCCTGTGGAAAAGCAGAAGTCAAAATGAGCAGATTTCTCACAAAACCCCCATAATTCAGGGCCAAAATATGTGGGGGGAAGGGCTGAGGGACACAGGTGAATTTCAGGAAGCAGACTGGGGAACTCTCAAGGCCAAAACATGCAACATTCTCTTCTGAACATTCTCCCATCAAAGATCAGGATAACCCCAACCTTGCTGGACTCTCACAAGGCCACAAAGGCTTGGTTATGTACTGGGGCCTGGGTCCCCAAGTGTGTTAAGGGCCCCATATCTATTGCAATAGTTTTACTTAACAGCTATATATATTTATTCTTGATTATTTAATGTTTTTTTGATGTAGGCCGCCCAGAGTCACTGATTGAGATAGGTGCCTATTGAAATTAATTAAATAAAATATACATACGTTTCATTTAATTATAAATATATTTAAGGTTAAATAAAGTGAATATGCATGCACTACTGACATATATTTAATTCTCCCCCTAATCACAGTAGAAATTTTGAGAAGTATTTTGAAAATCTCTTTCAAAGCTTCTAGGTCCTGGGCCTGACAAGGCGTACCTCTGCCTTTAATAATCCCTATAATCACTTACTCTTTTCCTTCTTCATCAATGTCATCCACCTCATATCTG
The DNA here is from genome assembly GCA_022577455.1 of Arizona elegans. NCBI lineage: Eukaryota > Metazoa > Chordata > Lepidosauria > Squamata > Colubridae > Arizona > Arizona elegans. The sequence continues at coordinate 127,865,460 of JAKOOJ010000004.1, forward strand.
AAGAAGAGAAAATGTTGAATGAGAGTTTGAAGAAATCCAAATGGAATGCCCCCAGAGAAAAAGTAACCAAGATGAATTCTCACACAACACGTCCATGAGATAGTTAAAAGGTCAAAACCCACCTTCCTTTGGTTCATTTATTTCTTCAGATTAGAGTGAGAAGTTAAAGCATGCTAGTAAAACTTTGCAACCTGCCAGAAAAATGTGGTTAATGCACCTTAGAAAGATAACCAATAATAACAATTACCAGCACAGAATCTTGTCTATTATTTGTGCAAATGTTAGCATGTGTCTCAATGAAGCTCTGCAGTTATTTCTGGTACTGCAGTGAAAGGAAAGAGACCTTCCTCAAAGTAGGTGTAACCTGCAGAATGGGTTAGTACTGACTTCTTTAATATTGTAATGATTTAGCACATAAGAATCTTATGTTAGCATGGGGAGACATGACTGAAAGACCAAAGGCTATGACTAAGCAGGACTAGCTAGCCACTTCCCTCATTAAAAAACAAAAACAAAAAACCCTTTGGAACCTAAATTTAGAGCCTCTGTTAGCAACATTTAGGTTAGGAAAATTGGGGTTCCTGACTAAAAAGGATCCCAGAAAACCAATGATTTTAAATTGTCAATCAACTTATTTTCTCTTTTCTGCCCTCTCCTATTCTCATCCTGTCTTAGGATCATTCCATTTCAACTTGAGAAAGTGGTGGCAGTTGAAGGCTAAAGAAGAAAAGATCTGGGATGACATAGAAAACCTATACACGGTCTATGAAGGCCTTTTTTAAAAAAAGATGGTTTTCCCATGTCTTCAAAATCAATGCAACACATTTCTGACTTCTCAGACAAGAATCTCTTTTGGACCCTTGTGCCGATTCATATAGTAGTTTAGGCTCAACAGGCATGAAGCACATAGAATAAAAAAACCACACTTTATTGTTACTTTAAATATACACTGATCAGCATACATTAAAATGAAATTTTGTTGCATTCATTTGTTGCATAACCATTATGCATATACCCACATTCACACACATGTATAATGCAAAGAAACATCACAGTCCAGTTCAGATGTACACATATACATGGCAGAAACCTTCCCCGAATCTTACGAATTTAAAAGATGGATGACATAAGGGACAAAGCTATTATGGAATCTGGTAGTCCTGCTAGAAATACTTTGAAACCTCCTGCCCAAGGGAAGCAACAGAAACAGACTGTAAAGTGGATGTGTGGGGTCTCTAACAATGCTCTGAGCTCTAAGTGCACAGTGCTTATAAGCAGTATCTTGAATAATAGGAAGCGAGCTTCCTATAATCTTCTCAGTTGTCCTTACCACTCTCTGTATGGACTTTCTAGCTGAGGCACTGTGGCCACCAAACCAAACAGTGATGCAGTTTGTTAAAACGCTCTCAAGCATGTCCCTGTAAAAAGTGGCCAGGACAAAAGGAGAAAGATGTGCTCTCCTCATCAGACGCAGGAAATGCAGACATTGGTTTGCAAGCTTCACTAAAGTAACGTATGAAGAAATCAAGTCAGATTGTTGATTATCTGCACCTCCAGATACTATTGAACCACCTCCACAGCTATAGCCTTGATACAAAGTGGAGTATGATTATGCCATCTCTTTCTAAAATCAACAATGATCTCCTTTGTTTTGTTAACATTCAAAGCCAGGTTATTTTATTGCACCCATCCACCAATACCTTCACCTCTTCCCTATAAGAATTTGCATTGTCATCCCAGATAAGACCCACCGTTGCCGTGTCATCCACATACTTCACAATTCATAGCAGACTTGGCACAGCAGTAATGAGTCATCTAGGTGAACAGTAACAGACTCAAAAGACACAACCCTGTGGGGAACCTGTACTCAAGGAGATGGAATTGGAAACTTTTCTTTCAACTTGCACGAACCGGGGCCTATCAATAAGGAAATCAAGTATCCATATACACCATGCGTGCATACACCCACACATACTGTAGTATTGCCAAATTTATTCTCTTTCAGGACAGACTGGTTTTGAATACACACATACACACCACACAACAATCTAATGCCAATCTAAACTTTGGGTGACTACCATATTTTTTGGACTATAAGACACACCAGCGTATAAGACACACCAGGATTTCGAAGAGGTAAGTAAGAAAAAAAGGGTTTTGCCCTCCCCAGCCCCCAGGAGCACTCTGGAGGCCTCCCAAACCCTCTGAGCCCCATTTTTCGTAAAAACAGGCCTGTTTTTGCAAAAAAACAAAACAAAACCAAAAACGGGGCACACAGAGGGTTTGGGAGGCCTCCAGAGTGCTCCTGAAGGCTGGGGGAGGGCAAAAGCGCCCCCGTTTTTTGCAAAAATAGGACAAGCAGGGCGGGGCTTCGGGAGGCTAAAAATGGCTGTATTCGTTGTATAAGATGCACCAACATTTCCACCCTCTTTTGGGGGGGGGGAGTGCATCTTATACTCCGAAAAATACAGTATATGGGCAAGCCCATTCAGCAACGTTTTTGGAAGTTGTTTTCCGCTGTCTTTTTCTTGGACTGAGACAATGATGGCCTAAGGTGGCTTCTATGCTCAAGGCAGGTGTGACACTCCTAATCCAGCACCTTAATCATTAGACCAAGATGGCCTTTACCTACCATATCTACATACTTCAAAATGACTGTTTCCAAGACAAACAACTACTGTTCTTAATTACCAAAACACTATCTATTAACGTAAAAACGCTGTCTATTAAAGTAAAAAACAACAACCTGAAGACTCTCAATGCCACTATCCTAGTCCCACGAATACTTACTTGTTGGTGGCATGATTGTAGCTCACAGCCTCAGCCAAGATCCACTGCTCATCCCCATCAACAGCCTTGACACGAGCTGCCACTTTATCTCCCGGTTTGGCCACATAATCACTAGAGGCAGGGATGGCACCACAAAGGGGAGGCGGCCTGCATAAAAAAACAGACAAAAGGATCTAATCCATGGCTGAAGAGGGACTTCAGGTGCTCAGAACCCACCACACCTTCCCAGCAATTACTTTTCTCCAGGCTTCCCAATCCACAATGGAAGAGTCATGGCGCTCTGCTGGAGAAGAGTCATCAGCACTCCACGGCGCATGGTTTTGCGTGGCGGCTCGGAGTCATTGTAGAGGCCAGCAATCTTGGCAGCTGTGTTAAGAGAGAGGGAAGCAGACCAGAAAAGTTTGTAACTATCATTAGGGACAGAAGTGTCTCAACCAGTAGTGTCTCAACAACACGAATGAATGAATGAATGAATGAAATAATTATCGCTCAATCAATCAATCAATCAATCAAAGGCAAAACCAGATGGTTTAATCTTAGAAAACAGCACTTTTAATATTCCAAGGGAGTAAACTTTGCAGGCAGTCTCCCAGCTTTTAGATAAACCTGTCAATCTTATTCACTTCCATATCAAGAACACAGTAACTTTATGCCCTAAAACAATATGAAAGAAGAGACGGGAGCACTGTGTAGGCAAACTTGAGGTCTTGAATGTAAGGAGAGATATAATCTAAATAAAAAGAAGAGTTGATGTTGCAAAGACTTTTCATTGTACATATTGAACACTCCAGGCAAATATCATCTTACGGCACTCAATTTCTTGTAAATTTACTTCAGAAAAGTGTTTGGTCCTATCCCTACCCTTCCGAGGTAGGTAAAATGAGGACCCGGATTGTGGGGGCAATAAGCTGACTTTGTATAAAAAGAACACCGCTTGGGGTGGGGGTGAAAGCCCTACTAAGCAGGTATATACAAAAGTATGAAGGCTATTGCTTAACGCATTGTAAGCCGCCCTGAGTCTCCGGAGAAGGGCGGCATATAAATCAAACCAATAAATAAATAAATAGAGCACCATTCCCCAACTTATTCAGGATCTGTTTGGGTTTACGTGCTATGCTGCACATAGTTTGTTAAATATGGCCCAATAGTTTGGTTTGCCATGAATCAGCTTGTTCCTCAAATATACTTAAAGACAAGATTTAGATTCTAAATAGATTTAAAATGATTTTTTTAACCCAGCAACAGAAACCAATTAGCCTCATCAAAGTAACACTTCATTTTTTTCCAATTTTTCTACCTATTTCTTGGAAGCAGCAAAGAATTCTTATTCAATTTCTTTCTGGAACAAGCAGATTAGGATTACCAGAACTGGACTGCAAAAATATAGATAACCACTAAATGGCAGCAAGGCATTGAAGTATTACACTGTATATTTATTTGATACCTTCTGATGACTAAATGTTTGCAATCCAGATCTGAAATAGAAATAGAATAGAAATAGAATAACAGAGTTGGAAGGGACCTTGGAGGTCTTCTAGTCCAACCCCCTGCACAGGCAGGAAACCCTACACCACTTCAGACAAATGGTTATCCAACATCTTTTTAAAAATTTCCAGTGTTGGACCATTCACAACTTCTGCAGGCAATCTGAAAGCATTAGACTTGAGTACAGGTTGTCCTTGACTTATGACCATTTGTTGAGTGACTAAAATTTCGATGGTGCTTAATAAACAATGGTTATGACTGGTTCTCAAAGTTCCATCCATCCCAGCACCCTTGCAATCATATGATTTTAATCTGGGCATTTAGCAACCAGCTCATTCTTGAAATTGGTTGTTGTGCTCTGCAAGCCCTGATTGCAATTTGTTGGCTTCCCCATCAATGGGGAAGCCGGCAAGGAAGGTTGCAAGTCCCTGGGATAATTCTCTCCCCCCCACACCATTTCCCCTAGCCCATCTGCTCTTGTTCCACACTGGCCACTCCACATACTGGCATCCCTGCACATCCCCCTAAGTTTCACCTCCCTCACACCCTCTCCCTCTTATCTACTTGCCTGTTTGCAAGCTGCTTGTGACTTGCAACTCCCAACTGGCTTCCCCAATGACTTTAATTGTGGGAAGCCAACTGGAACTTGCGAGGATGATGATGGTAATGGTGATGATTAGCGTATGGCTAATACAATAGCCAGGAGACCACAACTGTATTACAGAATACTAGTTTGGCTTGCCAAGGTACCAGCCCGCTTATAGGAAATGCTTGGGCACTTCCCAAGGTCCACCAGAGGAGGGCGAGCTGGCTTCACACTGGAAAGACGAATGGCTTTTCCTGCAGCTTCACCCAAGGCAATAGGGAAGGTTCACACTGTAAGAACTGACTGCTGCACAGAGCACCAGTTTGTGTTCCCCCCCCCCCACACTCCGAAGTGGTACCTATCTAATTACTTGCATAGAACATGCTTTCGAACTATTAGGTGGACAGAAGCTGAGGTGAGTGACAGGAACTCACCCTGCCACGCAATGCTAGGGTTCAAACCACCAGAACCGAGAACCGTCTCCAACGTCATTAAGCCACTGAGCCACCGTGTATCCTTGTTGTGAGGATGTCCTTGCATAACAACTGCTGCAATTCAGTTAATGGACATTGGAATTGTAGGGATTGTTGTCACTAAGCAATGCAATCACGATTTATGACTGCATCGCTTAGCAACAGAAATTTTGATCCCAGTTGCTATCATACTTGAAGACTATCTTTATTAATGGAAGACAAGTCCACACAAAAAATGCACATGCATACTTTTTTTTAGGCTGCTTGAATAATTGAAACTTTTTAAATCTTGGGATAGCACCCAATATTTTGCAACAGCTCAAGCATCTCATTTGCTCTTCCTTTTTCAGAGCTTTTTATCACTCACCAATTCGCCGTTCTTCCAGAAGAGATTTTATCTCAGCAATCTTGTCCAAGTCCTTGCGCAGGATGCTGGGTAAAGAGGGCAAAGAAGCAACATGAAAAGGAGTCTCTTTCTCTCCTTAGAAGCATTCAATTGAGATATACTCACTTGCATTCAGCTTCTGCATCAGCCTTAGCTGTTGTATAAAGGCCACGTAATTTCGTCCGATAATATGGAGAGACTAGACAGAAGAAACACAGGCAGGTAATATTGAGGTCCCATAAAAATCTAATTATCTATTGTTCTAAGCCAAGTCCCAAAGGTGCATTTTCAGGAGGCAACTGGACTTTCTTGTTTTTCTTTGAAAACATTTCGCTTCTCATCCAAGCTTCTTCTTCTACTCTAACTGGATGGTGGGAATGGAAGGATTTATTTTCAACGACTCTCTAGAAGAATGCAAATGACCAGCTGTCAGCAAGGAATATAAATCCTTCCATTCCCCACCATCCATTCAGAGTTGAAGAAGCTTCTTGGATGAGAAGCAAAACTTCTTCAAAAAAAAAAAAACCAAAAAAAAAAAACAAGGAAGTCCAATTGCCTCCTGAAAAAGCACCTTTGGGACAACCATGACCTGGATGACTGAGGATCTCCACAGATGTTCTAAGCCAAGGTTTGCTTCATCAAGTTTGTCTGAATATATTAAAACTGAATTAGCACAACACTGTGAGCCATAATCTAAAGTGTAGAAGTGACAAGTCAGGCTCACCTGACACATTAAGCTAAAATCAAATATACCACATATTCTACATATATCAGGCAAAATTCTATTTTGACTAAGAGTATCTTGTACAGACTCTTTCAAGGATTGCTGCCTTGTCATGGCGAAGGGGTTTGTGTAGCTCAATGAAGCTATGAGCTATGCCGTGCAGGGCCACCAAGATGGACAGGTCGTAGCAGAGAGCTCTGACAAAATGTGACCCACTGGAGAAGGAAATGGCAACTCACTCCAGTATCTTTGCCATGAAAACACCATGGAAAGTACTAAAAGGCAAATAGATATGACGCTGGAAGATGAGCCCCTCAGGTCGGAAGGTGTCCAATATGCTTCTGGGGAAGAGCAGAGGGCTAATACTAGTAGCACCAGAAAGAGTGATGCGACTGGGCCAAAGCCAAAAGGATGCTCAGCTGTGGATGCATCTGATGGTGAAAGGGAAGTCCAATGCTGTAAAGATCTATTCTCCATAGGAACCTGAAACTTAAGATCCATGAATTAAGGCAAGCTGGACATGGTCAAACAAGAGATGAAAAGACTGAACATCGACATCTTAGGAATCAGCAAACTAAAATGGACAGGAATGGGTGAATTTAATTCAGATGACCATCAGGTATACTACTGCGGACAAGAATCCCTTAGAAGAAATGAAGTAGCCTTCATAGTCAAAAAAAGAGTAGGAAAAGCAATACTGGGATACAATCCCCAAAATGACAGAATGATCTCAGTTCGAATCCCTTAGAAGAAATGGTGTAGCCTTCATAGTCAATAAAAGAGTAGGAAAAGCAATACTGGGATACAATCCCCAAAATGACAGAATGATCTCAGTTCGAATCCCTTAGAAGAAATGGAGTAGCCTTCATAGTCAATAAAAGAGTAGGAAAAGCAATACTGGGATACAATCCCCCAAATGACAGAATGATCTCAGTTCGAAACCCTTAGAAGAAATGGAGTAGCCTTCATAGTCAATAAAAGAGTAGGAAAAGCAATACTGGGATACAATCCCCAAAATGACCGAATGATCTCAGTTCGAATCCCTTAGAAGAAATGGAGTAGCCTTCATAGTCAATAAAAGAGTAGGAAAAGCAATACTGGGATACAATCCCCAAAATGACAGAATGATCTCAGTTCGAATCCAAGGCAAACCATTCAATATCACAGTAGTCCAAGTCTATGCCCCAACCACTGGTGCTGAAGAGGATGAAATTGACCGGTTCTATAAAGCCCTAGAGTACCTTATAGAATTAACACCAAAAAATGATGTCCTTATCATCATGGGGGATTGGAATGCTAAAGTAGGAAGCCAAAAGATAATCGGAATAACAGGCAAGTTTGGCCTTGGGAGTACAAAATGAAGCAGGGCAGAGGCTGGCAAAATTTTGTCAAGAGAATACGATGGTCATAGCAAACACTCTTTTCCAAGAACCCAAGAGACGACTCTACACATGGACATCACCAGACGGTCAATACAGAAATCAGATTGATTATGTGCTCTGCAGCCAAAGATGGAGAAGGTCTATATAGTCAATAAAAACAAGACCAGGAGCTGATTGTGACTCAGATCATGAGATTCTAATTGCAAAATTTAGGCTTAAATTGAAGAAAGGGGAAAAGCACTAGGCCACTCAGGTATGAACTAAATCATATCCACAATTAATATACAATAGAGGTGACAAATAGATTTAAGGAATTAGATCTGATAGACAGAGTACCCGAAGAACTATGGATGGAGGTTCGCAACATTGTACAAGAGGTAGCAATTAAAACCATTCCAAAGAAAAAGAAATGCAAGAAAGAAAAATGGCTGTCTGAGGAAGCTTTGCAAATAGCTGAGGAAAGAAGGGAAGCAAAAGGCAAGGGAGAAAATTGAATGCAGAATTCCAGAGAATAGTTAGAAGAGATAAGGATGCCTTCTTAAATGAACAGTGCAAAGAAATAGAAGAAAACAATAGAATAGGGAGGACCAAAGATCTCTTCAAGAAAATTGGAGATATGAAGGGAACATTTTATGCATGACAAAGAACCAAAATGGCAGGGACCTAACAGAGGCAAAAGAGATTAAGAAGAGGTGCAAAATTACACAGAACCATACAAGAACGAACTTAACATCCCTGATAACCATGATGAGGTGGCCACTGACCTCGAGCCAGACATCCTAGAATATGAAGTTCAAATGGTCCTTAGGAAGTCTGAGCAAAACAAAGCTAGTGGAGGTGACAGTATTCCAGCTGAGCTATTCAAAATCTTAAAAGATGATGCAGTAGAAGTGCTAAACTCAATTTGTCAGCAAATTTGGAAAACTCAACAGTGGCCACAGGATTGGAAAAGGTCTGTTTACATTCCAATTCCAAAGAAAGGCAATGTCAAAGAATGTTCAAACAATCGCACCATTGCACTCATTTCACATGTTAGGAAGGTTATGCTTAAAATCCTACAAGCTAGGCTCCAGCAGTATGTAGATTGAAAATTACCAGAAGTACAGCTAAGATTTCGAAGAGGCAGAGAAACTAGAGATCAAATTGCCAACATAGGCTGGATCATGGAGAAAGCTAGGGAATTCCAGAAAAACATCTACTTCTGCTTCATTGACTATGCTAAAGCCTTTGACTGTGTGGATCACAACAAATTGTGGCAAGTTCTTAAAGAGATGGGAGTACCAGACCATCTTATTTGTCTCTTGAGAAACCTATATGCGGGTCAAGAAGCAACAGTGAGAACTGCGACATGGAACCACTGATTGGTTCCAAATTGGGAAAGGAGTCCGGCAAGGCTGTATACTGTTGCCCTGCCTATTTAACTTATATGCAGAGCACATCATGAGAAAGGCGGGGCTAGATGAATCAAAAGTTGGAATTAAGATTGCCGGGAGAAATATCAACAACTTCAGATATAATAAATAAAATAAAACAAATAACTTTATTGTCACTGTACGTGTATACACAGTATACCCATACAACGAAATTCACTTAACAGCCATTTTATTTTATTTATTAGGTATGCAAATGATGCCACTTTAATGGCAGAAAGTGAAGAGGAACTAAAGAGCCTCTTGATGTGGGTGAAGAAGGAGAGTGCAAAAGTTGGCTTGAAACTCAACATTAAGAAAACTAAGATCATGGCATCCGGCCCTCTCAATTCCTGGCAAATAGATGGGGAAGAAATGGAGGTACTGACAGATTTTATTTTCCTAGGCTCCAAGATCACTGCAGATGGGGACTACAGACAAGAAATTAAAAGGCGCTTGCTCCTGGGGAGGAAAGCTACGGTAAATCGAGACAGCATACTAAAACGCAGAGACATCATCCTGCCAACAAAAGTGTGTATAGTCAAGGCTATGGTTTTCCCAGTTGCAATGTATGGCTGTGAAAGTTGGACCATAAGAAAGGCTAAGTGCCAAAGAATTGAGGCCTTTGAACTATGGTGCTGGAGAAGATTCCTGTGAGTCCCTTGGACTGCAAGGCGATCAAACCAGTCAGTCCTAGAGGAGATCCACCCTGAGTGCTCTTTAGAAGGCCAGGTCCTGAAGATGAAACTCAAAAACTTTGGCCACCTAATGAGAAGGAAGGACTCACTGGAGAAGTGCCTAATGCTGGGAAAAATTGAGGGCAAAAGAAGAAAGGGATGACAAAGAACGAGGTGGCTGGATGGAGTCATTGGAACAGTAGGCGTGAGATTAAATGGACTTCAGAGGACAGGAAGGCCTGGAGGAACGTTGTCCATGGGATCGCGATGGGTTGGACACAACTTCGCAACTAACAACATCATCATCTCGTATAGAAGACATGAGAAAGATCTAAGGCCTAAAGAATATAACAGAAAATAAGATCATTTGTTCTGATATGTAAACAACAGCCCAACAAGTTTAATTTTCTACAATGCTCAGCAAGTCATGGGAAGCCCATTCATTAGCTAGATGACGTACTCTAGATTATACATAATTCTGTATATATTCAATCTGCTGTCTGTTTATCCTTTTTTAATAATTTAAAAAGCACCATTTTATTACTCAGTGCAGGGTCGAGAGAGCCCTAAGTGTGGTCTGGGTAGGGAAAAACAACAATACATTTTAAAACTAGGTTTAAAATGTATTTCAAAGACATAATCATTCATTATTCATTACTGAAAGCATATTATTGTTTCAATCTGCAAAATGGACCGTATTATTTCATTCTCAAAATACACTTTGCAAATTGGTCTCTTGTGAGGTAGAATTCAGGAAGAATGAGCAGCCCTAAGGATCATCTACTGCAAATTAATTTAATATGCACAAGCAATTGGCCAGAACATTTTCCAATTCAAGATTTTCTAGAAAACGCTCACCCATTTTCCTCTAAGAGGAAAACTTTAGCTCCAAACCTTTTCCAACTCCAGAGTATTCTTTCTGCAGTCACTAAATTGTTTAATTTCTCTGTTGCCTGTTGCCTTTTATATGCAGCAAAGAATGACTCCCACTGCCTACAAGCTTCAGAACCTCCATGGCCATTGCTACTATTAGCAATTGTTAAAGAGTAACGGTAGTTGAATAAACTGGCTCAACTGACTCTCTCTAGCACCTGGGGAATACAACAGACTCAAAATGTTGCATCACAAAGGATTTCTAGGGAAAGTGTTACAAGGTTGGCATTTTCCACTCACTCTTGTTCTCTGTCTGCATCCGTTCATGTGTTTTCTGGATATTCACAAGATTATGTTCACTTCTTGATCGTTCCTCCTAGCAACAAAAAGAGTTTCTGGTTAATTATTTGGACAATGTGATTTTTATTTTAGCACACAGGGTGTATTCCTTGGCTTGAAGTTATCCCACCACACCAGTTTCATGCTTTCCTTTCATCATTATTATATAGACACTTTGGTGCATTACTAAAACAAGATGTGGGCCCAAATGAAAAGATACCCTCCCTTTCTAAAAATGCAAAAGGAAAGACTTCTCCTTTCCACATCATTGGCTATGATAAGCTAAGTAAGCTCGTGTTACATACAGCCTTAATATTGGGGCGTGTGTGTGTGTGTGTGTGTGTGTGTGTGTGATCACATTACCTGGGTCTGTTTGATAAGCTGGTGCAGTTCTCCTAGGAGCTCAGCAATTCTGGAATCAGCTGATACCAAAGCCATGTTGCTGAAGGAAATGTAAAATGGGAGAAAGGAATTTCTCTCAAATCAATTGTCATTATAACATTTTGGAAAAACTACATTGCTAAATCTTAAAACATTAATAAAGGAATACAGCACTTTCAGTCTCAAAGGTGCTTTTTCAAAAGGTCATTGGAAAAAACAGTCCAATTACCTTTTGAAAAGGCAACTTTGAGACAATATGACCTGGATGACTAAGAATCTCTCCACAGACAAGTACTTTTAGCATATCCTACATTTGGTGCAAATAAGTTTTCATAATGAAGAATAGAATAGAATAGAATAGAATAGAATAGAATAGAATAGAATAGAATAGAATAGAATAGAATAGGAATAGGAATAGGAATAGGAATAGGAATAGGAATAGAATAGAATTTTATTGGCCAAGTGTGATTGGACATACAAGGAATTTGTCTTGGTGATAGTGTTTTTCTGTATCATGGGAAGAACTAACTTTAATCTGGAAATTAGTGAAGATTTTGCTTATAAAACAACTCTGTGTTTATTAAAGTCCATCTAATAAGTATGGACTTTAGAAACATGAAAAACAAAGAAACAAATGAATAAAGTATGTCTAGAAACCTTGGGAAAGTTTTCATCTATTTTTATTAGATAAAGTAGCCTGGGGACCAGCTTCATCTTGTATTCCTGTGTTTATATTTGCAGAATAAACTGTATTAAATGTACTTATTTTCTGAATATTCAGCAGATATGAGGTGCATATTTTATTTTAAAAGCAGAATTCGCTAGTTTAAATTGACAGTTTTAATTTCTGTATGTTTTTAGTTGCATTTTTATTCAACTTCACCCTGAGAGATGTTGTCTCCTTGGCATGAACAAAGTTGAACTTTAACATCCTTATTAAACAAGCATCCCATCATGGCTGACCTAAGAGCTCTGGAAGCAGATTTACACCCCAACAGACAGAAAAGGCATAAATACACACATGACTTCCAACTATCATTTGCAAATCCAGCATGCACGTTTACAGAGTAAGATGCATTCAGACAACTGCAATTTATAACTTGCTGTCAAAAACATGTTACTTTGTACACTTTCACTGAACAATACGACCTTACATTTCTTACATCCGAAGAAAACAGGAGAATCTGCTATCTCTTTCAAGATACAGTACGGATTCTCATGATGTGTTGGTTGAAAGAAGGGGCATCACTATATACAGGTAGTCCTCAAGTTATGACCATCACAATCGAGTCCAAAATTTATGTTGCTAGGTGAAACATTTGTTAAGTGAGTTTGCCCCATTTTACGACCCTTTTTTTTGGCCATAGTTGTTAAGCGAATCATTGCATATGTTAAGTTAGTAACATGGTTGTTAAGTGAATCTGGATTCCCCGTCGACTTTGACTTGTCAGAAACTTGCAAAAGTGGATCCGATGACCTGGGACACTGCAACTGTCCTAAATATTTGGGATATTTAAAGGTGGTTTTGGTTACCACCTTTAAAGCGCTCCATGGTTTAGGACCTGGTTATCTACGGGACCGCCTACTACCACCAATAGCCTCCCACCGGCCAGTACGCTCTCATAGAGAGGGACTCCTCCGGGTGCCGTCAGCCAAACAGTGTAGGCTGGCGACCCCTAGGGGGAGAGCCTTCTCTGTGGGGGCACCTACCGTCTGGAATGAGCTCCCCCCGGAGATACGGAGGATCCCGGATCTGCACACCTTCCGCCGCGCTGTGAAGACCTTTTTATTCCATCAGGCGGGCCTGGCCTAATCTCTTCCCTTTTTTAAATATGTAAATTTTAATCTGTTTTTAAATTATTGGGGTGTTTTAATTCTGTCTGGGCCAAAATGATTTAATTTGATTTTATCTGGTTTTTTAAATTTTTGTATCTATGTTATTTTATTGTTTGGCTGTTCACCGCCCTGAGTCCTTCGGGAGTAGGGCGGTATACAAATCAAATAAACTAAACTAAACTAAAACTAAATATGAGTCAGTTGCCAAGCATGACTTTTGATCACGTGACCATGGGGGGGTCCTGCATGGTTTGAAAAGTGGTCATAAGTCACTTTTTTCAGTTGGCTGTCACTTTGAGCGGTCACGAAATGAACTGTTGCAAGTCGAGGACTCCCTGTATTGCAATGATCGACCACATAACGCCGCAGCATAGAATAAATCCTCAACATGCAAAGGAAACCAGTAGGGGGCGACACGGTACAATTATAATCAGTGCAATTAATAAACTTCTTCATCCCTTTATTCCAGTAAATTCCCATTACCGCGACAAACACCTGACCCCCCTACCGTTTAAAAGTCCGTGCAGAATAACGCTCGACGCAGGCTCGCTAAACGATAAATAGATAGATAGATAAATAAATAAATAAATAAATAAAGGCGACACGCGCGCCTAAAAATGACGCAAAAACCGCGCACGTTGAACTTCCTACAGCTAGGCGACTAGCGCATGCGCACTGAGCGGTGGGAAATTAACGCACGCGCAATCCGCGGAATCAATTTCCCGTTTCACGGGCTCTATTTTTGCGCATGCGTCTATAGACTTCGCCGCAACCCCCCCCCCAAAAAACAAACGAACGAAACCACCACACACACAAAAAAATGGTTCTAAAAAAAAAAACCGTTCTATCCATTTCTGTGTTGTTTTTCCCAATCTTTTTTTTTTAACAGAATGTGGAACATGGTCATGAGGAACAAGATATATCCAAGTGGACCTCCACAGCGGGACAATGAATTAAAAATCCACCAAAAAGCGGGAATTTGATTGTGAAATAATTTATTATTTCCGAAAGTTAACTACCATTGCAAGGGAATGTAGGAATTGTAGTTTTTGCTGATCGACGCATGCTCTTTGGTTTACTTTCAAGCGCGGATTGGTTGTGGAGAGCATGGTGGCTTAACTTTTCTAATCTAAACCTTAAAGTTTTTGAAACGTGATCGCGGGAAAAAGTTGTTATTTCGTGTGCAAATCGGGAGGAGAAAGTAGAAAGGGGAAGAATATACCTTTTCGTATGGGATTTACTTAGAGATGTCATACTCATTTAAATTTACTTCCAAGTAAGCGTTACAGAATTGCAAATATAAAAACTAGCACGGAATTGATATGAAAACAGAGTTATAGTCAACAGGCATTCTCAAAATCAAAACATGCTTTTTATGCCGCCTAAAAAAGCTGGAAATTAATTGCAAAAAATGAGGGATTCCTGCAGACAACATGCTTCTCTTTTGTAGCAAGCATATTGCATATGCAATCACAAAACAAAAACATATACCAAGAGAGATTAAAACAACCGGTCAAACCACATAGCTGGAACACCAACAAATCAACATTGTTAGCATATGCTGTTCAGGATTATATTCCATGCATTGGATAAAATGAACTGGTCTGCAAGAGTTTATGCTGAATAAAGCTGCAGACTACCTATTTATTTATTTGTGTATCCCACCTTCATTATTTTTACAAATAACTCAAGGTGGCAAACATACCTATTTTCTCCTATTTTCCACACAACAAACTTGTGAGTGGATTAGGCTGAGAGAGAGAGAGAGAGAGAGAGATTGGCTCAAATATCATGTTTACCATTTGTTGAAATTTAATTGAACATCTGGAAAAAAATTTGTCAAAAAAAATAGGCAAGCAGATGCAAAAATGCGTCTCAAATTACAGTGACAATTTTATTAGTTGCACTTTTTGTGTACTCTTATTACATGGCAGGCAATTTCTCTCATTGGCCACTATGATGCTTCCCTCCCCACATTCAGGACACTTTGCATCATGTTGACTTCAGCCATTACTCGGTTCAATATGTTCAGGAACAAACTGTACCAGCCCAGCATTATTGACCCTAGATAATGTATTGTGCTACAGCACTGGCAGAACTGAAACTGCTAGTCATCAGAATCACAGCAGAGCAGAGTTTACAAGAGAAGTACTGTAGTTTGTTACTGCTTTTATAGATAGTCCCATTTACAACCATTTTTAGTGACCGTTCCAAGTATTTTATTTATTTATTTATTTATTTATTTATTTATTTATTATTAAATTTATAGACCACCCTTCTCCCGAAGGACTCAGGGCAGTGTACAGCCAAAGTAAAAAACATAAATACAAACATTAAAAGCAATTTAAAAAGATATATATAAATTTGGCCCCAAAGTTAAAAAACAATAACAAGACATATTAAAAACATTTAAAAAGCATTAAGCCAGCCTGGCTTGCTGAAAAAGGAAGTCTTCAGGGCACGGCGGAAGGCACCGAGTTCTTGAATTCTTCGTATCTCTGGGGGCAGTTGATTCCAGAGAGCAGGTGCCCCCACAGAGAAGGCCCTCCCCCTGGGGGCCACCAGTCTACATTGCTTGGCCAATGACACCCTGAGGAGGCCCTCTCTGGGAGCGCATCGGTCGGTGGGAGGTCGGTGGTGGCAGCAGACGGTCTCGAAGGTATCCAGGTCCTATGCCATGGAGCGCTTTAAAGGTGATGACCAACACCTTGAAGTGCACCTGAAAGACCACTGGGAGCCAATGCAGCTCACACAGGAGGGGTGTTATGTGGGAGCGCCATGCAGCTCCCGTCACTACCCGTGTGGCCACATTCTGGACCAGCTGAAGTCTCTGGGTGCTCTTCAAGGGGAGCCCCATGTAGAGAGCTGTCAGATAATTATCTGAAACAGTGCCACTGAACCACACTCTCTATACCGGAAGGATGGTTTTGTGTTTATACTTTCCCTCCATTTTGTCGAAGGGACTGAAGGGGAGTGGCTTAGCCACTCTATAAATATGACCCCCTTTACCCACACACATTTGGGAGACAAAGAGGAGACACAGGAGAAAAGAGAGAAGAAAGGATTATGCTCTAGGCACATTTACCTCAGAAATAAATAAAGACCAAGATACAATGTTCTGTGATTTAAAATGTAAATAGTTTATTGATTTTAAATAAACAACGTTTTTCTTGATAAAAGAAATCTGGCTTAATTGTAGCTGCTGGGACATTCCAAGATCTTATTGACCTCTACAATCTAAACTAAAACTTTTCTAACAAGAGCGTTGCCGTAGTCCAGGTGAGAGGTGACGAGGGCATGAGTGACTGTGCACAAGGAATCCCGATCTAGGAAGTGCCGCAACTGGCGGATCAGGCGAACCTGATAAAAAGTCCCCCTGGCCACAGCCGTCAGATGTTCCTCCAAGGACAGCTGCGTATCCAGGAGGATGCCCAAGTTGCGCGCCATCTCCATGGGGGCCAACGACTCGCCTCCAATAGTCAATGATAGAGTCAATTGACACTTAACAACTGTCAAGTATCCCCACAGTCACGTGATCAAAATTCAGGCACTTGGCAACTACCACTAATATGTATTTGCAGTGGTTGCAACACCCCAGTATCATTGGCCCCCACGGAGAGGGCGCGCAACTTGGGCGTCCTCCTGGATTCACGGCTGTCTTTAGAAGAGCACTTGACGGCCGTGACCGGGAGGATTTTTCATCAGGTTCGCCTGATCCGCCAGTTGCATCCCTTTCTGGATCGGGACTCCTTACACACAGTCACTCATGCCCTCGTCACCTCCCGCCTGGACTATTGTAACACTCTCTACATGGGGCTCCCCTTGAGGAGCACCTGGAGGCTCCAACTGGCGCAAAGTGCGGCCGCGTGGGTGGTAATGGGAGCGACATGGCGTTCCCATGTAACACCCCTCCTGCGCGAGCTGCACTGGCTCCCGGTGGTCTTCCGGGTGCGCTTCAAGGTTTTGGTTACCACCTTTAAAGCGCTCCATGGCTCAGAACCTGGGTACTTGCGGGACCGCCTACTACCACCAATAGCCTCCCACCGGCCGGTATGCTCCCATAGAGAGGGGCTCTTCCGGGTGCCGTGGGCCAAACAATGCCGACTGGCGGCTCCCAGGGGAGAGACTTCTGTGTGGGGGCACCTACTATCTGGAACGAGCTCTTGGAGATACGGAGGATCCCGGATCTGCGCACCTTCCACCGCGCTTTAAAGACCTTTTCATTTCACCAGGCGGGTCTGGCCTAATTTTCTCCCTCTTTTATAAAAGATTTTTAATTTTCAATATTTTTTAGTATTTTATATATTCAAATTTTAAAATTGGTTTTAAATTGATTGGGGTTTTAATTTGTCTGGGCCAAAACTATTTAATTTGATTTTAATTCCACTTTTAAATTTTGTATGTATGTATTTTATTGTTTGGCTGTGCATTGCCCTGAGTCCTTCGGGAGTAGGGCGGTATAGAAATCAAATCAAATCAAATCAAATCAAATCAAAAAATAAATAAATAAATAAATAAATAAATAAATAAATACATACATACATACATACATACATACATACATACATACATACATGTGATCGCCATTTACAACCTTCTCAGCTAGTTCCTGGCAAGCAAAGTCACAAGAGAAAGCTGGATTCTCTTAATTAACATGTAGTTTACGTAACAATGGCCAAAAAAGATCATAAAATCAGATGTGACTCATTTCTGTTGTCTTGCTTAGCAACCGAAATTCTATTCCCAATTGTAAGTTGAGGATTGCTTGTATAATAGGTTGCAGCAAACCCTCTTTCTTGTTGAACGTTGTCCAAATCAGATTCTCAAATGAGGGCCATATGGTTCCCTGGGGATCCTTAATATTTCAAGGGCCCCATAGCATAGTCAATCGGAAGCAGATTCATTTAACAACCGTGTGACTAATTTAACAGCAGTGGTTCACTTAACTGTGGCAAAAAAAGTTGCAAAATTCACTCAACAAATTTCTCACTTAGCAACATAAATGTTGGGCTCAATTGTGGTTGTAAGTCAAGAACTACCCGTAAGGTGAATGAAAGAAAATAGTAAGAAAATTAGTATAAAACTATGACATGGAAACTATTGACTCTGTAAACATAGCTATGCTACAACTTTCTTTGAAGACACCCCCACCCCAATAGGAGTTGTAAATCAGCCACATCTTGGATCTTGGTATCTCTATTAAGGGGAAGGAAAAGAAATACAAAACAATTGTTACATTCTGTAAACAATTGAACTTTAACAATTCTATCTGAAATGTATGTGTGTAAAAATCTCTTTTAGTTACCATTCATAACAGCAAAAAATGCATGATATCCAGAAGAAGAGAAATATAATTCTGTGGCAGCAAGCCAATCATATGTTATTACAAGAGCTTTTGTATGTTTTTGATCACGCATGTATTTAAATATGAATCTATACCAGATTTGAAGGCAAACTGTAGAAGCCAGTTAGGAGCCTGAGTGGTGTAGGAGGCTAAGGCCTCCTACTAAGGCAGCATTTAACATCCAGCTGCCTGCAATTACTGTGAGTTCAATTCTCACCAGGCTCAAGGTCGACTCAGCCTTCCATCCTTTCTAAGGTGGGTAAATTAAGGACCCAGTTTGTGGGGGCAATAAGCTGACTTTGTATAAATATACAAAAGTATGAAGGCTATTGCTTAACGCATTGTAAGCTGCCCTGAGTCTCCGGAGAAGGGCGGCATATAAATCAAATTTAAAAAAAAACAAGTTGTACATTGTAGGATATAGGTTTCAAATTAATTTATATTCATTTAATTGTACTGAGACTTGGAAACAGTAAAAGAGGGAAGTCCTTGAGACTTTTTTTTTAATCACTTCACCATTAAATATCCTGGAGGAGTGAAAGAAAAAATGGAGTGAGGTATTTGAAAAACAAATCTACATCTTTCACTTTCTCCCTATGTGTTTCCTTTTTCAACTTACTTTTTCACCTATAAAGTTGGGGTTGTTTTTCTAAGTTTACTTTTTCTGGAGGATGCAAGCCAGAAAAAAATTGTATATTTAGCTACAACTACCTCACACCTTTGCTACATGCTTACAATATTCAATATATATATTTATTTAAATTTGTTTGCCACCCATCTTACAACAAGGTAACTCCGGGCGGTGGCTTACAATGTAGGTACTGTAGTTATACCTTTCTTCTGCCTATTGAGGCCATAACTGCATCCATCAAAAGCTAAAGTGAATTTAAATGTTACCTTAGCTTAATTTCTACTATATACCGGTATATCTTCCTGAGATTCTTTGCTCTGATGAATTATTTTTGACTACTTAAGCATCATAAATCCATGCTTCCAAAACTTCAGTGTGGAGATGCCTTAACTGTGGTAATTATCATGGATTTCATGTAATCTTTCTAGAAATAGAATGATACTTGTTTCCCTTAAATTTATTTCAGCAGACATTTTTATGAAGTAAAACAGGAATAGGCAGAACTACAGTATGTAAATTTATGTGTAATACAGTAGATTAGCAATTATTTCTGATTTCCAATTGTGTAACAATATTTGTATTTCAATTCATCTCAGATTCAGAAAATTAGCTCCTAAATTCAGAATATGCTCAGATCTTTAATTCAAGATTCACATTAGTACAAAGTGTGTATTGTTTGTTTGCTTATTACAGGGTAATATGTAAATCCAGTCCTTGTGGTTTATAAATGATTTATAAAACAGAACTGTTGCCTCAACTAAAACCAAACAAATTGCATTATAACTTAATATAATATGTGAACTCAGCCATTAGTGGCTTTGACAACAAAATTGGCTGAACATTGGATCAATGTGCATGCCTTTTGTACCCAATTCTGATTAATGGATCTTGAACTTGTAGTAAAATGAAGTGAAATGAAACAAATCTGAAATCTTTATTCATCTCGTGGATTTTATAACATAATAAATAAATAAATAAATTAGTCTTTATATTGATCTTAACCTGTGATAGCCTTGTTAAGATAATTACATAAGATGATTAGCACTAATTATGGCTTTATTAGAGGCAACTTCAGTTTGTACTTTGCTTCATTCAAATGTAGAGTTAATCAATGTTTTAAGTTTACATTCACAAGAATGAAAACGTTTCACTTGCAGTATCTTACACCTTTCTCAAGATAAGAATCGTGCAATGGTTTTCCCTTTGACCACCTACGGAAGCAAAAGTTGGACTTTGAAGAGAATTTATATGTTTATGTTTGAACTTTGGTGTTGGAGAAAACTCCTGAGAATGACAAGGACAGTCAGAAAAATAAACAAATGCATCCCAAAAAAATCAATCCAGAATTCCTATTCAAGACATAAATTATCCTGTTTCAGACACATTATGCAAAGACCCAGCTCTCTGGAGAATGTTCTATTGTTGGGAAAGTTGGAAGGAAAGAAAAATAAGATGACCAGTAACAAGACAGAATGGGTTACAATGGTGACGGAACACCCTTCAAAGACCTGAAAAACCTGGTTACACTTGATTGTTTATTTATTTGTTTGTTAGGTATAGGTATAGGTATAAGCATAAAGAAACAAAGGAAATGAGTACAAATAAATGGGGATAATAGGACAGGGACGGTAGGCACACTGGTGTGCTTATGCACGCCCCCTTTACGGACCTCTTAGAAATGGAGTAAGGTCCACGGTAGACAGTTTAAGGTTGAAGCTGTGAGGGTTTGAGGCTGTAACAACAGAGTCTGGTAGAGCATTCCAGGCGTTGACCACTCTTGCTGAAGTTGTATTTTCTGCAATCAAGTTTGGAGCGGTTTACCTTGAGTTTGTATTGATTGCTTGCCCGTGTATTATTGTGGTTGAAGCTAAAGAAATCGTTGACAGGCAAGACATTGTAGCAGACAATTTTGTGTACTATGCTTAGATCGGATTGCAGGCGGTGCAATTCTAGATTGTCCAAGCCCAGAATTTCAAGTCTGGTGGCATAGGGGATTCTATTGTGAGTAGAGGAGTGGAGTACTCTTCTCATGAAGTACCTCTGGATCTGCTCAATTGTGTTAATGTCCGATATACAGTGTGGATTCCAGGCAGATGAGCTGTATTCAAGAATTGGTCTGGCAAAGGTTTTGAATGCCCTAGTTAGCAATACAATGTTACCAGAGAAGAAGCTTAATGCCTTTTTGGCAATGCTGTTACAGTGAGCTCTTGGTCTTAGATCGTTTGAGATGAGTACTCCTAGGTTCTTGACAAAGTGAAGGTCATCTACAAGATTGTTTCTGCCCAATTTGTATTTGGTGTTCTGATTTTTTTTTTTTTTTGCCAATGTGCAGGACAGAGCATTTATTAGTTGAGATTTGGAGTTGCCAAATGTGTGACCATTCTGACACATAGTAAATGTTGCTTTATAGGACAGCAGCATTGTTAGTGATGTTAAATAATTTTACATCATCAGCGAAGAGGACACAGCTCCTTTTAATATGATCACATAGATCATTGATGTAAAGCAGAGTGTGGGTCCTAAAACACTGCCTTGGGGGACACCACTGTTAACATGTGCCGAATTTGATTGGCCTCTCCTTATTTTGACTATTTGTTTGTTTGTTTTGTTTTTTGTTTTTTTTTAATTTCTATACCGCCCTTCTCCAATATAGGACTCAGGGCGGTGCACAGCCAAAGTAAAAAACCAGACATAGAAAAATTAAAAACTGATTAAAATAATTAGATAATTTGGCCATAATTAAAAACAATTCCAATTTAAAATAGTTTAAAAATTTGACTCAAGCCAGCCCAGCTAGTTGGAATAAATGGGTTTTCAGAGCCCGACGAAAAATCCGGAGGTCTGTTATTGTACGTAACTCTGGGGGGAGGTTGTTCCAAAGGGTGGGCGCCGCCACAGAGAAGGCTCTCCCCCTGGGGGTCGCCAGCCGACATTGTCTGGCGGACGGCACCCTGAGGAGGCCCACTCTGTGCGAGCGTACTGGCCGGTGGGAGGCTATTGGTGGCAGATGGCGGTCTCGTAAATACCCCGGCCCTAAGCCATGGAGCGCTTTAAAGGTGGTCACCAACACCTTGAAGCGCACCCGGAAGACCACCAGGAGCCAGTGCAGCTCGCGCAGGAGAGGTGTCACATGGGAGCGCCTCGTCGCCCCCATAATCCCCCGCGCGGCCGCATTCTGGACCAGCTGGAGCCTCCGGGTGCACCCCAGGGGGAGCCCCATGTAGAGAGCGTTACAGTAGTCCAGGCGGGAAGTGACGAGTGCTTGAGTGACTGTGCGTAGGGAGTCCCGATCTAGAAAGGGGCGTAACTGGCGTATCAGGCGAACCTGATAAAAAGCCCCCCTGGCCACGGCCGTCAAATGATCTTCCAAAGACAGCCGTGCGTCCAGGAGGACGCCCAAGTTACGAGCCCTCTCCGTGGGGGCGAGTGATTCACCCCCAATAGCCAGCGATGGCATCAGCTGGCTATATCGGGACGCCGGAAGCCACAGCCACTCGGTCTTGGAGGGGTTGAGCCGGAGCCTGTTTCTCCCCATCCAGGCCCGCACGGCCTCCAGACACTGGGACATCACTTCAAGGGCATCATTGGGGTGGCCTGGGGTGGAGATGTACAGCTGGGTGTCATCAGCGTACTGATGGAACTCCACCCCAAAGCCACGGATGATCTCACCCAGCGGCTTTACATAAATGTTGAACAGAAGGGGCGAAAGGACCGACCCTTGTGGCACCCCACAAGCAAGGTGCCTCGGGGTCGACCGTTGCCCCCCTGTCAACACAGATTGCGATCGGTCAGAGAGGTAGGAGGAGAACCACCGCAGCATGGTGCCTCCCACCCCCAACCCCGCCAACCGGTGCAACATGATACCATGGTCGATGGTATCAAAAGCCGCTGAGCGGTCTAACAGGACCAGGATAGAGGAACAACCCCTATCCCGGGCCCTCCAGAGATCATCCACCAATGCAACCAATGCCGTTTCAGTGCTGTGCCCAGGCCGGAAGCCGGACTGGAGCAGGTCTAGATAGACAGCTTCATCCAGGTACCGGGGAAGCTGTTGCGCCACCACACTCTCAACAACCTTCGCAATGAAGCGAAGGTTGGAGACTGGACGATAGTTAGCCAAAACAGCCGGATCCAGAGAGGGCTTCTCTGTTGGACAGAAACGCGGCTATCCACTTGGGCAGGGATCCGGAGATGCTGTAAAAACTTAGTTTTAACAGTAGCTTGCCGTGTACCACTGAGTCAAAGACTTTACAAAAGTTATGTAAATTGCATCTATTGCTTTACCCTGGTCAAGATGTGTGGTCTACAGCGTAGGAGTTGCAGATTACAGGACAATTTTTTTCTAAAACCAAACTGCTTGTTAGAAAGCAGGTTGTTTGTCTTAAGTGGAGGGTGATGGATTGGTTTATAATTGATTCCATAACTTTACAGATGACGCAACACAGTGAGATTGGTCTGTAATTTTCTACTAGACTAAAGTCTCACTTTTTAAAGATAGGTATACCAGGTCTAATGATCATAGGGTGGGCAAAGAGCTGGTTCTGAAGGATACCTCATAGATTGTGCATAGAGGTTCAGCTAGGGCAGTGACAAGCTTTTTCAAAAAGTAGGCACATAATCCATCAGTGCTAATAGATAGAGATGGCTTTAGGTTATTGTCCTGGAGAACATCTTATCTACGTTGTCATTAACAGTTGATGTCAACTTGATAGCACATAAATTAATCATTAATTGCAACCTTTTGTGACTGGGCATGCATGCTTGTGAAAGCCATGCACAAAAATAATGCATTTATTGCACATGCTCCATGCAAAACCAGATATGTGGAGTCTTTCCCAGACTCCTTTTTCAACCTATCTCGAGCAAAACAATTGCTGCAAGAAAGAAGAATGTGGAAATGAAACTTTAAAAATGCAATTTCACTTTCTTTAGAGAAGAGAAAATGTAGATTGCCAACTGTAAGTATGCTATTAATACACCAATAAGACTTTCTTGTGAAATAAAAGCAGAACTCAAGAGCCAGAACAGGGGAAAGAAAGAAGGAACAATGAAAAAAGGTGATTAATGATTTATGATAAAAACTTCAGCTGCCCAATAAAAAAATGAAACATTACTGCTTCCAATATTAATTCCTGCAGGCACTGATTATAAAATGGAACTTGGATTTATTTCTCTGTAGTGTTAGGTCAGATGATACAAAATGAAGTAATATTTTCTCTGGGCTAGCTTTGCCAAAGTCTCCAGAAAGGACACATCTGGTGAGAGCAATCAACCAATGGAATAGCTTGAACATAGAACATAGAATAATAGCATTGGAAAGGATCTTGAAGGTCTTCTAGTCCAACTCTCTGCTCAAGCAGGAGACCCTGTACCATTTCAAACAAATGGTTATCCAGTCTCTTTTTGAAAGCCTCTAATGATGGAGCACCCACAATTCCTGAAGGCAAACTGTTTCTTTGGTTGATTTCTCTCACCAGATATGTCCTTCTGGAGACATTGGCAAAACTAACACAGAGAAAACATGGCTGGCCTTCAGAAGAGCTCCAAGGTCCCTTCCAACTCTGTTCTACAGTATGTTCTAGGACAGCTTTCATTTAACTTCTGTAGAACCAATAGCTTAAAAGCAAGCTTTCCCCTTTCCTTTCTATACCATCCATTCAGAAGCCCCTCATCAGCATACAATGTACTATTAACATAAAAGAAGCAGCTCACAAAAATATTCCTCCCCTGTTTTATTTATTTTTAAGGCTACCCAACTGAACAATTGCAACTCTGCAATCAATAAGGGGGGAAAGAAAGAACCCACAGATTCTGAAATATTAACTGAAATATCCTCCAGAAAGAAACTTCAATCAATTCGGCCCCACCTTCTGAGGAAGACTGGCAATAAAACCAAAATTAATGTCTTGGTTGCCCAATAATCATAAACCTGGTGTCAGATACCTGTTTTTAAAGGTTTGCAATGCCTTCTGGAACATCTTGAATGAAGGAGGAGTAGCATCTTCTATCATGTGAGGGACAACCATAGAGAAGGCTCCTTTCTGGACCTCTCATGGAGTTAGAACCTTAAACAGGACTTCTCAAGAAGCCTCCGTAGGACAAATAGTGGCACACGGCTCGACTGAGGAGCTGATGGCCGCCTGGGATAGGGCGGCCGCTGGAGCTTTGGATCGGGTCGTGCCTTTGCGGCCTCTGACCCGGCGTTGATCTCGCCTGGCTCCTTGGTTCACCGAGGAGCTGAGGGAGATGAAGCGCCGGAAAAGACGCCTGGAGAGTGGTTGGAGGGCCAGCCATTCTGAATCTGACCGAACACTGGTAAGGTCTCATATTAAGACCTATCTGGTGGTGATAAAAATGGCGAAGTATAACTATTTTGCCACTCTTATTGCGTCATCAGATAATCGCCCAGCCGCCCTGTTTAGGGTGACCCGCTCCCTGCTCCACCAGGAAGCGCGGGAGGACCCCTTGGAGGGTAGAGCCGAGGATTTTGTACAGTATCTGTATGATAAAATCGCTCAGATTCGGGAACACCTGGACTCTGACTGGGTAGATTCAGCGGGGAGGACAGGGGCAGGTCTTGTGAGTATTATCTGGGAAGAGTTTGATTCTGTGACGCTCGAAGACATGGACAGGATACTGGGCAGACTGAGCGCAGCCACATGTTTACTGGACCCATGTCCCTCCTGGTTTGTGCTGGCCTCTCGGGAGGTTATACGAGGCTGGCTCCAGGGGATTATAAATGCCTCCTTGAGTGAGGGTGTCTTCCCTGCCGCCTTGAAAGAGGCGGTGGTGAGGCCTCTCCTCAAGAAGCCTTCCCTGGACCCGGCAATGTTGGCAAATTATCGTCCAGTCTCCAACCTTCGCTTCGTTGTGAAGGTTGTTGAGAGTGTGGTAGCGCGACAGCTCCCCCAGTACCTGGATGAATCGTCGTATCTGGATCCGTTCCAGTCGGGCTTCAGGCCTGGGTACAGCACGGAAACTGCATTGGTCGCGTTGGTTGATGATCTCTGGAGGGCTCGGGACAGGGGTTGTTCCTCTGTCCTGGTCCTATTAGACCTCTCAGCGGCTTTTGATACCATCGACCATGGTATCATGCTGCACCGGCTAGAGGAGTTGGGGTGGGGGGCACCATTCTACAGTGGTTCTCCTCCTTTCTCTCTGACCGGTCGCAGTCTGTGTTGACAGGGGGGCAGAGATCGACCCTGAGGCCCCTTGTATGTGGGGTGCCACAGGGGTCGGTCCTCTCGCCCCTTCTGTTCAACATTTATGTGAAGCCGCTGGGTGAGATCATCCGTGGTTTCGGGGTGAAGTACCACCAGTACGCTGATGATACTCAGCTGTACATCTCCACCCTGGACCACCCCAATGATGCCCTTGAAGTGATGTCCCGGGGCCTGGAGGCCGTGCGGATCTGGATGGGGAGAAACAGACTCAGGCTCAACCCATCCAAGACCGAGTGGCTGTGGTTTCCGACATCCCGATATAGTCAGTTAGTGCCATCACTGACTATTGGGGGCGAATCATTGGCCCCCACGGAGAGGGTTCGCAACTTGGGTGTCCTCCTGGACTCACGGCTGTCTTTAGAAGAGCACATGACGGCCGTGGCCAGGGGCACTTTTTATCAGGTCCGCCTGATTTGCCAGTTGCGTCCCTTTCTGGATCGGGACTCGTTAAACACGGTCACTCATGCTCTCGTTACTTCCCGCTTGGACTACTGCAATGCTCTCTACATGGGGCTCCCCTTGAGGAGCACCCGGAGGCTCCAGCTAGTCCAGAATGCGGCCGCGCGGGTGGTTATGGGAGTGACGTGGCGCTCCCATGTGACCCCCCTCCTGCGCGAGCTGCACTGGCTCCCGGTGGTCTTCTGGGTGCGCTTCAAGGTTTTGGTTACCACCTTTAGAGCGCTCCATGGCATCGGACCGGGGTATCTACGAGACCGCCTTCTGCTACCAATAGCCTCTCACCGCCCAGTACGCTCCCATAGAGAGGGGCTCCTCAGGGTGCCGTCAGCCAAACAGTGTCGACTGGCGGCCCCCAGGGGGAGAGCCTTCTCTGTGGGGGCACCTACCATCTGGAACGAGCTCCCCCCAGAGATACGGAGGATCCCAGACCTGCGCACGTTTCGCCGTGCTCTCAAAACTTTTCTATTTCAGCAAGCTGGCCTGGCCTAACTCCCTTCTTTTAAATTTTTAAATTTTTTAATTCGTGATTTTATAAATTGGGTGTTTTAATCTGTGTTTCGGCCGAAATATTTAATAATTTTAAGGGATTTTTAATATTTGTATTATCTGTATTTTATCTTGGCTGTTCACCGTCCTGAGTCCTTCGGGAGTAGGGCAGAATAGAAATTTGATTAATAAATAAATAAATAAATAAATAAATAAATAAATAAATAAATAAATAAATAAATAAATAAATAGTGATTTTGTATAGTTATTCCTAATGTATATTAATTATTCAAGCTTTAATGGTAGAAAATCTTGCTTAAAGAAGATATTATGTTCCATGGACTTTGGACTTGCACCTACTGTACCTGTAGAATATTTGAGGGAAACCATTTTGAATGCACCATCATTGAAAGATTTGAGGTTTGAAGCTCATTAGCAAGAAGCACCTTCTGAGATCTGTTTTTGGAGGCTTGTTATTGCCTTAAAAAGTATCTGGAGATTCACCCATGTTCTGCTTTGTCAGTAGAGATATTTATACCATGAAAAGCTTCTATAAAAGGCTCTCTAATGCACTTTTACAGGTCCTGAGAAGAATAGAAAAATTATAAACTACTCTACTGTAATGCTTTGCCAAATATCCTGTTGTTCGGTTGATTGGCTCAGTGTTTTAGATTACAGTTGCCAATCTAAAATTCTTATCTTGTGTACTGTCTCTTGATTATGAAACAGTAAATATCTGGTATTTACCATATACATTTATATGATATACCATATACATTTATATGGTATCTCTTCCACAAACAGAGTGGAATTCAGGGTGCTGGCTGATGAATTATGGGAGTTGAAGTCCACACTTCTTAAAGTTGCTGAGTTTGGAAAACACTGCTTTAGATGAACTGTATCTACATGGAGATGCAACACTAAAGTGTTAGTCTGCACACATAAGTGTAGTGTAGATCTAAATGAGGGTGAGTAGTAGCTAGATCAGCATTTAGCAACATATCTCTGCATGATCAGCATCTATTTCAGACAACTAGTTGTCTACCAATAGTAATAACCTCTTAAAATTGCATTACTGAACACTTTTGGATATGCCCACAGTCTTTTACATATAAAGTCATATTCCATACAAAGTTGCATACGTGGTTATATAGTGGGCATCCATAGGATGTCAAAAATTCAAAACAATAGCTGCAACTGCAATTGAACCCAATCACTTTTTACATAAATATGTGACACATTTATAAAGAAACTTCAACTCAATGTTTTGACTTGCCCAGATGCCCAACTGAGAAGTTTGCAGAAAGGCAGATCCTCTTCTTCTTTTGATAGAATTATATGATCTGGAGAGAAATAATATTTATGTTGTTTTATGCTTTCTTTCTTTTCCATATCTAAACCTAGTCCCTTCCCCTCTTCTCCTTTTGCCTTTCATATTTTCCTTTCTTTTCTTTCCTTGATATCTCATTTTTCACTGAAGGTGGCCATATGTTGGCTGGGTCGACTCCACTCCCATATGAAATTAGCCATATGGGACAGCTCTTCTGCAGTTACATATCTCTAATTTGACTCCCTCTCAAATGGAAAACAAGGGGTACGCCATCCATCACCTTTCCATCCCCCCCCATTATGTGAGCAACAGCAGCTTCAAGGTGAGATTTTAGACAAGCTGGAGAATGTATCAGAAATTACCTTTCATTCTCTTGCATAGAGTCTGCCCAGAATGCTTCTGTTTATTTGTTCAGTTGGGTAATAAAGGAATCAATAAAATACAAATTATCTTTTCATAGGACTACCCAATGATTTGGTGCGTCCAAATTAATACCTAGGCAAGAGAAAGCAGTAATGAACTTTTTAAAATTGCTGAACAGTTCCTGATGAAAGTGGGTGAGAAAAGACAGTGTTTGTAGAGAGAGAAAAACTCAGAGTAAGTCACCTTGGAGCTCAGCAATAACATTGACTCAGCCTGTCCTTGTGATTCCATCTGTTTGTCTTGGATATATTCCAGACCTGGGCAAATATCTTAATAGCCAATAGAAAATGTAAAAAGAAAAAAAAAGCAGTAGGCAAGGGGGCCCTGTCTAGGGGGACTGCGAAGTCCAAATGGGGTAGACAATCCTAGTGACAGGACTATCACAATAAAAGGAAAATAAGTCAAGGATGCCAAGAAATTTGATTTTGCTTCTATGATGATGGGTGTGTGTGTATGTCTCTGTTGAAAGTTTTTACATTTCAGAAGATTTTTTAAAAATCATTTTTTTGACAGATTTTCTTCCAGCTGTTCCAGCTGACATGCTAGTTGCATCCAGTGTCTGTAAACATCTAAAATATTTTATGTTATTAACATCATTCTGCATAAAATGCAAAATGCACACATGGTTTATATTTACTAACATCATTTAGCAGCAATATAGAAATGAATAAGACTATGGTAGGCTCAAAAAAACCCCCACTCCGAGCCTAGAAGGATAATCCATTGTATGCTTTTCACTCTTTATAAGGCAACTTAAAAACTTTAATTAGCAAATAACGTTTAAGCAAAATACTTTTACAGTTCACAACCTATTTTTCATATGTACTTTTGAAAACAAAACAGGAAATAGAATAATTTTGCTCAAGATGACACAAATTTTAAAAACAAAGCAACCCTTCTGGAAGACCACCTCATATATCCCTAGCCCCTTCCCCTTAACAAATGAGTAGCCCACACTAAGGAATGGTGAATACATATTGAAATACGTGAGGAGTGATTTCAATTTTCACCAAAGGCACTAACACCCAAAGGATGTAGACAGATTACATATATGCCTACGCACCTTTGGCAGCACATGGAGGATTGTTTTTATTTATTTGCAGGACAAATCCACATAGCTCACAGCAACACAGAAGCAGAAACTCTTTAAAATAGTGTCAGCTCTACTTGTATGGGTCTTACAGAGGAATCTTTTGCCTTTTGTGGTTGTTCTCAAACAAGGTTTTAATAAAACCTTATGTGTTAAGAATGCGTTTTTTTTCTTCGTCCTTGGCTGAGGACAGTTATCTGAAGTTAAACTCAAATACAGTATTGGCTTGACATCTGTTTATCTGCCATTGCATCAGCTGGGCTGTTTTCTTGCCTGCAGCTTTAATGGGTGGGGAAAGCTGATGCAATTGTGGGCGTTCTCGGAAAAAGATATATGTATACCTAGACATCCAGTTCCCCCCAAACAAACAAGTTTGGGAGATCGGTTGTCGCTGCCTCATCGCCTCTGACTGTTTTCTGTTCCTCTGACTGTTTTCTGTTCTGGAAGCAAGAGACGTCTCATCATGTCCACTTCCTTCGTCCAAGCCGAGAAGCTGCGCCCGACCGCTTTCGAGGTGGAATACTTTGATCAGTACGATTTCTACAGCTTGACCGACAGATACAGCGGTAAGTGCGCTGCCAGAGCTGCCAGATGTGGGATCCAGAGATCAGAGGGGAAAAAAATTAAAGCAAGTTAGAATTAAAAAAATCGGAGCTTTGAAGGGGCCGATCAACAAATCCAAAAAAAAAAGGGCACAGAAAAAAAAACCCCGAACATCTTGGGCGTTAGCAAGTGGGAGGTGGCGTCGCTTAATGTTAGATAGGACACCCGTGGAGAGCGTGGGAAGGAGGAGGAGAAGAGGTAGGTGAGTTAGGTGTACATTACATCATCGCAGCTTGCGTCGCATGCCTGTGTTTACATTGTAATCGCTCCCACATTCGAGATTGCCTGTTTTGTAAACTGCATTAACGTGAAATTAATCAAATTCACAATCAGTGGAACAACTTGCTCCAGAAGTTGTGAATGCGCCAAAACTGGAAGTTTTTAAGAAGAGATAGAACAACTATTTGTCTGAAATACTATAGGGTTTCCTGCCTGAGCAGGGGGTAGGACTAGAAGACCTCCAAGATCCCTTCCAACTCTGTTATTCTGTACTGTTCAGGATGTGAGGGGTCTGTAGATATTATTTTCTTAGCCCTCTTTCTGGTTCTGTTCTGAAATTTTAATCTGGAATTTGTCTTTCCGATTAGATGTCAGATTTCACCTTCAAGCCTATTGTAATAAACACCATGCCCATAACACAGAAACGTGAATCTCTACAAAATTGCTTTAATACATACTAATCTAGGTGAAAAATACTCACAGCTCTATTATACACCAAGGAGTTAGTTGAAAGAACTTGCATAATAATAAATATTAAACTATTTCTGAAACCTTGTGGGCCAACCATACCTTGGCTTCACGATCTGACAATTGGATAGCTAAATAAATTATGACTTCACAAAATTTGTGAACTAAGATACTCTCCAGATTCTTAGATTTGGTTAGTATTGTACGTAAACCCAGGCATTGTGGGCTAATTAACCAAATGATTTATTAGGTTTTTCTCTTACTCAGCTACAAGCTGTTAAAAGTCCCAGTTTGGTTTTATAGCCACAGACACCCAGGGACTTTGCTGGCATTGCTTACAGATTTGTGTGTGCCTGGCACATGATTCCCACAATGGCTGGCAAACATGCCCTTGCTAAAAATAAATACATAATTTATGTTTTAGCTCTAGTGACTGGAAAAAAAACCACCAGCTTCCAAGTTGCTGAATTCCTAACAAAAAATAATAGCCTGTTTTTTCATCCCATCAATTTTTGTAAAAAGTTATAGCTTCCTGAATTTGCTTTTGCATTTTAAAAGAAGCCAAAGAAAAATAAACTCTAGTGCACATCAAAAAGTTCCAGCCAGATTTTCTACATAGGCACGGACCTACTATATGGCCAAAAACAAGCCCTGACAATTTATTTTAGTGGAAACTTTCTGCTCAAAGCTATTATTATCCTTTCTAAATCATTATCCTCAAATTAGTATTGGCTTGTAACGTTTGGCAACCGCAAACCCTAAAAATAACCCTCTTAAAATTTTATTTTAGTAGATATGGAGCAAAGTTTTTCCAGAGAGCTAGAACACTTTTTCATGGGGTCTAAAGATTATGCACCAAAATTTCACAATAGTTCTTACTCTTTGTTAAGACAAGGGTGAAAAGGGAAAGGTTTTTTTTCCAAGTGGTTGCTGATTGCAAAAGGAATAAAGGTGGTATGCAATGCATGTAAAAAGTAGCTGTTTTGATCATGTGGTGATGGTTGCCATCTTGACTTTTTTTGACATCCTGGGCTCTTCTTGCTACTCCTACTTTAATAGATAGTGAGAGGCTGAAGTTGATAATAAACTGTTGATTATCTACTGGATTTACACAAGAGCGAGTCTCAATGGCCCTAAGTAAGTAACTGTTGTTCTGGGGTATCCCTAGGTGGCTCTTCACGCAAAGGCCGATCCAAGAAAGAGGCTGAGGATCATACAAATCGCCCAAATCCTGGTGGCCATGAGCGCAAGATCGTTTTGAAGCTGCAACGCACAGAGCAGAAGCGAAAGGCAACCACCTCCAAAAAATGAAAAAATGAAGGTAAGCCAGTGCATGGCTTGACTGAAATAAATAAATTCCACTAATGTCAAGAGTTTTAACCACAAGTGATTGTCCCTTCACAAATTGGTAGAAAGTTTGGTGGGGCTGCTTTCCTTGCAGAGGGAGGACATACAGCCACATATCAAATGCAATATATATATATTTATTCTCTTAAACCAAGAGTATCCAATCTTGGCAACTTTTAAGATTTGTGAACTTCAACTCCCAGAATTCCCCAACCAGCCATGCTGGCTGAGGAATTCTGGGAGTTGAAGTCCACAAGTCTTAAAAATTGCAAGGTTGGACACCTTTCTTAAACCATTTTTATCATATGGGGGCGGCAAACATTTTTTTTCCTCCCAAGGTAGAAGCTGTACCCATCACTCACCATTTTCTTTCCTCTCTTGCCAGCTCTGAATCTGGTTTGCTATTCAGGTTCTGGACACCATGGAAATGTCAACGAGGATACGGAGACTGACGGATGGACGCCATGTAATTTGGTGGCTTCTTGAATTATGGAAGATGGTAAAGTCTTATGGCTCACATTAGGAGCGAGTGAAAGTGAAGGCTGCAATTCATCCCAAAACCATCAGGGGGAAAAAAAAAACACTGCCTTAATCGTTATTCACTCTGGAAAAAGAAGTGGAATGATTGTACACTTAGGCTTGGAAAAGCAAATAGTTCTCCTAAGCTTACTCTTTTTTTCTTCAATCTTCCTCCCACTTATATCACATCACAGGATATTGTGATGTCTTAAATAATTTTGAAACTTATCCTGAGGGAGGAATTGATTCATCTATAAATGCTGTTATTAATAGTAGCCCAGGTTTTTTGTTTGTTTTTCTCTTTAAAAAGGGGTGAAAATAGATGAGTAAACTTTATAGTATGGTGGAAAATGAGTTTGTAGCAATGCTAACCTTACATAAATTAGGGAAATGGGGAGTGGGCAGAAGAATGGATCAAGAAAAACTTATATCAGAGGGAATAGCATTATGTTCAATCTTGAGTTCCTTAAGATGCACATTTGTGTTTTTTCATGCTAAATAAAATTGGCTAAACTGTTTTCTCACAATTATTTGAAATGAAGCATAGACTTTCACGGTGAACAGAAAGAAGAGAACTAGGCAGATTTTACAATAAGCTTTTATTAAATAGTCAAATCCCCCCCCTACCCTCCCGAAGTATGTTGGCAGTATTTACTGGTGCACATGGCATAAAAAATTAATCCTTTGATTTCAGGTCAGTTTGATGCCCCAAGAAGAGATGCATTCTAATAAATATTAAATAACTTCTGGCAAATGTTTAATGTGGTTTGTCAAGCTCCATCTCTGCCACTCTCCAGAAATTCATGCCAATAAGATAAAAGAGCTTGCAGAGAAGCAAAGACAATGCAAACCAATTCCCCCACCCCCCTCAATTTGATAGGAAACAGAGGATAAAGAGCTACCAAAATTATCTTAATGGATTATCAGTCAGGGTAATATGGGTCAACTGTTTTCTTATCCCCAAATAGCAAATTCTTGTTCAACTTGAAGCCAGAAATTAATTTCTTTTGTTGTACTTACTATAAAGGACCCTGTTAAAAATTCTGCACAGTAATGTCACCTCTATAACATGATGAACTACATTATTTTGCTTAAGGCTGATGAGAGCTGAAGTCTAACTTTAGAAGGACTTAATACATAGCATTTCAGAAGAGTCAGCAAAGTGTTTCTAGGTACAGCCATGATAATGGCGGTATCCCAGAATTGATGAATGCAGGGCAGTGAAATCAAGTGAGCTGTACTGGCTAAAACAGTGGCTTCTTTTCAGCATAACTTATACTTCCTGGCATTGGAGGAAAAGCTGGCTTGGGGTTCCCAGTGTGTTCCATGGGATGCTGAATAAATTATAAAGTCTAGAAGGTCACAGGTTTGGGGAAATCTCACAGTGTTAAGTATATACTGGCACTGGTTGGGCCATGACCAAACAATGAAGAGACTGTTACCAGGAACCATGTCCCATCTTTCACTCCCAAGAGATGGTCACATAAAGGCACTTGCTTGAAATGGAAGGGAATACAGTCATCTGCATGCCCATAGCATGCTGGTACATTTAGAAATATGAGGTATTCTACAAATGACAGATAGAATTATGCTATATTTAGCATAAGTTTATGTGAACTGTCGCTTTAGATCACTGAGTGACTAAGGCAGCAATCCAGAAATGGTGCCCATTACATCTTGATGCAAATACATCTACCCATTATGATTGGAGCCAACAAAGCAGATCACTGGTTTATAAAGTTGCCTATTTTACCATCGGGCAAGGCTCTACCATCCCTAAAACCAGGAGCCAAGTTCAGCTGGATGCAGAGTTAATCTTTGCCGCTATAGTCCCCTCCTAAGTCTGAAAACATCATTCTATCCACAGGCAGCAAACAGATTAGCAAAAATAAAATAAAAATAAAAATCAATCCTTTCAGATGTAGGACATAAGAAGTATGGTTAGTCACAGTTCAAAAGGGCCCAGGATGCCATCCCTATCCAACTGGTGTGAAAGAAATGGCAACTGGATTGGATCAACTAGACTTCGACAGCTTGCCGTTGTAAATGCTCTTCTCTGGGTATTGATGGAGGGCAGTGGGGAGAAGAGGGGCATGGAATCTCTTCAGAATAGGCTGGTTTCAGCTCAAGTCCTGTTCACCAATGCTCTGTCGAAGGTATTCCTCATAGAGCTTTCTCTGCAGAGAAACAGTGTAATTTTTAAAATTTGCTGCGCTAGTTAACCCCTTTCTCTGGCCACCACAGAATCCAAACAGGATTCGTATCCCTGCCCACTTAGGTCCAACAAAATAAGTACCAGGCCTCATGGCACAACTTCAAACCACCCCATCCAAGCTCCCAAAGAATTAACCTTCTTAGCCAAGACCACATCCAACACGTAATCCCGTCGATCTTCCAGATGCCGCTTCTGCTTTTTGGAGAGAGTGGGCTTCATTCTAAGTGGGGCAAAAGATACAAAGGAACATTATAAGAAATGTAATGAACAACCCTTCCTGGTAAACAGGAATGCTCTTACCTGAGAGTGTAGCTGGCCAAGAGTAGGAAGAGAATCGAGAGGAAGAGAAGGCCAAAAAATACTGTTAAGATTTGATCTTCAGGGACAAGACTCCATATTGATGCAACCGGCTGCTGAAAATTAGGATTAAGAATAAATGGTATACTTAATGTTAGCTGAGGAAAATAAAGTTTATCCACTTTTTAAGAAAATAATAATATAAAAATACATTTCTGACAACAATATCTGAATTCTATGGCAATAATGTACAGGTAATCCTCAATTTACAACAGTTCACTTAGTGACCGTTTGAAGTTATAACAGCACTGAAAAAAATTACTTATGACCATTTTTCACACTTTCAACTGTTGCAGTATCCCCATAGTCAAGTGATTTACATGCTTGACAACTGATTCATATTTATGACGGTTGCAGTGTCCTGGGGTCATGTGATTCTCTTTTGCAACATTCTGACCAGCAAAGTCAATGGGAAATCCAGATTCAATTAATTGTTACTAATTTAACAACTAAAGTGATTCACTTAACAAGTGTAGCAAGTGTAGCAAGAAAGGTCATAAAATGGGAAACTCACAATACATTTCTCATTTAGCAACACAAATTCTGGGCTCAGTTGTGGTCATATGTCATGAACTACCTGTATATATGCACACAACTATAATTAAAGTAGTCAGCAACTATCAATAACAAAAAGGCATTCTCTAAATGATTGTTTCTAGACTTCCCCAACCACAGCCAAAACTTCATAAATTTAAAGAAGGAAGACAAGAGAAATAAAGGTTATTCAACTGTGGTTTTGCTAGTTACACAATGAATCATGAAATTATATTTTGCACTGTTATCCTATTACTCTAGGCCAGGGATGTCAAACTCAATTTCATTGAGGGCCACATCAGGGCTGTGGTTGACCTTGGGTAGGGAGGGGCATGGCTGACTGCATGGGTGTGGCCAACTGGCTGGGTGTGGCCAGCTTGATACCACTCTCCAAACTGCTGGCATGTTTCCTCTTTGCATTGGGTAGACCGGGCCAAAGCTACGTTGGCCTGATCTTTCCTCTTCGCATTGGGTAGACCAGGATGATCTGCGGGCCAGATCCAACCAAATCCCGCCCGCGGACTTTGCATTTGACACCCCTGCTTTAGGCTATCATCTGTTCTACTTACAGCAAGCTTTAGACATTTCTATTTCTATTGGTGTAAGAATTAGAAACTTGATTATTACATATTTCTCCTGCAAGGAAGGAAGGAAGGAAGGAAGGAAGGAAGGAAGGAAGGAAGGAAGGAAGAAAGAAAGAAAGAAAGAAAGAAAGAAAGAAAGAAAGAAAGAAAGAAAGAAAGAAAGAAAGATCCAGGATTCTGAATTTTGCAATTGTGGGACATTTTTAATTATTAGTGTATAACATACGTTCCTTAGATTTGTGCTGTTCTCTCTCTCTCTTCTGCAGATTTTAGAAGCTGTATGTTTTAAAACCCTACCCATCAGCTTGTGTTGCTTTATGGATGTGAGGCTAGAAAAACCTGTTTCCCACACCCTCAAGACATGAAAGCTGAGACTCTTAAGGTTATGGAATCCAATGTCCTGCACCATTTTCTTCTATGCAAAAAAGAATAAGGCTTAACTGAGGGGTAAAGTGTAAAGTGAGAAAAGGGTGCTTTCGGGACCCTAAGGTACAGACACCAAAATATTCACCATGTATAGTTCCAGGGCCTGGCTTTGCTTCTCCCCCAAGACCAAGGTCCACAGTTGGCGAGCAAATGTTGTGCCAAATATCAATGTCAGAAGAAGAAAAATAGGCAATAGGCAACCTGCTATGCCCAGAAGCATCCCACGGAAGAAAGCATAGAAGTTGTTGTTTCTGGCCTCTCTGAGTAACAGAAAGAGTGAAAGTCAGCATGTAGGATTCGGGAAGAAATTTAGCTGAATAACATTAAATCCCACATTCCCCTAGAAATAGCTTACTATCTTCAAAACTCTCCCAGATATTAGTTTCCTAGGACTTTTTTTCTCTAAGTATAATCTTCCCACTCCTTTTAAAATGAAGGTCAGCAGCCAGTACCTTCCAGTCCTTATTACATTTGAAATAGTTGAATATGTAACCAGCCTTCCTTTAAAAGAGCCGAGATTACTAGTCTACATTACAATTCAAGGCACTTATAATGCTTCATTTCTGTGGGATTTATTTCCAAGTAAATGTGAGCAAGACTGTGCTGTAAATTACACAACAATCCTTTGAGATAGGTCAAGCTAATAGCTTAACAGCATGCTTTCAGTACATTTTCTACTCACTTTCTACTCAATTTTCCTTCCACAGCAATCCCTTATTTCTCTCTCAACGGCTGTCAATTCAGAATTTTCCACCCAGTTCTCAATTTATATTAATTAATTAATTAATCTGCTATACTATCCCTCTTTTGTTATAAATGGTAGGACCTCTCAGAAGTCTCCCATTCCCACAATGCTATGTTCTTACTTGTCATCCTCTATCAAACACTGTGTGGCCTCTTCAATGAGCTGGCAATCCCTTTCCAAAGCATTCAGTGTATGCTGCACAGTCTGGCTGATGGTCTTCTCAATTGTGTGACAGACCTCATCAATCTGATTAACGCACCGACTCAACTAAAGGTGAGTGCAAAACCCATATCACAATTTTGCAGAGAATCTATCAGTATCCTATTTTCAGTC
This sequence comes from Arizona elegans, assembly GCA_022577455.1. NCBI lineage: Eukaryota > Metazoa > Chordata > Lepidosauria > Squamata > Colubridae > Arizona > Arizona elegans. The sequence continues at coordinate 127,904,136 of JAKOOJ010000004.1, forward strand.
CCAATTTATTCCACATCCTCATAAGCCGCTGACCAACAAGCTTTTCTCTTCCATCCATCCCAAAGCTCACCCATCCTTCCAGAAGTCTGGATTAATTATGGCTTCTGCTTCATCTTATATCTAAAATAACTCCAAGCTTGTCACTCACCTTATTGGGGCTGGGAATGTAAATCGTAGGCATGTCAAACCCACATTTATTGAGGCCAGGGCGTTTACAAAGTTCTTGAACAATTTGCATCAACACTCTCTGTCAGACAAAAAGAAAAAGATCACACACACACACACACATGATTTTACAATCTGCCATTCTTAATTCATTCTGTTCCATGAGAGGGCCATTCCCCATCCCGTTATCCATGGGAGACTTTCTACCTGTCGGTCACCCTCAGTGCCTGCCTCATCAGCTTTGCTCAGATAAAAGTGTAACTTGTCGCCATGCTCTTCATTGATCTTCTCCACTATGTTTAAGGTGCGTTTGCAAAGAGCCTGCCCCATGGGATCAAAGAAGACCAGGATGAGATCGCAGAGTTGACCTGAACAAGATTACAAGGGATTATATAGAGTGCTATATAACATGGGAGAAAATTCATATGGAAATAATAAATCAGTAAACAATTTCTTTCAAGCTAAGAGCTACTACAGTAGAAAATGCCCTATGCTAAAATCTGTTCTCCCATCACCATACCTGTATTTTCTTCCAGATCCTAAAATAACTCTTTCAAGGATTTTTCCTAAGACTGAAACCATTCCTGGTTTATCTATATTAATCCATCTTCTGATTCAACCTTTCTCAGGCACATCTATTTCGTTTTGAGGGCTAGGATGACTTGGGAAACGTGTTTTCAAGATTTCCTGTGGCCAGGCTCCTATTTAATAGAATCCTTCTTCAGGAACCAAGACTATTTCCTGAAGCTATACTCACCAAACCAGATCAGTGCTCCCTCCACATCAAAAGGGTATTTCATATCACCATCCACCAAGCCTGGAGTATCAAGAAAAGTGATCAGAGGAAATTGTTTCTGCTTGGCGGTACAAATCTCAGTACTCAGGTATTCTGGCACTCCTAAATAAATGATAAAGAGCAGAATGTTAAAATTTACTAGCAGCTTCTTGCCATTAACAGACAACAAACACCATATTTTCCTTCTAATAATCCTAAAACCAGACACCATTATCGACATGCATTATTACAGGCAAGCTGTCAATGATCAATTACCCCAACTTTTAAATGTCAGCTTCCTGATCAAAGGCAATACTCATTCAGGCCACACAGCACTGTTCTGAATTAAAAGTTGATTTATCTTCAGTCTGCAACTAACCTTTGAAGTTCTGCAAAATCTGAAAATGAGGGTAGAGGTGGAGTGTAGCATTGCCCTGCAGAAAAGGAGTGGAGAAACAGAAGGCTTTAGCATACGTGATATTACTATGGCTGTAGCAGATAGCTTTTAAAGTCATTAGACAAATTCTATTTAGCAAGTGTGCACAACTATTTCAAGGCTGAAGGTTGCCTTTAATCTTTTATGTGGGATGTCAGTGTGTATGGGCCCAGGACAAAAATAAGTGCAACTTATTACAATTGAATTAATTAAATATTAATTTTATTGTGTCCCATGCATTTTTCTCTTTGGACACGTAAAATATGCCTGTCTGAAGTAATGTTTGAAAGTCCAAACATCTGAATAACATGTGACCCTATACTAGGAGCTAAGTCACATACTTGATTCTACACCACCAGCAAACTCACTGCATAGTCCAGGTGGTGAGAAATGTGTGGCCCTCCAAATGTTGTGAAACACAACTTTCTGCACTCCTTATCACTGCTTATTGTGATTAAGACTGCTAGAATTGTAGCTCCCCAACCAAATCTGCACTACCCATGCGCAGGAAGAAAACATCAGCAGATTGGATAAACCTAAGCTATTTTAAGGCAGGGGTGAAATGCTCCCGGTCCGGACCAGTTCGGCCAATCTGGTAGCGATGACGGCTGGTGGTTCGGAGAACTGGTAGCAATGGCAGCTTGAGGCTCCGCCCACCCGCCCGGTCGTCATTACTTCCTGCTTTTACTTCCAGAGAACCGGTAGTAAAGAAAATACTTAAAAAGTTTTTAAAAAAAGGTCCGAGGATCAGCTGAACGATGCGTGATTGTTGGAACTTTTTTTTTTCTTTTACTTTTTAAGCATTTTTTTACTACCGGTTCCAGAGAAACAAAGCGCTCAGCTGGTCCCCCTTTTCACTCACCCCAAGCTTCCTGCTGCGGATTTTCATGCCTTGCTTCAGGCGCCCAGGATTGTCCCCCTCAGCTTCTTCTTCCTCCTCCTCTCCATCTTCCAAGTGGAAAAACGTCAGGAGCAAGCAAGCACTTCTGTTTGCACTTGCTCCTGGCGTTTTTCCATTTGTAAGGAAGCTTTTGTACTTGTGAAGGGAAGTCTGGCTTCTTGTGCTGCTTACTAAAAACCTCACCAGTACCACTGTGCACGTGGCTTATGTGTGTGTGCATGTTTGCTCGTGATCTTTCGCAGCAGTCTGTGCCCGACATCCTGTCCCCAGCCAGTTGAACCAGAGTTGGGGAATTCATCCCTTTAATCCATCCCCGCCTTCATTCCCCTTCTCTTTGGAGGCCAACCAGAAGGAACCCCGAGTCGTTCTAAAGTCTTTTAAAAGCCTTTGTATGTGTGTGCGTGCTGCACTGAATGTCGGTGCGGAGGAAGGGCGGGGAAGGAAATGACCCCTCCAATCCATCCTGCCTTCATTCCTCTTTTCTTTGGAGGCCAACCAGGAGCCCCAAGTCATTCTAAAGGTCTTTTAAAGCCCCCCCGCTCTGTGTGTGTATGTATGTGTGTGTGTCTTTGCTCCTGGTCTTTCGCAGCAGCCCATGCCCAACATTCTCACACACACACACACACACGAGCTGTGGGCACAGCAGTACTGGTGAGGTTTTTAGCACAGGAAGCAAGACTTGCCTTCACAGGTATGAAAGCTTCCTTACAAATGAAAAAAAAAACACCAGGAGCAAGTGCAAAAAGAAGCATTTGCTTGCTCCTGGGATTTTCTCACTTGGAGAGAAGGAGGAAGGAAGACGAGGGAGACAATCCCGGGCTCATGAAGCAAGGCGTGAAAATCCGCAGCAGGAAGCTCGGGGTGAGTGAAAAGGGGGAGCAGCAGAGCGTTTTGTTTCTCTCTCTCCCTCCCCCCACCCTCCATCATCTCCCAGACTGGGTGGCCAAGGTGGAAAGGCTTGCAATCTTCGGGGCTAGGAGGCGTTGGATCTGGCTTGGCAAGGAGGATCAGGTTGGTCAGGTGCTGATCATTAGAACCTTTTTTTTACTTTTTAAAGCATTTTTTTACTAGTTAAAAATGCTTTAAAAAGTAAAAAATAAGTTGGTCACGCCCACCCAGTTACATGACCACCAAGCGATGCCCACCAAGCCACACCCACAGAACCAGTGGCAAAAAAAATTAGATTAAACCACTTTTTTAAGGGAGAGAGAAATGAAGAGGGTGGGGAGAGGAACTTTTAAATATCTTTATGTAAGCCTATTCAATGATTGCATGTAGATTTGCTGCTGATAGGAAAATGAAACAAAGCAAAACAAAACTGGAGGACAGGAAGAATTGATTGCCTGGAAGGAAGGGCAGCGGCTGCTATACTGAAGAAGGGCAAGTGTTACTGGTTAAATAGCAATAGCCATAATAGCAATACATGCAAAAAATGAGTGTCTTTGTACATCTCACCGTGAGAGATTCTCGCTTCTTTCCACTGGTGATGAAGGTGAAGCCCTGAGTCTCAATAGCAACCCCAGTACGTTGGATGTGTTCCCCTACATACCTGCACAAATACATTAAGAAAACCAAGATAGAATATTTTTCTTCTTTGTGTGCAAATATGGCCAAACCTGAACTGATGGTAGGAAGTACAATATTACAACACATTCAGAGTCAATTTCCTGAAATGTCCTGGGTTGCTAAATTGCTACAAGTGTCTCAACACCCATTTGTTCTTCCATTACATCATCATCATTTGCCTCAATGACACAATAATTTAGGCGTCCATGGATTACAATCCCTCTCCCTGTTTTAAAACTAGATGTAAAAATATTAACTCTTCCAGATAATATTCAGTATAATTGACAAACTGTATTCATTTTGTTCATGCATCTTTTCTTGGTAGCCTTGAATTACTTCTTTTGACATAAACTTGGGCAGAAGTATATGAGTGGAGAGTTTTTTTTCCTCAAAGGAGCTATTGAGAGATTCAGCTTTTCAGACTGCCATTTTAAATGGAAGTCTTTCCCCAATATAATACACCTCTTATTAATCACCGATGGAAACAAATAAACAACAATTTCACCATTTTTTATAGTTAAAATAAATTAGAAGCAACAATTTCTGCAAGATCTAAACTCCCCCACAACTTACAGGTTGCCTACAACTTGTCTGCAATTAAATGGATAGCTCTGCAGACAAAGGCACTGTAATTTAACACCAGCTGTCTGCAATTAAAGTAAGTTCGAATCTCCAGAGACTCAGGGCGGCTTATAATGCATTAAGCAATAGCCTTCATACGTCTTTAGGATTTTCCCAGAATGCCCTGCACTCATACCAACAACCCTTGGTTCCGTATCCTAATGATGCCATTCTCAGTGTTGACCAATTGATCAATTGATCAATTTTCTGATATTGCCCTTCAGCTCACCAGTTGATAAAGCTGCTCTTCCCAGCACTGTGGTTGCCCATCACCATGACAGTGACTCTGCGGCGAGGGGGAAGCAGGGTCAGGCCCAGGCGCTTTCCTATGGACACCAAACCTGGGAATATAAAGGGAAAGTTATGGCTGAACTTGGCATGTTGTTCTACCCCCGAAAAAAGAAAGAGTCCCCCCCTTTTTTCATCCTATCCCCCTCAGCTCTCACCATGACCCGGCTGCACATAAAGTGAGTGGGCCTCCCGAAGGACTCGTTCTGTCACCGACTCCGTCCCACCCCCAACGAAGGGGTTGGCGGCTACTCGGGGCTTCCCACTCCGGTTCCCAGGCATAGTTTCTGGCGGCAACGGAAGCAGCAAAGGCGACTGGGAAGATATAGAAATACAACTCCCGAAAGGCATTTCGCGGTCGCAAAAGCGTGTTTTTCGGTCGACGCCTGTCGCCACTACACCACAGAACTACAACTCCCATGATGCCTTGTAGCCACAGAAAGCGCCATTTAGCCTTCCCGTCTGGACCTAATGGGGTTATATGGAAAATGGGTCTCTGCAGAAATTTGCGGTTCCTGATCCTACAGGGCTTATTGGGGGACGCTTAGCGCGAATAAATGATGCAAATGTGGAAACATAAAGTCGTAGGAGCCAGTGCATTTAAATTGGTCCTCTCCCTCCTATTCTTTCTTGGTGGTGGTGGGGTTGTCTTTAGAAATCATTTGAATAGTTTTTAATGCAGGCAGTTGCAGTTGCCCGAATGTTATTTTTTGTAGTGCAAACCGTTGCAGTTTTCATGTTTTATCTAAAGGACTCTCTAAAGAGAGCCAGGTTGGTATGGTGGTTAAGGCATCAAACAGAAACCAGGAGACTGGGAGTTCTAGTCCTGCCTTAGACACGAACCCAGTTATATGATCTTGGGTCAGTCACTCTAGGATGAAGGCAATGGCAAAACACTTCCAAAATCTCGTCAAGAAACTGCAAGGACTAGTCCAAGCAGTCAGGAGCCAAAAGAGAGAGAAAGAGAGAGAAAATCCTGGTTCTCTTCATAACCTTCTTTGATTTGATGTCTTCTAGATTATGATGGGATATATAAGATTTGGATTGTGGGTAAGGTAAGAACTATATTAGAGAACTGATATAAATTCTATAAATTGGACTGAGAAATTGTAACCTTGATCTTTTGACCACAGCACTAGCTTAAACAAACACTTTGTCCTCACAGGCCAAATCCTACGAATCCAGTGTTAGAAAATGTTTTATAAAATTTGCCAAATTTCCATGAGAATAATGGATCTCAAATTTTAAATCATTGTGTAAGTTAGCCCATCTGAGATATTTTGATTCAAAAATTGTCCTTTGATGCACTTTCATCTAGTTAAAGATTATAGGAACAAAGTTTTAGTAGCATATAGATGTCATTTTTCACTTTAAGCCACCAGGAAATGTTCTTTCCAGTCTCCTATAATGCTTTGCAAGCCTTACAAATCCGGTTTCTCGCTTTCTATTTCTTGATAATCTAATCCACCAGATTTCAAATGTTTCTCTCGAGAAAGTTTTTCCAACTCATTTTATCTAGTAAGGAGCCCCTGACAAACACATATAATCCCAGACTGTTTTCCAGAATAAAAGTTTCTGGGGCTATAATTATTAATGGGTTTCTAGTAAATCTTGCATATTTTTAATAGGAAAAAAAGTTGAGGGAAAATGCAGGGAAGATATAAAGGAAAGGTAATAATGTCTGGAACCCCTGTAAAAATTCTGTACTTGATCCAGAGTTGACTGGAATGTAAATCTTGTCTGGAAGCACTTCCATTTGCTTTGCAAAGGACTTCGGGCAATGTTCAAATACAAATACTGAAACTGTGGGAGAGTCTCACTTGTCTTGTAAATCTCTAATTTGGTTGGATAACAGATTGGGCGTTCCTGGAATTGCAAAACTAGATATGGAGAAGATGGTATCTACTTTTTCTATTCTTAAACTGAAAAACTCCTGTAAGCTTCAAAACAACCTGACATTCTGTGAAAAAGAGTTTTAAAAAATCAATCTTCAAATCTAACTAGGGCCAATATAATCAGGTGATTTAGAACCTGCTTGAGAAGTCAACTAAAGGATAGTTAATGATTTTCCCATTCCAGTTCCATAAATGAACAACAGGGCTAATATATTAAGAAGTCAAGATGGTGTGAAGGAAAATCAAAACGAATTACTAATAAACATTAATAAAAATACCTAGATACAGAAACCTATGTCCTTTATCTAATCTCAAATCTAAACCCAGGCTTTCCTCTGATTGATTGGTCAAGGAGCATTAACTCCCTTTTATACTTCTTACAGTGGATTCTGCAATTCCTAAGATGTTTTATTTGAACTGGAGGTTGTCCTCAGAATATGACCAGTAGTTTAATGATTGTTCGAAGTTATAACAGACACCCCACACACCCAAAGCTTGGAGTTAGAATGGCCACATGCAATTTTGGAATTAAAATTGTCACACACGCACACACACGAGATTGGATTTTGGATGCTTGGCAACTGACTTTATTTTATTTATTTATTATCGGACTTATATGCCGCCCTTTCTCCACAAGGACTCAGGGCGGCTCACAGCAATAAGCAACAACAAGTCCAATTAAAATTCAACAATAAAAACTAAAATTCCCATTAAAACCCCATTCAGAAAAAAACGGTCTCAGTCACGGTTATACTTTACAGTTGAACTGAGCTGTTTTCTTCACACACTAGTTCTCCTGATTCCCTTTTTGACGCTGGGAAAATCAATGTATACAAGGGAAAATGTCACACTGAAGAGAAGAACAATCTAGGATCAAATATCAGAGTAATAATATAGCAAAGTAACACCTATGAATCAGGGGTGAAATCCAGCAGGTTCTTACAAATTCTGGAGAACTGGTAGCGGAAATTTTGAGCAGTTTGGAGAACTGGCAAATACCACTTCTAGCTGGCTCCAGAGTGGGTGGGAATGGAGATTTTGCAATGTCCTTTCCCCAGGAGTGGAGAGGGAATGGGGATTTTGCAGTATCTTTCCCCTTGAGTGAGGTGGGAATTGAGATTTTGCAGTATCCTTCCTTTGCCATGCCCACCAAGCCATACCATGCCCACCAAGCCACGCCCACAGAACTGGTAGTAAAAATAATTGGATTTCAGCACTGCTATGGATATTAATACTTTCTTCTGCACCATCTGATGTTCAGTGTTTAACAGTATTTTAGTTAAAAAGCTATTATAGAGGAACTAAAATATTAGCCTCTAGCATTTTATGTACAAAAATAGTTCTCATATAAAACACCATAGGAACTTTTAAAAAGTAAACTTGGGAAGTAGACAGAATTGTGAACCTAGCTTCTTATACACAAAAAAAGAAGAAAGTTTCAGCTATTATGAGATAGAAATGATGTCAAAAACTGTAGCACAACTGCGACAGGTCATCTGAAGCTGATGAGGTATGAGCCTCACATCATTGTGCAAACAGATCTCTGCGAAAAGTGCAAAAGAGGTGCACACTTTGGAGACAGGATTGTAAACCCTTCCTCTTTTTGTCTTCTTTTTCTCTACCCTTCCATTAATCAGCACTTTTTCTCTTTTTTACAGTACTTCCTTTTCACCCTGGACATCCAGTTAGAGGAAGCAGTTGGCAAATACATGAGTCTTTAGAATGCAAGACTTTACCGTTGGAGGGCAGTGAAAAGAAACTACAAGCAGAAGAAGGGTCATAAGTGGAGACGTCCAATTCTTGACTCCTAAGAGGTCCTTAATTAATTTCTATACCACATAGCACTCTCTCTGCATGGGCCAACCAGACTCTGCTTGTAGAGAATGTTGATGTTCCCCCCTACAAGGTTAGAGGGAAGGGAGGTGGCAAGGCACAGCATCAGGAACAGAAGATAATAGCTGGATGTCATTTTCCATTAAGAGCTTATCCCAAAGGTGCTTTTTCAGGAAGCAACTATTTTTTCTTTGAAGACATTTCACTTCTCATCCAAGGAGCTTCTTCAGCTCTGACTGGATGGTGGGGAATGGAAGGATTTATATTCCTTGCAGACACTGATCATTTGCATTCTTTTAGAGAATCGTTGAAGTGATCATGAGGACACAGACAGACCTCTAAGTGGCCTCAATGACTCCTTAAAAGAATGCAAATAACCAGCTGTCTGCAAGGAATATAAATTCACCATCCAGTCAGAGCTGAAGCAGCTTCTTGGATGAGAAGTGAAACATCTTCAAAAAACAAAACCAAAAAAGTACAAGTTGCCTCCTGAAAAGCTACCTTTGGGACAACCATGACCTGGATGACTGAGAATCCATAGACACTAAGACCTTACTTCCTGTTTTCTTTCCTCAAATTTAGAGTAGAAGGTAATTATCACTAGGGAAAGAGATAGAAAGAAAAAAGATCCTTAGCACTCAGGAGAGATCAGCAAGCAAAGATGCACAGCTTAAAATCAGAAGTTACTCTTTTGCTCAGTCAGGATTTGGTTATCACTAGCAAATGTGATTAAATGACATCTGCTTTTGTGAGCTACAGTTCACTTTATCAGTTGCACTGATAGAGTCTCCACTAACTTGAATTTCATGAAGACTTTTCTTGATATATTTTACAAATAAAATCCATTCAGGATTTCAGATCAATGTGATATTTGGTTCAAATGTGCGTCTTCAACTTAAAGTCATTGTGCCATGGTGGTGTGATGGCAATTTGGGTGCTTGGCAAACATCTTGCACTTACCACTGTTGCGGCCTCTTAAGGTTGCAGTTTGTGCCAAAATGCCCATTCAGAAGAACAAGTTTACACTTACAATCACAGTGGATTCACTTAATGACCATAAAATCAGGTCCAATGTGATTTACAATTACAGTGACTTATAGTAGAAATATAAATTCTAATTGTGGTTGCAGGTTGAGGATTATACCTCTATATGAACATAACTTGGGTTCCTTTGTGATATATTCTATAACTGTGTATTTTATGCTATGCATTTTAAGTGTGTTTTGAGAAAGGGTCTGTAGATTTCACCAGACTGCCAAAGGGGTGCATGGCACAAAAAAATTAAAAACTCTTAACAGATGTGGACTCACATTCTTCAATGTGGGTCACCCGAATACTTTGGAATAGCAATATATTCAGAGCAATGGTGGGTTTCAAAATTTTTTACTACCAGTTCTGTGGGTGTGGCTTGGTGGGCATGGCAGGGGAAGGATACTGTACATTCCCATCCCACTCCAGGGGAAGGATACTCTAAAATGTCCATTCCCTCGCCAATCCAGGAGAAGGTTACTCCAAAATCTCCATTTCCAGTGGTGGGATTCAGCCAGTTTGCACCACTTCAGTTAACTTTCTGAGCAGTTTGGCACACTGGTTGTTGGGAGAAATCATTAGGGCAGAGAACCGGTTGTTAAATTACTTGAATCCCATCACTGCCCATTTCCTCCTGATCAGCTGGAATTTGGGAGGTGAAAATAGATGGGGGTGGGGCCAGTCAGAATTTTTACTACCATTCTCTGAATTACTCAAAATTTCCACTACCGGTTCTCCAGAACTGGTCAGAACCTGCTGAAACCCACCTCTGATTTAGAGAGTATCAGATGGGGAAAGGGACAGTGTAAATGGTCCATCTGATTGATCCTAAGTTTGCAAGCTTGTAAGTTAAACCTCACTGTTCAGTTTTATGTGGTTGGTACTTTTTTCTACAAACTAATCAGGGATAATAGAAGTAGCAGAGAAACTGAAATAAATTCATTTTCTTTCCACTTGCTTGTTAATGCCAAGAGTATTAAAAGAAAAGGCATACACATAGTTTGGTTTGCTCTTGCTTTCAGCCATCTATTTTATTAAATACAGGGAAAAGTAAGCATGTCAAGTGGTGGGAGGCACAGGTTTACAATTGGGTGTGGAATGTCAGGCCACTGTCTGCTAGTAAATGGACACAGAGATCATCTAGTTGTTCACTTTGAGCCACAGTGAACTGTTCTTTCCAGTCACCAACAGTGCCTGCAGCCAAGGAAATAATGCAGAATATGAAATAATGGTTAACTGATTAGATTGATTAGCAACTTTAATTGCTAATAGCAACTTTAATTTAGTAACTTTAATTGCTAAAGCAGTGGTCCTGTGAAATAGGATGCATAAACACACATATACATACACACACACACATGGTGAGAGAGACAGTCACACTGTTTTATCTTCTAGTCATTAATCCAAGCATTTTCTAGAGTCTTGTAATACCTGTTAATACGAATTCACTGCTCGGAGTTAACTGTCTTGACATTTGGAATTATATATAAGAATGTAAGCATATCTGAGCATGTAGAGATACTTATGCTCACTCTGAAGCAACATCCAACAATAATGATGCATTTAGTATTGAAGATGGCACCTCTTCAGGGGTGTGCCATGGTGGCGCAGTGGTTAGAATACAGTAATTCAGGCTACTTCTGCTGACTGCTGGTTGCCAGCAGTTTGGCAGTTCAAGTCCCACTGTCTCAAGGTTGACTCAGCCTTCCATCCTTCTGAGGTTGGTAAAATGAGATCCCAGATTGTTGGGGGCAATACGCTGACTCTGTAAATCACTTAGTGAGGGCTATAAAGCACTGTGAAGCGGTATATAAATCTAAATGCTATTGCTATTCTATTTCTAAATATAAACATAGAGTCATTTGTTTTCATTACTGCATTCAACAGAATATGGGGCCAGAATAAAATTCACCTTCTCAATATTACCTTTTCTCATGAATGGAGAGATGTCTTGGTCTAAAAGGAAATTAGGTATGGTGCTGTAATTTGTCATTGGGTTTGTCTTCATGCTCTCAAACTTCGTATGTTGCACAATCTCACCCACAACTGCTCCTGAGAGCTCTGATCCCAGGAACTGGGCAACCTTCTGGATTTCTCGGGCTGGATCCTATGACGTTAGATAGAAAAGTAAGATTGTGAGTAAAATTCTTCAGTTTGTGCAGGATTCAAAGGCTAACTTTAAAATATCATTGCACTTTTTTTTTGACTCATCTTTAGTCACTGCTTGGAATACTGGTTCTAGGCAATCGACAAATCCTAATAAAATCCTAATAGAATAAAAGGATTAAAATCCATCTAAAAATTATAAACCAGTTCTTTTAGGACTGGGAAAAATAAACATCTTAAGTCCTTTCCTAAATTGTAAGTCTCATTTCCAATAGCAAGTTTTGTAGTTTAGGTCTTACCATAAGAAAGATAGAATTAGCTGTTGAGGTGCCCCATATCCTTCATGGCACTTGCAAAAAGAGTCCCACTGAAAATTTAAGAGGGCTAGGAAGACTGTCCAGGCTAGATATTGTAGGAGGGTAGCCACAGTGGTGGGTTGCTCCCGGTTCTGTCTGGTTCTTTAGAACCAGTAGTAAAAGCGGCAGGAGGCTCCACTCACCTGCCCGGACGTCATAATTGATGATCTGCACATGCAAAATGAAGCAAGGGCATGCACACGTTCCCATTGCGAACTGGTAATAAAGGTAAGTAGAACCCACCCCTGGGTAGCCATGTTAGTCTATGGTGGTTAAATATCACCGAGAAAATGTAAAATATTGTCCACAGGGGCAGGTTTGTGCGCGCACGTGATGCTTCTGTGCATGTGCAGAAGCATCCGAACAGGTGGGCGGAGCCTTCCACTGCCGCCGCTACCGTAGCAACCCACCACTGATTGTCCAGTATGGACTGCAGATTATTTAAAATTGTGTGAGTGTGAATTGTGTCAGCTATTTTGTTCTATTTCTGTACTTTAATACATCCTCCCAGGGAATTGATGCGGTTGCTTTGATTTGCTATAATCTCACATCCACACTAACAGAATTTACATGTCCAGTTCCTTCCCCTCCTGCCTCACCCCAATCTAAATCTCACCTCAGTCTATCTGGGGAATTCTGGGAGTTGAAGTCCACAATCCTTCCAGTTGTCAAGGTTGAAGAACATTGGGCCAGCCACTCAATGCATCTGATGAAGTAAGCGATAGCTTACAAAAGCTTGCACTTTTATATAAAATATGTTACTTGGAAAATTTGCTATTTTCTGATTTCTCTGATGCTCTAAGTAATCTGGACCTAAATTATGCAAAGTTTCCTACATGATAGAGATTATTTGAATTTATCCTGGAAAGCAACTGCAACACTTTCAATACCAGAAGCAGTATGTGTCCTTTTGCTGCCACATTCTGGACCAGTGACAATTTCCAGACTGTTTTTAGGGACACACCCCACCCCACCCTAACAAAGATAAAACAGTATTTCAGTCATCTAGATATCTGATAAGCAATGTAGGTTTTACCAATTGCCCAATCTCAAATCTGTAAGAATAGATGCCACTGGTTTATAAAGTAATGCCAATTCAAAGAACCTCCTCACCATCAATATAACATGACAATCAACAATCAGTATGAAATCCAGGAACTACCCTAATTTATCAGAAGGCAAGGAGGGAAGGAGAGAGAGACTGAGAGAGACAGAGAAAGATAGAAACACATGGAGACCAAACATGAGGAAAGAGTATATTACTTCAGGGCAGAAGTCTCCAAACTTGGCAACTTTAATACTAGTGGACTTCAAATCCCATAATTCCCCTGCTGGCGGAAGAATTCAGAAGTTGAAGTCCACAAGCCTTAAAGTTTGGAGACCCCTGGTCTGGGGCCTAGGGATCCAGTAGGCCTTGCCTCGGTTAGAATTACATTACTATAAAGAACAAGAAGAAATAGGCTAAAATCAGTCTTGAGGATACTACTTGTTTATGCATCGTACCTATCGTCCAGATTTTGTAATATTAGCTGAAGCCAATCAAATCACTACTGGCACAGAATACCCACATTCTGAGCAGTGGTATTGAGATTGTTTTATTCTTATAAAACAAGGGAAAGGGCCAACAAAGTTAAACTAAAATTTATGAAGAAAAGAGCTCTGAGTTTAAATAACATCCTTACATGAACAATCGCCCTCAGTATCCCCTGTGATTCAGCAAGAAAGAGTAATAAAGCAATTAGAGACACCAATACAGGGATAACGAGAATCAGTGCCTGTGGAATGGTTTATAGCTCCAAAATATATGCAAGTAAGACTACAATTTTATGATTCCTGGGATTGCATTCAAGAGGCTATAAAATTAGCCTCTTAGCACATATGGGAATCTTTCATAAAACTTTAATGTCTTTCCACTTAGCCTCCTTAGAAAGTTCTTAAATACTTAATGTTCTGATTAGAATTCTGATTAGAAGTGTGGTTAGGCCCGGCTAGCCATGCCTGACCACAACTTGTAAGTTTCCTAACAGGAAGCAGCAGGTGAACCTAGGCAAAATCACATCAGATACCTGTACAATTATCACAGGAGCCATTCAGGGCTGTGTTTTCTGTCCATTTCTCTTCTCTCTCTATACCAATGCCTGTATCTCAAAAGATCCCTCTGTTAAAGTACTGAAATTTGCAGATGATACAACAGTGATTGGTCTCATTTGAGACAACGATGAATCCAGTAGTAGGTTCCTCTTACCTTTGCTACCGGTTTGCAACTGGGAGCACGTGCGGCGCTTCTGTGCATGCACAGAACCTTCTGCACATGCGCAGAGCATCCATGATGACATCCAGGTGGGTGGGCGGGCGGAGTCTCCCGCCACCGCCACTACCAGTTTGCCCGAACTGGGGCAAACTGGTAGAAGCCCACCATTGGATGAATCTGCATATAGACAGGAGGTTGAACAACTAGCCTTGTGGTGCAACTGGAACAATCTTGAACTAAACACGCTCAAAACTGTAAAAATGATGATAGATTTTAGGAGAAACCCTCCTATACTACCACCTCTTACAATACTAGACAACACAGTATCAACAATAGAGACCAAGTTTCTAGGTTCTATCATATCTCAAGACTTAAAATGGACAAGTGCTTTTCATCAAAAAAGCACAACAAAGAATGTTCTTTCTGTGCCAACTCAAAGCTTAAACTGCCCAAGGAGCTGCTGATACAGTTCTACAGAGGAATGATTGAGTCTTTCATCTGAACCTCTATAACTATCTGGTTTGGCTCTGAAACCAAACGAGACAGAAACAGACTTCAACGGATAATTAGAACTGTGGAAAAAACAATTGCTATCCACCTGTCTTCCATTGAGGATCTGTATACTGCATGAGTCAAAAAGGGCTGTGAAAATATCTACAGACCCCTCACATCCTGGACATAAATTGTTTCAACTTCTACCCTCAAAATGACGTTATAGAGCATTGCTCACCAGGACAACTAGACACAATGTCAGTTTTCCCTCCGCATGCCATTATTCTGCTAAACAACTAATCCCCACAACATTGTCAAACTATTTACTAAGACTGTATTATTATTACTCTTCTCATGCTTCTTATTACCTATTTCTTTTCTACTTATGACTATAACCTTGTTGCTTGTATTTTTACAATTTATATTGTTTTATTTAGTTTCCTAGTATGATTTTGATTGCTCATTTAGTATCCTATGACTATCGCTAAATGTTGTACCTTATGATTCATGATGAATGTATTTATGATGACTATGATCATGATTATCACTTATATCTTTTATGTATAGTGAGAGTTTATGCACTGAAGACAAATTCTTGTGTGTCCAATCACACTTGGCCAATAAATAATTCTGTTCTGTTCTGTTCTGTTCTACTCTACTCTACTCTACTCTACTCTACTCTACTCTACTCTACTCTACTCTACTCTACTCTATTCTATTCAGCTCCAATAATGAGATATAAAAAGGACGGATTAGGTGCGTAGCTGGGATAATTCAAATATTACTGGGAAGTTGTTGATCTGCCATCAATAATCCACTGAACTACTACCATGAGCCAGCCAGGGCTTGCTTTATATGCGTCAAAAGATCTGATTTTAGAACTTTCTAAAGGGATTGATAATTTTCTTGTCAGAATTGGTTATAAAGAACAAGGATAAATACTGAGATGTACATATGAGATGGAGTAGGCATAGAGTCCAAAAACAAGTCACCTACCTTCTTTATGTCTTCATAGAAGATATATAGAATTGGGTGACAATTTTTAGCTTTCCACCAACCTTGAACATGGTCAAACCAGGAGCCCCAGGCAACTGCAAAAATAAAATAAAATAAAAAGAAATGAGAGGAATTAAATTAATCATACATTTCCTTCCATCTCTTAGTAGAGGTTGATTAATCTGGAGCCAGCCCCAAACCAATCTCCACCTTCCCTTTTCTTCCTTTTCTTTGTGCCACAATTCTTTTGCTTCTGTTGCTTGTCTCCTATCTCCTTATCCAGCAGTAACATTAGCTGTTTCTCTTTAACTTTTAAAAGAGCGAAGCTGTAGTCACTTTTGAACTTCTTTGTTTGTCTAGGACAGTGATGGCTAACCTTTTTGCTGTCGCATGCCAAAAGCGGGGGGAGCATGGGGGGTCACACATGCGTGTGCCCACACCCATATGCATGTGCGACAGCCCCCCTGCATTCCCCCCGCTTTTGGCACATGATGGCACAGTGGGCCCAGAAAGCCTGTTTTTCCCCCTTCTCAGGCTCCAGAGGCTTTCTTGAAGCCTGGGGAGGGTGAAAACGGCCTCCCCATCTGGAGGCCCTCTGGAGGCTGGAAATGGCCCGGAAGGCCCGAAAATCAGCTGGCCAGTGCACGCATGTGCGCTGGAACTGAGCTAGGGCAATGCTTGCATGCCCACAGATATGGCTCTGCATGCCACCTTGGCACACGTGCCATAGGTTCACCATCATGGCTCTAGGATCTCTAGGAGAGAGAGGAAAATGTGGAAGGGAAAAGGACTGGACCCCTGATTGTTTTGTAACACACACAGACACACACGCATGCATTCTGAACTGGAGGCCCTCCAAACTGGAGGGGAATCATGGATTCCAAAACATTTGTAGGGAATTTACCTGGGGAAGCTGATGATTGGCAGAGAGATAGAAAGTCAATCAGATAGACAGCTGCTTATTTTCAGAATGGGAAGAAAAACATTGAAGGATTTGCAAGCTGATACAGAGCACAATTAATTGCATCTTACTGGCATTCTAGCAAGTCCTTCTTCCATAAAAGTGGTTGGAAGTCAAAAATTAGACCCAAGATTCAGGCTCATTCCTGAATCAGATATACTGAATCTGCTGTGGTGCATCTGCTCTACCATTTTCCACCTCTAATATCTACTCACTCTTTCCAGCAACAAATTTCTCCAGAAACTCATCCCAATTTCCAGGCTCTGGCAGCAGTTTGCTAATCTGATGAAAGTGGAAATAGGAAACTGCATTGTCCTTGATGTTTCTGGCCACATAAATGACCTGGGGAAATAAAGCATTGAGGATGAAATCTAGGAGTTCTAGCTCCTAAGCTTTTCAATTTCTATGGAAGAGGCAATATCTTCTATTCAACTACAAATCTATCAGATGGTATAAACTTCTGGTTTGCATTTCATGACTTTGGTAGTCAAAATACCTTGAGGGGCTTTGTCTAAAAAGCTTTGCTGAAAAAATATGATCACAACATTCCTGCTATGTGCTATAGGGGAAGGAAACAGAATTGGGCCAAACAAGCTTCCTTCCCCCACTCCATCTGCGTGGACCAAATGATCTTGCAGATGGGGACAAAACTTTGCCATCACATCATCCGGTTTCAGAAAGGAAGGAACAACTATGAAGATCTCTTCTCAAGGAAGGCTGCATTAGCAAGGACTCCAGCTGGGCATATTAGCAGTGCTTTGCTTCATTTTGATCGACCTTGTGTCAACCCCCCTCCTTCTTTGGAAAAGTTGCCCCCTCCCGAAAATGTAACTGTCATTATAGTTGGGAGGAAGAGGGTGAAGCAAGCAGCTTTACTTGAGGCATGGCAGGAAGGAGGAAAGAGCAGTTTCTTGGTCAGCTCGATTAAATCTCTGGGTTAGAGATTATCATCCCTGATTGCCTAAACTAATAATTAAAGATATAAAATGTCAGTTTACTCCTGTCAGACCTACACTGAGATCTACTGATTGCGGCAAATTTACAAGCTGGCTCATGGGCAAACATTCTCCTTAATTGAACCCATTCTGGGCTTTACAAACTTAGCTTGCAGGACTGCACTTTGAACAAAGCACAATTAGATATGGCAGGGATTTTTTTTCAACCAGAGTAGAAAATCGTCTGCCTCTGATGCAGCGCATATTACCAGCACTCCTAGATAGCAACTCTTGACAGTGATACAAAATGCCCCCAAATTCTAACTGCTCTAGAACTTCCATGAATTGTGGACTTCAACTCCCAGAATTCTTGAGTCAGCATGGCTGGCTCAGGAATTCTAGGAGTTCACAAGTCATAAAAGGACCATCGTTCCCCACACTTGCCTAATGCCATCTCTGTTTCCAAAGCAAAGGGTATTCATGCACATAGCTTCACTTGAAAAGTTGACCCTTAACCCTAGCCTCAAGAATCTCCGCTCTCCCAGCTTACAGTTCCTAAACAACATGAGGATCAAGTAAGCCAAAGCAAACCGGGTTTATTCTCTGTTGGGTTGGCTTCCAATTCTAGAGGTTTAGAGTGTGGCAAAGCCCAGTGTATCTTCCAAGGCTTATCCAAGTCCTTTCCTCCCCTCAGGTCAGAATACATCACTCAGGATCCTGACCTTGCAGTTCTGCTCCCAGAAGGAAGGAGGTAGGAGATGAATTGGCAGATGAGTTTTGAGTGTGCGTGGGGAGGGCATAGCCTCTGCTTCTTCAAAACCTGAAAAGTTAGAATGGTATCTTCAGCTTTCTGCACTTCCCATTTGTTCACAATCTCTCCAGAGCCAATTGTTTTCCTCACCTGTACGGATGGGTTTGGGGAGGCACATCTCTATGAATGGCATTCGTTCATAGATGGGAGCCCGAGCACATTTCTGAGGATCTCCTCCCTGTTGAATCATGTCTACTATTTCTTGCATCCATGTTGTCCCTGGCAAGGAAAGGGGCAAGGGATACAAGTTATGGAGGCAACCAAGTGGCTCTCATTCTCTCTGGCTGCCCTCCCATTTCTATACCCTTCTGTACCTATATCTTATGTCTCCTTTAATCATACTTACCTGCTTTGGGATATGTGCAAATGAGAAGGTCATCAGGCCGAGCCTTAAAGCCCCATATAGCTTCCCATTGCTCCACTGTGGTCTCAGGTAGAGGAACTCCTTCAAACTCCACCAATTTTAGGCGTTTGATAGATGCAAGATTCATAGCTTCTATTATCTTCTGAATGTCCATCTTCTGATGGGACAAGGGAAAATATTAATTTTAGCCCCACCACCAGCTTCAGACTTCAACCCTAACCCTTGATCTGTTCTTTTAGGTGCCATCAGTTGGTGCTACAGTCATAGAACCTACCAACTCTGAACTTATCTCCCAGGCAGTTTGATGTCCTTCTTTGACTTGAACGTTCTGCCTCTTGTCCTGAAGTGATCTGTAGGTGTGCCGGCAGGAATGCAGGGCGTGTGCTTCTTCTCACACAATGTTTAAGCCAGAGTTTTCCAATGAGGTTGCTGACTCTAAAGGAGTTAAACCTGTCATGGGTCTGAGTGAGCCTCTTCTGGGCTTGTTCTGTGTTGCAATTTGAAATATATATCTTAAATATTCTCGTTCTTTTTCCATTTGGATGACATGCCTACCTTGGATTAGGAGGACAGTCGTAAGCATTTTATTCTGAAATACATGGCATGGTTTCCAGAACTGCAGATGTAATGTTTTCTGAAGCAAGATCTGATTTGGGGCTGAAGTCCAGGGCTCTGCTTGCCCCTCCCTCCTCCGCCCCAAATGCCATAGAGCTGCAATCTAAGAGTTGTCAATTGAGCGGCACAGTTTTGGATGAACACCAGATGGCAGGAAAGCAATATGGAAAATTGTCTTTCCTGCCATAAAGTGGCTATCCAGATTTTTGCAGGGCAGATCTGGTAGCCTATGCCATTTTGCCCCTTTCCTGTCATATTATTTATTTATTTATTTAATTATTTATTTAATTAATTAATTAATTTTTTATTTATTTATTTTATTTTATTTGTCAACAAGTACAAGGAAACAAGTAACAGTATAGTCATAGATATGGACACATGAAAAAAATTGGCACAAATAAAAGGATATAAATAGGCAAAACATAGCCATAAATACAGAATGATTACATATAAATGGGGACAGTAGGACAGGGATGGTAGGCATGCTGGTGCATTTATGCACACCCCCTCAGGGACCTCTTAAGAAACATTAAAGGTCCACGGTAGACAGTTTAAGGTAAAAGGTATGGGGATTAGAGAGACCAACAACAGGATCAGGTAGAATGTTCCAGACATTTACTACGCTATTGCAGAAGTCATATTTCCTACAATCAAGATTAGAGCTAATTACATTGAGTTTGAATCTATTGATAGCCCTTGTGTTATTACGGTTGAAATTAAGGTACTCATTTACAGGTAGGACTTTTTGGTAAATAATGTTATGAACTAAGCATAGGTCAGAATGTAGATGATGTAGTTTGAGGCTATCCAGATCTAAAATTTCAAGCCTGGTGGGATAGGGAATTTTATTTTGAGCAGAAGATTTGAGTACTCTTCTAGTAAAGTATCTCTGGACCCTCTCTCTAATGTATTGATGTCTGAAATACAGTGAGGATTCCAGGCAGGTGAACAGTATTCAAGTATAGGTCTGGCAAAGGTTTTATATGCCCTAGTTTGAAGTATAGCATTACCAGAGAGAAAACTTCATAAAATAAGATTGACAACTCTTAATGCCTTTTTTGCAATGATGTTACAGTGAGCTCTGGGACTTAGATCTTTTGAGGTGAGTACTCCTAGGTCCCTGACAGAGTGAGGGTCATCTATGAGATCATTTCCAGCCAGCAAATATTTGATGTTCTTATTTCCAATGCCAATAGAGTGCAGGACTGAGTATTTGTTAGCAGAGATTTAAAGTTGCCAATTGTTTGATCATTCAGATACATAGGTTAGGTCATTTTGAAGGGTAGTAGAGTTGTCTGTGGGGTTGAATAGTTTAACATCATCAGCAAAGAGGACAGAGCTGCTTATAATTTGATCACAAAGGTCATTGATATAAAGCAGAAAGAGTGTTGGATCTAGAACACTGCCTTGGGGAACACCGCTGTTTACAGGTGCAGGATTTGATAGGGGGCTGCCTATTTTGACCACTTGTTGCCTGTTTGACAGGAACGCAGCTATCCAATTATGGATATATATCCCTTGCTGCATCACCTTTTAGGTTTATAAAACAAGGAAAGGGGAAAGGGGGAAGGGAAGGGAAGGGAAGGGAAGGGAAGGGAAGGGAAGGGAAGGAAAGGAAAGGAAAGGAAAGGAAAGGAAAGGAAAGGAAAGGAAAGGAAAGGAAAGGAAAGGAAAGGAAAGGAAAGGAAAGGAAAGAAGGAAAGGAAATCCTTGTCAGTTCTTACCTCAAATACCTTTGATTTTTTTTCCCCCTTCCTAGTGTTCCTCCCGCAAGTGCAGGGTTGACTTTTTTCTTTCCCAATCAACTGATCGTCAATCTATCGCAACAGGAATTTTAGAGAAAAATTTTTTTTTAGAATTAAATATGACCATTAGGGAATTTGTTTGGGAAGGGAAAAAATCAAGGATCTCACTTAAAATTCTACAGGAAAAAAGGAACGTGGGAGGACTTGGACTCCCAAATTGGGAAACGTATTATAGAGCGGCAAAGTTGATATGGATAAAGGATTGGATCACCTTGGAGAATAAGAGAATTTTAGTGTTAGAAGGACATGACCTACAGAAAGGGTGGCATGCATATCTATGGGACAAAGACAATAAAAAGAAAACTTATTTCCACAGGCATAAAATCAGGGACTCCCTAATACAAACGTGGGTGGGGATCAGGCAGAGATACTATACCAAAGTCCCAATCTGGCTTTCTACAGTAGAGGCAATGATTTACCCCAACAGGTGGGGAATGGAGAAACTGTACAGATACAAAGATATTGTCAATGGAGGGGGAAACATTAAATCAAATGAAGCTCTGAGAGATCAAGGTATAACCTTAGATTGGTGGACCTATCTACAAATAAAATCAAGATACCAGAAAGATAAAGATGAGTACGGCTTAGAATTAGGATATAAAGGATTAGACAAAATTTTGATGGGACAAGGGAATAAAGCGTTGGCCAAGCTGTATAATTATTTATCGGATGAAGATAGAGATGAGGATATAATTAGAAACCAATTGAGAGCATGGGAGAGAAATATTGTACACAGTTTGGACTTTAATGAATGGGAAGAAGCCTGGAATAAAAATTATAAATTAACTAGAGCAGCCACGTATAAGGAAAACCATTACAAAATGCTTCATAGGTGGCATTTAGCACCTGCAAGATTAGCAAAGATGTTCCCCAATGCACAGCCAAATTGTTGGAAATGTGGCCATGGTCATGGCACCTTCTTTCACATGTGGTGGACATGCCCGGAAGCAAAAAGGTATTGGAGCAAAATTCGGAGATGGTTGAAAGATATACTCAAAGAAGAAATTGATTTGAATCCAGAAATATTTCTCCTGGGAATGGTAAAGAAAGGGTATGGAAAGGAAAAGCTCCACCTCCTAATACACATAGCTACAGCTGCCAGACTAGCATACGCTCAATACTGGAAAAAGAAAGACCTACCACCAGATGACCTTATAATTAATAAAATATTAGAGTGTGCAGAGATAAGTAAATTAACACACGAGATAAACGATGATGAAAACTCTGATTATGATACTGTGTGGGGAAGATGGTACGAATGGATAAATGATAGAATTAAGGAAGGAATAAATGGTGCAGAAATTAATTAGAAATGTGTAGTATAATTGACACCAGACACTTATTCATGTATATATGTATAAACACTGCGAATCCGATGTTAAATAGAATCGTGACTATATTTTATTTGTGTAAAAATAAACCCAATAAAAATTGTATTCAAAAAAAAAAAAAAAAAGGAATTGACTGAGTGGCTTGTTGTCCAAGTCTGACATTGTGCACTGAGAGAGAGATGGATTGACCCAAAATTACCCAACCGCTTTTCATGCCTGAAGTGGGACTAGAACATAGAGTCTTCTGATTTCTAATCTGGAGCCTTGACCATTGGTCATGTAATTTATAGCCGTCAGTCATAAAGTTCTAAACCCTATATTAATTAATTGCTTATATATAAGATATACCTTTATAGAGTTTATTAGATTTATACCTATTTATTTAACTATTTAATTGCACTTAATTATATTTATTTACATTTACCTGTACAAATACTATTTTCATATATTGATATATTGCTATATTAGAATTATAATACTTACATATATTAACCTATTGGTAATCAGAAGTATAGAAATTTGAATTAATAACTTTTTTCAAGCAGTAATTTAGACATAATTTTAGCTACTGATTATAGATTTACCTAGGAGCAATTGGGTTATTGTGATTTGAACTACTAGGTCTTGAATTAATTACTAATAAGTAGAAATAAGCTCCTATTAATTAATTACTATTTATTACACAAATTAATTATTATTATAATTACATAATTATAAGTTATAAATCAACTCTTGTTATTCACTTAAGACATTGATTGGAAGTGAGGTAGATTGATAAATTGATATTGATTGTTAATTCTATTCAAGATAGTGACTGGAAGTGATATAGACTGATAAATAGACATTGTTTGATAAAAAATTGCCCCCTATACGCTGAAGAAATATAGAAAGAGGTGACAGCCAGTGTATGAAAATTTGGAGAAACATCGAGAAAATAATTAGAGAATAAAAAATAATCTTGGAAGAAATGATGAGCATGTCATCGACGATCCTGAAAACAGGGAAGAAGACCCCCTCAAATCCCACCATATCCATGACCTCCCCGGCTACCCAAAAATCAACGGAAGGATCACAAAAAACGGACAAAGCCATAGCAACACCAACATTACTAACAGTACAGTCAACACTGACATTAATTCAAGAAACGATGATGGCCATGCAGGAAAAAATGTCCAATAATCACACCGAACTAAAAACAGATATCCACCAACTGGACCAGAAGATGAATGAGATTCAAGTCTCAATCTCGAACAATGAACAAAGGATCCAGAAGGCGGAGCAAAAAATAGAACAAAATGAGAAGAAGCTGGAATGGTAGATCAGACGCTGACGATGCAAAATAAGGAACTAGAAGACTCATTAATATAATTAGAGATGGATAGGGCGTCATTCTACTTGCGCTTCCAAAATGTGGAAGAAGATAAAGACGAGGATTTGGGAGAGAAGATGGCGGAATTAATTGCAGAAGTACTCCAACAAGATAAACGTGAGATCATTAGAGAACTGGACGACGTCTATAGAGTCCAAACAAACTATGCGAGGAGAAATAGGCTTCCCAGAGAAGTTCATATTAGATTCGCAAGAAAAAAAGTAAAAGACATCTTATACAATATGGCGAGGGACGGTCAAATAACATACAGAGGAAAAGAAGTGATAATACTAAAACAGATTCCGAGAAGAGTGAGGGAGGTGAGAAAAGGCTATAGATTTTTGGCGGCGCAATTGAACAAAAGAAATATATTATTCAGATGGCTCCTGCCAGAAGGGATGCTAATCACCTGGCAGGGGAGAAAAATAAAAATAGACAGCTTGAGCACAGCACAAGACTTTCTCGACCAGTTAAGGGGTGCAGAAGAAGAACAAAGTAGTAAGGAGGAAATAGAGGCGACAAATCTAGAAGAGGAAGAAACCGCGGAGGAGAAGAAGACCGAAGGAGAAGCCAAGAAGAAAAAAATAAGACCAGTAAGAGCCGTAAGACTAAACAAGAACTAAAACCGAGCAAGGAAATCAGGAATGAAGGATCTGAAACTAATTTCAGTAAATGTCAATGGTTTAAACGACAGCAAAAAAAGGAAATTAACACTCACAAAGCTAGCAAAACAAAATATGGATATAATCTGCCTACAGGAGGTCCATATAAAAAAGGATGAGGGCAAATGTCTGGAGTATAAAAAATTTGGTAAACTATTTACCTCATTAGCAGAAAAAAGAAAGAGAGGGGTAGCAATCTATGTTAAAAAAGGAATTGAAGCAGAATTGAAATATAATGATACAAAAGGTAGAATACTTATGGTTGAAGTCACGATAGAAAACTCTAAAATGTTACTAGTGGGCATTTACGCTCCAAATAAAAAACAAGGAGAATTTTTTCAAAAGCTACGTGAACAATTAGGGAATATGGAACACAATGAAATTTGCATGATAGGTGATTTCAATGGAATTATAGACCCAGTTAACGACCATAAAAGCAATAAAATGAACAAAAACAAAAGGGTGACTTTACCAAAAGCCTTTTTTGATTTGGTGGAGGAAATGAATTTAATTGACATTTGGCGAACTTTGCACCCAACTGAAAGACAATTTACATTCTATTCCAACTCACAACAGTCATGGTCAAGATTAGATATGGCTTGGGTTACCAGGACGCTGGGTTTAGAAATTGAGATGGCAGAAATTAGCCCAAACATCTGGGCAGATCATAACCCCCTGGAAATAAAATGGAGAAATGTAAAGAGAAAGAAACAACAGAGATGGAGGCTTAATACAAAACTATTATGTGACAAAGAGTTCGTAGAAAAATTGAAAGGAGAAATCAAGACTTTTTTCGGAGAAAATGAGAACCAAGGGACACCCAGCGAAATAGTATGGGACACAATGAAGGCATACCTGAGAGGGGTAATAATATCTTACTCTGCATATAAAAACAAATTAAAAAGAAAATCCAGGGAAGATCTCATCAAACATCTAGATGAAGCAGAAAGGAAACTCCAAAAAATGCCTGGTGACACTGTAGCAAAGGAATATTGGATGGTGTGGAGACATAAATTAAACATTCTAGATCAAGAAGAGCTAGCCCAAAAAATAAAAAGAACAAAACAGCACTATTTTGAGAACGCTAATAAATCGGGCAGGTGGCTGGCCTATAAATTAAAAAAGGAAAATGAAAAAGGGACAATCCAGATATTAGAAGATGCGGAGGGAAATCTCTTAAATAAAGAAGAAGATAAACTAGAAAGAGCGAGAGAGTACTATGAATCCCTATATAAAGAAGAGGAGACCTCGGAGGGAAAAATAGATCAATATTTGGCAGAGGCGGAGCTCCCGCAAATAACAGAGGAAGAGAAGGAGATGCTCAATGCTAAGATAACAACCGAAGAGTTTAAAAAAGCCCTGTCCAAACTCAAAAACAACAAATCACCTGGCCCAGACGGATTCCCAGGAGAAATATACAAAAAATTGGAAGAAATTCTACAACCAAAATTAATGGAAATTTTTAATGAGGTTTTGACGGGCTCAAAAATTCCTGACTCATGGAGGGAAGCTCATGTTAAACTGCTGCCGAAAGAAGGTGCCGACCCCAAAAAAATCCAAAATTACAGACCAATCTCACTTCTAAACACTGATTACAAATTATTTATGTGTATAATGGCAGAAAGAACTAAAAAAATATTAAATAATTGGATTCATAAAGACCAAAATGGTTTTCTCCCGGGACGACAAATTAGGGACAATTTGAGAATTGTACTAGATACTCTAGAATACTATGAAGAACACCCAGAAAAGCAGTTGGCCTTAGTCTTTTTGGATGCCCAAAAGGCATTCAACAATCTAAATTGGAATTTTATGACCAAACAAATTAAAATAATGGGATTTGGGCAAAACTTCGAAAAAATGATAAAAACTATCTATGACAATCAGAGGGCGAGCATTCTAGTAAATGGAGACAGGACAAGAACTTTTCAAATCAAGAAAGGAGTAAGGCAAGGCTGCCCCTTGTCACCGCTATTATTCATTTTGGCCCTGGAAGTTTTGCTACGAAACAGTAGAAACAACGAGGAAATCAAAGGCCTAAGAATTAAAAAAGAGATTTATAAAACACAAGCCTTTGCGGACGACGTGGCGCTATTATTAGAAGATCCATTGATATCTGGACAAAAAGTATTAGAGGAATTGGGTCAATATGGAGAGGTGGCAGGCCTTAAACTGAACAAATCTAAAACCAAAATACTTACTAAGAATGTAACTGAGTCGCAGAAGAAAGAGATAGAAGAAATTTTGGGCCTACAAGTGGTCCCAAAAATAAAATACTTAGGAATTTGGTTAACCAAAAGGTGCTCATCCCTAAAAGAAGACAATTATACCCCATTAATTAATAAATTAAAACAAGATTTGGATAGATGGAAAAAGGTTAAATTATCACTTATAGGCAAAATTGCAGCAATCAAGATGAACATTCTCCCCAAGATCTTATTTTTATATCAAAACCTACCAGTAATTTTAGAGAAAATTTTTTTCTTAGAATTAAATAAGACCATTAGGGAATTTGTTTGGGAAGGGAAAAAATCAAGGATCTCACTTAAAATTCTACAGGAAAAAAGGAATGTGGGAGGACTTGTACTCCAAATTGGGAAACGTATTATAGAGCGGCAAAGTTGATATGGATAAAGGATTGGATCACCTTGGAGAATAAGAGAATCTTAGTGTTAGAAGGACATGACCTACAGAAAGGGTGGCATGCATATCTATGGGATAAAGACAATAAAAAGAAAACTTATTTCCACAGGCATAAAATCAGGGACTCCCTAATACAAACGTGGGTGGGGATCAGGCAGAGATACTATACCAAAGTCCTAATCTGGTTTTCTACGGTAGAGGCAATGATTTACCCCAACAGGTGGGGAATGGAGAAACTGTGCAGATACAAAGACATTGTCGATGGAGGGGGAAACATTAAATCAAATGAAGTTCTGAGAGATCAAGGTATAACCTTAGATTGGTGGACCTATCTACAAATAAAATCAAGATACCAGAAAGATAAAGATGAGTACGGCTTAGAATTAGGATATAATGGATTAGACAAAATTTTGATGGGACAAGGGAATAAAGCGTTGGCCAAGCTGTATAATTATTTATCGGATGAAGATAGAGATGAGGATATAATTAGAAACCAATTGAGAGCATGGGAGAGAAATATTGTACACAGTTTGGACTTTAATGAATGGGAAGAAGCCTGGAATAAAAATTATAAATTAACTAGAGCAGCCACGTATAAGGAAAACCATTACAAAATGCTTCATAGGTGGCATTTAGCACCTGCAAGACTAGCAAAGATGTTCCCCAATGCACAGCCAAATTGTTGGAAATGTGGCCATGGTCATGGCAGCTTTTTTCATATGTGGTGGACATGCCCCGAAGCAAAAAGGTATTGGAGCAAAATTCGGAGATGGTTGAAAGATATACTCAAAGAAGAAATTGATTTGAATCCAGAAATATTTCTCCTGGGAATGGTAAAGAAAGGGTATGGAAAGGAAAAGCTCCACCTCCTAATACACATAGCTACAGCTGCCAGACTAGCATACGCTCAATACTGGAAAAAGAAAGACCTACCACCAGATGACCTTATAATTAATAAAATATTAGAGTGTGCAGAGATAAGTAAATTAACACACGAGATAAATGACGATGAAAACTCTGATTATGATACTGTGTGGGGAAGATGGTACGAATGGATAAATGATAGAATTAAGGAAGGAATAAAAGGTGCAGAAATTAATTAGAAATGTGTAGTATAAATGACACCAGACACTTACTCATGTATATATGTATAAACACTGCGAATCCGATGTTAAACAGAATTGTGACTATATTTTATTTGTGTAAAAAAAAAACCAATAAAAATTGTATTAAAAAAAAAATAAAAAAAATAAAAGTTCTAAACCCTATGACGATTTGGTTTCTGTTAACTTGAACCAGAATACAAGTTTGCTCGAAACATTTAGCAGACTATTAAAAACAAATCCCAGAATGGGACTTTATTATAAATGAAGAAGCAAAAACATCCCTAACTTTGTCAGGACAAGCCACTGGTATTTAAAAATAAGAGCAAACCCCACTCCCTCCTAGCACTGATGATGTTATCTAGTTTTATTTATTTATTGAATTTATATTGCCGCCTATTTGACCATGGTGACTCAAGATGGCTTACAGAATAAAAGACCACATTTAAAACAATAAAAACTAACAAAAAGAATCAAATAAATTAATATAGTACAATATAACAAAATCACCCTCCACCTCCCACCCACCCACCCTCCTCGGTGACACAAGCCATTTAATGGGCTCCATCCCGCTCTGGGTTCCCCAGGCCCTCTGGCAGAACTAGGTCTTCAGGGCCTTCCGGAAGAGTATTAGAGTGGGGGCCATTCTAATCTCTGGGGGAATGATGATCCAGAGAGAGGAAGCCACCACGGAGAAGGCCCTTCTTCTGGGTCTCACCAGGTGTATCTCCCTCGGGGATGGGATCCACAACATTTCCTGCTTCCCCACTCTGATGTGTTGGGTAGATGTGACTGGCAAGACACAGTCCCTCAGATAACCTGGTCCCAAACCATGAAGGGCTTTAAAGGTGACAACCAGCACCTTGAATTGCACCCGGAAGCAAATCGTCAACCAATGCAGCCCCCAGAGGAGAGGTAATACATGTGCACACTGGGGTCTGCACAAAACCATGTGGGCCGCTGCATTTTGCACCAGCTGGAGCTTTTGGATGCTTTTCAAGGGCAGCCCCATGAAGAGCACATTGCAATAGTCAGATGGGAAGTGACTAGGGCATGAGTGACTGTGAGTAGGGAAAGTTGGTTCAGGAAAGGGCATAACTGGTGCACAATCCCCAATTGCGCAAAGGCCTCCTGGTCACAACCGCCACCTGCTCTTCAAGGAAGAGTTGTGGTCCAAGAAAACCTCTAGATTACGCACAGGGTCTGTTTGGGGCAGTGCCACCCCATCCAAGACCAAAGGTGGCAGTTCTTCCTGAGCCAATGAACCCCAAACCCAGAGCCACTCGGTCTTGTAAGGGTTTAGTTTCAACCCGTTGCTCCCCATCCAGCCCCTAACAGCCTCCAGGCACTGTGAAAGGGAGGACACGGCATCATTTAACTCACCACAGGCTGAGACATACAGCTGAGTATCATCAGGATATTGGGGATATCTCAGTCCATTGTGACAGATGATCTCACCCAGTGGCTTCATATATGTTGAACAGGAACTGAGAGAGTACCGAGTCCTGCGGAACCCTGTAAAGCAGTGGGCAAGGGCTGGATCTCTCACCTCCTATCAACAATGACTGAGAGTGGCCACAGAGGAAGGAAGTGAACCAGGATAGCACAAGGCCTCCCACTCCCCCAAAGCTGCCCAGGAAAATACCATGGTTGATGGTATCGAAAGCCGCCGAGAGGTTAGAGCAAGTAGAGCAAGAATGGATGCACTACCCCCATCCCACTCCCACCAGAGATCATCCAAAAATGCGACCAATGCCATTTCTGTCCCAAATCGAAGCCTGAATCCTGACTGGTAGGAGTCAAGATAATCCATTTCATCCAGAAACCTCTGGAGCTGCTGCGCGACCACCTTCTCAACAACCTTCTCCAAAAAGGGAAGATTGGAGACAGGTCAAAAATTATCCAACTGGGTGGAGTCCAGCGATGGCTTCTTAAGTGGGCGGACCACAGCCTCCTTAAAATGCTGGGGCACTTCCGCCTCCTGTAGGGAAGCATTAATCACTGCGACAGTCCACCCACCTGTCACCTCCTGGGAAGCTTTCACAAGCCAGGAGCAGTGGTGAAATGCATTTTTTTTTGCTACCAGTTCTGTGGGTGTGGCTTGGTGGGTGTGGCTTGGTGAGATATTGTGACTGGGTGGGTGTGGCCAACTTTTGTTTTTGTTTTTTCTTTTTAAAGCATTTTGTACTACCTATTCGCCCGAACCAGTAGTAAAAAAATGCTTTAAAAAAGTTAAAAAAAAAAAAGAGGTTCCGACGATCACACAGCACAGCTGTGATCGTCGGAACCATTTTTTAAATTTTTAAAGCATTTTTTTTTTACTACCGGTTTGTCTGAACCAGAGCGAACCGCTAGCATTTCACCCCTGGCCAGAAGGGACATGCAATCACAGCGCGCATCCTGTCCACTTCCTTGGGAGCAAAAGGGTCAAATGTCAGCGTTCCAAATTAGGCTCTCTTCCAGCGCTGACATAGAAAAAGCAGAAGCTTGATTTATTGCTGAGATGAACTTTTACCTAGTCTTTGTATGTTACAGATAGGGTTTCCTGGGAGACAAGGAGGAGGGCACATTCCTGTGAAAAGAACGTGCTGGGATGTAGAGATGGATTTGCATGATGGCCAATGAGACATTGGGGTTGGAGTGCGGAAGAGGAGGGGGTTGGAAGGAGGGGCCAGTTTGGCTGCAAAATGAATCAGGAATGTCGGACTCTGCTATTCTTAAAATAAAAGTGATTCATTAGAGAGCTTGCGCTTGAGAATGAAGTTTTTTTCAAGATAGCACCGAAACCTGACAGACAGCCAAACTCTCCTCCAAATCCAGGCTGGCTGAGTTTAAATCATCCCGTTCCCTCCCAGACATCTGGTCGGACGGACTATGGCTGAAGCCAAGCTCTCGGAGGAAAGCCTGCTTCAAGAGACGGGAGGAGCAGAAGCGGTCGTGATTCCAGCCAACTTGGAAAATACAAAGGTTCAACTTTCTCCGCCTTCCCTCCCCGCAGAACTTCAAGCAAAGAAACGCGAGGCAGATAAGTACCCAGGGACTGTGCCAAAAGCCTTAGAGGGGGAATTTCCTTTTGCAAATGAAAAAGATAAAGAAAAACCCCTAAGTGAATTTGGAAGGGCGAGCTGGGGATGGGAATGGCAGCGGAGCCCAGACAAGGCAGCACCTCCCCACCCCAGGATGAGAGACGAGGCAGAGGACTATCAACACCAAGGCTGGCCATCCAGAGCTCAGCACAGAGAGGAGAGGCAGAGAGGGAGGAGCCACCCCAGTTCAGAGGGAAGTTCGATGGTGACCCAGACAACCTCGCCCAATTCCTCGATTCAGCTGAGATATACATAGAGCGGTTCGGACACCTCTACCCTTTCCCCAGAGCCCTAGTGAATGCTATCTCGGAAGGGCTGGAGGGAGAACCAAAGAGGTGGTCAGCATCACTCTACAAATACAGGGCCCCCCAGCTACGAGATGCGGATGGGTTCTTGCAACTATTGAGAGCCCGTTATGAGGAGGAGGAGGAGGACCCCTATGTGGAAGACGAGCTCAGAAACCTAATGCAGAGGGGGAAGCCTATCAGAGAGCATATCCGTGAATTCAGGAGAGTCATTGGGACACTGCCTCCCCTACCAGAGCGATTGCTGGTGTATTTTTTTAGAACAAGCCTGGATAAAAGAATTTCCCAAGTGACTGCCTATCGTGACATCCCAAACCGACTTGCTGAATGGTTCCAGGTAGCGATAAAAGTCGACAGAGGGCTGCGGGCGAGTGACACGTCAAAACCACCAGAGGGAAAGGAGAGAGGCCGACCAGACCAGGGGCCACTCAACAGACGAGAAACCCCAACATCACAGCCCTCCTACAGACCAACCGCCCCACGGAGCCCACTGAAATGCTACAGATGTGGAGGAAGTGGCCACATAGCAGCAAGATGTGGAACGCCTAGACCGGGACCAGCTCCACCACCCAAAGCACGACCGGAACGAGGGCCCAAGCGTGTCACCCACGTACCACGGGAAGCTCCCCAAATCCCGGAGTTTTTCGCTCATCTGACCGAAACCAGAGGAATCCCAGATGAGGGAGATCAGTCCCCCGAACCCTATGACACAGATGACGAAGGCGAGGATGACCCGATGGTGAGTGGACCCGTCCATCCTTTTCTTTTCCCCATACGCCTAACAGCCCCCAAAACAGGGGCCCAAGAGACTTTCCAAGCCCTAATAGACTCGGGTAGCACACGGTGCCTAATCAACCTACCCACAGTTCTAAAATTGGGAATCCGAGCTAAACAGCTCAAACAACCAATTCGCTTCGAGCAAGTTGATGGGTCCCTAGTGGGAGGAGCGTACGCCACACACTTGACTGAACCCGTGAGACTAGAACTCGCAGATCACTGGGAGACGATCCACTTCATAATAGCCCCCAAGATGACAGAACCAGTCATATTGGGGCTCTCGTGGCTCGACAAATGGGGCCCAATCATTTGGTGGCAAGAGGGAACCGCAGGCTGAGAATAGCAAAGGGGCCCCAACCCCTACCGCCCCGACCAGAAGAATTTCCTCCCACGCTGAAACCCGAAAGCAGCCCTCCACTACAGAAGAAAACACCACCAACACAAGGGTCCCTCCCAGAAGGTACAGCAAAGCAATTGGCAGCCGCACCCACCACCACTTGTAACGCAAACCAGATCCCAAGGGAGCACCAAAACCTGGCAGGGGTATTCAGCGAGGCCGAGTGTGACATTCTGCCCCCCCACCGTGAGACCGATTATGCCATCGAAATTATCCCAGGAGCGAAACTACCCAAACCTAAAATGTATGCCATGACGCCCCGAGAAATGCAGGAAATGCGAGACTACATAGACAAAAACTTACAAAGGGGATTTATTGAGCCAGTAAAACCAAGGGTAGCGGCGCCGGTCATGTTTAAAGAGAAAAAGGACGGCTCCATGAGACTGGTGGTCGACTTTCGAAGTATCAACGCTGTTTGCGTACACAACTTGTACCCCCTCCCCCTCATGAAAGACATGTTAGCCCACCTAGCTAAAGGGAAGGTTTTCACCAAACTAGACCTTCGAGAAGCTTATTACCAAGTACGCATAAAGGCAGGAGATGAATGGAAAACAGCATTCAACTGCCCCCTGGGTAGTTTCCAGTTTAAAGTAATGCCTTTTGGATTGCAAGGAGCCCCAGCAGTATTCATGCAGTTAATAAACGAAGTCTTACATGAACACCTTTACAAAGGGGTCCTCGTCTACCTGGACGATATTCTTATCTACACGGAGACCATAGACGAACATATACCCCTCGTCCACCAAGTACTGAAAAAACTGCTACGGGCAAACCTATATGTCAAACTGCCAAAATGCGATTTCCACCAATCACGGCTAGACTACCTGGGCTACCGAGTATCAAATGAGGGGATAGAGATGGACCCAGCCAAGGTCCAATCAGTTCTACAATGGCAGCCCCCTCGCACCCGCAAACAACTGCAAAGTTTTCTAGGCTTTGCGAATTTCTACAGACAATTCATCCCCTCGTTCGTGAAGATTGCCAAACCTTTGACGGACCTCCTAAAAACAGGAAGCCCAGCGATGAAACCTCGCCCGGGACAACCCCTACAGTGGGACCTGACCTGCCAACAGGCATTTGAGACACTAAAAGGACTGTTCGCGAAAGAACCTGTCTTAAAACACCCGGATCCGGAACAGCCTTTTGTCATCCAAGCTGACGCAAGTGATGTGGCAGTAGGAGCTGTGTTACTCCAAAAGAACAACCAAGGTGATCTACAACCCTGCACCTACACCTCCCGCAAACTCACCAATACGGAGAGGCGATGGGCGGCGTGGGAGAAGGAAGCGTTTGCAGTAAGGTGGGCCTTGTTGACCTGGTGGCACCTTCTAGAGGGAGGCCAGAAACCATTTGAAGTCTGGACTGATCATAAAAACCTAGAGGCCCTAAAAACCCCACGAAAACTGTCGCCCAGGCAAGTGCGGTGGGCACAATACTTCAATCGTTTCAATTTCGAGCTTAAGCACATCCCAGGAGGGAGAAATTTCCTGGCTGATGCCCTCTCCCGGATGCCCCAATAAAACAGTGAGCGGGAGCAGGTAGTGAATGCCATCATCCCCTCCACCCAAGCTGCGGCCCAAGTGATCACCAGACGGCAACGACGTGATCAGCAAGGCCAACTTGCAAGTGACTTAACTGCAAAATTAAAAAATGAAACGCTGACAGACCCCTGGTATCGGGACAATCAACATCTCTTGACAAAAAGAGATGAACTAGCATGGAGGGGGACAAAGCTCTATGTCCCACAGAGTTTACGCATCCTGATTCTCAAGAGGAGCCACGACGTTAAACCAGCAGGACACTTCGGATTCCTAAAGACTCTGCACCTAGTACGAAGGCAGTTCTGGTGGCCACACATGAGAAAGGACGTAGACAGTTATGTAAAAAGCTGCACCATTTGTGCCACGATGAAGACAAGGCCAGGGTGCCCGCCTGGATTGTTGCAACCAGTAGCTGAACCAACAAGACCATGGGAGGAGATTGCAATGGACTTTATAGTAGACCTACCGAGGAGCAGTGGAAATACAGTGATCTGGACTGTAATAGACTTATTCTCCAAACAGGCACACTTCATTCCTTGTAGTGGACTGCCTTCAGCTCGTCAGTTATCCAAACTGTTCCTGAAACACATTTACCGCCTACATGGAGTCCCCAGGAGAATCATTTCCGACAGAGGAGTCCAGTTCACAGCAAAGTTCTGGAGGGAGTTTCTACGATCCATAGGTTCATCCCAAGGGCTCAGCTCAGCATTTCACCCGAGCACCAATGGGGGGGCAGAAAGACTGAACGCTATGATAGAACAGTATTTAAGATGCTACGTCGACTACCAGCAGTCCAATTGGGCAGACCTCCTATCTTTTGCGGAGGTTGCATATAATAATGCTGTCCACAGCAGCACGGGGCTAACCCCGTTCAAAATAGTGAGTGGCATGGATTTTGTTCCCATGCCAGAATACCCGAGGGAGCCCCCTTCCTCAGTCAGTTTGACCGACTGGATGGCAATGTTGAGACAAACTTGGGAAAATGTTAAGAGGGCGCTGGCAAAGGCGGCTCAATCTTATAAGGAACAAGCAGACAAGCACCGAACTCCCCAAAGACCATTTCAACTGGGAGAGAAAGTTTACCTCTCCACCAAGTACTTGAGACTTAGACTCCCGAGCAGGAAATTGGGTCCAAAATTTATAGGACCATTTCCTATAATAAAAATAATCAACCCCGTTACAGTGCAATTGCAGTTGCCACGGCTTTTGGGGAAAATTCACCCCGTTTTTCACAGTAGCCTTCTAAAACCTGTAGTGGGGTCTACTTTGAGGCCACCGCCACGTGAACCCCCTGGGCCCCTGGTTGTTGGGGGCCAAACGCACTACGAAGTGCAGCGGATTCTTGATTCAAGATGGCACAGGGGGTGCCTTCAGTACTTAATTAAATGGAAGGGTTACCCAGTGTCAGAGGCTTCCTGGGTGAAGAGCGCAAACATTCAAGCTGATCGCCTTATAGCAAAATTCCATGCAGACCACCCGGGAAAGCCGGGAGGGGGGGGTGCACAGCCAGGGAGGGGCTGATGAGACTAATCTTGTTGTGTTTTCCCTATGGGATAGGTGATGTCGCAGAAGTGAAGGGAGAGGGGCCGGATGTCAGCGTTCCAAATTAGGCTCTCTTCCAGCGCTGACATAGAAAAAGCAGAAGCTTGATTTATTGCTGAGATGAACTTTTACCTAGTTTTTGTATGTTACAGATAGGGTTTCCTGGGAGACGAGGAGGAGGGCACATTCCTGTGAAAAGAATGTGCAGGGATGTAGAGATGGATTTGCATGATGGCCAATGAGACATTGGGGTTGGAGTGCGGAAGAGGAGGGGGTTGGAAGGAGGGGCCAATTTGGCTGCAAAATGAATCAGGAATGTCGGACTCTGCTATTCTTAAAATAAAAGTGATTCATTAGAGAGCTTGCGCTTGAGAATGAAGTTTTTTTCAAGATAGCACCGAAACCTGACACTTTTCCCAGATAACAGGGCGAGAACCTGCCTCAGGGGCTTCCACCAGACCAGCAACCACACTGGCATCTAACTGGAAACAAAGTTGAGCGATTTTGTCTTCCAAAAAATCCGCAAATTCCTCAGCGTGCCTTTTCCAGGTGGACCTTAATCACCTCCTTCCCCAGGAGGAGGAGGCTCACCTTAAAGAGGGTCCTGCTGAGTGATTATCTGCAGACGCAATTAATGTGGAGAAGTATTTAACAACAAAAAGTTTGGTAATGAAATGTCTGCAAGAAAACCATCAAGCTCAAGAAAGCACCAAGGACCCTATAGTTCCACCCTGAGCTTCAAATATTTTCTTCTATAGTAACTCACAGACAGCTTACCAGCAGGCTAGTGGACAGGTTAAATGTTCATGGGGGAGCCCAGACTTCTGTCAGGTGGGAGGCGGTGCGCGCAACTTACCAAGGAAACCTGTGACACGCCAAGGCAAGCCTTCCCTGAAGGCCTCCCCATTGACCTTGCTTACGGAAAGCCAGCAGAGAAGGTGTCAAATAGCAATTGAGTGACTGCAGGACTCCAACCAAGTCAGTTGCCAAATGCCCAGATTGTGATTATGAGACCAAGTGGGTGCTCGCACAGCTGAACTTTGAGGAAGGTGAGAAGTACCACATTTTTCAGCGGCTGTTGTGACTTCAAAAGGTCACTGAATAAATGGTTGTTAAATGAATGTTTGTTTAGTTAGGAGGGCCAACAGTTGGAGATTAATTTAATAAGATTTGTGGATAATGGCGATTTGCCACAAGTTTTTCTCCCAACAGAAACCTGATCAAGACATGGAGAGAATGATATGCTATGTTTGGTTATAATTTAGATCCTTATTTTCTTACTCTTTTTTTTTCTTGCACAATGCACAAGCTGAATTCATGTAAGGGTAAAATGTAAATTATGTGTGCCTCTCTGAGATCTTTGGGGAAAGGGCAAGGTTATTCGAATAAAATGTACTCATTCTTTATCTCATCATCAGAGCGAGCGATTATGAGGTTAACTCTTTCTGTTCATCTCAGGGCAATTCCTTTCCAAGGGAAAGGCTTATAAAATGACAAGCCCACTCTTCACAAAAGGACCTTCTACCATTGCTTGCAAATTTCTTTAATTCAAGTAGAAATCAGCTGATGAAAAAGTCTTCCTTGAAGGCATTCGGTTTATAACTCTGTGCAGAACTTCAAGCCAGTGTTGCCTAGTTGTTGAGTGCAGAT
This sequence comes from Arizona elegans, assembly GCA_022577455.1. Classification (NCBI taxonomy): domain Eukaryota; kingdom Metazoa; phylum Chordata; class Lepidosauria; order Squamata; family Colubridae; genus Arizona; species Arizona elegans. The sequence continues at coordinate 127,941,743 of JAKOOJ010000004.1, forward strand.
TTCATCAAGCTGTTGGCTTTGAGCCACTGTGAAGTGTTCCTTCCAATCCCCTACGGTGCCTAGTGACGAATAAAACAATTTAGAGAATTGAGAAAAAAGAAAAAAAAACCTCAACAATCTGAATTTCCAGCATTTTTTCTTCAAACCCAGTGTTTCTCACTCTTGGCTATGTTAAAACGTGCAGACCTCTAGGAGTTGAAGTCCACACATCTTAGCCTGGTCAAGGCTGAGAAACACCCTTCTGACCCAACAGGTTTCTGCACTCTTTCTCAATCAATTTGACTGCTAAGAAGTCCTTCTAATTTGGTCACCTCTTTCTAGTTATTTTGGGAACTATTCTGGGCAGCAATATACTATCGTATTTTCTTTTTACTCTTCCAACTGCTCAACACAACACAAAACAGCCCCCTTCCCATCAGATGCAGCTAGAAATTAGTTACTCTCCCACCTTTTCTCATAAAGGGTGGTCCATTACAAATGAAGGCATGTTGCTGTAATTAGCCATTGGGTTGTCTTTCATTCTCTCAAATGTGGTGTGCTGTACAATCTTATCCAGGATTGATTCTGAAAGCTCTATATTCAGGAATTGAGCTACTTTCTGGATTTCCTGAGCTGGGTTCTGTGGAGGGAAAGAAAGATTAGAGCGAGGAGTGTAGTGAATTGGGTTGTGAGAATCCAGTTTCATCTTATAGGAAGTCTTGTTGAGGAGAACATGTTTCTGTGTGTTCTTCACACCCTGTGTTTTGTTGAGATAATTAGGAGCTTTTAGTTAATTCATTCCACTCATTTAGCTTTTCCCAAAATAACTCATGTTCACATTGTCCAATAAGGCATTCAAATTTTCTATGACTTGTGATAGACCAGGGTCTCCAACCCACGGTCCGTAAACTGACACCAGTCCATGGCCTGCAAGGAAGCAAGTGAAGCCCCATCCGAGCACAGGTGTAATCACAAAACCACACTCCCATCTGGTCCACAGAAAAACTGTTCTCCACAGAAGTGGTCCATAGCACCCTTAAGTTTGGGGACCACTGTGATGGACTATAATAGAGCAATGGAAAAAATGAGGAAAAACAATGAACCTTTTCTCTTTGAAATCCAAATCTGTTTAGCAATCTATAGCCATCTTTTCAACTGTGATTGCATGGAATCCCAGATTCTGCAAGCGATTGCAATTGAAAAAATAATAAACACACTTTTTTTGACACAGTGCTACTCAGATGCCAATCTCCTTCTTTATGGTTGGTATGTATGTGTATTTTGTGATTAACAGGCCTGTATTTAAACCTGATCACAATGTGTAGGATTTGATTTTCAAAATGTTGTATAAAATTGAGTTACATTTTTCTCTTAAAAATCACTATTAAAAATATAGTAAAAAAAAAAGTGACCTTTATTTGATGAACATTAATAGTTAGAAGTCCTAAGGTTCTCTTTAGTGGAAAATACCACCTGAGTATGTCTGTATGTGTAAATGTATGAGAGATGCTTACCTCTTTTATGTCTTCATAAAAGAGGTACAAAATTGAATGATGGTCTTTAGCCTCCCACCAACCACGAACATGATCAAACCATGAGCCTTAACCAATTTCAAAAAAGAAAAAATTCAGATTAGAAATTAGAAAATGATATACAGTATCCAAATCTGCTTCAGCCATTTTCCCAAACTGTAAATCCAGAAAATAATTAGCATGGGATTTTCCTGTATTTTTATCTTCTTTTTACAAGAACCTGTTCACTCCTCACCATGTGTGTTGTTAACCAAAAAGTTCCATTTGTCTCCTGTGTTATGAAACTCAATGAAAGGGTTATCAGGATCACCTACTCCCCTACAACATGCAGGTAAGAAGCTTTGTTCTTTACATAAATAACGTCTATTTACCTTTCCCAGCAATGAAATTCTCCAGAAAGTCTTCCCATTTTCCCGGATTTTCAAACAGTTTCAGCATGCATTGAAAATAGAAGTAGGAGACAGCACAGTCCTTGGGATTTCTGGCCACATAAATGATCTGTGAAAATAAAACTTATGGGGAGCATACGTTGATGGAAACTCAATTTATGGGGATTATTTGATGGCTCCAGGCCATTGGTAAACTCCCTTCCAGATAGTATTCAAGTCCAATGCTACTTAGAAGTTAAAGAGTTTTAATTTAATCATTTATTTATTCCCAGGCAAATGATTTAAGATTAGAGCAACCTTGGTGAGGAGGGCAGAATGGGTTCCCAGATTTATGTTGCTTGTTATGGACAATATACCAGTATTATAACAATGATGGGTCTTTGGTGCTCTCTGTTTTCTTGCAAACATTTAATTACCCAAACTAGGTAACAACATTAAGAAGTATTGTAACAATCAAGGGAAAAATGGAAAATGTCCTCCTTCATATCAAATGTAGGTCAGCTGTCACCTTATGCTTGCTTGTTCTTCATTGCTGTATGGTGACAGACTGCCATGAACTGTGGGGAGGGGGAATGAAGGGAGGAATGCTTGGGAAACGAAAGTAAACACTGGGCCTCCTTGAGACACTGCCTCAAGGTCACCCAGCTGGAAGAAGGAACGGGACATATACCAAACTGCACTTGGACAGGCCATTATGGAAGCATCTTGCTTGAACCTATTAGTTACACCAGGATAGACAGTGAGAGAGTTAAGGGAGGAAAAAGTAGAATTTAGGGATTTTGGCACACAATTCTGAGTTCTGGCTTTGCAATACTGCAATACACTTGATCTCTAATAAACTATTTCTTTCTCAACAAATGGAGCCAAGGATTGTTTCTATTTAGAGGTTTAAGTTGTAGCAGGGCTGACAATGTTGTAGAACAGAACCCTGGCAGTGTAAATTGATTCCAAGATCAAACATGCATCAGATTAAATTCTGAGTCTGCTTAGGCTCAGTGACATTATCTTCTCTAAGTGAAATGTTTATGAGAGAAGCAAAACATTTAGAAATTTTGGGCTGTTCAAACATAGTTAATTCCTGTTTCCTTGAGCTATTCTTCAAATGCAATCACCACCTATGACCATATTGTGCTGAATAGGGATGGTGAGCACTGTAGTCCCACAAGTACCAGATTGGAAAATATAGATCTTGTTCACCTCCGAACAAATGCTAAATAGAGGGGATTCTGAAAAAGTGGAGTGCCTGGGCTTTAGATAGGAAAGCATTACATAATGAAACCCTACACCTTGGTGAACATTGATACATTGAGTAAAGAGTTCCAAATCTATGAATCCCACCTCCAATAGTTCTAACCTTGCAATTTTGTTCCCAGAAAGAAGTTGGCAGGAGTTGAACTGGAAAATGAGATTTGAGGGTTCGCAGGGAAGGCATTGCTAATGCCAATTCAAAGCCTGCAAGGTCAGGAGATACAATCAGCCACACATTGCAAAGTACATTATTGAATTCTACCATTTTCCCTCTGTGATTGTGAGACTCACCTGAAGGGATGGGCTTTGGAAGGAAAAGTTCTACGTAGGGGCTCCGCTCAGTAATGGGTGCGCATTTCTGTGCATCTCCTCTATGCTGAACCATGTCCAAAATTTCCTGTATCCATGTGGTCGCTACCAGGAAGGAAGGAGAAAGGATATAGGGAATAGAGAATTCATCCAGCTGTCATGGCTATCCACATTTCCTGGTTCTCCTTCTCCCATAGCTCTGCCAATCATTCTCACGGACTCCTCTTTACCTGCTTTGGGATAAGTGCAGAGAAGAAGGTCATCAGGCCGAGCTTGAAAGCCACGTATTAGATTCCAGTTCTCTACCATTTCAATTGGCATTGGGATTCCTTCAATTTCCACCAGTTTGGAGTGGTTGATAGATTTGTTTTCCAAACTTTCCATCTCTGATTTGGGGCTCACCCACAACACAACAAAAGAGATATTATTGTATGGTACTTCTTAGTCACTTCTGTTTTCTTTAGCTGAGTTGTCAGAATGTACACTCTCCGATCCACTTGCTTTTTCACTTCTGTTATGGACTTTTAGCTTTCTGTCTACTCCTCCCTCTTAACAAACTGTCTGGGTGGGGCATATCTGTTGAGGCAGATTTGGAAATACTTCTAAGTTTCAGGTAGATATTTCTTACATATGAAAACCGAGCAACCAGCTTCTGTCTCTTTTCCAACTGGATGAGTGAATTGTATACATAAAATAATTCTGTGCAAAAATTGCTGACCAAGGCTTTTGATTTCCACACCATATCTCTTAACTATGCAAAGCATAGAGGCATGAGCTGTATTTAATCTGAACATAAGCAGTGCTCTGCTAGATCAGACCCCTGGCCTATCTCACCTAGCAGTCCATTCTCACGGCGACCAACCAGTTGGGCAAGGAAGCCATTGGTCTCCCAGCAGATGGCCTTTAGACAAGATTAATATCTATTGATCTCCCATTTGAATGAAGTATACGGTATCTAAAATAAAATTTAACGTCAGTTCTGATCTCATGTCATCAGTTTTTGGTGTATGACCACTAACATGTATTTTTGTGGCCTAGTAACAACCTAATATCAACATTAATTAATCTCTTGCATATTTACCCCAGCTTATTTCTTTGAAGTTCTCCTTTAGTTTTATTCCTAAAATGGCAACAATCCTGTGGATGTGGAGAGGTTTAGGGAGTATCCAATGAACTAAATGGCTGAGCGAGAACAGGGTGGGTTTTCCTAGCTCCAACCCAACATATTGACAACTATTGTGTAGATTTTATTTTTTAAAAACAGATTATTTTCCTAAGGAAACCCACCAGGGTTCCTCATGTAGAATAGAAATAGAAATAGAAATAGAAATAGAAATAGAAATAGAAATAGAAATAGAAATAGAAATAGAAATAGAAATAGAAAGAATAGAATAGAATAGAATAGAATAGAATAGAATAGAATAGAATAGAATAGAATAGAATAGAATAGAATTCTTTATTGGCCAAGTGTGATTGGACACAGAAGGAATTTGTCTTGGTGCATATGCTCCCCGAGTACATAAAAGATATGTTCATCAAGAATCATAAGGTACAACACTTAATGATAGTCATAGGGAGACAGTCAATATAAATCTTAAGGATACCAGCAACAAGGTTACAGTCATACAGTCATAAGTGGAAGGAGATGGGTGGTGGGAACGATGAGAAGATTAATAGTAGTGCAGACTTAGTAAATAGTTTGACAGTGTTGAGGGAATTATTTGTTTAGCAGAATGATGGCATTCGGGAAAAAACTCCTCTTGTGTCTAGTTGTTCTGGTGTGCAGTGCTCTATAGCATCGTTTTTAAGGGTAGGAGTTGAAACAGTTAATGTCCAGGATGCGAGGGGTCTGTAAATATTTTCACCACCCTCGTTTTGACTCGTGCAGTATACAGGTCCTCAATGGAAGGCAGGTCTTTCAATATTGAAAGAAGGTCTTATTAATGCTATAATGGCAGCACTGTGTGAAAATAGGTTCTCAGAAGATCAGAAGTAAGCAGCCTGTAACTATATTACTCTATTATGAAAACAATGAACATGTAGAACCTGGCCCTTTCCCCCCACCTTTTTTTTTTTTCAAAAAAGAGACTGGCTTCAAGTCTATGGCATCTTTTTTTTTTTGATGCTCACAGTAGAAACTTTCCTATTTTAAACCTCAATTTCACTATCAATAGGGCTCATGTTTGTTATACTGAATCACTGGTTTCTAGCCTGGAGCCTTAACCACTTTCCTTAAGCTGTTAATATGGATGTTGCCCATTGGTGATATAATTTAATGCTGTCAGTTCTGAACCCCATGATGATTTGATTTCCTTCTCTGAATTTGTACCAAATACAAGTTTACTCCAAACATATAGCAGACTATTGGGGACTCTATACATTATGTTTTCCAGGGCTAAAAACAAAGATCATCCCACAAAAGATAGATACTTATTTTATTCTGTTGTTCATAAATCTTAATTTTAAGATGGTCTAGATACATTCTGTTGGGCAATGTGGGCTACATTTTAAGGATTAAGTTTGAGAAGAAGCATAGGAAGAAAAGGTCGATTAATTTACTTAATCAGTGGGGATCACAATCATAAATAATACTCCCTTGCCTTCTTGTTTTATTCTGCAATTCATAAACCTTGATGTTGATGGACTAGATCTATTTTCTGTAGGTGATTTGAGCAACATTTTAAGGATTAAGTCAGAAACAAAGGGAAGGAAGGAATGGTTGATTTATTTACTTAATTAATTTTCATCACAACTGTAAATAACACTCCCTTGCCTTCTTCCTGAATAACTCTTCTTCAGCCAGGGATCGCTGCTGTCAGATACTGGAGGGTGCAAGCAACTTGGCTTTGCTTGCAGAAGGCCTGCAGGGAATCTCACAAATGGCAATCATGTGACTGTGGCACATTGCAACTGTTGTAGGTGCAATCAGTCAGATTGTGATCACATGACCACAGGGTTGGTGGGACAGCTGGAACTTGGAGGATTGTCATAAGTACCATTCTTTCAGTGCTGTAACTTCGAAAAGATGCAGAACAAGTGGTTGTTAAAGGAGGACTACCTGTCTACTTAGCAGGGCCAAGAGTGAGAAGTTTCGTTTGGCAAGATTTATGGATATTGGCCATTTGCTGCATATTTTCTCCAAAAACAGATATGATCAGGGTAAGGGGAGAAGGCTATGTTGTGTTTGGCTATAATTTAGGTTTTTGATCATCTTTGTTCTCTTTTTCTCCTTTTTCTTGCACAATCCACAAGCTGAATTCCTGTAAGGATAAAATGTATCCTTACCACAAATTATATCTGCCTCTCTGAGATTTTTGGGAAAAGACATGATGAGTATATTCAAATAAAATATACTCATTCTTTATCTCCACATCACAGAGAGTGATTAAGAGGCTAACTCTTTCCATTCATTCTCAGGGGAATTATGAGTCTTATAATCACAAAAGGACTTTCCACCATTGCTTGTAAATTCGTGATTATTTCTTTTAACTCAAGTAGAAATCAGTCTGAGAAAAAGTCTTGCTTGAAGGCATTGGGAAGTCTATTTATAGCTCGGTGCGGAACTCCAAGCCACTGTTACCTAGTTTTTGGGTGCAGATTTCATCCAGTTGTTGGCTTTGAGACATTGTGAAGTATTCCTTCCAGTCACCTACGGTGCCTAGAGATGGGGAAAATATTTAGAGAAAGACAAAAATATATTCTCAACAACCTGAATTTTCAGATTTCTTTCTTCAAGCTCAGTGCTTCTCAGCCTTGGCCTTGTTAAGATGTCCAGATTCTGAGGAATGAAGTCCACACATCCTCACATGGATCTGGCTGAGAAACGCTGTTCTGACCCAATTTCTGAACTCTTTCTCACAGCCGTTTGACTGCTAAGAAGTCTTTCCACTTTGGATAAGTTGGAAACCTATCAGTGAGCGATCCAACCTAGACATACGGAAAAATTTCCTGACAATGAGAACAATTAGTCAGTGAAACGGCTTGTCTTTGGGAGTTGTGGGTGCTTCATCACTGGAGGTTTTTAAGAAGAGATTGAGCAGCCACTTGTCTGTCATGGTACAGGATCTCCTGTTTGAGCAGGGGTTTGGACTAGAAGAATTCTGAGGTCTCTTCAAACTTTGTTATTCTATTATTGTCACCTTTGTTCCAGTTACTTTGGAAACTATTTTGGACAACAATATAATAGTTCCTTTTTATTTTTCTCACTGCTCAACACAGTCCCAAATGCTCCCCTTCCATCAGGTGTAGCTAGAACTTCGTTATTCTCCCCACCTTTTCTCATAAAGGGTGACACTGTCTGGTCAAGGACAGAGGAAGGCATGTTGCTGTAATTAGCCATTGGGTTTTCTTTCATGCTGTCAAATCCCGTGTGCTGCACAATCTGATCCAGGACTGATGCTGTAAGATCTATACTTAGGAACTGAGCTACTTTCTGGATTTCCTGAGTTGGATTCTGGGAAGGAAAAGAAAGATTAGAACGAGACATGAAGTGAATTAGATTGTGAGAATATAGAAAGTCTCATTCAGAAAAGATATTTGTATGTGGTCTTCATCCCCCCCATGTTTCGTTGTCATAATTAGGAGCTTCTAGCTAATTTACTCATTTAGCTTTTTTCAAAGTAACTTGTGTTCACACTGATCAATCAGTAAGGTTTTCAGATTTTCTATTCATTGTGATAGACTACAACAGAGCAGTAGATATAGCAGAGTGAGGAAAACAATTAACGAAAAGTAGTTGCACCTTTTCTCTTCGAAATCCAAATCTGTTTAGCAGTCTGTATCTATCTTTTCAACTACAAATGCATGGAATCCCAGGGCTCCACAAATAATTGCAATTAGAAAAACAAATTTTTGAACTTTGCATGACAAACAATGATATCATACACAGTGGGGGGAATTTTTACACATTGCATCATAGTTGCCAGTCTGATAGTTTATGGTTTGTGTGTATGTGTAATGAAGTTGTGACTACTAGGTCTGTATTTTTAACCAGATCATATATCTGTAGGTGATTGTTTTTTTCAAAATCTTACATAAAATTGTGCTATATTTTTATCCCTATTGCTTAGGCTTGTGGTTTTTAATAAGTTTACTATTCAATATTTTCAGGTTATGTTTCTGGTTTAAATAGCATTAATTAACTTTCTATCCCAATTGTGATTGTTAATTCAGGGATCATCTATAGAAAAAATGTGAACCTTATTGGTGAACATTAGTAGTAAGAGGTTCTAAGGTTCTCTTTAATGGAAATTATCACCTGAGTATGTTTGTACATATAAATGTATGAGAGATGCTTACCTCTTTTAGGTCTTCATAAAACAGGTACAAAATTGAATGATGGTCTTTAGCCTCCCACCAACCATGAACATGGTCAAACCATGAGCCATAACAAACTACAATGAGAAACTCAAATTAGAAATAGAAAATGTTATATAGTATCCAAACTGTAAATCTAAATTATAAATATAGAAAATCTAGGGGGAAAAATTAGCACTAGATTTTCCTATATTTTTATCTTCTTTTTACGAGATCCTGTTCACTCTTCAGCATGTGTGTTATTAATCAGAAAGTCCCACTCATCTCTTGTATCGTGAAACTCAATGAAAGAGTTATCAGGATTATCTGCTCCCATAAAACATTCAGTTAAGAAGTTTTGTTCTTTACATAAATAGCCTCCACTTACCTTTCCCAGCAATGAAATTCTCCAGAAAGTCTTCCCACATTCCTGGATCTGGAAGTAATTTATTCATGCGGTGGAAATGGAAGAAGGAGACAGCACAGTCCTTGGCATTTCTGGCCACATAAATGATCTGTGAAAATAAAACTTATGGAGAACATAAATTGAAGGAAGTTCAACTTATGGGAACTATATGATGTGTCTGGGCCATTGGTGAACCTCCTTCCACATAGCAATCAAATCTAATTCTGCTTAGTTTTTCAAGATCAGTCAAAGTTGATTAGGTGCTGTAACCTCACCTAAATCTGATCCAGTGGAAAGCAAAATTTAATGTAAAAGTTTCAGACTTTTCCTTCTTGACTGCTGAAACTTTTCTTTCTTGATTGCTGCTGTGATTTTTTTTTGTATTTTTGCATTTAATTAACTTTTGTATTTAATTCACTTATATCAAATAATTTCATATCTGTTTAGAACTAAGGCACATTATGCATGGCTATAGGTTGGGAAAGCATTACAGAATGAAACTCTACAGTAAACATTGAAATACGGAGTAAAGAATTCCAGATCTTTGAATACCCTCCATAGTTCTAACCTTGCAATTTTGTTCCCAGAAGGAAGTTGGCAAGAAATGAACTGGGAGATGAGATTTGAGGGTTCGCGGGGAAGGCATTGCCAGTGCCAATTCAAAGCCTGCAAGGTCAGAGAAGACATTCACACATTGCAGAGTAAAGAGTTTAATTCTACTTGTTTCCCTCTGTGCCTGTGAGACTCACCTGAAGGGATGGGCTTTGGAAGGAAAAGTTCTATGTAGGGGCTCCGCTCGTAAATGGGTGCGCGGGCACATTTCTGTGCATCTCCTCTATGCTGGACCATGTCCACAATTTCTTGTATCCATGTGGTCCCTACCAGGAAGGAAGGAGAAAGGCTATAGGGAATAGAGAATTCATCCAGCTGTCATGGCTATCCACATTTCCTGGTTCTCCTTCTCCCATAGCTCTGCCAATCATTCTCATGGACTCCTCTTTACCTGCTTTGGGATAAGTGCAGAGAAGAAGGTCATCAGGCCGAGCTTGAAAGCCACGTATTAGATTCCAATTCTCTACCATTTCAATGGGCATTGGGATTCCTTCAACTTCCCCCAGTTTGGAATGGTTGAAAGATTTGTTTTCCAAACTTTCCATCTCTGATTTGGGGCTCACCCACAACACAGCAAAAGAGATATTATTGTATGGTACTTCTTAGTCACTTCTGCTTTCTTTAGCTGAGTTGTCAGAATGTACGCTCTCCGATCCACTTGCTTTTTCACTTCTGTTATGGACTTTCAACTTTCTGTCTACTCCTCCCTCTTAACAAACTGTCTGGGTGGGGCATATCTGTTGAGGCAGATTTGGAAATACTTCTAAGTTTCAAGTAGATATTTCTTACATATGAAAACGGAGCAACCAGCTTCTGTCTCCTTTCCAACTGAATGAGTGAATTGTATACATAAAATAATTCTGTGCAAAAATTGCTGATCAAGGCTTTTGATTTCCACACCATATCTCTTAACTATGCAAAACATAGAGACATGAGCTGTATTTAATCTGAACAAAAGCAGTGACTTTCCTCTTTCCTCCTACTCTTCCCTTTTAACAGCTGCCAAAACTGGAATTCAACTTGAATAGGTATACCTATAGGTGGAGCATATATAGGGTATAGGTAAGAGCCTTGGTGGCACAACAGATTAAAGTGCTGTTAAATAACACCAGCTGCCTGCAATTACTGCAAGTTCGAGTCTCACCAGGCTCAAGGTTGACTCAGCCTTCCATCCTTTTGAGATAGGTAAAATGAGGACCCAGATTGTGGGGGCAATAAGCTGACTTTGTATAAAAAAGAACATCGCTTATGGGGGGGTCTGAAAGTCCTACTAAGCAGGTATATACAAAAGTAAGAAGGCTGTTGCTTAACGCATTGTAAGCTGCCCTGAGTCTCTGGAGAAGGGCGGCATATAAATCGAACCAATAAATAAATAAATATGTTGTGGCAGAATTGAAAATATCTGTATGTTTCAGGTAGATGTTTCTCCTATGTGTAAACTGGGCGTCCAGCTTCCATCTGTTTTTCAGCTCCATTAATGAATTGTACATATAAAATAATTTTGTTCAAAAGTTGCTGATCAATGCTTCCTCACCAAATGTCTTAACTATGCAAAGCAAAAGTATGGCATCCAGAAGACCTGAGTGGAAAGTTAAGATACAAACTGTATTTAATATAAGAATGTAACCAGTGCTCTGTTGGATCAGACCCCTGACCTCTCTAACCCAGCAGTCTGTTTTCACAGTGGCCAACTAATTGCACAAGGGATCCCACTAGTCTCCCAGTAGATGACCTTCAGACAAGACTAATAACTATTGATCACCCATCTGTATGAATTAAATTTAATGTTGGTTCTTTTTTTGTCAACAATTTTATTTTATTCAAAAGGTCAAAATACACAATCCAAAAGAAAAAGATTAAAGACAAAGCAAAAAAAGTGAATTAAAAAAAAGGACAAAAATACAAATTATCCCTCCCAGTAAAATGCTGTCAAATCTATTGCAACAATAAAACCATATTTTTCAGAGTATAAGACGCTCTGGACTATAAGACACACCTACCTTTTTTGGTGAGGAAAACAAGAAAAAGAAATCTGCCTCTGCCTCCCAACAATTTTGCCTCATTGCAGAAAACAGCAAAGAGCTTGCTTTACTTTCTTTTTCGTTTTCAGCATAGCTTGATTAGCACAAGAAAAAAAAGAATCTGCTCCCAGTAATTCCTTCCTTGCAGCAAGCAGCAGAGGCCCATGCAAAACAGCTGAGAGCAAAACAGCTGAGAGTCGGGAGGCTGATCTAACCGACAATCAACTTGTACTAATCAGGCTATGCTGAAGCTGAAAGGAGCTGTTTCTTCTTGCTGCTTGCTGCAAGGAGATAAACTGCTGGGAGGCAGAGACCAAAGGGTGGGGGCCAATGGGTGGGTGTATAAGAGACACCAAAATTTTCACCCCCTTTTAGGGGGGGAAAGGTGCGTCTTATGCTCCGAAAAATACAGTAACTCCCCCCTTGTAAACAGTTTCAAAATAAGCTTGTACATCTATTTGCAATCCAGTTGACCTGTCACACATTGCATATATGAAAAGAAAATAGTTAACGGGTTATGCAACAGAAAAGTTAAAATTCAATGCACTCAGTTAAGAATCTGTTATTGTCATTTATTTGTAGAATGTCTACAGGATTTTTTTATTTACCACAAATCACCCAAATCGTTATCTTTGAGTCCAAGGTCAAATATCTTGGTTTGGTTCTTAATGATGAAACTTCTCCCTAGGTTTTTAATTGGGAAAAACTTAATTTTGGTTCTGATATCATTCCGTTACTTTTTGAAGATGATAACTCACATGCGTGTTTGAGGACAAATACGACTGAAGGGCCTAGAAATAATTTAACATTGACTTTAATTTATCTCTTGCAGATCTGACCAACCTTATTTATTTGGAGATGGTCTGAAAGACTATATGCGACCTTTGTCATACATTTAGCCTACTAATTAAGTCCCAGGAAGTTGTTGTGAGGTTGTTATGGTTAATTTAGTCAACCCTGATTTGTGGTAACTGAAGGAATAAATCTATGCTAGATTTTTTAAAAAAATATATTTTCGGAGTAGCTCAATGGTATTTTCTTCCTAAGGCTGGGAGAAAGTGACTGGTGTCAAATCCTCCAATTGACTTTTATATCTAAGGCAGAACTAGAACTCATGGGCTCATGTCCTCATCTTTAATCACTACACAAAATTATCACCCAGTACAATTAAAGGAAGAGCCGTTGTGGCACAGTGGTTAGATTGCAGTACTGCAGGCTACTTCTGCTGATCACCAGCTGCCAGCAGTTTGGCAGTTCGGATCTCACCAGCTCAAGGTTGACTCATCCTTCTATCCTTCTGAGGTCGGTAAAATGAGGACCCAGATTGTTGGGGGCAATATGCTGCTTCTGTAAACCACTTAGAGAGGGCTGTAAAAGCACTGTGAAGCAGTATATAAGTCTAAGTGCTATTGATATTGCTAAGAGAGCGAGTTTGGTGTAGTAGTTAAGGCACCAGGCTAGAAACCGGGAGACTGAGTTTTAGTTCCACACGAAGCCATTTGGATAGCCTTGGGCCAGGGGTGAAATCCAACAGGTTCTGACAGATTCTGGAGAACCGGTAGTGGAAATTTTGAGCAGTTCGGAGAACCGGTAGCAGAAATTTTGAGTAGTTCGGAGAACTGGCAAATGCCACCTCTGGCAGGCCCCACAGTGGGGTGGGAATGGAGATTTTGCAATATCCTTCCCCCAGGAGTGGGGAGGGAATGTGGATTTTGCAGTATCCTTCCCTGGAATGGGGTGGGAATGGAGATTTTGCAGTATCCTTCTCCTGCCCCACCCACCAAGCCACACCATGCCCAGCAAGCCACGCCCACAGAACCGGTAGTAAAAAAATTTGGATTTCACCACCGCCTTGGGCCAGTCACTTTCTCTCAGCCCTGGGAAGCAGGCAATGGCAAACTGCTTCTGAAAATCTGCAGGAACTTGTTCAGGTAGCCACCAGGAATTAACACTGACTCAAACGCCCATACACATACATAGAGTTAACTTATTAAAGCTCTGCAAATTTTATCTTTAAATTAGCAAGGCAAGCACACTTGAAAAATAAAGAAGAATATTTCCTCATTCTGAACACTAATCCAATACACAAAACAATAGAAAAACTCAAAAGCTTATTTATTTATCCTTCTATTTAGTAGCTCAGACAAAGAGAGATATAAATTACCCTGGTGTTCTGGAAAATTATGCAATTGCACCTGTTATGGATTTTGGAATGAATTGCTCCATGAAGGTAATTTGTCAGCTGAGTGAATTTGAACATAAATCTGTAGTTCTGCATATTGGATCTTATCTTTAGTTTGTTATATCCTGTAAATCCATAGCAGAATGGAGTAAGAAAACAGATATGTACATTCCATAATTAAATCAGTGGCCATCAGATTCCATACAACTTCTTCCATTTCTGTCTCACCATTACCTTGTTAAATTAATCTCGTTCCTCTTCCATAGTATTGCTATTTGTACTTGAGGTAAATGCAAGTAAGAAAGTCAGTAGGTTAAAAGTGAAATTCCTAATGAATGCCAGGTTCTTTTCAGTACCATTGGAAGTAGAGACTTCCTTATTGGGGTATATAATGGTCTGTTTCAAATTCTCTCTGGCTCAAATTTAAGATGCATTACATGGCAGGGCAGGAATAATCTGTATAAAGGAAGGTAAAACTCCTCATTTCCAATCCGATAGTCACCGTGGAACGAAGTTGAAATAAAAAGACATGCTCCCTGAGATGTTAAATCAAAGGATAGGTTGCTAAATTATAGTTTCTCTACTTGTACAAAGTAAAATTCAGCTAGCTAGAACCTGTTTCTGGAAACCCTTAATGAATGATACAGCATATTTGAGTCTCCAACTCAGTTGCTGTATCAGTTGAGAAGTGATTCAGATCTCAGTTTCACTTTTCCTGGATAAACTTGGGCAGAATTGGTATTGCATTTTCATTTTTAGATTGGCAGAGCTTTTTTTGCACATATATCATACAATCTTGGTTTACCCTAGACATTATACTGTAGTTAAATGGGGAGCAAAGAATTGTATTTGCCTCAGTCACGTTAACTACCATAGCTAATGGTACAGAACAGTGGTGAAATCCAATTTTTTTTACTACCAGTTCTGTGGGTGTGGCTTGGTGGGTGTGGCAGGGGAAGGATATTGCAAAATCTCCTTTCCCACTCCACTCCAGGGGAAGGATATTACAAAATCTCCATTCCCACCCCACTCTGGGGCTAGCCAGAGGTGGTAGTCAAAATTTCTGCTACCGGTTCTCCAGAACCTGCTGGTCGGTTTCACCCCTGGTACAGAACACTGCTATATAGAACACTGTTTGCACCCAGGATAGATGTGGAAGTTTTCCTAAATAATGCAAAATATTTCAAACCCTAGGAAAAAGTATATTTAATATATTTATTTACTATCGCATATATAGAAGCATCAGGGATTTCTATTTTGAATAAGTATTTTATTAAACAACAACAACATTTTAGCAACCAGTGATAGCAACAGGGGATGTGCCTCCTCCTTCTGACGTTCAGCACATCTGCAATCACTTCTGACTGATACAGCAACTGACAATGAATGCAGCTGGGGGCTTAAAGGGTGAGTGGCTAAGTTGTTCATTTAACATAGGTGAAGGTCCAGCCTAAAAGTGTAAATTTAAGATTAAGTAATATTAGTAAGCAAACATTTTTCTCCATTTCATTCTTAACTACTCAGTCAGTTGGGGTGTGCAGACCTGGAAGAAAGCTAAACGCTGAGGCATACAAAAAGAAGAATTATTGGTTGACCTGAAGAACATTGGAGGACCAGTTGGTAAGATCAACAATTGAATGAAGCAGATGAAAGACACTGATAGGATGACTGGGATAAAATCAAGAAAGCACAATTTTCTGATGTTATCTTTTCTCTCCACAATCAGAATATGGAGCTACCTTCTAGCCTTGAAGATTTGGACCCCCAATTTGTCACGCGTTGTTCACTGATAGAGATCGAAGGAGTTTCTTTGCCTACCACAACTGCAGAACACTGGGATCAAATAAAAAGCTTCCAGGCACGGCCAGATGATCTTCTCATCTGCTCTTACCCCAAAGCAGGTAAATGTCAAAGAGATAAATAGCGGGACCCTGATATCAAAGTGGGGAGAGGGCTCCCCCCCAAAAAAGGCACTGGAAGTAAAGGTCTACATGTTGTGCTGCTTAAGTGTTTTATTTAAATAAAATTTAAGGAACTCATTAGTAAAAGGGCCTATAAAAATTGTAATTGGACCTTTTTTATTCTTGGACTTGCAAAACAACTGATACTAGCGCAAAAGAAAAGTCTTGAGGAAGGAAAAAGTTTGGTGACAATTGATTCAGTAGACCAGACTGATGTAAATATACTGTATGTACTCTGATCCAGTGTATTTTGCTTTCCCCATCATCTATTATCTCTCTGGGATGATGTGATCACTTTTTCTCTCTCTCTCTCTCCCTCTCTCTCTCTCTCTCTCTCTCTTTCTCTCTTTCTTTCTTTCTTTCTTTCTTTCTTTCTTTCTTTCTTTCTTTCTTTCTTTCTTTCTTTCTCTTTAATCTACTTTTTCTCCTCTTAAAGTAAAGTTGGTTTTTCAGAAACTCTTTCTGTAGCAACTCTAAACATTGAGATGGCGGAGAGACGATGGGTTCAGAGCAGTCAAGATGGCAGCCATGACCACATGATTAAAGCCCCACCCCTTTTAAAACATGACAGAGAGGGTTTCAATTCATGGTCTTGACAGCCATTTTGACTTTGTTGACCCTGTTGTGATGCCCATGGGAAAATAGACCCTCAAGGTTTTACATTTCCTAAGAACTCTCCATGTTGTACTCTCTACTCTTCTCCTTTCCAGGGAGCACCTGGTTGCAGGAGACTGTAGACATGATCCAAAATGAAGACAATCTGCAGAAATGTGCTCGAGCCCCCATCTACAAGCGGATGCCCTTTCTGGATATGTTTCCTCCAATCACCTTTCCTTCAGGTGAGCATCTGCGATGAGAACGATGAGAATCTTTGTCAAAACTTGCTGAATGTTTTTCAGACTTGAACAATGTCATTTCAGACTTGGACAATGCAAAAGCAAGACCTTCTCCACGCTCACTCAAAAGTCACCTCCCTGTTCATCTCCTGGCTCCATCCTTTTGGGAACAAAAGTGCAAGGTCAGGATAATTGGGGTGGGGGTGGTGGGGTGGTGGAATGGTAGGAAAGCAGCTTAATCTAAATTGGCACCACCTTCCGTTTCCTGGCTTGATGACAACTTAATAGGATGCTGGGCTCAGCTTTGGTATCTGTGACTTGATCAAGAATTTATAAAATCTTGACCAAATCAATGTTCTTCCTTCAATTTTCAGAGTTTGTATGCGGTTAGTAGTGGTGAAATCCAAATGTTTTTACTACCAGTTCTGTGGGTGTGGCTTGGTGGGCATGGCAGGGGAAGGATACTGCAAAATCTCCATTCCTACCCCATTCCAGAGGAAGGATACTGCAAAATCTCCATTCCTACTCCATTCCAGGGGAAGGATACTGCAAAATCTCCATTCCCTCCCCACTCCTGGGGGAAGGATATTGCAAAATCTCCATTTCCACCCCACTCTGGGGCCAGCCACAGGTGGTATTTGCCGGTTCTCAGAACTACTCAAAATTTCCTCTACTTGTTCTCCAAACTGCTCAAAATATCCGCTACCGGTTCTCCAGAACCTGTTAGAACCTGCTGGATTTCAGCCCTGGATTAGTTCTTTAACAATATTTGGCCTTTTCTTTCTTTTTCTTCTTTCTGGACCAAACACTAGAGATAGAGCACGGGCATTGCCTCACGTAGGAGTGATTGGGAGGGGAAAATTGCTTTTGCATTCTCCCTTGTTTTCCCCTTTTCTTCAGGTAATCTATATTGCCAGGAATGTCAAGGACACCGTGGTTTCGTATTTCCATTTTCATCACATGAACAAAACCTTGCCACATCCAGGAAACTGGGGAGAGTTTCTGGATAAGTTCCTTGCTGGAAAAGGTGAGTAGGACCGGTCTAAAGAGCTACAGCTAGCAGAAACTGTTACTTATCACTGTTTTTCACACATTGCAACATCCCCTTGGTCATGTCATCAAAATTCAGAGGCTTGGCAACTGACTCATATTTATGACAGCTGCAGAATCCCAGGGTCAAGTGATCACTTTTTGCAACCTTCAGACAAGCAAAGTCAATGAGGAAGCCAGAATCACTTAACAACCATGCTACTAACTTAATAACTGCAGTGATCCACTTAACAACTGTGGCAAGAAAGATTGTAAAGGGGGGCAAAACTCACTTGACAAATGTTTTTCTTAGCAACAGAAATGTTGGGCTGAATTATGGTCATAACTTGAGGATTACCTGTATTTCCTCCAAATCATGCCACATTCCACAACTGAAAACCCTGTTATACCCATGCAAAAAACTGTTATTGGGATAATGAAATATCAAGGGAAAAAAGGGGCCATGACTGAAAAAGTTTAGAAGCTGAGAGACTCTTCAGATGTGCACATTTGCTGCTATCTTATAATTGGATATACTAGCTTGTAGTAATTTCCTTCATTTGCAACAGGGGTGAAATGTAAAATTTGTTACTACCAGTTCTGTGGGCGTGGCTTGGTGGGGGGGTTAAAGTGACTGGGTGGGCGTGGCCAACTTTTTTTTTTTTAACTTTTCAAAGCATTTTTTCTAATGCTTTGTAAAGCCTCTGCCGATCAGGCAACTCAGCTGGGAGTTGCCAGAGACTTGTCAAAGCATTTTTTTTACCATCTCTTCGGCCAAGAGGTTGCAGAAAAAAAATGCTTTGAAAAGCCTCTGATGATCCCAGCTGAGCCGCGTGAGCATCAGAGGCTTTTTTTTTACTTTTAAAAGCATTTTTTCTTCGAAAGAGGTTGTAGAAAAAATGCTTTTAAAAGTTAAAAAAAAAGCCTCTGATGATCATGCGGCTCAGCTGGGCATGGTGTGGGGGGGTGCGCAGGGATTTTTGCTACCGGTTCTCCGAACCACCCACCGCCATCGCTACCGGATCGGGCGATCCAGTCCGAACCGGGAGCAGTTCACCCCTGATTTCCATGATAATACAGTTCCATGGCTAGGTGGCAAATTAGCACTCTAAGGTTTGCAATGCTTCATCACAGACAAAAGGGATCCCTGTGCAATTTGCAATCAGCATGCTGACCCTCACATTGTGTGAAATTGGAAGTGTTTGTTTATAAGGCACTTAGAGTTCAATTCAATCCAATCAGAATAGCGCTGGAAAGGACCTTGGAGATCTTCTAGCCCCTGATAGAGAGCCTATGGCACATGTGCCTGAGGTGGAATACAGAGTTATCTTTCCGGGCATTCAAGCTGTCATTCAACTCAAGTGCAGCTGCGCATGTGCGCACGCCCCAGATGATGTTCGCACGTCCGGTGCACATGCGTGCAATTCAGGGGACCCAGCCGGTCCTGCTCATGCAAAGATGGTGTTCGTGTGCGTCCATTGTGTGTGCGATAACCATGCACGTGTGCAAATGGTGCTATTGCACGCACAGCGCACGGGGAACCGTGTGAAAGCCACACGCATGGTGCGCAGATGGTGTGGTTGCGCGCACAGTGCATGGGTGGGTGCACACAAAAACCGTGAGCGTGCACAGATGGTGCGGTTGTGTGTGCAATGCATGGCGAGTAGCCACAGATTAGCACAGATCGCACACGCAAAGCGCACAAAATGCGTAAAGTGCGTAAAGTGCATTACCTGTTTGCCACTCGGTGAATAAAAGGTTTGCCACTATTATTCTAGCCTAGCCCTCTGCTCAAGCAGGAGACCTTATACCACTTCAGACAAGTGACTGTCCAGTCTCTTCTTAAAAACCTGCAGTGATGAAGCACCTACAACTTCTGAAGTGAACTGTTGCAAGTCGAGGACTACCTGTGTTTTCTTTCTTTCTCCTTGGGAAGAGAGGTTGAAGTAAACTTTCCAGTGTTCTCTGATGTCTGTTTCTAGTTATCTGTGGCTCATGGTTTGACCATGTCTGTGGCTGGTGGGAGGCCAAGAAACGCCACCCGATCCTTTATCTCTTTTACGAAGACATGAAAGAGGTGAGAAACTTCCCTTCCCGTAACAAAGAAACTTGCTGCAAAAATGTTTCAGAGAGGGAATTCAATGATACAGGCCAATCTTTCTCAATTGGGTTCCGTGAAATTTTAAGGTTTTGCAAGAGTTGATGATCAAAAAATAAATAAAACGTTGTTTCTTGAACTTTGTACAATGCCACCACTCATAGGAATGTGAATGTTTATGCGCCATAGCTTAGCTGCCAGCTTGCCACTTCGTTATTGTTGTAATTGGATGATAAATGTAAATTGTATAGTGAAATTTTCACTTTGCTTTTGTCATTTTTATGCTGCGTTTCCCTGAGGCTTGAAAATTATTTCAAGAATTCTTCCTAGTTAAATGTTTGAGAAGGTCCGACAAAGACTTTGGATTGAGATGTTCAAACAAATATGGCCAATCTCCTGTCAGTAACCCTTAGCACTTTTTTCCTTCCCGTTAACCATTTCAGCCCTTTCCCTAGGATCCAATTCGGGAAATGAGGAAAATAGCTCAGTTCCTGGGATTAGAGGTTCAAGAACCGGTTCTGAATCAGATTTTGGAGCACACCCAGTTTGAGAGCATGAAAAGAAACACAATGGCTAATTATCATAATGTGTCTCCCTATCTCATGGACCACACCGTGTCACCCTTCCTCAGAAAAGGTGAGGATGGAAACCAGAGCGGGCAGATGGGGAGAGTGAATAAGCAATCAGATTTGACGCTTTCTAAATGTGGCAGGGAGGGTCCCGCCTAGCAACACTAGTGAGATCTGATATATTACAGTGTGGGAAAGACATTTGAAGGTGGGGGGAAGAGATGCTGCTTAGGGAACAGTCAGATAAGAGACAGCAAGTAGAGCAAGAAGCTCAGCATGGATTCACCCTAATTTTATCAAGCTGTAAAAGAGATGGCACGAAATTATACTTTCAGACTTGCAAGATTCTGTCAGTGTAGATTTAAATGAAGTAGAATGACCCTATTTGATCTTGTTTCCTGTCTGTATACCTGGCAAGGCTGACACCTGGGGAGGCTTTAGCTCCAAACCCATGATGGGTGTCAAATTTTGGAAAGGTGATCCTTGCAATGTTGAAATGCAACTGAGAGGTGTGGGAAAGCAAACTGGAGGAGAGGTGAGCTACTACAAAAGACAAGTTATCTAAATCAGCAGTCACCAACTGGTGGTCTGTGAGAAAATTTTGGTGGTCCCCAGAAAAAATTATTTGCATTTTTTATATTGCACTAAATCAGGGGTCCTCAAATTACGGCCCCTGGGCCAGATACATGCAATGAACATTTATGTTGCTGTAGAGAGTCTCCCCCTTCAGGGTCTTTTTGTGCAGGTTGGAGGGGGGCAGAAATTCCGACTTGGGGTCTGCTTCAGCCTCCTGGTACAGGGCTTTGGATGAAGGTTGGAGGGAAGTACCGCTGATGGCAAAGAGCCAGAGGCCTTTTTCCAGTTGGACAGCATCATGGCCTGGAACTGGCTGACCATCTCAGCCCGCTGAGCTGCCAGGTGCCGGTACCTGGCCTTGCATTCCTGCTGGTCTTTCCTCTGTTTGTAAAGCCTATGCTCGTAGTCCTCAGTGAGGTGCTTCTGCTAAGCCTCCTTCACAGTCAGATCCAATTTGGACTGAGCCAGGTGTTTTGCCAATTCTTCCTCATGGTGGCTGCTTAGCTCCAGCAACTGCTTCCCGTTGGGGCCCTAAAGAGCCCGGGCGGGCAGGCAAGGAGTAGTGAGTAGAGGCTGGCAAGGTGCCCCTCGATGTGAATGACATTGAGTTGGCCATGGCCCCCAGTCACATGACCATCTTGCCACGCCCACCCAGCCAGTCATTAGGCAGATCATATTAGTGGTCCACGGGATTTAAAATTATGAATTTAGTGGTCCCTGAGGGCCGAAAGGTTGGTGACCCCTGATCTAAATCCTGCTGGATTAGAATAGCAGAAAAGTAGCCGGGGAAACCTGGCAACTGAGTTTTGTTTCTCTCCTCTCCGTCCCCCTCCCCCCGCACCCATTCTGCAGGTATTGTTGGTGACTGGAAGGAATATTTCACAGTGTCTCAAAGTGAGCAGTTGGATGACATTTGTAGTCAGTTGCTGGAAGGCAGCGGCCTGACCTTCCGCACAGAGCTGTAAAAGCAGTTCTTCTCCTCCATACAGCCTTCTCAATCAAGCCTGGTTAAATTATTAATCTTTCTTGCATTTAATAAAATAAGCCATGGATCCATAACCAAATGAGAATTCAAGCTTTACTGAGCATCTCTTTAAAAAGCTAATTCTTGTTCAAAAGCATTTGTCGTTGCCAATTAAATTTCCTTTTGCTGAAATTCTCTAATTGAGTTGCTTGGTCTCTGGTTTCCTATACTGTAGGATGGAAAAAGGAGGGTTGCCCGGTTTTATATTTAAAGACTTCTCTCTAAGTTTTACTTAAACTTTCTTTTCAATGGCTTAAAAAATTGCTCGTAGGAAAAGCATTTCAAAAGGAAAGTGGGACGAGAAAAAAGGAAGGCAACAGATAGAAATAATTGCAAATGTGGTCACTTTCCTGATATTCCAATCCCATGAGGGCCAAATATGGCTCTATTCCATATATTCTATGTTTACTTTTTTTTTTAAATCAAGTTTTATTAGTCCCCCCCCACACACACACATTCACCCACATCTTTTTTGAACAGAGTATTGGCCATATCATAGCTCCACAGAGAGGGGCTCCTCAGAGTGCCGTCGGCCAAACAATGCCGACTGGTGACACCCAGGAGGAGAGCCTTCTCTCATCCCCTCTGGAATGAGCTGCCCCTAGAGCTCCGTCTTAGCCCCAACCTGCATACTTTTTGCCGTGCTCTTAAGACCCTCTTGTTCCAGCAAGTCAGACTGGCCTAATACGAATTTTATTATGGGTGTATGTGTGTTTTAATTTGCGGGCCAATTTTATATATTGATCTTAATTTGGTTTTAAATTTTATAAATCTATGTGTTTTAATATGGCTGTACACCGCCCTGAGTCCTTTGGGAGAAGGGCGGTATAGAAATCTAATAAACTTCAAACTTCAAACTTACACAATTTATCAAATTCAAATACATTTTACTCAATTACAATTTTTGCCACAATTTTCTTTCCCCCCCTTTTTTAATCATATCTCAATATTTCTTTGCTTACTTATATGAACAACATCTTCATTCGCCCTCAAATTCTAATTTTCCTGCTTATTCATATTTATTCTCTTTTATTTTTTAACCATTCATTCTTTATCTTAGTATATTCATATATGTTCGGGGTTGCCTTTCTTCCATTTCATCTTTTTTTGTTGTACAGCAATCTTTCTTTTCAATCCTGCCATCTCCCTCTCTTCTTTCCTTCTTACTTTCTTTTTCCCTCCTCTCCTGCTCCTCTCTACTTCCTCTTCCTTTCTCTTTCTCCTCCTTTCTTCCTCCCTGTCTAGCCCTCTCTCCTACTCTGATTTCCCCTCTCTTCCTTCTTCCCGTCTCTTCCATCCCTTTACTTTATTTACTTTATAAAGATTTACTTTATTTACCATTTTTATACTGTTTGGCACAGCTTCCTCCATGGAAGCTGGAGCTGAAATTGGGAAAGATTTCTCTCTCCTCCCCACACCTCTTATCCAGCATGCAGTAAGGAAGCAAGTCAAGAGCCTTGATAGTACAGTGATTTGGTGCACCCTGTCATTAACACAGCTGCCTGCAATTTCTGCTGGTTCGAATCTCTCCAAGGCTCAAGGTTGACTCAGCCTTCCATCCTTTCTAAGGTAGGTGAAATGAGGACCCAGTTTGTGGGGGCAATAAGCTGACTTTGTATAAAATATACAAAAGAATGAAGGCTATTGCTTAACGCATTGTAAGCCGCCCTGAGTCACTGGAGAAGGGTGGCATATAAATCAAATTAAAAAAAAAAATGGGTTAGTGTCGTTTTTTGCAAGCATTTGAGGGAATTTAACTGGGTTTAAAAAGATAAAAATGTGCATGGATAGAGTGCTCCCCCTGGTGGCTATGGCCATGTAGTTTTCTTGGTGTATTTATTAATTGTCGTGGATCCAAAGTTCTAAGTAGAAGGTGAGCCATCATAAAGAGGAGAGACTGTCTATCACACATCCTCAAGTATGATGGGTGAAAAGAGGAATCCGTGTTTAAGTGTGTTTCTTCTGTCCCTGTGGAAACTGTAACAGCTGCTTCTCTTCCCTCTTTTCTTTTTGCCTTTCCCCAGCCATTCCCATATCCTTGCTTTCAACATTTGCTTTATCTTATGGGCTGGCTGCTAAAACGAAGCAAGGCTATGGCATGCACTTGAAAGAAAATTGGGATGCCGGTAATTGTGGAGTCAGTCTGGCAAGAACAAAGAATGTTTATTCACAGAGAACATGCAGGCGTAATACTTGTATCAGTTCTAGGTGGTTAGATGACTGTTAACAGTAACAAAGAGTCAGACATCCTGCACACCTTAGCTAGAAATTAGGAATAGGGACTATCAGATATATATTGATGGAAGTTATTTGGTCAATACAGCTTCAGGTTCAAAAGGTTGTTTTTATTATTTACAAATATATACATGCATATGATAATGAACAGGGTGTCCTGTTACATTTTTACCCTAACTGTATGACTCAGATGTTGAGAGAAGAACTGATGGAAATTAATTATACATACGAAAGGAGACAAGGTTTCAACTCCATGCTTGTGGAGGTGGAACATCTTTGATTTGATTTTTTTCAAAGTCCCACCCCCTCACATCACAAAGACAGACTGACAGCCTCTTTTTTCATAATATTCCTAAGGCTAAGATGTGACCCAGATAGCAAAGGAGCTATTGAAAGTTTTAAATGCATTTTATTATAGTGATTGTTTCATGCTGGTACACCATCAGCATTGATAACCCCTCATTTAAGCAAATTTTGTGGTTGCTCCAATATAATTTACTTACAAGTCCATGGCTGTTTTTCTAAATCAATGTTTTTCCAATTTGCAACTTTCACATTTGCGGACTTCAATTCGCAGAATTGGCTGGGGAATTCTGGGAGTTAAAGTCCACACATCTTAAAGTTGCCAAATGGGAAAAGCACTGTTCTAAATATAACTAAATTCAACTACATTGTATGCAAAATTGACAGATGACCGATTGATAAGTCCAGTCTATGTAATGATTTGTTTTTTCTACTCTGTAAACTGTTATTTTTGCACTATTAACTTTTATTTTCTACTAGTATTTGACCACAATACTTGAATCCCCATAATTTACCTTCATCTCCTCCACAGTCTATGAATGCTCTGATTTTAAAGTAATATTTGTGTCTTAAACCAGATTGAAAATTTTAGATATGGAGAATATCCTAATTTCCCCTTTGAGAAAAAAACCTGTATAATTTAATTTTAAATTTCTTTTAATATTTTAAAGTATTTTACTTGGTTTTCATAAAATGATTGGTATTCATTATCTGTCTGCAGGGTGTGGTGGCTTACATGATTAGGATGCTGGGCTGGAGGTTAGGAAGCTTACGTCCAAGACCCAAGTGACAGGGTAAGCTTCCGTCATTTGCTTCAGCTCCTTGATGGGAATATGAAAGGAACCCCAATGGACATCCCCCCCAACCTACCCAGAAAATGGTGATGTCACTAACTAATTCTTTCAAACTGGAAGCATCTTAAATAGTGCCTCTGACACGAATGGGGGCTTCCTTGCTGGCTAATGCTTTGAGTCCCAGTTCAAAATATTAGTGGTCACCAGTAAATTCAGAAGTCTTTTCCAATATTGGTCAACTTAAGTTTCTTGAGACGCATCTGATGCTTACATCACAGGTTTTTGAAGCTTCAGCAAAATCCTTCAGCTAACACAATAAAATCATTCTCCTAAAAATGTCAGGGCTCCAACTGGCAACCTCAGCTCCCCACTATCAGTCTTCCTGTTCGGCTTCCAGGCGATTCCATCTCCACACACAATTCCTTTCTTTGCATGCTTAGATCCATCACTCTTGACTAATCTCTGCCTTTGGCAAATTTTTCCTCCGGCTTCAATTGATGCTCTAAAGTGTATTGGTACGTATTGCAAAAGTGATTCATTCCAAATTATTGCCTCATTATCTCTTCTAGCCTGAGATCTGTATTTTTTTCTCACCTCACATTTTGGGAGGTGCCTGTTCCTGAAACTTGTCTACACCAGGTTTTAAAGTTAAACCAAAACTGTAAGGAGTTCTGTGGTTCACAAAATCTCTCACCACGCCCCAGGGATTACACTTACACCTATGTTTTAGGTTGTAATTCCCCTCCCAAACTGCTAATGATGGAATTTGGAGTTCCTGACTCCCTATGCTAAGCAGAATCATGCTTTTACCCTTTGCCTTTCTTGTAAGAAACTTTCCAGAGTCTGGTCCAGTGGTGAAATACAATTTTTTTTACTACCAGTTCTGTGGGCATGGCTTTGTGGGCATGGTGTGGCTTTGTGGGCGTGGCAGTGGAAGGATACTGCAAAATCCCCATTCCCACCCCACTCGGGGGCCAGCCAGAGGTGGTATTTGCTGGTTCTCCGAACTACTCAAAATTTCTGCTACCGGTTCTCCAGAACCTGTCAGAACCTGTTGGATTTCACCCGTGGTCTGCTCCCATATTCCTAGCTCAGATATGAGATATTCCCCTTCTTTCTTTCTCATCCAGATCAAAACTTGCTGCAACCAACTGGCCACAGCTAATTTGTTGTAGGACAATTGGCCATGGCCAACTTTCCTCAGGACAACTTGCCACGGGATAAGAGCTACACTGATAGAGAAGAAATGGTGGAATAGAATAAGGAATGCAAAAAGAGGGGCAAAATAAAATGTGAATGACAAAAATTAACTTTTTAAAAATTATTTTAACTAATTAAATTGAATTGGTTTTTTTTATTAAAGAGTTTTACAAAAAAAAATTTTTTTACAAATATTTCCCCATTCCCCCTCCCTTCCTTACCCTCCCTCTCCCACCCCCACCTCCCGAACTTCCCAGAACAAAATACAGGGTATAACAATTAACAATCATATACTAAACTAAGCTAACTATCTATGGACTCCTATTCCCCTTTTACTTAACTAAATATGAATACTCCTAATTTTTCTATTCATTCATAAGCTATTTGATACTTTTTAGTCTGATATTGGTTTTGAATATAGTCAATCCATCTTCTCCATTCCGATATATATCTTTCTTGTGAATAATCTTTCAAATATGCTGAAATTTTGGCCATTTCTGCTAAATTCGCTACTTTTAATGTCCATTCTTCAATATTAGGCAGATCTTCCTTCTTCCAATATTGCGCCACCAAAAGTCTAGCTGCAGTTATTAAGTTTAAAATCAATTTAGTCTCTATAACCACACAATCTGTAATTATATCCAACAAAAACAACTGTGGAGTAAACCTTATCTTCTTTTTAAGAATATTTTGGATAATCCACCATATTTTAATCCAAAATGCTTTAACTTTTTTACAAGTCCACCATATATGATAATAGGTGGCATCATCACAATTGCCTCTCCAACACTTAGATTGCAAATTCGGATACATAGAAGCTAACTTTTTAGGATCTAAATGCCATCTGTAAAAGATTTTATAAAACTTTTCTCTTAAATTTTGCGCTTGCATAAATTTCACATTTCTACCCCATATTTTTCCCATGTTTCCATCATTATTGGTTCCTAATTAAATTGAATTGTTGAATTATCCCGCAAGAAGTTATTGTTTTGGCTGTAGTGAGCAGGCAGCAGTGAGTTAGCCATGGCAAGATGTCCATGGCGAATTGTCCCATTCCCCATATATTCTCTGCCTCCCAAGTCCCAGCTGATCAGGAGAAAATGGAGATTTTGCAATAACCTTACCCTGGAGTGGGGAGGGAATTGAGATTTTACAATATCCTTCCCCTGCCACGCCCACCAAGCCACACCCTCCAAGCAATGCAACGCCCACCAAGCCAAACCCACAGAACCAGTAGTAAAAAATTTTGAAACCCACCACTGAACAAGAAGTGCTGGCACAGATGTTTTTCTTGGAAGCAGGAGGCACCCAGAGGAAGTTGGACATGCACCATTTTCATATAAGAACATTCACCCCACCCATGGTTTTGACCCTGCTGCTCTGAAGAGGATGTGTGGAGAGGATGAGAGAGGGAAGAATAGGAGTCACTTTGGATAGTGAGATGGCTGCCCTATCAATTTAATAAATATACAAAATATTGTAAGGCTATGTCCAATGCTGCATCAGTTTATTTCTGGGGCATTAAAGTCAGGGGTGGGTTCTATTTACCTTTACTACCGGTTCGCAACAGGATCGTGTGTGCGCGCTCGCTTCGTTCACACATGCGCCTTGCTTCTGCGCATGCTCAGATTGCCGATGATGACATCTGGGGTGGTGGATGTGGCCTCCCGCCAATTTTACTACCGGTTCTTGCGAACTGGTCCAAACTGGGGGCAACCCACCATTGATTAAAGTAGTATGTCTCAAGCAGATTTTTGGAAGACTGCTAAATATATGTTGAAAATGCCATCTGTAGCTTCAGTCTTGGATCATATAAGGTTTTTATTTTGTAGGTGGGTAACCCTAATTCATGATGGCAGGAGAAGTGAGGAGAAAGGAAGAGGGGAGAACATCTCCTTTGCTGTTGGCCATGGGGGCCGGAGAATTGAAAACAAATTGACTCCGATTTCTTCCTTCTGAGGGAGGAAGTGGGACACCTGAGTATCCAGGAGAAAAGAAATCCCAAAGTACAATGAAAAATAAGGTATTTCAATAGCTTTTTTTATTGAACACACCAAACGACACATGCAGGTGCTAATTACATTATTCTCAAGGGTGAAGACTTACAGCTCAGTGCGGAAGGCCAGGCCACTGCCTGCTAATAACTGGGAAGAGATTTCATCTATCTTTTCGTTTTGAGCCACAGTAAAGTGTTCCTTCCAGTTTCCTACAACACCTATAGGTGGGAAACAATCCAAGAAAACAAAATCAGTAATTTCTGTTTCCTGAGCTCTTTTACAACTATTTTAATAGTTCAGCAATGGAGTGTGCATTCTTCTTTGTTTCAGAGGATCCCTCCAGATGACAGCTTGGAACCTCTAGATCAGTGATGGCTAACCTTTTGGCCATTGCGTGCCAAAACTGAGGGAAGCACAGGGGGTTGCCCTCGCGCATGCCTACACCCATAATTCTATGCGCCCCCCCCCGCACATGCACATGTGATCCCCCCCCGCTATTGGCATGTGATGGCACAGTGGGCCCAGTAGGCCCGTTTTTCACCCTCCCCAGGCTCCAGAGACTTTCTAGCAGCCTGAGGAGGGCGGAAAACGGCCTTCCCAACCCCCCAGAGGCCTTGTGGATGCTGGAAATGGCCCGTTTCCCAACTTCCAGTGGGCCCAGAAGGCCTGAAAATCAGCTGGAGGAGCTGAGCTCATGTGCCCACCCATATGGCTCCATGTGCCACCTGTGGCACGTGTGACATAGGTTCGCCATCTCGGCTCTAGATCATGTAGTACCGCTGAAACAACCTGTTCCCAAAGGCATTGAAGGGAGGCTATGTGGAAAGGAGGATTACAAGTAGAACACTGGATCCACATGCCAGTACAGATTGTCAGCGAAGTACAGGTAGTCTTCAATTTATGTCAGCAATGGAGCCTGCTCTTTAAGGTCACAAGTCTTGATGGTGGTAAAGTAGGCTGATCATGTGACTGACTCAATGTTATGATCTTTTTTGCAACAATCATTAAGTAGCCATAATTGTTGTAAAGCAAATGCAATGGTTATTAAGCAAACACATCAGTCATTAAGTGAACCAGTTGTTTGCTATGGGTATGGTTTTGCCAAAAAACAGAAATAAATACCAGTTTTTGGCAAAATGCTGTAAAGTGGCCATGTGACCATGGAATGCTTAAATGGCCATAAATATGGCCTGCTAGCCCGAAGTTCAGTCATGTGATTGTGGGGGGAGGATGACTCCTGACCATCATGTCAGAAGAATAATTTGGGGTTTCAACTCAAGCCGGGCTGTGCAAGAATAAATAAAAGTAAGATCCAGAGAGCTATGAGGAAAGAAGAAATATTTATTTGTAAAAGCAAAACAGTTTGCATTTAGGGACAGGCTGCAGAGAAATGGAGTACAGCAGCAGATTATTATAGAGGAAACTTGTCCAGGGTAAAGTCTCTATGTGCTGATTCTAGGATGACACTTGAGGAGTCTCCCTCTGTGTGTGTGTGTGTGTGTGTGTGTGTGTGTTCTTGAAAATATGCAGTTCCTCTGCGAGACCTAATTTAATTAATTTTGTGTTTGCAGACTTTATCCTTTTGTGGATTACATCTGGGAAATTTATTTTGGGGTTTGAGGAAGTTTGCTAATTTGATTAACTTGGAGACACTGATTCTCAGACTATTGTGGATCCTGTTAATACTTTAAGGGAAGATGGAAACAGTATAAAGAATATAATATATTTGTATATAAAACTTCTTACAATGAGAACGTCGAATCTGGGTCATAAGTAGCCCAGGTAAGTCCATCATAACTTTGAACAGTCACTAAACAATTGATCCTATGGTTGCAACTATGTACAGTACTTATCTGTATTGAGATGTTTCAGAGCAGAGCCATTCTGAATTCTGTCTCTAAAATGTCTTCCCCTCTAAAACTGCAACTGAGTGCTTTTCTTCACCATGGACCCCTTTAAATACCTTTTGTGGCCACGATTTGGGGCCATGTAGCCTTAAGATACAAATCATAACATTTCTTCAAGCCTTCACAGACCCCCTGTGATTGCGGTTCCCCAGACCTGTGATTGCGGTCCCCCAGGGATCTGCCGACCACAAGTTGAGAATCCCTGTGCTAGTGAATTAAGCATAAGAGGTTCAACATTTTCTCTACTGGAAGAGATCTCTGGAAGGAATAGGTGATACATACTCAATAGCAGTAACTGTGAGAGGGATCTAGAAGTCCTAGTGGACAATCACTTAAATATGAGCCAGCAGTGTGCGGGCAGCAGCCAAAATAGCCAATGCAGTCTTAGGCTGCATTAACAGAGGGATATAATCAAGATCACATGAAGTGTGCATACCACTTTATTATTCCTTGATAGGACCACAGTTGGAATATTGCATCCAGTTTTGGTCAGCATAATATAAAAAAGAAGTAGAGACTCTAGAAAAAGTGCAGAGAAGAGCAACAAAGATATTTAGGGGACTGAAGGCTAAAACATAAGAAGAACAGTTGCTGGAATTGGTATGTCTCTAGTCTAATGAAAAGAAGGACTAGGAGTGACATCATAACAGTATTTCAATATCTAGGAGGTTGCCCCAAAGAAGAGGGAATCAAGCTATTTTCCAAAGCACCTGAAGGACAAGAAGCAATGGACGGAAACTAATAAAGGAGAGATAGAAATAAGGAGAAATTTCGTGACAGTGAAAAAAATTACTTAGTAGAAAAGCTTGCTTTCACAAATATCTATGGAGATTCTTAATAATCCAGATTATGACTGTGCCAAAGATGCTTTTCAAAAGGCAAAAGTGATGGAGCACCCACAACTCCTGTCTTGGTTTTCTTTGAAAACATTTTGCTTCTCATTCAAGAAGCTTCAGAACTGAAGAAACATCTTGGATGGGAAACGAAATGCTTTAGAAAAAAAAATCAAGAAAGTCCAGTTGCCTTTTGAAAAACATCTTT
The DNA here is from genome assembly GCA_022577455.1 of Arizona elegans. Classification (NCBI taxonomy): domain Eukaryota; kingdom Metazoa; phylum Chordata; class Lepidosauria; order Squamata; family Colubridae; genus Arizona; species Arizona elegans. Next base: position 127,973,286 of record JAKOOJ010000004.1, read on the forward strand.
GGAACTTGCCTTCAGAACTTGTGGGTGCGCCATCATTGTAGGTTTTTAAGAAGAGACCGGATATCTCTGTGGCGTTTCTTTCGTGAGCGTCTGTTTCCCTGCAAATGACAAAACAGAAGCTCACAAAAGAAAAAGATCTTATCTCTTGCCGCGCTGCCAGTGTTGGGATGCCCTGCCTCCCGCTGGCCAGCTGGTCTTTGGGTCTCTGCTGCACATGCACGCATGTCAGCACATGTGTGCCCGCATATCTGTGCACGTGGACTTCCACGCAAATGTCCACACATGCACATATGTCTGCGCATTCGTGCATTCGTGCATGCACAGCTTTCAGTTTGGGCATGCACCAGAGGTGGGTTTCAGCAGGTTCTGACCAGTTCTGGAGAACCAGTAGTGGAAATTTTGAGTAGTTCGGAGAACTGGTAGTAAAAATTCTGACTGGCCCCACCCATATCTATTCTCTGCCTCTCAAATCCCTCGGGAGGAAATGGGGATTTTGCAGTAACCTTCCCCTGGAGTGGGGTGGGAATGGAGATTTTACAGTATCTTTCCCCTGCCACGCCCACCAAGCCATGCCCCACCCACCAAGCCACACCCACAGAACCGGTAGTAAAATTTTTTGAAACCCACCACTGGCATGCGTATGCAGTTTGGGCACTCAGTGTCCTAAAAGGTTCACCATCACTGCTCTAGGCTCTACCAGCTTTCCCCTCAAAATGGCTTTTATGGGTGTTGAACTATCCTGGTTGGAAATGATAGGAACTATAGTTCTTGGAGAAACGACGGCACACAGCTTCTCAGATTTAAGGGGGGAAAATCATTAACAATTTTTTCCCCCCAGCATCACAAAATTATCATTGGCACAGGGAGATCCATACTTCTTTTTCAAGAGTAGTTTGGTAGCTATACCAGGGGTAAAATTCAGCAGGTTCTGACAGGTTCTGGAGAATCAGTAGCAGAAATTTTGAGTAGTTTGGAGAACCAGCAAATACCACTTCTGGCTGGCCCCAGAGTCGTGTGGGAATGGAGATTTTGCAATATCCTTCCCCCAGGAGTGGGGAGGGAATGGGGATTTTGCAGTATCCTTCTCCTGGAGTGGGGTGGGAATGGAGATTTTGCAGTATTCTTCCCCTGCCATGCCCACCAAGCCACGCCCACCAAGCCACACCACACCACATCACACTACGGCCTCCAAACCACACCCACAGAACCGGTAGTAAAACAATTTGAATTTCACCACTGAGCTATACTTAATGTTTTCTGTAAGCCCGATGGTGACTGTCATCCAGAGTCTTCTAGTGGTGAGATGGGTGGCAAGTAAATTTAATAAACAAAGAAATTGATGGTGATGGCATGATGATGGCATATTATTGCTAAGAATTCAGCAAGCAATCAGTTCTGATATGCTTTTTGTTATGTCCTTATAAGGACATCCACCCGGATTGGCTGCCAGCCACCGGGCGGGAAGATTTGAATCCCTGTCAGGGGGCGGTGCGTCTGCCGGAGCAAATATAAGGAGAGCCCCGGCAGCGCACAGCCAGTCTTGCTACTGTTTCTTGTACTCAATAAAAGTTACTAATGTAACGAGCTGGTCACGTCTTCCTTTCCTACGCCGATCTAACACTGGCGACGAAGGACTGAGAGAAGAACGAACCTCGCGGCACCAAGCCAACAAGACAAGACTCCGGCACCGGGAACTACAGTAGGCATTTCCAAAGGCATGGCATCCGCTGAAGTCACTTTGCCAGCCCTTGCCCCTTTCCGCCCAGGGAAGGACAAGTGGAAATCCTACGTAGTGAAATTCCGGCAATACCTGAGAGGCAACAACATCAGGGATGCCGATGATGACCGGAAGAAGGGCATCTTCCTGGCCAACTGCGGCTCCGAGGTCCTCGACATGGCAATCGATCTCGTAGCACCACGAGACATCGAAGAAGTGCCATGGACAGACCTGCTGCAGATCCTGGGGGACCACTATGCCCCAACAGGAACACCGGTGGCGAACCGTTTCACCTTCCACCAACGGGACCAGAAGGAGGGTGAAACGATCAAGGAATTTGTGGCCTCCCTACGCCAGATCGCAGCCAGCTGTGAGTTCGACCACGTGGACAATGCCATCGCTGACCGCGTGGTCTTCGGCATGAGGGACAGAGGCCTGCAAAAGAAATTCCTGAGCAGGAAGAAGCTCGTGCTCAAGGATGTGGTGGAGGAAGCCACCGCATCCGAAATCTCGGAGAAAGCAGCTGCCGCAGTAAGCAGAGCCAAGGGAATCCACAAGATTCGCTCCACAGAGCAATCATCAACAGAGGATTCCACGGCTGGATCCGAGTCGGAGGGAGAGTCCACCATCCACAAGGTATCCAGACCCCCAAGGCGGGAAACCACCCAATGGAACTACAAAGGGGAGCGCTGCGCCAGCTGCAGAGGGGACCATGCCAGAGCAACCTGCAAGTGGAGAGATGCGACCTGCCGACGCTGCAACAGAAGGGGTCACATCGCCGAAGCTTGCAGAGCTGAGGAACCAGCCCCAGAGCCCTCCAGCCACCGTCCCCGCGAGAATCGGAAGGATTACCAGAGGTCATCCAAACGGTCCTCTGGCCCTTCCAGATGCAGAGACGACGAATTTCCCCGGAGCGGAGCGGTCCACCAGACGACCATCGCTCACACGACGTCAGACAGTGCCACCAAGTTCCATGTGACCATCCACGTGGAAGGAGCACCCTGCAAAATGGAGGTAGACTCCGGCTCGGTCTACTCCATCATGGACTGGCAGCAGTTGAAGCGCCTGCAAACCAGCATCACCAAGCGAGAGCTGAAGCCACTACACTCCAAGCTCGTCGACTTCGGGGGAAACCCCATCGGAGTGCTAGGAAGAGCCAACATCCGGGTCACCTACAAGCAGTTCGAAGGCAAGCTCCCCATCACCGTCATAAGGGACAGCCGACCGAACCTGCTAGGAGTGGAGTGGTTCAAGCCGCTGGGGCTCTCAATCGAGGGCATCAACCAAATTGGCAGGGACGAACTCGACTACCTCATCGAAGAGTTCAAGGAAGTCTTCGATGGTAAGCTGGGGAAATTTGTGGGGAGGCCAATCTCCTTCAATCTGGACAAGGGAATCACCCCAATTAGGCTCAAGCCCCGCCGAGTTCCGTTTGCCCTGCGGCCCAAAGTAGATGAGCAGCTGGATAAGCTGATCGCCCAGGGCGTCCTGGAACCGATCGATCATGCTTCATGGGAGACCCCCATTGTGACCCCACTGAAGCATGATGGGTCTGTGCGCATCTGCGCCGACTACCGTTGTACCATCAACAAGGCGTTGGCACAGAGCGCATACCCAGTCCCAGTGGTGCAACACCTGCTGCATTCCCTGGGATCTGGATCAATTTTTGCGAAACTGGACCTGGCCCAGGCTTACCAGCAACTGCCAGTGGACGAAAAAACGGCGGAGGCTCAAACAATTGTCACGCACAGGGGGGCATTCAAATGCAACCGGCTCCAATTTGGAGTCAGCGCTGCCCCCGGCATCTTCCAATCCATGATGGAACGCCTCCTCCAAGGCGTTCCAGGGGTGGTGCCTTACTTCGACGATGTGCTCGTCTCCGGTGACTCAAGAGCTCAACTCCTTGAAAGGCTCAGGCTTGTCCTGCAGCGATTCAAGGCCAAGGGCTTGAGGGTCAGGCGGGACAAGTGCATCATAGGAGTACAGGAAGTCGAGTTCCTGGGCTACCTCATTGATAGCACAGGCATCCACCCCACCAAATCAAAAGTGGAAGCAATCCATGAAGCTCCAAGCCCAAAAAACAAAACGGAGCTTCAGGCTTTCCTTGGGTTGCTCAACTTCTACGCCATTTTCTTAAAACAGAAAGCCACAGTTGCTGAGCCACTCCACCGCCTGCTGGGGAAATCGGCTTCCTGGAAGTGGGGCCAGGAAGAGGAAGCAGCGTTCCGGGCCATCAAGGGACTACTGACGTCCAAAAGCGTCCTCATCCAATACAGCGAGACGCTCCCCATCAAGCTGACCTGCGACGCGTCGCCATACGGGGTGGGGGCAGTCCTCAGCCACGAGCTGCCCAACGGCACGGAAGCCCCCATCGCCTACTTCTCGAAAACCATGTCCGGCGCTGAGCGGAACTACAGTCAGCTGGACAAAGAAGCCCTGGCCATCATGGCAGGAGTGAAGCGCTTCCACGAATACCTCTATGGAAGGCGTTTCACCATAGTCACCGATCACAAGCCACTCCTGGGACTCCTCGCAGGCGACCAACCCACCCCGACTTTCATGTCCCCGCGGATGACGAGATGGGCCATCTTCCTGGCCGGCTACTCCTATAGGCTCGTGCACCAGCCAGGCACAGCCATAGGAAACGCCGACGCACTCAGCAGATGCCCATCGAAGAACCCGGTGGAAGACCCAGCCCCCACGCTCCATCTATTCCACATAGATGACGACGCCAGCTGTCCAGTCTCCTCCGCAGATGTGGCCGCGCACACCCAGAGAGACCCCACCCTCCGCCAAGTAAGGTCCTGGATCCTCAGGGGGTGGCCATCGAAACAGACGGAGGAGAGGTTCAGCCCGTTCACCAGGAAACAGACGGAGCTGTCCACCATAAAGGGTTGTCTGCTATGGGGAGACAGGGTGCTGATCCCAAGCACTTTGCAACGGCGGACGCTAGAGACACTGCACAACGGGCACCCAGGCATCGTCCGCATGAAGGCCCTGGCACGGAGTTACGTCTGGTGGCCCTCACTGGACAGAGACATTGAACAATGGGTCTCCAGATGTGACCTGTGCCAAGAAGTCCACCCAGCACCGCCACAATCCGAAGTCACGAACTGGGAGACCCCCAGCAACCCATGGTCGAGGGTCCACATCGACTTTGCGGGCCCGATGCAAGGGCGGCACCTCCTCATCGTGGTAGATGCCTTCTCCAAGTTGCTCGAGGTGATACCCATGGCATCTACCACAACAGAAGCGACGATCCGAGCCCTGCGCCGCCTGTTTGCCACACACGGACTACCGGACATGCTGGTCTCGGACATCGGCCCCCAGCTCACATCCCTGGCCATGGAGTCTTTCCTGGCAGGACTGGGCATCCGCCATGCCCTCTCCGCTCCGTACAGGCCGGCCGGAAACGGACAAGCGGAACGGATGGTCCGGCTCACAAAAGAAGCCCTCACCAAGATGGGCCCGGGAGACTGGCAAGAACGCATCGACAACTTCCTCCTCACCCAGCACATCACGCCGCATGCCACCACCCACAAGAGCCCGGCCGAACTCCTCATGGGCAGAAGGTTGAGGTCACCCTTGGACCGGCTGCACCCCCAATACAGCCCGGAAGTGACCGCAACCGCCAGCCGCCCGCTTCGCGCCTTCAGCATAGGAAATTCAGTTTTCGCGCTGAATTTCAACGGCTCTCCTAAGTGGCTGAAGGGGAAGATTGCCAGCACAACCGGCCCCAAATCCTACACCGTCGAGTTGGAAGATGGACAGGTCGTGAGACGTCACATCGACCAACTCCGGAAAAGGTGGGGGGGAGCACACGAAAACCAGCCTGAAGAGGTAGGCCTACAACACCCAAACGAGGTAGGCCTGCAACACCCCGGCGAGGTAGGCCTACAACACCCAGACGAGGTAGGCCTACCACACCCCTGCGAGGCAGAGCAACGCCATCCCGACGAGGTCGGCCCAGCACACTACCAGGCACTGTCACGTCGGCAGTGCAGCGAGGTAGACCGGGGCCAACCACACGGGGGATGGCAACACCAACCCGACCAGGAGGGCACACGGCACAGCAGGCCCAGGGACCCCCGACCCAGCCCGCAGGTAGACCGGGACCTGCCCAGAAGGGGAGCACCGCACCCCACCAGTGAAGGCAACCCACGGCAGCCCTACCAGGGAGACCTCAACGCAAGGCGAGTAGACCGGGGACCTTCGCAGATGGGCACACCACAGCACATGGGCGAGGGTGGCACACGACTCCCCGGCGAGGGGGACCCCCGCCCAATGCAAGAAACAACCCGGCAACAACAACCCAACCCAGACGACCCCAACCACCAACTGGCGGTAGACCAGGGACTAGGGGGAAGGGAAAGCCGACAACAACCCGGCCAGGGAGGCCTGCACCACCCCGGCAGGGGAGACCTCCACCAGCCCGAGGAGGAAGCCCCACAACGACACCCCGACCAGGTCGACCACCACCAACCCGACGGGGAAGGCCAGCGCCAGCCCGGCAAAGGAGACCTGCGCCACCCCTGCAAGGTCGGACACCGCTACCCGAGCCAACACCACCCACAGCGAGCAGACCGGACCCAAGGGCACCGGCCCGAACCACCCTCCGGACCACAGCGAACCGGGCTGCAGCAGAACCGCAGCCACCGGGAGACCCAGGAAGAGCAAGTGACAGCCGGGGTCTTACCGAGACTCAGACGCTCTTCCCGGGTCGAGACCGAACAGCACCGCCGAGGCAAAAGATCCACAGGCCAGGAGGAAGACCACCAGAACCAGCCATCCAAGATCTGCGGTCCGGCCGGAGGCGCTGAGGGTGACCCCGCACACTCGCCAGCCGAACCGAGCCCGGTTCCGGGGAAGGAGCCAGGAGCCACAGGAACCCCGTCCGTCCAGGGCGGGGACGCGGAAGAAATGAGACTGCGCAGGTCAAGTAGGGTGCCTAGGCGTCCTACGTATCTGCGGGACTACGTCATGTTCATTGACGAACTCTGAACTGTTTTTTTTCTTGGACTAGGGGGGAGGAGTGTTATGTCCTTATAAGGACATCCGCCCGGATTGGCTGCCAGCCACCGGGCGGGAAGATTTGAATCCCTGTCAGGGGGCGGTGCGTCTGCCGGAGCGAATATAAGGAGAGCCCCGGCAGCGCACAGCCAGTCTTGCTACTGTTTCTTGTACTCAATAAAAGTTACTAATGTAACGAGCTGGTCACGTCTTCCTTTCCTGCGCCGATCTAACACTTTTTATTACTATTATTTCTGCAGCTTCTACTTACTCTTTCCTGTAAGGAAGCTCCTAGTTCCGGCATCCCCTGATTCATGTGGTTAAAATGGAAGTAGGAAACAATGGTGTCTTTAACATTTCTAGTTACATAAATGACCTACAGAAAGGACAGAAAATCATAAAGACATAGTGTTATCTAGTTAGGGTAACGAAACGTCTGCAAAAAAAGAAGCAAGTTCAGAGAGCAGCAAGGACCTCTAGCAGGGGTGAAATGTTTTTCTACAACTTCTTCGGCCGAGGAAAAAATGCTTTTAAAAGAAAGAAAAAAAGCCTCTGATGATCGCGCTGCTCAGCTGGGATCATCAAAGGCTTTTAAAAGCATTTTTTCTACAACATCTTCAGCCAAAGAGGTTGTAAAAATGCTTTTAAAAGCCTCTGATGATCCCAGCTGAGTTGCTTGATCGGCAGAGGCTTTTTTTCTTTTAAAAACATTTTTTCTACAATCTCTTCAGCCGAAGAGGTTCTAAAAAATGCTTTTAAAAGCCTCTGACGATCCCAGCTGAGTTAAAAGGAAAAAAAGCCTCTGCCGATCAGGCAACTCAGCTGGGATCATCAGAGCTTTTTAAAAACATTTTTTACAACCTCTTTGCTGAATATCGTATTCATGCATACATATATCTGTGTGGTTTCTAAGAGTTGACATAGACTTGATGGCAAATAGTCAAATCATAGACACACATCTTCACACAAACACACATCTAGCTCTGTCTTATTCCTATCTCTGCCTCTTTTCCAGCACATAAAATGATCCTAATCTGTCTAAGCTCCAAACTCTCATCTACTGAGTTCAACCTATTAAGGCTTTTCATTTTTATGTTCCTACATATCTTCTTCTTATGATCAAATATGCTCTTGGTTTAATTTAGGAAGCTGAAAAAAGGTACCGAGGCTGAATTCAGATGAGAATTAAGATTTGCTTCCCCATATAATGGGAAGAAGGAATGATCTTGAAGATAGGAGGAAGATCCTCTACCAAGATATTGGTCAGATAAAAGAAATATGAGTTTGGACCAGAACTGTAGCCCAAGAAAACATCTCAGACAAGACTGTCCCTAATTCTCATGAAGATAAAGGAAGTGCATTCAGACTTGCAAGATATTGATACCATAACCTTATAATAAAAGTAGGCTTGGCCTGCATGACTTTTGTTTCCTTATTAGGTCTACCTTGAAAAACTGAGATTCCAGAAACAATCAAAAGTTTCAAAATCCAAAAAGGTACAAGACAAGGATGCCCATTATCACTGTTGATGTTTGTATTATCGTTAGAGGTACTGACTAGAATAATCCGGAAAGACAAACAAATTAAAGGTTTAGAAATCAAGAAAGAAAATTTTAAAGTACAGGCTTTTGCAGATGACCTGGTCTTTATTATAGAAGAGCCACTTCAGTCTGGTGTGAGGCTAATGGAAGTACTGGGAGAATATGGTGAAGTAGCAGGTCTGAGGATAAACAAGGAGAAAACTAAAATGTTAGTCAAGAATATGACTAAATCATTTTTAAAAATTCTAGATTGTGCAGAAATGAATAGATTAACTTTGATGATTAAAGAAAGAGGATTCAGAATATTTTAAGATATGGGATCAAGATAGGAGCCTGGATAGCTCTGCAGACAAGACACTGTAATTTAGCACCAGCTGTCTGCAATTAAAGTAGGTTCAAATCTTGCCAGGCTCAAGGTTGACTCAGCCTTCCATTCTTTCTAAGGTAGGTAAATTGAGGACCCAGTTTGTGGGGGCAATAAGCTGACTTTGTATAAAATATACAAAAGTATGAAGGCTATTGCTTAACGCACTGTAAGCTGCCCTGAGTCTCTGGAGAAGGGCAGCATATAAATCAAATTTTAAAAAAAAAATTATCGTTGGTTAGAAAAGAGATATAGATAAGTAAATCAGTAGCTATGTAAAAAATGGTATGATTAGAATATTGTACTTTTGGAGATATGTTGTAATAGATTGGATGATAATGAAGACAGAAGAATCTGCAAAAAAATGACGTTATGGAGGAAACCAAGATGTCGGATGGAAAAAAATGACTGATGTATTAAATGTTTGTTTGTATATAAAATAAAAAACTTTTTTTTAAAAAAAAGAATATGATTAAATCGCAAGAAAATGAATTGACTGGGCGAATTAACATTCAGACAACAAAGAAAGTGAGATATCTAGGAATTTAAATAACGGCAAGATGTGTTACACTCAAAGGGGATAATCATGATAAATTAATTGATCAAATCAAGGTGGACCTGGATAGATGGAAAAAATTGCAACTCTCCCTTATGGGAAGAATTGCAACAGTAAAGATGCACGTATTACCAAAAATACTTTTTTTATTTCAATATATACCGATAAGATTAGAAAAGAAGTTTTTTTGAAATTTAAATAAAATGATATCTAATTTATTTGGCAAGGGAAGAAACTCAGAATTAAATTAAAATTATTACAGACGCAAAGGAAAGAGGGGGATTTGGCCTTCCAGATTGGGAAAAATATTTTCTTTTTTTAAAAAAAGAAAGAAAAACTGAGATTCTATCAACAGTTGTTCTAACCTTGCAATTCTGTTCCCAGAAGGAAGGTGGTAGAAGCTGGACTGGGAGGTGAGATTTCAGGGTGCATTTCCTCTGCCATTTCCAAATCTGCAACATGGGAGGTGGGGGTGGAGACAGATGGACATAATTCAGGCTCATGGAAAGGAAAACCTTTCCCATCACCTCCATGAAGCAGTACCTTGCTACTCACCTGAATATATGGGTTTCATAGGAAACAAATCTATGAAGGGAATCTGTTTATATATGGGAGCCTTTGCACATTTCTGTTTGTCTCCTCCATGCTGCACCATGTCCACTATTTCTTGCATCCAGGTAGTCCCTGATATGAGGAATGAAGAGAACAGATAGATTGATCTAGAGATTGGGCTCCTGTTCCTTGTTTAATTTAAGCTTTGTATCTCTCCCCCTCCACCCCCAATTTTCCATCATGCTCTTCCATGTCTCCTCCCCACTTACCTGCTTTGGGATAAGTGCAAATGAGAAGGTCATCAGGCTGGGCTTTAAAATTCCTTAAGAGCTCCAGGTTTGCAGCAGTATTATCAAGTAAAAAGGTTCCTTCAACTTCCACCAGCTTTGAGCGTTTGACTAATTTAGGATCAAGCTGTTCCAATGCTTTTCTTAAATACTCCATGATTGAGTGGAGAAGGGACCTTGTAAGAGGAAGACCTGCAGAGATGTGATGACAAATCTTTGGGATTTAGTATTCCAGTTTTGCAAAGATTCTGCTCCAGAGTTCCTTATGAATGAGAGTCAAGTTTTCTTCCTGCATTATATAAATTCATGTCTGTCTCCACCCACTTCTCTTTTGTTTCCTAAAATTTCTGCAAGGACTGGAAATTTGATGAAGTGCACACTTTCTAGGTAGCAGAGACTTGGCAAATGTTTTCCTCAATTAGTTTGCATCTTAGATGGATTGGGTTTAGAGAGCCCTACCCTAACCCAAAGCCACTTATCAGCTTTTACACCTGAAAAAGAATTACAACTCATGATCTTCCTGTTTCTAGCCCAATATTTTAACCATTACACCAAATTATCTGTGCTTTTAATCCTAAAACTTTGTTTCTTATTTTCTTACTGCCTTTGTTAAGGGAGAATTCTCTGATCACTTAGGTTTATACTAACACTTAGGTCTGTTTTATGCTTCTTAAAACAACTTCTATCTTATTTAATACACAATTCTTTATACTGTACCTATGTCAGTGGCCTGACTAGTGAACCCAAGAAAAGTAGACACTCTCAGGAACTCCTAAATCTCAAAAGTAAGATGTTATTGGCTACACCAGGAATCAGAACCAACTCTGTTTTTTCCTCTGCAATGCTTGTATAGTTAAACAACAGCTTTTCCTTCACCCCACTCCGGTTTGGTCACATTGTCCAATTATGAATAGTCTGTTTTTTCAAGCACGGTTCTCTGTTGTACACCTGCAACAGTGTCCTTAATGGGATCTTGGCTCTCACGGACTGTCTCTGGAGTATCTGCATTCTTTCTCCCTTCCCTCCCCCCAATTCTTTGGCAAGTTGAATAGCAATAAGACCTAAATGTTTCAAAAGCGGCTCAACCTTGACAAACTGACAAGGGGAGATCTGGAAAGATATCAAACATAGGTTAATATCATTTTTCATTTTCCTTGAGCCTTCATTCCCCCTCCTGGTTTTCATGGGTGTTTAGCATGGAATCTTCTCACTAACCTATCAGTGTTAACATCCTCTTCTTTCACCCACTCTGCTTCTGACATCGGGTACCCCTTCCATTGTACCAGATATTGCAATTTCCCTTCATAGTACCTTGAATCTAGAATTCTATTAATTTCATAGTGCTTCTCTCCTCTCACCTAAATAGAGGGTGGTAGTTCCTTTCCAACTGGTCTCAAGTTAGAGCCTTTAACGAGCTTCAACAAACTGTGGTGGAACCCCTTCTCTAATATTTTCTGCAGTTTTAATTCCCCTGTGACCGGGTTGATGATGCACACAGCCGGGAAAGGACCTATGAATTTCGGACTCAGTTTTTTATAGGGTTGCCTCAATTTCAAGTACTTCATGGATAAATATATTTCATCCCCGATCTTAAACTCTCTCTGGGGGGGCCTCTTCCAATCTGCTTGTTTCCTGTGTGACTCTCCCGCCTTCACTAAAGCTTTCTGCACATTTCCCCAAGTGTTTCTTCGGGTGTCCATTCACTCCATTAGGGTTACTGAGGAGGGAGGTTCCCTTGGAAGCTCTGGCATGGGCACAAACTCTATTCCGGTAGCCACATTGAATGGAGTGAATCCAGTGCTGCTGTGAACTGAGTTATTATAGGCTACCTCTACAAATGGCAAGAGTTTTGCCCAGTTTTGTTTGCTGATAGTTCACATAGAAACATAAATATTGCCTGACTATTGCATTGGCCTACTCTACTGCCCCATTAGTGCTTGGATGGAACCTGGAACTAAGTCCCTGGAAGGAACCTATTAGTTTTAAAAACTCCTGCCAAAATTTTGCAGTGAACTGCAACACCCCAATTGCAGATGTGTATTTTGGAACTCCATGCACCTGGTAGATATGTTGTGCGAACAGTTTAGCTAGGTTCTGAGTTGATGGAAGCTTGGGAAACACAATGAAGTGGGCTTGTTTTGAAAATAAACTGACCATGGTCCAAATCACTCTGCTTCTCCCACTCTCCAGCAGTTCCACAATGAAGTCCATAGTGATCTCTTCCCATGGTTGGCTAGGGTCAGCCACTGGCTGCAGCAACCCAGGGCTCTTTCCTGGCATTCACTTCACAGATGCACACATCGGGCAGCTCATCATGTAGCTCTCTATGTCCTTCTTCATTTTAGAAGGACAGAATGGTCCTCCTGGCCAGGTGGAGGGTTTTTACAAAGCCAAAGTGCCCAGCTGATTTCACATCATGGCTTTGGTGTAAGATTTGGTGTCTCAGACTGGCTGGTACATACAGTTTGTCTCTCTTTCAGGCCAGGTTCTCCTCATTGTCATCTCATTCTGATGGGCTTGGAACCATTCATCCTCCTGTAGGGCTTTTCTCAGACAATGAGTTTAACCCCTTGCCAGGGACATGAGGAGTATCCAGTGGAAATCACCTTTCAGAAGTTTTGACTGCTAGCTGTTTAGAAGGAATGATAGAGTTAACGATTTTCTCTCAGGTGCTTTAGTATTGGAGCATCCTGGAGACTGCGTTTAGGACTGGCTCTGCTACAAACAGGCACTTGAGTTTCTCAAAAGCCTCTTGCGTTCCATGGCCAGTTCAGCAGCTGACTGGGCTCTGGTTTTACTCCCCCTTTGCCCATCTTTAGTAGCTCAGTGATTGGCAGAGTGATTTGGGTGAAAGTTGCAATAAACTGGCAAAGTTGGCAAAGTCCAACTTTCGAGTTGATTTCTGGTTCAAGAGGCCTCCACTCCAATATGTCTTTCACCTTCCTGGGATCCATTTCCATCCCCTCACTTGACACCTGATAGCCCAAATAATCCAGGCTAGTTTTATGAAAGTTACTTTTCAAAGTTTGGTGTAGAGTTTAGCATCTAAGAGTTTCCTCAGCATCTCACACTCTAACTTCAAATGTTCTTCCATTGTCTAAGAGTAGATGAGGATGTCATTCATGTACACTAGGACCTCTTTATATAGATGCTCATGGAGCACCTTGTTTATTAATTTTATGACTACAGCTACTGCTTCCTGCAGCCCAAATGGCATCACCCAGAACTGGTAGCATCCCAGGAGGCAATTGAAAGCTGTCTTTCACTTTAATCCTTATCTCTTCACTTCCCTCAAGTCCAGCTTGGTGAATACCTTCCCTTTGGATGGGTATCCCAGCATGTCCTTCATGAGGGGAAGGGGTACATGTTTTTGATGCATAATTCATTAATGTCACAGAAATCCACACACAGCCTCATGGACCCATCCTTCTTGAAAAGTACAGGGCTGCCACCCAGGATTTTGCTGGCTGAATGGATCTCTAGCCAGTTCTTGTGTATGAAACTCCTCAGCTCCTCCATCTCCCTGGGGAGGCGGGTGTCTCTGTTTCAGCCCAGTGGCCTGAATTTGACCCAAAGTTCTTCCAGGAAAGCATCAACATTTCCCAACTCTGGAGCTCCTTCCTCATGGATGAATACCATCCAGTCCACAGCCTCCCCATCCAGTCTTGCAGTGATGGCATTTACACATGCAATGACATCTGAATAGTCAGCCCCATACAAATCCAGACTTGATTTAGGAAGTAGGTTAACATCTCTGGTTTTCTGTTGAATGTTGCTTTCAAAGGAGGAGGTTCTCGGTTGTTCTGGACCAACACATAACCTGGTGGCACCCCCACTGCTTGTGAAATCACTTGTGCCTGCAATCCCGCGGCACCCTGAAGCACTTGGATTTGTCCCACGGTTTCCTGAGGAGGGATGGTCGTCCCTTGAGGACTCCCAGTTCCTCGGGATGCCGGTCTAGTCATCATGGGTTGGGATCAGGGATAGCAAGGGACATCATGGGTTGGGATCAGGGAGGCTTGGGTTTGACCAGACCATGCTCCTGGGGCTAGTGTTGCTTGGTATGCCAACACCACTTCTCACATTTCCATCTCAACAAATCTCTCTCTCAGTTGCTCCATTGAAGGATTATGGCATGCTATCAGATATTTCCAGTCTTTCAGTTTCTTCCAATCCATGGCTCTTTTGACTTTCCACTTTGATCCCCAGGTCATGGCCACATTTGGTGGAATCAAAGAGAACATTATATATTGAAATTTTTTATCCATTTTCCCATCAAAAATGCCCACAAGAAATAATTCCAGCTTCAGTCTTTTCTTATCTTTTGCTAATATTTTCTGGCCTTGGGGCAAGTCCACCACATATGGTAGAAAGTTCCCTGTTCGTAGCCACATCTCCAGCATTCAGGTGATCGGTTTGAGAACATTTTGGCCTATCTGGCTGGTGGTAAGTGCTAATGGTAGAACATTTTATAGAGGTTCTCCTTGTAAGCAGTAGACATCATTAGTTTATACCGTGTTTCCCCGAAAATAAGACAAGGTCTTATTTTCTTTTGACCCCTCCAAATAAGGGCTTGGCCTTATTATCGGGGGGGGGTGTCTTATTATTTTGGGGGTGCAGGAGGCAGTAAGCGTGGGACTGGATGTCCTGTTGCTGCCGTCGCCTCCCCTCCCCATTCTTTGTGTTGGCCACTGCCCTGACATGTCCCGCCGCTGCTGCTTCCTCATGGAGCAGGACTCTGCAAGGCTTGTGCCATTGCATGCATGAACTGCAGCACCGCCACAAGCTTCATCATACCAGCACAGCTGCCGTCCTGCTGCTCGTGGCTGTGCCAGTATGTTGAATCTCGCGGCTGTCCTACAGTTCCTGCATGCAGTGGCATAAGCCTTGCAGAGTCCTGCTCCATGAGGAAGCAGCAGCGGTGCGACGAGTCTCACAAAGACTCGTTTCTGGCAGGAGGGGTGGGGGAGAAGCAAAACGCATGGAGCAAGATGTGGCTCCCCTTGCCATCTCTTCTCCTCCCGCCCCACCAGGCATGATAGGGTTCCTGCCCCTCACTTAGCCACCTGCCCTCACCCACCCCCTTTAGGGTGTAATTTGGGGATGGCAGGCGGAGCAGGCAAGAAGCATCTTGTTTCTGCCCCGACCCACCTGCCACCCCTCTTCATAAAGAGACGATGGTGAAGGGAAGCAGCCAGGCTACTGTTGCCATTGGGGTGGGATGGGACATGTTGGACCACGAGATGTGCATCTTACTTTTCCAGCCCCATCACATTCCTCGCCTTTCTGTCCTGGAAGACACGTTGTAGAAAAAACTTTTTCACGAGTTCAAGGAGTTTGGCTGAATTTGTGAGAAAGTTTTTTCTACAATGTGTCTCCCTGGACAGAAAGGCAAGGAACGTGACAGTGCTGGAAAAGTAAGATGCACATCTCATGGCCCAACATGTCCCATCCCACCCCAATGGCAACAGCAGCCTGACTACTTCCCTTCCCCACCGTCTCTTTATTGAGAGGGGTGGCAGGTGGGGCATGGGAGAAGCAGGACGTGTATCTTACCTTTCCAGCACTGTCGCACATGGCCCCGCTGCAAACTAGTAGTAAAGGTAAGTAGAACCCACCCCTTGGGGACATCCCTGCCTTACACCTTTAGTTATACTAATCTCCTTCATTGTTTCCCCATTTATTATTATTTTCACCGATTGATCGAAATAAATCGCCGTAATCATTCCCGTAAGTTTTTCCTCAAAATTTATAATTTTTAATTGATTAATAAGAAAGTTCCAATTTAAATTGTCAAAGGCTTTTTGAGCATCTACAAACATTAACGCTGCTTGCTTTTCCAGATGAACCTCATAATATTCTAATCATGTGTTCATAATAATCCGTGTATTATTTCTTATGTGTCTATTGGGCAAAAACCCATTTTGGTCTGAATAGATAATTTCATTTCGTATTTTTTTGGCTCTTTCTGCCATTATTTTCACAAATATTTGTAGTCGACATTAAGCAGTGAGATTGGCCTATAGTTTTTAATTTGCTGTATATCTGTATTATCTTTTGGAATAAGTGTTATCAATGCCTCCATCCATGTCTTTGGTAGTTTTGCTTGTTCTAATGTTTCATTATATATGTTCAGTAATAATATCTCCAATGTTTTTTGTATTCTTTGTAGAACTCTGTGGGGATACCATCTGGTTTTATTATTTTTTTGCTTTTGAATTGCTGCCTTCATCTCTGTCACAATAATTTTGTCGTTTAACATTTCTTTCATTTAATCTGGTATTATAAGGAAGTTTCTCTCATTTCTCTCATTTAAATACTGCTTAATATCTTCTTCCTCTATTTTTCCTGTGTATAAAGAGTTTCAAATAAATTATGGGCTATACTCTCTTTTTCTTCCATCTGATGATGTGTATTCCCCTTTTTGTCCTGTAGTTTGTTATTAACTGTTTTCTTTGTCTCTCTTCAATTTATAGGCCAACCATCTCCCTGGTTTATTGGCATGTTCAAAATAGTTTTGTTTCATCGATCTCAGTTTTTGGGTCATTTCTTCTTGGGAAATCAAATTTATTTTATGTTTAATCACCTTTTTCTCCTCTAATTTTCTCATTTTGGGATTTCTGCATCTTAAGTTCCAATTCTTCAAGTTTCTCCTATAGCTCTATTTGTTGTTTCTTTTTTTCTTTATTTCTTCTCGCCCCATTGGCTATTGTTAAGCCTCTAATGCAGCAGTTCTCAACCTGGGGATCGCGACCCCTTTGGGGGTCGAACGGCCATTTCACAGGGGTCGCCAAAGCCCTCTCTCATCCCCCCCCACGCCTTCACTCACCCTCACCCTCTGCCTCTGTTGGATCGCCGGTTGCCGGTCGCTTACCCCTCCCACTCCCAATCTATTGCTGCCTCCTGAGTCCCAGCTGATGGCTAGAGGGAAACAAACCTTTCAAATTCTTGCCGCGGAGCTTCAAAAGGCCGCCCTACAGCTTATCAGTGTTAAAACAAATGAGGAGACCAGTGCCTGCAAAAATAGAAAAAAATAGCCCCTTTCAGCTTCAGCATAGGTTAATTACCATAAGTTGATTTGATCAGCCTCTGGACTCTCAGCTGATTTGTTCTCAGCTGTTTTGCGGAGGGCTCTGTAGCTAGCTGCAAAGAGAGGAGCAGATTTTTTTCCCCCCTAGCTATGCTGAAAAAACGAAACTGAAAGTAAAGCAGGGTCTTTGCTGCAATGTGACAAAATGAGGCAGAGAGAGATTTCTTTTTCTTTTTCCTCACCAAAAAAGGTAGGTGCAAAACTGCAAACAATGGGAAATTTAGGGCAAAAGAGGAGGTTCAAGATTTTAAAACACAAAAGAAAAAAAGCTCTAATTAACTAGGGAATTATAATAATTGAGATACTATTAATTGTATATTGTGTTGAAAGCAGAAATGATGAAGTTGTGGTTTGGAGGAATATATGGGGGAAATTATTTGGTTTATTATTATTGGTAAATATAATTAATTGATTTGTAAGAAATTGGATTACATGGAAATAATTGGAATATTCATGTTCATATTGATTGATATACAAAAAAGATAGTTATATAACTAATTGATTTATATTAAAATGTTGAATTTGTATTAAACAACTGTATTACATAATTACATAATTAACCAATGTGAGGATGGATATAAAAATAGATGACAATGGGAAGGGGTATAATACAGAATAGAAGGGAAAAATTGAATTTGATTAAGATTAGAGATGAGGATGAAGGGTAATATTGGTTTTTTAAAAAAATAGATGAGGAATAAATATGGCAAAAAGAAAATATAGAAATTGTAAATTTAATTGAAATGACTAAACACTGGTTAAATTTGTGAACCGGCCAAATACTCTGTTCAAAGAAAATAAATTGTATGTTTGTATGTGTGTTTCTAATTATTGCTATTCATTCATATTTGTTGTCTTATTCTTTAAAGTTTAACAATTCATTCTTTATCTTAATGTCTTTATATTTGTTTGGGGTCGGTTTTCTTCCCTTTCATCTTTTTTATTGTACAGCAATCTTTCTCCTCAAACCTACCACTTCTCTCTTTTCTTTCCTTCTTACTTTCTCTTCCCCCCGTCTTCTTCTCCTTCCTACTTCCTCTTCCTTTCTCCTTCTCCTCCTCTCTTCCTCCCTCTCTTACCCTCACTCCTACTCTAATTTCCCTTCCCTTCCCTCATCCCTCTCTATTGCTGTATCCTTTTATGCATATGGACTACTCAGAGGGCTGAAAAAGTTATTTTTCACTGGTCCTCGCATTTTTGAACTTACGACTGTCCTCACATTTTACGTTCTTGCCCTATTTTGTCACCATGGTGAAGAGAAGCAGTTGTGAAATGAGTGACACGGTTGTTAAGAATGCTACAATGGGCATAAATGATGACCAGTCATAAGTGCGAAGACCGGTCAAAAGTGCGAGGACCTGTCAGAAATCACCATTTTTCAGCCCTCTGGGTAGTCCTTTTGTGCAGCTGGACTACTCAGAGGGCTGAAAAAGTTATTTTTGACTGGTCCTCACACTTTTGACCAGTCCTCGAACTTACGACTGTCCTCACATTTTACGTTTTTTGCCCTATCTTATCACCATGGTGAAGAGAAGCAGTTGTGAAATGAGTGACATGGTTGTTAAGAATGCTGCACGGGCATAAATGTGAGGATGGTCATAAGTGTGAGGACCAGTCAAAAGTGTGAGGATCTGTCAGAAATGACTTTTTTCAGCCCTCTGAGTAGTCCCTATACACATAGCCATGGCCACCCAGTCACATGACCAACTAGCCACACCCACCCAGTCACATGATCTCCAAGCCATGCCCACAAAATAAGCCACGCCCATAGAACCGATAGTAAAAAATTTTAGAACCTACTCCTGGTTGGGGGTCACCACAACATGAGGAACTGTATTAATGGGCGTGGCATTAGGAAGGTTGAGAGCCACTGCTCTAATATAAGCTTTAGTCGTATCCCAAAGATTCTGTAGAGTTGTACATTCATTTAGATTTTCCTTTAAAAAGGAGTTCAATTCTTTTTCTATCCATTGTACATACTTTTTTTTTTCTTTTAGCACCCTCTGCTTCATGGTCCACCTCCCTCTCTTTTTTGCTCTTCCCTTCCATTTCAGTATTAGTGGGTTATGGTCCGCCCATGTGTTTGGTATTATCTCTACCTCCACTATATTTTTATCTAATTCCAAATCCATCCGTACCATGTCTATCCTGGACCATGAATCATGTGAGTTAGAGAAAAAGGTATACTGTCTTTTTTGTGGATTTAATTCTCTCCAAATATCCTTTAAGTTCAGCTCTTGCATCATATCAAATAATGTGGTTGGTAGTGTTTTTCTCTTCTTATTTTTTTTTTCCAGATATGTAATCTTTTTTTAGGATCTACCACCGCATTGAAATCACCTAGTAGACAAATATTTTCCAGTTCTAATTCTACTATTTTCCCATGCAGTTTATGATAATATTCCCTCTGGTTAGTGTTTGGTGCATAGATGACTGCCAATAAAGTTAGCTTTTGTCTTAATGTTACTTCAATTAATAGTGTTCTCCCTTCATCATCTGCATAAATTTGTCTTGGTTGTAGCCAGTCCTTTATATATACTGCTACACCCCTCTTCTTCTTCTTCTTCTTCTTCTTCTTCTTCTTCTTCTTCTTCTTCTTCTTCTTCTTCTTCTTCTTCTTCTTCTTCTTCTTCTTCTTCTTCTTCTCCTCCTCCTCCTCCTCCTCCTCCTCCTCCTCCTCCTCCTCCTCTTCCTCCTCCTCCTCCTCCTTCTCCTTCTCCTTCTCCTTCTCCTCCTCCTCCTCCTCCTTCTTCTTTTTTTGATGCAAGAGCCAAATGGAGTTTCCCTAATTTGGGGGATTCTAAGATGTTACCTTGCTGTTTTTTAATATGGACGTTTTGTAGACATGTAATGTCCATATTTTGCTTTTGGAGTTTAGAGAGTACTAGCTTTCTTTTAGCTGGAGAATTTAAGCCATTTATATTAATTGATATTAATTTAATTTCTTCTTCCATATTATCATTTGTTAATAGTCCTTGTTCCTCTCCTTGGTCTTATCTCCCATTACGTCTGCATCCTCGCCCCCTCCCTTTCCTGTTGTTCTTTTTCAGTCCTCTCTCTTACTTCTTTGTCCAACTCCTTTTCCTCAAGATGTTGTTCTTCCTGGCTATTACCTTCTGTCTCTTCTCCACTCTCCTGTTCCTCATCTGTTGCTATATACTGTTCATAGAATTCTTGGGCTTTATCTAATGTATCGAGTCTAATTTTTTTATCCTGCCAGGATACTAATATACCCTCTGGAATAAGCCACTGAAACATTATTTCGGTGAGAGAAATTAATAATCCTGCCTTTGCTCTCTAATTCTTCTGGGTATTTGCTTAAGAGTCAACATTTCTCTCCCTTTATAGGTCAATGGTACATCTCGTGTCCTTCTGTATATTTCATTCTGATATTTTTTTTGTAAAGCGTACATGTACTTCTCGTGGTAATTTGTGACGTCTTGCATAATTAGTGTGAACTCTATAGATTTCATCGATGCCATTCTGCATTTCAAGTTTATTCATCTGCATATTGTCAGCCAACAATTCTGTCACAAGATTTCTAAGGTCTTCTTCTTTGTTCTCTGTTATATTTTGAAATCTTAAATAAAAGGCAGATTTTTCTAATTCAAGGTGTATTATTGCCTCTTCCAAATCTCGGTTTGCTGCCAGCAGTCTTTCTTCTGTTTCTTCTAATTTCTTCTCTGTTTGCTCTGTTCTTACCTCCACTGATTTTATTCTCTGTTCGTTTTTAGCAATTGTCTCCTATATTTCTCCCATTCTGTTGTCTAATTTCTGTATGTCTTCTTTCACTTCACCCATATCATTCTTCATTTCCACGTAGCTCTTACCTATTGACTCTTGCGTTTTCAGGGCCACCTCTTGAATCATTATTCAATGTCGACTGCATACTCTGTAAGCTTATTGAGGATCCTGATTTCTCACCCTCCAGCATATCTCCTATTAGTTTCTGTCCTGATGCGGAGGCTGTCATCTGTGTAGTTTTCGTTGCAGTTTTAGTGATCATCATTGTACTTGTCATACTTAAACTCTTTAAGAGTTTATGGTACTTCTATATATATGGTATATATATGGTACTTCTTCCACAGTAGCATATATTGCCTATTCTTTATTGTCTCAAAGAGCCTTTTTCTAGTAAAAATTCCTTCTAATCTGCTCACTTCTCAAATATCTAATATTGTTAGATAACACATTCTATTTATTTATTTATTTATTTATTAATCATATTTCTATGCCGCCCACCCTCCGAGGACTCTGGGTGGCTTACACGAAAGACAGTATACTAAATAGCATTTTGCCCCCTAACAATCTGGGTCCTCATTTTCCCCGCTCGGAAGGATGGAAGGCTGAGTCAACCTTCAGCCGGTGAGATTTGATCCACTGATCTGCTGAACTAGCAGTCAGCTGCAGTAGTTGCAGTATTGCACCCTAACCACTGCGCCACCTCGGCTCTTATCCTATCTTAATTTTATATATGTAATTAATTAATAGTTCAATAGTTTTAGTTAGCTATACCATTATCAATTCCAGTCTAAATTCATTTACCAATACACAGGCAGATAATTTCTAGTAATTAAAAGTTGTATCACATTTTAAATCTATCTATTCGTATATCCAAAATGTTAACTATATAAAATTAGAGTTTGTATTTCAAGATCATACAGGTATTACCTCTTAATCACTTTATAAATTTATCTATTTGTAAATATATCTAATGTATATACCTATATATACATCTATGCAGTTATATAAACATTACTATAAATAAATTTAATAATGAGTAGTAAATATGAAATATTTATAAATATAAATGTAGAAATATAAATTTACACAGTAATAAGTAATAAATATACACAGCTGGTAGCTGACGTTTCCAATCCAAAGTCCTTCACCAGTTCAAAAAAGTTATTTTCTCTTAAGTCTCGCTATTTCGCCCAAAATCCTCCGTTCTCCGTTCTCCACTTTCCAGATCCAAGATGTCAGCTTCTCTCTAGTATGCACAGTCACTGCCTCTTCTCTTCACGCTCAAAGCAAAATATTTTTTGTATCAAAAAATATTTCTGTACATATTCCTTTCCTATTTGCTCTCCATGATCTCTAATCACTCAAAATCACTCACCACAAGTTCAGTCTCAATAATTACTCTGGTTATACAATTTTCCAATAGGGTTCCTGTTCAGATCATCAAATCACACCCTTTTCTCTTTCTGCCATCTTCTCAGTGCTTCGCTTCCACCACTAAGGCGCTCCACTTTGGAGACCTACTTGTCCATCAGCTTGTAGATTCTACCAGTTTAGAGAAGCAACCCGGTATCTCACTTTAACCTATTACTTTCCACCGATACTTCTCGCTGTTTCTCATTCTTTGCTTCCTCCACCATTCAATCAGGCCGTCACACCTCCGGACCCAACCATTATAGCCAGTTC
This sequence comes from Arizona elegans, assembly GCA_022577455.1. NCBI lineage: Eukaryota > Metazoa > Chordata > Lepidosauria > Squamata > Colubridae > Arizona > Arizona elegans. Next base: position 127,995,830 of record JAKOOJ010000004.1, read on the forward strand.
CTCCTTCTGCAATAGGGAATCACTCTTCATCCCGTCACCCCTAGAATGTCCCCTCTGTGATGCCGACATTTCAGGGTCGGACCTTGTCTTTGTCAGCCTCCAGATGTGAAAAATTGGACAGAAAGAATGGAGCCCCATTCTTTTGCATCACACCATCTTGAAATCACCCCAGAAGTCCTCCAGTGCTTCTTTTGAAGGGGCTGCTCCAGCCTTGGCTGCATCTCTGCCTTCCACTTCATGCTAGACATCGTCCTTCTTTCTCCTCACAGCACTCTTGGAGTAACCGAGTAGGCTGAACTGGTGTTGATGACTAAGAGTTGGCTTAATATCAATGGTCCAACTAGTGAACTAAGAAAAGTAGACACTCTCAGGAATTTGCAAATCCCAAAAGCAAAACTTTATTGGATACACCATTTTGGCACTGAAGAATCAAAACAAAATCTGTTTTTTCCCATACAATTCTTGTATGCCGTCTTTCCCTAAAAGTAAGACTTCCCCAGATAATAAGCCCTCCCCTGAAAATAAACCCTTCCCTGAATATACGCCCTCCCCCAAAAATAAACCCTCCCCCAAAATAAGCCCTCCTCAAAGTATTTAAGCATGTGCGCAGCTGGTCCCCATCATTTCCTATGGTTGGGATTAAGGAAATCAGATAAGATGGCAAGAGGAGCCCCGTCTTGCTTCACGTGCCCCAAAATAATAAGACCTCCCTGAAAATAAGGCCAAGCGCTTATTTTGGGGTGCAAAAAATATAGGACAGGGTCTTATTTTTGGTAAAACACAGTAGTTAAACAGTAGTTTCTTCTTCTCCCCATCCCAGTTTGGTCACATTATCCAATTATGAATTGGATCTGTTTGTTTTGAGAACTCTTCACTTTCTTGCAGACACTTGCAGCAGTGTCCTTGATGGGATCTTGCTCATACGGTCTCAGGAGCGTCTGCATTCTTCCACCCTCCCCTCCTCCCAGTTCTTTGGCAAGTTGAATAGCTATAGGAAGTAAACGTTTCAAAAGCGGTTCAATCTTGACCTCTATTGCTCTGTATCCTGATTCTAGAATTCCTATTTCTATCATTTTGTACCACTGTTGACTTTTTTTGTTTCCTTTATCTTCAGCTCTTGTAGCCAAATCCATCCAATTTGAACATGAAGGCCCTTTTTATTTCTTATCAAAGGTCACTTTATCTAGGAGTATGCTGTTACAGATAGCGAGTTGTGGTGAGTTAGTTACCTTAAGGATTTAGAACTGTCTCCTTAAGAGATTGCACTGTGGGAGATGTAGAGAGAGTTTGCATTATGGGAAATGTAGTCCATGACATGTGACCATATCTGTGTGTCTGATTGGTCATCGAGGCCCTCTGCTTGGGTTTTAGAACAAAAACCTGGCCATCGTTGGATTACCTTAGAAGAGAGAAACATGCTTTCTGAACAGGGGGACAAAAGTACCATCCTTTTACACTAGGAAATGGGATAGATTATGAAATATTGGATGAACCTAATGAGTCTCAGTACAACAATGAAACGCACCCAGATATGACAACGAGTGTCAACTGCATGTCGGTATGCGGCTACTCACTATCTCCTTGCTCATGCCACCAGATTTGCCTCGCTAAAGTCTATCCAGTTGGATGCCCAGAAGAAGCAGTGAAAATGTATGTGATAGTAGACATGCAGAACAACCAATCATTAGCCAAATCAGCTTTCTTTGACCACTTTGACATTCAAACCAAAGAAACACACTTCACAATTTCGACATGTATTGGGTTACAGCGCACGGCGGGGAGGAAAGCTACCGGATTCTGCATAGAATCAATAGATGGGAGTGCTAAATTCACATTGCCACCACTGCTAGAATGGGATGCTTTACCAGACAACCGCAGTCAAATCGCGATACCAGAGGTAGCAAGCAATATACCTCACCTGAGACACATGGCTAATCTCTTCCCTGCCCTAGACCCTGAGGCCGAAATCCTGCTCTTGTTGGCTGTGGATGCCCCCGAAGCCTTCCCTCCCCAGGCAGTGGTCAAAGGCCCAGCCGGCTCTCCATGTGCCCTCAAGACAGAACTTGGATGGGCCGGTTTATATCAACCTGTTACGAGACAAACCATCCCCCACTTGACTTCTACCAAGCAGTTCTAGACTAGTTACCAACCTGGAACTGCTGCAAAGGCAGACCTTGAAGACTGAACCTCAAGCTTTGCATGAATCGTGTCCACCTCACTGTTTGCATTGTTTGATACTATTACCTTGTTTACGTTAGTCACTTACATAGTTACATTGCATTGTTTTCTCTATGCCTTTGTTTATCTTAGTTAAGTAGTTAGTTAGTAGTGGAATTTTATAATTCCAGGCGGGGAGTGTGCTGTTACAAATAGCGAGTTGTGGTGAGTTAGTTATCTTAAGGATTCAGAGCTGTCTCCTAAAGAGATTGCATTGTGGGAGATGTAGAGAGGGATTGCATTATGGGAAATGTAGTCCATGACGTGACCATATCTGTGGGTCTGATTGGCCACTGAGGCCCTCTGCCTGGGTTTTAGAACAAAAACCTGGCCATCGTTGGATTACCTTAGAAGAGAGAAATATGCTTTCTGAACAGGGGGATAAAACTACCATCCTTTTACACTAGGAAATGAGATAGATTATGAAATATTGGATGAACCTCACTTTGACTCACCATGATTGTAAGTCTATGTGTTTAAGGATTCCCGAAATAAATATAATCTGCATGAAAACCTGTTTGCTAGAGTTTATCTGCCTGTTCCCAGTGAAGCCAGATGCCTGGGGAACAGAACAAGGAGCATGGTATCCTGAAGTTCATTTGTAGATTTTCCTCTACTTGTTGTATATAGCTGACCGATATTGCATACATTGCATACAGACCCTTTCAGTCTTTTGGCTCAGCTTCAGTTTATTTTTCTGTTGGGAGCCCGCTTCACATTTGTTATTCCCTTTTGACTGCCCTGCTGGGAATTCTGAGTTTCCTTGGCTGTCTTTGAATTGGAGTAATTGTATTTTTCCCTGTGACCCTGCAAGCATTCTGGCTCAACCCCATTATCCCTACAGTGGCAAGAGGTCCTTGACTTTCAACCACAATAAGGACCAAAATTTCCATTGTTAAGCAAGGCAGTAGTTTAATGAGTTGCACTAGTTTATATACTCTTTTTTTTTTTTTTTTTTTTGGCCACGGGTATTAAGCGAATCAGTGCAGTTGTCCAGTGAATCACATGATGGTTAAGCAAATTGAGCTTCCTTCTCTGACTTTGCTTGACAGAAGCTGGCTGGGAAGGTTCCCAATGGCAATCACATGACCCTGGGACACTGCAACCATCATAAATACACACTTATTGCCAAGAGCTTAAATTTTAATCATGTGGAGATGCTGCAACAGTTGAAAGCGCAAGGACAGATCATAAATCACTCTTTTCAATGTCAATTGTAACTTTGAGCAGTTGCTAAGCAAATGACTATAAGTCGAGGACTATCCATAGAGTGGTTTCAAGTCCATTTTATGGGCCTCACACTGGACCCCTGCACATAGCATCATTTATACTTCCCAGCCATCCCCATCCCAACTCTACTCCCAAATATGTTGAAAACAGTTGTGCGATAATCTTTCTTTCTGCTGATGCCAAACCACTGAGAAGGGTCTGGGAACATCATGAGATGCTTAGTGTCCTCTGCAGCTGACTACAGGTATTCCTCAACTTGCAACAGTTCATTTAGTGACCGTTACAATGTCACTGAAGAAAGTGACTTATGACTGTTTTTCATACTTGCCACTATTGCACCATCCCCAATGATCACAATTCAGATGCTTCAGATGCATCTGAAGCTTCAGATGCATATACTTATGACTGTTGCAGTGTCTCAGGGGCCATGTGATCAGCTTTGTCGACCTTCTGACAAGTAAAATCAATGGGGAACCCAGATTCACTTAATAACAGGGTTACTAACTTAACAAAGGCGATGATTCACTTAACAAACTGTGGCAAGAAAGGTCATAAAATGGGGCAAAATTCACATAACAACTGTCTCACTTAGCAACATAAATTTTGGGCTCAGTTGTGGTCGTAACTTGAGGACTACCTTGTTAGAAAAGTTTTTAGTTTAGGTTGTAGAGGTCAATAAGATCTTGGAATGTCCCAGCAGCTACAATTAAGCCAGATTTCTTTTATCAAGAAAAACTATTTAAAATCAATAAACTATTTTCATTTTAAATCACAGAACATTGTATCTTGGTCTTTATTTATTTCTGAGGTAAATGTGCCTAGAGCATAATCCCTTCTCCTATGTGTCTCCCATGTGTCTCCCCAGTGTGTGTGGCCAAAGGGGGTCATATTTATAGGGTTACTAAGCCACTCTCCCTTCAGTCCCTTAGACAAAATGGAGGGAAAATATAAATACAAATCCATCCTTCCAGTATAGACAGTGTGGTTCAGTGGCACTGTTTCAGATAATTATCTGACAATTCCCCTTCTGACAGTGAACTATACTGTCAACCAAAGTCAAAATTACATATATATGCAATTAAAATGACAAACATAACTTCTTACACAAATATAGATGCTGATCCTTAGCCAAGGACTTTGTAAGTATGTCAGCAGCTTGCTCTTCTGTTTTTATATAAATGACAGATACAAAATTTATTTTGACCATTTGGCGTACGTTTTGGTATCTAATATCAACGTGTCTTGATCTATGGTCAACAGCTATAGACTTTGAAATACGGATTGCAGCATCATTATCTTCCATAATATTTATTGGCTGCAAGGGCGTGTCCACAAACTAGTGATGAGTGAGTCAAATCATAGTAACTCATTTGTGGCTGTAGATAAGCAGGCATACTCAGACTCTGCAGTCGAGCATGATATGAATTTCTGTCTGCTGACTTGCCAATGAATTGGGCTGTCATTTAAATAAATTGCGAAACCAGATGTACTTTTTCTAGATTTAGGGTCGTTTGCCCAGTTTGAGTCAGCAAAACATCTCAGTTGAGCTGATTTCCCTTTGCGAGGTTCTAAAAGCAGAACTGTGTCAGCTGTTCCCTTTAAATATCTTAAGACCTTTTTTACACCATTCCAGTGATATTGTTTTGGCTTTTGAGAATGCCTGGATAAAAGATTTATAGCTAAGGAGATATCTGGCCTGTTCCATTTGCTAATAAATAGGAGTGATCTTATTATCTATAAAAGGTTGTATCTTCATAGATTTCACTATCATCATGTGCATGGGCAAGATAATTAGTTTGCATAGGGGTATTTGTTATACTTGCGTTTTCCATATTGCACCTTTCAATTAATTCAATTATTTTTTCTTTTTGCAAAAGGATAAATCCCTTCTCAGTTTGAGTTATTTGGACGCCCAAGTATCTATCTACTTGACCTAGGGATTTTAAAGTAAATTTTCTCCCTACAATTTCTGCAAATTTATCGCACGTGGCTTTGTTTGGCCCTATGTAAAAGAAGTCATCCATGTAGACTAATATTTTTTCAAAAAGATTGTGTGCCCTTTTTGTAAACAGGCATTGGTCAGCTGGCGAGGTGGTGAAACCTATTGACCTCAACAATTTGGTGAAGTGTTCATACCACATAAGACCTGATTGTTGGAGACCATATAGGCTCTTTTGTAGTTTCCAAGTTGAGCCCTCTTTTCCTTCAAAACCGGGTGGCTCCTTGACGTAAATGTCCTCTTTCAGATCAGCATGCAGATATGCTGTCTGGACGTCAAATTGAAAAACTTTTTCACCTAAGGCCGCTGTGGTTGTTAAGGCCGCTTTTACCATTTCGGCTCTGACAGTTGGTGAATAAGTGTCCAGGTAATCGTCCGGGTACCTTTGGGTGTACCCTTTGGCCATAATCGGGCCTTGTATAACAGTTTGTTACCTGGCATGGGTTTAGCTCTAAAAACCCATCTTGTCCCGATAGCCCTTTTGCCTTTGGGTACCTTGGCAGGTGTGTATACTTGCATTTGCTTAAGGCTGTTCATTTCACAAAGCATGGTTTCTTTCCATCTTGCTTGCTCTTCTTCATCGAGTTGAAGAATATATTTGTAGTTCTTAGGCACCGTGGTCACAGAGTTGATAGAAGCCATAACCCCTTCATACTTCTGTGGAGGGATCCCCTTGTTTACTCTTTTTGACCGTCTTACTTGGTGACTTTCACCTTCGTCTTCTTCTTGTGATGACATGTCAGCATTGTAACCCCTTTCAGATTTTAGAGGTCTTTTGCCTCGGGCACTTGGGGAAGTTGAAGATTTTTCCTTTGTGTACTGACGTCGAAGTGAAGATGGGACACTGGTTGGAGATGATTCTTCAGATAGTGCTTCTGGTTCAGGTGGAGTGTCAGATGAGTTTCTTTTATTGCGTTGCACTTGCGGTGATGGTTGCTGTTGCTGTTCACCATCATCGTTTGTAGGCGTGATAGGCAGGATGTTTTCTTCATCTTTGAAGTAGACACTGGTGTCATTGCAATGAATTCTCCCCCAACTTTCATCTTGTTGGAAGTTGGCTGACCTGGAGACAACAACTTTATTTCCATCATCTAAGAACTTATATGCTTTTGTGCCAGGGACATACCCTATGAATACCATTTTCTTTGAATTTGGTCCCCCTTTTCTTTTTAGTTGTTTAGGGATATTCACCCAGGCGTGTGTACCGAAAATTCTTAGATGGGATAATTTGGGTTTTCGCCCATACAACATGTAATATGGGGTTTGGTCAAGAGTTTTGACCATGTTCTATTAAATATATAATTAGCGCAGAGGACAGCTTCTCCCCAGAAGGCTCTGCTTAACTTAGCGTCCGCTATTAAACAGTTCATTATAGTTTGCAACAAGCCATTATGTCGTTCAATGATGCCATTTTGAAAGGCGGAAAAAGGTGCCATTTTGTGGTGCCTTATGCCCTTGCTTTCAATCCAATTTTGGAATTTAGTGGACATAAATTCCGTGCCATGGTCGGTCTGCAATTCAGCAATGTTTACTTTATGTTGAGTTTTGACTAAATTATAGAAGCTTTTGAATTTCTTGAAGGCTTCAGCTTTGTTTCTCATTGTATAAACGTAGCCATAGCGAGTATGGTCATCAACAATCGTTAGGAAGAAATGCTTCCTGCCCAAAGAGGCTGAAAATGGACGTTGTCCTATCTGAACGTCCTTTTTATGCTCGCTGTGAAGACAATCCTACAGAATGGGATCTTGCAGTGTGATTGGATGTACTGAGTGCCTATCATTTTTCTTCTGCAGTCCTAGTCCCGCCCTCTGGTTGCTCCTGTCAGACTTTTTCACAAATCTTGTGTCAATGTAGTCAGACTGGAACGGTTTTCATCATGTAAGGCAAGCACCTGCAGAGGAATGACAGAAAAAACACCCCCTATGGCAGAGGATGGCTAGCGAATGGGTGGGCTGGATTGTCTTCGCAACGAGCGTAAAAAGGACATTCAGGTAGGACAACATCCATTTTCCTGACTCGCTGCTCAGACAATCCTACAGAATGGGACATGCCCAAGCTACAATTCCTGGGAGGGAGTCGCAGCCATCTCCTGAACCGTCGGGGTAATTATTGATTGTAATACACGCCTGCCGAAGAAGGCTTCAGCAGAAGCAAATGAATCTAATCGATAATGACGGACAAATGATGAAAGGGATGACCAGGTGGCCGCCCTGCAAATTTCATCAATCGAAGCTTGGGTAGCCCATGCAGCAGAAGTAGCTGCACTCCTAGTCGAGTGAGGGAAAATTCCCTCAGAATAGGAACCCCTTGTACTTCATATGCTTTGGATATACAGGCCTTGAGCCATCTGCCCACAGTGGCAGAAAAAACTTTCTGACCCATTGAAGAAAGCAAAAATGACACCAAGAGGGCTTCAGTTTTTCAAATTGATGATATACGTCTGATGTAACGTCACAGAGCCCTGAGGACGTCCAATGTATGCCATGACCTTCCAAGTGGATGACGTGGATCTGGGCAAAAATTTGGCAGGACAATCTCTTGAGATCAATAAAAATGGAATTTATTTTAGTCATAAAGGCAGGGTCCAGTCTAAGGACTACGCGGTCAGGAAAGAAAACACAGAGATCAGGTCGAATGGAAAAGGCTGCTATTTCTGACACTCGATGAGTCGAAGTCACTGCCAATAGGAAGGCCACTTTCAGCGACAGATAACGTAATGAAGTTGAACCAAGAGGCTCAAACGGTGGCAATGTGAGAGCTTGTAACACCAAATGGAGATCCCAGGTAGGATATCGGTGGATCATGGCCGGCCTAAGATTCGCAGCTCCTTGAAGAAAGGATCGAATTCTCCGATCATGAGACAATTGCTGGTGACTATCCCCTGACAACACAGTGGCTAAAGCTGCCACCTGTCGGCATAGAGTAGATGGGGCCAGGCCTTTGTCAAACCCTGACTGAAGAAAACGGAGAACGTCTGAGACGGAAGCAGAGGTAGGGTCCACAAGGTTACAAGCAGCCCATTGAGCAAAAATCTTCTAAGACGTGTTGTAAATGTGGACTGTGGATGGCCGCCTGGCAGCCTGAATAGTAGCGATGACCTCAGAAGGAATGTTGTTTTTACGTAACATTATCCTTTCAAGCGCCAGACGGTCAACCGGAGCCAACCTGGATCCAGGTGTTGAACGGCGCCCTGGCTCAGCGACAGCTGGTTGGGAGGAATCCACCATGGTGTCCCTACTGAAAGATCTCGAAGATCGGCGAACCACGCTCTCCGAGGCCAATAGGGTGCACCAAGAGAAGGTCTGCTTGTTCCAGAAGCAGTTTCCTGATCACCCCCAGAATAACTGGAATTGGAGGAAATGCATATAGTAGGCCATCTGGCCACTGGGCCCTTATGGCGTCGTGTCCTTCTGCTCCTGGAGACGGAAAATGAGTGAAATACTAAGGAAGATGAGTGTTTTGAGATGTTGCAAAAAGGTCAACTGCTGGCATGCCGAACCTGTCCGCTATTTCCTGGAACCATTGAGGGCTCAGGCGCCACTCCGATGGATCCAGGCGACCCCTGCTCAGATAGTCTGCCTGGAGGTTTGACTTGCCTGAAATATGCTCCGCCTTTATGGAATGGAGATGACGTTCTGCCCATGACATCAGTAGGTTTGTCTCCACCATCAATTCTTTGGACCTCATGCCTCCCTGTCGATTGAGATGAGCCTTCGTAGTCATATTGTCTGTCAATATGAGCACATGTTTGTTCCTTATTAGAAATGAAAAGTTCATCAACGCTAGGTGCACTGCCTGGAGCTCTAACCAGTTGATGCTGTGTTGTCATTCTAGAGGAGACCAGGTCTCCTGAGCGAAGGTTGAGTCCAAATGAGCGCCCCAGCCATAAAGGCTGGCATCCATAGTTATTGTGACCCTGTGAGGCTCGAAAAACAGAGTCCCGGATGATAGGGCAGGCGAGACCCACCAACGGAGAGACTGCTTTACTTGACATGGAACCCAGACTTTGGTAGCCAACTCTGACTGACCAGTTCGCTGGAAGGGAAGAAGAAACCACTGTAGGTGACGTGAGTGGTGATGTGCCCACGGTACGATGTGTATACATGAGATTAAGTTTCCCAACAGTTGGGACAGCAGAAGAAGTGGTACAGACATTTGTGACAGCATCTGGTTCACAATGTCCTTGATACCTGACTTATGGTCCGGGGATAGAAAAACATGGCCAAGCAATGAGTCTATTGTCGCTCCAAGATGTAAAATGGACGTTGTTGGAACAAGATGCTCTTGTCCAGATTGAGGACAAAGCCGTGACTTTGTAAGGCCTGAATAACACACACTCTGTTGTGGTGAGCTTGTGAGAGAGAGGTCGATAGCAGCAGAATGTCATCCAGGTAGCAAACAATGCGGATGGAACGTTCCTTCAACGAAGCTGCCAAAGCCGCTAGAATTTTTGTAAAGGTTCTCGGCGCCGACGACAGTCCAAACGGCATGGCCTTGTATTGATAATGCCGTTCGTTGTAAGCAAATCTGAGGAAGCGCCTATGACTAGGATGTATCGATACGTGAAGATAGGCCTCCTTGATATCGATGGATTGTAGGAGGTCCCCTCGTCGGATACATCCCAGAATGGACCGGAGCGAATGCATCTGATCTTCCAGAACCGTCTCGATGGCCTGTATATCCAACAGATGTTGGATCTCTAGCTCCATGAGATGCCTCATTTGAGGAGAGGCCGACAGGGGGCACTGAAGAAACTGACTCGGAGGAGGGAAATTGTGATGATGCGAAGAAGCCAGGCATCTGTAGAAGCGGTGTCCCATTGATGGTAGAACAGTTGAAGATGACTGCCTATGGGAAAAAAAACCAGTATGTCACTTATCGCGCCTAAAGGAGCGAAATCCGGATCCCCGGAATGGTCGCTTAAAGGCTGTCTGGCGTCTGCCTCTGTCTCGAAAGGACAAATGGTCAGAAGAGGTGTACTGCCTCTGTGTGGAAGGTCTTTGAAAATGATACCCGCTGGGACCTGGCTCTGCACAAAAGGGCTGCCTCGCGTAAGGTGTAAAGCGACGGTCCTGACACCTGTAAGAAGAAGAAAGAACCTTCTTTTTATCGCGCCCTTCCACCAAGGCCAGCTCCAAGGCTTGACCAAAAAGAGCAGATCCTTTAAGGAGCCGTGGTAAATTTCCATTTCGACTTTAAGTCGGCTCTCCAATGACAGAGCCATAAAAGATGGCGAGAAACCACTGTGGGAGCTAAAGCCCTGGATGCGAATTTAGCCACATCCAAAGAGGCATCTGCATAATACTCAGCTGCAGCAATCAATTTGGTGACATCTTGGTGAATATGGGCCTCGTCAGGGGGCAATCTGTTTTGGAGTTGGCGAAGCCAGATAAGCGACGCCCTGTTAAAAAATGAAGCAGACGTAGCAGCTCTGATGGCCCAGGCTGCTGCTTGGTGTGTCTTCCTATAGGACAGTTCAGTTCTCTTATCTTCCACCTTCAGGCCATCTCCTACATCACCTGCCATAATAAATACATAATAAATACATAATAAAAACAGATGGAGAGACAAGACTAACAACAGGCTCATCAACTGCCGATAAGTTCAATAAGGCATCAAGCTCTGGGGCAACACAGTACACCTTCTTGTCATGACCCGAGGGGCCTGAAATAGAACCTGGTCTCTCCCAGGGTCTTTGAATTACTTGAGAGAACAAATCAGGGCATGGAACAAAGTCAATGTCAGTTTGTGGTAATTTAATTTAACAAGAGCCTTGGTAGTACAGTGGTTTAATGCACCCTGTTATTAACACAGCTGCCTACAATTTCTGCAGGTTCGAATCTTACCAGGCTCAAGGTTGACTCAGCCTTCCATCCTTTCTAAGGTAGGTTAAATGAGGACCCAGTTTATGGGGGCAATAAGCTGACTTTGTATAAATATACAAAAGTATGAACACTATAGCTTAACGCACTGTAAGCCGCCCTGAGTCTCCGGAGAAGGGCGGCATATAAATCAAAATTTAAAAAAATATAAAAAAATAAGGAGTCATTAGGATTCTCTTGATCTTGAGAAGAAGAAGCCGGGTCAAGAGCTGTGCCCATTTTGGTTGCCACTTTTGCCTTATGTAAAAGAGATTTAAATAGAGCGGGCCTAAAAAGACCCGGGATCGAAGGCTTCTCCTGAAATTCTTCATCATTGTCAGAAAGTTCAAATTCATCAAGATATTCATCATCCTGAACAAAAAACTCAGGTTGTTTGTAAGAATAGCTGGTGGATGGTTGGACTTTGGGTGCAACTGGAACAGATCCAGAGGTGCCACGAACCTTCAACCTGACTCAATGGATAAAGATGCCTTGAGGCGCCATAATGCCTTAGAAGAACAATTTAATAAGGCAAGGGCTGCTATTCAACCAGAGGGCCCGTCTATTCCACTTACAGAGGACAATGTTGTTATTTCCACTGCTCCTCTTGTTTCTCAACCCCAAGCGCCTAATTTAGTCAATTGGTCACAGGGTGATATTATTCTTGTGCCTCAAGGTCAAGATTTGTCTTCTATTCAAGGCGAACATGTGTTGCAGGGTTCTAGACCTATACTTTCCTCTGTACCTATTCAGGCACCTCAGGCTACACAGCCTTCAATGATTGCTGGATTGGCTAATGTGGGGGTTGGTAATTCTACTCCTGCCATGGACTTTCAGTCTATTTTGTCCCAGGCATTTGCCAGTATATTTCAAGCTGGGTTGCATCAGCAATCACTTTTGGGCACGCTTCCAAGCACCTCTTGGTCTATTCCAGTTGCACCCAAGGTCCAACCATCCACCAGCTATTCGTTCAAACAACCTGAATATTTTGCTCAGGATGATGAATACCTTGACGAATTTGAACTTTCTGATGATGAGGAGGAGTTTCAGGAAAAGCCTTCGATTAATTAATTAATTATTATTATTTTTTTAGAAATTAATAATTTTCTTCGTAAATAAGAGATAACTGTAAATATGAACTATTAACAAATCACTTCCCTTGAGAAGGTAAAGAGGCTGAAAAAGGGCCAACTATGTCCATATGGACCAGCTGAAACATGCTGATGGCACGGCGTTTCACAATTTTGGGCCTTTTTGCTTCCTTACTTTTAGCTTCTTTGCAGATAGCACAGTCTAGGTGTGCTTTACATTTTTAAAGGTCTAAACCCTCAGTAAATAGGGGCATCTTGTCAATTACCTGGAAACTGAAGTGCCCTAGCTTTCTGTGTAAGATATGAACGCACTTACTATGAAGTGGCTTTCCCTTACAGGGCGCTTTGTCACTGACCTTTTTGTTACCTTGAGATGTTAGAGGTTCAATAACATTTTGGGTAGTCATTTCATCTATCTGCGCTCTGGCTTCCTTCTGCCCATTGCTCCAGTGCTCTAGAGCCTTGGGCTTAACAAATGGGATTAGGTATGGCAAATCATTAACCAGTTTTAAACTAGCAACAATAACATTTTGTTTTGTCACATAACCACCAGTTTCCTTGAGTTTAATATTAATACCATTTTCCCTGCATAACTTTGTGCTACTCAGCAAGTTATTGGTTATCTGTGGTACAAACAGTACTCCCTCAATATCACCAATCCCTTCAATATAAACTGTTCCCACTCCTTTAACAAGTACATTGGCACCTGTGGCAACTTTTACAATAGATATTTTATTCTGGAGGCTTTTGAAGAGGTTTCTATTGGAAGCTATACACTTACTTGCCCCAGAATCAATCATACAATAATTATGTAAATTGTTTTTAATCTCTTCATCATTCAAATAAGGGATAATATTCACTTGGTGGGCTCTACCACTATCTTTATGGTTATTTCCCTTGTGATAGCTTTTCTTATGTTGTTTCTTGCTAGTTGGCTTATAACTATTGTTTTTGGGGCATTCATTTTTGAAGTGCCCTTGTGTGCCACAGCTATGTCATTTGGGAACCGTATTGACCCTGTCATAATTATTATTTGGTCTCCTAATGGGTCTTTGGTTTCTTTGTTGGTATGGAGCACGATCCTTATGTCTCCTATCCTCATCTATGAGGCACCCAGAAAGATATTCCACATTTAGGAGTTCTGGAGCCAAACCATCAATAGTTGTAATAAACGTATCCCAGCTATCATCCAGAGAGCTGAGCATTACACTAACTAAGGATTCCTCTGATACACTGATACTCTGATACTCTAATACATTGTGGCCACATTGATACTCTGATACATTGTGGCCACGTTGAATTAAATCAGCCCTCATCCCTTTTAATTTTGCAATATATTACTCATATTGCTGCCTGGTTTGAGTTTTGTCCCATAAAAATTCATTGATAACCTTGTTGTGGTGCCTACATTTGTACTACGAAAGAGATTATTTAATTTAGTCCATACTTGTTGGACTGTGAGACCATCAGGTATACTATGGTATTGGGCTGTGTCGATGGCTTCTAGTAGTATGCTATAAACCTTTTTGTGCACCTGTTCATCCTCAGCTGACCAGGGGATGGCAGGTGGGTTAGTTAACATATATAAACAATTTTGCTTCATGAGCACCACCTGGACCTGCTTGCACCAGTCCAGATGGTTCTCCCCATTTAATTGTAGTTTTTTGAATCCCTGGGGCAAAGCAGGAGTCAAAAAATGCATTAAATTATTGTTTTCAGGCTTTTCTGGCAGCCATTGCTGACCAGAGTGCTGAATGTCAACACTCCCTATAGCAGGCATAGGAATAGTTGTAAGAAATGCTGTTTTTAGAGGTTTTTCACACTGCACATGTGCGAGGTCCTCAGTGCAATGCGGCTGTGCAAGTCTCAGTCCTGGCTGGACCTCAATTGGGGAAGACATCTTCCTTTGGGCTCCCAAAGAAGGCCGCGGCAGGGGTCCCGGTCTACTGGGCCGGGCCGGAAAGGCCTGAAGATCATCAGGAAAACCGGTTGGGCCTGGAATCCTTGAAGATGCGACGAGGAGGCCTCGGAAGATTCCCAGGGCCTGTCGATTGGCGCAGGACAGCAGGCGAAGAGCTCCGAAGCTGGCAAGCCTGTTGGAAGGCGAAGACCTCGGATGGAAGATGTCGGCTGGTACATTGTCATCGGAAGAAGAGGATCGGCCATATGTGTGAGGATCTTAGCCGGAGGTCCTCCAAAGAACATCTGGGCTGGTGATTCTTGCTGCGGTGGTGGGCAGTATGCTTCAAGATCGCATGGGCCGCCCACATCAGGTTGGATAGTCAGGGTTGCAGCCTCAGCCGTATTTTTAAAAGTTTTTACTACAGTGCTGCAAGCGGTGACCAGGGAGTTTATGGCTTCATGTAATCTAGTTTGCCCCTCGTTGTTTGGCTGGGTGGTTGTGTTGGTTGCCCCTGCAGCATGCATGGGATAGTCAGGGTTGGCAGTCCCACAGCTGTTGGTGGCAGCTCGTAATTATTTGCTCCCATTAGCTGTTTTTTATTAATGGGGTTTGTATTAGTTGTTAGGCCTTGGGCCTGTTGGTGGCTCATCGGCGTCGCCATTTTGGATCCTGTAACAACAGGAAGTGGTGAAGCCGCCATTTTGTTTTTCTGCTGAGCCGATGCAGGTTCTGTCAGAAAATTTAAAGGGGCAGGTTCTGACAGAAAATTTTTTGCCACCTTTTCTCTGGCATAATGGCTCACAGGAGTCTCTGAGGTAATTGAGGCATTTGTTTTTATTGCCTTCAACATATCTCTTGATTTTTGGAGGTCAGATAGCCTCTTTGTTATGAGGAGATTGGCGAGGGATTCATTTAAGACATTTTCCTCAGTTAAAGCCTTTAGGATACTGTATCTGGACTTCGCTGCTTCGTTGAGGTCAGGAGTTGCTTCAAGCAGAAGATCATAAGGGTCTTCTTCTGCTGTTACTTTGCCAGTATTTTCCTCATAGTGAGAGGAAAAGTCAATTAGGGGCCTTTCAGGACTTGTGGCAACTGACCTGTATCCTGCAATTCGCCCACTGGCTCCTTTTTCAGCATATTCTTTAGCT
Organism: Arizona elegans; assembly: GCA_022577455.1. Taxonomy (NCBI): domain Eukaryota; kingdom Metazoa; phylum Chordata; class Lepidosauria; order Squamata; family Colubridae; genus Arizona; species Arizona elegans. The sequence goes on from JAKOOJ010000004.1 coordinate 128,011,279, forward strand.
TCTTCATCAGAGCTGTCAAAATCATCTGTTCTGCTGGTCGCGTTTGCAGTTTTCTTGATGCTGGCTAGCCATCTGAATCCTCTGGGCTCTGGTTAATACCGGGGATTCATGGGTCCAAGTAATTTTCTTTTTAGTGACCCCTTTTATTTTAGATGACATATGTGAGCTTGCTAAAGATCATTAGACCACAACCATCCTCTTGCTACCAATTTGTTAGAAAAATTTTTAGTTTAGGTTGTAGAGGTCAATAAGATCTTGGAATGTCCCAGCAGCTACAATTAAGCCAGATTTCTTTTATCAACAAAAACTTGGTTTATTTAAAATCAATAAACTATTTACATTTTAAATCACATAACATTGTATCTTGGTCTTTATTTATTTCTGAGGTAAATGTGCCTAGAGCATAATCCCTTCTCCTATGTGTCTCCCCAGTGTGTGTGGCTAAAGGGGGTCATATTTATAGGGTGGCTAAGCCACTCCCCCTTCAGTCCCCTAGACAAAATGGAGGGAAAGTATAAACACAAAACCATCCTTCCAGTATAGACAGTGTGGTTCAGTGACACTGTTTCAGATAATTATCTGACATACCTGCAGTCGGAAATGACTAAAAATATTTAGTTCAGTGCTCCCTCCCTGAGATACAGCGGTCTTGGAGTAAATAAATTCTCTTTTGATTCTTTTCTATGCAGAAAGTATGTGTAAGTGGGAAGAGAGAAATTGCTATTATCAGTACATGCCGTGTGCATTTGATTAATGTTTTGTGTGCTGAAACCTGAGTTTCTGGGGCAAAGAGAAAGCTGGCTTCCAGCCAAAAATCTCTCCCTGAACACTGTTAATAAAATGCCTATGATGATGGTGTGCCACTCGAGTTTTCAGCCATTAGTTACAACCACAGGTATACTGTGTAGAAAGAAAAATCAGATCCAGTTCCAAACCGGGAGAAAGGCACTGGAAATAAAATGGAGGCTGACTGGAAAGAAGGATTCTGTTTATTGGTGAACAGAACCAACAACAGCATGTAGTTCTGGGACCGCTGACAAATTAGCTTGTTGAGTGCAAGGATTTTTATACAGTTTACAGTATTTTGTATTTTTGAGTGCTTTTAATATTTGATTGGTGGTGGGTTAATCCTATTAGGTCCTAAAGGTCATGTCCTGTCTTTCTTAATTCCATCAGCTGGAGCTGAAGGTGTTTTGTTTCTGAATAAATTGGCCTGGAAAATGGACTCCACAGATGAGAAAAAAGAGAAGCTGGATTCTGGTAATAAGGCAAAAAATGTCTGGTGATGAAAGAGAATTTTAAAAAAGACAAAGGGTCCCATCGCTGAAAATGAACAAATGCAAAAATTTTGTAAAGCACATAAGAAAGAGGACCTAAGGACTAGCTCCTTGAGAATGCTAAAAGTTCCAAATAATTTTATAAGCTTAATATTTTAATGAGGATGGTAGAGGACAGGAAGGCCTGGAGGAATGTTGTCCATGGGGGTTGCAATGGGTTGGACATGACTTTGCAACTAACAATAACAACAATCTTTTAATGTGTACAGTTTGTCAGGGGCATAGAGAATCTTCCTTTAACATTTGTATTACAATATCTAAATATCCTGACAGCATTTGGTCCAGTATTATCAATACACAATTTAGATGAAAAGACCACATTATTTTAGAGATTGGAAAATGCTTATAGGTTCCAGGATTAGTTCCATAGTAATTTTACTGACTACAGATAGGATAAGAAAAGTAACTTAAATAAGAAAAAGGTTATTTCCCTATACAAGCAAACTTGAGACGCTCTTGTGGATGGACATATCTCATGTTTCAGGAAAAGGATAGACAGGTAAAACTCATTTGCAAAACATACAGAAAATGCAAAAAACAAACAAACAAAACTTTTCTTCTAAATGAGCTAAATTTAGCAACCTTGGGCTGTTCTTACTATTCTGGCTGTTCTGACACAGGGAGGAAAGAAAAAAAGGAACACAATTCTCTTCACACTGTTTTGCTGGCCTAACTAGGGTAAAGGTATTTTTCTTTTCATTGCTTATTTTAACATTATTTTCTAACAGAATTTAAAATTCTTGTCTCTAGGGATAAGAGACATTTAGCAGTTACATTTACCTAACACACAAAGACTTAGACACATATATATACACCAGTAGTAGGTTCCACTTACCTTCGCTACCGGTTCAGAATCGGGAGTGCGTGTATGCATGTGCTCACTTCGCTTGTGCGTGGCGCTTCTGCGTATGTGCAGAACCTTCTGCGCATGCACAGAGCGTCTGTGATGACATCCGGGTGGGTGGGTGGAGCCTCCTGCCACCGTCACTACTGGTTCGCCCAAACTGGGGTGAACTGGTAGAAACCCACCACTGATATACACACAAAGACAAGGGAAAGAGACAAGGAAAAAATAAAAGACAGCAGAATCCTCACATTTACACAACCTGGTCATTCTCAGGACAAATCTTAGTAAGCTTAAATCAGGAAGGGCAAAAATTTTAATATATTAAGTGGTTGCATAGAAGAGAGAACCCCCCCCCCCAATGTTACACTATATGAGTTATCTCTTTTAATACCAGGATTTTAGCAGTCTACCTAAGGGAGACTTTGGAATCAGAGTTTCCCATATTTTCAGGGGAAGACTATGACCCGTTTACCCACAGTGAGTCTTTTCCTTTACTAAGGTGACCAACTTTTTTACAATGAGAAGGAAGACACAAATAAATTGAAGAAAAAAAAAAAGAAGTGAGTCTAATGCGTGCGTGTGTGCCGTGTCGTGTTTCGGTAAGAAGTAAACAAAGCCACTTGCGCGCAGTGCACTCTCTCAAAACAATTCTCCTGTGCGGAGCGCATGCGTCTCATAATTGCATCTCGCTGCACTGTACTGAGCTTTGATGAATTGTCATGTCAAATACAAATACGGCACATCACACACAACGGATCGGATAGGCATCGATCGGATACGGAGATTTACAGATTAGTTTTCAAATATCGAAAAGGATGACATGTAGGAGGACACTTTTCAAGAGAGGACATAACTTACAAAAGAAGGACTGTCCTCCCTAAAGGAGGATGATTAGTCACCTTATCTTTACTCTCCTGCACCCCCAGAGTGACCCTCTCCTGGAATCCCCTGTCTTGGCAAAGCTTTCTTTCAGCCCTTGCCCCTTGGTAAGGCAATCTTTTAGCTCCAACTGAGCAAGGCGACACTAAGCCACACTAGCCCAACCACAGTGACTTTTAAGCCACCCATGCCCTGTGCCACAGTTTCAGACCTCAAGGGGGTCTGGGAGAACTGTGCCTTCCTTCCTTTTCCTAAAAGAATGGAGTTTTGTCCAGAGATTTCAGCCAGTTGTTTGGGTTTGACTCTCTCACTCACTTTTCCATTCCACTTTCACACAACCTCTCCCTTTTCCCTAACAGAAGGTCCTGCACTCTGGCCAAACGCCCCTCCTTTCCAGGGTCTGTTGGTTGAGCAGATCTTTTTGAGGCTAGGAAAGACACAAGAGGGAGCAGGATCCAGCTATGATTGGGAGAAGGGTCCTCTCACTCTCACACACAGGCATACAGACATTTCCTTCACTTTCCTGGGCTTTAAAAGTTAAAATGTACCTTCTTTCCAAGCAGCTGATGAGCTCAAAACTCCCTTTATTATCCTTGCTCCAAATGGCCAAGATCCGGGGACACCCACCCACAGACACAAGGGGTCTGCTGCCAGCAAGGTGGAGGCTTACCCAGGCCAGGTCCGTTGGTCAGTTCGCTTGGAGTCCCATCTGGCATGCCAAATTGTAGGAAGAAAAACCAGCTCCAGTTCCAATCAGGGAGAAAGGCGCTGGAAATAAAACGGAGGCTGACTGTTTAGTTTTGAAAGGGAAACAATAATAAGGATATAATAAATAATACTAGAATATTATATACTGGTATACTAGATTCTGTAACCATTAGGTTCCTGTAATACATAAATGCTTTTGTATTTGTATCACACATATTATATTTGTATCTCCTGTACCAAACAGAATTTGTGAGATTAATGTTTCCATACACACCTACTTTTGCTAACAAATAGTGTAAAACAAATCTATTCTGGGATATTGCTGTTTTCAACAGAGAGTGCTGTTTTAAAAGAGAATGCTGTTTAACTAAGAAGTTTAGAGCACTAGCAGTTGTATTAGGTATCATTGCAATCATTGGCTGTAACCTTACAATTCTATTCAGCATCTATTCACCTCTTCTGCCCAGGTGGCTGGTCCGTATACCTGAACTATTATTTCTGGAGGCCACTCATCTTTCTGTGGCCTACTTCCACATAAATAGGTACACCCAGTCTTTCACCTTGTTGTATGGGCAGTAAAAAAGGAAGAAAAATAGATTTCACAGTTCCTAATACACATGCTTCATACCATCGGCTAGGCAATTGCACATAGGCAAATTTTCCATTTATCCAATATCAGCCATCTGGAGCATGCCAATTAAGAGTTACCACATCTGTCCATAACCCACTCAATCTAGTTATATTTTCAAAAGGGTTACTAGGTTGTGTCAAGTTAATTCCAGACTGAAAAGTAACAATAAGCAAAGAAAACACCCTTACGTGTAAAATGATTTTTTACACTGATCATTGCATTATATTCTCCTCATATTAGTCCTATGCATAAGAAAATTAGTCCCAAATATTGAACCATTGCATTAAATCAAATATAGAATTGAACCATTCTATATCTTCAGGGATCATGATATCACTATCTCCTAGGACTACTGTGTTCAAGTCAGATTGACCTGATTCAATGTCTCAATTCTCCAGTGTAGGATAGATATATACATAGGAATAGAGTTTCTATGGGGAGCAATCCCTTGCACATTTACACAAGCACAGTGTCCCATTATTCCCCACAGGTGTGTATAAGTTCACAATTACAACAAGAATAACAATAACATTCAGTGATACAGTTACAATCACGGGACCAACACAATCTGGAGAGTGTGAAGTTGCACAGCTGCTGCTGGGATCTTCAGATGGAATAAAAGAGGCCACCACTCAGGTTGGAAAGTCCAAAAAGTTGCTACTCCTGCAACAAGAAAAATCACAAACAAAACCCATTCATACCACAATGACCACACCAGTTTTTGGAAAAGTTTATTCTCAGCAGGTCTTCTTTAGGAATCACTTGCCACTCTTTAAGTTCTTCCACTGGTCCTTTTATACGGGTGTAGTGGTCCACCCTTTGTCTTTAGGTTGGACTGATGCTCAGTAGTCAGCAGGACTTTGTAGGACCTGTCCCAGGCTTGGCTAAGTTTGTCCTCACATCAGATTTTATCAGGACCCAATCACCAGGCTGGAACTTATGAACAGCAAAATCGAGAGGTAGGGTTTGAGCTAGGAGTCCTTTGATTCTGAGGTAAGATAAAGAAGAATAGAGGCCACCTATACAGTTCTTTACAAACATGTCTTTAGTTTCATATTGTGGAATTGCCTCCATTTTGTCCAAATATGGTAATCCAAACATCATTTGTCAAGGCAAAGGTAAAGATTTGGTTCACAGCAAAGATGATTTTGCATTCCATGGAACATGACATTCCCACTGCCTCCATTATTAATTGAAGCATTTTTGCAGTAAAATGAGTCTCTTGGTTGCTGTCTATAGCTTCTACTATCCCATATTTAGGTATTATCTGTTAATTTTGGTGACTACTGCTGAGTGGCTCTCATGGCTGGATAAGCCTCAACCCATCCAGTCAAGTGACCCACTATCACCAATAAATATCTAAGTCTCCCCACTTAAGTTAGTCTAATGAAATCAACTCAAATGCATTGAAATGGTCTCACGCTAAAGTAGCCCTCCCTGTTCTTTCTACTGCTCACATTTTCTTTAACTAGTACTTCTCACCTAACATTAATGTCATGGTAAATGTCTAACAGTATCACCTCCCTGGCCACCTGTTCTTGGAGGGGTTAACTAACCACGTATCCCATAACTCCTGTAACCACTCCTTACCTCCTAGCCCCTCCTCCTGGGTATAATAGCTCCAACCACGAGGTACTCCAGTTGATCCAGATGTATACCTGAAAGAGAGAGGTACAAGGTCAGTGATCTCCAGTACCACTAGGCCTAGGATCTACCTAGGTCTGCAATAAAGATAAAGAGCAAAAGATTGGAATTTGTCTTTGAGTTATTGGGCTAGATCCAGCATTTCACAATATGGTAGCAGAGGATGGTTGCCCATAACTCCAAATGATGACTGAACCCAGCATCTACCCTGAAGAAGCAAACAGAGTACAGACCAGACTCTCACCAAGAAGATGGCTGAGATGCTTGCATCCAAGGGCACCACCATGGAGAAGACAGAAGCTGGGAGCAAGCAGGACTCCAGCCTGGACTCACAATCAGACGAAGAGGGGCCATCCAAAAGGACCACCGCCCTGGAAGAAGAAACAACACAGAAAATGAATAAATTTAAACTCTCCATCCTGAAACTGATGGAGGCAGGCAGCGACAAAGAAAACCTTATTGCAGACCTTCTAAGCCTCTTCGAGCAGCAAGAAGCAGCGATCGAGGCCCAAAGACAACCGAGGAAGAAAAGCAAGCAGAAAAGGGTAGGCCATCCGAGCCCGATGACCTCGAGCTGGCCGAACCCATTTTCGCGCCCTCTTCCCAGCGGCCATCTTGGGACGAGCACCAGCCAATGGGAAGCCAGGATTTGAATCCCTTGGCGCGAAAATGCCCGAACCCCGAAACAGACGAGGGGGACACAGAAAGCGACCACGAAGAATCTAGCTCTGAAAGCGACCATGAAGAAACTACAACCACAAAAAAAAAAAAAAAAATCACCTAGCGAGAGTGCAGAAGGCAATCGAGACCATCACCGCTGCCCTTGGCTCCACCTTCGAGCCTCCCGCAGCACTCAAAAAATGAAGAAAAAATCCTGGAAGCCACAAGAAGGCCAGGACAACCAACAGCGACCAAGCAACCGAATCACAGCCACCCAGAGATACCGCGCACACCGACAACCAGCACCAAAAACCAACCACCTGCAGGAAGGCTCGACCACAGGATTCGAACTCGCCACCCGCGACACCAACTACGCGAAACCTAAGAGCAAAGGGAAGAACTGGCTACTCACCCGCACCACGACCTCAGCCAGACCAGCCCACACGACTGGGGACTGACGACCATGAGGAAAGACCCACCCCCGCCCCCGCCATCACCGCCGAGCCGCTGAGTGCAGGAAATCCTCAACCTACGACCTCCACTGCCGCCGTGCCGCTGACCCGCAGAAGTCCTCATCTCACGACTGGGTCGCCTCCTCACCTTCTTCCCTTCTTCGCTGGGGATCCAGCCATTCCACAGTGGTGTCTGCCCTCCAGAGGAACCTACGGACCCACCGGGGGTGAGTCCAGCCTCCCACCGACAGGCCTAGGCAGCAGGAACCTCACCCGATGGATTCCGGCACAAAATGAGCCTCGCGCATGCCCAGTGTCTTGCAACAAGAGAAGCAAGTTACATAGATCCAAGCAAATACAGACTGGCCACAGACATCCCAAAGCCTTATTGTGAGTTCAATCACACAATGGACCATGGACAGCTCCCCCTAGTAAGTAACTTTCCTAACAATTCTGGGGCAAATTATGCCAATTTGCCAAAATTACAAATAGATGGGGGTAATATTATAGAATGGAGTCAGCAATTAAGAATTGCTCTCATGAAAGAGAATGCGCTGTTCCTAGCCAACAGACCTCCCCAAAAGCCCTGCAGAATGCAGAAATTGACTGCATTCACCACAGGGCATTTTGTATCATGTTAACTTCTATTCTATCTGCCATGTATCTGTCTATTGAAGATAACCTGACTGTCTATGATGTTGTACAAAAATTATGTAGCCTGTTTTACAGCCAGAGTAGAGCCACAACCACTAGAATATCTAGGGAGTTCCATTCCACTAAACACAAGACAGGGGTCCCCATGAGTGAGTACATACTGAAACTGAATGCAACAAGGGCAGAGCTCATGCAGAGGGGGGAAATTATCACTGAAGAGACCATGATAAGCATAATCCTCAACTCTCTTGATAGCAGTTGGGACAACTTCATAACCCAACTAGATAGCCTCAGCTTGCAATACCTATCACTAGGCACACTAACCAATAAGCTCATTGCAGAGGACAATCTGAGGAGGGACCGCCAGCTGTCCAGGAGGGATCCCAGGCCAACAAAAAAGGTTGATTTTCAGGATAGGGCCAGAGGCACCCCAGAATGTTACTCTTGTGGATCGAGGAACCACTTAAGGAGAGACTGCCCTAGAAACCACAAGGATAGGAGACACAATGATAGCAGAGGGGGGCGGTCACTTAAACGCAGGTACCCAAAGGAAAGGGGGTGAGGGTGGTCCCCCAACCCTAGGAAGCACCACGAACGCAGGGACAACTCCAGAGACAGTAACCCAGGTTCTATGTACGGGATCAGACACGATGTCCCAGCCAGTAAACATAAGATAGAAAGGGACACGTGGCTTCTGGACTCAGGAGCCTCAAACCACACAACTTGCAACCCAAAACTACTAGACTCACTCACAGAAATAGACTCAGAAATAAAGGTAGCAAACCAAAACAAAGTCAAAGTAGTAGGGAAGGGAAACACACACATTACACAGATAGGAAATTTAGAGGGGGTACTGTATGTACCAGAGATACCTCACAACATACTAGCCATCACCAAACTGACACAGGACACAAACATAGAAATAAAGTTTAAGAATGGAAAGGCTTACTTGATCAAGCAAGGGAAAGAGATAGGAAAGGTAACCATGCATGAGGGGCTACCTTACTTCACACCCAATGCAAGGGAGGAAGGGAGCATTAACACCAACACGAACCACAAGATAGATGAGTGCCCAGAAACAGAGGGGATACAGCAAGAGGCAGAAAATTGCAAACGAAATGCCAATAAATCTGTATCTATCGGGAAGCCACTGCATGATAACTGCGCCCACCTCCTTCACAGGAGGCTGGGGCACATAAGTTTCCCCATTGTAAAAAGGATGACAGAATGTACCGAAGGTCTCAAAGTAAAGAACTGCGAAAATGATCTGGAGTGTTCAATCTGTAAGCGTTCAAAGATCGGGATTAAAGCCATTTCCAAAGGGTCAAAACGAACCACAGAGTCCCCCTTCCAATTAGTGCATATGGACTTGGTAGGGCCATTGAAACCATCTGTAGGGCATAGGAAGCGATTCTTCCTCACAATTGTGGATGACTACACCAGATATGGGTATGTTTACTCCCTCAGACACAAAAACGAGGTGTTCCAAAGGTTTAAAGAATTCCATAAAAGAGTAGACATGCAACACAATATGAAGATAAGGCAAATAATGACAGACAGGGGCTCAGAATTCATGGCCAAGGAATTCACAAGGTGGCTGAGGGAACGGGACATAACGCACTACACTTCTTCGCCTTTCTTGCCCTTTCAGAATGGGGTCATAGAAAGAAAAAATGGGGTTTACAAACGATGATGAGGTGCGCCCTGGAGGATGCTGGGATGGGGCAGCATTTCTGGTCAGAGGCACTGCACTACTCCAATTACACTCTGAATAGACTGTGGTCAAGCTCTATCAATAAGACCCCATACGATATGCTATACAACAGAAAGCCCAACATTGTACACCTTCATATATTCAGCGCCCCAGCCAATGTCCACATCCCCAGGCAACTGAGAAAGAAAGGAGAAAAATTATCAAAAAGACTGAGGTTCGTGGGTTACGAACCAGGCACAAAGGGCTACAGATTCATCGACAACAACAACCGTTTTGTCGTATCCAGGACTGCTAGTTTCCACAAAAATGCAAACTGGTCAAGGGTCCACTCCAATGACATCCCCACCAATAGAGTTGCAATTGAATATGGTCAGGGGGAAGAAAAAGTTGGAGAACATAAAACCAACAATCATAAAGTAAACATCAGAGAGTGGAAGGAAGGGCATCCCTCCCTGAAGATGGACAACCTGACAAACAAAGAGGCAGATAATATGCAAGAAACCGAGCCAACCCCCAGCAGACGAGTCAAAGGGAACAGGAACAAGCTACAAAGAATTTGGAAGATTACGTCATGGCCATCCATGACAACCCACCACACCCAACTCATATGAAGACATACTAGAGCTCCCCCAGGGAGAGAGAGAGACATGGATATCAGCCACGGAGAAGGAGATGGAGAGCCTCAGAAACCTCCAAGTATACTCACCTGCCCAAGTTCCAGAGGACAAAAAGCCGATAGGAACCAAATGGGTGTTCAGAGTTAAAAGACTAGAAGACAACAAGGTCCTGTACAAGGCAAGACTGGTCGCACAGGGTTTCGCCCAAAGATAACCTGAAGATTGCACAGACACCTACTCGTGTCAAAAGTGCCCTGGTAGTGGCCACCATCCTAGGCCTGGAAGTCTTCCAATTCGACGTACAGACTGCGTACCTCTATGCTGAATTGGACAAAGAGATATATGTCAGAGCACCACCTGGATACAACGAAGGCGAGAACAAGACCTGGCTGCTGAACAAAAGCCTATATGGACTCAAGCAGTCGGGCAAAAGGTGGTATGATTGCCTAGCCAAGGCTCTCAGATCCATGGGTTTCGAAGCCACTTCAGCTGACAAATATTTCTTTACAAAGAAAGAAAACAACACATTCGAAGGCATGCTCGTTTACCTGAACCATATCTTGTACATAAGCAAGCATAAAAACAGATGTGACAAGTTCGCCACTAAGCTGGGTAGCCACTTCTCCCTAAAATCATTAGGAAAGATCGACAAATATCTAGGAGTCCAAGTGATGAAAACCGACAAAGGGTTTCGCCTCTCCCAGAAAGAAAAGATCATCGAGTTGCTATCAAAATGCAACATGTCTGAAGCAAAACCCAGCGAGACTCCCATGCAGCCAGAGTTCCTAAAGAGTATGTACGAGGAATCTGAATCCTTCACCGACAATAAATTGTATAGGTCAACAATAGGGTCACTGCTGTATATATCCAACTGGACCAGGCCCAACATCGCCTAAGCCATTAACCTGCTATCCAGACACGTAAGCAAACCCACCATATCACACTGGAACGCCATCAAAAGACTGCTTAGATACCTAAAATTCAACGCGGATGCCCAACTCTGCCTTGAGCCAGAAATATCCGAGAAACCAAAACTAACCTGCTACGCTGACGCTGATTGGGCCGGAGACATAAAAAGCAGGAAAAGCACCTCCGGCTATGTGCTGCTACTCAACAATTGCCCCATCCATTGGTACACTGGAAAACAAAAACTGGTAGCCACATCAACCACGGAAGCAGAATTTGTTTGCCTATCCAAGGCCGCAAACAACCTAGTGTGGTTCGATCACCTGCTCTGCAGTATTTGGGCTGAACCCTCATACCCAATAGTCATCTACGAAGACAACAAAGTGGCAATAGAAATCTCAAAGGCCGATGCTGTAGGACAACGATCTAGGCACATTGACATCAAGTGCAAACATGTCAGGCAGTTCTCAGAGATAGGTTTCATTAAGGCTGTACACTGTGACACAGAGGAGCAAACAGCAGACATACTCACTAAACCCCTACTACATAAACAGCATGCGTACCTCATGTCAAAAATGTGTGTTTATATGTAATCCGTACATATGCATGTATATTTTCTGTATGTATGTAACCATTTATACCAGGTGTTCAGTTCGACATTTAGAGGGGGTTTTGTCATGGTAAATGTCTAACAGTACCACCTCCCTGGCCACCTGGTCCTGCAGGGATTAACTGACCACATATCCCATAACTCCTGTAACCACTCCTTACCTCCTAGCCCCTCCTCCTGGGTATAATAGCTCCAACCACGAGGTACTCCAGTTGATCCAGATGTATACCTGAAAGAGAGAGGTACAAGGTCAGTGACCTCCAGTACCACTAGGCCTAGGATCCACCTAGATCTGCAATAAATATAAAGAGCAAAAGATTGGAATTCGTCTTTGAGTTATTGGGCTAGATTCAGCATTTCACAATTAAACATTCAGTTCTTTCTGCCGCTGCCATCCTGGCTTCCAAGTAGTGCCTCAAGCTTCAAAGAAATTCAAAGCTTGATTTCACAAGCCTGTGCAAACCAACTTATCTAAATGTCTTCTCTCCCCTGCTACCACTTTCTGTTCCCATCTATCAACAAATTAACCCCTTCTCAGCACCAATATCTGATCGTCCTTCTAAATCACTTTGTAAACTGAGCTGGATTCAAACAAAAATAAGCATACTCTCATCAAGATCACCCTCACTTGAGGAGGGGCACTAGGGCTCCTCCAAAAGTCAACTTTCTGCTTTCCTTTACTAACATTGCCATAGCTGCCACTGCTTGAACACAAACTGGAAATCCTTAACAGGTAGGATCTAACATTTTAGACAAAAATGCCACTGACTCTCTCTTACTACATATTGTAATTTCTAACTCATCTCTGTAACAATTCCTAAAAAGGCAGCAACTTGTGCTGCTAACAAACAAACAAGCAAGCAAGCAAACAAACAAACAAATAAACAAGCGGATAGGATAGGATAGAGCACCTTGTCAAAATTGCATTCTGAGCCAAAAACAGTGAAACTGCAAAGGTAGGTATCAGATATCACCTTTTACCCCGCCTTTCTCAGGCTGGTTCAGCAGAGAGAAAAAAAATGGTGAAAACAACAAAAGCCCACAGCCCCCCTTTTTCCTGCTTCTCTCCTCCAAGGGAGGGGGAGAAAGGAAATACAGGGAGAAAAAATGTTTAAACTACATAGAATTTTCACCTCCTTTCACCTCTCAGCATCCTTTCAACAAAACAACCCTCTGCATTTCTCTCTAGCTTCAATAACTCACAGACATTTTCCACAATTTTATCTCCCACATCCTCAACACCCAGGCATTCACAGGTCTCAAGATCACTTCACTTTATCACTCCTTATGAGCTTTGGGACATCTCACACACACACATTCACATTTGTACTGCAGTCAGACTTTTTGTATACACCAATTTCACATACAAAAATTTCATTTAATGCTTCCTCCATGCAAACCAAATTATTTCAGGGAGCTTTTCACAAGCCAATGCACTCCATTTTCTAAATAACTTTTTGTATACTGTTGTTAGAGGGTCTCATCCTTCCTGCAGGTTTGGAAATGATTACATACATACACATACACACACATACCATCAATCATTTCGAGACCTGTGGAGGTTGTTTTTTGTTTTTTGTTTTAATTTTATTTCCTTGGGCAACCTATAGCTTATTCTTAAAGCAGTGGGAAAACTCAGAGCGCAGTTTAAATCATAAATATGATTGTGGGCCCTAACTACTTTCCGTTTCCCACAGCTCCAAGCCGAGGTGTTTACTTAATTTGCAGGCTGGCCAGACATATCACAATCAATTCTACATACTATTATTATAGATGCATATCCAGGAATTTTGTAACAGAAATCACACCAAATTGATCAAGTCAAATTATATGAGTCTCCCCATTTAGGCAGGTTTTACATTTTTATTACCTACTAAAACCCAGGTGGGAAGAACAATAAACAATTTCTTCTTTATTCTTAGTTCTTTCAGACTTCTCTGGCTCTTTTGAGAATGGTAAATTATTGAGATCTTTATAACACTGCAATATTTCTTTGCCACCCATAGATCTCTCTAGATTAGTACTACGTGCCTCTGCCCTGGGGGCAGATTAGTACTACGTGCCTCTGCTCTGGGGGAGTTCTGTGTGTTCTCATTCTAACTTGGAGCTCGCAGCAATCCCTGGCCCATTTTAAAGATCAAGAGGTAAAAGAGGTATACACATCATTTGCATTTAGCCAGGGCTCTCATGAGCAAGTTTGAACTCCACTTTTCTTTTTACAGACAACTTTTACTGCCACAACATTTTTCATTCATTTTTTTATACTCCTTTTGTTTTATTTTTTTCACAACTTGTTTGTAACGTGTTCCAGTGGGCTAACATAGCCAAACGGAGAACACGGCCCATTTCTTGTTACTAGTTATTTGTTCCAAACAGGCTACCAGCATGGTTGCCCATTTTTCCCAGCAGATTCCTTTCCATCAGGTCGAAGCCTGACTAGACTCTCTTTCTTCCTGAGGAGATTTCCCACACCTTTCCATTGGTGCGAAGCCTAACCAAACCCTCTCTTTTTCTCTAAGAGATTTCCCAGACCTCCCCTGCGGGTCCGAAGTTTGGTCAGAGCCCTCTCCTGCACTACAGATTCTTATTCCAACAGTCACACTCCTTTCAAAGTGATCGTCTCTGGTTGATCTCCTCTTGGATAATCAAAAACACAGATTGGATCTCCGCACTTTGCTTCGAGGGCAAACCTCTGAGGAATTTCCCTCGTCTCATTCTCACACTCACAAAGCAACACTCCCCTTCCCAAGATATATATGTATGTATGTATGTATGTATGTATGTATATGTATACACATACATACTCACCCAGAAGAGCTGAGTTCCATAACCCCCATGGTGCAAGCCTCTTTGTTAGGCATTCAGGGCAGGCAGAATCGGAGCCTGCCAGCAAATGACCAGATCAAAGTCACTGGATAAATTTTTCCAGGAGCGCTCTTGACTTCGGTACTGGTCCAAGCTGGTTTCTTCCGTCTGCCTTTAATGAAGGCCACCAAGCCTCAAAGCAGCTCAGTTTGTGGGAAGCTGAATGCAGCCACCTTGAAGAAACTTTGCCTTCAAGTCCCACTTCGGGCGCCAGAAATGTAAGGTCCCAAAATACCCTTGAGTCACCAGAATGCCAAAGAGAGAGACTCAAGACGAGGCTTGCAAAAAAACAGATTTTATTTATGGCCAAAAACAAAATACTGGGTGGAACTATATCCAGAACATACAGATACAATGCATGCGAGGAGATAGCCACACCTTGGGGAAGGTATGGCGTCCTTTTATACCCTCAGAGACGTCAGCTTAGTACCCAATTCTGGCCTCCCAATCCAGGCCCGTGCATTCCTTGTTGCCCTGCAAGGGGGAATAGAAACTTCCCAATTAGTCATCTTGAGCATTTCTTTATTTACTCAATTGGCCACTTTGGCCCCTGGCCCTGGAAAGTAGGAGTCTACCCAGATCAACATAAATTAGGACTGAGGTGTAAATTATCCCTTGGAGATACGTACCATGCTCTTAGATAGCAGAAGAAAAAACAGGGAGAAGATTGATATGGGTTCAGGTCAAATGGCAGGGACATATGTTTGACAAATACCAGATACGTTACAGGCCTAATAACAGAATATGTTTGTTACAGGAGATACAAATATAAAGATATAATAGATGTGATACAAATACAAAGGCATATATGTATTACAGGAACCTAATGGTTACAGAATCTAGTATACCAGTATATCATATCCTAGTATTATTTATTATATCCTTATTATTGTTTCCCTTCAATTTCATTCTCTAGGAAGGGCTTCCCACAACTGTATTTGGTGGGGAGGAGAAGAAACAAATGTCTTTCTTGAGGAATGAAAAAAGAGTTGATTGCAGGCTTAAATAAGTAAGGGGAATGAAACCAACAGAAACTGGCAAATGTCTGTCAAGTTTAGGGACTTTAAGACTTCAATTCCCAGAATCCCCCAGTCAGCTAGACCAGCGACCCCCAAGTTCCATGGAGAAAGGTTTTTCTGCACACAGAGAAGATTTGGTTTTGCATGCTGCCTGCATCCTGCTGATGGGGCTTCCTTGTTTGCGCGGCCCGGTTGCTGGCATGCCACGGCCTGATGCAGTCCACAGACTGCGAATTGGGGATCCCTGAGCTAGACATGACTAGATAGATTAACAATGGATACCATAATAAGATGAAATTTACAAGGGAATTCCAGAAGGGGAAGATGGGAGGAGGGCAAGAATTTCCCACAAATATGGATGTGGAAGAATTTCTGAATCTGAAATCTGAACTACGCTATAACTGAAATAGAAGTAAATTGGTTTGAAAGTTATGGGAAGACAGAATAACGGAGTTGGAAGGGACTTTGGAGGTCTCCTAGCCCAATCTAAACTCAAGCAGGAGACCCTATACCTATACAATTTTAGACAAATTGTTGTCTACTTAAAAACTTCCAGTGTTGGAGCACCCACAACTTCTGGAGGCAAGTTATTCCACTGATTAATTGTTTTAATTGTCAGGAAATTTCTTCTTGGTTCTAGATTGCTTCTCTCCTTGATTTCCATCCATTGTTTCTTGTCCTGCTTTCAGGTGCTTTGGAGAATATGTTGAGCCCTTCTTCTTTGTGGCAACCCCTGAGATACTGGAACATTGCTGTTATCCTTGGGGTAATTAGGCAAAAGTGATGCCAAGTTACATGTGGACATATCATATATCAGGTTCTGGAATGTCCTGTTTTTATCCTGTTTCAATTATTCAAGCACTATTAATTATTTGGAACAGGTTTTTTAAAAATATTTTTAAACTGCGGAACTGTTATTTAAGAAGTAATAATTATCCTGGATTAACCAAGATATCCTCATCAAGAGGCAAAACTGTAAGCTCCCGCCCCCTCTCACAAGTCCAAATCAGACTTGTGGCAACATGTCAGAGATATTGCTCCATTTTCATCAGTTTTATTTGTAGCAGTGTTTCTCAGTCTATGCGACTTTAACATGCTTGGACAAGTATGCTGGGGAATTGAAGTCCAACGTCTTTAAACTGCTAAGTTTGAGAATCACTGATCTATAGGAAGGGCACATAAAATTCTTGGACCGTGAACGTTTTCCATCAATCCCTTGTTCTTTAAGGCTTTTGCACAGTCCCAAAATTTTCAGGATATGGAATTTCTTTTTTTTTTTAATTGAAAAGTTTAAAAAAAATTTTACACATATTTTCCCCTCCCTCTTCCCCCCTCCTGCCCCAACCCTCCCCTCCCACCCCCCGGACTTCCCAGAGCGAATACAGGGTATAGCATTTAACAAACATAAAAAAAAAACATAGGTTAACTAACTATAAATTTATCTCCCTCTTGCACTTTAACTCCCCTTGTTCAAATCTAAATATAACTAATTAAACCAATTATTGCTTGAAAGTAGTCAATCCACCTTTGTTCTTGTCCGTTCTTCAATAATAAGCAAGTCTTCTTTCTTCCAGTATTACACATCAGCCCAATTACAATTAACCATCACATCTCCAACCCTTACATAGATTAACACATTAACAAAATATTTTAACCAATCTCAAATAAAATATATTGTAAAAACCTTATTTTTACTTTTTACCCCATAAACTTATATTAATTCTTCCTGGAAACATTCCTTACTTAATAGCTTTGCATAAACTTATTCCTCTTATTCTCTACAAATCCACTGCATATAATCAAATACCATCTTCACTATTTAATATCTATAAAAAATATTGTAAAAACCTTCCCTCAACCCTTGCACCACTTATATTTTCCTTCTAATCCACAAGTTTATATTTATTCTTCAACAAAACATTCTTCAATATAACATTAATGTAATTTAAAATGAAGTATAAAGGTTTAAATAATTAACTTTTACATCCACAATATTTTTCTTTTAACCCATCAGCTTATATAAATTCTTCAACAAAGCATTCCTTGAAATATACTTCAAGACAAAAGTGAAAGTTTGGTCAGTGGTCCATAACAATTCAAACATAACATTACTTAATATAACTTTTCAGAACAAATCATGTCCCTAAATATAAGTAAATCATTCATTTTCACAATAATATAGGTTTTCAAAGCAAATCATATCCCTAAATACAGATATATTTTCACTATTACTATCCTCCCCAACAAGGAGGGTTATAATTTTTCCATCTCCATTTTTTCCTGACTTTTTTGCGAACTTTCTTCTTCAGTCTTATTCCTCCACCTTCTTTTGTTTTTGTAAGTTCTTGAATTTGCTGAAGTTGCTGTACCTTACAATGTTGTTCTCTTCGCAAAGTAGTTCCTTTCAGTAAACACACCTCTTTAAATGCGATTGGGAGTCCATTCTTATAAAAAAATTGTAAAGTTCCACTTCGAATCCTCCTTCTTATATTAAAAATCCCAACGCCTGCTGACAATTTTCCAGTTGACTGTTTCAAGTCCTCTGGAGAATTCTCTCTCAGTATTTCCTGGTTACACTCCTTCAAACCTCTCAGCCTTTCCTTCTTAATTTGAAAAACATCCATTCCATTTTCCAAAAGCACATTAAACTGGATTGTTTCTCCCACCTCTTCATTCAACAACTCACTATTATTTGGCATCTGAAATACCGATACAGTATCTTCTCTTGTATCTTTGTTGCGAGTTTGAATAAAATCCTTCTTGAAAAACCCTTCCATTCTTTCCACTATCGCGGAGGTAAATGATTCTAAAATTTCTTTAAGGAGATCCACAGTCAGTATTTGTGTATTTACTGATGTATATAGTGGTAAGCCTTCATCACTTTAAAAAAAGCCAGCCATTTTTTTTGTCCTCCCAATAAAACTTTCACTTTATACTTTTCCAGCAATTAAATCAATTATTCCAGTCCTTAAGTGGTACAAGTCTTTTTTTTTTTTGAGATAATTTTTAAATCCTTCTCCTTTAAGATAGAATCCTCTTCTTTTAAACAGGGGCTTTCAACACAGCATAATACTTTGTATCTAACTTTCACTTCTTCATGCCCCGTTAGAGTCAAACGCCATCTTACTTTCTCTTTCTCCCATAGAAATTCAGAGGGAAGTGATAAACTTTCCGGAGTTAAAGTTTAGTACTTGCAATTTTAGTTTCTCCTGTATTTGCTCTGCCAGCTTTCAAGTCCAAAATCTTTTTTTTTTTTAAAGTTGAATTGCTGGGGTGGTCGCAGCGTCTGGTTCTGCTTGAAGCAGAAACATCCCGGGTCCAGAGCAATGATGGGCTTCCCGGGGAGCTCTCACCCTTTAAGCCCCAGATTTAAAAAGAAACCTGGGGCTCTTGGGGAGCTCTACTCACACCCGTCGGCTCTCTTTCTCCCCTTCTCCCAGGGGGAAAGTTTTCAAGCTTCTAGACAGCTGATTTTCGCTGTTCTAGCGGCTCTAACGGAGTCCCGGGGCTGGCGCTCACTAAGGAGCATCTTTCAGCGCCGCCGGAGCCACCGGAAGTCCAGGATATGGAATTTCTTGAGAGAACAATGAGCATGTTTTTTCTAGAAAAAGACAGATACATTTGAGAACCTATCCTTCTCCTGCATGTATTTTTCTTTTATAGAAAGGATATGATCTACTCCTTTTTAGTAAAGAGCCACATTAGGAGTATTGATGGGCTGTATGCTAAAATAAAGCCAAGTCATGACACACACTTGAAAGTAAAGCAGAAGCCTGTAATTGCGGAGTGTGTCTGACAAGAACAAAGAATGCTTATCTACAGGAAATATATATGTGTAAATCTTGTAACAATTCTGGGTAGTTAGAAAGCTGACAACTTGCAGATCTTAGCTAACAATTAGAAACAGTGATGGCCTGCAGCCAATAAAATCTGTATTAGATAACTCCTGGGGCATTCATTAGCCAAGGCTTAGGAATAGGAACAGCTAGAGACCAATAGAACAAATTGTAGAATTACTACTAAAATGTTTATTAGATGATATTTCTTATTATCTTGCATTGTCCCGCCTTTTCTTTTAGTGAAAATGTATAAAGCTTACTTAATCGTTTTGTTTCTTGGCATTTTGGCCAGGAGCCCTTTTCCTTGGAGTAGTCCAATAAAAAGCAATCAGAAAACCTGTACCTCCTGTCTGGCGTCCATCATTGGCTTTGGCACCAGGCTCAGACCCGAATTAGGGACAACAGTATCTACAGGATGTATAGTGAAAATAGTCAAGATGGTAGCCACAACAGTGCGATACATGTCAGAAACAGGCAGACATTAATTGCACCATTGTGGTTGCTATCAGCCCATTGCAGTAGCCATCTTGACTTTTTTGACCATTGCCTACAAATGCCTTTGGGCCATGTTGTAAGCCAAGAATCTGAATCTGAATTTCTCTATATTACATTAAATGTATATTCCTCCTGAGAAATTGAAAGGGTGGTTGGTCACACAGAACATGGAACACAGGTAGTCCTTGACTTATAACCACAATTGGGACCAGATTTCTGTTACTAAGCAAGGTTGTAAGTGAACTGTGCCTGCTTTTACAACCTTTTTGCCATGTTTATTATGGGAAACACTGAAGTTGTTAAGTGAATCATGAGGTTATTAAGCAAATTCAGCTTTTCTTATTGACTTTGCTTGTCAGAAGCCAACTGGGAAAGTTGCAAAAGGTGATCACAAGACCATAAAAGCTGGGACATTGCAACCATTGTCAATACATGCTGGTTGCCAAGCATGCAATTTTTCATCACATGACCATGGGGATGCTGCAATGGCCTGAGGACCAGTCTTCAGTTAGTTTTTCAATGCCATTGTACCTTTGTAATGGTCAGAATAACAGAAAAAGAAAGTTGGAAGGGATCTTGGAGGTCTTCTATTCCAACCCTCTGCTCAGGCTATACCAGTATACCCTATACCAGTGATGGCAAACCTTTTTGTCGTTGCGTGCCAAAAGTCCGACCATGGAGGAAATTTGTGGCAGCCCCTTAGATATTGGAACACTGCTATCATGTCATCCCCTAATCCTATTTTTCATTAAAGTAGGCATACCCAATTCCAGCAACTGTCTTTATATATTTTAGCTTCCAGCCACCTAATCATTTTAGTTGCTCTTCTCTGAACTCTTTCTAGACTCTCAACATCTTCACTACATGAATGATTGTAAGATGAGGATTACCTGTAGACTTTTGCCTCAGAAGGCAGGCCTGGAAGTGATGGGTTAAACTAAATGGAAGGAGGTTCAGGGGCTCAGAACTCAGAATTATTAGCCAGTGGAACAAAATTGTCACGTGACTTGGTTTTTCCTCTTAAGTAGAAGATTCAAATAAGCCAAAAGATGATCCATGAGAGATGATGTAAGGATTGTGTATTGAGCAGGGGGGTGTACTAACTAGATAACCTCTATAGTCCTTTCCAACTCACAAGTCTTTTAAAACATTTCTGTTTCCTCTGACTAGTTAGCATGCTTTTCTGGAAGTAGAGGCAGGGAAATGGCACAGTTCATCAGCACAAATGCTACCCTTATTAGGAGTGTTTGCCAATTACCCTGCATTATTGGGTTCAGAATTATAAGGCCCTGTACAGGTAGTCCTCGACTTACACAAAGCCCATGTTGCACAAACCCCAAAACTTCAAAAACATAGAACCATATAAGAATCCCTCCTCTTATCCAGTTTGTTGTTCAGCTAACCCAGAAACGAACTGCTGAATGTCACTTGGCTTCTGCAAGTAAAAACCTCCTTCCAGCAGCTGTTTCTTGGCTTGTCAATTTAAAACAATGGTGTCTTGTTTTTTTTTTCTCTTCTTCTTCTTTGTCAAGTGATCTCCCTGGTGAAAAGCGAGCCCAGAATTTTTCCTTCTAGCCAATCAGCTGGGCGACTGGGAGGCAGTGAATAGATTGGGGGCAGGGACAGGCAGAGGTGATATTTACCAGTTTTCTGAACTACTCAAAATTTCCATTACTGGGAACTTCTGGTCTGGCGCTGCGGTGCTACAGTTGGGGATATGGCAGGCTCTAACGAGCCTGCACAAACCCCAACTGACAAACCACTGATCGATCAGTCTTCGGACCGACCCCATCTTGCAGGGATGGGGGGAGAAGAGGAGCACCTCTGAAGGCCAAGAGGAACAAGCAAGTTCCTTGGAGGCCAGAGGGAATCCTCGAAGTCGGCGGTGGGAATAGGCAGCTGTGGCAGCTGTTGCAAAGCCATGGCGGACCGTGAAAAGATTGTGCAGGAGAGAAGAGGAAAAGATGAGTTTTTCAAAGCTGGATGAGTAACACCAACCCAGGCAAGAAACAATGCAACTGCATGGA
Source organism: Arizona elegans (assembly GCA_022577455.1). Classification (NCBI taxonomy): domain Eukaryota; kingdom Metazoa; phylum Chordata; class Lepidosauria; order Squamata; family Colubridae; genus Arizona; species Arizona elegans. The sequence goes on from JAKOOJ010000004.1 coordinate 128,033,183, forward strand.
TTATTACAAATAGGACTCTAAATTTTAAACAGCGACTACAGAGCATTAGGGCTTGAAGATTTGATAAGGGAAAAAAAATTGGAAATAAAGACCCACGATAGAATTTGTTTAAGTACAATTGATCTGGAAGAATTGGCTTTTTATGAATCAGAAAATTGGGTTTCTCTTTTAATTGCAATAGATTGGAGAAACATTCTTTTTTTTTCTTTTCTTTTTTTTCTTGGGCGTTAACAACTGCAGGTCGCTACTACCAGTTTGCCTGAACTGGTCCGAACTGGCTGAATACCACCTCTGAATGGCACTGAAAAAAGTGACTTATGACCATTTTTCATACTTATGACAGTTGCAGCATCTCCATGGTCATGTGATTTACATTTGGATGCTTGGCCAGTGACTCATATTTATTATGGTTGCAGTGTCCTGGGGTCATGTGATCCCCTTTTGCCAAGCAAATGGGGAAACCAGTTTCACTTAACAACTGGATTACTAATTTAACAACTGCAGTGATTCGCTTAACAAATGTGGCAAGAAAAATCGTAAAATGGGGCAAAATTTGCTTAACAAATTTTTCACTTAGCAATATAAAACTCAACTATGGTTATAAGTCAAGGACTTCCTGTATTGAGTTAAGATGTGTGAAATGTTATTGCTGTTTGGTTAATTCAAGTTTGTCCATTCTTGATCAGAAGCTGTTGTGATCTTCTGGCTTTTGCTCATCTAGCTCCTTAAATGATTAAATGTTTTATGTATTCTTAGATTCTACCTGGAATCCAGATATTTTTGTGAACTATTGACAGGATCAGGACCATCCAGGGGAAGGGACAAAAGCCCAAGCTAATGGATCAACCATTTGCTTGAAGCTCTGCTTGTTTTTAACAGAATAATAGAGTTTTTAAGGTGCTTTGGAGAATAGTTTGCTCCCTCTGTTATGTAAATAGGTTTTCTTGGCGGGAAGCTTGAACTAACTGACCATCAGCTGATTGGCTGACCACCACAGCTGCAAGGTATATAAAGGGAGCTGTTTTCCCTAGGTCAGTTGCTGGGTTCTCACCCTACAATAAAGAGCTGTCGTCACTCACTGCCTGGCTTGCTGCGTCCTCATTCACCCAACTTAACATTGGCGACGAGGATGGGATCTGAGGCCAGAAGCCAAGGAAAGAGCTGAAACCATGTTCTGAGAGACACGCAGAACGCCCGAATCCAGAATCCAGCCAGGCAAGTGAGCGGAGCACCGGAGAATCACGAACGATGTCTGCCTACACCCCGCCAGTGCCTTTCAACCCCAAGGAAGAGAAGTGGGGATCCTACATGTCCCGGTTCGAGTGCTTCATGGTGGCCAATGACCTGCAAGGGCTACCAGACATTCAGAAGAAGGCCCTGATCCTGAGCCACTGAGGACCCTGAGTGTTTGACACAACCGAAGCCTTGTCGAAGCCAAATTCAGTCCACACCATATCATGGTCAATGCTGCAGACCCTGCTGAAAGACCACTATGCTCCAATGCCTTCAAAGTATGTCCAGCGGTACGAGTTCCGGCAAAGGCTGCAGCAGGATGGGGAGTTGATCAGCGAGTACATCGCTGCCCTACGTAAGGCCGCAAACCAGTGTGAGTACCGAGACTTGGATGAAATGCTCCTAGAGCAACTAATTTGCGGAGTGAGGGACAGCCGGCTACAACAGAGACTACTCGCGAGATCGAACCTGACCCTGCATATTGCACTAGATGAAGCAAGAGCCCAAGAGTCGTCCGTAAAGGCCGCTGAGAGACTGCAAGGGACCATCCATGGCCGGACAGCGCAGAGGTCGGCGACCGTGCACCATGAAGCCGTAAGCACCGAGAGCAAAGGGGAGTCCAAGGAGGAGGTCTACCACACAGAGCAGTCCAGGCTGGACCGATGGGGACCCAGGGACGACTGTGCCAGCTGCGGAGGACCCCACTCCCGATGCAACTGTAAGTTCTGGGATGTGATCTGCCGTTCCTGCGAGAAAAAGAGCCACATCACTCGAGTCTGCAGGGCCAAGCAAGCACAAGGCTACAAACCACGAGGCCAAGCCAGCCAATCCGAGATAGCACCGTGCCAGAGGCCCAATAAAGATGGCGGAAGCCGGAAGGACACAAAACTTGAAGACGTCGAGGCCTACACTATCCGCATTGGCCAAACCTGCACCTCTCCCGGAGAAAAGACCTACACTGTGGTCGAGATCGAGGGATGTGAGTGCCAGATGGAGATCGACACGGGATCCCTCATATCCATCATGTCGTGGGACAACCTAAAGAAAGCCATCCCCAGCGCACACAAGCGGCAGCTCCAACCACAGTGGCGCCGGCTAAAGGACTATCAAGGGAACCGCATCCCCGTAGAAGGAATAGGCGAGTTCCAAGTGCAATACGGGGAGTTCAGCGAGAAACTGCTCCTCACCATTGTCAGCGGCAAGCTCCCAAGCCTCCTGGGCATGGACTGGTTTCGAGCCCTGGGCATGGGATTCACTGGAGTAAGGAACATCCAGAGTACCCTGAAAGATGACCTGATGCAGGAGTTCCAGGACGTGTTCGACGAACGGCTCAGCAAGTATGTGGGGACCCCTATCTCGTTCAACCTCAACCCCAATATTGCCCCAATCCGGTTGAAGCCTAGGAGGGTACCGTTCGTTCTGAAACCCAAAATAGACGTCGAGCTGGACAAATTAATTAAGCAAGGGGTGCTTGTGCCAGTCGACCACACCAAATGGGAGACCCCAATTGTGACACCCGTGAAACCAGACGGGTCAGTGCACATATGCGCTGATTATAAGTGTACAATTAATAAGGCCCTTCAACAGAGTGCTTATCCAGTTCCAATTGTACACCATCTGCTGCATTCCCTAGGCCCCGGCAAGATTTTCGCTAAACTTGATCTTGCGCAGGCGTATCATCAGCTGCTGGTAGATGGCACTACCGTGGAAGCACAGATTATCGTAACTCATAGAGGGGCCTTCAAATGCACCCGCCTGCAGTTTGGAGTTAGCATAGCCCCTGGACTTTTTCAAAGCACCATGGAGCAGCTGCTGCAAGGGATCCCTGGGGTGGTTCCCTATTTTGATGATGTACTCATCACCACTGAAGATGAACAGCAACTAGGGGGGAGGCTTAGAAAAGTCCTAGAGAAATTCAGGAATGCTGGACTCAGGGTCAAACGCAAAAAATGCATGATCGCGGTCCCCTCAGTAGAGTTCCTAGGGTATCGAGTAGACGGCACCGGCATACACCCCACCGAGAGTAAAATCAGGGCGATCCAGGAGGCCCCCACCCCAAAGGACAAGGCGGAACTACAGGCGTTCCTGGGACTGTTAAACTTCTACGCGATTTTCTTAAAGGACAAGGCAACAGTGGCTGAACCCTTGCACAGACTGTTAGCCAAGAAGTCCATCTGGAAATGGGGGAAGGCCGAGGACAATGCATTCGCGAACATTAAGAAATTGCTGTCAGCTGAGAGTTTCTTGATACAATACAACTCTACGCTTCCCCTTGTTTTAGCTTGTGATGCGTCCCCTTTCGGCGTGGGAGCCGTCCTGAGCCATAGACTCCCGAATGGCCTACTACTCCCGAACTCTGTCAAGCGCTGAGAGAAATTACAGCCAGCTTGACAAGGAGGCCCTCGCCGCCATCTCGGGAGTAAAAAAGTTCCCTGAGTACCTATTCAGGAGGGACTTTGATCTGATCACCAACCATCGCCCGCACCTGGGTCTCATCACAGGAGACCGACCAACACCGGCAGCCCTATCGCCCAGGATGACACGCTGGGCCATCTTCCTCGCAGCATACTCTTATTGCCTGGTACATCGACCAGGGGCGGACATGGGCAACGCCGACGCACTCAGCCGATGCCCATTGCCAGACAAGCTGGAAAACCCCACACCCGGCATCCCCATTCTGCTGATAGACGTCTTGGACTCGGGGCCCATTATATCAGCAGAAGTAGCGAGAGCCTCAACCAAGGACCACGTGATCCGGACGGTCGCAAATTGAGTGACGAGGGGGGTGGCTGGAGAAGACTGGGGGCGGGGAATTTAAACAGTATGCGAGCAAATGGGATGAGCTAACCATGCAAGGGGGGTGTCTATTATGGGGCGATCGGGTTATTGTTCCCTTGTGCCTAAGGGAAAAAGTCTTAACACTATTGCATGAGGAGCATCCTGGGATTGTACGGATGAAGGGACTAGCCAGGAGCTATGTCTGGTGGCCCAACATGGATGTAGACATTACCGAGCGGGTGGGGAGATGCCAGCCCTGCCAAGAGTCTAGGCCAGATCCACCGACAGCACCGGTGAGGGAGTGGGAAAGACCCAAGGGGCCCTGGTCCAGGATCCACATAGATTTCGCTGGGCCATTTCACGGACAGACCTTTATGGTCATAGTAGATACATTCTCCAAGTGGCTAGAGATTAACCTTATGAGGGCCACTACCACCGACGCGGTCATCAGGGAACTGAGACAGTTGTTCGCCACCCATGGGTTACCGGACATCCTAGTGTCAGATAATGGGCCCCAATTCACGGCCACGCAATTCGAAGGATACCTAGTGGAACTAGCGGAACTAGGGGTCAGACACGTCCTCTCAGCCCCATTCCATCCGGCTAGTAATAGTCAGGCTGAGAGATTTGTACGAACGGCCAAGAAGGCCCTCTCATGCCTAGGCCTCGGGGACTGGCAGGAAATAATAGATCGATTTCTAACAGCCCAGCACTCCACACCTTGTACAGCCACAGGCCAAACATTTAGTCGTGCCACCAACTCCATCGCAAGGGGATTTGGTGAAACAAAATCACATGGTGAAACATTCATGGACTTAAATGTATATATGTTCCAAAAGAAGAAATCGAAGAAATATATACCATGTTTCCCCGAAAATAAGACCCTATCTTATATTTTTTTTTGAACCCTGAAATAAGCACTCGGCCTTATTTTCAAGGAGGTATTATTATTCTGGGTGCGTGGAGCAAGATGGGGCGCCTTTTGCTGTCTTACCTGATTTCCAGCTCTGCATTTAAATATTTTTGGCACCGATTAGTTGTTCTAACTGTCGGGAAATTTCTCTTTAGTTCTAGATTGCTTTTCTTCTTGATTAGTTTCTATTCATTGCTTCTTGTCCTGCCTTCAGGTGCTTTGGAGAATAGCTTGACTCCCTCTTCATGAGATATTGGAACACTGCTACCATGTCCCCACCCCCAGTACTTCTTTTCATTAAACTAGACATACCCAATTCCAGCAACATATTTTTTTACATCTTTTACACTTTGGATATCATATCCTAGAATCTGTTGACTAGCACGAATATTCTAATTGTGAAGTGCTGAGCTTTAATGCTCTATATCCACTTGCAAATCTACTATCTTGCCTGGTTCACTGATGATGTTATGATTTAATATTTATAAGATATATTTAAATATATTTAGGTTTTGGTTAAATCCTTTAGCTTTGCATATTCCTCCTTTTCTGCCATTGTCTGACAGGAATCCAACCAAAATGTTGTGATTGATGTTTATTTTTTTAACAGATGAGTTATTTTATAGGTTTATCTGTCTCTTAAGACCTGATACTGAGCTAATTGCTCCGTGGGATAAGAGTGGGATGTCTCATAAAACAGAAAATCCTGTTCCTATGATCCTGTAATCAAAATCTGAGTTCTTGGCAATTAGAATAGAATAGAATAGAATTCTTTACTGGACACACAAGGAATTTGTCTTGGTGCATATGCTCTCAGTGTACATACAAGAAAAGATACGTTCGTCAAGAATCATAAGGTACAACACTTAATGATAGTCATAGGGTACAAATAAGCAATCAGGAAACAAGCAATATAAATCGTAAGGATACGAGCAACAAAGTTACAGTCATACAGTCATAAGTGGAAGGAGATGGGTGATGGGAATGATGAGAAGATTAATAGTAGTGCAGATTTAGCATTTATGGTGGTTGTAGTGTTCTACAGCCATGCGATTGCCATTTGTGACCTTACCAGAAAGCTTCTGACAAGCAAAGTCAATAGGGGAAGATGAATTCACTTAACATTTACTTAACAACTGCAATGTTTTATTTAATAACTGGGGCACAAAAATATCATAAAATCGGCTGTGCCTCTTTTAACAACCGTCTTGCTTAGCAACAAAAAATTTGGTCCCAATTATGGTCCTGAGTCGAGGACCTATTTCCCAAAGCACCTGAAAGCAGAACAAGAAGCAATGGGTGTAAACTGATCAAGGACAGAAGCAACCTAGAACTAAGGATAAATTTTCTGACAGTGAGAACAATTAATCAGTGGAACAACTTGCCTCCAGAAGTGTGGGTGCTCCAACACTGGAAGTTTTAAAGAAGAGATTGGACAGTTATTTGTCTGAAATGATATAGAGCTTCCTGCCTGAGCAGAGTGTTGGACTAAAAGACATCCAAGGTCTCTTCCAACTCTGTTATTCTGTTATTATGACTACTTGTACACACTGTCAGCTCCATTTATTCCCATTTTTGTTTGATAGTTATAATAGAAGCTGTTATCCTATGCATTCAGTGGACAAGTATGCATCCACCTCAATGGTGGGTTACCCCCAGTTCGGACCGGTTCTATAGAACCGGTAGTAAAACTGGCAGGAGGCTCCGCCCACTGACCCTGATGTCATCAGAAGCAATCTGCGCATGCGCGATCCCGTTGCGAACCGGTAGTAAAGATAAGTAGAACCCACCCCTGATCTTCCTAGAATAATTGATGTTTTTTAGCCCGTTATTTCCCCATGTAGCTTGTGGACTGAACTATTGCCACACTGTACATTTTCTCCCCTCACCTTGGATTGTGTGTCCACCTCTATCATTCTGTAGAAAGTCAGCACCTACCCCCCCACAGAAGAATGAAATATTTTGGGGAAATATTAAAAAGGCAGAATATTATATTTCCCTAAAGGAGAAATGGAGAAATATGCTCCTAAAGACAAAAATCAGACTCAATCTTTCTTAATAGCCCCCAAGCAGAAACTGAGGTTTTAGAAATGCAGATTTGGTAAACCGTTCAAGACAGGATATTTTGAAACTCCTTGCAACAAAGCTAACAAAGGCAGAGTGATAGTGATAGGATTAGAAACAGCCCCAACCCAAGATCCAATACATGATGAAAGCCATTAGCCACAATAGGAATTGCCCAACACCCTTTCAAAACCACAAGCTCCTTCATTGCATGACCCCCAGAGCAGTCCAAACTTCTCCTGGGAGCTCAGATAAACAATAAGCCAATGGTGGATCACATTAGCTCAGACAAGCACCTAGGAGTTGCATTTCCTCTTTTGCCTATAGAGCCAGCTATGACCTTTACATTATTATGGAAGTCTAGAAACTGACACGGAATTCCGGGATCAAACAGAAAAGGTTTATTGCGCAAGGTTCAGCGGCAACACAAGAAGCAAAAACTGAACCCCGAAGGGTTCTGATGCATACTTATACATACTTTTGACAACTTACGATTGGTTACAGTTCTGACAGCCCACAGCGCCCCCCCCCCCCCTTGTTGCTACACCATACTCTTTAGCTAACCTTCCTTTGTTTCTTCAGCAGGAAATTCCATGTGGGTTAGTTCTGCATTTTGACACAAGTGCCTCTGTAGTTTGAATTCTTGAACTCTCCAACTGTAGAATGGTGAGCTAACCTGTGGTTTGAGTAACCTTGCAGTTTAACTTTTTGAACCCAGTATTTGTCTCTTATATTTACTACTTAAATGGGCCCTTCAGAGATCCTCTAGGCTGACCCCATATTATTTCACTTTTATATCCAATTTCATTATTCTATATTAACATGACCCCATAGGAATCTGACAACAGCCAGTAGAATATTAAAGGAAATGTTCTTTCACAGGAACAGAAAGCTCAAATACAAAGCCCAAAGAAGGTGTAAAAACCCACCCACTTTCAACTCCATTTTGTCAGCTGCCCAGAATCAAATGTGGTTCTGCTTCATCAATAAACCCTTCTTTCCAATCAGACTCCATATTTTCAGTGTCTTTCTCCCAGTTTGGAACTGAACCAGATGGATATTTCTTCCCACAATTGACTTTCCCAATTAGGGCATACTACAAAGGTTGGACTTCAGTTCCCAGAATTCTTCAGCCAGTTTGACCGTTCTGAGGATTCTGGGAGTTAATGCTCTTGTAAGTGGGGTACATAGAATGAGGAAAGCTACTTCTCTGTATACTTGAGCCTTGTGTATAAAGGAAAGTTAACCCTATTTCATGCAAACTAGTTCAAGATTAAAATGAAATCTAGAGTACAACTTAAATCAGCATTTCTCAATCTCAGCAACTTTAGATTTCAACTTCCAGAATTTCCTGCTGGATGGGGAATTCTGGGAGACGAAGTCCTCACATCTTAAAATTGCTGAGGTAGAGAAACACTGGTTTTGAAAAACCAAAATACAATGGAGTCCCCTAGGTTGGATATCCTACTTTGATACATGATACTGCTCCAGAATAATTATAGAGTTGTGGTGTAACCCTTAGATATGTCCCTTCCAGACACTACGCAGGGAATTCTGGGAGCTGTAGTCATCATATAGGAAGGGAACAGTGGTGGGATTCAAATAATTTAACAACCGATTCAGCAGAACTGATACCTAATTTTTTTGTTGAGTTTGGCGAACTGGCCCCAAAATGGCCAGACTAACGTGCATTCACGTGCCTCCAATCCCTTGCTTGCTGCAATCTGTCTTTGCAGCAAGCAAGGGGATTGGAGGCACGTGAATGCACATTAGTCTGGAGTCTCAAAAAACTGGAGGGTTTTTGTTAGATCGGCGCAGGGAAGCAAGACGCGACCAGCTCTGGTCCCATTCAGTACTTTATTAAAGCACAAGAAAAAGACAAGCGGCTGTGCTGCCGGGGCTCTTTAAATACGCTCCGGCAGGCTCAGCCACCCAATGACAGTTCTTTAAGTTTCCCGCCGGAGGATTAGCCAATCCCCGGCGGATGCCCAAATAAGGACATAATACTCCTCCCCCCTTAGTCCAAAAAATGTCCATCACAATCAATGTACGTGACGAAATCACGCAAGTAGGCGGGACGCCTGCTCGCCCGGGATGACCTGCGCAGTTCAGTCTGAGCTTCGCCGCCCACTGTGCAGGCGAAGCTCCTGTCTTCTCTGGCTCCCCGGTTGGGGTGGCCAGGGCTCCGGCCGTCGAGTGTGCAGGACCCGTCCCAGCACCTCCGGCCGCAACATCTGGAACTTCGTGCTGGAGTCGCCGGTTCTTCCCTCGCCTGGAATCTCTGGAACCTTGCGGCTGGACATCGCTGCTATCCGGTGGGTGCCATCCGAAAGCCCGATAAGTCTGTTGGTGTTTCTTTGGACTTCTGTGGCTCCCATCGCTGTCGCTGTTCAGTGTGGTCAACCTTGCCGGGGTGGTGTTTGTCTCCGCGGTTGGGCTGGTGCCGGTCGGCTTCGCAGGGTTGGTGCTGGCCGACCTCGCCGGGGTGGTGCTGTCTGACCTGGTCTGGGTGGTGCGCGCCTCCCTTGCTGGAGTGGTGCTGGCTGACCTTGCAGGGTTGGTGCTGGTCGGCCTTGCAGGGTTGGTGTTGGTCGACCCGGCCAGGATGTTGGTCTGGGTCTCCCTCGCCGGTCGGTCACTGGCGGGTTCGGGTTGCGTGTTGTGTGCCGCCCTCGTTTGGTTGTCCCCAGTCTACTTGCCTGGAGCGGGAGTTTGTACGAATACCCGGCAAGGAAGATGGCCCAGAATACCCCGGCAAGGAAGACGGCCCTGGGCGACATGTAACTGGGTGTGAGCTTGTCACCCGCTAATAGCCCCAATAGTGGCTTATGGTCTGTGATCACCATGAAGTTCCGGCCATACAGGTATTCATGGAAGCGCTTGACACCAGCCACAATGGCCAAGGTTTCCTTGTCCAGCTGGCTGTAATTCCTTTCGGTGCTGGACATCGTTTTGGAAAAGTAGGTGATGTGTGCCTCTGATCCGTTGGGGAGCTGGTGGCTGAGGACTGCGCCAATCCCATATGGTGAAGTGTTGCAGGTCAGCAGCAGGGGAAGCGTCTCATGGTACTGGATAAGCACGCTGTCTGATGATAGGAGTCCCTTGATGGTTTTGAAGGCGGCTTCCTCTTCTGTCCCCCATCTCCACGGAACCACTTTCCCCAGCAATCGATGGAGTGGCTCAGCGGCTGTTGCCTTCTGTTTAAGGAACACCACATAAAAATTTAGCAATCCCAAAAATGCTTGAAGCTCGGCTTTGTTTTTGGGGGCTGGAGCTTCGTGGATTGCCCTGACCTTAGCTTTGGTGGGGTGGATGCCGGTGCCATCTATGAGATAGCCCAGGAACTCGACCTCCTGGACCCCAATGATGCATTTGTCTCTCCTAACTCTCAAGCCCTTCTCCTTGAAGCGCTGCAAAACTTGTTTAAGTCGCTCAAGCAGCTGGGTTTTAGAGTGCCTGGAGATTAACACATCATCAAAGTACGGCACCACCCCTGGAATGCCTTGGAGAAGGCGTTCCATCATGGATTGAAAAATGCCTGGGGCTGCGCTGACTCCAAATTGGAGACGGTTACACTTAAATGCACCTCTATGGGTGACAATAGTTTGTGCCTCCGCAGTTTTTTCGTCTACTGGCAATTGCTAGTAAGCCTGGGCCAGGTCCAGTTTGACAAATATTGTCCTACTCCCAAGTGAATGCAGCAGATGTTGCACCACTGGAACTGGGTATGCGCTCTGCGATAGGGCCTTATTGATTGAACATTTATAGTCGGCGCAGATGCGCACAGATCCATCATGCTTCATGGGAGTCACAATGGGCGTCTCCCATGCTGCATGATCGATTGGTTCCAATACGCCTTGGGCTATCAGCTTATCTAGCTGAGCATCTACTTTGGGCCTCAAGGCAAACGGAACTCTGCGGGGCTTAAGCCTAATGGGGGTAATTGTCTTATCAAGATTGAAGGAAATGGGCTTCCCCACAAATTTCCCCAGCTTACCGTCGAAGACTTCCTTGAACTCTTCGAGGAGGGTGTCGAGTTCGTCCTGACTAATTTGGTTAACCCTTACTATTCCAAGCCCTAGTGGCTTGAACCACTCCATGCCTAGCAGGGTCGGGCGGCTGTGTTCAATGATGGTGATGGGGAGGTCACCTTGGAATTCTCGGTAAGAGATGTGGAGTGAGGCTCTTCCCAGGACTCCGATGTGGTTCCCTCCGAAATCCACCAGCCTGGAGCGCAGGGGTTTCAGGTCCTTCTTGCGGACGTCTGGCTTGATGCGTTTTAAGTTTTTCCAGTCCATGATGGAGTAGATGGAGCCAGAATCTACTTCCATGGAACATGGGGTTCCCTCCAACAGCACGGTCATGTGGCACTTGGTGGTGGTGTCGTCGTCGTTGGAGAGGTGTATTGTAGTTTGGTGCACTGCTCTCCTCTGGTTTCCGTCGCTCTCACCCCGTCTGGATTGGTAGGAGGACCGTTTGGATGACCTCACGTTGTCTTCCTGATTTTCGCGAGGTCGGTGGCTGGAGGGCTCTGGGGCTGGTTCCTCAGCTCTGCATGCCTCTATGATGTGCCCCCTTCTGTTGCAACGCCTGCAGGTTGCGTCTCTCCATTTGCAGCTGGCTCTGGCGTGGTCTCCTCTGCAGCTGGCGCAGCGCTCCCCCTTGTAGTTTCTTTGTGCGGTTTCCGGCCTTGGGGGTCTGGATACCTTGTGGATGGTGGATTATTCCTCCGACTCCAAGCCAGCTGTGGAATCCTCAGTCGATGATTGTGTGGCACTGCGAATCTTGTGGATTCCCTTTGCCCGGATCACTGCGGCTGCTGCTTGCTCGGAGATTTCGGATGCGGTAGCTTCTTCCACCACATCCTTGAGCATGAGCTTTTTCCTGCTCAGGAACTTCTTCTGCAGGCCTCTGTCCCTCATGCCGAAAACCACGTGGTCAGCGATGGCATTGTCCACATGGTCAAACTCGCAGCTGGCTGCGATTTGGCGCAGGGCGGCCACAAACTCTTTGATGGTTTCCCCTTCCTTCTGGTCCCTCTGATGGAAGGTGAACCGGTTTGCCACTGGTGTTCCCGTTGGGGCGTAGTGGTCCTGCAAGATCTGCAGCAGATCGGTCCATGGCACTTCCTCGATGTCCCGTGGAGCCACCAGGTCAATGGCCATGTCGAGGACTTCTGAGCTGCAGTTGGCCAGGAAGATGCCCTTCTTGCGGTCGTTGTCGGCATCCCTGATGTTGTTGCCTCTCAGGTATTGCCGGAATTTGACCACGTAGGATTTCCACTTGTCCTTCCCTGGGCGGAAAGGAGCAAGGGCTGGCAATGTGACTTCAGCTGTTGCCATGCCTCTGGAAATGCCTACAAGTGACTCAGCTGCTAAGTGACTTAGCTCTTGAGGTTGGCTTCGTGCCATGAGGTTCGTCGCTTGGTTCTAGTCCTTCGTCGCCAGTGTTAGATCGGCGCAGGGAAGCAAGACGCAACCAGCTCTGGTCCCGTTCAGTACTTTATTAAAGCACAAGAAAAAGACGAGCGGCTGTGCTGCTGGGGCTCTTTAAATACGCTCCGGCAGGCTCAGCCGCCCAATGACAGTTCTTTAAATTTCCCGCCGGAGGATTAGCCAATCCCCGGCGGATGCCCAAATAAGGACATAACAGTTTTCCCTGTTCCTGGATTAGTGTATACTATTTTGTGTCTAAATAATTTTTTAAAAAAGTATGACAGTTTCTGGTACTTACATTTACTTAGACACTGCAGTTAGGGGTTTGGAATGAAGTCTGGAGAGATTAAGCCAGAGAAAGAAGGCACTGCATGCAAAACAGGTGAGCTAAACTCTCAATACAACCTGCGTCTACATGGCAACTTAGAGGAAGAGGTATCTTTTCTTGGCAAAAAAGAATGGGCGTGTAAGAATAAAAAAGAATAAAAACCCCAAGCTTGAAAAATCAAACTTGAAAAAAAGCTCACTTTGCCTGATTAAAAAATGCCAAATATGCAATTCAGTGACGTGTCCAAAAAAAAAAAAAGTTCTAAAGTCATAAAGTGGGCTGTACCACTTCCAAATGGAGCAAAATTGTAACGTCATTTATTTCTTCTCCACAATATTAAAAACTCCATTTGGGAAATCAGCATGAAAAGAAGCAAAGGGCTTGGAGTCAAACTCCCCTACCTTGCTCTGTTGTTTTTGATACTTGCAGATAAAAAGGTTATTTAGAGAAGCAATCGAGAAATTGGACCCTTATCTATCTTCTGAAATTGAACAGTCCATTTTGCTACCAGAGGTCTTCTGATCTATTGTGTGTGCATAACTCTATAAACTAGCAGGAGCTGGTAAATGCTACTGGATATGTTATGTTATGTTATGTTATGTTATGTTATGTTATGTTATGTTATGTTAATTTTATTTATATACCGCCCTTCTCCCGAAGGACTCAGGGCAGTGTACAGCCAATTTAAAAACATAAATATACAGACATCATCATTAAAAAGTAATTAAAATCAATTAAACAGTTTCAGCCAAGATTGAAACCCCAAGTTAAAACTCCAATTTAAAAACCACTTAAATAGAAAGCCCCGCCTATCGGAACAGTAGGGTCTTAAGGGCACAACGAAAAACCCGGAGGTCAGAGATTGTACGTATTTCCAGGGGCAGTTTGTTCCAAAGGGCAGGAGCTCCCACTGAGAAGGCTCTCCCCCTGGGTGTCGCCAGCTGGCATAATTTGGCCGACGGCACCCTGAGGAATCCCTCTCAGTGGGAGCGAATTGGTCAGTGGGAGGCTATCGGTGGCAGAAGGCAGTCCCGTAAATACCCTGGTCCTATGCCATGGAGCGCTTTAAAGGTGGGAACCAACACCTTGAATTGCACCCGGAAGACCACTGGGAGCCAGTGCAGCTCGTGCGGGAGAGCTGTTACATGGGCGCAATGAGTTGCGCCCATAACCACCCGCGCGGCTGCATTCTGGACCAGTTGGAGCGTCCGAGTGCTCTTCAAGGGGAGCCCCATGTATCTGTATAAAACACTTGTCTGAGCTGCAGTTACAAAAGCCAGATTAAAGCCTGAGTTATTACAGTTTGACTTAAAGGAAAGGTTTTTTGAGACGCCAGACTAGTGTGCATTCACGTGCCTCCAACCCCCTTGCTTGCTGGAAAGCCAGATTGCAGCAAGCAAGGGATTGCAGGCACGTGAACCAACGCCAGTCTGTCCATTTTGGAGCCAGTTCGCCAAACTCAACAAAAAACTAGGTATTGGTTCTGCCAAACCAGTGCAAACCAGCTGAATCCCACCACTGGAAGGGCACCATGCTAAGGAAGGCTGCCTTGAACGAAGTATGATGAGGATGTTTGAAATGATTTAAGGCCAGTCTTTGTCTTCCCCATCCTGGTAAATAATAAACCTATTAATTCCATTTCACAAACATTCCCTTGTAATTAAGTGTAGTAACAACATATATGTTAGATCAGGCACAGGGAAAGAAGACGCGACCAGCGTTGGTCCATTCAGCACTTTATTAAGTACAGGAAAAGACTCATGGCTGCGCTGCCGGAGCTCTCCTTTTAAGCGCTTCGGCAAGTCGCGCTGACTAGAGACAGCATTTCAAATTTCCCGCCGGTGGATTAGCCAATCCCCGGAGGATGTCCTTATAAGGACATAACAATATATAATGTTGAAATGCCTGTAGAGTTCACACTTTTGCTTACTGGCTTGTTTTATTGGACATAGGTAAAAGGACAATTATTTTTTTATTGTGGATTTTATGAAAGGTACAGAGGTGAACTTGCCTTGGGAGTGGAAGGTCAGGCCACTGCCTCAAATAATCAAGCACAAAGTTCATCTCCAACTTCTCCTTCAGCCATTCTGAAAAAACTTCTGATCTTCTATGATACGTTCAAGCATCTATCACTTGTTCAACCAAGTAGATTATGACTTTCTATTTGGTTTCTTTTCCACTGAATCCCAGACAAAAAATTCTGGAAAATAAGTTTTTTAATTAAATATTCAGATAATGAGATGTATTGGCCACCCACAATGCCTCACGTGAACAGAAGATAGAATTGAGTCTATTGCAGGGGTGAAATGCTCCTGGTTTGGACCGGATCGCCTGATCCGGTAGCGATGACGGCGAGTGGTTCAGAGAACCGGTAGCAAAAATCCATGCACACCCCCATGCCCAGCTAAGCCGTGCGATCATCAGAGGCTTTTTGTTTTACTTTTAAAAGCATTTTTTTCTTCGGCCAAAAAATGCTTTTAAAGGTTAAAAAAAAAGTCTCTAATGATTGCGCGGCTCAGCTGGGATCAAAAAAAGAAGCTTTTTTTTCTTTTAAAAGCAAAAGGAAAAATGCTTTTAGAAGAAAACAAAAGCCTCTGACGATCAGGCAACTCAGCTGGGATCGTCAGAGCCTTTTAAAAGCATTTTTTACAACCTCTTCGGCCGAAGAAAAAATGCTTTTAATAGTTAAAAAAAAAAAGTTGCCCACACCCACCCAGTCACATTACCCCCACACCCCAAGCCATGCCCACCGAACCAGTAGTAACAAATTTTACATTTCACCACTGGTCTATTGGTAAATCACAATGAACTGATCTGTCCTTTCAGCCTGTCCTGTAGCTGGTATGGACCTCCCAATGGTTACATAATGGAAGAACAGATTATGTTGCCAGCTACTGCATTCATTGCAAATACCCTGTCCTCTTACCACCAATATATTCAAACTGCTTCCCATTCTTAGCTGTTTTCAAGTTCTTCTAAGTCAGGGGTCTCCAACGTTGACAATGTTAAGACTTGTGGCATGACTGGCCAAGGAATTCTGGAAACTGAAGTCTAAAAGTCTTAAAGTTGCCATCATTGGAGACTCATGTTCTAACTGATTGTCCACTTTTTCCCACTTGACCTGAGGACAATACTAGCAATAGAAGCCTGGGCAACCAAATAGCTAGTGGAGCCCATGGCATCTATGGGACCCACACCAAGCACATGGATATAATTTTGTATCTTGTGATGATTTAGACTGCAAGAAACCCAATAACCTGAATACTTGCACTATGGACCTTTTCCTGAAATCTGCCTTTTCCAACGTTTAGATATACAGATACTTGTAAAAGATACGGGACAATTTCCAATAGGCTGAGAACAGGTTAATAAGTAATCTACCAGATTGGGGAGAAATGATGCAACTGTTTAAATGTTAATCTGCAAATGTTTAAATGTTTATTTAAGGCAAAAGGTAAATACTGAGTTAATGGATTGAAGCAGGCTTTGCCAGGAAATTCAGACTTAATAATTTATAAAGTCATTTCTAGTAAAGTCAAAGAAATGAGGAAGAGCCACTAAAACCTGATTTATGGCTGCAAAGTCACATGTGAGTCTCTACAGAAATTATATCAGAAATTATATATTTCAATCTTCAGAAAAATGTAAGATACACATTGGGGAACTGATGCCTGGCTAAGAACTTAAATCACAATAATAACCACTGTAGCATCATCTATCTTCACTTTGTTTTTATTGCAACTGGATCCTAATTGCTAACATTGCAACTGATGTAGTGCAGAATAATATTTGAGAATTTATGGCTCCAGGCAGTAATAGCTGTTTGTGTTTTTCCAAACTGTCAAGGAAATACCAACATATTTAAATACCTTCAACGGATAGATACTAAAACTATCAATGGATCTAGGAGATGATCTCTTTGCTTAAGAAAGCAACTAGGTTGATTGTAACTAATTTTTCTCTCTCTTCAATAGAAACTATGGACCCAGAGACTTTTCAGACGAGTTACAAGAAAAAATTTAAAGATGGTATTATTTATTTGTTAAATTTGTATGCCGCCCATCTCTTTACTTTGGGTGGATTGGTTAGGCTAACTATAAATAGGAGCATACTAAATTTCGGAAAGAATAAAAACAAGTTCATGATATTCAGGGGAAGTCTTGAGACCCAAAGATCAATAGTGAAACAGCTACTTTTTGTGATAGCCCTGATTTCACCATGGAAAACATAGCAGAATGGTGTTTTATGAGCTTTTGGAGTAACTTCATTCCATCAAAATTAGAATGCTTCAAACTCATTCTTCATGATATATCAATGCAATAGTCATGTAAATAACAGAATAATAAAATTGGAAGGGACCTTGGAGGTCTTCTAGTCCAACCCCCTGCTCAAGCAGGAAATCCTATACCATTTCAAACAAATGGCTGTCCAATCTCTTCTTAAAAACCTCCAGTGTTGGAGCACCCACAACTTCTGGAGGCAAGCAGTTCCACTGATTAATTGTTCAAACTGTCAGGAAATTTTTCCTTAGTTCTAGGTTGCTTCTCTTGTTAATTAGTTTTCATCCATTGCTTCTTGTCCTGCCTTCAGATGCTTTGGAGAACCTGTTTGTTAGGCAAAAACTTTTTGGCAAAAAGATTTGGTCAGTGAGGACAATTAATGAGTGAAATGGCTTGTTTTCAGAAGTTGTGGGTGCTCCATCATGGAAGTTTTTAAGAAGACATTGGACATCCATTTGTCTGCAATGATCGAGGTTCTCCTGTCTGAGCAGGAGGTTGGGCTAGAAGACCTCCAAGCTCCCTTCCAACTCTGTTATTCTGTATTCAACGTTTTAGACAAAAAAGTTCTTAGAAATGTTCCTATAAGATAGTGAATTTAGATTTGTCCACTGGGGAAAAAATAGAATCTATTTCTCTTATGAGCATCTTTTTAAAAAATATTTCTTGATGATCTGACAGAATGTCTCCAATAATTTAGAGTTATATTAGAAGGAAATGCTCTTTCTTTAGCCAACACATTATCTGAGATATCCAAGAAGTGTTGCCAAGTTCTCTTCAATTGCCATTTCTGTGCAATGTTTAATGGAGAAGTAACTGTTGCATCTGGAGCACATTAAATGAGATTTTACTGGACCCCTTCTTTTACCACTTTGCTAAATAATCAGGAGAAAAGCAGGCTCTGCTCTTCTTGTGCATTTCATAGCAGATTGATCATATCAGCAAGTGAAGTTGTGCACAATTTGGAAATTAATTATATTGGGTGATATATTTATATTGGGTGACCTCCTAGACTCACAGCTAAGATTAGAGCAACATCTAACAGCTGTGGCTAGGGGGACCTTTGCACAGGTTCGCCTGGTGCACCAATTGTGATCCTACTTGGATCGGGAGGCTCTCCTCACGGTCACTCATGCCCTTGTCACCTCACGGTTAGATTATTGCAACGGGCTCTACATGGGGCGACCCTTGAAAAATGTTCGGAGACTACAGTTGGTCCAGAACGCAACCGCGTGAGCTGTCGTGGGTGCTCCTAGGTACACCCACATTACACCAATTCTCCGCGAGCTGCACTGGCTCCCAATTGGTCTCCGGTCACCATTCAAGGTGTTGGTTATTACCTTTAAAGTCCTACATGGCTCAGGGCCAGGGTATCTTCGAGACCACCTTCTACCACATAGCTCCCAGCAACCGGTAAGATCCCATAGAGTTGGTCTCCTCAGGGTCCCGTCAGCTAAACAATGCCAGCTGGCGGGCCCGCAGGGGAGGGCCTTCTCTGTGGCTGCCCCAGCTCTCTGGAACCAGTTACCTCCTGAAGTCCAGACCATCCCCACCCTATTGGCCTTCCGAAAAGTGGTGAAGACCTGGCTTTTCCGGCAGGCCTGGGGCCGTTGATCTCGCTCTTGCGATCCAGCGAGATCCAGCCATGAATGGTGTGAATGAGTTTTAATGTATTAATGTTTTTAATTTTTAAATCTTTTTTATAATGATTTTAAATGCATTGTGAGCCGCCCTGAGTCTTCAGAGAGGGGCAGCATATAAATTGAATTAATAAATAATAATTTGCAGCTAATATCAGGGGAAAAAAATGCTGAAAAGAAATGGACAGTCTTACCATGTCACCAAGCTTCCTAAGGAACTTACATTGCTGGCATAAAGGATAAATATTTGCATGTCTTTTCTTTCCCCTGGCCTAAGGATGCAATATAGACTAGGGTAAATGAGTGTAGATTGTGGTGTGTATGAGATTTATGGCAATATCAAAATCTACAAAAAAGTGGACAAGATTTTTTTTTTACAGATAGAATAGAATTCTTTATTGGCCAAGTGTGATTGGACATAGAACAAATTTGTCTTGGTGCATAAGCGATCAGTGTACATAAAAGAAAAGATACATTCGTCAAGAATCATAATGATAGTCACAGGGAAACAGGCAATATAAACCTTAAGGATACCAGCAACAAGGTTACAGTCATACAGTCATAAGTGGAAGGAGATGGGTGGTGGGAACGATGGGAAGATTAATAGTAGTGCAGACTTAGTAACTACTTTGACAGTGTTGAGAGAATTATTTGTTTAGCAGAGTGATGGCATTTGGGAAGAAACTGTTCTTGTGTCTAGTTGTTCTGGTGTGCAGTGCTCTATAGCATCGTTTTGAAGGTAGGAGTTGAAACAAGTTTACATCCAAGATGTGAGGGGTCTGTAAATATTTTCACAGCCCTCTTTTTGACTCGTGCAGTATACAGGTCCTCAATGGAAGGCAGGTTGAATCATTGTTTTTTCTGCAGTTCTAATTATCCTCTGAAATCTGTGTCTATCTTGTTGGGTTGCAGAACCGAACGAGACAGTTATGGAGGTGCAGATGACAGACTCAATAATTTCTCTGTAGAACTGGATCAGCAGCTCCTTGGGCAGTTTGAGCTTTCTGAGTCCTAGCCTTATGACAGAATTGGGACCAGAATTTCCATTGCTAAACAAGTTGGCTATTAAATGAGCCGTGCCCACTTTTACCACCTTTTGGCTTGGTTTTTAAGTGAATCATGTGTTTGTTAAGTGAATCATACAGTTGTTAAGCTTCCCCCATTGACTGCTTGTTGGAAGTCGGCTGGGATGGTTGGAAATAGCAATCATACGATGCCTGGTTGCTGCAACTACTATAAATATATGCCAGCTGCCAAGTGCCTGAATTTTGATCACATGACCATGGGGATGCTGCAGTGGTCATATGTCACGGGCACTATAACTTTGAACAATTGCTAAATGAATGGTTGTTAATCGAGGACTCCCTGGGCAGTATCCTCACAATTATGGTGTCACAATCAAAGTCTTGTCCCTTTCAGTGTGTGGCATCTACAAAAAGGGCAGCACTTGATTTTGTGCCTGCAGTCTTGCAGATTTTGACCCTTCCCCAATTCCTCACTGAATGCAGGAATGATTCTTTTTAACAGAATAACCAAATAACAGAGTTGGAAGGGACTTTGGTCTTCTAGTCCAACCTGCTGCTTAGGCAGGACACCGTATACCAGTGATGTCTAACCTTTTTGCTGTCGCGTGTCAAAAGCGAGGGGGAGTGCAGAGGGGTCGCGTGTGCGTGTTCCCATACCCATAATGCAATGCGCCCCACCCAACCCCACGCATGTATATGTGACCCCCCCACTCCTCCCGCTTTTGGCACACAATGGCAGAGTGGGCCCAGTAGGCCCATTTTTTGCCCTCTCCAGGCTCCAGAGGCTTTCTTGGAACCTGGGGAGGGCAAAAACAGCCTTCCCCACCCCACCGGAGGTCCTCCGGAGGCCAGAAACGGTTAGTTTCCCGACTTCTGGTCAGCCCAGAAGGCTAGAAAAACATCTGTCCGGTGTGCGCTTGTGCACTGGAGCTGAGCTAGGGCAACGCTCGTGTGCCTACATATATGGCTCCGCGTGCCACTTGTGGCATGCATGCCATAGGTTTGCCATCACGGCCCTATACCATTTCAGACAGATAGTTGTCTAATCTCTTCTTTAAAACTTTCAGTGATGGAGCATCCACAACTTCTGGAGGCAAGTTGTTCCACTGATTAATTGTTCTAATTGTCAGGAAATTTCTCCATAGTTCTAAGTTGCTTCTCTCCTTGATTTGTTTCCACTCATTGCTTCTTGTCCTGCCCTCAGGTATTTGGAGAATAGCTTGACTCCCTCTTCTTTGTGGCAGCCCCTGAGATATTGGAACACTGATATCATGTCACCCCCTAGTCCTGTGATGGCGGACCTATGGCACATGTGCCAGAGGTGGCACACAGCACCCTCTCTGTGGGCACATGAGCTGTCGCCCCACTTCAGTTCTGCCGTGCATGTGCATGCGCCTCCTGCCAGTCAGCTGGTCTTCAGGTCTCTGCCATGTATGCATGGGAAGTGAGGCCCATGCGGGGGCTGCTTGTGCATGTGCAGGGCACATGCAGAGGGGCGTATGTGCATGTGTGGGGGCAGGGCCCATGCACGGGGCCCGTGCATGCATTGCATTTTAAGGGTTTGTGCGCTTTGGGCACTTGGCCCGGAAAAGGTTAGCCATCACTGCCCTAGTCCTTCTTTTCATTAAACTAAACATACCCAATTCCAAGAACCATTCTTTATATATTTTAACCACCAGTCCCCTAATATCTTTGTTGCTCTTCTTTGCACTCTTTCTAGAGTCTCAACATCTTTATTTTTAGCTTTTATACTCTCTCTTCTAGAGAATTTGATCCTTTCTCTCAATCATTCAACCACTGCAGAACCTATTTTTCCCCATATTGATATGTGCACTGCATCCTCATTTTTAATAGCAAACTCATTTATTGCAACAATAGTGTACTGCAAGGGACTGTATTTTACTATTTGATCAAGTCCCAGAGAAGATCATTTCCTGAGTCTGTCATTCTTCCTGGAAATGTAAACTTGTCCCTTTCATCTTCTGCTGGTAATGTGCGTCAAATACCTCCCTTTGAGCCACTGTAAAATAATTCTTCCAATCACCAACTGTACCTGAGGAAATGCAACAACAATAAAAAAAATTTAGGGGGAATTTCAGGATTAAGAAAAGCCTTAGGTTACATCTGCAAATTCCATTCCATCATATTCTCTCCTAAAATCTGAGATTACCACCCATATTCTTTTATAAAAGATAGGTGTCTTTTCTCTCTAGCTTTCTTGGACGAAGGCAGAAGAAAAATCAGGATTGATCCATTGGTAGGTTTGTTTTCCAGAAGACCTTTTCTGCACCTTCTACGATTCCCTTTTTCCTTTGTAGTAGGGCCCCAGTGATGACGTTACCCTGCTTCTGCTTCTTCACAAAATTAAAAAAAACAAAAAGCAAAAAAGCAAAACAAATTCTGGAACATCTCTCATATACATCATACGATTTCTGAATGTCCCAAAGATGCTTTTTCAAAAGGCAACTGGCTTTTCCAGTTGCCTTTTGAAAAAGCACCTTTGGGGTAACTATGACATGGATGACTGAGAATCTCCATTGACATGATTCCTGAATGGTTTTCCATATATGCTTTGGTTTTGTGTGTAACATTTGTGTCATAGTTAATTTCACTTGTTCTTCTGGGTCAGCATTAGACTTTCTCTGCATATTCATTCACAAGTGCAGCTTACTCCCAAGAAAAGTTTAACAAGATGGCAGCCCAAATCAAGTCCCCTGAAGAGCTTGACACATCTGGAGTGCAGTTGCTCACATGATTAAGAAGCTGGTTTGGAGATTAGCAAACCCGCATTTGAGACACAAGCGCTGCTGTGTGGCAGGGTGAGCTCCCATCTTTTGCTTCAGCTCCTTGATGGGAATATGAAAGGAGCTGCTATGGGCATTCCCCAGGCAATGGAGATGTCACCAGCTAATCCTTTTGACCCAGAAGTGTCTTAAGCAGTGCCTTCGACAAGAATGGGATGGCAGCTTCTCTCTCTCTCACACACACACTCACCAAAGGCTAGATGCTATAAAGTTTAGACCATGGATAAGGAAACTCTGCAGGATTTGACATAAAAGTAGGTGGATAATCTACTGCCCCAAATCTGTTTCCTGAAGCCTCCAGCACATACCTAAATCCCAGTTCCTAAATCACTGACACTGTTTCATGTTATATTAAGGCAGTAAAATATAGTAATACTGAATGAATGTAGCCCTTTTCACTCTATTTCCTTCCCTCAAATTCAGGGTAAAACAAGGAATTGCAATCACATCTCCATATCTGACTGGATTTTCAGCCATTCTATAATCCTTAACCTTCACAAAAATCTTCAGTATCAATGGACACCAAAACATTGCTTATTCCAGATATAAATGTTCCTAATTTAGAACTAGTTTAAATTGCCTGTTTTTCTTCCTATTTTAAGGAAAGTCACTCTACAAATAAAAGAACCTCATTTTGGGTTCTTGATCTTACCTTTCCTCATGAAGCTTTTTGACTTGTCAAAGATGCAACTGGGTACGGTATCATAATTTGCCATGGGATTCTTCTTCATGATTTCAAATGTTGCCTTATGCACTATCTTCTGAACAATGTCTTCAGACAAGTCGACCTGCAGGAAATCTTTTACACGGTGGATTTCATGGGCTAAATCCTGGCAGAAGATAGGCATGGATGGGAAAAAGGCCACAATGTAAAGTTAATTCATTGCATGCTCTTAGATGCTGAACAGATTGTTGAGAGGATGCAAAAAATGGAGATGGAGAGATAGTTTTACTTCCAAAAGTCAAATCAGATGATGTTTGAATCTATTTTACCTATATTGTTCTCCTAGCATCTCACAATTGTCCTGGGCACTAACTTGGAGGAAGCAACACTTGACTTCAGATGTGTGAGAACAACTTCAATGCAAAATGGGCATTTTCTTATGATAAATGTGCACTTTGAAAAGATGCACTGGGAAAGAGGAGGAATGGACTAATAAAAACATAAGGGACAAAAAATCATGTGACTGAATTTTGACTACTCAGCAACCATGCAATATTTATGTCCACTGATATCATCCTTTGATCACATTACTATTTTTTCTGAGGGTTTTGCATTTACTTTCAGTTTTCAGCAAAACCGTATCCATAGCAATCCATTGGTTTGCTTAAATAATTGTGGCATTCACTTAATGACAGCCTCAAAAAAAGTTGTAAAATCAGATTGGTCCTGTGACCAACCTATTTTATAACCATCATGATTTACAACCATGATGGGCAGGCTACATTACAGTTGTAAGTCGAAAGCAATCTATGATTGTCTTAATTATGGTTAAGTATGTACCTGGAGTTCGCAGCAGATATTTTCTCTTTGCATCCTGAGAGAAACTTCTGTTTCTGCCTAGGATTGAACTTTCAACCTTCTGAATGGGAGGCAAGTGTTTTCACCTCTAGGCCACCACACTGCTCACTTGACTGAATCCTCAGAACTGTGATTTATTCAATAAATCATGGTTTTACAAAGCTCGGCTTTGTGCAACGTATGAACCAAGCAATATAATGTTTTTTAGATGTACCTATGTTTACACTCCTCTAAAGCAAAGACATTCCTGAGTTCCTCCCACCCCTTTTCTCCTGTTACGAAAACAAAGTTAAATTCAGTTATGCAAAGCCACTCAGCATATTATCTTCCAATCAGAAAAAAACAGATTTCAAAAACATTTCCAGTAACTTTAGTGTACCATGATTCACCCCGAAATATTTCAACATATCTATAACAAGGTAAAAATAGTAACTTCATCATTTTAGTAATTCTTTATGTCTAAATAATATTTCCCTATTTACACATTATTGTCTACAACTGCTGTGAAAGCTGCAGGTTTTCTGGAATTCTTCTATTTCCAAGAGATGCAGGCAGGAAATTAGTTACCTAATGTTATAAAGTAATCTTGAAACCTCCAGACAGATTGCAATTCATTAGTCCTTGAGTCAACTCAGAAAAATATTCAGGCACAATGTTTGCTATTGCATTGCTATAACAAGACTAGAATTGCTGCTATTCTTAGGGTTTTAATGTAGGACAAACTGAGGACAGTAATTGGTGAATTTCCTTGGCTTCAATTCTTTCCCCCCAAGTGTCATTTGGCATAAAAGTGGCCACCATTCACTCACTTAATTTGGGATGAGGGTGGGAGTAGGGAGAATTGAAGAAGCAGAGTAGGATGTTTGTAGGTGGAATACTTGGGATGGTGCTCAACCTTCTGAAGTTGACTAACAACTCGCAAGTGCAGAGGTACTCCACATCTATATTTCTGAATATAGATCTATCCTAATTAAAAAATAAATCCAAAATTAGCCTGGTTGACAAGTCACAGATGGGAGAAGGGTGTGGATTGAAATGATAAAGAGCGTTCAATAATGAGTAAGCTCTCCATTTAATTAGTATTGTGAAGAAATAATTGTTGGAACGGAGTCTCATTCTCATGGCTGCTGGCATCCAAAAGAGCATGCATGGGCCACACATTTGGAGTGTAGCAGACTTCCCTTAAAAAGTTCTATAAAATTTTTCTGCTGGAGAAAAAAATTATAGTTCCTAGATTTCAAAGGTATGTTTGAGATGTGTCAGGTTAGAGCTTTGGGAGGCAAGAAAAAAGCCATGTTCCCTTAGTCAGCACTTTTGAAAGGGCACTGGGTTCACATATTTCCTTTTCTAATCACGCTTTTGGGATTAATTAGAATAGTGCTGGAAGGGACCTTGGAGATCTTCTAGCCTAATCCCCTGCTCAAGCAGGAGACCCTAAAGCCTAAACAATTTCAGACAAATGACTGTCCACTTTTCTTAAAAACCTCCAGTGATGAAGCACCTACAACTTCTGAAGGCAAGCTGTTCCACTGGTTAATTTTTCTCACTTTTAGGAAGTTTCTCCTTAATTCTAGGTTGCTTTTCTCCTTCATTTGTTTCCATCCATTGTTTCTTGTCTTGCCTTCAAGTACTTTGTAAATAAATTGAGTCCCTCCTCTTTGTGGCAACCTCTCAAATACTGGAATACTGCTAACTTTTACTTGCCTTTCGGCTATTAGGAACCTCAGGATTGACATTTGATAGCACTGGATGAATTTCTTTCAGTCCTTAGCAAAAGTTTTACATAAAAAAAAAATTTAAAATATTTTTTTTGTATCTTAATTATTTTTGCCTTGTCATCCAAGTCCTGGTTGTCCCAAAGGTGCTTTTTTTTAAAGAGGCAACTGGACTTTCACCAGTTGATGTCTTAATAAATAATTAATATGATATACAAACAACAAGCCAAGAGAATGATCTGGATAGTTTTGCTAGTTTGCAATTACAGAGGAGGCTTGTTAAAGTTTTGAAGAAACTTGTGTGAAGGGACAAATAAAAATTGAAAAGAAATCAAATTCTACAAAATTATTTGCGGGGTGGGGACTAAAGATTAAGATTGTTAGAAGTAAAAGGAAGGAATATTAAGATTGATGTGATCAAAGTTAAAATAGATATTTATTTATTTACTTATTTACTTCCTTGCTTACTTCCTTATTTTTTATTGCTGACATTTTTCCATAAATGCAAGGTCTGTTTGTCTTTTTCCCTCCCATTCAACAGAAGGTTGATCCATTTGGTTGCAACAGGAATTGACCAGACAGCTTGTCACTTTAGCCTGACACCTGAGAGAGAGTGACTTGTCCAAAGTCACCAGTCAGCTTTCATGGCTAGGCAGGACTAGAACTCAGAGTCTCCTGGTTTTTATCCCCTTGGCTTTAACCATGAGACTAAACTGGTTCTCAATATGTTGTTATTTTTTAATGGACTTTTGCTGACATCAGGATTGAAATGATGATGCTTTATGGATTTGTTAATAAGATAAGAGATGGGATATAGGAAGAAATTGTTTTACTTCAAGAGAAGATAAGTTATTAAATTTCTTTATACTTGTTTATACTTTTTTTATACTTGTGATAATGGTGGGAAGTAATTTCTTTATATATTTATTTTCTTTTTCTTTACTATATTCATGTTTTTCTTTCTTTTCTATTTCTTTCTATTTTTCATCCTTTTCTGCACCTTCTACATTTCCTTTTTCGTTTTTCCCAACCACAACAATTTTTACTGTTAAAGTTTTACTGTTGTAATTACAATCTTTTTTAAAAAAAAATACTATTTATAAAAAGAACGTAACATTTCATAATCTTTACTGTGAAAACGTTATGGTCTCATAAGGTTTCAACATTCTTATGGGAAAATTTTCATTTTCACCCAAGCTATGAGGTTGAGATGCTTCATGAGATTTCACTGGTGTGGCTGTGAGTGTGTATAAACATTGTGGGATGCTGTAGGCATTGTTTGAGGGCTGGCAAAATCCCTGGCATCAGGCTACTGATTAGTATAATATTCTGTTTTCCACAGCAGTCAATGAAATGCTGTACCTCTGAAACTCCTTAACCAGGACATGAAAGCAATAATCTATTGATACTATTAAGAAAATGTGATTCAGATCTTTGCTTAATCCCTAAGATTGCACAACATTTACAATGGTGATTTCTCCACTACTTGGAACTTCCTCTTTTATGTAGATTCAGTTTCTCCACTACTTGGAACTTACTTTTTTCATGTCTTCATAGAAGACATAGAGAATACGATGATTATCTTTCTCATCCCAATAACGCCGTACATGATCATACCAAGATCCCCAGGCAACTAAGTCACAAAGTAAGGTGGAAAAAGAACAAGAAGCATCATTCATTTAATGAAATCAATTGATCAATAGCAATGCAATAATACATGGTCACTTACCTGTCAATCTCACAAGATTTAATGGCATTTATATCCCAATAAGGTTTTCAAAGCAAATGTGGCAAAAGGGAGGAGAGAAGTAATTGGGAAAACAATGGGAATTAGGCTTTGAGTTGGATGGGGTAGACAGAAAGTAAAAATGAAAGGAGAACACTTTACAATATGTGTTGGGATATATTTACAGAATGTATTTCTATGGGAGGAATGGAAGGCATGAAAAAGAACAAAAGGATGACGGACTTATATAAAACAATAGAAAGATACTTCAGAAAGGAGCATGGTTGAACGGAAGTGTGGAAGTAAGGAAATACAAGTAGTCTTTGACCACAATTGAGCCCTAAATTTTCATTGCTAAGAAGGCATTTGTTAAGGGAATTTTATGACCTTTTTTTGCCACAGTTGTTAAACGAAATCACTGGAGTTGTTAAGTGAATCAGGTGGTCGTTAAACAAATCTTGCTTTTCCTGCTGACTTTGCTTGTTGCAAGCCAGCTAAAATTATTACAGAAGGTGCTATAAAGTGCTATGAGGCAGTATGTAAGTCTAAGGCTAATGCTATTGCCATTGCTGTTCCTATCCCATAAAAACATGCCAGTTTCCAAGCACCCAAATTTTGATTACGTGACCATGGGATGCTGTTGAAAGTGTGGAAACTAGTCACGTCTCTTTTTTCAGTGCTGCAACTTCGAACAATCTTTCTTTCTTTCTTTCTTTATTCATTCATTCATTCATTCATTCATTTATTTATTTATATTTCTATACCGCCTTTCTCCCGTAGGACTCAAGGCAGTGTACAGTCAAGAAAAATATAGACACACAAACATCATAAAATTGCTAATTAAAATTATTACTTAGTTTGGTCAATTAAATAAAACCCAGAATTAGATAACATTTAAAAAATCATTGACATGTTCGTATGTTTAGCCCCGCCTGTTGGAACATCAGGGTCTTGAGGGCACGGCGGAAAGCACGGAGATCAGGGATATTCCGTATCTCCGGGGGCAGTTCATTCCAAAGGGTTGGAGCCCCCACAGAGAAAGCCCTCTCCCTGGGAGTCGCTAGTCAACATAATTTGACTGACGGTACCCTGAGTAGTCCCTCCGTGTGAGAACTAACTGGTCAGTGGGAGGCTATTGGTGGCAAAAGACGGTCTCGTAGGTACCCAGGTCCTAAGCCATGGAGCGCTTTAAAGGTGATAACTAACATCTTGAATCGCACCCGGAAGACCACCGGGGGCCAGTGCAGCTTGTGTAGGAGAGGTGTTACATGGGCGTAACGAGCTGCGCCCATAATCACCCGCGCAGCTATGTTCTGGACCAGTTGGAGCCTCCGGGTGCTTTTCAAGGGGAGCCCCATGTAGAGAGCATTACAGTAGTCCATACGGGAGGTAACTAGGGCATGAGTGACCGTGCGCAGGGCGTCCCGATCCAGAAAGGGACGCAACTGGCGGATCAGGCGAACCTGATAAAAGGCACCCCTGGCCATGGCCGTCAAATGATCTTCTAAAGATAACCGTGAATCCAGGAGGACACCCAAGTTGCGGGCCCTCTCTGTGGGGAGCAAGATCTCATCCCCTATTGTCAGTGATGGTACTAGCTGACTATACCGGGACGCCGGAAGCCACAGCCACTCGGTCTTGGAGGGGTTGAGTCTGAGCTTGTTTCTCCCCATCCAGATCCGCACGGCCTCCAGGCAACGGGACATCACAGCAAGGGCATCATTGGGGTGGTCTGGGGTGGAGATGTATAGCTGTGTGTCATCAGCATACTGATGAACACTCACCCCAAAACCACGGATGATCTCGCCTAGCGGTTTTACATAAATGTTAAACAGAAGGGGTGAGAGGACTGACCCTTGCGGCACCCCACAAATAAGGTGCCTCGAGGTCGACCTCTGCCCCCCTGCCAACACAAACTGCGAACGGTCAGAGAGGAAGGAGGAGAACCACTGAAGCACGGTGCCCCCTATTCCTAACCCCTCCAGCCGGTGCAGTAAGATACCATGGTCGATGGTATCAAAAGCCGCTGAGAGATCTAATAGGACCAGGATAGAGGAGCAACCTCTCTCCCGAGCCCTCCAGAGATCATCCACCAATGCGACCAATGCCGTTTCCGTGCTGTATCGTGACCTGAAGCCCGACTGGAACGGATCCAGATAGACAACTTCATCCAGGTATCGGGGTAGTTGTCACGCCACCACACTCTCAACAACCTTCGCAACAAAGCGAAGATTGGAGACTGGACGTTAATTTGATAATATAGCCGGGTCCAGGGAAGGCTTCTTGAGGAGGGGCTTCACAACCGCCTCTTTCAAGGCAGCAGGAAAGACACCCTCACTCAGAGAAGCATTTATAATCCCCTGGAGCCAGCCTCGTGTAACCTCCCGGGAGGCCAGTACCAACCAGGAGGGACACAGGTCCAATAAATATGTGGCAGCGTTAAGCTTGCCCAGAATCCTGTCCACGTCCTCAGGAGCCACAGAGTCAAACTCTTCCCAGATAATGCTCTCAAGACCTGCCCCTGTCTCCTCCCCTGGATTTACCCAATCGGAGTCCAGGCCTTCCCGAATCTGACCGAATTTATCATGCAGGAATTGTACAAAATCCTCAGCTCGACCCTTTAAGGGATCTTCCCGTACCCCCACCTGAAGTAGGGAGCGGGTCACCCTAAACAGCGCAGTGGTTGTAAATTGAGGACTACCTGCAATGGGTGAGCGATTACAAGTGGCAGAGAGTGTAAATTGGGCATAAATGAATATGAAAGAGAGGTATCTATATGGCTCTTACTCTTTCCATTTTCAGCGGACATTAATCCCTGAAAGATTATCCAAATGGTAATGTAGGCCCTCACAAAAAAAACCCCTCTCTTTGCTGTACGTATAATATTGGAGTTTTAATTCATTTATCATTCTATTACTTAATTAAATCCACATAGATGATTATACACTTTTGTAAACAATTTATATTTTTTTTATCAAGCTTACCTGCACATATTTTAACTAAATAGCATCACCAGAGAGGAAGCATCGAACGGATGATGAGAATAGTAATTTCTAAAAGTTACTTACATTTAAAAAATGAAAAACAAACATGCTTCTTTTGCAACTGAAAGTTTTTCTGTGTGTATAATAGATCAATCTGCTCCTACAACCCCAACTGATATCCTTCTGCCTAAAACTATAACTTTTGCAAACATTTTCTCCTTCAACCAACATTTGAACTATTCCCTAACAGAAACCAGATTATAAGAGAAGTGGAAAGAGAAATCAGATACAAAACAGAATAAAAGTCTTACTTTAAATAATTATAGATGAGAAAAGACTACTGTGAGCATACCATCTCTGCACCCAAGATTGTTTTCACACAAGCCTAGAAATTGTATTTATACACCATGCTAAGCTTGGTTATTTTCAACCTTGGCTGTTTTTAGTGACTTAAATAGCACAGACCATTTGACTGATCTATGGATCAATGTTTTTGCAGAAATAAAAAAAGATTATAAGCAGGTTAAACTGTTTGAGTTTGGGGTTACAGACTTCATATCTCCAGAATGGACTGAGATACATTCTTCTCTCTCTGGAACTTCAAACATAATTGGAACAAAGGTCAATAACTGGAACAAGAGTCAACTAGAAAAAGCAATGGCCTCCTGGTTATATAAGGTGGTTTCCAATTAAAAAATAATGGTTTTAAAAGTAAAAAAAAAAAGTTGGCCACGCCCACTCAGGCATATTACCCCCACCACCAAGCCACACCCAAGCTACTCAACGTCATTGCCTCAGTGGCGGTTGAGACCCCTAGGCTTATGGTCATGGGGGATTTCGACTTGCTGTCCATGGGTGAGGCGTCTGAGGTGGCTCGGGAGTTCATGGCTTCCATGACAGCCATGGACCTGACCCAGTTAATTCATGGCCCTACCCACACGGGGGGAAACATGCTGGATCTGGTTTTTGTCTCTGGACAGTGGTTGAGTGATCTTGAGATAGGGGATATAGTTACCGAGCCCTTGTCATGGTCAGATCACTCTCTCCTTCGTCTTGACCTTCGAACCGCTGCACCCCGCTGCAGGGAGGCGGAGCTGGTAAGATGGTTCCACCCCAGGCACCTGATGGAACCCGACAGGTTCCAGAGGGAGCTTGGGCCATTTCCTGAGGCTCTGGCACACGCCTCGGCTGGAGACCTAGTGCCCGCCTGGGATAGGGCGGCCACTGGAGCTCTGGATCGGGTCGTGCCTTGGTGGCCTCTGACCCGGCGCCGATCTCATTTGGCTCCTTGGTTCACTGAGGAGCTGAGGGAGTTGAAGCACCGGAAAAGATGCCTAGAGAGTAGTTGGAGGGCCAGTCTTTCAGAATCGGACCGCACACTGGTAAGATCTCATATTAGGAATTACCTAGTGGTGATAAAAGCAGCGAAATGTAGCTATTTTGCTGCTCTTATTGCGTCATCAGATAACCACCCAGCCGCCCTGTTTAGGGTGACCCGCTCCCTGCTCCACCAGGAAGCGCGGGAGGACCCCTTGGAGGGTAGAGCCAAGGATTTTGTTCAGTATCTGCATGACAAAATCACTCAAATCCGGGAAGATTTGGACTCCAACTGGGTAGTCTCAGGGGGAGGGACTGGGGCAGGTCTTGAGAATGTTATCTGGGATGAGTTTGATCCTGTGACCCCTGAGGACGTGGACAGGATTCTGGGTAGACTGAACGCGACCACTTGTTTATTGGACCCGTGCCCCTCCTGGTTAGTGCTGGCTTCCCAGGAGGTGATGCAAGGCTGGCTCCAGGGGATTATAAATGCTTCATTGGGTGAGGGTGACTTCCCCACTGCCTTGAAAGAGGTGGTGGTGAGGCCTCTCCTCAAGAAGCCTTCCCTGGACTCAGCAGTGTTGGCTAATTATCGTCCGGTCTCCAACCTTCATTTTGTGGCAGAGTATGGTTGCGCGACAGCTCTCCCAGTACCTGGATGAAACGACGTATCTGGATCCGTTCCAGTCAGGCTTCAGGCCTGGGTACAGCATGGAAACGGCATTGGTCGCATTGGTGGATGATCTCTGGAGGGCTCGGGACAGGGGTTGCTCCTCTGTCCTGGTCCTATTAGATCTCTCAGCGGCTTTTGATACCATTGACCATGGTATCATGCTGCACCGGCTGGAAGAGTTAGGGGTGGGGGGCACTGTACTACGGTGGTTCTCCTCCTTTCTCTCCAACCGGTTGCAGTCTGTGTTGGCAGGGGGGCAGAGGTCGACCCCGAGGCCCCACATATGTGGGGTGCCCAAGGGTCGGTCCTCTCGCCCCTTCTGTTCAACATTTATGTAAAGCCACTGGGCGAGATCATCCGTGGTTTCGGGGTGAAGCACCATCAGTACGCTGATGATATTCAGTTGTACATCTCCACCCCAGACCACCCCAACGATGCCCTTGAAATGATGTCCTGGTGTCTGGAGGCCATGCGGATCTGGATGGGGAGGAACAGGCTCAGGCTCAACCCATCCAAAACTGAGTGGCTGTGGTTTCTGATGTCCCGATATAGTCAGTTGATGCCATCGCTGGCTATTGGGGGCGAATCGCTGGCCCCCACGGAGAGGGCTCGCAACTTGGGTGTCCTCCTGGATTCACGGCTGTCTTTAAAAGAGCACTTGATGGCCATGACCAGGAGGATTTTTCATCAGGTTCGCCTGATTCGCCAGTTGCGTCCCTTTCTGGATCGGGACTCCCTACACACAGTCACTCATGCCCTCGTCACCTCCCGCCTGGACTATTGTAATGCTCTCTACATGGGGCTCCCCTTGAGGAGCACCCGGAGGCTCCAACTGGCGCAGAGTGCGGCCGCGCAGGTAGTTATGGGAGCAACATGGCACTCCCGTGTGACACCTCTCCTGCGCGAGCTGCACTGGCTCCCGGTGGTCTTCCGTGTGCGCTTCAAGGTTTTGGTTACCACCTTTAGAGTGCTCCATGGCTTAGGACCTGGTTACTTACGGGATCACCTACTACCACAAACAGCCTCCCACCAGACGGTACGCTCTCATAGAGAGGGGCTCCTCCGGGTGCCGTCAGCCAAGCAGTGTCGACTGGCAGCCCTCCGGGAAGGGCTTTCTCTGTGGGGGCACCCACTATCTGGAACAAGCTCCCCCCGGAGATACGGAGGATCCCAGATCTGCGCACTCTCCACCGTGCTCTTAAGACCCTCTTATTTCAGCAAGCTGGCCTGGCCTAATTTTTCTCCCCTTTCTTTTAAATTTTTAAACTGAAATTTTAATTTGTTTTTAAATTATTGGGATTTTAAATTGTCGTGGGCTAAATTATTTAATTTGGTTTTAAATTGTTTCTAACTTTTGTACTTCTGCATTTTATCCTGTGCCTGTTCACCGCCCTGAGTCCTTCGGGAGTAGGGTGGTATACAAATTTAAAAAACAAAAAACAAAAAAAACGACAAATAGGCTGAAAAACAGCTTCTACCCCAGGGCAGTAACTATATTGAATTCTACTGCATAATGCAATATTAATGCAATATTGGGTATTCAATTCAATTGTATAGAATGTGAAGGATGTGTGTTTGTGTTTTATTTTTATAGTTATAATATACACTGAAGATGGCATTTAATTTCGTTGTATGAGGTGCAATGACAATAAACTAAACTAAATTGAACTCTGTAGTTAGACTGTATTTAAAAGATGTTATAGAAAAGGAGCAAATTTGGCCAGACAAGACTGAGACTGGTCCAAAAATGAATTTTAAAAATCACAGACTACAAGAGCAACATGGAAAAAGATGCTGCACTAGACATGAAAAGAAAAGCATTTCTTATTTTCCAAGTAGATATTCAAGAAGAGTTCTATACAAAGCAAAGTTCACTGGCCTAACATTACAATTCTCTGCCTCCAAAATCAGAATTCTGGTATTATCTTTATTTATCTCTAGGGCCTAAATAAGAATAAACTGCCCATGAAGAACCTGTGTCCCAAAACAAAATTTTGGTTGTGGTATCTCATAAGACTGGCAAGAAGCTAATGGTGTGATCTGCTTTTGGTCTTCAGCAAACATAAGATTGATTTTCCAATAAGCTATTGCAAATTCTTGTAGCTTAGCCAAGTTGATATTGCAAATTCCTCACAGCTACATTTCAGAATTGCTGAGCAAGCTTTGGAAATTGCATCATTTAAATCACCTTTGCTTTTAAATGTATACAGTATTGCTTAATTAATTAAGATAAATGGGACAAACCATGTTCTCTAATCTTACACCTGCTAAGGAAGGGAGCTAAGTGGATAGATAGTAGAAGTACCTTCCCTAAAATATTCTCAGCAAAGATTTAGCTGTTGGACTCCCCAATATATTGACCAAATCAATCATCAGACCATCCTAAGATATTGTCTGCTGGAGAGGATGCCTTATTTAAGGTATTATTGTGTGCGCTCACTGTCTCTTAAGAAAAATATAAAAAGGAGGCAAATCCCAGTCCCCAGATATTTTGAATTGTGGTGCAACTCTAAAGACCTAGAAAGATGCACAATGCCAGCTCAGGAATGCATTTTGGCGAATCATTCCTGGCAAGCTGAATGGATGTGGTGTATCTCTGTTACTTTTTAATATTTACTCTAAAAATTGTTTTTGGCATTTTGCTATGGTTTCAGCTATTGTCTCTGAAATCTGATGAACACATTGGCTACAGGCTGGCCACTGGTTTCAACACACCTTTGCCTTCCATGAATTTTGTAAGATACTCTTCCCAGGTCCCTGGATCTGGCTGAGTTAAATTCATCTCGTCAAAGAAGTAATAGGATACCAGATTATCCTTGGCATTGCGAGCTACGTAGATCATCTGTAATGGGATAGAAAAGAGAACTGTATGCATGTGACAATAGATTAGGGCTGAGGATGGGACAAAGATACGAAGGAGCCTTAAATGAACTTGCTTTGCAGTTATTTTCCCAAAAGCTTTTAGGAACAAGCTGGTAGGGGAGATGGGTCTTGATCACACGAGGAGACGGAGCATTCACCAATTTATCAACTCCTGAAGAAGAAGAAGCAGAGTAGAAGACAACATTGGTCCAACAGCCTATATATTCAAGATCTAGGGCTGGATATCAAGGTAGCAATGCTTCCTGGCCTTACCAGAAGGCATAGGAGGTGGAGAGCAGATTTCTAAAAATGGGATCCGCACGTATATGGGGGCCCTGCGTGCCTTTTCCAAATCACCTTTGTTCAATACTAGATCCACAATTTCTTGCATCCATGTGGTACCTGAAAGCCCAGAGGACAGAAAGAATTTGGACAATCGCTTGGTGACAGTAAAACCTGCCCCCACCACCACCACCACTACAGTTCATGACAGTGGGCCCACCCCCTTATATACTGCCAATGTACTAAATTGTATAAATGGTGCAATATTAATATTAATCATTCAACAAATGCACTATTGCATGTAGCAACACAAATAAATATTCAATTTCATATGAATTAAAACAGCACTACCTGCACATGACAAAAAAATATCAGCGGAATTGGGGGGGGGGACCCAAGATTTGTGAAAATAAAAATAGTTTTTGGAAAAAGATCATAGAGTAAATGTTGTGGGAGGGGGAGGGAACTAAACAGCCCAGTGAGGACTTCGCATGCTCTTGCAAACAGGATATATTTTGTTGGAGAGTAGAAATGGAAAAAGAAGACTGAAGAATGGGGTTTCCTGAATGGAAGGATCATTGCATCTGAGGTCATCTAGAGAAGCTTAGAGAATACAGGACAGAAAAATGTCTCATGACTATCACAATTCCTTATTTTCCCATTCCTGTTTCATGCATTTTGAAATAGTAGTGCACAAATTAACAAGCAAGCCATTTACAGATAGTTTCCTATTGACAACCTTCAACCTTTTCACTTCTGAGACAGTTAATATGTTGAAAAGCAAAACCTTGAGAGCAGACTTTTTTAAAAAAAAAAATCAAACCTGTGTTCTATTTCTATAAAATGACTAGTTTTACATCTTTGAGAAGTATCATATGACGTTTAATCCATATAAACACTGATTTATGAAACCTGAGTGCCAGAATAGTTGGATCTAGTTTATCCTAGCGTGCATTATCAAAACAAGACTCTCTTGTGGGAAATCTACTTAACCCTGGAAGTACTCATGAAAAATCTACCGTTGGCAGACAATCCTTCAGCCAAAACAGATTCAAAAGGTGCAAGAAAAAATGCATTACTCTCAGTTTTTCAGCACATGCCATATGTCCCAGTTTTAAGAGCTGTTTGTCACATCTGAATAGAGTGACTGGCTTGTTACATTTTTGTGCCATCAGTGCTCAACTCTTCTCTTTATTATCCTGACGTTTGTTCTTGCCACCTTCCCTCTACTATATTGCCCCATAACATCTCACCTGCTTTAGGATAAGTTGAGATGATCAAATCATCTGGTCTTGCCTGAAAGTTTTCAATGGGATCCCATTGATTTGCAATAGGTTCCATCAGGGGGATTCCACGGACCAGCGTCAGCGGATACCTATAAAAGACATGTGAATTCTTGTGTAAAAGATCATTGTAGTCCTGGTTTTCAGTCATGATGCCTTTTCAGGATTGAAAATTGTGCAGTCCTTCTCTAAGTTTTCTGAAGTTATTCTCTCAGAGGAAAGCTGCCCTCGCTCCCTCTTGACTGTAGGCACCGTTTGCTGCGCAGCCCTTTTATTTCCTTCCAGAAACCTCTGCTCTCTTCTCATTAGTATTGCCTCAGGAGAGTTCAGCACTACGAAATTCTTTGCATTCTGTTATTTCAATGAGCCCAACCCATTGTTGGGCCCCAACTAGAGTGTCAGGATACAGAAACGCCCAGAGAGGTTGGACTTCTGAGTATTTAATCTCTGGGTGTTTTCATGAAGTCTTTTATTGAGCAATTAGCCTGTTACAGGATCTTTATAAGGGCTTCAGATTACACATATTACGAATCCTCTAGGTTTTTTTTTTTAAAACACAATTTTTTAATTGACAGATACCTAACATATGGAAGCAATACACATACACACCGCAAATTTTCCCTCCAGGGGTAGAGAACTCCTGGAGCCAGCCTCATAATAAACAAAGCATTAGTTCTAAGCTCCCATAGAACTCTCATTTCAAGATGAGTCTCCCACAAAGATGTTTTTTTGCATATTGGTCATAGAAGGCATGTCTTCCAGCTTGTTACTGACATTGAAAACAATATAAAGTCCAGCAGGGAAATGGTGGCCTCCATTTGAAAATAGAACAAAGTCTATTATGTAAACATTCTGGTTTATATGGATGAGGAACCAGACACAGGTCAACAATCCACAAGAATCAAAATAGCTTTCTTCCAACTCTCCTCTGTTAGGTGTACCATCCTTGTGGAAGGTACTGAATGTCACAAGACCAATATTTTCAGTCAACAAGCTCCTCAAGAGGGAAGACACCCTTAGAAGGAGCTCCAGAATAAGGCAGATATAGCAATAGTATCTGAACAAGTCCCAGTGTCTGGCTCTAGTTGTTATGACAATTTCCACATAGTGCCGAATGAAAACTACAGATAATTCTTGTTTAGCAATCACAATTGGGACTGGCAACTTGGTCAATAAGTGTGAACACGACTGTGTTTATGATCTTACATCAGCTTTCCTTTGCTTCATAGACCTGTGAAAGTCATAAACGCAAGGGATTAGTCAGAAAATTACTTTTTCATCACTGTTACAACTGTGAGCGGTTGCTAAATAAAGCAGTTGTTAAACACAGATTAACCTGTAAAAGGATAGGTATCAGTGATGGGCTTCTAGCAGCAGCCAGGTCCTATATATTCTATGTCAACAAGAGATATACACATACACAGTTTTTAGGATCTGATTGAGGTATGACATGCTTTTGAATTGCAGGCCTAGAGAAAAACGCAAAACAATTAATTAGTGAAACTTGAAATCAGCAATGTATGTACATTGCAAGTTACCAGTCTTACTAATTCTTTTGCATTCTTTTCTAAGTCAGCCACGCATAGCTTTACATATGGTCCTCATTTAATGACCATTTATTCAGCAACCTTCAAGCTCCATGCAGTGCTGAATGATTGGTAGTTATGACCAGTCCTTGAAGTTCCTGCCATTCCAGTGCTCCCATGATCATGTGATTGCCATCCAGACACGCAGCAACTGACCAGTATTTCCAACTGTCACAGTGTCCCATAGTGACATGATCTGCTGCTGGTTTCCCACAAACAAAGTCAATGGGGAAGCCAGTAGGAAGTCAGAAGTCATGATCATGTGAGGATCTCATTTAACAATGGTAGCTGGGGACTGCCAGAACTGCTGTTGCTAAGCAGCATGGTGATGTGACACTGCGCTTTACAACCGCATCATTTAACAATGAAAACTCTGGTCCTAATTATTGTAGCTAAGCAAGGACTATCTGCATGCATTTAAACATTTTTTTCCAGACTTGTATTTATTCTCAAAAACATTGTAAGTAAGCATCTCTTAATATCATATGATGTAAACCTAATAAAGGTGTATCCTAACAGTTATACACCTTCCTCAAAGTCCCTAATGATTAATTCTATCATATTCACCATTCTAGATCTATGGAAAAGAATTATGAAATTAGTTAGTATTTTATTTTCCATTCCTAGGCTGAAGAGATAACAGGTGACTGACTGATAGAGAAACCTTTGGCAGAGAAACTTTTGATCATGTTTTTTCTGCTGTTCTGCAATCCCAGCCAAGCCCTGATGCCAATGTAGGATTCCCATAATGCCTTTACTTTTCAGCACATTTCTTCCCCATAATTGCCCTGATTTCATCCAGCACCCATAAATTCTCATTAGTAGAAACTGCTCAATCCATCTGAGTTTGCAAGCCAGCCTTCTTCCAAATAGAAAACAACAGACTATAGTTTATCTTCAATAGCCACAAGATGTGTTAGCTCTTCTAGCATTTTTACTATCAGCCAAAGCCTCCATTATTCCATTACTCCCCTCCCCCTCTGATTTTAAATTACTTTTGGAAGTTTTTTAAAAGGTTTCCCACTCTTTTTGCTAACTCTGCATCTTCCTCTTTTCTTCTTATGATCATTATGTTCCAACCCTATTTCCAACTCCTCATCGGTAAAATATTGAGCTACAATAGGGAAGCAGAATTTGCAGGCAAAGCATTGGATGAAATGTGAATGAAAATAGCCACTCTGAGGATTGTACTTGCTAAGGACTGGAAAGGAAAAGACATGCCCACTGTTGAAGAATGGATTTTGATTGAATTAGCAGAGATGGCAAAACTGCTTTGTTTAGAGATAATGGATTATAGAGATAATGGATTAGACAGCTTTATAAGAGTCTGGAAGCCATTT
The DNA here is from genome assembly GCA_022577455.1 of Arizona elegans. Lineage (NCBI taxonomy): Eukaryota > Metazoa > Chordata > Lepidosauria > Squamata > Colubridae > Arizona > Arizona elegans. The sequence continues at coordinate 128,072,970 of JAKOOJ010000004.1, forward strand.
ATGGACTTTCTACGTATTAAATACAATAACAGATATTTAACAGAAGGATTTGAAAAGTAGTTTGGGTTAACCGGTTGACTCTTTTTTCCCCCATTTTATAATGTATATTATGATTAGATGTTGGATCGATTTAATTATTAGAGAACTTCTCATCTGGAGTATTTGTTTTTATATATAATATAGTGGCTTTTTGTTGTTACTGTACTTTTTGGAGTATAAAACGCACTCCCCACCCCCCCCACCCCCAAAGACGGTGGAAATGTTGGTGCATCTTATACACAGAATACAGCCATTTTTGGCCTCCCGAAGCCCTGCCCCATATGTCCCATTTTTGCAAAAAAACAGGCTCATTTTTCACAAAAATTGGGTGCACAGGTTTGGGAGGCCTGTAGGGTGCTCCTGAGGACCGGAGAGGCCAAAAACTTTTTTTTTCTTGCTTTCCTCTTGATGAGTCTTATACACCGGTCCATCTTATGGTCTGAAAAATGTATAAAATAAGAGTTTTATAATAGAACACGTCAGTGGGGCTCTGTCATCTAAATATTTATCAAATGGTTCTGCGGAAGTCTAGGACTCTGCAAGGACTTGAAGAGATGTAATGGGCTGCAAAAGTAACCTCAAAGAACAGGAGGAAGAGTTACTACTAAGGCAACAATCAGACAAAAGATATTTGAGCCCAGGACTGAAATGTACTTTGAGAAAATGTCTCAGATAAGACCCTTATATTACTCTTGAAGGAAGGTGGGGGGGGGGGATACATTCAGACTTGCAAGATTCCATTACTGTAACTGTGTAATAAAAATAGTATTAACAGTCACAACTTTGGTCTCCTAGTTCAGTCCGCCTTGAAGACTTGAATTAGATTCCGTGACAACAAAGGGGAAAAAATTCTGCAAGGGACTCAGTCTAAAAAAACTTGTTTTCCCCCCTATTGTCACTGATGTTACTGATGAAAGTACAGTATGTTAACTTATCAGCTGACACTCATAAGTCTTGCTCCTCAATCAGGGATTCTTGGATATTTTTTAAAACATTCCATAGCTTGGAAAAATTTGAAACTCCTGATCTAAAAAATAGAGAGGGAACCAATATTGGATTCCAAATCCCATGGATGGGAAATGTGATCCAAGATCTGAAAAGATACAGGCTCCCCCAGGCTTAAGTATGGCACCCAAAGCTTGCTTGTCCAAGCCTCTTGCCTCCTTGAGAATGTCACAAAGCACCAAGGGCTTTTTAGAGCAGAGGTCAGCAAGGTAAGAGCCATTCTAGGTAGGGTGTCACTCCCAGCACTGACCGCCTTGGAGGAGAGTCAGAGTTACTGCTCTGGACTGGGTGAACTATAACCAGAAAAGGTTCAAATATCAACAGTTATTGATTGTCCTCACTCAACACTCTTAATCTGATTAATAAATCAACCCATTTTTCCTGTTTATATAGTATGCCGATATATTTATTCACCTGAAGGTGGGTTCACACAAAGTACTAAGCCAAGGAAATAAAGCACAATTAAAAGTAATCCAACAGGTATTCAGTGATACATTAAGCAATAGTGAACACAGCTGCATTTCTTGCATTACTCTGCCTTGTTATGGGGCTCAAAGGGGAGGAGGACCAAGCCATCATTGGATTATGAACATGAGCATTCAATCCATCCTGAGGCTACCATGATCTATTTCAAAATAAAGGTAACAGAACAACAGAACAGAGTTGGAAGGGACCTTGGAGGTCTTCTAGTCCAACCCCCTGCTCAGGGAGAAAATTCTACACCATTTCAGAGAAATGGTTGTCCAATCTCTTCTTTAAAACTTCCAGTGTTGGAGCATCCACAACTTTTGGAGGCAAGTCATTCCACTGATTAATTGTTTTGTCAGGAAAGTTCTTCTTAGTTCTTGGTTGCTTCTCTCCTTGATTAGTTTCCATCCATTCTTCCTTGTCCTGCCTTCAGGTGCTTTGGAGCAGAGGTCTTCAACCTTGGCAACTTTTAGACTTGTGGACTTCAACTCCCAGAGTTCCTCAGCCAGCAAAGCTCCCAGAGTTCCTCAGCCAGCAAAGCAAAGCTGGCTTGAGGAACTCTGGGAGTTGAGGTCCACAAAGTTGCCAAGGTTGGAGACCCCTGCTTTGGAGAATAGTTTAACCCACCTCTTCTTTGTGGCAACTCCTCAAATATTGGAACACTGCTATCATGTCACCCCTAGTCCTTCTTTTCATTAAACTAGAGAAACCCAATTCCTGCAACTCTTCTTTATATGTTTTAGGCTGCAGTCCCCTAATCATCTTTGCTGCTCTTCTCTGCACTCTTTCTAGCGTCTCCACATCTTTTTTTACATTGTACTACGCGGCTCAACTGTTTCCTAAAAGCCATTATCTTTCTAGATGTAAAAGCAGCGTTGCTTGCTGTTTTTCTATTTCAGGGTGAAATCTTCACATGCCCCTGCAATACTCTTCCGCGCAGAACTCCTCGCAAGGTGGACTATTGTACTCGTTTTCCGGAATTGGCCGCCCTGTCAGTCATCGACAGGAAGACCCACCCCCGCTCCGCATCTCCCTAAAGCGGCAACCCATTCATAGATTCGTCGGCTTCTGGCGGAAAAAAGAAACCTGATTGAGGGCGGAAATGGCGTCGTAAGGGGCTGGTCTGGGCAAGTGGCGGCTGGAGTGAGGGCGGAAATGGCGTCAATGGCCGGGGAGGGGAGAACCAGGAAGAGAAGGCACGGTGCTTTGGGCGTGCGAGGCGCTGGAAGGGTGTGAGGGATGGTGCTCATTAAAGAGTTGTAAGTACTGGAGGGGCAGGGGTGGGTGAGGGGTGCGTGGAGGGGAGAAGGATTAATGGGAAGGTGGGAGTGGCTCATGAAAAGGGAGTAGGTAACTGAGGGTCGCAGGAGCCACTGTACAGGATTACCCCTCCCCCCCGTCTTTATTTGACTGTTTTATGTAGCACTTAACGGTTACATAGTCCAGAACTCTTTTATATTGTATTTTGGATGCTGTGAAAATATTATTAACCTTAGTTTAGAGCTGCCATTTGGATGCAATGGGCTCTTTGACTACTTTTGAGTTCAGAGTAGCACTCCCCCCCCCCCCCCCCCCCCTGTTTTCTGAACAGCCTCAACTGAAAGGTCGGATTAAAACTTCTTTATTCCTAGCCAGCATGCCTCTGGTGTCTCACAACTTCTGAAAGCACCACAATTCTTCCAGCTTCTTTCCTGCTCACAGATGGCATCCAGTTGAGGAGACTAAGAATAAACACACTGCCACACAGCCAGTTGTCTGCGACTTTGAACTGACTCATTCCTTGTTTCCAGAGAAGAGATTTTCTTCTTAATTACCGGCCTCCCAACATCAATATATTTTTTTTACTAATCTTCAGTAAGAAACATAGGAGAGGTCGCTAGGGAGTATCACAATAGTTTCTTGGCTGCCTTTTTTTTTCAATCTAGAAACTGCTGTAGTTTAGGAATAGATTTAACGGAACTTAATTAGAATAAACCCAGACATTTGCAAATGTGTCACCGCAAATCATGCTTAGACAGTATTGGGGAAATTTTGCAACAGATTTTTCTTTGCTAACATGTCAGGACAGATAATAGCAAGAAATCTTAAGAGAAAAGGTGTTTGAGATAACAAGAATGAAACTCTACTTTTCTGTTTCATCTTAACCAAACAATAGAATCTCAAAGGATTTTATATAAGGAAGATTGAAGTCCTGGCATTTGTCCCATTCCACTCAATGGTTTTGGTTCCGAATAATATGTATTCAGTTGTATTTTACAATAGAAATTAGCAACTTGTGACTCCCAGATGATGTTGAATTGTATTTCCCATCAAATCAGTTATTGGCTATTTTTGGTTGGAGGTTTATAGAAGGTGGAATCTAATTTAGTGAGAGTTGAGCCATAATTTCTGACCCCTGTTTTTATAATAACTAATATTCTTCACCGTTCTCAGCCAGGGTGGATATATCACACATTTCACTTAACAGATATGTAAAGTGTGATTTACACACAGTTTATTAATTTAGATGTATTGGTTTTGATTTAGTATTGCATGAACTCAGCCATTGTTTATAAACCATGATTTGATTTAGCATTTTATGTGAATTCAGCAAATTTTACATTACTCAGTAGACTATGATTAAGCAAACAGTGTGTGATCTTAGTCTGAAATGTGGTTCAAGAACCCCTGGGGAGAATCCTCTAGATCCTCTCATGGCTCTGCAAAATCAAAATTGTGGAGAGAAAAAAATTGAGAAATCTTGCTCTAGTTGACAAAACAATAACGTTCAACATTCACTCCATAATCTTATGTTGATTGTAGGAACTGCTGTCATGGTCGTCTCTATGGAAAAAACAAGATGTTCTGAATACAGTTAATTTTAGGGATATATTTGTATTGCTTTCATGCTCAAAAGTCTATCTAAGTTGACTCAGGCTAGTGCATGGGAGGGCCAACAGGAAATACCAATATTTTGTGATAGATTAGACAATTAAAAAAGAAATCCCAGAATAATGCACTAGCGCCCACCTCTTTATCATGTCCAAGAAATCCACATGAAAATAGTTATGAAACCACTAAGATTCAAATTGGACTTTTCCTTTATTCTGTGGGCTCATAAAGACTAAAAACTTTTTTGGCAATAACTTTGTTCCTGCCTGGTTGATAATGTGGATTGCTAATTAGGAGCTTAGCTTGCTTGTGGACTTCTGTTGTGTTTTCTGAATGTTATTATTGCTATCTTGTCTGCATCATTTTTAACTTTGTTTTTGGTCTATATTTGATATTTTGCAAGCTGCCCAGACTCTCTTTTTGAGCCGGGTGGCCTTAACACACGTAATAAATATTTAAACATGCATGATTCAAATTGCAAAGTTTTCAATGATCTGTTGTGCTTCTTAGCAAAAGAAGACACAATTTCTGGTCCACAAATACCTAGTCATTTGTCCTCTCAAAACCCTAAACAAGTGTATTATTTACTACTATTAAAAAACCCTTGGGGCAACAAGTTTCCTAAGCTGATGTGGAAGTAAAATGGGGATAATTTATTCTTTCTGTTATTTTATTGTTATTTGGTATTTGTAATCTTTTTTTGTCCTTTTCCTTAAGTCACATGGCAGTTAGATGGCCTTGCAAATCTGATAAGCAAAGAGAAGTGACCAGCTTAGTTTATGATAATTCTGCAAATAAGCCTCCTGCTCAGAGTATAATAGAAAGCAATTGTGTTCTACATATATGTTCATAATTGCTTTGAGATTTTTTTAATGGGAAGCAATGTGTAATAATAATGTCCATTAATTAAACTGTAGGATCCAATATAAATTGCTTTGTAACTTAATATAGTTATGGATTTTATCCATTGAACATAGTCACATCCTTTAAAATGTTTCCAGATGGATAGCTTCTAGTGCTAGCAATCAAAATTGTACGTAACTATTTCTATGTAGCAATTTAATATTTTCCTCATGACATTTTAATGCAAAAAAGGGAGGGGGCTTAAAGGGGAGTTAATGATAAAAAAGGTAAAAAGACTGTAAAATTCTGTGGCTGAAACAAAATGATTTGAAAGGTCCTTATCTCAGGTCTCTTTATGCAGAAAAGATGAGAATAAATATTCAAGTGATTAATGGGAATATCTATTGCAGGCGAATCAAAAGGATCATGTCCTTTTAAAGATTTTTTTTTCTTGCGAGATCTAAGAAACAAACTAAAAATAAAAATCTAATCTGAATGTGTTCCATCTGGTCTGGTAAACAGACTTGTGGAGAATCCTTCATAGCTTGGATAATTCAGTGTATTTTCTAAGTGATCACAGTTGAGCTGTTGGCAAAATATAGCAATGGGACTTAGACTTGGATCCCACTTCATAGTGCTTTATAGCACTCTCTAAGCAGTTTACAGAGTCAGCATGTTACCTCCAATATCTGGGCCCTCATTTTACCGGCTTCAGAAGGATGAACTTTGAGCCCATCAGGATCAAACTCCTGGTTCTATTCTACCTAAATATTGTATTTGTGTGAGTATATTCATGTACTCTCTTTATGTAGCAAAAAGTAGTGGTGGGAGGGATTGAAAATTGGAAAAATCTAACTATTTTCCTTCTCTTTCTTTTCCTCCCCTGCAACAAAAAAAAAAAAATCCAGTCGGGTGGTACTACCTTGCTCCGTAGAAGAGGTGAGTTATAAATCTTGCCCTGAGGGAATTCCCCAACCTTCTTAGCCCCATTGATAAAAATTGTGGGTACTGTTGGGCTCCTATAAAATGGTCCAGAATTAGCTACACTCTGCTTGCTTTGCCTTCCACTCATGAATAGATATCAGTATTCTTTCCTTTTCCTCAGGGGGAAACAAAATTTTAACACACACACATACACACAGAGTGTCTTTTTGTCATCTTCAGTATCAAGTGGGACAATTATTTTCCGTGGCTGAGGCTAGTAAGAACAACACCGGTGGTGGTGAAGGAATCGAGGTGCTGAAAAATGAACCCTACCAACACGAGGGGGAGCAGGGGCAGTACACGCACAAGATTTACCACCTTCAGAGGTAAGAATCATCCTGGGTGTGGACAGATGATGGTGATGCTGGATCTGAAGCCTTCCCTTGCTTCTTTCTCACAGTAAAGTTCCAGGATTCATCAAGATGTTTGCCCCAGAGGGGTCCCTTGTTGTCCACGAAAGAGCCTGGAATGCCTATCCTTATTGTCGGACAGGTAAGCCTGCAGGAGGTGAAAAGAGGCATCTTAAAAACTTTTTTTAAAAAAAGGCATCTTTAATATTGACAAAAATAATTATTGACCAGCATGGTGTCTCTTCAGTTCTGTAATTCACATAAACATTCAGACTTCCATATTTCATTGAATAAGGCAATTTTATTTTGGGTAGTCTTCAACTTACAACCACAACTGAGCCCAAAATTGATGTTATTAAGTGAGAAATTTTTTAAATGACTTTTGCCCCATTTTATGACCTTTTTTTTTTGCCACTTTTGTTAAGTGGCAAATGTGGCAAGTTGTTAAATTAGTAACACAGTTACTAATTGTGCTGTTAAATTAGTAACACAGTTATTAAGTGAATCAGGTTTCCCCACTGACTTTGGTTGTCAGAAGGTTGCAGATGATCACATGATCCCAGGATATTCCAACCGTCATAAATGTGAGTCAGTTATCAAGCATTCAAATATAAACCACATGATCTGGGGGTTGCTTCAACAATCAGAAGTGTGAAAAATGGTTGTCAGTCACTTTTTTCAGTACCGTTGTAACTTTGAATGGTCACTAAATGAACTGTTGTAAGTCAAGGACTACCTGTACATTCCCAAATAGGCAGTAACTTGGTAGAGGACTCAGGGAGCACCCATTCATCATAACCTTGCTTGCTTGGAGGATGGAGTTTGGCATAATTTGCCAACAGATCTCCATTTATTATTATTGCTGCATGTAATCTGAAAATACCAAAGATATACAAAATTGGTCAGACTGCAATGGAGCATTTAGAAGGGCATGAGATCATTCCTGTTATATTCCCTGATTCACTTTCTAGATTGTTAGCTTCACATGAATATGAGTCTGCTAATTCTCAATAACTTGGATTGGCAACCTGTGGCCTTTTTCAGATGCACTTGCCTAAAAAAAAAATTAAAAAAATCAACAACTTGAATTAAATGCGTAATAAAAGTTTTAGCCTAGTTTTTAAAAAAGGAAAGAAAAGTGCCCAATTCTGTAACCCAGAAGAAAAATCAAAAATCCAGGATCTGAATCATATAACCTATTCTCTTGGCATCATCCGTCAGGCCACTGGGCCCTGAGCCCTCCCCAAAAAATTAAATGCAATGCTTAGACACAAAAGCATTCTCCATTTTGACCTTTTCAGCTCTGATGCCTGCTTGCTGGGTGCTGGATTCTAACATGACAGTTTGAGTCATGCAACATTATTACTGGACTTTTATTGTTGGGGAAGAATAATAAGATGCAATTTAGCAAGATTTTCTGTTTTGCTTTGCCATACTAATATGCCTTTTGTCTTTATTTTGTCTTATTTTGGCCTCATCTACTGCAGTTATTACGGTAAGTGACTTCTGAAATGAGTAGCTCTAAAAGGGGGCATTTTCCCTGGTTATTCCTCCCCATTCACAAAATATCCCTAACCTTGTGAGCACATTTGTTTCCTCTAATACAGCCATCCCCAACTTTTCGGGTTGTGCGAACCTCTGGCAGCGGGGTGGGTGGGTGGGAGAGGGGACAGTTTCACACGCTCTCTCGCTGTTTGGCCAAATGGAGCTTCGCGTGCTCGTTGCCCATTGCATAACCCGGTTCCCAATGGGCTGCTCTAATACTTTCCTATGGGGTTTATCAGTTCTATGAATTAAATCGTTACAGTCAATTCATAGTTGTACAAATTGACTCAGAGGACTTCAAGGTAACAACATATCCCTGTCAAGTGCTGTATGACCTTTGGTGTATGCAGGTTCTATTGTCAGCACCAAGAATTCTTGTAACCTTGTTTCCTTTTTTTTCTTTGGTAGAACGAATATATGAAGGATGATTTCTTCGTCAAAATTGAAACATGGCACAAACCGGATTTAGGTGAACAAGAAAATGTAAGTGGAAGCCTGCAAATCTAACAGATTGTTTGTCCTAAGAATTGAGGTGCCTAAATCCTACCGAATTCTGTTCTTTACAAAGAGCCCTCGACTTGCAGCCATTTGTTTAGTGACTATTTAAAGTCATAGAGTCACTCAAAAAAGTGACTTATGACCATTTTTCACACTTACAAAATCCCTATGGTTATATGATCAAACTTTGGACATTTGGCAACTGAGAAAGGTTTATGATGATTGTAATGCCCCAAGGTTATGTGCAACCTGACAATCAAAGTCAATGGGGAAGCCAGATTCACTAAACGACCATGTTACTAACTTTAACAATTGTGTGATTCACTTAAGAACTTAGGCAAGAAAGGTCATAAAATGGAGCAAAATTCACTCTGTCTTGCTTAGCAATAGAAATTGTGGGCTCAATTGTAGTTGTATGTCAAGGACTACTTCTATAGGCAATTAGATCTTGTATTGCTGGACTCAAGTTTTATTACCCAGAAATATAATCGTGGTTAATCAGTGATTAGGGAACATTCAGAACATCACAGGCTAGTTCTGGGTTGTACTGTTAGCTTCCAGAAAACCTTTGGAACAATTGAGTCATTGCAGTTCAGGGAATTCAGTTTTACGTATCCCTATCAGCATTTATTTTCATGTCTGGCTAATTATGTAGAGAGGTTTTGAATTGTTAAGATTGTGTGCTTATTGTGGCTTACTGTGACATGGGAAATTAAGCTGTAAATAAATTTTACAGCTTTAAAGTTTAAATGAAGTTTAAATAAAATTTAAACTTCATTTAAAGGTGTTTTTTTTTTTTTGAAAAAAACAACTTTTGACTTACATAACTCTGTCTTGGTTAGATGCATGGAAAAGGCTTTATAGCAAACTATGGTTGAATCAAAAAATCATGAATACTTGCCCATATTATACTATATTTATAATCAGTGAGCCAACAAAAACAGTTTCTTTTTTTTAAAACATTTTTTTTTTATTTTAAAACAAAGACAAAACATAAAACCATCATTATTCCAACAATTACAGACAGTGTATCGATCAGTTAACATCCTTTTGTGCTCAATCCCATCTTCAAAATATCAATATATGACCAAAGCTTATTTTTCATAAAGAAGAATTTCACATATTTTATCTTAACTTCCACTTCATATTTCATATTTCATCTCCATGTTTTATTATCTATCCATTGATAAAACAAATCCCATATCAAATAATACTGTTTATCTTCCTGTTCTCTTATTTCAAATGTCAATTTACTCATTTCAGCACAGTCCATCATTTTCTTAATAATTTCTTCATCAGTAGGTATCTTCTCTCTTTTCCAGTTTTTGGCAAATACAATTCTAGTCGCTGTTAAAACATTCACAATTAAATATTGCAATTCTCTATTATATGTCTCTGGTAAGATCCCTAATAAAAATATCTCTGGTTTAAAGTCAATATGTCTCTCTATCATTTTTTCCAACCACATGTGTATCTTAGTCCAATATCTCTTAGCTTCTACGCATGTCCACCACATATGGTAGTATGATCCTGGAGTCTGATGACACTTCCAACATTTCTCCGATTTATTCTTGAACATTCTGGCTATCCTCGTTGGGGGTAAATGCCACCTGTAAAACATCTTATACAAGTTCTCCTTATATGCTGTAGACATTGTCATTTTATGGGTATGCGACCACAATTTTTGCCATTTCTCTAAATCAATACCGTGACCAAAGTTTTTCCCCCAAGCTATCATTGATTCTTTAACTTGTTCTTCTTCCAATTTTACCTCTACAAGTATCCGTATAATTTTTTAATTACATGATCATCAGAACCCATTAAAATCTTATTTAAATTAGTCAAAACATTATAAAAACTTACTTGTTTGAGATCTTCTTCATATCTAGAATGTATTTGCATGTATGAAAACCAATCCATCTTACATCCCTAATCTTCTAATTCTTGCTTTAAGTTCACCCTTTTCATCCAATAATTCACTATATCTAACAATTTGTTCCCTTTTAAATACTACTGAATATGAAAAAGCTTCAATTGTAGATACCCAGACTGGAATCTTCAAATAATAATGTTTTTTAACCTTCTCCCAGTTCAACAATAAAGTTTCTCGTATCTTAGCTTCTAAAATACCCCTGTATTTTTGTTCCTTTATACCATAAAAAGCATGCCGCCCCATCAACAAATCATGTCCCTCCAAATTCAATAATCTGGTATTTCTCAAAGTTATCCATTCTTTAATCCACATCAAACTTGTTGCTTGATAATAAAGTTCCAAATTAGGTAAGCCAAAACCACCCCTCATTTTAGCATCTTGTAACAACTTTAATTTTATCCTCGCCTTCTTTCCCTGCCAAATATATTTAAACATCATTTTACTCAAATCTTCAAAAAATTCCTTACCCAACCTAATTGGAATTGTCTGGAATAAATACAAAATTCTAGGCAAAATATTCATCTTGATAGCTGAGATCTACCAATCAAAGAAAGCTGCAGATTTCCCCATTTCACCAAATCTTGCCCTATCTGTTGCTTAAGCTTGTTATAATTATTTTCTTTAAGTGTGCTGCATCTTGCGGTCAAATATATCCCAAGTATTTTACCTTATTTGTGACCGGCATCTTTGATATTTCCATCAGTTCCTCTTTTTGCTTTTTCAATATATTTTTAGTCACTATCTTCATTTTGTCTTTATTACTGTTTAAGACAGCTACTTTCCCAAACTCTCCAATATTTTCTATCAGTTTATTTATTGATGTTAATGGTTCTTCAATAATAAAGACCAGGTCATCTGCAAAAGCAGTCATCTGCAATTTATATTCTTCTTTTCGAATTTTCATACCTTTTATATCTTTTTCTTCTCTAATATTTCTATTTAAAACTTCCAATGTCAATATAAACAACAGTGGGGACAGCGGGCATCCTTGTCTAGTACCTTTTTCTATCTCAATAGAATCAGTCAATTTTCCATTTATCATTACTTTTGCCATCTGCTTAAAGTACATAGCTTCAATTGCCTGAATAAATTTCCTACCAAAGCCCATCTCTTCCATTTGGAGAATCATAAATCGCCAATTTACATTGTCAAAAGCTTTTTGTGTGTCTAAGAATATCAATGCCATTTGCTTTTCAGGATTTGCTTCATAATATTCTAAAGTATTCAGAATTATTCTAATGTTGTCTCTAATTTGTCTTTTTGGAAGAAATCCATTTTGATCTGTGTGTATAAAATTATCTAAATATCTCTTAAGTCTTTCTGCCAATATTGAAGCAAAAATTTTATAATCTGAATTTAGCAGGGATATAGGCCTATAGTTTTTGATTTGTTGTGGGTCTGTATCTTCTTTGTGAATCAATGTAATATATGCCTCAGTCCATGATTTGGGTATTTTCTACTTTATCATCACTTCATTCATAACTTCCAGTAATGGGAGACTTAAAGATTCTTTTTTTTTATTGAAAAAGTTTTTCAAATACAGATTTTCCCCCTTTTTTCTCCCCCCCTCCTCCCTAACCACCCCTCACCACCCCTCCCCCTGTGACTTCTTCAAAATAAAATCCAAATTCATAACAGATTATATAATACTTTACCATCCCCTTACTCCATCCCCCAAATACTGACCCTTTCTTTCTAATAGTATTATTATATCCCCCTTTTACTATACATTTCAAAATAACATTCTACTATAACATTATGTAATAACTTCTAGTTTAACATAATAATATTATTATAACTCCCAATTTAACAATAATCTGCCCTTTTTCTCCTCCCCATACATATATCTCTTAAATCAAACCTCTTATGTATATTAATATAACATTTCAAAACAACCTTCCACTTTAAGTATATAATAAATCCTAATTTAACGTTTAGTCTTTTGTGTATAATAATATAATATTTCAAAGCAGCCTTCCACTATAAAACTATATAATAAATCCTAATTTAACATTTATTCAACTCATAGTCTGTCCATTTCCTCCACTCCCATAAATATATCTCTTAAACATCCCTTTTCTTAAACTAAACAATCAATAAACTAGCCTGTCTCCACCCACTTTCCTACAAAATTTCCATACATAACAATTCTTAATATCTTTATTCTTCTGCCCGCCTTACTAAAAAAAAAATCCCTTAGATAAATAAAATCAATAACTTTAAACTTGTAATCATATAATGTCTTCTGTAATATCTTTCAACTAGATTGTTAACTCCATCACCCATATTAGGGTAACATGACATCCTAATTCCAACAGAATGTTCGGAATCCACAGTTATCATCTGCCCCCATCAATAATAAATATCTTCATGTATATAAAAAAAAAGAAAACAACCACCCGAGTGACATTATAATTGTATTCCATATAGTATCTGTAGTAGTGGCTTTCTTCAAGATTATTAATTCCAACCATCATAATGGGGTAGCAACCAGATCTTCTGCGTGCCCCAACGTAGCTCTCTTGCCATATAACTCAACATAAACGTAATACATTTATCAAAGAATCCAAAATAGATAATTCCAATCCAACAGTTTAAGACCCTTTTCACATCCCAAAAATATGGCATTGCAGAGATCTGTCACTCTCCTCAGGATAATATTAACCAATACTTCGCCTCAACTGTCTTTTCATGTATTCAATCATCTTTTAGATAACTGGCTTCGCTGTTGCCTAGTTTAAAAATTTTTGTTTTTGTGAGACCTATTTCTTTTTTTCTTGACTTTTTGTGGGTTTGATCTCCATCCTGGTTTCCTTTCTATGAGTTGTATATCAACTGTTCGGTTTTCATTCTGATCTATAACTTGATCTTGTTGGTTTTGCTTTTGTGGCTTAGATCGCCATTCATGTTTCTTTTCTATAAGTTGTGTATCAACTGATTGATTTCCATGTTTGTCTGTGACTTGATGAGTCATCACATTAGAATCCAACACCGCTTCTCTCTTATTTATAGGTAGTCCAACTGAAACATCTAAAGGATCCAAAGGCAATTCATCTACCAAGACCTCTGTAGCTCGATGTTTTTCCATTATTTCCATCTCCTTCTGCTTATCTTGTGTTGTGCATGAAGATGTTGAACTCATTTTCAAAGTCTTATAATAAAATTCTTCCGCTTTTTCAACAGTATTTAATTGGTATCTTTTTCCTTGATATCTCAATATTATTCCAACTGGAACATCCCACCTAAATAAAATATTTTGTTTTTTAAGCTCAGTCACCAGGAATCCAAATTTCTTTCTATCTACTAGCATCTTAGGCGGTAGTTCTTTATATATCCAAATCTTTCTTCCATACAGTTGTAAAGTAGAATTAAAAGATTTTTGCACAATATCATTTCTTATTTCTTTGTCTGTAAAATAAATCACCACATCTCTAGGCAGTTGCCTTTGCTTTGCAATCCAAGAATTTACTCTGTAGACTCTATCAATCCTGCAAAATACTTCCTCAGGATGAACCTTTAAAATCCCAGCCAGAATTTCAGCAGATATTTTCCTTAAATCATCCCTATTATTTTCCTGTACTCCTCTCATTCTGATCGCAAATTCTGTGAACCTGTGTTGCATCATTAAAACTTCTTTTTCAATCCGTTGTTTTATATTTTCTACATTGCAAGTCTTATGATCAACTTCCATTTTAAATTTTTCTTCTGAGCTATTGTCTGGAGTATTTATCAAATCATTTTCAATTCTTTGTATTTTATTATCCAAATTATAAATCTTGTCATCAACTTCCTCCATTTTAGACTCTTAATAGCTTAATATTATCATCCATCTTTATAAATAGTTCTGTAAAGGCATCAGTCACTGTTATAATCTTTTGTTTCAAATTGTCATACTTTGATTGTATCAATTCTTTAATTTCCTGCTTGAATTTTTCAAGATTCTGGTTCACAATCTCATCCCTTCTTACCATCTCCTCCAAGAGAAATTCAAGTTAAAATCATTTTTCTGAGTCTGTAGGTTTGAAACTTGTTCACATAGTTTGTAAATGGGGGAATCCCCCCCCCCCGCTGCTTGTTTGTCTGGCTTTGTTAGTTTAAACGCCATCCTTCCACACAGACAAACTCTATTTTAAGAAAAGAAAGCTTCTTTCCAAACAAGATCAATATCAAATCTCCAGGAAGAAAGAAACATAAAAGTAAAACTTTTTCTTCTCAATTGTAGCCAGCAGTATTTATTCCGCTACTTTGTGGCTTGTTAAACTATTGAAACGGAAGGACTTTCTCTTTCAGCTTTCCCTTCTCAAGCCTCGGCAGTCGCCATTTTAAATTTCTTTTTTCCTTTCTTCAATATCATTTATAAAGTCAATGAAAATACTTGCAGTTTAGGGTCCTAGGTCCAGATCTCATCCTCTTTGATTAAACAATCTGTTAATTTTCATTAAAAAGCTTGTTCTCGTCACCTGGCTCTGCAAAAAGGCAGAGGTCTCCCAAAGCCCAGAGCGGCGGCGAGGGAAATAGGGAGCCTCATCTGCTTCGTCCCCAAGAGTAAAAAAAAAACTCTGGGGGCTTCGCAGAGAGCTCTACCTGCTCTCACCTGCTCTGTCTCACATTTCCTTATGGAAATGGAGTTTTTCGAGCCGCCTTTCAGATGTAAAGGCGGCTCTTTACAGGCGACGGGGCTGGCGGTCCCGAGGGACCGTCTGGCAGCAACAGAGAGCAAACAGGAAGTCGGAGACTTAAAGATTCTTGTAATGCCCTATAATATTGAACAGGTAAACCATCTGGCCCTGGTGCCTTTCCATTCTTTTGCTTCTTAATTGCTTCTGTTAGTTCCATCATCATTATGTTCCCCTCCAACATCTCCTCAATATCTTTGGGAATCCGAGGTAATTTTGCTTCTTGTAAGTACCTTGCCACTTTTCCCTCCTCTATCATCTCTCTCTTGTAAAGTTGTCTATAATATTCTTGTATTGTTTTTCCCAATCCTTTGTTTCCAAATTTACTTTGCCCTTGATCATCAATTAATTGTGTTATTTTTCTTGATTCTCTTTCTTTTTTCAATTTATATGCTAGCAATCTTCCTGGTTTATTCATATTTTCAAAGTAACTCGGTTTAGCGCTTCTTATTTTTTGGGCTAATTCTTCTTTCTCCAGTAAGTCCATTTTATGCTTTATTATGTCCATTTTCATTTTTACATCTTTCTTATATGGATCTTTCTGGAGCTCCTTTTCAAATCTCTTATAGTCGTCAATCAATATTTTAGAAGTTTGTCTTTTCTTCACATTTCTTTTCCTTGTATAGTCCATTAAGCCTCTGGCATAGGCCTTCATTGTATCCCAAAGATTTTGTGCCGATGTATCTTCTTTCTTATTCTGCTTGAAAAAAAAACCAACTCTCTCTCCATTTTCTGTACAAAGTCTTTCTCTTTTAATATTGTATTATTTAAAGTCCATCTGGATTTTCTTTTTTGACCTTTCCAGTAGCTATCATAGGATTGTGGTCAGCCCATAAATTTGTTTCTATTTCCACATGTTCTATATTCAAAGTCAAATTCATTGTTGTCCATATCATATCTAGCCTAGACCAAGATGAATGTCTATCAGAATAAAAGGTATGTTGTCTATTTTTCCCATTTCTGTCTTTCCAGAGGAAGTTTATTTCCTCTGTCATCTTAAAAAAGGATTTCGATAATGTCTTTCTATTATGTCTTACTGTTTTATGTGTTTTATAGTCCAGGTTTTCATCCACTATTCCATTAAAATCACCCATCATACATATATTATCATATTCCATTTCAATTATTTTCGTGTGTAATTTTCTATAAAGATCACTTCGGTTGTTGTTTGGAGCATTTATTGCTATCAAAAGAATTTTCATATTATTGTCAATTATCTCCACCATCAGAATTCTACTTTCTGCATCTGCATATATTTGCTCCGCAGGTATTGCATTTCTAATGTATTTTTCTAATTTTTAATCTCTTTTTACTTTGTGAAAAAAAAAGTTCTTCCAAGTTTTGGTTGTATCAATAATTGTTCATGTTGCTTTTTAATATTATTTCTTGTAGACAAATTATGTCAAATTTTAATTTCTGTAGTTTATAAAATACCTTTCTTCTTTTAACTACTGAGTAAAGTCCATTTATGTTTATTGAAATTAATTTCCTTTCTTCCATGTTCATACTTTATATGTAGATTTTTTTGCTCTAGTTGATCTTACTTTGTTGAAGGCAAAACTTCCCTCTGCATAGTAGGCAACAGACCGGACAGCAAAGAAATACGTTGCTGGTTAAACACACAGATACTCACAGACTCTGAACAGTGAAAAAAAAACATTCTTTACTCTTAGTGAAAAAACAAACTCGGTTTCTCAAAACAATGATAACACGTCTTCGAATAATCACTCTCCAACACAAAACATAGTTTGCTTACAGTTTTCAGTCACACACAGTCCCTCTCAGGAGATCAATCATCAAATAGCAGGAGCAAGAGCTCCTGGGCTTCCTGTCTACTTTTATGGCTGCCTGATCATAGCACAGCCAATCATTCTTCTTATACCATTTAAAGTCACAAACATAGTTTTTCTATATATTACCTACCCAACCGTCGGATAAATATCCAACATACTTCACGTTGTTCCTTGTATTCCACAATCCCACCTACAGTGCCTTCTGATGTTTCAATCATTGTCAATTCCTCTTCTCTAAATTCTATTGGCACTACTGCAACTTGGGTTTCCGTTTCCATTTCGACTTCCTTTTCTTTGAGAAATTTTTCATGGAAGGCTCTCACTTTGTCAACTGTATCTAGCCTATATCTTTGAAATTGTCACGTTAAAATTAACCCTTCTAGTATCAACCATATGTAGTTGATTCCTTTTTGAATTAATATTTTAGTCAAAAATTGATATTCTCTCCTCATCTTTCTTACTTTTCTTGGTATTTGTTTCAGAACCACTACTTCTTTCTCCTTGTTTCAAGCTGGTTGTTTCAAGGTTTTTTCTCTAGCCACCTGAAGAATTTGTGCTTTGATCGATTTCTTGGTAAATCTTATATGTACTTCTCATGGCAACTTATTATGCATTGCATATCTAGCGTACACTCGATATATCTCATCCACACCGTCCATCATCTTCTCCTTAGTGGTTTCTAATGCTTCAGCCAGCATCTCAATCATAATATCTGCCAAATTCTTTCCCTTTTCTTCTTCCACATTTTGAAATCTAAGAGAAAATTCTGCTTTCTCCATTTCCCATCCAATTAGTCCATTCCTTTCTTGTTCAACTTCTCCCAGTTTATTATCTATATCTTTCATTTTTTCCTCTTTTTGATCATCCTTTTTCTCTAGTTTTTGCAACCTTTCTTCATATTTCGACATTGTTTGCTGAATGCTGACCACTTTTTCATCTGTCTTAAGTAGTTGTTTCTCCATCCTTTGGACTTTTTCATCTGTCTTAAATAGTTGTTGTTCCATCCTTTGGACTGTTTGAAGAATCAGTTGTATCGATGTATCTTTATCTTTCTCCTGTTGAAGCATTGTCTGAATGGTACGTTGTCCTCCAGATGGAGATGAAGAGGGCGTGGTTGAAGCAGCTCCCACTATCGCAACTTTTCTGCTCATTCAGTGGTCAACAAAAACCAAAGTCAAAAAATAACAAAAAATACCAAATATAAAAAAAGAAAGGAGGAAAATAGAATAAAACAACTCTTCAGGTTCTTCCAAACCCTAATCCATTAAATGTGAATAAAAAGAGGAAGAAGAAAAAAAGGAAAAAGAAAAAATAACCCAGCCAAAATTAAAAAGAAAAAATAAAATAAAAATCAAAGGTCAAAAATCAGCAGTCAATCTTCAGGTTCTTAAGTGCCTTAATCCAATTCGGTTATATAAAAATAACAAAACAAAGAAGATCCATCAAACACATTTATACCGGAAAGCATATGGAGAGTTATCTCTTAGCCAAGCCACAAATAAGAAAAATGAAAATAACTGCCAAAAGAAGTTCCTTCTGTAGTATTTCTAGACTCCTACTTCAAATAAATCCACCAAGAACACCTGTGTAAACAATACAGATAGTTCCGTCTTCCTCAGATATTCTCTTTATATTCTTATCAGCCTAGAAGTTCAGAGTCTCTAAGTTATAGCTACAACATATCTCTCAACTTGTTACTTGTATAAACATAGCATCAAAGTTTCTTTTCCAGCAGATGGCAGCACTGCACACTCTCCTGTCTTTCCTGCACTTTAAAATCCAAAGCTTCTTTGTTAAAAATTAATAAAAAGTTTCAGAAAAAAGAAAAAAGAGGAAAGGCTTCAGTCACAAAGAATCAAATCAAAATCCAAAAAATCATTTTAAAAAGACAGGGCTCAAAGGATTACCAGTATTAGCCTCTTCTCTTTCAGTCCAGTCCCAGTCAATAGTAAAACAAAGCTAAACTTTAAAGTCCTTCAAATTAAGTATTTGGGTATTAAAAAAACCATTCCAAGTTAAATTCACCGCTTAATTTCCTTTACTCTCCAAGTCTCTTATCCCTTCTTCACAGGTGTTCTTTGTATTAATTTAAAATAAACCTCTCTCACCACATTGATTCACTGTCTTTCTTCTTTCTCTTCCTGGAGCTGTCCCAACCTCGGCAGCCGCAATGGCTGCAACCCCACTGCGAGAAAAAGGGCTTTCCTGGATCAACCAGGGACTTTGCGGTTTCCCTGGGATCGTCAGGATGTGCCCTCCACTACCACAGTCAAAACTAGACTGTGGGGTCCAAAAATGACCGTCCAGCAGCGGGGCTATCGGTGGGGATCCTGGAGCCCCAGAATTTCCCGTCCATTTCATCGCGACGCCAGCGACGCCCCCCAAAAACATAGTTTCAAATTGGTTGGGTGTTCCGATACCATGATTATTTGATCTATATATAATTAACCTGAGCAAAAACCAAAATAATTTGTTGGTGCTTCATGTGGCCGCAGGGTGATCCATATCTAGATCTTATCAAACTGTAAATTATGGAAATGGGAATTTATTATTTTTCATTTAAAATATTTAATGATGATTTCTTAAATTTTCAATTAATGAACAGAGAAATCATATTTTAATTATAATTAACATTCAATAGCAATAGCATTTAGACTTATATACCGCTTCATAGTGCTTTACAGCCCTTTCTAAGTGATTTACAGAGTCAGCATATTTCCCCCAACAATCTGGGTCCTCGTTTTACCCACCTTGGAGGGATGGAAGGCTGAGTCAATCTTGAGCTGGTCAGGATCGAACTGCCGGCAGTCAGTAGTCTGCAGAATTAGCCTGCAGTCCCACGTACTTCTTTTTGGAATGCAATTCTAGGCCGCCAGTCTGTAAAAGTTGCCTTGCTTTATTATGAGGTGTGAATTCAGTTACTGTCTAAAATATCATCAGTACAGTATGTATAAAACATAATTAGAAGTTTTCCGGAATCATTTGTCTTTGATATTGTTAGAAACTTCTGAAATTGTAATTTCTCCGTTGCAGGTCCATGGGCTGGATGCAGATACTTGGAAAGATGTGGAAGTTGTTCACATAGACATTGGTGATCGAACACAAGTATCAGATGATGTAAGAAGATACTGTCTGGACTGTCGTTTGGCAGTTGACATGATGGGTGACCTGAGTTGAAGGCAGGGCAATTCTGGGTCATGAAAAGAGGACTGGGAAACATCTGTGGGCTACAGATAATTCATTTCTGGTGGCAACAGTGAGGACAACTTATACCAGTTCCAATAACTGCTTGCTAAAGTTCTGGTGTCATCCTCAGTCTCTTTTGCTTTCCGCTAGCTTTTGGATGTTAAACATTGCATTTTTTCAACCTTCCTCTATAGCTAGTTGTTTCTGCTCAACTGTAGCAGGAGACATGTTGACTTGTTCTGACTACTTTTTAATTTTTTTCTCATCTACTGAATGGAGAAAAAATAGTAGATATTTGGATTCTTCCTCTCATCACCATTTGCTAGGATTTCTGTCCTGCATGCTGCCATCTTTTCTCAACTCTTTTCTGTTTCAGGATTACAAACCAGATGAAGATCCAGCTCTTTTCAAATCTCTGAAGACGGACAGAGGCCCTCTTGGCCCCGACTGGAAGGTAATATCTAACGCACAAAAAGAAGGAAACTGGCTTTTTAGTACATCTTTGATTGCCTGCCCTCCTCCCTCCAACTCTTCCACCTTCCCCCAGCTTTCAGAAATTCTAGATTCCAAGAGAGGCTTGATGGGAAGCAGAGTCCCCCAAATTTGGTTTGACCAACCAAGTGTTTGTGGTTATCAGGTTGTTTCTCATCCAAAATAGGAGATCAGTTCTGTTTTTTTCTGTAAGACTTGCTCACACACTGTGCTCTCCCACTGGGCTGCTTAAGTTGCCCCATACATTTTAGAGGTGGTGTTGTGCCACAGAACTCACCTGCTGCTCTGCTAGACTACCCTTTCAGAAGTTAACACTCTCTGAAAATGTTGCTGTTCAACTCCCATCATCCCCAGCCTACATCTGGAAAGCATCAGGATGGAGATGACAGATTAATAGAGTGAAGATCTAGATTGATTGATTGCCTTGTCCTTAAAATACAGCTGATGGTCCCAGACCAGCCGCTGCTTTCTCAGCCTAACATGAACCCCTTAAAGAAAAGTAATCTTGCTTTTATTTGCTTGAAGGGTTGTCTGGAAGAATAAAGTTTTTTCCCCCAAGTATATTATTTGTTGAGCAATGCAAACTCGATAAGAAAAATTCATGTGGGAAATTCTGATTTACTATTATCTGTTCTTTCTGCCTTCCTCAAGTTCCTCTCAGGTGTTTCACATAATTTTAAATTTCCAGGATGAGGGGAAGACCTCTCCAAGCCTTGGGTGATATTACAGATTTTTTAAAATGAATTCTTTCCAATTCATCAGAATGACGGAAATGGTGAATTATGTAAAGTGGTTTGTAATTCAAGTCTACCCGTCTGTCATCAGAAAACTCTCTGAATAGAACTGGGCCAAATTTGGTATGTGGGAGAAACCAGCATAGGTCCAGCCAAGAGCTATAGAGGAAAAAAGTCCAGAAAAATTCCTCCCCATATCTCACTATAATGGAAAAGGCAGTTGAGTTCAGATGGTGCTGCATGCTTCATCTAAGGCCTGTTTCCTTTCCCAGTCCACAAATTCCATCTGTTCTGTATGCTTTCCTGTGTCAGAAATGATCATATATGAAATCCCAGAAATCCCATACATGATTGCAATGAGGTGATAGTACAGATAGCCCTCGCTTGCTGGCTGCCTCGTTTAGTAACCGTTAAGAGTTATGATGATGTTTTTAAAAAACTGGCTTTGTGACCAAGTCTCACAATAATGACCATCTTGGCGTCCTACGGTCACATGACTGCTATTTGGGTGCTTCGCAACTGAGATGCGTTTACAACCATCAGAGCAGTGTGTAGCCACACGATTGCCATTTATGCGCTTCACAGCAAGTGTCTGACAGGCAGAGCAAATGCAGAATATAATCACTTCGTGGTCACATGATGTCTCAATGACTGGCAGTTTGCTTAATAACTGGGAAGTGACATTCAAAGTCTTGCAATCAGGTGATTTTCTGCTTAGTAATGGAGTGGCCAGCCCTGATTGTGGCCACTAAGAGAGGATTACCTGTAACTGTATTTAATTACCAGCCAAATCCGTGAAATTGAATTTCATTTGTGTTCTTGCCCAGAGTAACAGTAACATAGTTGGAAGGGACCTTTGGAGGTCATCTAGTCCAACTCCCTGCTCACGCAGGAGACCTGTAGTAGAGATTTGAATAGTCAAACTGCCTGGTCTGTCCATTTGGAGGAGTGTGACTTTGAAAGGTCACACGCGGTCTTGGCTTGGATGAAATAGCGCAGCCTGGTCCTGCCCTAACTCTTCTGATTTTATTCTCCCCCCTCCTTTTTTTCCCCTCTTCCTCTTAGCGGGAACTAGCCAATAATGAAGATTGTCCTCACATGTGTGCCTACAAACTTGTGACTGTGAAGTTCCGCTGGTGGGGCCTTCAGGGAAGGGTGGAAAAGTTTATCCAAAAGGTGAGTTCAATTTGCTTGCTCCAGTTTTAAAAGATTTGCTGGTTTGAACAGAAGTGGAATCCAAAGCTTTGTTTGAGGGGAAAAGCCCTTCTCCAACCAGTAACATACAGCTGATATCGCTTTTTATGGCATAATAAGATAGAGAGGTTGAATCTGGTAAAGATCGGGCCATTTTCTCAGGAGAAGCATAGAATTAACATAGAAGTATAGAAGTAGTCCTCGACTTACAAGGCATTCATTTAGTGACTGTTTGAAGTTACGACACTGAAAAAAGTGACATCATCATTTTTCACATGTACAACCTTTGCAGTGTTCCCCATGGTCACATGATAAACATTCAGGTCCTTGGCAGATGGCATATATTTATGATGGTGGCAGTGTCTGGGTAGCCATGTGGTCCCCTTTTGCAGTCTTCTGAGAAGCAAAGTCAATGGGGAAGCCAGATTCACTTAACTATGTTACTAATTTAGCAACTACAGTGATTCACTTAACAATTGTGGCAAGAAAGGTGGTAAAAGGGATCAAAACTCACTCAGCAACTGTCTTGCTTAGCAGCAAGAATTTTGGGCTAAATTGTTGGTCGTAAATTGAGGAATATCTGTGGTTCAAAATGGCTGCCAGTCTTGCTTTTCTGTCTGAAGAACCTAGCCTAGATTTATTGCTGTGACTTTGATATCTGAAGTCTTAGAAAACTTATTTTGGTTCCCAATTTGGGCCGTCTTGTATTCTCAGCATCTCAGGTTCTTAAAAGCTTCTCTTTCCTCTTGGACAGCAAGAAAGACGCCTCTTTACCAACTTCCATAGGCAGCTGTTTTGCTGGTTGGATAAGTGGGTGGATTTAAGCATGGCTGACATCAGGCGGATGGAGGACGAGACTCAGAAAGAGCTTGATGAGGTACTAAGGATAGTTACCAGTTTGGGAGTAGAGTATGTACTGGGTGGGGTAGCAGAGTAGCTTTCTTTCCTCAAGGAAAATCTCTGCTAAAATAAGAGACAAAACCTTTATTCTTCTATAGAAGGAAATGAATATTAAGGGCATTTTATAAAATGAAGCATCCTAGCTAAAAATGAAACAAGCACTTTTTTCCTTCAAAATCATGTTTTATTCTTAAAAGAGTGCAAATAATAGTTTTTTTTAAAAAAAGACTTTTTCTTTGTAGTAAGATTACATTAATAATCTATAATATGGAAGAGGTATATGTGATCCATATGGAATCTCTTCCCATCCTTTTTGTGTCTGCTATATTTTTTCTCCAAGATATTGTTGCTGGAATTAGTATTAAAAACATTACTTCTCAGCTTTTAGGCTAAGAGCAAGTATAGTAACAGCAGCAAAACAACCAGATTTTAGTGATACTATATTGTGAAGGGCTTAAATCATCTATTTCGAGTTGGAAAGATTTCAAATCCCTCCACTAAAAATCTTTTCAAATAGATTTTAAAAAATTGGCCCAGTTATTTCCCATATTGCTATTTTGTGCTTTTGATACTAATTAATTAAAAAGGAGAGGTATTGTCTTGCTTTTGTAGCAGTGTTTCTCAACTTGAACATATGTGAGGACTTCAACTCCCAGAATTCCTTGGCTTTCCATGCTGGCTGGAGAATTCTGGAAGTTCAAGTCCAAATTGCCAAGATTGAAAAACACTGTTCTACATGTTTGTCTGTTTCATTCTATGTTCATAAACAGCCATCTATGATTAAGATATGGAAATATATAAATACATTTTAAGTCAGTTGTACTTGATTACTGCTAGGAAACACAAAATTGTTTTGACTTCACAAGTGGAATCAAGGCTGGGAGAAATCGAAGTGGGCCAGACTCATTAGGAAATTATTCTTGCAAGAAGGCCATTCAACCAGAAATTCTGTATTCTATTGCAGATCCGCCAGAAGGGCACAGTGAGAGGCATGACTGTCGGGGATGAATGAGTGCCCCCTACTGCCTAGGGGAAGAAATGACAAGGTTGGAAAAAACAGGAGTGGAATAAATAGCATGCTGGAAAAAATGGAGGGAGTTTATTCAAAAGCTCATGTCAGCTTAATGCAATAGAAATGCAAGATGTTTGCCACACACAGCCTTTGCTCCTGCCACTACAGTGCAAGTAAGCTAAAAAAAGAAGACTATAATCAGCCATAGAGAACTGTTTTGGTGCAGTGGTTAAGGCATCAGGCTAGAAACCAGGAGACCATGAGTTCTAGTTCTACCTAAGGCACAAAGCCAGCTGGGTGACCCTGAGCCAATCATTCTCTCTAGCCCCAACAAAGAAAACAATGGCAAACACTTATTGAAAACCTTGCCAAGATAACAGCAGGTACTTATCCAGGAAGTCACCAGGAGTCAACGCTTACTCAAAGGCACAAAACAAAACAATAAGTCTGCTTTAGTGCAAGCTAGGATATTAATTCATGACTTAAAATTTGGCTTGAGTTAAACAGGAAATTAGAGCTAATTATTGATTTCCTGGCTTACTTGAACCAATCATGAGAGGGCTGCATGCACAGGAAAAGATTTGTCACATCTTATTTAGCTGAGATCTGACTCTGCAGATGTGGTCAATGTGATATAGATCATTTTTGTGAGAGATGAGCATATAAAGCTAAAGTTAGTGGGGATATTTTAAGGCCACTTCATAATTTGCATTGCATTGCTTTTGAAACCTTCTTATGATTAGAGCTATAAATTCAAATAGGGCTTGCAGATTCATACTAGCTATATTTTTTAATCAACAAAGCATAAATGTAACTTCCTCAGTTTGGTATCTTTCAGATGTGTTGAGTTCAAACTCCCTTTGTTCTTGGTCAGCCTATGATTTATAATCTGAAACATCTGAACAGCATCCGATGGAGAAAAGCTGGTTTAAATCTTTCAGTTAGCATTCATCTTAAACTTTATTTGTATGTCTAAATTGCTTTATGTAATTATAAAACAGAAACAGCCCATAGAATGTTTTTAAAAGAATGCTAAATTAATTTGTACTATAAATTCCACTTTAAAACGTAGAATGTAAGCGCAGATGCAATAAGCAAGCTAGCCACAAGCAATCTGCTTTTAAAAAGTAGAATGGCAGACATTTTGATTGAAAGATCCCCTTTGAAGATTATAGCCTGGGGTCCCAAAAGAACAAGTTTGGGTCTCAGGAGTCTCTTCCACAATGGTAAGGTTAAAAAATCCTTACTTTGGGGACTTACTTTATGTTAGCAATAACAATAGCACTTAGACTTATATACTGCTTCGTGGTGCTTTACAGCACTCTCTAAGCCAGGGGTGTCAAACTCGCGGCATCATGGTGGCATGACATGACATATTGGGACTTTTTCCCCTTTGCTAAACCGGGCAAGGTTGGGGACAGCACCTGATGCATCCGGCCCACAGGCTGCGAGTTTGACACCCCTGCTCTAAGCAGTTTACAGAGTTAGCATATTGCCATTAACAATCTGGGTCCTCATTTTACCAATCTCAGAAGGATGGAAGGCTGAGTCAACCTTGAGACCTATCAGGATTGAACTCCAGACTGTGGGCAGAATTAACCTGCAGTACTGCATTCTAACCACTGCGCCATCAGGACTCTTTAGCTAGTTGAAAACTCGAAGCAAGGCCTCAGATTTTTAAAGTAGTTCTTTCATTCAAAGGAAATTGAGAAAAAAAAACAGTGTTTGGTAATCAGGAATAGTTTGTACCCATTAATACACACCTTCCATTGTCTTTATCTTCGTCAGCTAAGATCACATATCTTACGGATAGATCTAAACTGGGCAGAAGTTAATTAGTATTGCAGAGAACATCTTGATGACTGTATTAGAGGAGCAAAGGTTTTAACTTCCTATTGTTTAATGAAAGCAAGAAAAATATGCTTAATTTAAAATAAAATGCCATAGCTGGAATTTTGCTCAATGTGTATACTTTGAAAGCAGTATTTAATTCCTGTAATAGGGATGCCAACAAGGCCTTTTCCTTGAATTCAACTGGGTGTTTTATGTTAGAATTCCTGATCTATGCCAACTATAATGTAAATTGGTAGTATTATAGTGTCAAGGGAAGCAGAGATTGGTTCTCCAAGCTTCCTTCAATTATTTCTTAGTTGGCTCTGATTAATGGAGCTCAAGATCCTAGTTCAGTGTTCCTCAACCTTGGCACTTTAAATGGGTCTAGGACAACTTGGCGTGGCCAACTCACTACAGGGATCTCATCAGGGCCAACTTGTCTTGGTCAACTCACTGCAGGACAAGAATGACACTTAATATCAAAGAAATGATGGAATAGAATCATTAAAGAAAGAAAGGTGCAAGAGGAAGGACAAAAGGGCCTGGTGGCTCAGCAGACTAAAAGCATTGTGATTAACACCAGCTGTCTGCTATTACTGTAAGTTCGAATCTCACCAGGCTCAAGGTTGACTCAGCCTTCCATCCTTTCTAAGATAGGTAAATTGAGGACCCAGTTTGTGGGAGCAATAAGCTGACTTTGTATAAATATACAAAAGTATGAAGGCTATTGCTTAACGCATTGTAAGCCGCCCTGAGTCTCCGGAGAAGGGCAGCACATAAATCAAATTTTAAAAAAAATGAAATCTGAATGACAAAAATTAAAATATTTTTGTAATTGTTTTAAATACTCAAATTGTTGAATTGTCCCACAGTGAGTTATCCCACAGTGAGTTGTCTCATGGCGAGTTGGCCTGCACCAAGTCCCATTCTGACTTTAAGCATGCTGACTGGGGAATTCTTGAATTGAAATCCATATATCTTAAAGTTGCTAAGGTCAAGAAATACTTTTCTAGTTAAAATGGGTAGATTCCACAGGGCTGCAGGCTCCCCGTCTTTCGTTTCATATGTGTGGAGTTTTGAATACACCATCCCAGCATCCAAAAATAGAAAGCAAGGCACACAAGCAGTTGCCACCCAAGGCCCGGTTGAACATCCCTATTTGTTTATGCAAAGTGTGAATCAAAGAAAGCTGAATTTCACTAGAGCCTGTTCAAGTTTAGACTCAAGTTTTCTTCTTAGAGAAAATATTACATTTTGCTCATTCCTCCCTGTCTCTTTTCTACCCTAGATGCAGTGCCGGTTCTGACCTGAGATTGGATTTATCCTTGTGGGACTTTGTCTTTTCCCTCTTCCTGCCTCTTGTCAACTAGGAAGAGGGAGATGAGTTCTTTCTTTCATTCCATCTACTTGGTCCTGAGATATTCCAAGATGTCCCTGATTTTACCAACCTGGGAAGCCCCATGAAATTGCTGCATATTACTTACTGATCATGGATTAATAGGTGTCCTTACCGCATGAATGGGATATCAAAGGGGCCAAGGACCTTTCAGGGGTTGGGAGCATCTCCTTTTTTCACACTGCAGAGTCAGCAATGCATGAATATTAATAACATTAATCTGAATATTCTTTAGAATCATACTTCAGCGGGTGGGTGGGGAATTTATAGGAAGTGGGAAAACAAAAAACAAAAAAAAAGGTTTGAATTGGGAGGGAGGAAATTTAAAGTTAGGAATATAGTTAGTTTCTCTTTCATGGTGGAGAGTTTAAAGCCGCCCATGAAAACGGTTTCTCCCTTTTTGAAACTATTCAGCTTCCAAAGCTGTGGGGGAGGTAAAATGAAGTTTCCACTCCAGGAGTTTTCCTATGCATGCTACATGTTGGAGTCAAACATGTCACTAGGCCTGGCCAGTTACAGGCAGAAATATGTCTCCCATTTGACCTGATTTTCAGACATGGCATAAACTGCATCATCAATATCTGGTGGGACAGTTTCCTGCTATATTTTTCTGCTTTGAAGTAGCACTGGGACTTACTCTTTAATTCAGGGTCCTTTTCCTTGCTTCCCCTCACCTTCACCTCCTGTTCCAGTGAAGTGGGAAACGCAAATAGTTTTCCATTTGGGGAAGAGGTGCGTAGAAGCATTTCAAGCCTTCTGGGGATCAAGGGGAAAGAAACAGACTTGGAGGCCCTGGGCTGTAGTTCAAGGATCTACAACAGTATTTTTTTTAAAAAAGGAAAACACTGAAAATCTTTTTTAAAAAAGGAAAACAGTAAATAAACTTGAAACTGAGCTTTTGTTTAATTCTTATATTGGGTGAGAGTCATTGACAATGAGTCAATGTATATTATTTGTGTTCTCTCAATGTATTGAAGATCAAAATGAAACATTTTATGCAATTTCATACCTTACTTGTTTGCACCTCAGATTATTATAGACTTTCTACAGAAGACCCCACGTGTAAATGTGCGCTTTTCTGGTGTGTTGGCTTCATACCCTAGAAGATAGGAATTCTGTTTTTTACTTGGAAAACAAGGCAGAGAGCAGAACTGCCCAGATGCTCTTTCGGTTGTTCCCTGGGCAATGATTCCAAAGAAGTGAGGTTTGAAAAGCATGATTGCAAGAAATTGAAAGACAAAGCTACACCAATGGTATTCATGCTCTGCAGAGGTGAAATCTACTTACCTTCCCTACCGGTTCGGAAGTGTGCATGTCATCGCCATGCGGAGAAGGTCAGAAATGGGTTACCAAGAAGTAACGACATCTGCGCGGGTGGGCAGAGCCTCATGCTGCTATCACTTCCAGTTTGCCGAACCATGCACCGCTGCTACCAGTTTGTGCGAGCCGGCAGAACCGGCATAATTTCACCACTGGTGCTCTGTGATAATCTGTTTTAATTTGTGCTGTCCAATTAAAGACCATCTGGGTGATTAATTCAGTAACTTTACAAATACAAACATTGGCATACTGCTAAAACAATATTTGCAGATAGGCAAGGCTGACCAGGATTCCTATCCTAAAGAAGAAAGAATGTTTAAATGCTCATCAGCTGCTATATTTTGCTTTTCTCTTTACAAGTTTTCTAATTCCTCACGGGTGCTTAAAACCATCCCCAATGATGGAGTCCTTGGTGCTCTCTGAGCTTGGTTATTTGCCTGCAGATGTTTCACTACCCAATTAGGTAACACTAACAATGCAGATCAGTGTGGAGTTTGTTCCTTGTTTGTATCGATTAGGATATTACTTTCAGCTTGATTGATTGCTGGTGGTAATCCATGCTTCTCTGGAAATGGGAGTGATTGAGAAAACCATGCCTTGACAAGGCAAGGTACTCTGTATAAATGGAGCAAACCCCAAGCTAACCCACCTCATGTTGTTACTTGATGATGATGTTTGTCCATCGTTTTCGAAGAGGACCTAGAAATCTAATGGGTTGCGGGCTGTCCACCGTGTATCTGCAGGTGGCTGGTAAGGCCTATATAGGCATGGAATGGTCTGCCACATGTTAGGCAGACGTGTGGGTACCACTATTGCAACATTTACAGCTCTGGCTTTTCGGAGTGCTCCCTTCTGTTGTGCTATGGTTGCCCTTCTGTCTTCAACTGTCTGGCAGGCCTTGGTGGATCAACATGCACCATGTTGATGGAACTTGTACCAGGGTTTCCCAAGAGGTGGTGTCAATATCCAGGGGCTTGAGAGAGGTTTTCAGCGTGTCTTTATATCGCTTCCTTTATCCCCCGTATGATCATTTTTTTTGAGACAGCTCACAATAGAGGAGCTGTTTGGGGATGCGGTGATCTGACATCTTTGCAACATGGCCTGCCCAGCATGTCTGTGCTTTAATCAGCAGGGTGTAAACTGATGGCAGGCCTGCTGTGAAGAGGACTTGTTGTTACTTATTTGGGTAATGAAACATCTGCAAGCAAACACCCAAGCTCAGAGAACACCCAAGAACTCCCCAGTTCATCCCTGAGCTACAGGTATTTTGTTCTATTGGAGCCATCTCTAATTAATATTGTATGCATTTTATACCCACGTTATTTCTTGGCATTCAGGTTCTGTGGGCTCAAATCATTTGACTGCCAAGTGGGCTTACTCTTTTTTCATGGTCCATCCTAGAAGTTAGAAGAATGTTCTGCTGGCTAGGGAATTCTGTAAGTTAAAGTCGACACATTTTAAGCCTCCAAAACTGAGAAACACAGGCTCACGGGAGGATGATTAATTTATTAGAGAGTAGGTTAAATTGGGTATGGTTAATTGTTAAGCCCTTTCTCTTCAGTTGCATACAACCATACAATGTTGCTTCACTAATTTCTCAGAACCATTTTGAATTGCTATTCTGTTGCAGTAAACAGGAAGAAGGAGTTAAATTGATGCTGGAAATGGATAAAAATAAAGATAGTTCCTACTAGCAGTCCTTGGGGAAAGGGGAAGTTATACCTATCCTGGGATTATAGAATAGCTTGAATGAATGTGATTCACGGGGTATACCAAAAGTCAGGCCCCATAGGCTAGTTGCAATATTTATTTTTTTTTTGGAGAAAATGTTACTATAGGAATGTTTAAAAGTCATGCATCAAACAAATGATTATAAGAAAATGGCAACCAGTTGGAATTTATATAATATAATATATAATTTATATAATTTAATTATATAATATAAATATATAATTTATAATTATATAAATTTAATCAATTTATATAATACATTTTCTATGATGCCAAACTTTGGGTACATTAATGTCTACATGGATTATGTGTGAGAGAGCATAGCTCTAGCAATAGATGTGTATCGCTTCACAGTGCTTTACAGCCCTCTCTAAGCAGTTTACAAAGTCAGCATATTGCCCCCAACAACCTGGGTCCTCATTTTACCGACTTCGGAAGTCTGAATCAGCCTTGAGCCCCGTCAGGATCGAACTCCAGATAGAAATTTGTGGGCAGAGTTTTCCTGCAATGCTGCATTCTGACCACTGCACTATCCTGGCCGTAGGCTGTATTTTGCATGTGTGTTTCTATTACTTAGTTACTAGATTGAGGGGGGGAAAGTGATACTGTACTTGGCTATATATATAAAATGCTTTTGCAAGAATGTGGCCTTATACTAGGCAAGAGGCATACAGAACAATTTTTTCTGTTCAGATTATTATGAAATGAATGAATGCAAGAAAGTTGGTAAAGGAGTATAGGCAATGCCCGGGTTAAGAACATCGACTTACAACCTGTACTTATGAATGGACTGCCGTAAAGACTGCCGTATTAATTATTATTTTTTTAAAAAATGGGTTAAATGCAATGGTTCATAATAACAAAACACACTACTTTGTAATCCTCATGAAAACATTGTGTGGCTTCAGGGAGGAAGGAGAACCCAGTCTGCCATTTTAAGTTGAAGAGAATAAATTCTCTTGAAAAAGAAGGTAGAGCTTGGCAGCATTTACTGGTTTTTCAAAAGGAGGTAAGTTTAAAGAAGAAAAATCAAGGTATACACAAAGAGGTATGCACAAAGAAACAAGGATGATTTGAGGTGATAAAATGAAACGGGGAATGGTATAAGGATACATGAGATTTAACTGCATTTTTCTTTCCTTACCTCACACCTTTAATTTCTTTGACTTATTTCTACAAACTTCCTTTCTGCACTGTAATATTGCTTGAAGGAAATAGCCCGATGGGTATATACAGACATAAATCTTTGCCCTGCTTTACCCTGGTGTATTATTGTTCTCCGCCCTAAACACTGCACCTTTCCAGTGACCTGCATTACAGAGATTGTTTCTTCTATGTAATGCCTGCAATTTAATTATATTGGCTTGTATTTGAACAGAACTTGGACTGCCTGGTTTTTAAATACCCTTCATCCATTCAGCCGAAAGGTGCAAACATTAGCTGAATTGATAGGTCTTGTTCCTGTTCCACTGCCTGGGACCACATTCAACCACAATACTCTTCCCCCACTGTAGCCTACTGATTAAATCTTTCCACTAGGTTTGCAGAACTGGAAGCCTGCCAGTGACTGCGCCCCTCTTCCAAATGCAGTACTTTATTGTGCAATTTTTAAAAGCTTGAATTCCTTTAGAAAAAAAAAATCCCCTGCTTGAGGATTGCACCCATCACAACACTGTTAGAACCCCAGGGAGAACCCAAACCATTCAATTCCCACTCCAGGCTCAATTGACAGTAAACTCTGTGGGTGGAGTT
The DNA here is from genome assembly GCA_022577455.1 of Arizona elegans. Classification (NCBI taxonomy): domain Eukaryota; kingdom Metazoa; phylum Chordata; class Lepidosauria; order Squamata; family Colubridae; genus Arizona; species Arizona elegans. The sequence continues at coordinate 128,105,525 of JAKOOJ010000004.1, forward strand.
TTAGGGACTCTTCCCACTCCTGCTGAGAAACTCAGGCTGCTCTAGGAAACGGGTTAATGATTGCTGCAGGTTTTACTTTCTCTTTTTCTGCTTGTAAAACAACCACCACCACAACAACAAAAAGATGTCAAGGGAATTGGCTTTGTGCATAGTGGCCTGAGTGTATTTCAGCTTTAACCTACCTGTTTCCCCAGAGGCAGCCACAACTAGGGCCAGCGAAGAGAACACCTGCTGTAAGATGTTGCAAAGCTAACCTTTTTTAAAAAAAATAAAAATAAAAAAATAGGGCAGCTACCTCCTGGATGCTGAAAGTTGAGTGGGTGGGAATGACATTCAGTGCAGTAGTGGGTTCCACTTACCTTAGCTACTGGTTCAGAAGCAGTGAGCGTGTGCAGCACTTCTGCGCATGCGCAGAGCGTCTGTGACGACGTCCGGGTGGGTGGGAGGAGCCTCCCATGGCCGCCACTACCGAATCACCTGAACTGGGGTGAACCGGTAGAAACCCACCACTGATACAGTATGATAGAATAAAGAGCAGAGAATCACTCAAGAATGAGCTGAGCTAATGTTACCCATGAATCAGTAAACAGCAACAGAAGCTGCCTTTGGTTTCTGCTGTCTGTTTTTGGGATTTTCCATTGGATTACTTAATTAAAATCCCCTCAGTTCTCCCGGTCCTTCATACCTTGCATGATTTATTCACTGAGAAATATATCTTTGGTCTCTGTACCACAGTATCAAAGTTCCCTTTCAGTGGATATAATTATTTTGGTTTTGCATCTGCTTTCTCATTCTTATCAGCTGAGCTTTCTCCAGAAACTATGATGCTAGAATTTCCAGGAAGTCACTGGTACCAATCCTGCCATTGGTAGAATATGCATGAGATAGTGTTGTTTATTTATCTGAGTATCTATTTGTCAAAAACATATTAATCACTATCGGGCGTGGAGGGGCTGGTTGTGAAAATGCAGCTAAGTCCTTAATTTTTTTAAAAAATATCATTTCTAGGTGCCCATTGATTTGATTAAATTTTGACAAAGCAATAGGAAATATATCAATCTTTGTTTGTCTAACTCGTGCTTTCCATGCAACTGGCATTGAATCCTACCCTCAACCAGGGCTAGGTTCAATGGTGTAATTTGTATTTTATTTGGTTTTAAACAGTGGTGAAATGTAAAATTTGTTACTACTGGTTCTGTGCGTGTGGCTTGGTGGGGGAGGGGGTAATGTGACAGTGGGTGTGGCCTTTTTAAAAAAAAATTTAAAGCATTTTTTCTACAACCTCTTCGGCTGAACAGGTTGTAAAAAAAATGCTTTTAAAATGTTCTTGACGATCCCAGCTGAGCTGCGCGATCATCAGAGGCTTTTCTTTTTTACTTTTAAAAGCATTTATAGAAAAAATGGTTTTAAAAGTAAAAAAAAAGCCTCTGATGATCACATGGCTAAGCTGGGCACGGGGGGGGGGGGGGCAGGGATTTCTGCCACCGGTTCTCTGAACCACCCACTGCCATCGCTACCGGATTGGGCGATCTGGTCCGAACTGGGAACATTTCACCCCTGGTTGAAATAAACCAATAAACCTTTATTGTAACTCTGTGATTCTGTTGCTGAACATGTTGAACCACATTCAATTTGTATGTTGTGCAAATCCATCCATGTGGTTTATGATTCTATGTGCTTTACAAACCCAGAAAATTATTTAATTTTCTACACATTTAAATTAACCATGGGTATGTGGCTTATGCAAAAGGACTTTTTGGCATAGCTCATGACAGGGGTGAAATGCTTTTAAAAGTAAAAAAAAAAGCCTCTGATGATGGCACGGCTCAGCTGGGATCGTCAGGGCCTTTTAAAAGCATTTTTTCTACAACCTCTTCAGCCGAAGAGGTTGTAGAAAAAATGCTTTTAAAAGTTAAAGAAAAAAAAAGTTGGCCAAGCCCACCCAGTCACATTACCACCACCACCACCACCAAGCCACGCCCACAGAACCATTAGTAACAAATTTTATATTTCACCGCTGGCTCATGGTCAATAATGGAACTTCATATGACCTTTTCGTTTTGTGAATGAACCATGCGTACACAACATTATTTACAGTCATCTGCTTTGTAGCGGTTTTAGAGGTCTATTGCAGAACATGTCTAGCAGCATACGTGCTAGTGGGGTAAGGAATGATGAAACCTGCACAATCACCGCACACACTGTGTTGTGCTTGCTTGCATACATTACAATGCAATTATGAAAGAGTAGAATTTGTACTGTGATGTCACAAAGCAAGTTCTATCATTTTGGCATTTTTGTGGTTAGGAACAGAGAAAAAAAAATGGTAACAACTGGACTTTCTGTAAAATTCCAGGAATGTGGCAGACTCATCTGATGTGAAAATCAGCTGTCAGATTTCTTTTAAAGAATGGATTTGATCTCCTTGATTCCCAACATGGAGCCCTTAAGGTCTGTTGGATGGAAACTCAGCCAACTTAATGCAATAGTGCGGGAACTGAGACCATGCTGATTATAAGTTATGAGATAAATATTTGGAGGGGCACTAGTTATCAAGTGGCCTAACTGCATTAATATTTTGTATTTCAGATTACAAAACTGCCACATTTGTAGGCAACCATGCTGATGTCTGAAATTCTGCACACATTTATTTCTCATTAAATGAAAAAAGGGGGGAAATTCACAGTCAACGCAACAACCTGTCTTCTGAAACTGTGATAATCTGTGGTTTCCCCATGTATTGTATATTGTTCATCTGCCCTTCATCATTACCAACTATGTTCAATCTCTCTAAACAAGAGGAGAACCAAGTTCAGAACTGACTTTAGTGACTGAACTGAGTAACTTTGGACCAGTCATTCATTCTCAATCCAGTGAATATTACAAACTTGTAGTTATGGGGAAAATGCCAAAGAAGGAACATTATGTGCACCACCTAATATCCTTGCTGGAGGGCAGCATGTAGAACTAAAAATAAAATAAGTAATGCATTATGAACGTGGCTCTGTAGCCATCATAAATTCATAAAAGCAGCAATAAAACACTCAAGATAATTTAAAAGTTCAAGTTATATGAAAACTTGTTATTTGAATTCCAAGCACGTAGGTTGGAAGGCAATTGCAGCTCTGAAAGAGGTACATTTTGCAGGGAAAAGTCCTTTCCTCGTTAATTTATTAATTTATAATCTTCAAGTGCTAATATTAGGGCTACTGTATCTGGTTTTCAAAATTCTGGAATACCACTGGATGGTAGCAAAGGGATACCAGAATGTTGATATTTTATGATCACATACAGATTATCCAGATTTTGCAGCTGAGGGTATGGTAGCCCTAGGGTAGGGTTTCCCTAATAGGCACCACACCTGATATATGATCTCTAGCTCTTAGAATTTCCTATTGGTGAGAATTCTGAGAGTTGAAGTCCCCACATCTGGAAACTATCCAGGTAGGAAAAAGATGTCCTGGGCAAATTCCTTGAAGAGCTTTCCTGTAAAACTTAATAACTTATCCTATTTTTATTGACATAAATAGTCCCTTTGATAGCCAGATCCTAAGCTTTAAAAATTAAGTGGTTTTAAATGTCAAAATCAATTACTGAATTGCATTCAGCAACAAAGGTGTGTGTGTGTGTGTGTGTGTGTGTGCAGAACTAGAGGTTCCATAATATAGATAGTTCTCATTTGGTGACCACAATTGGGACTAGCAACTCATTCGTTAAATGAAGTGGTTGCTAAGTGAAAAATCACATAATTGCAACTGTTCTTATGATCTTACTTCATCTTTCCCTTGCTTTACAGATTTGAGAAGGTCGTAAATGAAGGCATCGGTTACAAGACTATTTTTCATCATCATTGCAACGGCAAATGGTCACTGTCCAAGGGAGTTACTAAACGAAGACCCTTGTAGACCAACGTGATATGGATGCAATGAGTAGTTTGCTTGCGCTTCTTTACAACAGTTGAAAGTTCTGGGTGTGGGCTCCCATTATAAGAGTGCAAATATGATGTAATCAGGGCATGGGTTACTGTAGTCAGGTTGGACCATTTGAATAAGACCTACATTGGTCAGAGTTATGTAAACATACACTTTGTCTCCACCTTCCTTGAAAATCAGAGGGCAGAAAATGATCAAAGAGCACTCCCATTAGAGGAATAGAAAGGGAAACGCACTTGCTTGGGATGAAAAATCACATAAAAACATGATACAACATTTCGTCAACGAGCGTCCATCAGCAAAAAATACATGGAGATTCTGGAAACTGGAACTGTCTGACAAACAAGAAGTCAGAGGGCCAAGGATATAGAGAGAGAAAGAAAGAGAAACCAAGATTGGTATTTTGGGGTTTGTGCCAAGGTCCATGGTAAGATTATTGAATTTCTTAGTTCCGTGCTTGAGGTGCTGTGTGTTCTGAGAATACAGGGAAATCCTGGATCTGAACCCTCAATTAATTGTATTATGGATGGATTATACCTTTTATCTTTTCTTCTGTATGCTGGAAGATGCCTTAGCTATTGGTGCCAAAAAAAGCATTATTAAAAATATGAAGGTGTCTGTACCACAGTGCACGCGGTATAGTAAGTAATAAGTTATTATTTATTTTTATTTTATTTTATTTGTCAAATTTAGGTATGCCCATCTCACTCTTAGAACTCATTCTAAATGTTACTTATACATTTTATGTAATTAGTAGAAAAAAAGGAAAGAAAAGTTTACATCCTCGGACCAAGACACTGATGTGACACAATGCTATCTGGAATAACGATAATAAAATCTCTTTTTGAAAAAAAGATTAAGTGTTTTCCCAAGTTTCTCCTTCAATTAAACTGAATATTCTTATTATATGCAGGTTGATCCGTAAAGAAAATAAATAATTGAATGAAGATTGCATTTTATGAAACTGTTGCAGTACCTTTTTCTAAATTGTTTTAATTCAGTTTAGGTGGCTTTCAGAATAATCTTCCTTGAAATGTGCAGAGTAATCATTCTGCTTGTTTTTCTCTCAGCTGGAAGAATCTCTTAGGGAGAAAGAACAGAAACAAAAATCTTTGAATGCATGGGTGTGTTACAGATTGAGCTGTGAGGGAATGCCAAGCAATTCATGTCTAAATCATTATTCTCTTAGGATAATTCCATTACACCTTAGTGTGCCTTAAGTGGTCTTATGAATCTTGCCATTGTAAATGACTTATGTCCCTGTTGGAAAACAAAGAGTTCCTGATATGATGCTTTTACCAAAGAGCATAGTCATGAGAAACCTTTTGTGATTCTATAATTATAGTGCTGAAAATTTAAAATGTGATTCACAGCTTTTTTATGGAGATTCTGTCATCCAGATCACGGTCGTCCCAAAGGTGCTTTTTCAAGAAGCAACTGGACTTTCTGTTTTTTTCTTTGAAGATGTTTCACTTCTCATCCAAGAAGCTTTTTACATACTATTTGCACTATTCAGGTGACCCTGATGACACAGCTAAACCTCCAAGAGGCCTCAATGGCTCTCTAAAAGAATGCAAATGACCAACTGTCTACAAGGAGTATAAATCCTTCCATTCCCCACCATCCAGTCAGAGCTGAAGAAGCTTCTTGGATAAGAAGTAAAAAGGTCTTAAAAGAAAAAACAAAAAGTCCAGTTGCCTCTTGAAAAAGGCAACACAGTTTCGGGGACATTCACAGCTGTGGTAAACAACTGTACAATTGTTCACTATTTGAGTATTTGGAGGAAGTGAATGTCAGTACTATAGAGGGGAAAGAAAGGATGAAGTTGGCTAGTGAAATATGTACACATAATTATATTCCACATAGCCCCCCATTAGGGTAGATGGGTTACAGCGAGTTTTTTCAGAATAATAAAAAATAAATAAATTCTAAAGGAAATCTCACTAAGCCTGTCTCTGTCCCAGAAGAAGGCTGCAGTTTAGCCAACAATTTATTTATAATTGAGATTCAAGGTGCTGGTGTTGACCTATAAAGCCCTACATGGCTTAGGACCAGGATATTTGGCGGACCACCTACAGCCAGCAACAACATCCCATCGCCCGGTTTGCGCCCATAGAGAGGGCCTACTCAGGGTGCCGTCGGCTAGACAGTGGCGGCTGGCGGCCCCCAGGGGTAGAGCCTTCTCGGTTGGGGCGCCCACCCTCTGGAATCAACTCCCCTTGGAGCTCCGACTAGCGCCTGATCTTCGCACCTTCCGCCGGGAATCAAAAACTTGGCTTTTCAAATTCCTTGACCTGGTCTGATGATGAGGTTTTAAGGGTTTTAATGGGTTAATTTTAAATATTTTAGGTTTTAGTCTTTATTTTTATTGTGGCTTGTGTTTTATTGTTGTGAGCTGCCCTGAGTCCATTGTGAGAGAGGGCGGCATAAAAGCTGAATAAAATAAATAAAAATAAATAAATAAATAATTATTTGACTTATATATTAATAATATGGTTGAAGTTTTTGCCAAAACTTCCCATTCTTGCTCAACGCTCATGGTTCCCATCCTTCTCTATGCTGATGTTGCAGCTATTCTCTCCATAACACAGATGGATCTGGGTATCCAGAATGGGACAACTCGGCATGGCCAGTTCGGCACAGCCAGCTCACCGTGGCCAACTTGCCACTACCAACTTGCCTCTGCCAATTCACCGCTGCCAAGTAGTTGCAAGATAACCCAACACAGTCACTTCACTGCGGGAACAACTTCCGTGAGCAGCCAGAGGGAAAACAGGGCGGGTAGGCAGGCAAGCAACCAGATGGGCAGAGCGGTGGTGGCAGCAGTGTGTAAGGCAGGCAGCAGGGGAAGCAGCAGAAGCCAGGGGCATCTCATTTTCACACCCCTACTACTGTCACTGGTCTGAGCTCTATCCACTTGCTCACTCACCCACCATCCACTCAGCTCTCCCTCCAGTGGGAAGCTCCTGGCCACAGCCACTGCTCTGTGCTCTGCCCACCTGTTTGCAAGCCCATCTGCTCACTCGCCCTGCTCTCCTTCTGTCTGCCTGTGGCGAGTTGTCCCTGCAGTCAATTGGCTGTGTTGAGTTGTCTTCCAATGATTTGGTGGTAGTAAGTTGGCAGAGGCAATTTGGCAGCGGTGAGCTGGCAGCAGTGAGCTGGTTCTGCTGAGCTGGCCACACCAAGTTATCTAGATACTTTAAAGCATTATCTTCCTATTGACCTAGAGAATGTGGTAAGATCTATTGCCCTAAAACAGGGATCCCCAACACACGGGTTGTGGCCTACTACCAGGCCGCAGCCCATTCAGAACCATATTGCAGAAGCGGTGGGCTAGCACATGTGCATGCAGAACCATCCCCTCTTCTCTCCCCCCCCCCCCAATCTCACCAGTCTGCAAAACTGGAAAGTTTGGAGATTGCTGCTCTAAAATAACACTCTTATTATTTTCCAGATAGTTTTTCATGTCCCTGATTACCTAGATTAACAATAGACCTATTGAGCAAGTCATCACCTTTAAGTATTTAGGCATATACTTTAAATCATCACTGGATCAATCAAGCAAAGAATCACATTATAAGAGTCCAAAAAGCATCTTTCACCATTATTGCATATGCGTGTCAACACAGTAGTAACTATGTAGGAACAACTATCAAATTACTAAAGGTAAATTTCTGGGGTCAGTTATTTATGCCCGTGATATATTTCTAAATATGCTTTTAGATCAGAAGCTATCCAATTCAAATTTTTAAAGGACATAACCTGGATTCCTTATTTCACCCTTTATTTTCTTACTCAGCTGTAATTAGGCTGCATCTCCAATAAGGCTACTAAGTTTTTAAGAATAGCCATGGCTTTCAGAGATCACTCAGTGCCTTCCTTACACTATTAATTGCTTCATGTTTTTCTGTATCCATAATTTATGTGTTTTTATATTTGATGCATTGTAATATCTTCTTTTAAATATTGGTCTTGAGCTGTAAAATAAAAGGAGTAAGTTATGTGGACAATAAGTTAAAGATATGCAAGGAACAACAAGTGGAAACCATGCTATTATTTGATATGGGATTTGTTTTATCAATGGATAGATAATAAATCATGGAACTGAAGTATGAAATATGGGGTTGATGTAAAGATAAAATATCTGATTTTTTTTCTATAAAAGATATAAGTTTCTGTTATAAATTGGTATTTTAGAAATGGATTTATGCACAAGAGAATATGAACCATTCAACTCGCTGTCTGTAATTGTTTGGAATGATGATGGTTTTATGTTTTGTTTTTGTTTTAAAATAAAAAAAAAGTCTCAAAAAAAAACCCAAGTGGAAACCATGCTAGATAGAAAAGAAAGATCAGTCCTAGAAAAAGACCATGGCTTAGGTATATCAATTATACTAGCATTCAGAAAGACCTTGAGTTTAGGGAGCAGATTCCAGACATTTGTATTTATTGGGAAAGTGATTTCAAAGAAATGAGCTCAAGGATGACACTGGTATAGATATTGACTGATCTCTCAAGTGCAGATTGATTCAAACCTTTTGGTAAATTCATTGATATGATAGATTATTATCTGATTCATATTATATTTCAGCTCCAGGGCTTTGCAACAGTGGTCCATTCTTCTGGAATGATCTGCCTTCTGTTTTTAAAAGTGGGAGTCCAAATAGGTGAAACTGGGAGGGGTATTGTTTCTTTATTTATGACATTTTTATTCTCCCCATGCCAAAGATTCTGGATGATGCCCAATCAAAAAATTTGAACTAAGTTATAATTGAAAATGAACAAGTATTTCTTATGTATACAGTAGTAATACAACTCTCCTTTGAAAAGTAATAGTTGCAGCCCAGTGAAATGTTTTGATGGATTGGGTCATTTGAAATCATGACTAAGCTGCCAGTTTGAGTCTGAAAAGAAACTGAAAGTTAGATTGAAATCTTCCTTAATGACAAATATAAGGGAGTTTCATGACCACATGAATCTCCTGAATCACAGATTCAGGGGAGATTTTATAAGCAGGATTTTTATTTTTATTTTTTTTTGCTTTATTAAAGGTCAAATCAAGATTTAGTTGACATTAATAGCAGTTAGCTGTGCTGCTATGTTTAGGACAGCCTTTCCTAACCAGGTTAGGTATATTATATTGAATCATTGGTTATGGGATACGATCAGTGGTGGGATTCAAGTAATTTAACAACTGGTTCTCTGCCCTAATGATTTCTTCCAACAACCAATTTGCCAAACTGCTCAGAAAGTTAACAACCGGTTCTCCCGAACTGGCTAAATCCCACCACTGGATACGATCCTGATCAAAACTAGATGTTCAATTCTATTAGTATTTCTGTGGTAAATGTACTCAAAAGGACAGCTTTTATTGAGACTACCCGAAAAGGGGGAAAAAAATTAACACTTTTTTTCATGTGTACTGGTCCTTCTGAAAAATTCATACTGCAGACCTCTATCAACGAAATCCACACTGAGCCCAACTCATTTACTTTCATGTATGAACATCTGTTGTTATTAAAAAAAAAAAAACCATGAAGAAATGCAATAGGAAGTTTCCTCTGTGGGAGCCTTTTGCTCCTGGACTGATTTAACTCATGGTTTCTGGTCATAATTCTTGTAAACATTATTTTTAATAATCAGTTCCTGAAATGATTTATAGAAATTTCTCTAAGTCAGCGTTCTGCTTCTAACTTTCTTGGTAGGTTTGTAGGGATCATTTATTCATCTACAATGGCAACTAGAGGTTTTGGGTTGTCAGTGGGAAACCCAGTTCCAGTTTCAGCTCTGGGCTGAATCATCATGAAACACAAAGATCATTCTACTGAGATAACCATCTCTAAATTTTTGCATAGCTAAGACAAGTCTATTAATAAACAATATGTAATACTGTTTAATCCTATCCCTCCTCCAAATAGAGTCACATGGGAGAAGATTTACACATTCTTTTGCAATAGGTTTCTGTGTGTAGATAGGATATTACATTAAAGATAATTTCAAATTCAATTGCTGTTCAGAGGGCACATGGCAAACAGTGAAACAAGTAGTGAAATATCAATTATGTTTATATAATGAGTACAACACGCAATTCCTAAACATTGGGAAAAACTATGATATTGTAGCATTCTAGTACTTCTCTTTCCTACGAAAGAGATGGTCACCTCCTGCTTTTTGTACCGTTCATCTATTTTGTACCTTTCATCCATCCATCTATCCATCTGAAAGGACTTGTTCTATGCTGTACAGGTCACAAAATCAAATTGTACAGGGTACAAAGTATAACCTGCAAGAAGGCAGATTCTGCTTGCTTTAAACTAGAATCCTTCATGGAACATGGGATTGGACTGAACTGTCCATGATCAGGAGAAACTAAAGGGAAGATCTTTGGTGACTGACGATCAGTAAATTGAAGAATGTGGTTGCTTATCTGTAGAGTCATTTTAGTCAGGCTTTCTTCACGGATACAATTCTTCCTGAAACGTCACATTAAAAACAACAACATTCATCTCATGACCAATAATTTATGTCATGGAGCAAAAATAAACTCATTCTGTCCTTGTCCTGCCCTGGCAGTTGTGCTCTAGTTGTTGTGTTCTAGTCAGTTTCACTAGCAAATCTCCAATTGACATGCTAAGCTAAAGGATGCTAATGGACAGGTACTAATTCTGTCAAAGGATTCAAAGGAGATCAAAGGAATATGGAAAGAATATACTGAAATACTGTTCAATAGAGATGACAACATCCAAGTTATCTCAGAAGATATTTCCTACTTACAAGAGTCTCTATTTCTAGAAAAGTTGAATCAGTACTCTGGTCATTAACAACATAGAAGGCAACAGGAATTGATGGAATACCACCGAAAAATCATAAACAACAGTGAAGAATCAATAAACTTTCTAACCAATCTGTGCTAGCAAATCTGGACAACAACATACTGGCCAACAGATTGGAAGAGACCAGTCTACATTCCAATATCAAAAAGTGAGACTTAATAGAACGTGCAAACTATTGTACAATAGTATTAATTTCACAACTAGCTAGAATCAGTTGCAAACAGAAAAGAACAAGCTGGAATTTTTCATAATGTTTTTGCTAAAATAATGATGAAAGCTAAGAGACATCGGCAAAAAGGAATAAATGATGACAACTGCACAATGATTTAATCACAATTGTGTCATCATTCTGACATTGGTGCTTTGCCACAGACAATATTATACTTTTCCTAATATCCCAATTATGTCTTTTATAACATTTTTGTAGGATGAAGAATTAAAGACCAATCCTATAGAAAATAAATAATTTCATTCAGTTGAAATACTGTATTAATTATTTGTAGTACAAATAAGCATTTAAAAGAATATAGATAGTCCTCAACTTACGATCACCATTGAGCCTAGAATTTCTGTTGCTAAGTGACACATTTTGCTCCATTTTATGACCTTTCTTGGCACAGTTGTTAAGTGAATCACTGCAATTGTTAAAGTAAGTAACAAGGTTTTTAAGTGAATCTGGCTTTCCCACTGGCTTTGCTTGTCAGAAGGTCACAGAAGGGGATCACATGACCCCAGGACACTGTAACCAGCCTAAACATGATTCAGTTGCCTAGTGCCTGGTTTTTGATCACGTAACCATTGGGAGGCTGCAACAGTCGTAAGTGGGGAAAATGCTCATAATTCACTTTTTTCAGTAGTGTTATAACTTCGAAAAGTCACTAAGCAAACTGTTATAAGTCAAGGACTACCTGTTTATGCCTCCTTTGTTTAAAAAACATCAGTGGAGATGAGAGGCCAATCTATTAGAATGGTATAGGTTTTTGTAGTCCAGGGAGATGACATTCAAGATCTCTTTCAATGTTAACATGCTACATAATAATTTTAGGTCTGCCAATAAGCAATAAGTGGAAACTAATCAATGAGAGAAGCAATCTATAACTAAGAAGAAATTAATTGAAGGTTAGAACAATTAATCAGTGGAACAACTTGCCTCCAGAAGTTGTAAATGCTCCAACACTGGAAGTTTTGAAGAAGAGATTGGATAACCATTTGTCTGAAATGGTATAGGGTTTCCTGCCTAAACAAGGGATTGGACTAGAAGACCTCTAAGGTCCCTTCCAACTCGAGAATTAGAATTCTATTCTAATTTTAGTAAGATGTGTGGTGCCTTTGTTAATTTTAGCCAGAAATATAAAGGATCTATGGCAGATACCTTAGCATGGCATGGGAAACTTGCTTTGGGGAAACTTAATCTAGGAATCACAGCACTTTTTACTAATATACTTTGTTAGAAAGGAGGGGGGTCTGACTAGGAGCAAACAGAGAGCAAAACAGAAATACGTAGGTGGTTTCAGAAAAGTCCATGTTGAGAGAGAGAGAGAGGAATCTGAAGGATAAGGGGGACCTTATTCACGTGACCAAGGCCGTATTTCCTTTTTCCTCAGAGAAAAAAAAAGAGGAACTTAAAAAAAAATATTTGCTCTTCCAATACGTTATTCTTCCGCCCTGAAACTCTAGTAAGAATAACGGGGGGAGAGGGTTTTTTTGCCCCTGAAACCAGATAATCAAAACTCCAAACTGCAGTGTAATCTTGGACATTTTGTGTCCCACGAAAATGAAAGCCGGTGTTCTTCAAAAGGCCCTCAGAATGGGCTGCAGGATTAGACTTCTCAAACAAGCGAAGAGAGATCCCCCCACGAAGTGGAAAGCATCAGAATGCATCCAAGCGGTAAGATAAGAAAGAAAAATGGCTTTTTGCCTGTTATTCTTATGTGAAAAGATGCTTATTTGTGTTTCTTGCCACGGAGGCCAGTCTGCCTGAATCAATGACAAGAAGAGGTATCATCAGGATCACATTAGGTGAAAGGAGTGTAGAGCACCTAAGATTGCAGTTTTATGTTACATTTTAAAGGATGTAGCTTGGCATAACCTGAAGTATAATCTCCAATACGCATTTCAAGCATAACAAGACACAGATTTCAGCTCAGAAACATCCTGGATTACTTGGTTGATTAATTGATTATGTGCTATCATGTTGTTCTTTGACTCTTAACAACCACAAAAATAGATTTTTTCCATCATGATCTATCTCTAACCTGGTCCTTCAATGCCTGAGTTCATCCACCTTGCTGCTGGTCATCCTTGGTCATCTGGTCATCCTGGTCATCTCTTTCCTTCTACCGTTGCCAGTTTTAAAGTCTTCTCTAGAGAGCTGGGTCTCCCCATAATGTATTTGGACTAAGATAAATTGAGCTTTGTCATTTGAATCCTGAGAGAGAACTCTGGGTTGATTTGTTTGATGATCCATTGATTTGTTTTCTTGGCTGTCTACAGTATTCTCTGGAGTCTTCTCCAATACCAAAGTTGAGCAGGTAGATAATCTCAGCCTTTGGACACAATAGTGTTACAGGAGATGTCTGTTTAGTTGATAATGTGTACTACTCCACCTACTTCAAAATGTGAATCAGATGTCTTTATTAAAAACCTGCTCTGATGATATCACAAGTCTGGACTGGAGGTTCTCGGCAGTCTATATGTGCACAATTGAGTTTTGGTGGAAGAAAAGGAGGATATACCTAATAATAAGATACCTGTTCAAGAATATTTAGTTTATTACTGTACTGATGATGATGATTATATCCCTTCAGTCGAGTCCCATTCTTGGTGATGGATCAGGTCTCTCCATGTCTTCCAATCTTGCACTATTTCTTTGAGTTTTTCTATGCTCTGGCTGGTGTCAGCTTTATTACTGTTCTATCGTTTACCTTCAGAGAAGGAAAGAAGAATATTTGAATTTTCTATCACATGCAACAGAGACTTCTACAAAATAATCATCTGAGTACTGATTCAGCTCAATCATTCAACTGATTGAATGATTGAGGTGTAGCCTTCCTTTCTTCTGAAAACAGTAAAGCATGAGCATAAGAGAACTGAACACTTGATCAAGGACCTCCTACTTGTGTCTACTGCTATAATCAAAGACTTCCCTAAACTGCCTCAGATTAAAACTCCCAACATGCTTATTCTGGCTGAGGCTAAAAAGACTTGTAGTCAGACGTATGTTTTGATCAGCAGGTTGGGAAAGGCTAAACTAATTCATTGTGGATATCGTTGCTACCATCTCAACGTTGGATTATACCTTTCTTATTTCCATCCATTTTCCTAGCAGATTCTCAGCTTTGCTTTGAGGCATATGTAGACACAGCCTATTAATATCTCAGTTACGGTTTTTAAGAAATTAACTGAAACTTCAACATAACCGAAAAGGTCTCTGCATGGAAGCATCTATGTAAAATGAAATTCCCCTCAAATGGATTTCCCCTATATGAATGATGAGATGACAAATCTGCAAATCAGATCTGGGATAAACATATTGTTCCTGAGATGCTGTAGCAGGAATTTTATGGGAAAAACTCACTTCCCAACAGAAGATGAATCAGCTAATTTTAGATTGTGGATTGAATGATTGGGGGGGGGGGAGGTTTCCTCCTATTTTTTTATATTTTTGTCCCCCATTGCTTCAATATACAAGTATGGTAAACATGTCAGGTTTATCTCTGCAGAAAAAGAGAGATCTTCAAAACATATGATGTGGATGTGTATCTATTTTTCTCACGATGATAACACCAGTGTTTTATAAGTACATCATTCTGGCTTAAATACACTAGTATCCCATTTTCTGACTTTCCCACTAAATGTTTCTCCCTAACTTTTTCTCTGTCTCAATCTTCTTTCTAGGTGCAGTTCTCCTCCTCCTCCAAGTTCTTCTCAAGTTTGACATCCTTCTTGCTGCCCCTTCAGTTGGACTCCAAGAAGAGAAGGGATCTGGGCTTGAGACCATTCCTGAAAAGAAGCTGGATCTGCAGAAAGAATTTAGCATGAGCTTAAAACTCTCGCGACAACTTCTTCACAAAACAAAGGATCTTACAAGATACTATGTAAGTCTACTACTCTCTCTTCTGAAAGATTGTAAGTTAGCAGAGTTGAATTAAAAGATACCTCAAGGAGAAGGTAGCTCCTACTTTTGAATTAGTTCCTCCATTTTCTTTTTTATGTCCAATTTATAAACCAATCATCATTGTTTCTAAGGCTACAGCAATATATTCTATTTGGTGCTGCCCTTAAAAACTATTTGCAAACTACAATTGTGTGTTTACTGCTGTTCTTGGGAGTATATAACATTGTTTTTGTGGACCTGCGTTAGTTATTATCAGTTTCTGAGTATACTTCAAGATACTGGTTTTAACCTATAAACCATTTTACAGTTTGACACTTGTGTATCTTGTAGGACTGCCTACTCCAATGAATATAGGCTCAGTGAATTCAGTTAGAGAATATTTAGTGACGCCACATTGGGAAACTGAAGCAAGACATTTCTGCTTTTTTGTGACAATGTCTATGCTATGGAACAAGCTTCCAGTAGAAATTATATCTTGTCTTGTCATATGTGTTGGAAGCCTTTTAAAGAGGGAATTGTTTTGAAGAGACTTCCTCTGATTTTATCATGCCATCTTTACTTTCTTTTGATAGTTCATAGTAACATGTTTGGATGCCTGGTATTTTACTATTTTACAGAGGTTGTATCAAAAGTATTTTACTTAATTGGATTTTATTGTCTAGCCAAACAGAAATGTGAAAAATAGATAAACATATATAAATCAATACCTGTCAGTAATGATGGAATAATGCTTGTTTCCATCCTTTGTATGGCAAACAGAAGTTGGTGATTTGGTCAGAAGGAAGGCTGCCTGCCCAGGGAAGAGGTCGGAGCCCTCAAATCCCTTCTCTCAGAACCTGCCCCCACCTACCCACCCATGCCAAAACTAAATACTCTAACTCTGCCTTCTGCCTTAGTATGCAATTTAGGATTAATTTCTGCCACCAATATATAATTATTCTGCTCTATTCTGCCTTGGTCAGAACTTACTTGGAGTATTGCATTCAATCCTGCACACACCACCAGTTTAATTGTGGTGGTTGTTAGGCAAATATCATGGTCATTAAGCAAGCCAAGAAATAAATGCTGGCCTTTGGTAAAACTGTTGTAAAATGACAAATGGTTGTAAATGCCAGCCAGTTGCGAAGCACCTTAAGTGCAGTCATGTGATTATGGGCAAGAGAGAGGGACAGTCAGAACTTCAAATCTATGGTAACTTCAAATGGTCACTAAGGAACTGGTAGCAAGGTGAGGACTATCTGTAAAAAGGAAATAAAATATATGCACTACCTGGCTTGGTAGTGTTGAGATACATTACTAAGAAAATCAGTCCATATTTCTCTGCGGGGAGATAGGCCACTCTCTTAATAAACATAGAGAGCCATGGATTTTTTAAAAAATAAGGGAAAATGGAAGTCACAGTTATATGAAAAATATTCAGTGGTTGGAAAGAGAAAAATATAGGGCAATTTAAATCAGAAATAGATGAACCGCCAAGAGAAAAATTACAGGAACAGTAAAAATATAAATAGGAAAATACAAATTTTGAAGAAAGGAAGGAAGGAAGGAGAGAGAGAGAGAGGGAGGGAGAGAGGGAGGGAGAAAGAGAGAGAGAAAAGTTTCCAAGAAGGCCCCAAGATGATGATGACGATGATAAAGAGGCCTCAATCTTAGTTCTCTCGTTGCTCACCCTCATGCACAATGTGCAACTTCTGGCTTATTTCAGTCATATTCCACACTTTGTAAAGGGGTTCGAGGTATCATATTCCACACTCCCTCCTCCTCTTTTCCCCATAAAAACAACCTTGTGAGGTGGGCTGAGATAGAATGACTGTATCCAGGTTCATTCAAAGATCTTCCTTGGCTGAGGGTAGACCAAAGAACTGGCCATGCATACATGAAGCATATGTGGACATGTTGAGAATAAGTGGAAAAACTTACAAAATTTCCACCCTCACTGAACTAAACAGTTGTTTTAAATATATTACTTCATGTATTGGGATTCATCATTGTCTCGAATGAGATCAATCAATGTTGTATCATCTCCAAACTTCAGTAGCTTAACAGATGGATTGTTTGAGATGCAATCATTGATATATAAAGAGAAGTGGAGAAAACACACATCCTTTGGGGGGGGGTTGCTAATTGTACTGGTATCTGATGTGATTTTGCTTAGTTTAACCTGTTGCTTCCTGTCTGTTAGGATCCACTTACAAGTGTGTTCAGGTAGCTGATTTAGTTTAGTTAGAAGAATGTCTGGTATGATGGTATTGAATGCTGAACTAAAGTCTACAAGGGAAATATTTACAGACCCCTCACATCCTGGACATAAATTGTTTCAACTCCTACCCTCAAAACGACACTGTAGAGCACTGCACACCAAGACAACTATATACAAAAACAGTTTTTTCCCGAATGCCATCACTCTGCTAAACAAATAATTCCCTCAACGCTGTCAAACTATTCATATTAGGCTGCATTACTATTGCTACTGGTCTTCTCATCATTCCTGTCGCCCATCTCTTCCCACTTGTGACTGCATGACTGTAACTTTGTTGCTTGTATCCTTGCGATTTATATTGATATTGTTTTCTAGTATGATTTGATTGCTTATTGTACCATTTGACTATCACTGGGTGTTGTGCCCTGTAATTCTTGACGAGTGTATCTAGTCTTTTTATGTAGACTGAGAGCATATGCACCAAAGACAAATTCCTTGTGTGTCCAATCACACTTGGCCAATAAAGAATTCTATTCTATTCTATTCTATTCTATTCTATTCTATTCTATTCTATTCTATTCTATTCTATTCTATTCTATTCCATTCCATTCCATTCCATTCCATTCCATTCCATTCCATTCCATTCTAAAACTGAACAACTGATCATTTGGCCCCTAGAGGCCGCTGATGTAACATTTTGTGAAGGAACACTACACGTGTACTTCTTTTTCTTGCACAAGATTTCTTCATTTTCTTATCTATGCATTCACATCCCTTCTCTGTCAGATTATTTTTTTCAAGGCATTCATCATTTCCAGTGCTTGTCCCCAGAGAATGACTGGGGAATTCTGGGAATCAAAGTCCACACAACTTAAAGACACTATCCTTGAGGAATGCTGTACTAGAGCAAAACTACAAAGATGAGGGTTTGAAATACCAAAGGAGCAGTTATGCCATGAACACAATTATTCCCAAAGAGTTACTTCTTGAGGATCTCCTTACCTAACCTGTATATCCTTTCCCCTTATCAGGATACCTTGACTTTCTAAATTTTTATAGTTCATTCAGCTGGTACTTTTAAACTCTGCTGAGAAAGAGCATTTGGGTTATGTTATCACAATGTAAAGTAATCGACCTGCATTTTCACTAATACTTTTCTGTCTTGCCCAGTGGTAAAATGTAAAATTTGTTACTATTGGTTCTGAGGGGTGGCTTGGTGGGGGGTGGGTAATGTGACTGAGTGGGCGTAGCCAACTTTTAATTTTTTTACTTGTGAAGAGGTTGTAGAAAAAATGCTTTTAAAAGTCTCTGATGATCCCAGCTGAGCCGCGTGATCATCAGAGGCTTTTTTTTTTCTTTTAAAAGCATTTTTCGGCCAAAGAGCTTGTAGAAAAAATTTAATTTAATTTAATTTAATTTCCAATTTATATACCGCCCTTCTCCCTGAGGACTCAGGGCGGTGTACAGCCAAGATAAAAAAACATAGAATACAAATATTAAAACATTTAAAAATATATATAGATTTGGGCTGAAAGTTAAGAATAACAAACTAATTAAAAAATTTAAAATTTAAAAATTTCTTCTAAGCCAACCCGGCTTGCTGGAAAAGATGGGTTTTCAGGGAACGACGGAAGGCATTGAGGTCATGGATTCTCCTTATCTCCGGGGGCAACTGATTCCAGAGAGTGGGAGCCCCCACAGAGAAGGCCCTCCCCCTGGGGGCCACCAGCCTACATTGTTTGGCTGATGGCACCCTGAGGAGGCCCTCTCTGTGGGAGCGCACGGGTCGATGGGAGGTCGTTGGTAGCAGCAGGCGGTCTCGGAGATAGCTAGGCCCTATGCCATGGAGCGCTTTAAAGGTGATAACCAACACCTTGAAGCACACCCGGAAGACCACCGGGAGCCAGTGCAGCTCGCGCAGGAGCGGTGTTACATGGGAGCGCCATGTTGCTCCCATCACTACCCGCGCTGCTGCATTCTGGACCAGCTGGAGCCTCCGGGTGCTCTTCAAGGGGAGCCCCATGTAGAGAGCGTTGCAGTAGTCAAGGCGAGAGGTGACGAGGGCGTGAGTGACTGTGCACAAGGAATCCCGATCAAGAAAGGGCCGCAACTGGCGAATCAGGCGAACCTGATAAAAGGTCCCCCTGGTAACAGCCGTCAGATGTTCCTCCAAGGACAGCTGCCTATCCAGGAGGACTCCCAGATTGCGCGCCCTCTCCGAGGGGGCCAGAGACTCGCCCCCAATAGTCAGCGATGGAGTCAACTGACTATATCGGGATGCCGGGAGCCACAGCCACTCAGTCTTGGAAGGGTTGAGCTTGAGCCTGTTCCTCCCCATCCAGATCCGCACAGCCTCCAGGCACTGGGACATCACTTCAAGGGCATCGTTGGGGTGGCCTGGGGTGGAGATGTACAGCTGGGTGTCATCAGCGTACTGTGGTATCTCACCCCAAAGCCACGGATGATCTCGCCCAGCGGCTTCACATAAATGTTGAACAGAAGGGGCGAGAGGACCGATCCCTGCGGCACTCCACAGATGAGAGGCCTCGAGGTCAACCTCTGCCCCCCTGCCAACACAAACTGCGACCGGTCGGAGAGAAAGGAGGAGAACCACCGCAACACAGTGCCTCCCACCCCCAACTCTTCCAGCCGGTGCAGCATGATACCATGGTCGATGGTATCAAAAGCCGCTGAGAGATCTAATAGGACCAGAACAGAGGAATAACCCCTGTCCCGAGCCCTCCAGAGATCATCCACCAACGCGACCAATGCCGTTTCCGTGCTGTGCCCAGACCTGAAACCCGACTGGAACGGATCTAGATAGGATGTTTCCTCCAGGAATTGCGGAAACTGTTGCGCGACCACACTCTCAACAACCTTCGCAATGAAGCGAAGGTTGGAGACAGGACGATAGTTGGCCAATATTGCTGGATCCAGGGACGGCTTCTTGAGGAGAGGCCTCACCACCGCCTCTTTCAGGGCAGCGGGGAAGTGACCCTCACTCAAAGAAGCATTAATGACGCCCTGGAGCCAGCCTCGTGTAACCTCCCGGGAAGCCAGTACCAACCAGGAGGGACACGGGTCCAGTAAACATGTGGCCCCACTAAGTCTCCCCAAAATCCTGTCCACATCATCGGGAGTCACAGCATCAAACTCCTCCCAGATAACATTCTCAAGACTGTTCCTCGTCACCCTGCCCTGATCTACCCAGTCAGAGTCCAGATCCCCCCGGATCTGAGCGATTTTGTCATACAGGTATTGTCCGAAATCCTCCGCCCTGCCTTCTAAGGGATCCTCCCGCACTCCCAGATGGAGCAGGGCGCGGGTCACCCTAAACAGGGCGGCCGGACGATTCCCTGATGACGCAATAGAGGCGGAAAAGTAGTTAGACTTTGCCGTCTTTATCGCCACTAGGTAGGCCTTAATATGCGACCTTACCAGTGTTCGATCAGATTCAGCGAGACTGGCCCTCCAACCGCTCTCCAGGCGTCTTTTCCGGCGCTTCATTTCCCTCAGCTCCTCAGTAAACCAAGGAGCCGCACGGGATCGGCATCGGGTCAGAGGCCGCAAAGGCACAACTCGGTCCAAGGCCCCACCAGCCGCCCGATCCCAGGCGGCTACCAGGTCCTCGGCCGAGTCATGTGCTAGATCCTCAGGAAATGGCCCAAGCTCCGTCTGGAACCTATCAGGATCCATCAGGCGCCTGGGGCGGATCCATCTAATTGGGTCCGCCTCCCTGCGGCGAGGGGTCGCGGTTCGAAGATCTAGGCGAAGGAGTGAGTGGTCAGTCCATGACAAGGGTTCCACGTCTATATCCCCTATAACAAGACCACTCAACCACTGGCCAGAGACAAAAATCAAATCCAGAGTGTGACCTCCCCTGTGAGTAGGGCCATGAACTAACTGGGTCAGGTCCATGGCCGTCATGGAAGCCATGAACTCCTGAGCCACCTCAGACGTTTCACCGACGGATGGCAAGTTGAAATCACCCATGACTAAAAGCCTGGGTGTATCTACCGCCACCGTGGCTATCACGTCGAGTAGCTCAGGTAGGGCTGTTGCCACGCGGCAGGGAGCCAGGTACGTAAGCAACAAGCCCATCTGAACCCCACGGCCCCACCTCACAAGGAGGGACTCACATCCGGCTATCTGAGGCACAGTGGTCTCCCTCGGACTCAGATCCTCGTTAATAATAACCGCCACCCCCCCCGCCCCTCCCCTGGGCCCTCGGCTGATGGAATGCTCTGAAGCCTGGTGGGCACATTTCCACCAGAGGGACGCCACCCTCCGGGCCCAACCAGGTCTCCGTAATACCCGCCAGGTCCGCTCCTCCCTCTTGTATAAGATCGTGAATGAGGGGGGCCTTATTGACCACGGACCTGGCATTGCACAGCATCAGCCGAAGGCCCAGCTCCTGAATATCTAAGCCACCTAGTATCCGAGCGGAGCCTTGGGGACCGGGGCAAGCAATTGCTCTCAAACAGCAAGTGCGAGCCCCCAACACCTGATGTGGTCCCCTGCTCCCGCCATATCTGCCCCTCCCATTCACCGTGCCGATGGTACAGCCCTCATAGATATCGCCCCCCATCCCTTTTCCAATCCCTCGTCCGGTGCCTCCCGGATCATTACCCTGTGCCGGGCACGGCTCTGACCCTGGTGGATTCCCCCCCCCCATCCGCCATAGTCGTCTTCCCGGTATCTTTAAAAGAATAATTACAAAACCCCCCCCAGAACCCCTTAAAATCTTTAAAAATTTCCCTAAAAAGCCCCATAAATTCTTCCTTGCTCCATGCCATCTCTCCGGACTCCAAAGTCCGTCATCGAGATAGGCCCTCGATAATGTGGGGGGCCAAACCTGCGAGAGGGGAGAGTCTCGCAGGGCGAGGAGTTCCGACACTGAATACATATAGCCATCAGGGGAGACAGTCCAAGGGTGGGGGACCGCTGATGTTACAAGCGTAGGGAAAATTCCAGTCCAAGGTCAGGCTGCCAAGCTCCACTGTCCTCTCACGACAGTGGCTAAGGAGGTACATATCATTCGGCCCCGAAAGTTTCCAGGGCGGCCGTCTCTCACCAGGCCAATCCATGGAGACTTTGATAGAAAGCTCAGGGTGAGGATAGCAATATTCCACCTCCTCAGGCCTCATGTCCATAGAACCAGAATCCCTCCTGGGATTAGCAGCATCAGGGAATCCAATATCCAGCTCAAGGGAGGTTTAAGTTCGTAAATGTTCGTCAGAGAAGTTCTACATGGTAGGGAATCCAGACAGGCCAGATGGAAATGGGGAAAAAATTAGGAGTAGTTCAGCAGGCCAAGATGAGTGGGAAGCTATGGTCGTAATTCGCCAAAAGGCCAAACTCAGTCCGAAGGAAGGGGGGGGGGAGATTCAAACCGCATAAGTTTGTAGTCATTTTCTGGCCCCAGTAACCCTCAACCTTCCATTCTAGTGGGTGAAGCTCCCCTATTTCGCCCCCCCATCCAGCTCACCCTGGGGGGGGGTCTCAGGGTCTCCCTGGAGGTAACCCTTCCCTCAAGGGTCATATACTCTCCAGTCACCCCAAAATCAGATCTAAAACCACTGCTGAAGAGTCCTGGGCCGTCTGTTTGGAAGTCTGTAGGCCCTTGGGAGCCGCCCCAACCTTAAGCGCCCCCATCACAACCACCACCGCGGCCTCCGCAGTCCCCGCCACCATCGTCGCCATCGGCCCCCCCACGGACGTCCCCAGCCGCCCCCTGCCTCCAAAGATCCACCTCGAGGCATCCAGGGGCGTGGGGAACCTCCGTAGGGGCCTCACAACGCCGATGTCGTCCAGGAGCTGCTGCCGCCGCCGCCATGACCGCCCGTGACCGCCGCCGCCGGTGCCGCTCCCCTGCAGGCCGCAGACTGCCGTCGCCCACTGCCGTCCTGACGTCATCCCCCTCAGCGCTGGGATGGTCCGGGGAGCTGCCAAAGCTCCCAACGGGCTCCTTAGGTGTTGCTTCGCCCGGGCGGGGGTCATAGATGTTCGAAATGACCCCCCTGAGCCCCCCCAAGCCGAGGCATCACCCCCCAAGAAGCCGAGACTCAGCGTCGGAGCGCCATCTTGGGCATGCGCAGAAAGAAAAGAAAAATGCTTTTAAAAGTAAAGAAAACAGCCTCTGATGATCGCGCGCCTCAGTTGGGCATGGGGGGGGCAGGGATTTTTGCTGCCGGTTCTCTGAACCACCCACCTCCATCGCTACCGGATCAGGTGATCCAGTCCAAACCAGGAGCATTTCATCCCTGGCCTTGCCTCATTTGGCAAAGGGCTTGCAAGCAAAATTTCTGAAGAATTTAAAATTTGGATATCTATGGGGGAAAAGGAAACAGTAGTCCTCAACTTGCAACCATACATTTAATCATCATTTGAAGTTACAGCAGCAGCAAAAAAGGTGACCTGACCATTTTTTACACTTGATCGTTGCAAAATCGCATTGGTCATGTGATCAAAATTAAGATGCTTGGCAACTGGCATGTATTTAAGATGGCTGCAGTGTCTCCAGGTCATGTGATCACCTTTTGTTACCTTCTGATAAGCAAAGTCAATGGAGAAGCCAGATTCATTTACCAATTTATAATTTAAAAACTGCACTGATTTACATAACAACTATGTGGAGAAAAGTTGCAAAATGGGGCAAAACTCACTTAATAATTATCTTGCTCAGCAATGGAAATTTTGGGCTCAGTTGTGGTCATAAGTCAAGGACTATCTGTATTTTCCATTTTGGGCTCAAATCTTCACAAAGTATCTCCCACATAATCTTATATCACACATGATTTTGTTAAAATCAGGCAGAACCAATCCATAATGTGTATCACATCTTAAGGAATGGTAGAGAAACTGAAGTTTTGAGTTGTTTTTTTTGCTGCTGTCTCCATCAAATCTTTTTCCAAATTTGGAACTTTTCTGTTGGTAGTGTGAAATTAGGAACTGGGAATTAGTAACGTGGAATGTAGGATAATGCAGAGAGGCTCAATAAATGAGACTGAGAAGCCAATGAATATTGCCTACCTTGAAAAGAACAGCTCAAATTAGCTTTTTTGGGCCCTGAATTACAAAAAAAGCTTGCTGCTCATAAAACAGTGCTTCTCCTTCTATCCAGGAGTTACTGTAAATATCTGTAGCCACCACTGTTACAGGTAGATTTTGAATTATGACTGATCACTAAGCAACCATTTGCGATTATGACATCTGAAAAAAGCTGATTATGAACCAGATTAAATATTCAATTATCCAGATTCCACATGTCTAAATTTTGGATGTTCACCAACCAACCTCCATTTATCGCTATTTGCAACATCCGGAAGTCATGTGCCTGCACTATATGATGTTTTTGTTGAAAACCAGAATCTGTATTTGGGTTTTGGCAAAAATGCACCCAGAATGAATAATGGGCTTCCTTAACCACCCCAGTGTTAGCTTAACAACCATCTTTTACGATCCTCATAACTTGCAACTATAAAGGCTCCATTATGGTTGTAGCTAAAGGACTACCTGTATTTAAACCAGATACTCTTGGAAAATGTACTTGACTAAAGACAAAGAGCTTTAGTATCATATGTCCTTATCACTCAAAACCAAAACCTCTCCTTTGGGTTAACTGTTGGAGATCTCTTGCAATCTTGGCCCTCTGTATTTTATCCCACTTCCCTCAGGAATCCAACAGTAAAAAGGAGATATTCTGGTTCAACATTCTTTGATCGTTCTAAGTTCCTCAATAATCATACCGTTATCTACTCAAGTAATATATGCTTCTTAATGTTCTACTATAAGTTTGGTTGAAAAATCTATTTACAGTCATACTTCCTCTTTTTTTCCAGCTTTTGGAGCGTTTACCTGGAGCTGAGGTTCCTCTTATTTCTCACTTGGATTGCCTTCCCTCAACCAGCATTGATTTTCACACATGGATCTCTCTTTCGGTAAGAATATATATATATATCACATATTACATTTTGTACTATGCAATAAAATACTCAAAGTTATCCCGAAGGCCAATAAAAGAAAGAGTGGCATTTATTATAAGCACCAATCACAAAATACACCAGGTTGAGCCCAGACTAAGCTTTGTGTATTTGGGCTACAAAAATGATGGATGTCCAGCAATGAATTAATTTTCAATATCTCTGCCACCATCTAATAGCCCTATGGATTTCTGAAGTGTAGATATCATAGATCTCATCTTTCAAAAGTCAGAGCACATCAGTTTTTAACGTGCTGTCAAAGTGCCAAATTTGGTACAAGGCATTTGAATGAAGGCAACTGAAGTGTCACTGCAAAGTTCCTCTCTTATTAGTGTTATCAGAGCCTTTTAATAAGGCAACTTGATGGCTGGAAGTCAGAAATAATGGATTCAATTAGCTAGGAAAACAGGATACTTAACAGCTGGAAAGAAGGCAGTACCTATTCACCAATTTATATAATTTAAATTAATCTGTTTTTGTATCAAACCCACTGTCTCCACAGAGAATGCAACAATTGTAATTTGCTTATAGTGCAAAGAATGCTAAGTAACCAGCACAGAGAACTTTAAAAACTAAATGGTTTTTAAGAAAGGATTGGGTAACTATTTGTCTGAAATGGTATAGGGTTTCCTGCTTGAACAGGGGGTTAGACTAGAAGACCTCTAAGGTGCCTTCCAACTTTGTTATTCTGTATTCTGTTGTTCTGACTAGTTTTGCTTGGAATGAAATTTTTTGGATCAAAAATGCATAGTAAATTGTCTGATAAGTTTCACCATGCAATATAGATATAGAACAAAGCAAACCATTTTCAGCCAGAATATGGTAAACTACCACAAGTAACATTTTCTTCCTAGAGTGAAGTTACTCCTGTCTCTAATTCTTAATGTGTTTGTTGAGATGGATGGCAGGGAGCAGAATCCTTTCCCTAACATTTTTCAGAGCTGACTATTTTTGACAATAATGCTTGAACACCTCAGCGGTTGACTTTGTTTTGTGTGCCTTCTAACATCTCTCCAGGATGCCAGACGCTTGTCGCAGATAGCCAAGACCGTTTCATTTTATCACAAGTTAGTAAAACAGTTGAGGAACTTTGAAGCAATCAAAGAAAATTCCAAATTCTCCTCTCAGTTTGAAGATATCGATGTTAACCTCCGAGATCTTCGTCATCAAGTGGATTACCAGGTAGTTTACCATTTTTGGGGGGAGCACAGATTAGGGAAAGGTGTCCTTTGGTTTTGGCTGTGTTATTCAGCTTTCATTTTTCTTATAGATTACACTTTGGGGCCTATCATCTGATATCCAGCCTATATCAACACCTCAGATCCTTCAATACCACAGTCAGTGGAGCAACCGCCAAGAAGTATATATTGTCCTTCATTCTCTCGAAAGCTTCCTGGTTCGGGTCGCACGAGATTTTTTGATGCTCAGGATGAGGGTGTCCAAAGTGGCTTCACCTTCCAAGATTTACAGATCTTAACATTTCTGTTTTAAACTCCATTACCTTATTCCAAACAACTAAGGAATGCTGGCATCCTGGTATCTTAATGTTTACGCTGTTCTGTAAATTATCTAAAATATCTAATTTATATATCTATTTATTTTTTCTAAATATTTTATTATTTTAACTTATTTGTTAAATTAAGTGTTTTGCCAGGTTCACATAAGCAATTGTTTAGTGAATGCACTTTCTCATGACAATGTAATTTTCCCCCCCAAAGGTCAGAAAGAATTGCCAGCTAGTTTGCAGGGAATTTTAAATATTGTGTTTATCCATAAAAATATGGGTGGCTACCACTTTATTTATTTTTTAATGGGCCAGAGAATCTTGAGGGGATCTACAGAAAGATATATAATATATAATCACAATGGATTATGGAGAAACTATTCTTAAATTTTCTAAAACAGATTGAGTAAATATGCATATGGTATAAAATATATGTTTTGAGTGATGCTGCCTTGTCTAAGCTTGAACTGGTCATTTCACACTTTTAAATTTTGTTAATAAAAGTATTATTTTAGTTAAATTTGATTGCCTGATTTATTGGTGGTATCTTTAGTTGATCAAAAGAGAGTTTGTCATTTCATATAATTGATTAATCAATTAGTCTGTATTTAAACCTAAGATCCAATACCAATATATTTAAGCAGTATTTAACATTGTATTATATCTATTTAACTCATATTCCTCAGCAAAAGGAAATCTCCTGTTGCTGGCTGAATTCACCTGGTGGAGGTTTCCTCTTTGGCCCCAATTCCATTGTGAAACCCTACTCCCTTTCCCAAGGCCTCAATCTTGGTCCCTTTCTTTGGGTTTTATCTTTCCCCTCTCAGAACTCCCTGCTACTGTCAAGAAAATATGATAAGGGCAGCATATAAATCAAACCAACCAACCAACCAACCAACCAACCAATAAATAAATAAATAAATAAATAAATAAATAAATAAATAAATAAATAAGTTCTTATCCATAATCAGTAGACTTTGTCCTTCTAGTGCTGAGATCAATACTTATAAGGTTTGTTACCTTATGTTCAAAAAGAGTTTCATTATTAGCATTGCCTTTAAATAAAATGTTAGATTCAATGTTGGGATAGAAAATTTAAATAGCAACTCTCTAATTAGTAAATCTCAATTGAAAAATTTCCAATAAATTATCAGATAAAAAGGAAAAGATAATTCCTTCAAAACCACCACGAGTTTCTTCCCAGATCCTGGTGAGGTAACGAAGGTGCCAACACCTCTCCCAGCCTGGAGATTCATCCATCTCTAGATTAAAGAGGTAGATGCTAAAGAGGAATAGTACAGTTTAAAAGAGCTGGACTTTCCTATTGCCCAAACCAGAACAATTCTGAAAGATACTGTACAGGGTCATAGGATATAGGGACTGCCTTCACCAGCCTGAAGTGGCCAGTGGATGCCAAGCTGACCCCACCTCCAAAATCACCACCACACCAGAATGGATGAATGAATTGGCCACTTTATAGCACTCATCTGAAAACTTAAAAGAAAAAACCAACTCTTAACATTGGAAGAATTAAGTACAATATTGCTTTAGGCTCCATCAAGTATGAGTTGTAAATTTGAAGATGTCATAGTGATGCCGCAGAATTTTTTTTTTATTTTTTATTTTGCCAGAGTTCATTTGTCCTATGCTTACATGCAAATGGAAAACAACTCATTAATTTCCTTGTGAGGAATTACTGATAACAGTATCACTGATACTGATAATTACTGATCATGCAAATGGTTTGACAACTGCATTTTACTGATTTATTTAAGAGTTCAAGGGCAGTTGACTGCCAAAGCTAGCAACCTTTTATTTTATTGCAATAATAATACATTATTGTATTTACATTTACTGTGTTGCAATAATATAATAAAAGATAACAAAACAAGCTTAAATATTAAGAATTTCATCTTATTCTTAAACCAATTAAAGGTACAAATACTATGGTGGGGGAAAAAAATTAAAAGTAGCAATTAAAGTTGAATAAAATAAGTACAGTAAAAATAAAACCATCATTCCCAAGTCTGAAAAGGTAAAAATGTCTTCAAATGGGTCCAGGAAAGTGGTCCTGTAGCCATTGGCCTGAGAACAGCATTTTCACACTTGAGAAATAAATGATTGCAAGACCAACGACAATAAGTAGTTATCACAACTGAAGCCTTTTCCATAAAAGTGCATTACATTCAAGCTTAGGCCAAGACCAAGTTATTTGGGTGAAAACTTGCCAGGAGATACAAGCATCTCTATATTCTCCTGGAAGTAAAAATACAGATCAATCAAATATTTGTTATCTTTTCAATCTTCTGCCTTAATCCTAATCTGGGTAGGGAGGGAGACTGTGATGGGAGGGGCAATATGGGAAAACTCTGACAGATGGGGTAAAGATTAAATACGGTATATGGCATCTGCTGTCAATTCTCCTCTGTAACTGTAGCTGTTGGCTTTACAGGGTAAACCAGATAGTATTGTAAAGCTACAGTGACAGAATCTTATACAATGTATAATCTTATACATTTGAAAATACATCTCTCCTGTTTCCTTTATAGCCCAAGAAACTAGGGAGGGTCCTTTTTGAGGCTATTGCCCTGCCTACCATCCAGATGAGGGCTCTGCTGTCTCTTATCTGACTGTTACCTTGGCAGTACCTCTTGGTCTAGACATCCAAGCTCTTTCCCACATACTATCATAATAGCTCAGTCATTATGATTAATCAGCACATACTTTTTGGATTCAATGTATACAGTAATCTCTTCAGACATGTTTCAGTTTCACTGAATTCTTGTAAAATATAGAATGAGTTTAAATTGATGCATGGTGAGGATAGACTCCAAACCATATAATGGAATCTAAAGATAACCTTCCAAAATTGTTAGGTAGTTTCCACCTAATAACTTTGTTTTTCCAAAGTATGATATGAATAGAATGAAAGCTATACTGAAGTTCCTCATTTCAGGTGAAGAGATAAAAATATCAGATCTGCTGAGATATTTTAGCAATACTTCTCAGATTTTCTATTCATATGGTACACAATGTTTCCTCACTAACCATTTAATTTAGGATGGACATCTAATTTATTCAGTTTTTAGAGAGAGATGGTGCCTCTATTGCTTTTGAAATTATTGGTTAGGGTGCCTTGATCCAGGATAGAGCCAAAAACATGCAAGTTCATTGCTTGATAAAGATCTTGAAACCTCAAATCACTTCGGCTTTTGCAGGCGCATCTGAAGTTCAGCCATCATATTGGGGTGCATAGGGCCAAACCTGGGAAAGCAAAATAAATCGGTAGATTAAGACAAAATTCAAGACAACAACACTAATATCTACCATTAAATTACTATTGGATGTGGTGGTGAGATTTACCCAGACAATCTTGGATTTTGTCTCTTTGGTATTTCCAATAAAGATGGAGCATCTTCAGCCATCTTTGTCTCTTCTGTTGGAACCTCTGCTGATGGCTTTGGTTTCTTCAAGCTGGGTGCTCGTCGAATGGAGCTCTTACGACGTAGCAACACCCGTTCCTTCTGGGCACTGCTATCCAGTGTTGCGACCTGCAGAATAGAGATGGATATGATTACTTCACTCTCCTGACTACTTTCATGCTCCACTCTCCTTTGTAATTATGCTTACATCATGTGGGAAAACTCTGGGTCCAGCCAGGAGATCTGTATCAAGAGAGGTTGGGTACACCAGGATCTTTGTGGTCTCTCCCGGTTGATTTGACTGGTCTGATGTAGTCTCAGCCACTTCCATCATTTCTACACTAAGACCACAAGTATCTACCAATATCTCAGGCTGTTCTTCCTGGTTATTTTCACACCATTCTTCTCTTATTTGCTGTTCCTGTTTTTCCCCTGTAAAGTGTTTCTCATTTTTCACAGATTCCTCTACTTCCTGCTTCAGATTTTCTTCTGTCTTTCCTTTCTCAGGTAAATCTCCCTGCTTACAATTTCCCCCCTTTTCCAATTCTGGTGCCTCCCTTTTCTGTTCTATCATAATTTCAGTTTCTTTGGGCTCCCAATATAAACATCTATCCTTTTCTTCCCCTTCTAATGCCTTTTTCTGGCTTGTTTCCATCTCTACTTTGTCCAGTAGTGGTTGCTGAACTTCTTCGTTCTTTGTTACTATTTCCTTCATTATCTGATGGTCTGCATCCAGCTCTATGCCTTCTCCCTGTTCCTCCCCAGATTCTAAACCCTGAGTCTTCACTATTGTAACATTTAGTGCATCATACTGAAGTTTATTAGTCCAAGTGACTCCCTCTAGTTCTCTTTCCTTTTCATCCAGCTTTCTCTCCTTCCCTTCTTCAGCTCCTCCTAAACATTCTTCCAAATTCCAGCTTCTCTCATCTTTCCCTTTCTCTTCTAGCATCTTCACCTGGTCTCCTTCGATTTCTGCTGTCACACTTGTTTTTACCTGTTCGTTCCCATCCAGTCTTATATCTTCTCCCTGTTCCTTTTCAACATTTAACTGCTGGTCTCTTGCCATCTTAGCCATCTCCTCCAATCTATTTTGCTGAGTCCCCCTACTCCATGTTGCATCTTCTTGTCCTCTCTGCTTTTCCTCTCTATCCTGTGTCAAGTCTAGGAGCTTTTGCTGAATTCCCTCATTCCACAACATATTTTCCAACTCTTTCTCCTGATCTTCTGCAATTTTTTCTGCTTCTTCATCCCACAGTTGACTTCTTCCAACTGTTCTTTCTTCTTCAAGCACCTTATCCTCTGCATGGTTTAGTGCTGCTGTATTTATTTCTCCCTGCACTTTCTCACCTACCTTTCCTTGTTCCGGTTCTTTCTCAACTTCTAATTGTTGATTATCCATAATCTCAGCCCTCTCTTCCATACTACCTTGAACAATCTCCCCAGCCCACCTTGCCCCTTCAGGCCCTCTTTTTTGTTCTACAGATGCTGCCCAGTTTGGTGCTCCTTGCTCAACCCCTTCAGCTATTACATTTTTGTCTTGTTCTGCTTCATGACTCATCCCTGTCTGTCCTGCCTCTTCCATTTGCCCAAGTTCTCTTCTTTCTGCCAAAGGTTCATCTGGCTTCAATTGACTGCAATATTGACTACAAACTGCATCTGCCAATTCTTCTATCATGTCTTCCTGTGCAACTTCCACCAAAGCAGATTCTTCAGATTTTCTTTGACAGAGTCTCCCGGTCATGGTTGGTGCCTCCAAGGGTGCCTGTTGGATGATGTCTGTCATAGGTGTGGTTGATTCTAGTTCGGGGGTATCACTGAGACACACAGAAGACACTGTGGGGCAAAAATAAGAAAGAATATAATTGATCTTGGGTTTCTCCCCAAGACTGACCATCCAAGAATTTAAAGCAGCTTTCTGCAACTGGGGCTCTGCTCCTTTTATCCATACAGTAGTGTCAATCTTCTGATTTAGTATGGTCAATAAATACTGTCCTAATTAAGTAGAGTATAGAATAAATGTTATTCTATCTCTGGGCATTTAAAAAAACAGGACAATTGCTTCATATTAGCCTTTCCCAGGCTTTTGCAGCCATGTGTTAGCCTTTAACATAATTCACAGCTAGCATAATAAAAAGCCAGTTAGCTGGAAATTATGGAAGTCAAAAGCCAACTCAAGAAAAGCCGAAGAGCATACCATAGAGAAGAACAACCAAGGATAGAAATAATCTCTCTCACGTGTTTTTCTTGCTATAATTGGGGAAAAAATCCATTTTACCCTTTTCAAGCAAGCTAATACATTCATTTTAAAAAATACACAGCAGAGAGAGAGAAATTTAACAAATTTTTTGTCAAATCACAAGATAATCTGAAATTTCAGAGGACCATTTAAAGTCAAATCTTTGTCAGTACAGTAACAACACAATTGTTATCACATAAACAGGCATACAGGCACATACATATATACTGGCCAATATAATTGTACATATATAATTTTCAGGATTTTTCAGTGTAAGTTGAATCACATAGCTTGAGAATCAATGACACAGTGGTGAAGAATTTGGACCTAGGAATGGAAACTCAGATTCAAGCCCTTACTTGGCCATGTGGCTCCCTTAGATTTTTTAAAAATCTTAACCTAATTCATCTCCCAGTTTTTGTATAATGATGAGAGGGAAAACTTCATTTCTGATGTCCTGAGCTCTGAGAAAAATATAAATTAAGATAAATATAATGCTAAAGAAAGAGGATACTCCCAGATCCTATTGTTATCTGTGAAGAAACACCATTATGTTGTCTAATTCTTTTCTCTTTAACACATTGTATGTGAGAGTGCTCAGAAAATGATGGGAAAAAAAACAACATGAAAAACTGATTACAAGTAAAAACTATGAAATCTAGATCTTCCACTCCTATTAAATTATGCAATGATAAAATAGAATAACAAACTAGTCTAAAAGCATTTGGCCCCTTATTCAAGTCACAGGGATTTGCCATTAAAAGGAGATGTATTTTAGTGCATGTACAAAACTCACAACTGAAAAACAACTTCCTACACACACACATAAGGACAGGAAATATGAGTATACAGCTCTGGGGATTGTGCAAGCTTGTTTTATAACCACATTAGTAGGACAATCTTTCAAGTTCAGAGCCTTTTGAACACATTTGTAAACACTGAAGAAAAATTGTAGGAAAACATTGGTCATTTCTATTAATACCATGTCTTTACCAGTGTCTCCTCATAATTTAAAAAAGTTAGAGGTGTTTTAATACAACTTTTCATTATATTATCTTTTACTTATGTTAATTTTTCAAACATTTTTAAATGTATAATCTTCCAATTTCTTTAAATGTAATTACTTCACTTTTCATAAATGTTATGTTTTTGCCTGATGTAGTTTTTTCCATGAAGAAAGACAGATGCTAGTTTAATTTAATATTACCATCTATGCTGTTGTAAAGTCCATAGGGAAAGAATAATGAAAATCTACTAGGAAAAAAAAAATCAGTAGATTTCCTGTTGTGGGAATCTTCCATTCCTCACAATATAGCATCATCAACATTCCAGAAGTTTCAGTCACCTGAGAACTTTTGTCCAGATTCTTTCTGTCCCTCACATCTGTTGGGAAATTTGGAAGATCTGAGAAAGGACTCCATGGCCTGATCACCAGTAACTGCAGTTTCTGATGTTCCTTGGATCTCCTGACTGAATGGAGTTATCTGAAAAGAAAGGACTTTGTTGAAGGAAAGGTGGAGCACAGAAGGATTTTTCTCCACCTCCTCTTAACCAACACCTACCTCCGCTGTGAAAGGATCTTCAGTGACCTTCAATTGCTCCCTTGGAGAAACATCCCTGCAGAAGAAGGCAGGAGGGAAAGGAGAAATAAATTCAATTGCAGGTCAGAGATCATTCTACTCCAGAGGTCATTGCACCTCAGAGCTACCAGACAAACTCCAACAGAAACAATTATTCCACATTAGATTCTTGTTACCCAGAGTATGTTGTCTCCACTTCAGAATCATGGTGGCTTCTGCAGTTCTTCATCTCCCTTTCACTTCCTGCCTCTTCTGCTCCTGGATGAGGTTCATTTCCAAAAAGATAAGTAGTGAACGAGGAAACAAAATCCTGAAAATGGGTTGAAGAGAAAGAAACACTGAATATGGACTTCTAGTACAGGAAGCTGGAAAACCCTCTTAAGATAAGCCAGAGGTTCTGGATCCCTCCGAAGCTTGAGAGATGGCAGGGTTCCACTAACCAAAGCCTGTTGCAGGCTCCCAAAAAGTGATCGAAGATACTCCATTATGCTGCTGGGGTAGCTGGAGAGAAGGTACAGAGTGGCTTCCCCTTCTCCTCAGAGAGGGAAGTTAACGTCACTAAAGTATTTGACCACATCCTTTTCTTCCTTTGCCTTGTAGTTTGCCATAGTTTGTTCTGGCTTTGCATAACTGTGAAAGAAACAAAAGCACACCATATCCTACAGAAACAAGAAACATGTGAACAATCACTCACTATTAAGCACTGTCAAAATCATCCTCAAACTAGAGGAAATGTAATAATCTCCATAAATAATTTCCATAAAATTGTAACTATATTATTCAAATTAGTTAAACCTTCTTCAAAATCTCCCACAAATAGATGGTTGAAACAATTTTACTTATTTCTTCCTTTTTTCCCCTCTGAAAATTAATGACAACCTTCCATTATACTGGCTGGGATAAACCTGGTAATAAACCTCTGGCTAAAATAAAATACACCAAGTTTTATTTTCAACCAGAGAAAGGACTAGTAGCAAATTATCAGTGATCAGAGTTAAACCTGATGAATAATTAATTTTTAGTTTTAATAGCATATATGAAATATGTTTGATATGAAGTCGTCAGAGCCCATACAATTGTCTTTACTTTTGACTTTAAAACAAAGAGAACAAATACATACATAGTGGAGAATGCAAAGAACAACTCCAATCATATATCTCAAGTATCATTGATCTTGAAATAACAAACATCTCCTTGTTCCCACTCTTGCAAAAAGAAAATTAAATAAATGGCTGACCTGTGTCCCATAGTCACATTTTTTTACCCATATGCATTTGGCAGTTGAATGATCATGCTATTCTTAGAAATGAAATGGGACTCTTGCATTATATGACATCACCATGCTGCTTTTGTCACTCTACCCCTTGCCTCGCCCCCACAGACAATATTACCCCTATAACTTGTGAAAGTAAAGCTATTGTGTTAGCGATTGTGAAACCTGTTGCTTTTTTCCAATAGCTCTATCATTGCATCTTACTATGGCCACTACTTTTCTTGATTTATTTGTCAAATTTGTAAAGCCACCCAATTCCATAATGGTGTCAGTGGCAATAGACTATTAAATACAAAACATTATTATCACTACCACCATCAACAACAAAAAGATTGACATCTCATAGAGCAATAGATACATAACTCCCATTTCCCCATATTCCCCTAAAAGGAACCCATCACCTTGCTTATTCCAGGGATAGAGAGAAGTTCCAGGTCTTCAAAGCTTGCTTAAACAAAATCAAGGTAAGGGCCGCACAAATTTTGGGGGAGATGTTCCAGACACCATGATAGAGAAGACATCTTCCTCAGTCCCATCAGGTGTTACTGTTTACTCAATAATACCTAAGGTATGCCAACTCTATCCAATTCTATAGGATTGGCAGATATCACAGATGGACTCTCAAATAACCAGGCCAGTGGTGGGTTGCTACTGGTTTGCCCTGGATTGGGTGAACCAGTAGCAGCGGTGGGAGGCTCCGCCTACTCGCTCGGATGCTTCTGGGCATGTGCAGACACTTCTGTGCATGCGCAGAAGTGTTGTGTGTGTACATGAGTACACACACATGTACGAACGAACTGGTAACAAACTAAATTGAAACCCACTATTGAACCAGGCCATATGCCACAAGCAGTTTTATAGGTGAGAACCAGCATTTTGAATTGCATTTGGAAACTAATGGCAATCACCAGAGGTCAAAAAGCAGTGATGCTACCTGGGTATAATGTGAAATGCTCATAACTGCTTGTGCTACTACACTCTAAACAAGCTACAACTTCCAAGTGATCTTCAGAGTTAGGGTCATGTGGACTCTGTTGCAATGGTCCACACAAGAAGTGACTAAAGCCTGAATGACTGTAAGCATGGCCTCCCAGTCCAAGAACGGGCACAATTGGTGTACAAAATGAATCTGAATAAAGGCCAAATAGTAGATGCCATCTGCTATTTGAGCAGAGTGGGCAGTCCACAACAATCCCCAAATTACACACCAGACCAATGGGACATGCAACTTCTTTATTTGGTGCTAAAGCCGGAAAGTCCCCAAATCCAGATAATTCAAATATGACCACACTTGTAAGTAGATCACAAGCTTCCTAACAGACAGGAAGCAGCAGGTGAAGCTAGGCAAAATCACCTCAGATACCTGTCCAATTAGCACAGGAGCCCCCCAAGGCTGTGTACTCTCTCCACTTCTCTTCTCTCTATATACCAATGACTGTATCTGGAAAAAATCCCTCTGTTAAAGTACTGAAGTTTGCAAGTGATACAACAGTGATTGGTTTAATTTGAGACAACCATCTATCTGCATACAGATGGGAGTTTGAACAACTAGCCTTGGGTGTGACCAGAACAAACTTGAACTGAACCCACTTAAAACTGTAGAAATGATAGTAGATTTTAGGAGAAGCCCTCCTACACTACCACCATTCACAGTACTAGACAACACAGTATCTACAGTAGAGATCTTCCAGTTTTTAGTTTCTATCATATCTCAAGACTTAAAATGGACACCTAACATCAAATACGTCATCAAAAAAGCACAACAAAGAATGTTCTTCCTGCACCAACTCAGAAAGCTCTAACTACCCAAGGAGCTGCTGATTTAGTTCTACAGAGGAATTACTGAGTCTGTCATCTGCACCTCTATAACTGTCTGGTTTGGCTCTGCAACCCATCAAGATTTCGATGGATAATTAGAACTGCAGAAAAAACTATTGCTACCAATCTGCCTTCCATTGAGGACTGTATACTGCACGAGTCAAAAAGAGGGCTGCAAAAATATATACAGACTCGTCACATAAACTGTTTCAACTTCTACTCTCAAAACAATGCTATAGGGCACTACATGTCAGAACAACTAGACACGACAGTT
Source organism: Arizona elegans (assembly GCA_022577455.1). Taxonomy (NCBI): domain Eukaryota; kingdom Metazoa; phylum Chordata; class Lepidosauria; order Squamata; family Colubridae; genus Arizona; species Arizona elegans. Next base: position 128,142,696 of record JAKOOJ010000004.1, read on the forward strand.
CCCCCCCCCCCATGCCATCACTCTACTAAACAACTAATTCCCACAACACTGTCAAACTATCCAGAAAGACAGTATTACCGCCATTAGTCTCATCTTCCCTATTACCTATCTCCTTATCTTCTTATGACTATAACTTTGTTGCTTGTATCTTACAATTTATATTGTTTACTTAGTATCCTAGTATGATTTATGTCAATGGCTTATTTAGTATCCATGACTATCACTAAGTGTTGCATCTAATGTTTTATGATGAATGTATTTTTACAAAGACTATGATAATGATCTATCACTATGAGTTTATGTACCGGAGACAAATTCCTTGTGTGTCTAATCACACTTAGCCAATAAAGAATTCTATATCCATAGGCATTCAGTCTCACAAGGGTTGAACTGTTCCTTCCCATTCAGACCCAACTATCTCTAGGCACTGGATTAGGACCTTGATATAGATTGGGGATAGTGGTGGAAAAATTCTGAACATTGCATACAGAAGATACAAACTCCAGGAACAGAATGAATTTCCGAGGGATGGGTGGGAGGGGGAAGAGAAGTACAGATTCCTGCCAACATACTGGATTTGCAGAACTGCAGCGATTCATAATAAAATTCCAATGTAGTTGTGGTTTCTTGTAAATGAAGAGACAGAAATAGATTGACTCAGTTCGAGACAATGACATTGTAAGATCAGATCCAGAGCTGGTCCCAAAACAGTGTTGTATTATTGGGTGGAAAAGTACACAATATTATTGAGAAAGAAGAAATGGTTTCAGAATTGAGTAAATTACAGGAAGAATGGCTGAACTTTTGTGGAATGCATTATTCTGAGTTCATTGGTAAGGCAGTGGATTTTTTCTAGCATAAGTGTCTTGTTTAATTGACCTCTGGAAAAGTACCAAGAGTGGTTGGTAGACTATAAGGCTGATCTCAATTCAAAAACCACCAAGTAATACCAATTATATTGTGAAAAGAATTAAGACAGTACTAAATATTTCAATTTATATAGCTTCCTACATCCCATGTGGCTCTGGGCAACTAAGATAGGGTTAAAAACATTAATTATGACAACAATTTATAAAAACGCATGGTAAAAGCATACCTACATGAACACCCTGGGAATTTGAATACCCCTAATTATTTCTAGGATACTTAAAAGCATGTCTACTGGCCAATTGGAATTGGTTAGAGCAGGGGTGTCCAACCGTAGCCACTTTAAGCCTGGAGGACTTAAATTCCCAGAATTCTGGGAGTTGAAGTCCTCCAGGCTTAAAGTGGCCATGGTTGGAGACCCCTGGGTTAGAGTAGAGTGTCCACTTCAGTATTGGGAAGGCTGGTAATCCTCTTTTTACAAAAGATGTTATTCCTATTTATGCGCATACAGCCATCACTGTTTATTAATTATCCCATTGTTTATGGATATTATAGCTGAGTCATTGTTTATTAAAACTGAGATGGCTCTCAGTTTCACCTTAAACTGATGTGAGACCTTGTTTACAATAACATCAAGAAGATTTTTTTCTTGAACAGGTTACTTCAACCTAGATTGGACTTTATGGATTGCATTTTTATCCTGTGTTTCTCTTAAAAACATACGATGGATTATGTGCCATTAAGTCATTTTCAGCTCCTAGCAACCACATAGGTAGATTTTATCCATGGCAATCTTTCAAATCTTCCAAAAGATCACCATCACTGAATCCATCTACCTTGCTGGTTCCTTCTACCTTTCCCAGCATTAGAGCCTTTTCCAGAGAGCTTGATCTTTGCTTGATGTGTCCAAAATAAGATAACTTGAGCCTGATTATTTGTGTCACGAGTGAGAATTCTGAGTTGATTTATTTGATGATGCATTTGCTTTGCGGTCTCAGGAGTCTTCTCCAACAGCCAAGTTCAAAAGTGTCAATATTTTTCCTATCCTACTTCTTGAAAGACTAACTTTCACTTCCAGAGTGTCAGAGAGAATACCTTGACAGCTTGCATGATTCTGATCTAAAAATCCCAAATCAGCCAGTAAGTTTCAGGCTGAGTGGAATTTAACTCAGACTTTCCATAATATAACACATTACACTCACTACACCAGAGAGAAGCTACTGTTTCAGGGTGCGTTTGAGGCTTTATAGCAATTCCATAATGATGATTTGTATTGCAAACCAGGTTTGCATACTTTTACACCTCCCCCCGCCCTTCACCACTTTGAAAGCCCTCCAAAAACAACTATAGCGAAAACCTACATTGAGGAAACTCACATCCTTTCACCGCCACGCATCTTTTAGGGTGAATAAGCAGGCATGCGGCATGTAAAGCTCGGGCAAACTTGTTTAAAAGCATCAACATCTGCAGGAATTCCTGGATAGCAGAACACACACACCCCGGGTCTTTTAAACAACATTAACGGGGGTTTCACGGGGTCTCTCCAAAGCAGCCATCCTGCGCCTACCGGAGCGCGCAACCGGCTTTCCCTGGTCCTCCCGTGCGCGCTCTCGGCTTCGCCATTGATAGCTGAGGACGTTGCGTGGCAGGAGGAAGTGGTATCAAACCAGGAAGTAGGAGCTGCAGGAGGGTTGTTGTGCCTACGACTTCGGTTTCCAGTTTCTCCAATCTTCTGCCCCCAGATTTGCAGAGAAGCCTAATCGAAACGTTTTCTTAAAGGTAGCAGCGCAGCTTTAGCCAGCGGGATGAACGGGACGGGGTGGGGCGAGCACAAGCCAGAGGGAGCATCTCAGTGCATCCCTGAAAGTCCCAAAGTTAGTTGTGCATTCATGCTCCTCCTCTTCCTTCCCCTTTTTAATTGTAGGTGATCCCTCTGGTGCCCTGATTTCTGCCTCCTGCCATGGGGCACGCGGGAGGTAGATGGCAGGAAGCCTCGGGTGATTCTGAGGGTAAGTCCGTTCTCATGTTCAGATTTCCCCCTTTCCCCTCTGGTGTCTCCTCAGTTCTGACCGCTATGTTTATTCTCTCCCCACAAACAGAGGAAGATGAAGGTGTGGCTCTCTCTGCAGAGTCCGAAGCCACCCTGGATGCCTGCAGCCAGCTAAGAAACAATGCAGGCTTCTGGTGAATTCCTTTATGTTGCTTCTTTGGTTCAAGGAGATACAGGATTTCAGTATCACACCTTCAATTGTTACTACACATAGTACCTCTTTCATCTTTATTGTTGTGTGAAAACTAGCTTCTTTTTCATGTTGTAGCACATCAGCTTATTCACTTCTGCCTTGTGTCCACATTTATTTTCTGAGTATCTTTTCTACAAACTTGATATTTTTATGCATCCTCTTCCAGTTAGACTGGGTTGTCCTCCTATTTGTTTGCAGTGCACTTTGTACAACTAGTCACATGCATTATGTTGCATTCATCAGAGCTTTGGGGAATTTTGAATGTGGTGATAGTGTTTTATATAGTCTGAAAAAACGAGTGATGCAACAAACATAGCTAAACTGATCTGGATCTAATCAGTATTTGAACCCTGTTTACATGCATCTGAGCTCTGTTATGAAAGAAAGAGGGGCCTGTAATTACAATTTTAAAAATCTATAATACAATAAAAAATGATAACAGTGATACGGTTCACACTATGGTAAAGCATAGTTGACTTAGTACTTTAAAAAGCCACCATTGATTGGATCTATTGCAACCAAGTTTATACAGTAAAGCAGTGTTTCTCAACCTTAGCAACTTTTAAGATATGTGGACTTCAGCTCCCAGAATTCCCCAGTCCACCATGCTGACTGGGAAATTCTGGGAGCTGAAGTCCACACATCTTAAAGTTGCTGAGGTTAAAAAAACACTGCAGTAACCACAATATTTGGGATTATACAGTCCAGTAAGCCAAAACTAAGTATCTATTCTATAGTTTAACACATTTTAGGAACCCAAACACTGATGTATGTATATGTGGTAACCTCCATGTTATTTCCTAAATTATCCCCTCATACAGGCTGCTTGGTCTCTGCAACAATTTTGCTTACGTAGTGATGCTGAGTGCAGCCCATGACATCCTCAGCCATCAGAAGGTGCCAGAGCATAATGGGACTGGACCGGTGAGTGTGCAAGGAAGAAGACTGTGTGTATATTTGTGTAAAAGCAGAATAAGGAACAGGTCAAGAGAAAATGTCAGTTATAGGAAGAAATAAATATGTAGAAAACAAGTACAAGGAAAAAAATTGTATGAAAAAACAAGGAAGTACACAAATGTGAAATGAAACAGAACTGCTTATCTGTGCATTTTTTCTCCAAATAGTTTCAACCAGTTGAGCCCATAGCTGAAGATTGAGAAGGCTGCAGTTCATTTTATTAGATTATCTGTCTATGAGCTAGAAAATACATTTTTGTTGAATTTGGCAGGAATGTCTTAGCAGAGAGCCATTTGACATTGATTATCTGAGTCAATAAGTCCTTGACTTTCAACCATTTGTTTAGCGTCCATTCAAAGTTACAATGGCACTGAAAAAAATGACAGCTGTCCTCACACTTACAACCTTCACAGTATTCCCACACTCACATGATCAGAATTTAGGCACTTGGCAACCAGCATATATTTATGAGGGTTGCAGCATCCCAGGGTCATGTGATTGTCATTTCTGACCTTCCCAGTTGGCTTCCCACAAGCAAACTGGCGGAAACTGGATTTCCATAACAACTGCAGTGATTTACTTAACAGTTGTGGCTGTTGTAAGGTTGTAAGACTGGGTGTGACTTGCTTAATGACTGCTTTGCTTAGCAACAGAAATTCTGGTCCTACTTGCAGTTGTAAGTCGAGCCTTACCTGCAGAGATAAGTTCCACTTACCTTTACTATTGTTTCGCAGTGGGAGTACATGCACAGATTACCCATGATGATGTTGTGGCGGGTGGGTGGAGGCTCCCACCAGTTTTACTACCGGTTCCATAGACCCATAATGAGCTGGGAGCAACCTACCACTGATTATCTGTAGTAAACACAGCAAGCTTGGAGTGGAGGCACTATGTGAAAGATGGTCATGAGGGACTGCTGGAATTTTTTACATTCTATATCTTCTTAAAATTCACTCATGCAACATTCAGGAAGATATAATTCAGAGCTTCCAGTGATATTATCCATAGAATCCTCCCTCCCTCATATTTTTTTTTACTACAGTAACTAGATACTCTAGTACAGGGGTCTCCAACCTTGGCGACTTTAAGCCTGGAGGACTTCAACTCCTAGAATTCCCCAGCCAGGAGTTGAAGTCTACCAGGCTTAAAGTTGCCAGGGTTGGAGACCCCTGCTCTGTATATGTATGCTTGTACCGTACATACAGGTAGTCCTCAGTTTATGACCACAATTGAGCCCAAAATTTCTGTTGTTAAGTAAGATATTTGTTAAGTGAGTTTTGCCCCATTTTATGAGTTTTCTTACCACAATTATCTAGTTAATAATAATAATAATAATAATAATAATAATAATAATAATAATAATAATTTTATTTCTATATGACTGCAGATAGTAAGTTAGTAACCCAGTTGTTGCATAACCTTGGGACACTGCATTGATCATAAATATGAACCAGTTGCCAAGCATCAGAGTTTTGATCACATGGTCATGGGAACGCTCCAAAGTCTGTAAATGTGAAAAATGGTCCATAAGTCACTTTTTTCAGTGCCATTGTAACTTCGAACGGTCACTAAATGAACTGTTGTAAATCGAGGACTACCTGTATTTATATACACATATTTAAACATGTCGTTCTGACCCAGCCTCAGCAAGTAATGATAATCCTCTTACTCGTGAGTAAACACAATCCCCTTTTTCAAACAGGGTAGGAATAGTCTTTTATTCACAAGGATCAACAAAAAACAAAACATAATTAGTCCCAACAGACTTGGTCCTGGCCTAGAAATCCAAATTGCTTGCTGTATCCTAAAAACGAACAGTTGTCTGTGACAACTGGCCACTCCCAAACCCGTACTATTTACTTCCTAGCCAGGGAGGGCCTGGCTAGTGTCCACGTCTGCTTCTCCTTGAGAGCCGGCTTATTGTTTTCCTTTGCTCTACTCTCCTTACCTCTCTGTGCATACACACATCTGGGATTGGTCCCATCTGTTCCTCCCCCTCACTCAGCTCAGGCCCTGTAGCCGAGACAGCTGCCTCTCCACCTGGGGGAGGCCCTGGCTCTGCCTCTGTCTCTGATGATGTTTCCTTATCAGAGTCTTCCAGGCCTAGGCTCTCCCTCAACCTCCTCTTCATCTGACTCTGCAGCAGAGGTAGAATTCAGCCAATTCTGTCTGGTTTGGGCAAACTGGTAGTGGCGACTGTGGGAGGCCCAGATGTAATGCGCGAGGACTGTACATGTGCGGAAGGCCATGCACATGTGCAGACGAACTGGTAGGGAAGGTACCCTGTTTCCCCCAAAATAAGACATCCCCTGATAATAAGCCCAATTGGGCATGCCTAAATAAATAAATATTTTCAAGGAGGGCTTATTTTCGGTGGGACACTAAAATAAGCCTCCCACCGAAAATAAGCCCTCCTTGAAAATATTTAAACGCAGCGCTGGAAATCAGGTAAGACAGCAATAGGAACCCCATCTTGCTCCACGCACTCCAAAATAATAAGACCTCCCCGAAAATAAGGCCAAGTGCTTATTTCGCGGTTCAAAAAAAATATAAGACAGGGTCTTATTTTCGGGGAAACACAGTAAGTGAATCCTACCTCTGCTCTGCAGCTAGCTCTGCTGGCAGCCGATGGGCCACAACATATGTTGACCTTTTGAGACTGTTAGATGTAATGAGATTTTAGAGTGTTGTTCAGAGATTTGCTGATTTCATGGAACTTTGCTCAGTAAACACACATAGCAGCCGCAGCCTGCAAGCACCATACAGGTTGCTGATCCCACACCTGAGTTTCGCTTCCCATCTTTTGCTTTCCACTCAGATTCCCCCCAGTGCTTCTCCAGAGAATACCACCACTAATACTTCTCGGTATGATTGCAACACCATTTCAACTGGGGTAAGTGTAAAGGCCAGATCAGGCAGGGGAAGGAGTGACGTACTTTTGAGGTTTTGATACGAAGTACAGTTTATTTATTTTTTGCATCCTGTATAGGCGGTACTGCTGGCAGACATTTTGCCAACTCTCTTCATCAAGTTCAGTGCTCCTTTTTGCATCCACTTGTTTCCATATGGGTAAGTTTGCACTGGTGCAAAATAATTAGCATATCATTGCAGATAAGAGAATGGAACGTATTTTTATTTATTATTATTTCTTAGATTTTTTTTTACCCTGCCATTACTTTTATAAGTAACTCAAGGCTTCTTCCTTCTTTTTTCCACATAACAACAACCCTCTGAAGTGAGTTGGGCTAAGAGAGAATGACTGGCCCAAAGTCACCCAGCTGGTTTTCATACCTAAGGCAGGACTAGAACTCACAGTCTCCTAGTTCCTAGCCAGCATTTTAAGGACTACATATTATACCTGAACTCCTAATGGAAACTTTCTTTACATTAAAAAAATATTCTTGATGTATGGGAAAAGCTGTCCAATTTTGTCATGCTTTGCATTCAAAAGGATCAGTGTCTTGGGCTTTCTTTTCCAACCTGGCCATATCTACTGGTAGTAGGAATAAAGGTATTTCAGCATACATGGAAGTCAATGTTTATTGCAGTGTTTCTCAACCTTGGCAACTTTTCGATGTGTGGATTTCAACTTCCGGAATTCTCCAGCCAGAAATTAGCTTGGGAATTCTGGGAGCTGAAGTCCACATACCTTAAATGTGCCGAGTTTGAGAAACACTGCTCTAGAGAATGTTAACCTATTGTTATGACTTGCTTGTACAGGGTTACATTTGCCTTTACATTTACATGTGCTTATAGGTGCTTTTTTCCTATTGGAGAAAGCTATATGTTCATATCAAGATAAGAAATCAGTGGAATTAGGAAATTTTTGCCAAGGAGAAAGGAAAATGCATTCATATAAGAAATTGTTTATTGCCTGGTAGTTTGTTCTAATCCTCTTCTTTCTTTCTTTCTTTCTTTCTTTCTTTCTTTCTTTCTTTCTTTCTTTCTCTTTCTTTCTTTCTTTCTTTCTTTCCTTCCTTCCTTCTTTCTTTCTTTCTTTCTTCCTCCCTCTCTCCTCCTCTCCTCTCCTCCACAGCTTGCGTGTTGCCATTTGTGTCACCTCAGCTTGGGGCAGCTTTTTACTAGTGGCCTTCTCCACCAGCACAACACAAAGCCTCCTGGGTGAGTATCATTTTCACATGTGTATAATCTTAAAACAGATGATTATTCAAATTTTGAAGGAAACAAGTGTGTTTGCCATTCAACTCAGCCATTGGTTTTCAACACCAAAGTCCTTTTGCCTATATTTATAACCAAATGCAACTGACTTAGCTTTGATCAATCAACAACCCTAATTTACTTGTCCTGATATGCCAGAATTGCAGTTTGTCATAACTGGTTTATTATGTCATTACTTGCTACCCATCCAAAGTAAAAAATAAACATGGTTGGAGAAATCATAAAGTCTATATAATATTCCTTTAAAAGGGAGTGTGGATATGGAACAGAATATAATAGAGAAGGGAAAACCTGACTGGAATTCCAAGTAGAAGTATTCTTTCTGGAAGGCAAAACAAATATTCAGTAAAATACATGTATATTTTAAATAATTCTGCTAAAGTTCTAAAGTTGTAAAACTTGCACAGAGATGAACATATTGTATACAACTGATAGATTTGTGACAGAAGAAGCTAGGCCCAGTCCTGATCTGCCTTCTGCACAGTTGAGAGATTTGATAACAAGAAAACAGGTTGCTTACATGTGATGTCTCCTTTTTCCCCCCTCACTGCTATAGGTGTTGTGCTTGCCAGTATATCATCTGGTCTTGGTGAAATAACATTCCTTGCACTCACATCATTTTTCAACAGGTAAACATCGAGAAGGGCAATTGCAGGATTTGGATGGTGGATGACACTTTACAAAAGGGTTAGGTGTGGCGCTTGCTTCTTAACAAATTAGTCTTTGTTGCTGAGATGTCCAGCTTTTCTGGGCCCATAGATCCAACTGGAAATCTGAGAAACTCATGGGCACCACCTTTACAAAGTGATGGTCATGAGAGCCAGCCTTGTTGTAAGACTAAGTAACTTCCTAAAAAAAAACCCAAGTGTGAAGGCAGAAACTGGATTTGGAATCCCAAAGTCAAATCATATATTCTCACTGATAAAACTGAAAAAGAAAAGTGTTAATGGTCCCAAAAATGCAGCCCCTCACCCCACCCTCCTAGCAAATAGATACAACTGTCTTCACACACATAAACACAGTATATCCTGTGTGGTGTTTTTGGTCATGCTGACCAGCTGACTAATTTTGTCCTTACTGTATTAATTCCCCTCAGATATTAGATTTTATTCTGTGGGATTCAAATCCTTTACTAAGAATTGATCTTATGGATCTTTGCTTATATGTTTATATATAACTTTATGAGTATCCAGGTTTGGTAATCAGAAATTGCAGGAAGAGATATCTAGCAGCCATCAAAATATGTACCATTTAGATAGCTTATAAAAACACCAGAACAGACTGTATATAGTCAAAACTATTTCCCCTTTCAAAAACATAATTATTCAAACTAGGATACATATAATGAACCAAGCAAAATAATTCTTGCTAACTGGCTGGGCAGGCTGTGTAACAGAGTTCAGAGGTCATTGCCCAATCTTAGTTTTTCTCTTTGAAGAAAGTTTTATGCTTAATTGGGCCCAGAAACATTTGGTGGGAAGGAAGTGGGAGGAACAGTTATAAATAAGCTTTGCAGCCACCAGAACTCAGTATTTTTTTTATTAACGTGACTGGATTCACATGTGCTTTGATGTTAAGCTGAACTGCTGAGACTATTAAATACATTTCTGCATGTTAATAGGTGATGTTTTATTTGCCTTAATACTGACTCTGTTAATATTTAAAGAAGATAGATGAATTGTACTAAGCAGTAGTCTGGTTGGAAAGCAGTCTTAAGATGTGTATTTTTCTCTGGAAAAAATAAGCTGTATGTATTCAACCTACTTAGGTTGAGTTTAGAAATGTGAATTAGAGATTGTTCTTATTGGCTAGAACCTGGGTAATACCAACATATGCTCATGAGAAATAATGAGCAGCTTTTGACTTAAAAACTACTTTAGTAAAGCATGAGCATCTCAAAAGAGAGAGGGCTTGCAATCTGGGAGTCCTCCTGGATACGCAGCTGTCCTTGGAGGGACATCTGACGGCTGTAACCAGGGGGACCTTTTGTCAGGTTCGCCTGATTCACCAGTTGCGGCCCTTTCTTGATTGGGATTCCCTGTGCTCAGTCACTCATGCCCTTGTCACCTCTCGCCTTGACTACTGCAACACTCTCTACATGGGGCTCCCCTTGAAGAGCACCTGGAGGCTCCAACTAGTCCAGAACGCAGCAGCGCGGGTAGTGACGGGAGCAGCATGGCGCTCCCATGTAACACCGCTCCTGCGTGAGCTGCACTGGCTCCCGGTGGTCTTCCGAGTGCGCTTCAAGGTGTTGGTTATCACCTTTAAAGCGCTCCATGGCTTAGGGTCTAGCTATCTTCGAGACCGCCTGCTGCCACTGACGACCTCCCATCGACCCATGCGCTCCCACAGAGAGGGCCTCCTCAGGGTGCCATCAGCCAAACAGTGCAGGCTGGTGACCCCCAGGGGGAGGGCCTTCTTTGTGGGGGCACCTACCCTCTGGAATCAGTTGCCCCCAGAGATAAGGAGAATCCATGACCTCAGTGCCTTCTGCCGTGCCCTTAAAACCTCCTTTTTCCAGCAAGCCGGGCTGGCCTAATTTTTTTAAGTGTTTTTAATTGTTTTGTTTATCATTTTTAATTAATGGGGCCAAATTTATATATATCTCTTAACTGCATTTTAATATTTGTATTTGATGTTTTTACTTGGCTGTTCACCACCCTGAGTCCTCAGGGAGAAGGGCGGTATACAAATTCAAAATAAAATAAAAATAAATAAAATAAAAGTATTGTACACATATGCATCATTTTAAAATGATGTCTAATGCCAAACAATCCCATATTTTTCTTGCTTACAAGAACTGCAGTTAGATTGGAGGTGATTATGTGGAAGTTGTATATCAAAAGCTCTCTAACTCATGTTGTTTCCTTTGCTTCTCTTTCCACAAGTGCTGTGGTGTCTGCCTGGTCATCTGGAACAGGTGGGGCTGGCTTGATTGGGGCCCTTTCCTACCTCGGGTTGACACAGGCAGGCCTGACTCCGCAGGATACTCTCCTCTTTATGACCATTGTTCCTGTTATCATGCTGGCCAGGTGAGGTCTAAAAATGGGGCTTGCAAAGAGAGCCTCATGAAGATACAAAAAAGGAGAGGAGATACACATCAAAAAGAAAAATTGAGAGCCAATTTTATCTAGTCGTGAAGGGACCAGGCTAGAAGCCAGGAGACTGTGAGTTGTAGTCTCACCTTAGCCAGCCACTCTCTCTCAGCCCACTCACCTCACAGGGTTGTTGTTGTGGGGAAAATAGGAAGAGGAAAGAATATTTATGGAAATAATAAAGGTGGGCAATGAATGAATGAATGAATGAATGAATGAATGAATGATGGTGGCTTGGAGAGCATAAAATGAAGCAAGAAGCAGGGTATTGATTGTATATGAAATGTATGAATGTGCTACGCTTTGGACTCAGAGTCAAAAAAATGCTTTGAAGCAGGGATGGGCACCCATGTCAGACTTGGCAGCAGGTGTAATGGGCTGTGAGAATAATCTTGAGAGACAGGAGGAAGAGCCATAATCTAGACAACATCTGATAAATCAAATCTAAATCCCAACCAGGAATGTAACTGGAGAAAAGTCTCAGAATTAATCCTCCCTAGTTTTGTACAACATAAAAGTAGAAGCAGAAAAGGCGCATTCTGACTTGCAAAATTCTGTTACTATAATCTTATAATAAAATTAGTTTTGGTGTTCATAATTTGGATTTCTTGGTCTAGACTGCCTTGAAACACTGACAACAATCTTGCCTTAACTTCTCTATTGTTGCTACTGAAGTGTTCTTTTTCTTTCTCTTCCATCCTTGCTTCCTTCTTCCTTCCTTCCCTCCCTCCCTCCCACCCACTTTCTTTCTTTCTTTCTTTCTTTCTTTCTTTCTTTCTTTCTTTCTTTCTTTCTTTCTTTCTTTCTTTCTTTCTTTCTTTCTTATTTATATTTCATGTTTCTGGACCTCCCATTGCCCTCAAGGAGAGGCACTGGATAAAGTTTGTTTTTTAAACATTTGTTTTTTATATGTGACATTAGTCACAAAAAGGATCCTTTGCATTGTTTGAGCTGGCAAGAATAATAACAATAAGTGAACAATCTGATAAAAACCAGAAGCAAGCTATGCTTTATTTTGGGGATAATAACTGTAATATCAACCTGTCGGGAACCTGTTACAGCCCATGACTATCTCCCTGCTTTTCCACTTCCATAGCTATTGCTTCCTGCTGGCTCCCCCTCCCCAAGCCCCTCGCTGTGGTTGGGGAGTCTGCAAGCCAAAATCGCCACGTGCCCCTTCTGTGATTCAACAGCCTCTTCTCGGGGACAGGTTGACACTCCCTCAAAGTAAGTGACTTTTGTGTGAATGACTTCCCTGACCTCAGAAGAGGAAAGCATGTTCCATTAATGCATGTTCTTTTCTTTAAACCTTTTTTCTCTGAAAAATGCTTTTGCTGCATCCTTCACTGCGATGCCCTCTGCTCAGGACAAAGGCAGGAATGATTTTATCGCAGGTCATCTTTTCTATTAATTACTGGCAGACTGCATTATGAAGCCCCTTTTGAAGGGCCTGCTTGGTGCCCCCAATGTTTGGAAGAGGAGTTGTAGTTGTAGAGAGGGCGTGGTCGGCATCGGGCGATACGGTGTGGATTCTGGAACTCCAGAAGAGCACCAATATCCCAGCCGACTTTGGGGATCCCTAGGGATCATAGCTGTCTTGTAGGGACAGTGAAGAAAGATTATGAAACCTCTTTTGAAGGGCCTGCTCGGTCCCCCCAATGTTTGGACGGGGAGTTGTAGGTTTTAAGACACAACACAGGGGTGGGAGGTACTAAACCTTTGTTGCTTAGAGCAACTATTACTTTCCTTAAAGCCCCCATGTTCCAAATAAAACCAAACACAGAGACTCCTAGAATTGCGACCATAATGGAGCCTGCCCATCAGAATTGTAACTTGTGATGGTCGTAAAACGAGTTGGTCACTTGATCAACCCAATTTTCTGGTCTTTCTTTGCAACAGTCATTAAGTGAATCAGTTTGGTTGTTAAGCAAACATGGTCATTAAGCAAATCACTGGTTTGTGATGGGCACAGTTTTGCTGAAAACTGGAAATAAATGATGATTTTTGAAGATGCTTCAAGCAACTGTAAATACAACTTAGTTGCCAAGTGCCCAAGATGTGGTCATATCATCGAGGGGCATCAGAACTTCAAACCCAGTTCATAATTTCCCCTCCCCCCAAATAGATCTATCAGAAGTTCAGTCACTATGCAATTGGTTGTAAGTCAATGCTAATTCAGTTAACATCAGGTCAATCTTTGGCTGTGTGCCTCCCCGCAGCTTTGTGTGTTTCTGGAATACTTCTCAGAGGAAAACACAATGTCATTTTTATAATTTCAATTGCTCTCTTCCCTCCTCCAGTGACACAAAAACCTCAGCTCACCTTGCAGGAAAAAGAACAGGTGGCCAAGGTAAGAAGCCTCCTCAGAGAAGGTAGGAAGAACTTTTTGAGCTGTGCAAGTGTAAATATGTTCCTGTTGGTGGTTAAGTGGGGATCAATCTTAAGTGTGCCTAGGAAACAATTGATATGTGTAGCGGTGCTAGGAGGATCTCTTGTAAGAATTTTGTGTAGCTATTTAATTTTTTCTTAATAGATTTTCTCTGGAAAGAGGTGGATTAAAAACATGGCAGCAAAAGACAAGAAGAAAGAACATTATTTAAATAAATTTTGTAAATATTAGTGAATAAGGTAGAGCAGTTGTGCAGTAAAAGCCTAGAAGTAATTTAAATTTGAAAAAGAGGATTTAAAAAAAACAAACAGGTAGAGGCCTGGGCACCTGAAAGAGAAATGTTTCCCAGGTATGTTACCTGCTGCTGGACTAGGAATAGAAAGACTGAAGTTTTATTTCACTTTCTATCATGGAAACTCCTTGAGTGAATTTGGATCACTTGTTTTCTCTCAGCTCAATTTACTCACAGGCATGTAATTCTGAGGAAAAATATGAGGAGAGAAGGCCCCATGTATTCCCCTTTCAATCCTAAACAAAAAAAGAAATATATGTTTAATAATAAATAGAGACTGGATCAAAACACATTTTGGGAACAGTAGGTGGACAATATACAAATCATTGTGTATTAACTTCTAGTGGAAATCGACCATTAATACATTTCTTGCCTTTCAAACTCATGTTTTTTCAATGATACCTTTAATTTATACACTTTCCCATATTTCTTTCATCAAAAATACTTAAGCTATGATGCTTTATTATAGTTTATTGTTGCAACCTTCTGTGATAACATATGCTGCAATGTTCTACATGTGCATCATCCATATTGTAACCTTCGTGCACACAAGGCTTAGATTACAATAAAAATTAATAATGTTCTTTACTAAGATTATAACTCTGAAGTGCATCTGTTTCTATTAACCCAGAGTTGGGTGCGATACCAATTTAATTCAACTTTCTCTATGGTCTGTATTACATGAGTATATCTCCCTGGAACTTCAAATAATCCACGTAATTTGGTACTTTAAAATAGAGGCAGTCCTTGACTTAAAACCATTCATTTAGTGACCATTCAAAGTTACAAGAGCAATGAAAAAGTGACATGCCCAATTTTCATAGTGTTGCAACATCACATTGGTCATGTGATCAGAATTCAGATGCTTGCACCTATCGTATGTTTATGACAGTTGCAGTGTCTTTGTGGTTAGGTAATCACTTTTTGTGACCTTCTGACAAGAAAAGTCAAAGGGGAATCACTTAACAACCATTTTACTAGCTTAATAATTGCAATAATTCACTTAACGGTGGCAAGAAAGGTAATAAAATGTGGCAAAACTCACTTGATAATTGTCTTGTTTAACAATGGAAATTTTAGGCTCAATTGTGATTGTACATTGAGGACTACCTGTACTTTTTGGCTTTAATTTTGTAATACCTTAATTTATAAGAATTTTCAGGAGCAGTTCTTGTGTTCTGCATGTTATTTATATGCAGATATTCTCACAAAGTACGATATTTCCAGATTATGATTAGGTAGATGATGGTGTTACTCGAAGGAAGAACGGCCTGATAGTTTCTTAAACCATTTAGCTGTTTACACAATGAACTTGTTCGCTTTGGCTCTTTCAGGGTCTTTTGAAATACCTCATCCCTTTGTCCGTGGTGTATTTTGCCGAATACTTCATTAACCAGGGTCTGGTGAGTGGAATGGGTACTCATTCCTTTATTGGTGGTGGACGCTGGTTCATTTTCTGGCTTTTTCTTTTTAACATTGACTCTCTGCCTTGTTTTTTCCCAGTTTGAACTGTTGTATTTTCAAAACACAACTTTAAATCATCCTGAACAATATCGCTGGTAAGTGGGAACATGAACAAAGTGCCTACTTTTTGCTTAGTGCTTTCCAAATGTTAGACTGTAACTGCCATTAGCCTCATCCAACACTGCTGGACATATCTGGATGTTACTTGGTAGAGAAAAAATAAATTGCTAGCTGAGTGAGAAAGGTTGGTAGGCTAGAAAAAAGGCACAATAATCCTAGACTTATAAACATTTGTTTAGCTACAGTTCGAAGTGACAATGGCAGTAGAAAATTCAGTTACAACCAGTCATTTCACCTAACAACCATTGTAGCATCACTATGGTCACCGGATCAAAATTTGGGCCCTTGGCAACCATCATATATGTATGATCAGTCATGTGATCGCAATTTGCAACCTTCCCAGCCAGCTTCGGACAAACGAAGTCAATAGGGAAGCTGGATTTGCTTAACAACTAAGTAATTCACTTAACAACTCCAGTTCTTCATTTAACAACTGTGACAAAAATCATTTGTAAAATCCAATGTAACTTATTTAACAATCGCTTTGCTTAGCAACAGAAACTCTGGTCCCAATTGTGGTCATAAGTCAAGGACTACCTATAGATGTGAAAACTCTTGTGCTACATCTAGATAATTTTTTAATATTTACAATTAGTATATTCATGTATAGCAGTAACAATTTAACCAACCATATTGTGGTTTAAGCCTAATTCTTACTGTCTTTTCACAGGTATCAGATGCTCTATCAGGCAGGGGTTTTTATTTCCCGTTCCTCTGCCAGCTGTATACGGATCCGAAAGATATGGCTTCTGGCTATATTGCAGGTAAAAAATTCCCCTAATCAATGTTACTCCTTCTCCGTTTAATGATTCCTTCCCATCTGCTTAAAACAGGTCCTTTCTTGATTGTAAGATTTATTCCACTCCTCCCACTTGCTTTGTATCTATGTATTAGAATTATTTGCATTCGGCCTACTTTCATAGACTCAAGGTGGTTTACATCAGACAAATAAAAATAACAAAATCTGACCACTGTAAACAATTCATTCTATTACCATCATAAATAGCTGTCAAAATCAACCAAGAGGGATTCATCGGGGCATAAGTTGCTAATATGTGCGAAAGGTATTTGATTTTAAAAACCTGAGAGACTGATTAAAAACAAAAAAGAACCAGTGAGCCTCTATTTCAGGGTTGTCAAACTCAATTTCATTGAGGGCCACATCAGGGTTGTGTTTGATCTGGGGGGGGGGGGCTGGAGTGTGTGTGTGGCCAAGGTGGGAGTGGCCAGCTTGATGTCACTCATGTTGGGGGCGCCTGTGGCAGCCCGAGCACTCCACCAGCAAAAGCAGACTCCCGAGCTCTGTTTCCGGCTGTGACAGCCTCTGTCATGCCCTGTTGGAGTCTGAATCTGAAGGGGAAGAGGAACAGCTGACAGAGAGTGATAGAATGGATCTGTTGGCTGTGGAAGAAATTGGGGAAGTGCAAAGTCAGGCTGGGCAGAGCA
This sequence comes from Arizona elegans, assembly GCA_022577455.1. Lineage (NCBI taxonomy): Eukaryota > Metazoa > Chordata > Lepidosauria > Squamata > Colubridae > Arizona > Arizona elegans. The sequence continues at coordinate 128,159,748 of JAKOOJ010000004.1, forward strand.
GGGGAGAGGTAGAACAAGGGAGACGGGGTTTGTTGTGGTCCACCAGCAACCTGCGGACCTGGCAGCAGAGTCGGACAATGAGTAGGCTGGGGAGGACAATGGGCCAGTCCTGGAGTCAGGGGACGCATTGTAAGCCGCATTGTAAGCCACCCTGAGTCTCCGGAGAAGGGCGGCATATAAATCAAATTTTTAAAAAGTGGGGGGAGGCCTGGACGAGGGCTCTGAGTCGGAGGCAGATATAGGGCCAGGGCCATCTGGGAGCCTGTTCCTAGTGCATACATGCGAAGAGCTGCCAGAAGGCAAGAGCAGCTGAAGCAAAAAGGATAACTTGGGAGTAAGGCCAGAAGATGATTGGCCACTCCCGTAAGGCTTAAAAGAGCAGCAGTGAGCCGTTGGGTTCTTTGTAGAAAAGCAGCGTTGATTCGAGTGCTTCTTGTCAGTGTCTCTTGAACTTTGTGGGGGTTTTGCCAAGAAAAGCCTTTGGCAGGTTGCCAAAGACATCAAAGGTTGATAATAAGGCCAACGGTCTGGTTATGAAGAATTTGTTTTGGACTGATAAAATTTATTTTTAATAAAATGAGTTTGTTCAGGACTGAATTGTGTTTGGTAATCACTACTTGGGCCTCGGTCACAACAGGGTTCAGATGAAGACCAAGGCCCACCCTCTCCTTATCTTAGGCAGCGCAGGGAGGAACAGAGAAGAGAGCAACGTAGGTTGAATGGCTTACGAGGGAGGAAAGCGACCCGATCCTCTTTACAAGGCACAGCTGCTGATGGAGTTTAAAACGAGAGGCAAATGGGAGGGGCGGTTGTTGGGAAACAAACGCTGAGTTTGTGTTCGCTGCTTTATCTGAGTTCCTGGCATCCTCCCAAGTGGTTTGATTTACTGCCGTGCTACTTCACTTTTGGAATTCCCTCTTTTACTTGTTCTGCCGGATTAATTATCTTGTCTTGCCTTGTTGGATTTTTAGTTGAAAGTTTTCTGTTTACAACATTTGGAGCTGAAGTATTATCATCCAAAGACTATTGCAGATTGGTGGAAGAGCTCTCTCCAGGCCGGAGAGTTGAAAGGGACATCGGGGCACAGTTGGTGATAATAAAGGGACTCATATTGGTTCTCCGGCTGTGTTGCCTTTGTGTTACGCCCCGGGTCATCACAGCTTCCTGCAACCCTCTGCCAGTGAAAACGGAGCTCAGGAGAGCCACATGCGGCCCTCTTGAGCTCCATTTTCTCTGGCAGAGGCACCATGGACTGGTCCCTAACTGTTTCCAGAGTGGCCCCATGGGCCAGATCTAAGCACCCCATGGGTCGGATCTGGCCCACAGGCCTTGAGTTTGACACCCCTGCTCTATTCGAATAATTTCTGACCTGCCACTGTAAACTATTTCTTGCCTATGATTTGGCTTCCAGAAAATTGCTACTGTTTTACCAAGCTAATTTTCTTCTGTTCTCCTCTAGTGCCTGAATATGGTGTTTCTCCTGTTTGCCGTGGCCTACATGTTTTTACCCAGTATCTATGTGGTTTTCGTGCTGATATTGTATGAGGGATTGCTGGGAGGAGCTGGCTACGTGAACACTTTCCATTGTGTCAGTGAAGAGGTGAGTTTGAGGGAAGAAGCAAGAGATGGGATTGGAAGGATGGAAGATCAGACATATGTTGGGTGGATAGAGGAGAGCATCTCATGCTCAAATGTGTAGAACAAATAAACATCCTGTGATATTGCATTGCCCTTTTTTCATAGTCCTTGGCATCCTGCTGGCCATAATATCTTAACACTGGCCAGAGAATATCCACATCACCCCACTCCATTTTAAGTAGGAAACACATCAAAATCGTAGCACAGGTTCTAAATATAGCCTTTTACAATTAATTGCCCCTCAAAGTAACTTCCCAGATCTAGTCTGTTTGATAGGAGCCTTTTTCATCAGCTGGCCAAAGAAGGATAAGTTGTTGCTCTTGACCAGAAGGTTACTTCCACCTAGAATAAAAGATGGGATCATTATAAGAATTTGCAGGGCTTCTCTGCAAACAAACTCAATGGTCCTCTTTGACCCATATAGGATAAAACAAGTATTTTGATAACTTGTTTTGGAAATGGGGAGAACTGGGCATTTCAGCTGGGGGACAATCCTCAAATTGGAAGGGACAGTTAATTTTTTTTTGCAGACTTTGATATTTGGCTATCCAACTTCTGTTTCAATACTTTCAATGAACGTAATTCTTCCAGCAATCACTTGTACAAAATACTAGCATCTATGGTTGGCTTCATATAGACTAAGCCACGGTTTGTTAAAAATAAACTAGAGTGGCTTGGTTCACATCTTATGCTAAGCCCTAGTCAATCACACCATGTAAGAACAGTAATGTGCCACATGTAAAAAAGCCAGAAGGAAGCTGTGTATTACACTTTGTAGAGAGATCAGAAACCCACATCTAGTGTCATGGCAGAGAAATATGATCCCCCCCCTCCTCTTTTCTTCAATGCAGAGCAAACCGGAACATCGAGAATTTGCCATGGGAGTAGCTTGCATAGCTGATACTTTGGGCATCTCACTCTCAGGAGCCATTGCCATCCCTGTCCACAACTATTTCTGTCACCTGCCTTGAAGTCTATTTTCCAGAGGGATCAACAGTTGTCTTGGCATACTACACCTTTGCTCTTCAGTAGGCTGATACCCATTTGTACGGAAGGGAAACTCCTGGGTGTTATTAGTATTGGCTGACCTCCAAGCACAAGAAAAAAGGAGTATCAGAAGCTGCTTAGGGATTTATTCTCTTGGCTTAATTTCCTGATCATTCTGATTTGGGAAATTAGATGGTTTTAATAAGCCCAGCTGAGATTGTGGTTTTTCCTCTTCACATTGCATAGGATTTAGCAGGGTTAAAGGGTGAAAACGCACTTGCTGTTGGATGGAATCATGTTATAGAGTTCTCAAAGGTATTATACTTTTAAATGGAGAACAAAGTGAAATGGAAACATTTAAAAAGATGCCTTTCTACATAACTGGATTCAAGAGAGAGGGAAAAGAGATGCTATGTTTTATTCATAAGTGAGTATATTAGAAATCAGATGCTCATGGAAAAGATAATATTGTATGATCAGCTTCTTTCTGAAGTTAATCAGTAAGCCAGGCCTTGGAAAACTGTTAGTGTTGCTAAATGATTATCCTATGTCAGAGTACGATAAAAGTTGGTAAATTGACATTTGTGGACTTCTGTGATTATTTGAAATGACTGAGACAAAAATTGGAAATAGAGATTGGAATTTAGGCAGAAGTTACAAGAGAGAAAATGCCAGCTAAATAGTAAATAAAACTATTCTCCAACTGGTTGCTGGATTGTTGTGATTAATAAGGATAGAGTTGGGCTATTTTTTTCTAACGTGAATGACTGAATTCTCAGAGGTACAGTCCAATCTTTCTTCAAGACACTGTGGTAGAACTGACATTGAAGTTTCTCTCTAAGGTAACCAACCTTTATACTCCAAAGAGTATTCAGCTTCCAGAAAATGTAATGGTTCCTTTGGTAGCAGCTTCCCCGTTCTTTTGTCCACTCTCAGAATTAGCTATGATTTGTAGTTGTCACTTTACAGTAGTGCCTCCCAACCTTTTGAGCGCCAGGGAAAAATTCTGTGGAGAGTATTTCTTTCTGAGCAGGGAGGCGTGATTTTGTTCGCTGCCTGGATGCCATGTGTGCATGAACGGGGCTTTGCTTGCTTGAGTGGCCTGGTTCCTGGCTGGCCATGGTCCAGTGATGGTCTGTGGCCCAGGCGTTGGGGACCCTACTGGAAACATAGGGCAAACATCCATCATCTAAAAACAACAGCAAAAAGACTTATGCTAATGGAGATTGATGAAATTTCCCCATGGTTGTTTCCCCAGAACATTTTGAAATAATATTGCAGTGATTGATGTCATTACAGCTAGTCCTTGAATTACAACAATTCATTTAGTGACTGTTACAACAACATTGGAAAAAAAATATTTATGACCATTTTTCATACATACAACTGTTGCAGCATCCTCATGGCCATGTGATCAAAATTTGGAAGCTTGACAATTGAGTTATGACTGTTGCAGTGTCCTGGAGTCATAAGATTGCCATTTGCAGACTTCTGGTAAGCAGTCAATGGGGAAGCCGATTCACTTAACAACCATGTTACTAACGTAACAACTGTAGTGATTCACTTAACTATGGCAAGGAAGGTTGTAAAATGGGGCAAAACTTATTTAACAACTATCTTGCTTAGCAACAGAAATTTTGAGCTTAATTGTGGTCATAATTGAGGGCTATCTGTAATTGTCATGGGTAAATGCCTTATTCTTGAATGGAGGAAATGTATGTTCATAGAATATCAAAGGTTAATTTATTCTTCCTTTCCTAATGTATTCATATGTAACCACTCCTACCTCTAATCCCGCCTTATTGATATAAAAGGGGATACACGCTCCTCCTCCTTGCTTCTATCTGCAATCATTGTGAGAATATAGAATGCCTAGTGTAAATAAACAATACTTTGTTTGAATACTACATTTCTGAATCCTTTATTGAGTCCGATCCTCGAATTACTGCAACAATTTGGTAGCAGAGGATGATTGGCTGACTCAATAAAAAACAGACATGCCAAAGAAAGAAAACTCCAGAAACAAAAGAGAAAGACCCAACACCAGGGCACACAACAAAGAAATGGAAACAGATCAAGAAATGATCGATGAATCTACAACTATAATGACAAGAGAATCTGAAAACTGCACTACGGACAATGAAGAGGTAATCGATGAACCTGACGACCAAGAAGTGAGCGAGATAGAAAACAACACTCTCAGATCAGAGATACTAAGACTGCTGAAAAGCCAAAAAGACGATAAAAATCTCATCGCGAACCTCCAAGACATCATAAAAGATAGCGGAGCAGCGAGAGAAAATCACACCATCACACCAGAATCTAAAGACCTCAAAATGGTAAGCAAATTACCTATAGATGAAAATATAACTAAAAGAAAGACTAACGGCCCCGCGCAAAATTTTGAATTGTAGCCATCTTGGTTTCAACAGACCACCAAAATGGCCGAAGCAGAACCAATCAGAAAGCAGAATTCAAAATGGCTGGCGCGAAAAGCCTTACACAGCATGAAAAGTAAAAAAGAAAAATTCTACTCTTCAGAAGAATCTGATACAGACGCCGAAGAAACACCAACCGAACTGCAAATCGAAACAGCCATGAAAACACTTTTTGCAACTTTTGGTCCAAATTTAAAAATAACAAAAAAATCGACAAAAGCAGCCGATCAAACAGCGAAGAAGAAACAAGCAACGCAATTCAAAAGCAAAGACACAGAAGCAAGCAAGCAAACGTCTCAGCGCCTATCCGCTCCTACCCGAACGGCGAGGACACCAACGCCCGAACCCAGAGAACTTTGCAAGTACTCGCCCACACCACAAACGCTTCCGGGAGCCAGAAGCCTCAACCAAGACAACTTCGATGAAAAGAAGCAAGCCCCGATCATCACCTGGACACCAAAAGTCGAGCCAGAGAGCGAATCATCAGAAGAACACTACGAGGGAGCTACAGCAACAAGAACCTCTCCCGACAGCTTCAGGAACGAAATGAGCAACGCGCATGCGCAAATACACGCAGATGAATATAGAGACAATGAAGGACAGAGAGAACCATTCAGACTAATCGCAAGCATACCTACACCATTCTGCAATTATCAGCATTTACAAGATCATGGACAGCCTCCAGTTGTAAGTAATGCAACAAATAACATTGGAAACTTGCCTAATGATTTTCCAAAATTGAGAATAGATGGTATTAATTTACAGGAATTGAGTCAACAACTCCAGGTTGTTTTCTTAAAAGAAAATTTATTGTTTTTCATAACTAACCCTCCCAAAAAACCATGGACCCTAAAATTGGACTGCCTACACCACAGAGCATTCTATTTACTAATATCTAGTATATCTCCTGCTATCTATCATAGTATTAAGCATAATCTGACTGTCTCAGAAATAATTCATTGTATGTTTAAATTGTTTCATAGTGAAAGTGTAGCAACCACAACAAGAATGTCAAAAAATTTCTTCTCAGCCAGGATAAAACCTGGAACTACTGTAAGTGAACATTTACTATCACTAAACACAACTAGAGCAGAACTTCATTTAAGGGGAGAAATAATATCTGATCAGACAATGGAAAGCGTTATCATTAATTCATTAGACTCATCATGGGATAATTACATATCACATTTGGACACAATTAATTTAGGATATCTATCTATAGAGAGTTTATCAAATACACTAATAGCTGAAGATAATTTGAGAAGAAGCCGCTACAGCGCACACAAAGAACACAGACAGACCAAAAGGGTAGTATTTCAAGGCAGGCATCAAGAACCAATTGAATGTTATAATTGTGGATCCAAAGAACATTATAGAAGAGATTGTCCAAAATTTCTTAGAGAAAGACAAAACCATGACAATAGAAACAGATACCATAACAGACAATCATCTATTGACAGAAACAGGTATAGAAACTCACCAAATTTTAGAGTACGTAGAGGGGGCAGAGATAATTCAAGAGATAGAAAGTCTGAATCATTAAATGGATTAGATAAGTATACCATAACCAAAAACCAAAACTCAAAAGATAATGCCTGGCTCATTGATTCTGGGGCAACAAATCACACAACGCATGATAAGAAAATATTATCTTCCTTCATCGAAGATAAATTTGTAATTAAAGTAGCTAATCAAGAAGAAGTCCAAGTCATTGGAAGAGGAAGTGTAAATTTACCCGGTCTAGGGAAAATAGAGGGGGTTTTATTAATACCAGAAATACCTCATAACATTCTTAGTGCAATAAAGTTAAGCAGGGACTCTGACATAAATATAGTGTTCTCAAAAGGAAAAGCAACTCTAGAGAAAAACAAAACAAACTTAGGTAATGTGATTATCAAAGGAGATCTACCATACTTAGTCACAGAAGAAAGATGGCTACACAACATTGATTCAAACATGGAAAATGACACTAGCATAGAAAATGAAAAAAACAGTGACAGTGACAATGAGGAACATGAAACAAATCATAACCATGAAACCACATCTGTTAACGATACACATAATAACAAAAGACCAATAATTGGAAAACCAATCCATGATTAATGTGCACATATATTACATAGAAAATTAGGACATGCTAGTTTTTCTGTAATACAAAAAATGATTGAACATGCTGAAGGTGTTAAAATAAAAGATTGTAAAAATTATTTGGAATGTTCAGTATGTAAGTCCTCAAAACTCAGAACTAAACCCAGACCAAAAAAGGCAATAAGATCATCAAATCATATTTTTAACCTGGTACATATGGACCTAGTTGGTCCATTAACCCCATCAATTACATACAAAAAATGATACTTTCTTACTATTGTAGACGACTATAGTCGTTATGGCTTTGTCTATACTTTAAAACACAAAGATGAAACATTTCAAAAGTTTAAAGAATTTTATAAACGTGTAGAAACACAACACAATGTAAAAATAAAGCAGATCATGACAGACAGGGGATCTGAATTCATGTCAAAAGAATTCTCCCAATGGCTAAAAGACAAAGGAATGTTACACTTCACCTCTAGCCCTTTCTCTGCATTTCAAAATGGAGTAGTAGAACGAAAGAACTCGACACTACAAACCATGATTAGATGTACATTAGAAGATGCTGGTTTAGGCAAACAATTCTGGTCAGAAGCACTATTATATTCCAATTATACTCTAAACAGAATTTGGTCTAGTGTCATAAATAAAACACCATATGAATTGATGTATAATAAAAAACCCAAGATAGCCCACATGCATGTATTTGGAGTTACAGCAGATGTACATATACCAAAACAATTGAGACGTAAGGGGGATAATGTATCTAGAAGGCTCAGATTCATGGGATATGAAACAGGCACAAAGGGATACAGATTTATTGACAATAACAACAAATTCATAATTTCTAGGACAGCTGTATTTCACGAACAGGCCAATTGGTCTAAGATACATCTTAATGAGATATTTCCAACTACAAAACCAGACATTGAAAATCAAGATAAGACAGAAAGAGAAGAACATAACCACAGTACACAAAAGAGCAACAATAAAACATGGATAGGAAACTGTCCCAAAATCAAAACAGATTCATTAACAAAGAAGGAAGCAAGATACTTACACGATAACGATAGCAGACCAGAAAGAACAATTAGATGTAACAGGAACCAAGTACCAAATAAATATAAGGATTACATAATGCACATAAATGATGATACATCAACACCCAATACATATGAGGAAGTATTAAAACTCCCCACAGAAGAAAGAAAAAAATGGGAATTAGCCATGGCCAAAGAAATGGACACTTTGCGAGAACTAAACGTATTCACCCCAACACCAGCCCCAAAAGACGTACCTGACATTCAGAATCATTTATTAACTGAGGCTATAGTTCACTAAGTCTGGAATTCCTGCCCTAACCCTCATTTTCCTATTGATTTGGCCTATATAATTATACTGTAATGTTTAATGTCTTTAATTTAAATGTGCAAAGATGGAAATTAAACATTGCACAGAGTTCCAGTTGCAACCATTTATAATACTTGTAAATAAATGAGTATAATATTCCAGAACCAAAGGCATTTGTACAGTAGTGGATTAGTACAGACTTGGCTAGCTGGCATTCTAGAGAACCTTGCCAATTAAACATGAGATTATAAATTGGTTATTAAATTGAAATATTCACTAACTCCAATAAAGCATGCTTTAAATGCAACTCAATTGCAACATAAGATTCCTATGTATGTTTGCAAACAATGTGTTTAATAGGTTTAATTTGCTGAAAAACAGTATATTGTTTCTATGAAATATATAATGTACAGATGAGTATTAAACATTTGTTGAGTTCAAAATTTGTTTCAGTAAGCAAGGAGCTGAAACCTCTCATAACTATGCCAATTTTGTTCTATGCAGTATAGGTTGTTTAAATGCCACTGAAGGTCATGAGTCTTTTGTTTTAGCTTAATAATTGTGATTGGTTGATATCCCAGGGCCATGGGTGCATTATACCTATTTTTAATGTAATGGAAGGGAAAATTGATTATAGTGGAATAAATTGTATTAACCACATTTATTTTAATTTAAATGTATGCAATTATTTGTTCTTGTCCCACCCTCCCACTCCCATGTAGCAGAGCGAGTTCACTAGATAGTTTACTGAGTTTTTGCTAAGTTTCCAACGGAAGGCAGTTATAGATGTGGGACTTGCAAAATATGCCCCAAAAGTATAGTTTTCTGTAGCTACTTAAGAAATGTTCTGTTTGCTTTTTTTTTGTCAAATAAATCGAATAAACCGACATCATCATTTTTGTCATAAATTACTGAATAGTGTGCGCGGATATCAGTGAATATACGGTACCCAGTTTTTTTTGTGTTTTTTTTTTGAGGGCGTAAGTAAAAAAGTGACCCAATATGGATGAAACATAGCGGAGATGGGGATCCCTATTCAATCAGAAAATCCATGTGAAAAAAAGATCGTAATTATTTATCAGAAAATGCGATAATGCGTGGATAGTTAAAAGATAGAACACACATTCATAAGCTTTATTTCCGGCAAACTTTGAAAGCGGCCCCTTTAAAATCATTTTCCGAGGGGGTGCTAGAATGGTACAGCTCTAATTTGAGGTTGCAACTCTATGGTCAAAAAACTTTGTGGTTCTTCCACTAGCGGAAGTCGCCAGAGAGAGAGAGAGAGAGAGATGATTTTTTTTTTTTGATGAGCGGAAGATGTCATCGATTCTGCGACAAAGTTTTCTCGCAGCTTTTTCTTCCTTTCTGTCAACGTTTCAGGACGCGACGACTTGAAGGCCCTGCGCTTGCCCAGTGGTTGCGTGGTTTTTAGGCCTCTTGCACGGCGCGGCCCGAGGTGAGCGCGTGTTGAGGCCGATTGCCCGGCGGTGGGGGCTGGAGAAGGCGAAGGGGAAGATGGGTGGAAGAGCTAGAGGGTGGAAGTGGTGGTGGTGGTGGAGGGGAGTATTTGAGCCATCTGTAGAAGGGTAAATAGGCAAAGTACATTCTTCTGCATGCCTTGCCTTCCTTTGATCGGTTGATTTTAAAGGTTATTTAGTTGGGTTTTGGACACGATGTTTAGTAAAGTTTATGTATAGCAATGGGTGTTGCTATGAATTATTACGTATCCCTTTTCCCCAACCAGATGTTCTCTAGATGTTCTTGGTTCTCAACTGCTACGATTCCCATGGAGGCTAAGGATTGTGGGAGGCTGGAGAAAGGACACATTTTAAAAATGTCGTTGACTCCCAGCACATTCCAGCAAAACGATAGAAGAGCCTTCAAGCGGAATAGAGCTGGAAGGGACCTTGGAGGTCTTCTAGTCCAACCTCCTGCTCAGGCAGTTGACCCTAAATACCATTTCAGACAAGTGACTGTCCAGCAGCCTCTTCTCAAAAAACCTCCAGTGATGAAGCAGCCACGTCATCTGAAGGAAAAACTGTCCCACCGATTAGTTGTTCTAACTGTTAGGAAGTTTCTCCTTAATTCCAGCCTTTTTCATCTCCTTGATTAGTTTCCGTCCATTGTTTCTTGTTCTGCCTACAGTGCTTTGGAGAATAAGTTGACCCCCTTTTCTTTGTGACAACCTCTTAAATACTGGAATACTGCTATTATTTATTTATTTATTGGTTCGATTTATATGCTGCCCTTTTCCGGAGACTCAGGGCGGCTTACAATGCATTAAGCAATAACCTTCATACTTTTGTATATACCTGCTTAGTAGGGCTTTCGGCCCCCTCTAAGAGGTGTTATTTTTTTTATACAAAGTCAGCTTATTATGTCATCCCCCTCCCCAAGTATTTCTTTTCTCTAGATTAGCCAGTGAGCTATGCCAGATGTGCAGTGTCTCATAGGCTTTTCTGTTTGTTTTTTAATTTTGTTTGTGAGGAAAGATGGGAGGTTTGTCATTGGTTATTAGATTGCAATAAGTCTGTATTGGGCTCTCCATTGTAATTGTGGAGTTTTTTAAAAAAATTATTATTATATGAAAAGTCAGTGGACTGGCTGGACAGGCTACATATCTAATCTCAAGCATCAGTAATCTCATCCATATAATAGTTTCAGTTACATCTAACATTTCCTTTCTGCATAGGAAGCAAAGTTTTTCTGGATCAAAGCATGCAAACATAATTGATATTCCAAACATTTTTCAAATCAATAGAAATAGATGTATGAATATGAAAATAGCATACTCACTGGACTTTTCAATCTTTATATTATTCTCTAGGGTCAGAAATTGTTTGTGAGTGACGATCCGAAGTTGTTGCTATGTCGCGTTTTTTTACTACTGGCTCAGACAGTGAGTCAGAATCGTCACTCTCTGGAGATGAATTAGTAGCCAAGCCTGTTGGAGGCAATTTTGGAAAACAGTAAGTATAAATAGGGATGGTTAGGATTGGAGAGGTGGGTTCTAGGTTCCTAGAAAATATTTAGATTGGGTAAAATAGGCAGAGTGAGACTTTTATGACAAATTTAGCATATTGGTTCAGGCTACTGAGTGAAAATATATGATATTGCAATTTGCATTTCTAATCTAATCTCTGAATAGCATTAGCTGCAGAACTATAAAAACTAATCTCGTCCACAATTAAAAATAGGCTAGAAAAAACATTCTAGTGTTAATGTTATTTGTTGAAGCATCTCTATACACATGCATTCAAATATGTCATAAAACAATCCTCTTGGTGATTTTTTTCTAATAACACAAGGTGTCCCTCTTACATTTGTTCCCCTCTGACTTCCAGTTTCTTTTATCAGTTACTCATAGAAATCTATCAGCTATTTCCCTTCTTGTCTTGTAGGCCTTTGCTGCTAAGTGAGGATGAAGAAGATACAAAGAGAGTTGTGCGCAGTGCTAAAGACAAAAGGTGATGTATACTGGAAGAAGAAGGGCACCTAAAGTTTGGAGGATTGAACCAAAATTATATTTTTCTCAATCTCTGGAAAGCCCCTTATCCTGTTGGTGGCTGATTACATTGGGCTTGGTTGCATTGCCTTCTCTGAGGCCATAGCCTTTATTCATGGCCTAAATACTGTATATATATCCTTATTTTGCCTTTCTCTTTGCCCCCTGGTTTAATTGTTCCTTGTCCTCTTTTTCTTGCCTGCCAGATTTGAGGAACTAACCAATTTGATCAAAACAATCCGGAATGCTATGAAGATTCGAGATGTTACCAAATGTCTGGAGGAATTTGAGTTGTTGGGCAAGGCTTATGGGAAGGCCAAGAGTATTGTCGACAAGGAAGGAGTGCCCCACTTCTATATCCGCATCTTGGCAGATCTTGAGGACTATCTCAATGAGGTATTAGCTGGAGAGCATGATAGACAAGAAAATGGTTGATTTTTTTATTGTCTGATCAGAAAGGATTACACATTTCAATTTGTTTATCAGAAAAGTGCCTGTAGTGTGTAGAAACATGCTCTCCCTGTGATACAAAAGAAACATGATGTCTCATCCAGAAGGTCCACTATGATTCTTTTTTCCAAAAAGTCATTGATTCAGGTCACATAATAATTGACCTCAGAATTGAGACAAAGATGTGACATAATCTTTCCTCACTCTAATCCTGTCTCTTTGTTTCTAGCTAGTTGGTGGTTCATAATGAATTACTGTATTTTTCAGACTATAAGATGCTCCGGACTATAAGACGCACCTAGCTTTTGGGGAGTAAAACAATGAAAAAAAACTGTCTCTGCCTCCCAGCAATTTGCCTCCTTTCAGCAAACAGCCTGGTCAGCTTCAGCACAGCCTGATTTAGCACAAGCAGCTGGATCTGCCTTTCTGAATACTGCCTATCAGCTGTTCCAGGCTGCGGGGATCGCCACCGTTACTGCCCATTGCCGCTATCACCTCTGCTACACGTCCCATTTTCGGCGGCAGAGATAGGTGTGCAGAGGCCAAAAATTTATTTTATTTATTTTATTTATTTTACTGAATTTCTATACCGCCCTTCTCCCGAAGGACTCAGGGCGGTGAACAGCCATGAGATAAAACACATAAATACAAAAATTTAAAATGAATTAAAAACAAATTAAATAATTTGGCTGAATTTAAAATACCCCATAATTTAAAACAAATTAAAATTTACATTTAAAAATTTACATTTAAAAAGGGGAGAAGATTTAGGCCAGGCCAGCTTGATGAAATAGGAAAGTCTTAAGCGGCGACCGAAGGTGCGGAGATCCGGGATCCTCCGTATCTCTGGGGGGAGCTCGTTCCAGATCGTAGGTGCCCCCACAGAGAAGGCTCTCCCCTTAGGGGCCGCCAGTCGACATTTTTTGGCCGACAGCACCCGGAGGAGCCCCTCTCTATGGGAGTGTACTGGCCGGTGGGAGGCTATTGGTGGTAGCAGGTGGTCCCGTAGATAACCAGGTCCTAAGCCATGGAGTGCTTTAAAGGTGATAACCAGAACCTTGGAAGACCACTGGGAGCCAATGCAGCTCGCACAGGAGAGGTGTTACATGGGAACTCCACGTTGCTCCCATAACCACCCGCGCGGCCGCACTCTGCGCCAGTTGGAGCCTCTGAGTGCACCTCAAGGGGAGCCCCATGTAGAGAGCGTTACAATAGTCCAGACGAGACGTGACGAGGGCGTGAGTGACTGTGTAGAGATGTGTGTGTAAAAATGGGGCGTGCGAAGGCAGCGATGGGCTGTGGCAATCCCTGCAGCCTGGAACAGCTGATAGGCGGTATTTCGGGAGGTAGATCCAACTGCCAATCAACTGCTCATGCTAAATCAGACTGCTGAAGCTGACCACGCTGTTTGCTGCAAGGAGGCAAATTGCTGGGAAGGAAAGGCCAAAGGGTGGGGGCTGGCAAGTGGGCAAGGTTTAGACAACATTCGCTGTATAAGACGCACAGACATTTCCACCCACTTTGGGGGGGGGAAGTGCATCTTATGCACCGAAAAATACAGTAATAACAGTATAGATTATACTGTTATTACTGTATTTTTGTGGAGGTGCATAACATTTCCAGAAATTTAGAAATCATGATCTTCTAATCATATTTTCCTTTGTTGGGGAGTGGGTTTTCTTTAAAAAAAAAGAATATTTGCATTCAAACTTTAGTTCCCTTGCTTGTTTCTTCCAGCTGTTTAGACTTCTTATACAATGGGGTGCACGGTCAGAGCTGCCAACTCATATATGAACCTTTCTGTTTGTTACAATCAAATTATTTTAATTGGCCTCTCCAGTCATTATTTACCAATGCGTTCATCTACTGTCTGTATGATCCTCAACCACCATGATTATCAGTGCTGCTGGAAGTCATGGAAGTTTGGAGACCAGCATCTGGTGGATATCAGGTTGAAAAAGGGCCATCATCTGTGGTCAGCTTTCAGAGGTTATGTAGCTATAGCAAGAGACGGAACTTCTTTGGTAACGATGGTTTATTTACTGTATATCCCTCCACACTTTTCTCCACACTCATTTAATTCTAATCCATTAATAATAGTTTTAGTGGATGCCTGGATTTTGGAGCTGGTATGTTTCTGATAGTTTGGTTTGTTTATTTTCCAAAATTTTCTTTCATAGTTTAAGCGATTATTGGTCTGGCTTGAAAGAACTCTTCTGCTGTCCCAAAGCGTAACAAACTCAGTGCTTTGTATCTGAGTTGCGCATTTGAAAATGCTATTTCCGTAGTCATTGATACTTGCCATTTCTGATCCTAGGGTAGTAATCATTGAATGGAATAGGTGTTGCAGTCTGAGGAAGCAACTAGTGCTGCTCTCCCTATGCACTCTTTTGTCTTCTGTAGCTTTGGGAGGACAAGGAAGGCAAGAAAAAAATGAACAAGAACAATGCCAAAGCACTGAGTACTCTCCGCCAGAAGATCCGGAAGTACAACCGAGATTATGAAACCCAGATAACTGCTTATCGCCAGGTATTGACTTATGCAGGAGAGGCTGCAGAGTTGTTGTATTTTACAACAACTACTGTGTGGGATTGATGGATTGTCTATATTAGCACTAACAGCAAACACGTAGGATTGTGGCTGAAGGGAGGACTTGAACAGCCATGTTTGCGATGGACAGGAAAGTCCGTATGGGTAATAAGGGGTGGGGTAGAATAATATATATCATGATCTCAGCATATTGGTCATATTTTCCTAGAATCCTGAGCTGTCAGCTGATGAAGATGAGGACAAGAAAAGTGATGATTCAGAGGGTAAGTACTGATGCAAGAACCATGCAATTGAAGGATGCCCTCTGTTCTGAGCAAGGGTTTTTATGATTTGGTGTGTGAAATCTCCCCTCTCAATGGTTCCTCCCATTTTCTGCCTTCAGGATCCTCTTCCTCAAGTGAAGATGATGATGATGAGGGAATAACCGCAGCAGCTTTCTTGAAAAAGAAAGAAGGAGCAGTTGAGAGTCGCAGCAAGTTTCTCAAAAAGATAGAGGTAAGAGTTCCAGGAAAGAACCTCAAAGAAAGATTTTAAGGCTAGCCTCCTCGGGGCTCTCCAGGAGGATTCAGAGTAGGAGAACCCAAGCCTCCCTGGGAACGTAAGTCAGGAATTTCCATATTTTCTCAGACAGATTATCCATGTCCATCAGATTTTATTAGAGACAAAGCAGTTTTCTGCTAGAAGGAACTTTGCTATACTGTGGCAGCAAATTCCTTTGGAAGGTGATTTGCTGGATTAATTTTTTTTTCTGACAGGACGAAGATGAGGAAGAAGAGGAGTCAGATGATGATGAAGATTGGGGGTCATCGGATTCAGAATCTGATTCAGAGTCAGATGAAGATGAGGGCAAATACACCTCCTTGGCTTCAAAGTTCCTTAAGAAGTAAGGACAACATTCCTTAGAGGCAAGGGGAGGTTGGAACCTTTACCTTTGTGCAACATCCATCATGCCTTACAGGTAGTCCTTAGTTTATGATGGTAACTGGGACTGGAATTTCCGTCACTAAACATTGCAATTGTAGTGATATGATGTGACTGAATCCCATAGTGACGACAATCATAGCAGTCCCCCATTGCTGTCATTAAGGGATTACCATGGATTGTTAAGCAAGGATCTTCTGGCATCCTGCTAGCTTCCAGCAGCAAACTCCATGGGGAAACCAGCAGGAAGTCAGGAGTCCCAGGCAGATAAGTGGCTGGTGCCAGGGGCCAAAGGATACAGAATTAGCCACTAGACAAGGGATGGCTGCTGCTAGGGATGGGAAAGTGGGCAAGCAACTTCTGTGATGCCACACATGCACCCAGCTGGAGCAACTGCTGTTGGCAGTGGGAAGATGCGCAAGCTGCCCTGTGCTCTGCCATCCTTGCCACCCCCAACTGGCTCAGTTCCACTGCTGATGGATGCATGGCCTTGGTCTTCATAAGATCTCTTCCTATGGCCACACATGAAGTTCCTAAAGCCTTATGAGAAGGCTGCACACAGCCTCTGGAAGGAGGCCTTTCATAGATAGTAGTTTCCTGGTGACATGCCAGGCCAGGCACACTTTGTCAGCAGCAGTAAGAAGAAGACAACAAAGATCAGATGGGGTCGGCAGGAACAGTACGGTGCATTGTAGCAGGATGGCAGAGTGCAGGGTGACCAAAAAGGCAGGAATAAGGGGTTTGTAATATTTGCTTTGGTCTATACTAGTAGGCTGCAAAGTGCCAGAATTTTGATCACATGACTACAGGGATGCTGCAGCAGCCATAACTTCAAGGATCGGGCATAAGTGGACTGTCATAACTTCAAATGGTCACTGAACATATGGTTCTTAAGTGAGGACTAGTTGTGTAGCTGTGATCCTTAAGTTTCAGGCCAAGCAAATCATACTTATCTTGTTGTATTTTAATCTTTTGCCTTTAATCTTCTATGTTTGTGCTTACGTCTCTCAAGGACAGATGTCTGAGGTTATAGCCAGCAGCCCCAGTGGTTTATGTTGAGCCCTCTTGTATAACCAAGCATCTTAAAAGCTTAATTAATCTTTGGGTTTTTTTAGTTTCTCCTGTAGTGTGAAATATCAGTGACTGATGTTTTAGACCCAGGAAGTACTTGCATCAAGAATTTGAGATAGTAGTTATGACTGACTTCTAAACTGCCAAGTCTGGCAGTAGTTACCTATGCCATAGTTCCATTAGGGTTAGATTATTGCAATTTTGTTTTCTGTGCGTTATTTTTGAAAAACATCCAAAATCTTACAATGACACAGGTTGCAACTAAGCTACTAACTGGTTCACAAAAGCAAAATCATATTTTGTCTACGTTGATAGAGTTAGGCCCATATTGGTTAACAAATGTTTTTCAACTACAAATAAAAAACGAAGGTTTTGCCTAAAATGTAGATCTGCTTTGCAAACAACTCTGTGCCTATTCTTATCATGCAGCCAACAGGAGAGGCCCCCTTAAAGATGTCTCTGTTTTCAGAGACCTGGTCGTTGGGCACCCTGGAAAATCTGTTATTGTGCTATTGCCAAACTATGGAAGCTCCTGTGTTCTGTTTTCAGTTTAGGGGGGTAAAAAGGCTTGATTTAAATCAATTTTAAAAGAGCAACTGTGATCTCTGTCTCGCAGCGGCTCCTCTGACTCGCTGTTGATTTACCAACAAACCCATTCGCTTTAATGGGATGGCTGGTAATGCAGTAGTAACACAAGAAGGTGAGGGACGTGGCAGGCAGCAGGTGAGCGGATGCCCGCTAACAGTCACTGCCATGATGGATCTGAAATGACAAGTGCTCTTTAAATGTAAAGACTCATTCTTGCGGGTAGTTAGAATCTTTAATATTATTATTTGCAAACAAAATGAAGGTTTCCTATTTAGCTTGCAGAGCTTGGATTCATTGAATGAGTTTACCAAAAATGTAAATATTGCAGAATATATACAGCCTCATGCTACATAACTAAGCTCCATTTCATGCTGAATAAACTAAATTATTAATGTATCTTAAATAGAAAACTATCTTTAGATAGATTTTTAATCCAAAAGCATTTTATTAAAATAAATTGGATAAAAATGAAAAAAATGCAATGTAAATTTTTTAAAAATTGATTTTTTATTAAAAAAAAATTAAAAAATAATCGATTTTTATCCATCCTGGTTCTCACATTTTCTACTGACAAGAAATAAATCCTTGTCTTCCCCTTCAGCCAGATTTTATGACATAGATTGTTGATAATTTTAGCTCTTTTTACAGGATTTTTATTCCTTAAATTTTAGAGTTAACCAGTGTACATGTTCTACACAGGTAGTCCTTGAGTTATGACAGTTTCTTCAAGGAGCATACAAAGTTACCATGGCACTGAATGAAAAGGACCTATGATGGGTCCTTGGACTGCTGGTCATTGCAGCATCCCTGTAGTGTGGGAATCCTGTCATGTGATCATGGTTTCTAGGTTTCTTGCTGCCTTTCCAAAAGCAAGGTTGGAGGAAGTTGGCAGGAATTTGGAAGTCATGATCATATGAGATCCCTGCTAAATGACTGTAGTCCTTATTTAATGACAGCAGCCAGGACTGCTGGAATTGCTGTCATTGGACCTGGGACACTGTGGCGATGACATCATTTAGAATTGCTACCAAAATATGCAGATTTCCTATAGGTTAAAAGTTATATCATCTATTAGGAGTTGAATCCGATCTTAGCAGACCAGTGTTCTCTGCAAGGATAGGTAGATAGCAGGGAAATCTTGGTCTATTGGGGTAAAATAATCTTGCCTGTCAGAGTTTTGCAGAGTGACTAGTATTATGAGATAAACCTAGGAGTTGATCAACGCAGCTTTCAGTTGCCTCCACTTACAACCTTACATCAGCTTACAGCTATTAAATCTACATTACCTGATAGGTTTGGATTCAAATGTGATTTGTGGAATGGAAAGAAACGGAGCTACTTCCATTAGAACAGGTTTGATCTGCAGTATTCAAAGGCAGCAATGTTTCTGAGATTAAATCATATAGCTAGCTCAAGATTTTAGAATCACAGCATGGAAAAAAACCTGATCTGTTTAATCCTCCAAAATTAAGGGTTGGCACAGAGGAAGAAAAGAGGATTCTGGAGAAGAAAAAAGAAGATAAAGCAAAGAAGAAACAAGACCGTAAATCCAAAAAGTATGAAGATGATGAAGATGATAACGAAGGTGGTGAATGGGAAAAAGTTAAAGGAGGCGTCCCTCTGGTTAAGGTGAGGCATTGCCAGTGGCTTCTCATTCCATCTGAGAGATTAGCCAGAGAGGGAGTAGAAGGAATTGGGAAGTTTATCCTTTTTTTTTTTTTTTTTTGTTCTCTCCCCTTGTAGGAAAAGCCAAAGATGTTTGCTAAGGGCACAGAGATCAACCATGCTGTGGTAGTGAAGAAACTCAATGAGATTCTACAGGCTCGTGGCAAGAAAGGCACTGATAGGTGAGACAAAGACGTTTTAACATTGCTGGGCAAGAGTAACTGAAATCATTCTCAAATTGACCGCTTGCTTTTTTCTTTCTCTGGAAGGCAAATAAGTAGGTCATTTCTCAGATGGCATCTGGGGTAGTTTAGATCCAGGGGTGTCAAACTCAAGGGAGATAGGCAAATTAACTTCAAGACCAAAAATACAGAAGTCGATTATGAAAACAAAGCAAATCTGAGATGACAGTAAAATATATACACAGAGAAGGTCCACCTTGCCTGATATTGAAATCTTTTCCTCTGAAAGGATCTAGTCAGTTCAGAGCTTCATGCAGACATTAATACATGATGCAACATCCTTTGCACTGAAGCAACTTCCTCTTTCATCAGTGTGATAGTAAGGAGGAATTGGGCAACACTTGCTTCTGCTTTACACTAGCCTCAGCTAAATGCGGTGCTTTTACAAGAGGCAACTGGACTTCCTTTGTTTTTCCCTGAAGATGTTTCACTTCTCATCCAAGAAAGGTTCTTCAGAGCTTGGATGAGAAGCAAAATGTCTTCAAGGAAAAAACAAAGCAGAAAACAAAAACAAAACAAAGAAAGTCCAGTGTCCTCTTGAAAAAGCACCTTTGGAACTAACCCCAGGTTTTTATT
Source organism: Arizona elegans (assembly GCA_022577455.1). Taxonomy (NCBI): domain Eukaryota; kingdom Metazoa; phylum Chordata; class Lepidosauria; order Squamata; family Colubridae; genus Arizona; species Arizona elegans. Next base: position 128,179,820 of record JAKOOJ010000004.1, read on the forward strand.
GTATTACCCAGTCTCAAGAAACAGTGGTACATCTTATAAACTTGTGACATGCTAAAAGATGGCTAATTGAAATGGGGAGCTGACCATTTTTGAACTTTTTATCACCACACCAAGGAAGTGGGCATAAGGCCTGTGTCTAGAGTTTGCTGTGGCTTGTTTGCATCAGGCCAGAACTAGACAGGGAGGAGCCACATGTTCCAGGTTGAGGTTATAATTCAGCCTCTTGGCTTGTCGGACAAGTTTGAGAAGGACTTTTGCATAAGAAGGGGCGTAGCCAAACACTTCCATCCTCTTTTACGTTCACTTTTGGAAGGACGAGAACTTTGGCTTTATAGATTCCAATGTCTACTCTTAAAATTACTCCCAAATTGAGCAAAAAAAAAAGAAAAAGCCTTTCAAAATTGACATTTTTGTTGCTGAACACTGTGGCATGACCTCATGGTGTTCTGGGAGCTACAGATAAGATGCAATGGTTAGAATAGCAATAGCAGTTAGACTTATATACCGCTTTACAGTGCTTTACAGCCCTCTCTCAGAAGTTTACAGAGTCAACATATTGCCCCTAACAATTTGGGTCCTCATTTTACCCACGTTGGAAGGATAAAAGGCTGAGTCAACCTTCAGCCAGTGAGAAGCGAACTGCTAAACTACAGGCAGCCGACAGTCAGCAGAAGTAGCCTGCAGTACTGCATTCTAACCACTGCACCACCATGGCTCATAATGGCTAAGAATGGTTAAGTTAAAGGCTTTAGAACAAAGTCAAATGGATTGTGCTGAGTTTGAGGAAGTAACTCAAAATAATAATCTGCCATCTCCTCACACCTGTTGTCACAGTAGTCTCTACCCTTTCTGTGATCTTCCACAGGGCTGCCCAGATCGACCTTTTGCAGCTTTTGGTTGGAATTGCAGCAGAGAACAATTTGGGAATAGCCATCGACCTCAAAATCAAGTTCAACATCGTTGCCTCTTTGTATGACTACAACCCCAATTTAGCTACATATATGAAGGTATAGGGGAATAAGGAAGGAAATTAAGATGGATTAATTCCGGCGTGCTGCAAGAGTTTGTTCCTTGCCCGCTTTAGCTGTGAGAGATGCGACATGGAAGATTGGTTGTTTTATTCCTATAATACAGGAAGTCCTCACGACCACAATTGAGCCCAAAATTTATGTTGTTAAATGAGAAATTTGTTAAATCAGTTTTGCCCTATTTTATGACTTTTCTTGCCACATTTGTTAAGCGAATCACTTTAGTTGTTAAATTAGTAACACGGTTGTTAAGTGAATCTGGCTTCCCCATTGACTTTGCTTGTCAGAAGGTCACAAAATGGGATCACATGACTCTGAGATATTGCAACTTTTATAAATATGAACCACTTGTCAAGCACCCGTATGTAAATCACGTGACCATGGGATGCTGCAACGGTCATAAGTATGAAAAATTATCATAAGTCCCCTTTTTCAATGCCATTGTAACTTTGAACTAAGTGAGCTGTTGTGAGTCGAGGACTACCTGTACCAGGATTGTTAATGATTTCCTCTTTATTCTCCTTGTTTCCAGCCAGAGATGTGGCAGAAATGTCTCAGCAGCATTGATGAGCTGCTGGACATCCTCTTTGCAAACGCCAACATCTTCATTGGACAGAACATTGCAGAGGATTCTGAAAACCTGGCCAACGCTGAGCAGGTGGGTTTCTGCAGGTCCTCCCAGACTATAGACCATCCTGCAATATGTTGTGTAGGTAGTCTGACTTGGGACTGGCTGCTTAGCGCCTGTTAAAATGGATTTCCCCCAGAAGAAGAATCCCAATCTGGATTCAAAGCTCCAATGGCTGCCACCCCTTCCTGTGGTCATGTGATCACATTTTGATTACTTGGTAACTGGCCCACATGTATGACTAATGGCAGCATCCCATGGTCATATGATCATGATTTACAAAGGTTTTTATCCCCCTAGAAATTGTTGCTAATTTCTGAGTTTTGGAGGGGGGGTGGAACCACTGAATGCAGAGAACGGGTTATCTAAATGACCATCTCAAAAAACATAAAATCAGGTTGGTCACATGGATGCCTCAACTTAACAACCGTCATGATACACGAATGAAAATTCCAGGCTCTGTTACAGTCATAAATCGAAGACTACTTGGTAGGGAGGGCTGAGTGAAATCTGCAAAGATCAAAGAGGATGCTGCTGCGCTGGCAGACCGAGGGAAAAAAAGCTTTTTTTTTATGCCACTTCCCCAAGAATATTGCATGGACAGTCTAATCGCATCAATATCCTCATAACTGGGAGTAATGGTGATTGTAACTCAGTCCAGTAGGAAAGTTCTACTTTGGAGAAAGATAAACTGAGTCTGCTAGTCCTAATCCTGCTCCTTCCTTTCTGTCTTTCCGTGGCCAGCCCCTTCGCATACGTGGATGTATCTTGACCTTGGTGGAGCGGATGGATGAGGAGTTTGTGAAAATCATGCAGAACACAGACCCCCATTCTCAGGGTGAGTGAGTTTGTACATCAACATGTCCATCATAAAGTGGTGTCTTAGAGGTGAGGGAAGAAGGGAATCCATTGAAAGTGGAGGTAATGAAAGGAAGTGGGTTGGGACAGGAGGTACCTTGCCTGATAATAAGAATATTTGGCTCCTAGTTGAATGTTGTCCTCAGCAGAATTGCCTCTTTTAGCCAGACATGATTGATTTGGAGCCTGTTAAATTGCAAAGTTGAAGTTCACCCTTATTTTTTCATGTTACTCTGCCTGCTTATCGAAGAATAGCAATAGTACTTAGACTTATATATCGCTTCACAGTGCTTTACAACCCTCTCTAAGCAATTTACAGAATCAGTATATTGCCCCAAACAATCTGGCTCCTCCTTTTACCAACCTTGGAAGGAAGAAAGGTTGAGTCGACCTTGAGCCAGTCAGGAATGAATTCCTGGCATGCCAGCCTGCCCCTCCTGTGGCTCAGTTCCGAATAGGCCATGATCCAGTAGTGGGCTGCAGCCAGGGGATTGGGGACCCCTGTGCTTAGGGTTTGACCGGCTGGAATACAGAAAGCTGACTTTTTCCAGGTGACAAATCCAGTGTCTTTAAGCTCCTGAGCCATTGTGCCTCCATTATAGATAAAAAGTTATAGGTCAGCGTGAAAGGGCTTGGTGATCAAGGGCCTTCATGTTTCTACATTTTAAGTTTTGTAATTGTAAGGGCATAAAACAACAGATATTTTGACCACCTCTCCATAACCACAAAATGAAAGCTGATGGGGAGGGGAGGTTTTGCAGGACTGCATTGCCAGATTCCACCTAATCAAACAATTAGGTGTTTGATTTCTAATTTCCACCCTAATTTCTTGTAAAAGACTAAGCTAAGCATGTGTGGTACGTTTCTGTAGAATATGTGGATCACCTGAAGGATGAAGCTCGAGTGTGCAAGATCATAGAACGGGTGCAGACTTACCTGCAGGACAAGGGAACTACAGATGAGATCTGCCGTGTTTACCTGCGCTGCATCCTCCACACCTATTACAAGTTTGACTACAAGGCTCACCAGCGGCAGCAAGGCCCAGCAGGAGACAGCAAGGTAAGGTGGTCCCTCTGATAGGCAAGGGACATTAGTAGTTGAATCTTCCCTCTCCAGAGTGAGAAATTTGCTTGTCTAGGTCAGTGCTTCCTTATCATCATCACCTTCTGCTGATTAAGAGATGCTGGGGATTGGATTGGAGGTTATGCCAAATAAGCATATAGTAAAGGTAAAGCTTCCCCTCGCACATAGGTGCTAGTCGTTCCTGACTCTAGGGGCAGTGCTCATCTCCATTTCAAAGCCGAAAAGCCAGTGCTGTCTGAAGACGTCTCCGTGGTCATGTGGCCAGCATGACTAAATGCCAAAGGCACACGGAACGCTGTTACCTTCCCACCAAAGGTGGTCCCTATTTTTCTACTTGCATTTTTTATGTGCTTTCGAACTGCTAGGTTGGCAGAAGCTGGGACAAGTAATGGGAGCTCAACCCGTTACGCGGCACTAGGGATTCAAACTGCTGAACTGCCAACCTTTTGATTGACAAGCTCAGCATCTTAGCCACTGAGCTTTATAAAATAAAAGTAACCCCTTAAAACCAGTTTCTAGGAAACTTCATAGACCAGTGTTTCTCAATCTTGGCAGTTTTAAAACATGCTAGCTGGAGAATTCTGGGAGTTGAAATCCACACATCTTAAAGTAGCCAAGTTTGAGAAACACTGTCATAGAAGACACAGCCATGTCTTCCAGGATGCCTTAGTTGCTTTCCAATCAGACTGACAGTTCTGGAATTCAAAGGGGTCTCCCACTCAAATGATAACCTGATCCGGTGCCACTTAATTTCTGAGCCCAAACAAGGTTGATCAGGTGGTGCCACCTGTCAAGAGGTAGCTTTGTAGAGAATTAAACATCCTTTTACAAAACCACAATTTCCAGAATTTGAGACCAGTCCTCCAATCAGATAACTAATTTCCTTGTTGGAAATCCGTAATGTAAAACCGTAACAAAAATAGTTTGTTATAAACAGCATTTTTGTATTCACTGGCAAACGAAAGTAGCATATTGAGTTATTGATATTTTCTGAGTTTGGTTGTTTTCCTGCAGATATTTCATTACCAGGCATTATCAGTACAAGCTCAGACAACCCCAAGAGGAAAGCAAAGGTTAGAGAAAGATTGGTATGTTAGGGCAGAGCTGTGTGTGGTATTTGTGATCGAGAACCATATTGTTAAAAATAAACATTTTTTTCTCCTGTTACATTAAAAATTCGACCTTGGATTTCTTGTGACTTGGAGAACATTGTTAGATTTCTTGCAAGATAAGGAGAAAAACCAACTTTGGAATTTGAGGATTCAGTCTGATCTGACCAGAGAAATATTGTGCTTGGGGTTAAAGTTAGGGTTTTTAATATATGCTTATTCATATTTGACAATTTACTATATGTTAGATTAAAAGAGTGTGGATATTAGTATGTTAAGATAGTTTAAATACTGGATATTCATTGAAACTAGAGAGATGTTGCATTGTATAAATTACCTTTGTATTGAAAAGAATTTAAGGTCACTTTTATATTAGTTTGATGTATTTTTTTCTGTCACTTTTTTGTCCTGTTATTACCTTCCCTTCCCCCCCTCCCCTTCATGTTAGTTTGTACTTTAATGTTTGCTTATGAAAAACAATATATTAGTTTGCAAAACAAAATAAAAAATCATAGTTTGGCTGAAACCTTCAACAGTGATTTAAAAAGTTAGGAGTATGTGATTTATTGATACTGGGGCTAATTTACACTCTCTGCTTATCTCAGTCCGAACAAGACCAAGCAGAAAATGAGGGGGAAGATTCTGCAGTGCTGATGGAGCGCCTTTGCAAGTTCATCTACGCCAAGGATCGTACAGACCGGATCCGCACCTGTGCCATTCTCTGCCATATTTATCACCATGCCTTGCATGATCGCTGGTACCAGGCCCGTGACCTGATGCTCATGAGCCACCTTCAAGATAATATTCAGCATGCAGACCCTCCAGTTCAGGTTAGAGAGGAACAAGTGGTTTGGTAGCCATTTGAGAATCAACATTGAACTTGCCTGTTTGATGGTGGTGGTGGTGGTGATAGCACAGAGTTTGGATGGACAGCAGACTTTATGCTGCCCTACTCTCTTTGATCTGCCACAGCTTCCTCTAAACAAAATGGAGGACGCCTAGTAGAGAGGGAAGCTTAAAAGTTCTGCTTGACAATCTGTACTGTGAAAGGGCAGCAATAAGAATCAGTTATTTGAGCAGCTGCTGAATTCTCCAAGGGATCCAAGAGCAGATAATAGGAAAAGAGGTGCTGGTAGTTTTTCAAACCCTTTTGTGTTTTTTCCTTTCCCAGATCCTGTATAACCGGACGATGGTTCAGCTGGGGATCTGTGCCTTCCGCCAGGGCTTGATCAAAGATGCTCATAACGCTTTGCTGGACATTCAGTCCAGCGGAAGAGCAAAGGAGTTGCTGGGGCAGGGTCTCCTGATGCGTAGCATGCAAGAGCGCAACCAGGAGCAAGAGAAGATTGAGAAGCGCCGGCAGGTTCCTTTCCACATGCACATCAACCTGGAACTCCTGGAGTGTGTCTACCTGGTCTCTGCCATGCTGCTTGAGATCCCTTACATGGCTGCTCACGAATTCGATGCCCGCCGGCGAATGATCAGCAAGCAGTTCCACCATCAACTGCGGGTGGGCGAGCGTCAGCCTCTTCTTGGTAAGCGGTCCAAAGGATGCTTGTTTTAGCCGCCAAAGATGCAGTTCCGGCCATTATCTACGTCTTAAGGTTTCAGAAGATTAAAGGGAATCTGGTTCTGCCAGCTAGAAGCAGATAGAAACCAACAAGGAGGAAATGAAGGCAACATTGTCATTCCGTTTGTGTTCCCCAGCAAGTACTAGTAATAGATACAGGTTCTCACTTCTTGCAATTTATGGGTAATCCTCAACTTACAATCATAGTGAAGCCTACTAAGTAGTTGTAAGTCAAGAACTACCTATAATATGAATAACCAAGGTGGCTGAGTTGAGATAGCTTGCTAGCCCATAAACCTCATCTTACCAACAAAATAGTTGTATTCTGTGACTACAAAACAAAACTATATTCTTCTCTAATATAATGTGTGACATGAACCATCATTTGATACTGGAAGAAATATTTAGCCCTACTGACAGATAATATGTTACATTGGGGGGAATTAAGCCTTCGTGATTTTTTTAAAATATCTTTTTTCCTCTGACAAATTATTTAATCTGTATAAATCAAATAAAATTTGGGGAACTCATCTGCTTTTTTAACAGACAAACAATCGGCTTATTCCTTACAATTAAACACATGGTTTTATTCTTTTATAACATATGAAATCTGTCATTTTCTGGAATAGTAAAGTAGTACTTTTTTTCCCTAAGGGATTGTGGCTTATTCATTTAGATAATTAAAATCCTCTCTAATGGATTTGAGGAACATCCTTTTAACTTTCCCCACCTCTCTCTTTTTCCTTGCTTCAGGCCCCCCTGAATCGATGCGAGAACATGTTGTAGCAGCGTCCAAGGCTATGAAGATGGGTGACTGGAAGACATGTCACCGTTTCATTGTCAATGAGAAAATGAATGGAAAAGTCTGGGATCTGTTTCCTGAGGCTGACAAAGTGCGCAACATGCTTGTCCGGTCAGTTGTAAAAGGGTCATATTGTGAGAGAAGTGAGCCATGGATGCGATGAAATGTAGTGAGGACGGGGATTCCCATGTGGGAGGGGCTGCATTTCTGAGGGATAAGAGACAACTCAGTCTGGATATTACATGTGAGAGAAATGTGTATTTAGTTTCTCCCTAACAGTTCATGGAGTATATTTTCTCTTAGAGGTGTGAAACAATAACCCAGTTTAGAAGAATTACCATATATTATTCTTTATTTTGGGCTTCCAATTGATCTGGGAAAAGTACAACTATTTCCAGTTTTGCTCCAATATATTGCTGGAACTGTAGCAGCAAAGATACGGTGGAAATTTGGAGACCTGAAATATATCTGTAATTTTGAAGAGTAAAATCTTGGGGACAGAAATTTAAATAATTTGAGAGAGGCTCTTATACCTCATTCTCACTGCCACTGTTTTTTCTCTCTCTTGACCGCATCCCAACAGGAAGATCCAAGAGGAGTCTCTCCGAACCTATCTCTTCACCTACAGCAGCGTTTATGACTCAATCAGGTACAGCCATGTTGGGGGTCCATAGGAGGAGAGGACACGAGAGTTCCACGGTTAACAGTGATGGCATTTCAGCAGAGTAGTGCTTTGCCCTGCATATGGGACTTCATATATTTTGTAGACTACGGACAATGGGTTTCAGAATTCCCTTTGAATTATCTGACTTATCTGTACAGTACTTGGTGGTTAGCATAACTCTGATCCTTAGTTACAGACCCTTCTGAGCTACTATTTTTCTCAATAAATTTCCTTCTTGGCAAGAGCTAATGTATCAATCCTAAATAGCTGAATCTCACAATTCCCTGTTTTCTCTTGTCCATCTTCCTAGCATGGAGATCCTGTCCGATATGTTTGAGCTGGACCTGCCCACCGTGCACAGCATCATTAGCAAGATGATCATCAATGAAGAGTTGATGGTGAGAACTTTTGTGTGAGGCAGGCTGGGGCAGCTAGAGAAATTAATTGCATAACCAGGAAGGGGCAGGAGAAATGACCTGCTTCAAAGAATAGCAGGAAGAAGGCCATACATCCATAGGCAGTTTCTGCAACAAGAATATGTCAGCTCTAAAGCACACATAGAGAATCTCATAGTCACAGGCCTAAGTTGTAAAAATATTTTGTCACCGTCATCAAGAACAACCTCATCTGTAATAACAGTTATATGGGTGGTCCTTGACTTACAACCACAATTAAGACCAAAATTTCCGTTGCAAAGCAGGCGGTTAAGTGAGTTATGCCTGATTTAAAGACTTTTTTGCCACAGTCGTTATGGGAATCACTGCAGGTGTTGTGTGAATCACAGTCATTAAGCAAATCTGGATTTTTATTGACTTTGCACGTTGGAAGCTGGCCGGGAAGGTTGCAGATGGCAATCATATGATCCCAGGATGCTACAACCATTGTAAATGCATGTCAGGTGCCCAAGTTTTGGTTACATAACCCCCAGAATGCTGCACGGATTGTAAGTGCGAAGACCAATTACAAGTTACTTTTTTCACTGCTGATGCTATTTTTTTAGTCTAAAAGATTAAAAGAATGCAGTAGTCCTCAACTTACAACCACAATGGAGCCTGAAATTTATGCTGCTAAGTGAGAAATTTGTTAAGTGAGTTGTGCCCTATTTTGTGACTTTTCTTGCCACCTTTGTGAAGTGAATCACTGCAGTTGTTAAATGAGTAACCTGGTTGTTAAGTGCATCGGGTTGACTTTGCTTGTCAAAAGGTTGCAAAATGGGATCACATGATCCCGGGACACTGCAACTGTCATAAATGTGAATCAGCTGTCAAGCATCCAAATGTAAATCACATTACCTTAGGGATGCTGCAAAGGACAGGAGTGTGAAAAATGGTCATAAGTCATTTTCTTCCGTACCATTGTAAGTTTGAATGATCACTAAGCAAACTGTTGTAAGTGAAGGACTACCTGCAATTGTAAGTATAGGGCTACCTGTGTTGGCAAATAACCCTTCAAACAAGGGGGAATTATGAACAGGAGAGACTGAATCCAAACCTTGTAGTGGGTAGATGGATTACAGCATTTAGGTCAGATTCAGTTCCATACTGTGTAGAAATTTCATTTTGGTAGAAGTAGGAAGTCACAATATACTTTTAATGTGTACAAGCTATTCTGTGCCTTGCTTTTCTAGGCCTCCTTAGATCAGCCAACCCAGACAGTTGTGATGCATCGAACAGAGCCCACCACCCAACAAAACCTGGCATTGCAGCTGGCTGAAAAGCTGGGCAGCCTTGTGGAAAACAACGAGAGGGTCTTTGACCAGAAGCAAGGCACTTACGGTGGCTACTTTCGGGGTAAGCTAAAGTCCTGGTGTCACTGGTACTTAACTATTTTTGCTGGCATCTTATTTCTCTTCTATTAACTGTTACATACAGGCACAACACATAAACACACTCATATCTGAACTACCTTTTAACAAAGGAAAAAATATTTCAGTGGCTGTAGAACACAATCTGAAAATATTTTGAAATTTTCTTTTACTAAACATTTTCCCTGTTATCAGGACAGGAAACCTCCTTTCTTTTCAATTCAGAATTCAAGTCTGTCTTGTTCTAATATCCCTCTAGACAGCCATTTCTGCCCTCTTCCTGCTTCCTGCCCTCTCCCCCCAATGAAACCTGCAAAGCCAAAATGATATTCATTCCATGGCCATTTATTGTTTCCTTGTCCCCGATCCATATTTTGCTATAAAATCATTCATTTCTGTTTTGCTTGGTGTCTTCTCCTTTGCTGGTACGTCCTAATCAGCTCATGTCTTATCTTACAGACCAAAAGGATGGCTATCGTAAGAATGAAGGGGGCTACCTGCGCCGGGGAGGATATCGGCAGCAAGAACGTCAGAGCAACTATTAAACTTACAGCTGCTTTTATTCAGTTAATTCGGAGGGGGAGAGATTACCACTGACCATAATTCAAACACATCCAATAAAAAAAAAAATTGCTAAAAAGGAAGTCTATTTAGCGTCCTTGGGAACAGGCCAGGTAAATTAATTAAAGAGAATGACAAGAATCATCAGGCTCCATTGCATTCCCAACCTTCAGTAGTTACTATCTGGCATTAGAATGAAAGAATGACAGTAGCATAGGATCTTAGACTTCTGTTCATTTTCAGTCTTAATAGGATCAGAAATGCAAAGGCAAGGAATTTCTCCTCAGAGAACATTTGTTAAAGATGGTGTTCTCAAAAACCAGATCTGAAGAATTGACCCCAAGTAACCCTTGCTGGAGCATTACTTGTGTTGGATGTATCTGAAACTAAATAAACCATAAGTGTGAAGCATGCCTGTTTGGCTTTAAAAGTTTTGCTACCTGTCATCATTTCTGGACTAGAGGGAGGCAAACCATATTGTAAATTGCAGGGTTTTCTTTTTCTAATACAACCTTTTATCAAGTTGGCTCTAAAATCTTGGGGAAATGGTTTCTCTCAGTAAGACTGTCTTACTCATCATGTAGGCTCATCCTATGCAAGTCCCTTGAAATTCACATCTTTATGTTAATTGGGTGATAATTGGTGAGTGGCTTATTTAGCAGTCTTGTGACTGGGACAGCCATCTGTTGGTGGAAAAAGTCATCCAATAATTTCCCTGGTTGACATGGAGATTTAAACTGAAGTCTCTCCAGTCAAAGTCCAACTGTTAGAGTATTAGACTTCATCCACATTACTTATTAAGTATCACTCGTTTATTTATTGTGTCCATGTGCTTGTACAATACAGAAAAAAGTGACATTGGCTTTGTCTTTCTATCATTCACTCTAGATGGCCACTATCTTTCCTGCTGTCTCTGTTGTCTTTGCCACAACATACTAGCCATGCAAACACTAAGGCCTTTCCAAAAGCCTCTACTAACTGATTCCTAGAGAAGATTGGAGTTCTATCTTTCAGCAGCTTATTTCTGCTTGCTTGTAACATTTTTGTACTGCTCTTGAAGCAAGTTTTCCAGTAGTTATTAAACTTAGAATTCATTAAAACACATTTCCTAACAAGCATCATTTAAAAAAATTATCAGTGTAATGTTTAAACAGCCAAAACTGTTTAAAAAACATTTTAAAGCATTCAAAACCAAAAGGATAATGAAAACTAAAATAGCAAATATATTAAAATCCTGTTGCTAAAAACTTAAGGCTCCCTGAGAGTTTTCAACAGGTGCCAAAGAATTCTAGAACATCTGTAGAAAGTGAGGCACTTGGGACTGTGTTTTCTTAATGGACACCCCCAAGAAAGCATCCTGATAATGGGGTGCTGCTCTAGCTCTTGATGGTGAGTGTACGACATTTAGTTTAACTACCTTGGGAGGTAGTTAAAGCATGCATTCACACATTGGGACGGCGGCACCTGGAATCTTTAACCAACATGGATATTAAGATCGACAACACTATGAACTGCAGCTCCAGCATACTTGGAGAATAGATTTAGAAAGATTTAAGCTATAAACTCAACATCTAAGTCAAAACTCAACTGATTTCACGTGTAATTTGAATTTTATTGCCATGGGGCATTTGAGCCTTTTACCCACTGAGTGGCCACTTCCTTAGCTGGCCTGAGAGGTCCTGGCAGACACAGCACGTAGCCATAGAGCACGGATGTCAAACTCAATTGCATCACGTGACGCATTCTGACATTTTTGCCTTTGCAGAGCTGGGGTGGGTGTGGCCTGCACGTGATACATCTGGCTCGTGGGCCACCAGTTTTGACACCTGCCATAGAGGAATGCCAAAATCATGTTCTTCCCTCTAATTTTGCCCCATTTTTAAGGTTCTCTGTGTTTGGTTTTTCAAAACAAGACAGCCTTCCAGTTTTTTCAAGTAATCGTTACAGAATGAAGTATGTGGCTTTTTTGTATAATTTTATTAAAGAATTTAAAAGCTGTAAATTAATACAAACATATACTGTACAGTAAGAAAAAGAATCAAAGGGAAAGCTGAAAGTGCAAGAAAGGGGAAAAGATACAAAGAAGTATCTTCCTTTTTTTTTTTTTTTTGGAAGTTTTAAGTACATGATAAATTTACCTCTTACTAGTTATAATATAATTCTATATTCTAATTATCAAAATCATTAATCATTTTGTTCATTTCTGTTTCATACAAAAGTTGAGAAGAGGTTTCCATTTACCAATAAACATAGATAATTGTCTTTTCTTTAATCAAAAAAGTCAATATAGCGATCTCAGCAAATTCTATCACTTCAGCAACCTCCATTGTGAATAATGCTGAATCTCCATTTTTGGATGTACATTTTGTTTTATTATGTATAAAAACTAAAAAAGGAATTTGGAGATATAGTGATCAGATTCTTTAGGGATGAATTCCGGGAGTTGAAGTCCACACATCTTAAAAATTGCATAAACATTGGAAAATCCTGTCCTAAAGGCAGGATCTTTTTGATTGCAGGTAGCCTTTCTCAACCTGGTGTCCACCAATTCTGTTGACTATTAGTGAGCAAAACATTTTGAATGTATGTCTTCTGAGTGCAAAACAGAACACTGAACTTTTGGTCTTACTAGAAATTGTCTGGGCTTGAACAATTCTAAAATGGTCAGTACAGAACACTTACAGCAAAGTAAAAACAAGCTGTTTCAAACTCAAAACAGCTATCTCGGGTCCAAAACACTTTAAATTTCAAATGGTTGTGTGCACTTGATAGATTCCATTTTGGTTTGCATGGATAATTGGTAAAATTAGACAATAAGCAGGTGTTCCATTACAAAAACAGCTATCAACAGAGGACTTCCCACAGCTGGCTGGAGAGGTTGACATTGGTTTTTATCTGCCCATATTTGGAGGACCACTAGTTTGTGAACATCTGTTATGGAGTTAAATGGGGGAAAAGGTACAACAGAATTCCAAATGTGTGGGGTTCAAATCATTGTGAGGAGAATAAATTGAATCTTTTGATAATAAATAGCAATAGCACTTAGACTTACATACCACTTCATAGTGCTCTACAGCCACAAGAGTGGTTTATAGAGTCAGCATATTGCCCACAAGAATTTGGGTCTTCATTTTACCGACTTTGGAAGGATGGAAGGCTGAGTTGACCTTGAGCCAGTCAGGATTGAACTGCTAGTAGTGAACCGAGTTAGCTGCAAGACTGCATTCTAACCACTGCACTCTTGAGAAACAGAAAAATATGAAAAACAAATACTTGAGAATCAACTCATATGAAATGTTTTTGATGCTTGGCAATCCTGGTTATTCAATGATGAGAAATGCTCTGGGATATACTTTGGCTCTATCTGGAGGAAAATCAGTGCTGACTTCCATTCTACAGAAACTAGAACAGTTTCTAGGATGAAGCAGCCTTCCATAATCTGTGGCCTTCAAGTGTTTTGCCCTTCATCTTCCATATTCTCCCATCTAACAAAATAGCTGGGAATTATAGAAAGTGAAATTGAACAGATTTGGAAACTACCAAGTTGCAGAAAAGAATAGAATAAGCCAATAAGGTTGAAATGCCAGGAATCCAGATGTTAATGAATGACTTCTTCTTAGCAAGTTTTCTGCCCTAGTGAATTGCTTCCCACTTACCCCCAATAATGTGCTGAAATTGCACCTTACTGGCCTGTGTTTGCACTCTTTCCTCCACCCTCCCCATCTTTCCAGCTTGTGCCCATACGCAATGGGATAAATGCCAGATGCTACATTCTCAAAGGTGGCACTGTGACCTTCAGACTGAGCTGGTGGCATGCTGCATTGTGGGGCTCGTTTCTTGCACCGGAGGGTATTAACCCTCTGGAACCCCCAGGTGATAACCCAGAAATCCTCATCTTCCAAGACAGTCCCCGAAACTGCTTCAAAGAAACCCCAATCTTCTTCTAATTCGCTGAGCCTGGATGATGGGAACGTTTTCCGCCTCAAGACCAAATGGGAACTCAGTCGTGGACTGCTGGTCTTCTTTCTCTGTTCTTCTCCATGGCTGGTGCAGAAAGCACCAAAGGTGAGATTTTGACTCCTGATCTAACCCATAACCCATTTTACCTCAATTATCATCTGCGATCTTGGGTTTCTGTGATGTGAGGTTGGAAGGATGTACCAGGGAGTAATTTTAATGATCTTATCAGGAGATCAGTTTAAATGATAAACATGTAACTTGGTTTATTAAGTTTTGGAAGTCCCCTTGTTATCTCTTCATTTGAGCATGACTCTGGAATTCGCCCCAATGACTTAAACTGAGTGCTCTATCGATTGGGGAGGTGATAAGAGTTTTTAGAATAAATTATGAACTGAGTAATTTGTGCAAAATAAGTCATAAATTATTTGTGACACTTGTACAAATGATTAAAGATAGTTATGACAACTTCTTGCATAGATTGCAGGTTAATAATTGGTGTTAAAGACTGACAAATGGCAATTGGGAAACCTTTTTTTGGTCGACTAAAGACCATTATCCAGATGCACAAATTATATCCTTATTGGAATAAAATATCTGTAGTAATTAATTTGTTAACCTAGTTAATCTATAGTCCATCTATTAACTTTTTAGGTATCTCAAGATGAACTGCTGCATTGAGCCTACAAAAATCCAGATAATCACTAGATGGAGGAAAAGAGATATAGAAAACTCACTTTGTTTCTATCATCTGGATTTTTTCAGGCCAAATCCGGTAGCCTTAGTCAGGGTTCTCTTTCCAAGTAAATACAGCTTCACATCTGGAAATTGCCTGCATATTCTCTATTCCTCTTTGTCGTCCAAGCTCCTTTCTTTCACTCGGCACATTCTGGGACGTCGTCTCTGGACCTCTGCACTTCGTCTTACTTTGTATGGGCAGTTTGTGGCTGGTGAGACCCACAAAGAGATCAAAGAAACACTGCAACGACTCCAGCACTTGGGGGTCCGGCCTCTCCTTGCTGTTCCCATAGAAGAAGATATAGGAGAGGAAAAAGAAGGGTAAGTATAGGTGAAGGAAAGGATGATAGGTAGTCTAGAAGTAGAGGAGTTTTTGTACAGATGGAAAAAGATAA
Source organism: Arizona elegans (assembly GCA_022577455.1). Taxonomy (NCBI): domain Eukaryota; kingdom Metazoa; phylum Chordata; class Lepidosauria; order Squamata; family Colubridae; genus Arizona; species Arizona elegans. Next base: position 128,195,017 of record JAKOOJ010000004.1, read on the forward strand.
GACAAAGTGGTCTGACTTGTCTGCCAATTCTGACCAGATGACCACAGAATCTTATTTCAATTTTATTACAGATGTGCTTTTCACTACAACCTGAGCTTTAAATAGTTGCTTGAGAAATAAGTAGCAACTGAGATGATAAACATATGTCACTTGAGACAGCAATCTTAGTCTACCTAACAGTAGAGGTAATTCTGGGAAAAGAAATTGGAAAACAGAGAAATTGTACCTAGAAGAATACATATCTGCAGAAAGAGAGTAAATTCGGGGATTGGGAGAACATTTTATGTGATCCTAATTTTGGATTTATTTTAGAATCTTTAGGATTCTGTTTTGGTCATGGGAGATGTACACACGGGAGCTCCAAATTTTTGTACACTATAAAGGCATAACATTTTGATTCAAGTTCTTTAAAAAAAGTTGCACTGGTAGATGCATTAGTCTTGCCTCTATCTCCCCAATATTTAAGGATATTAATAATTATTTTAGTAATAAATAAAGAGTGAATCTCATTTCCTGTGTTATACCATTCTTCAAACTTTATCCGTCATCATCTCCTGGATTTGCTAACTGGGAGATAATGGTAGATGTTTTCCAATTCATCTGGTGGACATTGGACTGGGGGAAGGTTGCTTTACAGTATAACAAATTCGCTAGCTGACAGTTTGTGGGTTGTAAATCAGTGAGGGGGTGTTTTATAGTGATATGGAGAGCTCACACATCTTCTGAAAAGGTGAAAAGAGTCACACAAGTTTGCAGCTTAAGAAGGGAAACATGATTCATACATCCTCTTCCGGTGTTTCCAGTATGTATTAAGACCATATAGAGCTATCTACAACCTTGGCTTTCTGTTTGAGGAAGTGGTTATCAGGTGTTAGGAGTAATTTCTCACACTTTAATTACAGTAAGCTTTAATGTAATACATAGAACCCTGTTACTCAAAACTAGAAAAAAATAATAATTTTTTTCTGAGTCTAGAGGAAAGACAGTCCAACTAGTCCAAATGACCAGCCAAATAAAGCCTGTTTTTTTGGGCAGGAATATCCTTAACTTCCTCCAGCAATTTTGATTTTTGCTGGGAGTTTTGGAAACTCTGTTGAATTTTCCTGGTTAAGTATTACTCATAGTCTGAGCATTAATTAATATAAATCACCTCTATCATTATAAACCAGACTTCCTTAGCCTGTTTCCTTCTCTAGGTCATAAGGATTCTTCAGAATTCTTAGTCAATATACCCCCAAGGACAGTTACTTTGGTGTGATGGTTAAGGCAGCAGGCTAGAAACTGGGAGACCATGTATTCTAGTTCCACCTTAGGCACAATGTCAGAGGGTTGACCTTGGGTCAATCCTTAACTCAGCCCTACAAAAAGCAAGGCAATGGAAAACCATTTCTGAAAACCTGCAGGAACTTCTCCAGGATAAATAAATAAATAATCAGCAAGATGGCCACCGGTGAACTCCAACTCCCAGAATTCCCCAGTCAGTGTGGGAATTCTGGGAACTGAAGTCCACCCATCTTAAACTTGACATCACACAAACAGATGCAACATTCCGTATCACGCACTAGCATAGCAATAATTTGAAACCGAATCCAGAGAAAAGGGTAGCATTAGATAGATAAGAGTTGGTGAGCAACAGAAATACCGAAACCCAGATCTGAAAGGGTTCCGGTGCTACCCTTCTGCTCTCTCCTCACCAGGGAAGGGTGGTATGACAAGAATGCCCAATCCATGATTACCTGCTTGGATCTCTCGGTGGGGGGTGCCCCCAATCCCATGATGCAACTGAAGGTGACGGCCCTGATGGCAGCTGAACTATGTGTGAGTATTTTGGAATGCCTCAAGCAATAGCTGTTGGGAGCATGGAGTTAGTTTATACTTTGACAATATTAACACAATTAGTTTTGCTGTGCAAACACCAAACCCAGGCAGTTGGCATTACCAAGTCCTCTCACCTCCTCACTCCCCAACCCCAGGACAACAACCTAAAATGAAAGAGAAGTTATAAATACTAGCTACTCCATTGAGCATTCAGTACTAAGGCCCAGCAGGGTGCAACATGATTCCCAAATGCGGATTGGCTGATGTGGCAAATTTAGCCATGCCTGCTGTGTTCCGGTTGGCTGAGGAGGTGCTATCACTATTATGAAGCTGAGACCCTGTTCTTTGGATGGAAGGGCACCTTGGATATCAAGTACTTCTTCCAAAAAAAGTGGATGGAGACATTGTATTCCCCCAAAATGTGATCTTTGACTCGGTTACTATGCCAGCCAGGGGTGGGTTCTATTTACCTTTACTACTGGTTCACAACGGAAGCACGCACTCGCACTCGCGTCACTCGTGCGTGCTTCTGTGCATGCGCAGATCACCCTTTATGACGTCCAGGCGGATGGGCGGAGCTTCCCACCGCTTTTACTACCGGCTTGGAAGAACCGGATAGAACTGGGAGCAACCCACCACTGATGCCAGCAGAAAGGATTAAGGGCTGAATGGGTTAAGTATATTATGCCAGTGTTTTTCAGCCTTGACAAGTTTAAGATACGAGAACTTCCATTCCCAGAATTGAAATTGGTAAGTCCATGTGTCTTAAAATTAGCAAAGTTCATGATGGATTTTTTTTTTTATTAGTCAAACTAAATTCAGCACTTCAGGAAAAATAACCCTATAGTCCTCACTTATTGGAACTGTCACTATGTGATATGGTCGTTAAGTAAGTGACCATGATGGACTTAACAATATCATTTCCCATTCAGTTATTAATTGATTCACCATGGGTGGTTAAGTGAGACATCACATGTCTATGACTTGCAATTTTACTGCTGGCTTCTCCTTTGATTCTGCTTGTCGAAAGTCGGCTGTGAAGCGTCTAAATGTCAATCATGTGTCTGTGGGAACAGCTGCAATAGTCTTAAAAGAGAGAACTGATCATTAAAGTTAAATTTTTTTAGCGCCAATGTAAGTTTGAATGGTTGGTAAATAAGACAATTGATAAACAGGGTCTACCTCTAATCTAGCACAGTCAATCCTCATATAACAACTACCTGAGGCAGAGATCATTCACAAATACAGGGATATTAAATACTAGTAAACGGTAGTAAAAAAATAATTTTCCAATCACTTATCTCCAAATATCTGATGTCAGAAAGCCACACTGGAGCTGCTGCAAGAGAGAACTTTTATATAAATGAAACACCAGCACTCAGTAATCTTAGCAACATGCCTTAGTTTCATGATTCACTTAGTGAGCGTTTTGCTTAGTGACCATTTTGCTGGAATAAAATGTGGCTACTAAACAAGGAGAGGCTGTAAGTATGCTAGATTTCAGCTTATGGGAAGGAGATTTAAGTGGAAAATTTGCAAAGCTATTGTTGAAAGCCATCTGGGTTCAGTTCCACGTGGGAAGAAAGACACTGGAAACATGGAGACTGCTTGGAAAGATGGTTTAATGGTGGACAGGACCACATGGTTTGAGGTCCTGGGCAAAAAGAGCACATGGGTGAGAGAGGGAGGGAGATTTATACCCTCTGTTGGGCTTTGAACTTGCTTCCTGTTGCTATGGCAAGAAATGTATCCTGATTGGTTGTCAGACTCCCATGCTTGGTTGAATCTTGCTGGGTGATGTAATCTTCCCAGGTGCCATGTGGTGAGATGGGTAGAGGGCTAATCCTATTATGTCCTGAGGGTGTAGGTATTTTGTGTTGTAGATAAGTTGGACCAGCCTTTTGTCTTGTAAATAACCAAAGTATCTGTTGAGGGGGCAAGGAGCTCGGGCTGAGTTTCTGTCTTAAGATTTCTATTTCTGTTTTAGGGGAAATATTTTACCTTTTTAATATTTCCTAGAATATTTCATTTTTCTATGAGAGGGGTGGGTGCTAACTTCCTATACTATAATACAGGTAATCCACAATTTACACTAGTTTGCTTATTGATTGGTTTAGTTATTGTTTAGTGAATGATTGTAATCATTCAAAGTTACAAAGATACTGAAAAAAATGATTTACATCTGTTTTTCACATTTACTACCATTGCAGCATCCCCATGAACAGCTGTTCAAAATTTGGACCCTTGGCAACTTGCTCATATTTATGTTGTTTGCAGTGTCCTGGGATCATGTGATCACTATTTGTGACCTGACAAGCAAAATCAATGAGGAAGCCAGATTCTCTTAACGGCAGTGCTACTAAGTAAACAACTGTGGCAAGAAAGGTTGTAAAATGGGGCAAAACTCACTTAACAAATGTCTCACTTAGCAACAGAGGTTTTGGGCTGAATTGTCATAAATTGTCATAAATTGAGGGCTACCTATATTTCCTTGACTATAAAAAAAAGTACCATCATCATTCTGGTTCCTAATTCTGCAGTATGGGATAAGAAAGAAGACAAGTACTCTGATTTTATTTGGGATGGATTTATTTTCTGTCTTCACAGAAAACAATTACTCTGTGTTTACAAAACAAGGAGGGAATATCAGATCTCAGCATCGAAAGAGTCATGGCTGCCATGTCGGGACATGTGAGCATATTCCCTTTCACGTTTTCTCATCTGTTTCCCTATTTGCTTTGATTCCACCCTTTTTGCTCAATCTATGGACAAAGAGTTGTTTTTTAAACGTATATGTTGTCTATTCTCTTCCATTACCACCAGGAAGTATCCTTCAGCTGTTTGTCTCAAGAAGAAAACCAGCATTTCCAAAAATCATTGAGGCGCCTGAATTCTGTAGCACAGGTATCAAACCAACTAAAGTTTCACCTATGACTTTTACCATGGTTTAGGCCGTGAAATGAAAATATAAGTTGTTCTGACAATAGTATTAAAGTTTGATGAGCTGTGGTGGCGCAGTGGTTAGAATGCAGTACTACAGGCCACTTCTGCTGACTACCGGCTAACTGCAGTTCAGTAGTTCGATTTTCACCAGCTCAAGGGTGACTCAGCCTTCCAATCTTCCAAGGTTGGTAAAAGAGAAGCCAGATTATTGGGGGCAATATGCTGACTCTGTAAATCACTTAGAGAGGGCTGTGAAGTGGTATATTTAGTACTATTACTATTGAATTGCAAAGTTTGTAAGGAAAAGAAAAAACAGCTTAGGAAATCACTAAGGAGATACTTAAGCAGCCCAAACATGGAACTACAGAAGGAGTATATTACCATAAGGCAGAAATATAAGCAGCTACTGAAGAGAAAAAAGGCCTCCTATATCGACAACCTATGGGCTGGTCTAGAACAGGCAGCAAAGCTGGCCTCACCCACACTATTCTGGTTGGAGGTCTCAAAAATTATTAGAGATAGAAAACCAATAAGTGACCCAAACATTAGTGCAGAAAGATGGGAGAAGCATTTGGCCACGCCAGCAGCAGTGGAAAACTCTGATGAGCTTATATCCTTTCCGAGCTTGATACAGGAATATGAAGCCTTACCCCAGTGGGAAGAAGTGTCAATCACGGAGGTGAGGAGTTTAATCTCCTCCCTGAAGACAAACAAAGCTCCAGGACAGGATGCGCTCCCGGCATCGTTATTTAAAGATAACACAGCCTGGTGGGCGCCCGTCCTGGCGGGTCTCTTTACTTTTATCAATAGAACAGGGCAAATTCCTGCTAGTTGGCGTTCATCAATAATTATCCCCTTACGTAAAAAAGGTTCTAGAGATAATCCTGATAATTTTCAATTAATTAGTTTAATCGATATTTCAGCAAAAATTTATGCTAAGCACTTGCTTCATAAATTAGAGGACTGGATAATGAGAAATAACATCTTAGCTGAAGAGCAGTCAGGTTTCAGGAGCGGAAGATCTACTATGGATAATTGTTTTGTGCTGGACCATCTAATAACAAAGTTTAAGTCTTGGAAAAAACCTCTGTATGTGGCATTCATAGATTTGAAGGCAGCCTTTGATACAATTGATAGAAAAATTTTATGGGATAAATTAGAGGCTATGGGAATAGAAAAGAAATTGTTATATTTAATTCGACTGTTATACACGGAAACCCAAGTAAGAGTTCGAGTGAATAGGTCAGGATCGGTAACAAATGCAATCCCATTAAAAAAGGGCATCAGACAAGGTTGCATTTTAGCCCCAACACTTTTTAACTTATATTTAAAGGACCTCCCAAAATGTCTGGAAGATACATCACTCCATGGGCCTAGTATAGGAACAAGACAGGTCAATTGCTTGTTATATGCCGATGATATAATTTTGTTGTCGGCCTCACAGGTGGGGCTACGAAGGTCACTTGGGAGGTTGGCAGCATATTGTATAAAAAATCGCCTGACAATTAATATAGAGAAATCAAAGGTAATGATATTTAGCAGTCAACAAAATATAAGGAGATGGGTTTTAAATGACAGAAGAATAGAACAAGTTCAGTCATTTACCTATTTAGGGCTAGTATTTCAGACAAATGGCAAATGGAATAAGCAGGTAAAAGCCAGAGCTCAGAAGGCCATGGCTCGGATGGCTCAATTAAACAAACTTATTTTAGAGAAAACTCCATCTTCATTAATCCCAGTGCTAAAGGTCTTCCAGGCGAAAATCGAACCAGTACTTACCTATGGGGCAGAAATATGGGGGTCAGTTAAGCTGCCTGGGCTGGAAACCCCTCAAAATAAGTTCCTGAGGAGAATTTTGGCAGTGTCCCCCGGAACCCCAGCATGTGTAGTAAGGGCAGAAACAGGAGTCCATGGGACTGGCACTAGGGCCTTGTTGAAGACTGTTTATTATTGGTTGAGAATAATCGAGATGGAGGAAGGAAGGTTACCAAAATTAGCGCTAATGGAGCAGATTATCTCAAGTAATAAAAATAACTGGTTATCAAGAGTTCTGAAGCAGGTATCTAGCTCTGGTATCTCTTTAAATTGGCAGCAGTACGACTATAGGCAGATCCGAAATTGGATTGCACAGAGATTTAAGGACATAAGTGCCCAATCGGATATTGCACAGGTGACAGCAGTAAAAGTTTGCCCCTGGTTATCAGCCAATAAACAAATTTTCAAAATAGAAAAATATTTAGCTGTGCCTTTGTTTCCCGTCCTGAGAAGATTCTTTACAAAACTGAGGTTGGACCAACTTGGAACAAATATGCTCTGGGGTAGATATAAGGGTATTCCTGTAAGGGAAAGGGTCTGTCTATGTGGGACGGGGGAAGTCGAAACAACGTCCCACGTAATTTTTGATTGCCCCCTATATTCAGACCTGAGGGAACATCAACTGGGCAGGATCTTTTATACCAGCACTCCTAAGCCTAAAGAGCACTTTTTGCGATATTGTTTGTTAGGTTCCAACTTGCAGTTGGTAAAATGGATTGCTAAATTTGTGGTAAAGTTGATGGGAAGGAGGACAAAGTTGATGCAGCAAAATGCGGTAGATTGTAAGAATGATCACTTGATCTAACAATGTAATTTTAATAGCAGTTAACACTGATTGGGTAGATGCAGGGGCGACATTATAATATAAATTTAATTATATTTAAATGGTATTTTAAATTATTGTATTTTATCCCGATTTTATTTTAGATCGTATTTTATTCTAATTGTATTTTAATTGCAAGTTATTCCAATCTTACTTAATTTGTTTTACCAAACCTTTGTAATGATTTGTCTTTGTAATTCTGCACTTGATATGGCCCAAAGGGCTAATCAATAAATAAATTGAATTGAATTGCAAAGTTATAACCTATGTTGTCAACAACAGATCCAATATTGAGGCCCAATAATTGGGCTGGGCCCAATTGGGTATTTTTAACTCAGCTGTTGTCCTTTGGACAGAGGCTTAACCTTATAGCAAATTCAGTGCTAACATATGTTCCTTGCCAAACAATAGCAATCAAGTTCAACCTTGACCTTATCATTAGATGGAAAGAGCTTCCATAGTGGCATTTAAAAAGTGAAGATGGCAACCACAACCTCATGATCAGAGTCCTGTCCCTTCAGTATGTATGTTGCACTTGATTTTTTTGAATCCCTTTGCCCTTCTCTCTTTTGTGCAGAAGGCTAAAAAAACTGTCTGTTTTTTTATTTGTTTATCTTACTTTCACTATTGGAGAAAGGTGATTGCAAGATTGTCTACTTCAGTAGCCATAATGTTTTTCAGTTGGTGGAGTATTGGCCCTATTGCATTCCTTGAGTTGCAGGGTGTCATCCTTCCCAAGATCATAGAAAAACCCAGATTCAGAAGCAAGACAAAAAAAAGTTGGCAATATTTAGAATGAACACAAGAATCACAAAAGATTGCAGTTGCAATGAGAAATTAGAGAAACTTCTGGTTTGAACAGGATGGGACATATGGCTGACATGGGCCCTTTCCTCACTATTCTTTCCCATTCTGAAGTCAGCAAAGAGCTCTCCAGCATAAAATTTGCTCTCCCCCTTTGGTGATCTTTATCCTGCATCTGTCACCTTTTGTTTGGGTTGCTGCCACACATCCTGATGACATGGGTGTAAGTTGTGTGAAGCAAAACAGTTGGTGTTGCCCTTCTGCTTTCTGAATGTCATCAGCTGGTGGGAAACCATCCAGAAATCAGGATGGGTTGGATTAAACTTGGGGAGATAGCAAGGTTTCACAGATGGTTGGCTTTATCACATATGTTAAAGAAGGGAACTGCATAGAGAAAGAAGCAGAAATGGCCACCTTTTTCAACATGGAGGAGGAGAAGAAAAAATACTACCATCCAGTCTAGCCAGAATGGTCAATGTTATTCTGAGAGCTGTAATCCAAAATATTTGCAGGGCATAATTACCAGTCTCTGTTTTAGACATTACCAAGTTTAGTTTCCTTCAGCTAATGACATATGCCTTTACAGTTACCTAGCAAGCAGAAATAGGTAAAGGAAAACTAGGTGAAGTTCAAGAATACTGTATTTGGGCTGCATAAAACCAGATTACCATTAGATGGGAGCAAAGAGGCAGATTTTTTGTAGCTTTGGCAGAAACAAAGATGAACAACTCCTACCAGGGTAATAGCCCAGGTTTTAACTAAGTGCATTTAGAAATTCTAAACTCTTATATTTCAGTGGTGAACTCCAAATTTTTTTACTACCGGTTCTGTGGGCTTGGTGGGCATGGTGTGGCTTGGTGGCAGAGGTGGGTTTCAGCAGGTTCTGTCCAGTTCTGGAGAACCAGTAGCAGAATTTTTGAGTAATTCGGAGAACCGGTAGTAAAAATTCTGACCAGCCCCATCCCCATATATTCTCTGCCTCCCAAGTCCCAGCTGATTGGGAAGAAGTGGGAATTTTGCAGTAATCTTCCCCTGGATTGGGGACGGAATGGAGATTTTACAGTATCCTTCCCCTGCCACACCCACCAAGTCACACCCACCAAGCCATGCCACACCCACCAAGCCACACCCACAGAATTGGTAGTAAAAATTTTTGAACTCACCACTGCTAGGCGGGCGGGGCTTGGTGGGCAGGGCAGGGGAAGGATACTGCAAAGTTCACACCCCATTCCAGGGGAAGAATACTGCAAAATCTCCATTCCCACTCCACTCTGGGACCAGCCAGAGGTGATATTTGCTGGTTCTCCGAACTACTCAAAATTTCCGCTATCAGTTCTCCAGAACCTGTCAGAACCTGCTGGATTTCAACCCTGATATATTTGATTCTTTTGGCTGCTACTTGAAAATATCCATCTGCAACATAATATTCCACATCTCTATAGTTGGGAGAAAATGCCTTACAGAGGTCTGTTTTTACAGTTGGATTTTGCAAAAGGACTTTTAGGAACCTGTAGTTCTTTACTATGTATTCCTAAATCTCCTAGTACGTTTCTGGGGAATGGAACTAAGTATAATCTTCAGCAACCCCAATATCTGAAGGCCAGATAATCAGTCACATGTCTTCTTTATAAATCACGTGGCCTTTCTTCTCTCCGTATAGTATGCTGTAGAAAAAGGAGTCCGTGTTTTGGTAGATGCAGAATACACTTATATCAATCCTGCCTTGACATTAGTCACCATCGCAATGATGGCCATTTGGAACACCCAAAAGCCTTGGATTTGGAACACATATCAAGCATATCTGAAGGTGGGTCTTTATTCCTAGAATCTCTCCTCCTTTGTATTTTATTCATCACACTGCCTGGGAATTAAAAAAAAAAAAGCACACTTAATCAGAACAATTAAGGGCACTTTTTAAAATATTCCATAGCAGTTGTTTAGTTGCTTGACTAGTTTTGTTTTCCCCCAGGACACTTTGGACCGCCTGAAGCAAGATGTGGCCCTTGCAGAACGCTTGGGGGTTTGCTTTGGAGTAAAGCTGGTCCGGGGGGCTTATCTGAACAAGGAAAGGAAATTAGCAAAGGAAAAGGGGTACCCTGATCCTGTACAGCCCAGCTGGGAAGCTACCAATGAAAGGTGAGGATTTTTTCAATAGAACTGTTCTTCCGCTTTGAGCCTTGGTTATGTCAGGCTGTGTGCTACTAGTAAGATTTTTGTTGGTCCTTCTCCTTCTGTAGTAACATCCCCTCCCCACCTCTTTCGTTTTCCTTGGCAAACAGTTACCGGCGTTGTCTGGATTTTGGCTTGGACCAAGTATCTCAAGTCAAGGAAAGATTTGAGATGATTGTGGCCACACACAATGAAGCCTCTGTGACCCATGCTGTACAAAGGTATAGTAGTGAAAAGGGGTGAGGAGGAATGGTGTAATAATGGTTTTAGGACCACATTCTTTCTGCTTTAAATAAATGAACTTTGCGATCATATTATAAGCAGCTGTGTCCTCTTCACTGATGGCGTAAAACTGTTTAACACCACTGACAATACTGTTGCCCTTCAAAGCGACCTAGACTATGTGTCAGAATGGTCGTGCAATTCCTAATCTCAACAAACAAATGCTTTGTTTTACACATTGGCAACAAAAATCGGAACACCAAATACAAGCTGGGTGGATACGACCTTGTAGATGACCCTCACTCTGTCAAGGACCTAGGAGTACTCATCTTCAATGATCTAAGCCCCAGAGTTCTCTGTAACAGCATTGCCAAAAAGACATTAAGAGTTGTTAACCCAATTTTGTGAAGCTTCTTCCCTGATAACATTGTACTGCTATCTAGGGCATACAAAACCTTTGCCAAACCAATTCTCGAATACAGCTCGTCTGATTGAAATCCACACTGTATATCAGACATCAATACAATTGAGCGGGTCCAGAGGTATTTCACGAGAAGATTACTCCACTCCTCTGCTCACAATAGAATCCCTTATGCCACCAGGCTTGACATTTTGGGAATGGACAACCTGGAACTATGCTGCCTACGGTCTGACCTAAGCATAGTACACAAAATTGTCCGCTACATTGTCCTACCTGTCCACAACTACTTCAGCTTCAACCGCAATAATACACGGGCAAACAATAGATACAAACTCAAGGTAAACTGCTCCAAACTCGATTGCAGAAAATACGACTTCAGCAACAGAGTGGTCAAGGCCTGGAATGCTCTACCTGACTCTGTTGTTACAGCCTCAAACCCCCACAGCTTCAACCTTAAATTGTCTATCGTGGATCTCACCCCATTCCTAAGAGGTCCGTAAAGGGAGCGTGCATAAGCACCCAAGCATGCCTACCATCCCTGTCCTACTGTCCCCATTTATTTGTACTCATTTCCTATGTTCATGTTCATTTTCATGTTTATACTTACACCTGTTATTTTGTACATGTTTGACAAAATAAATAAATAAAATAAATAAATAAATAAATATCTACAAATAAAACGTCTACAAAAATATGTTGAGGCTTTGAAAAGGTGCTGAGAAGAGCAATTAAGATGATTAAAGGCCTGGAGACTAAAACATATGAAGAACAGTTTCAGGATTTGGGTTTGGCTAGTCTAAAGAAAAGAAGGACTAAGGGGGACATGATGGCAGGATTCCAGTATTTGAGAGGCTGCCATAAAGAGGAGGGAGTCCATTTATTTTTTAAAGCACCAGAGGGAAGGACAAGAAACAATGGATGGAAACTAATCAAGGAGAGAAGCAACCTGGAATTAAGGAGAAATTTCTTAACAGTGAGAATAAACCAGTGGAACAGCTTGCCTTCAGAAATTGTGGGTGCTTCATTACTGGAGATTTTTAAGAAGAGACTGGAGAGTCATTTGTCAGAAATGGTGTAGGGTCTCCTACTTGAGCAGGGGATTGGACTAAAAGACCTCCGATGTCCCTTCCAGCTCTATTCTGATTGATTGATTGATGTTGCATGATTCTGTGAACAAATCCTTTCTACCTCCTTAAATAATCTGTACAAGAAATTGCATGTACAAGAAACAAACTGAAAAACTGAAAGCCAAGAGGAAAAGAAGAAATAAGGCAATCAGCTGGAAAGCCTGCAAAATTTCATTTAGATCAGAGGTTCCCAAGTCAAATGCCCTCCAGATTTGTAAACTTCAACCTTGTTTAGTCAGTAGTGACATTGTTCAGAATTCTGGGAATTTGTCCATATAGCTGAAGACTGACAAGGCGTTCATCTTCCAGTACTTGAGGGGCTGTCACAGAAAAGAGAGGATTGACTTATTGTACAAAGCACCAGAAACAATGAGTGGAAGCTTGTTAACTTGCAAGTTAGGATACATTTTCTGACAGTGAGAACAATTAATCAATGGAATAGCCTGCCTCCCAGAGTTGTGGATGTTCCATCACTGGACGTTTTGAAAAAAAGACTGGGCAATCATTTGACCAAGGTGCTACAAGGCCTCCTGACTTTAGCAGAGGATTAGACCAGAAGCAACAAACTTTGTGCTCAAGAATTGACATGTTTTCCATTTTAACATAACTGAGAGGGAAAGATCAAAATAACCAGAGGCTTAAAAACATTAATTTGCATGTAAAGGCAAATAATCATTTGCTCTCCTCAAACGTGTGGAAAATTAGGACAAAAAAAAAATTGAAACTGATATTTATGGGTATGTGATTTGCATAAAGTAGCAGAGGGAGCCTACAGCCCTCAAGATTTTGTTGAGTCACAATTCTCAGAATCTGTCACTTTGGACCATACAAGCTGAGATACTGAGGGTTGACATTCAGCAATATGAGAATTAGTTTGGTCTAGTAGCGGTTAAGGCACTGGTCTAGAAACCAGGAGACTTTGAGTTGTAGGCTAGCCTTAGGCATGAAAACTGGCTGGGTGACTTTGGGCTAGTCACTCTTTCTCAGCCTAACCCACCTCAAAAGATTGTTGTTGTGGGGAAAATAGGAGACAAGAGTATTAGATCTGTTTGCCATATATGAAACTGGCAGGTTTTGGGATACCTGTCCCCTTGGTAGAAGCCTGCCAATGAAACTATACTTTCTCTAGAATTGTCTTCTAGTTTACATGTCTATAGGGATTCTCAGTCATCCAGGTCATAGTTGTCCCAAAGGTGCTTTTTCAATTAGCTTACAGTTTATGCTTTCTATTCTACAATAAATACATGCCCATCGTTGTCTGTGTTTGTTTTATCTTCTTAAGGATGTCACAGATGGGCATTAACAAAAATGCTGGACCCATTAGCTTTGGGCAGCTGCTGGGTATGTGTGACCAGGTGTCCTTGGCACTAGGTGAGTCTTGCTTCATGCTCTTCATGACTTTTTTCCTCACTTTTTCCTTTCTTCCTGTGTATATTCACCTCTTTTCTCTAATTTGGTTTTCACCCTCCGGCCAAGTGTAGGTCAAGCAGGTTTTGCCATCTACAAATCTATCCCATATGGATCTGTGGAAGAGGTTATCCCTTACCTCATCCGGCGTGCTCATGAGAACCAGAGTGTGCTGCTCGGGATCCGAAAAGAACGGGATCTGCTTCGTTTGGAGCTGTGGAGGCGGATTTTGAGGAGGCCCTGATGGAATTTGCATTTACTAAAGACCATCCTTTTTTTTTCTAGAATCGTGGTTGCTTCCAAACTAGGATCTAACAGGAGGTTAAAATATTATGTTATTATATTTGTTAAACTTCCTGTGCTTTCCTACTGGGGTTTCCACTCCTTTTTCTATTACAGAAGATCCATTAAAAAGAGAAAGATGGAATAAGTATCTAGAGTTTTATTTGTTGTGAGTGGTAAGTCTGTTCCTGGCTACCTCAAACTTTCTTAATCATAGTTATTTAATAATATTCTAAAAAGTATAAGCCTTAATGATCTACTTCAGTGGTTCTCAACCTTTTCTTCACCATGGACCCCCTTTAAATACCTTTTGTGGCCACATACCATGACCACATATGACCAAGACTCAACTCAAGATTTAAATCATAAAATTTCTTCAAGCCTTCATGGACCAGGAGTCCATGGACCACAGGTTGAGAACCACTGATCTACTCCAAATCCCAGATGGGTTTATATAGGTTAGCTTATATCAGCTTGTTTTTTTTAGCTCCTTCTCTGTTTTCTTCTTCAAAAGAATTTGAAATATTGACTGAAGATTATTTGCTTATAACTAAGTTTGCCAGCTAAGGAACCTCTTGGGCATGGTAATCAATTGTGGAGTGCTTGGTGGAGGTTCAGTGCCCTGATACTTTTAAATAAGATTGTAAAGATTAATATTAAGATTATGCAACTCAACTGCATGTCTCCTTCCTAACAATTACTGTTTATAGTACTGAGTGCCCATTTTAGGCATATAAACTCTGTGTTAGCCATCCAGCGTTGGCACCAGAGATGGAAATAACCTGCTTGCAATCATTCTGCAATCATCCATTCCCCCACCCTTCCAATGTTGCAATTGAGGTTGAGATTCGGGTGAATTTTTAATCATCAGTGACACAATCAAGTTCATTGGAAGAAATCCCCAACAGAGAGGAAGTGGGAATAATTTGCCTGATCTTTCCGCTCTTCCCATTTTTTCCAAATGCAAAACTTTTCACAAGTTTTACAGTCTGCTACAGAATGCATATTATATCATTTGAGAGAATGCAGTTCATCAAGGCAGGCCTCGTTCCCTTGTCTTGATTCTAGGATTGACTCAAAATAACAGAATAGCCAAGTTGGAAGGAACCCTGGAGATCTTCTAGTCCAACCCCATGCTCAAGCAGGAGACCCTATATTATTCCAGACAAGTAGCTGTCCAGTCTCTTCTTAAAAGCCTCCAGTGATGAAGCACCCATAACTTCTGAAGGCAAGCTCTTTCACTGGTTAATTGTTCAGTTAGGAAATTTCTCCTTACTTCTAATTTGCCTCTCTAGTTTCCATCCATTGTTTTTTCTCTTTCTTTCTGGTGCTATGGAAAAAGGTTGTCCCCCTCTTCGTTGTGGCAGCCCCTCAAATATTGGAACACTGCTATCATGTCACTCTTAGTCCTCCTTTTCACTACACTAGACATACCCAATTCCTGCAACCATTCTTCGTATGTTAAAGCTTCCAGCCACCTAATCATCTTTGGGTGGACTACTCATTTTATATCTGCCATCTGCTTTTAGCAGTTTCCTTGGCCACCCTACACAGTGATGCAGTTGCAGTGAAGATTTAATCTGTTGTTGTGTTTGACAGCAGCTTTCTGCTGCTTCCTAACTGATGTGTGTTATAGATTGAATATGTGTTGACCTGTTTAAGCAAGGCAGAATGAGGGGGGGTGGGGGAGAAAGAAGGGGGTTGTGCTCTTATATAATGGACTTAATGAAGCTTAGGTATTAGCAAACTAGAGCTCCACACATACAGGCAGCGCTAAACTGGATTAAAACCAGCTGTTTTGCTAAAAATGGTTAAAGACAGTAATCAGGACAAATGGGATTTTTCTCTTGCCAGTTGGCTACAATGAAAAAAATGTGGTGTAGGAAGAACTGGGTGTCACAGCAGTACTGTATTAACATTATGTTGACCAAGTTCCTTTTCTGAAAACCTGTAACTTTGTTTTTAAAGCTAAGGGGAGATAAATAGAAGAATTGAATGTGGGCTTTGAGGATGTCAATGAAAAAATCCTTCCTTTATTGGGCCTCCCTCATTATCTGGAAATGAGGTGATGGCTAAGTTTAAAAGCAAGAATTTAGGAGCATTCCTGTTCTAAGGACAGGAATTACCTTATTTATATATTTATTTATTTATAAATAAATATATAAATTTATATATTTATAACAGAGATAACAGGTATAAGTATGAACATGGACGTGAACACAAGAAATGAGTACAAATAAGTGGGGACAGTAGGACAGGGATGGTAGCACGCTGGTGCGCTTATGCATGACCCCATAGGGACCGCTTAGGACCTCTACCATGAGGTCCACAGTAGAGAATTTAAAGTTGAAGTTATGGAGGTTTGAGGATGTAACAAAGGAGTCAGGTGGAGCATTCCAGGCCTTGACCACTCTGTTGCTGAAGTCATATTTTCTGCAATCGAGTTTGGAGCAGTTTACCTTGAGTTTGTATTTATTGTTTGCCTGAGTATTATTGAAGTTGAAGCTGAAGTAGTCGTTGACTGGTAGGACATTGTAGCAGACAATTTTGTGTACTATGCTTAGGTCAGACTGTAGGCAGCATAGTTCCAGGTTGTCCAGGCCCAAAATTTCAAGCCTGATGGCATAAGGGATTCTATTGTGAGCAGAGGAGTGGAGTATTCTCGTGAAATACCTCTGGACCAGCTCAATTGTATTAATGTCCGATATACAGTGTGGATTCCAGGCAGATGAGCTGTATTCAAGGACTGGTTTGGCAAAGGTTTTGTATGCCCTAGTTTACAGTACAGTGTTACCGGAGAAGAAGCTTCGCAAAATTAGGTTAACAACTTAATGCCTTCTTGACAATGCTGTTACAGTGAGCTCTGTGGCTTAGATTGTTTGAGATGAGTACTCCTAGGTCCTTGACAAAGTGAGAGTCGTCTACGAGGTCGTACACCCAGGTTCTGTTTAGTATTCTGATTTTTGTTGCCAATGTGTAAGATAGAGCATTTGTTAGTTGAGATTTGGAGTTGCCAATTGTTTGACCATTCTGACACATAGTCAAGGTCACTTTGTAGGGCAGTAGTATTGTCGGTGGTGTTAAATAGTTTTACGTCATCAGCGAAGAGGACACAGTTGCTTATAATATGATCGCAAAGATCTTTTATGTAAAGCAGGAAGAGTGTGCTTACCTTGGCTTACCCTTGATATCATCAGCTTCTCTTCTGGACCTCCCTCATAATTTGATGGGATGGAAAGGAGGGCTGGCAGCAGCTGTTTTGGTTCCCACAGCTCTTAATCTCAAAAAGGTGATTGATGGAAGGCAGCCAGCCTGGAGCTGTAATCCTTGGAATAGGCCGGGTTAGACAAGGTCCTGGGAACTCAGCAGGCTCACATGTTTTTCCTGGGCAATGACACTCAAATACAGATGCTTAGGTTCTCAGCAGAGTTTTTCAAAAGTTTCCATATTTTTCAAGTTACAAGAACTGCCTGTTCTCCATTTAATTTCTTTATTCCTATTATATTTTCCTTCAGGGCAATGATCAAAAGCAAAATCATTTTGGTCAGGGTCACATTTGAATTGTTGGACAATGTTTCCAACCTCTGCAAATGTTAACTGATAATTGCAGTTGTTAGGTTGTTAGAAATTTACCACTTACATCCTGAGAGAATTCTGAATAAGGAAGATTTTATTGTACATCAATTGGGAGGGCAGAAGACAGATCTGATGAAAGATAATGAGAAAAGGAAACCCTGAGTTCTGCCAGGTTTTGCAAAGCAGGGATTGAAGATAAATCTTTTTTTCTGAGGGAGTTGCACATTTAAAAAAAAATAGAGATAGATACATGGCAGTGATGTTGATTTTTTAATAGGGATCAGGAGGGGTACTAATAGAAAATGGCTGTATGGCATTTAATGAAGGCTTAAAACCACCATTTTAGGATGCACTTCTGAAAACTGGTATTTTGTTTGAACTTAAGCAATGTAATTTTAAGTCACAAAAAAAGGGTTGGGGGTTATATATGGATTTCAAGTTGTTTATCCATGATTAGGGAAGAACTTAAGAAATCTATCTGTTCCCTCCCCCAATCTCCTGTATAAACTGAGTTATTTAACCTCACTTCCCAGTTTAGACAAGATCTTTTGTTCATATTATACAGCTCAAGACAGATTAGGTTGGGCTGAGAGAAAGTGACAGCCAGAATAACCTGTTAACTTCCCATGGCCAAGAGTAGATGACTCTGGGTCCCTCCAGTCCTTGGGCCCATCCATACTTACAATTAACTGAAGATATTCTGCTGATCATTTTTAGAGAACATGTTTTCACAATGGTGCCTTTATTTTATCCCCAGCTTCCTGGAAAGGCATTTGTCTTTAACAATTCCAGTTTATCAGTAGTGTTTTTGCTTCTTCTGAACCAAGTCATCTTGTAAGAACATCCTATGATGACTCCTTAATGATGTGCCACGGGTTGGTCCTACCTAGTTCCTATCAGTCCCTCTCAGATTCTGCAAACACAACTTTGGGCTCCTTTCCTCTGGTTGCCTCTTTCCACTACATACGTTCCTTGAACATTTTGACTGGGGCTGAAGGAGAGATCAGAGACATGGCTCCCACAGAAGCATCTGCCTATTGATACCTGACCAGTGTTTCGCAAAGCACTAGTCAGGTATTACATAGGCTTCTTATATAAACAGATTTAGCATTCTTCTGCAATACAATAGTTTCTGTTTTTAATATGCATTTTGCAATCCCGAAGAAAAGTTATAAATCTTTAATTTAAAAATAAACAAGACTATCACTGTCTATAATTAAGTTAGAAATGAGAGCTTGGTTTTTCTAGCTGAGGGTTGTCGGTTCTGTTCCAAATAAGTGCCTTACAGGTTTTCCACAGCTCCTGCCAACAACGGTTCTTATACTGCCATGGTTTCTACTATCCTCATTTCTTTGAGGAATGAAGATCTTTTGCATCGCCAAAGTCATCAGAGAATGGGATGCTTGTAGGGGCTGTTAGCAGTTGCCAAATGCTGCCGGCACTGCCATTTTGAAATAATTGGCAGCTGAAATGAAATGGAGAAGACTTCTGCAAGTTTATCCTTTCCCGAGCAACAGAATGATAGACTGGTGAAATGGACAATGGTTGAACTAGGAAGAATCTCCTTTGACGTGCCCTGCAAGCTTCCCTCCTCTTAAATTCACATGCTTCTTCTATCCCACTGACCTGTCTGCTGAGATATTTTTGGACACCAGTTTACAGGTCTTCTGGAATATTAGTAAAGCTATGTCAAAAAATAACTTGGTTGACAGGTTGGTGAGATGAACAAGCCCAGAATAAAGCAGGAGGAAGCTCTCTCACTACTTCATCCTACACTTCTACTACATCCCATTAACCTTTCAGGTGGCCATTTTTAACACAGTTCTCCTGGTCTTCTGAAAGTTGGGTAGTTCAAAAATAGCCTGAATGCCAGGTTACCCAGAGGGAACATCTCTATTTGAGTAACCTGTCACTTGCACAATTCAAAAGGTAGCTACTCTGTCAGGTACCTACCCACTTTTTTAAACTTTGGTTAAGAATCTTTGGTTCCCTCCCCCCTCCCAGCCCCCTCTGGTTTGTGACATTGAGTGGAAAATAAAGGTAGGATTTTCACAAGCCTTCTCATTGAAGCAGATTAAAATTTGACTATAGGATACAACAAATTGTGCCAGCATACTTTTTTTTTTGAAACTCAAGAACTAAAAGAATGCACATTTATTTATTTATTTTTAAAGTGCAGTGTGTATTTTCATTCTTGGAAGTAGAGGAAAGCTGATGATTGCATCAGCGTGACATCATCCAGACAAATTCTGTAAGGGAAATACCATGAGATAATATTAGTAGACTTACACTAGCCCTGATTGTTTTAATGTCAAATCCTTACACCATCCATGAAGTTTGCTTAATGACCTCAACTGGTTTCTGCCTAACTGTCAGGAATGTGGCAATAGGGGAATTAAAGCAACTAAGGTCCCTTTTTGCAGTTGTTAAGGACTAGAAAGCTGATCTAAATTTATTCTGTTGCCTGATTAGGTACAGATCAAATTTCCTTTGATCATATCATACAACTATGGAAATGGCACATACACACCCTTCATCTTAAGGTCTTAAGATGTGATCTTCTGATTTTCTATTAGAAGAGGCTAATCTTTCCAAACTGGTGACCTCAACTCTTATCACCCCTCATTTAGCAGTTAGTTCAAAAGTTTCTCTCTCTCTCTCTCTTCCTCTCTAGTTCAGATCTCTGGCAATAAATATCTTCTTGGTATAAATCAGTACAATTATAATGCAAAGGAGTTGAGGAAAATAATGGATTGGGGTGCCACTAGAATGTTCCTGTTTTTTACATTTTAAAGATGGAACAGATTAAACTCTTAGATAAGAGAAATATATAGCTTAATAGGAAATATTACTATAATGTTTATCTTAGTCCTTCAAACTTCAAAAATCTGCTCTGGATGGGAGAAAATTGCAGCCGAGCTCCAATCTCCATGAAATTGGAACTACGTAATAAATAAATTTCTAAATCTATTATTCAAACCCATTTAAGCCTGTATCTTGTCACTCCGTGCTTCTAAATCCGATCTCTCTAGAGCTTTAATACTTTAATCTCTCACCCTGATTTCCCTAATCCTGTAATCTCTTTCCATCAATTTTACATTGCCAGATATCACCTTCAAAATCCACAGTCCCGTCTCCATTAACGTCAGCATCCTTCACCATATCATTAATCTCTTGAGGGGTCATCGTCTCACTCATCAACCGTTGCATGGTCTGACGCAGCTCAGTCAAGGTGATCTTGCCATCCCCATTTGTGTCAAACTGGGAAGAAGACCCAGAATTATTCAGACAATGATGCACATTTTCTATACTAGAACCAAAGGGAGGATTAGCTGTGGACCAATGTAGTAATGGCATTTGAGAGAGCAATGATCATAGCTGTGGTCCAATATCTAAGGGGCTGCCACAAAGAACAGGGAGTCAACCTATACTACAAAGCACCTGAAAGCAGGACGAGAAGCAATGGATGGAAACTAATCAAGGAAAGAAGCAATCTAGGACTAAGGATAAATTTCCTGGCAGTTAGAACAATTAAACAATGGAACAACTTGCCTCTAGAAGTTATGAGTGCTCCAACACTGGAATTTTGTAAGAGATAGGACAACCATTTGTCTGAAATGGCGTAGGGTTTCCTGCCTGAGCAGAGGGTTGGACTAGAAGACCTCCAAGGTCCCTTCCAACTCTGTTATTCTATTCTATTTCTAGGTATCTGGAACGTATTAAACATTACTGTCTGGCACAGGAATTGCTCCCTGCCAGACATCATAAACTGGCTATGATCACTTATCACCTTATATTAACAGTAGGATTGTTTGATGCAATTTAGAAAGAACACAGCTTTCTTAAATATGTGACAAGATAGATGCTAATTGTAAATAGATGCCTTGGTCTTAGCTGGAAGAGTATTAATTTCTAAGCCTCCACTTTCCATAAGTGACTTTACAGATTTAATTATCAAGATTCTGGTAGGCCATAGTGTTTTTTTCTTCTTAGATCATTTGCATTCTCCAAGCGTGGGCTACAAATATCACCACCTAGCTAGCGTGATTATTTTCTGTGCTGAATGGGTCATTTTTAAATTTTGCAAATTTAATTTCAACAGCACAAGATTAGAGCCTCCAAGATGGCTTTCCATGGCCGGCTGGGGAATTCTGGGAATTGAAGTCCATACACCTTCATATAATTACGGATGAGAAACATTGCTCCAGTTGGTTTCTTCCAGATGTGCTGGAAGTGAATTTCCAGAATTCTGTTTCAGACTTTTGAAGGGAAATGTGGGGATGAGCAATTTTATTGAGGAAGGGAAGAGGAAGTTAGGCCTCTCCGTATCCATGGACACTATGGGTATCACATCTATCCAGATAGCCAATGGAATGTGCTATTGTCCAGTCTAAGAGGCAGCAGAAAATATAGCAGAACTAATTTGCTTGGTACACATAGCCAATTGCTATTTGTCCTTGTTAACAAGGCAGCTTGTTAACAGGGCAATTAATATACAGAGATTAAAAGATTCCTGTACTGATGGGACAAAAATGCCTAATAATCCCTTTTCAAATGTTGGTTAGGACTGGATAAGATGCTAAATTTATATAGCTAGCTAGAAGCTGCTGCAACAGACTTTCCTGCTTTAGACAGTGCCACCACAGCTGCCAACACATCCCTAGCTGAACTGGGGGGATGGGGAGGGAGAATGGCCCATTTCAGGCAGCACAGCCCCCACATGTAGTCACATAATTGCCTGTACCAAAGGCAGCTTCTATTACCCCATTCTGTGGATCAAATCCTGGGAGAAAAGTTTCAGGAAACCTCAGCTTTATATGGAAGCCATAATCCATACAACCTGCTTAACAAGCTACATTGGTGGGAAGGGGGGTGGCGACAACTGCTAAAATTGTTGAAGAGACCCTTCCTACCTCGGTCAATGCTGCCACCCTTTGCAACTTACTACATCCCACCTACCAACACAGATTTCAGGGGATCTGAGAGGGGAAAGTAAATATGACACCAAGTTTGTTAGTCACTATCCACCACAAGAGATTGGATAGATAGGACAACACTCACATCAGTCAAAAAAACTAAATGAGCTGGGCATATCATATCCTCTTCTATGTCATCATCTCCATCTCCCCTATGGGAGACATTAATTTCATATAGGATCAGAAATTAGCCTCAGCAATGGTCTGGAGAGATTACTCTTACCGTTCTTAAAACAGATGTTTTAGATATGCCCTGATCTTCAGTCTGATTCCTATGTTTATGTCTATAATGTTTATAAAAATAAACACATTAGGAGATGTTATCTCCACTACATATGCATCAGACCAAGAAAATAACTTGAAAGGGAGATTCAAAATATTGTATCTGCTATAGTAATGACAACTTGCAAGTCTGATTGTGCTTTATCCCACCCACACCCACACACCACACACACACACATCCAAATAGAGGGACATAAGAGCCTTGGTGGCGCAGCAGACTAAAGTGCTGTTAAATAGCACCAGCTGCCTGTAATTACTGCAAGTTCAAATCTCACCAGGCTCAAGGTTGACTCAGCCTTCCATCCTTTCGAGGTAGGTAAAATGAGGACCCAGATTGTGGGGGGCAATAAGCTGACTTTGTATAGAAAGAACACCGCTTTGGGGGGGGGGCAAGCCCTACTAAGCAGGTATATACAAAAGTATGAAGGCTATTGCTTAACGCATTGTAAGCCGCCCTGAGTCTCCGGAGAAGGGCGGCATATAAATCGAACCAATAAATGAATGAATAAATAAATAAATAAATAAACAAGGAACAAGGAAAAGTCTGAGCCATTTCCTTTTTCCCCACAGGTTGAAATGGTTTCTCTCTGGCAAGGTTATTTTCTTTATTCTCTAAAAAGCAGTCTCCTACAGAAAACCAGACATTGGGAGAAACTATGGCTCAGGGCAGATTGTCCTTACATTTTATTTGTACAACCATAAGAAGATGCTGGTCTGGGTGAAGTTTTGCTCAGATCAAGAAATTAAATAAACTTAAGATAAAGAGAGCCCACCTAATCCACCTTTCCTTTCTGGATCTAGCTCTTGTGTCCTGCCATCTGTTTTTACCTCCTTGAAGACATCTCTCATCTCTTGAACACCAATCATGCCCGCTGTTTCTGCCAGCAGTTTTGGGGTCATCAACTCTACAAAGTCATCAAAAGCTACGTGTCCCCCAACTGCAATGAGAAAAGTGACATTTACTGCTTAAAGTGGATTTTTTTAAAAAAACAACAACACCAAGAGCATCTAGATATCTTGCCTTCTCGTTTGGTTCCTTGATTAAAAGCTTTTTCAGAATATTGAGGAGAAAATAATAGGAAACAGATCAATTCTGAACCCTCCCACTTCCTATGTGAGCCCCAAAGCATTATGTTCATAGTTTAGTTTTGGATTTGGTAAACATCTGGATAAGAGACCATATGAGATCATTTCTATCAGAAAGAGGAGTGGCATAATTGTAATAAATGCATTTTATTTTTGAAATAATGTGATCTATTAATCCAACTCTTGTTGAAAGAACACAGAAGAAATTTCCCATTATCGTTCCTTTAAAAATTGTAGAATGGGGTGCTAGGGCACAAAAGAATTAATATAAGCCCTTTGACTTGCTATGATCGTTATAAAAATCCTTTCCCTTAGCCATTATTATATTATATTGTGGGAACAAAATGAAGGGAAGTTTCTTCCCAATGCAAATAATTGTTTCAGAAGAGAAGCCTTGTAGTATAGTAGTAAAAGGGAATCTCTCCTTTCTGCTGCAATCATCCCTTTCAGCAGCTGATCTTTGCTCATTCATAGGTCCAAATTAAACAGGATGTATAAACATCAGGTGCAATTTATCCCTGAAGGGCAATCACTGGCCAGGGTTGTCCAGTAGATCTGAAACACACTCTTCAATCTTAACCAATTTACACCATGGTTTCCAAAAGCCAATAGTAACTGCCCTTAATAAAAGATCCAGCTTTTTTCCCCAGAATTAGAGCTTTCCTTCAGAAACAACTGCCCACAAAGATAAGAGAGTGACTGGGAACTCATAGATCTCCAACAGTTGTTGAAGTATACTTCCCATCACTCAGTATTGGCTACAATTGATACGAGTTGGAGTCGGGGTGAAATCCAGCAGGTTCTGACAGGTTCTGGAGAACCAGTAGCAGAAATTTTGAGTAATTCGGGGAACTGGCAAATACCACCACTGGCTGGCCCCAGAGTGAGGATGGAATGGGGATTTTGCAATATCCTTCCCCTGGAGTGCGGATGGAATGGGGATTTTGCAATATCCTTCCCCTGGAGTGGGGTGGGAATGGAGATTTTGCAGTATCCTTCCCCTGCCATGCCCACCAAGCCACACCCACAGAACTGGTAGTAAAAAAATTTGGATTTTACTCCTGGCTACAGTTGATATAAATTGGAGTCCAGAGACATCTGGAGAGTCTCAGACTTACGTTTCCTACACTCTTCCCAACAAGCACTTACGATTCATGTTGATCTGTTGAGACAGCTCTATGAGTTCCATCTCAGTTGGCATGTACCCCATTGTCCTCATGAGGTTACCCAGATCTTTGCAGCTGATATATCCATCTTTGTCCTTGTCAAACTCCTGAAAGGCTTCACAGAGTTCTGTTTTTGCATGATGAGGAAGATGATGAGAATGATAAAGAATAAAATAAAATCATGGCTGAGCTTTCATAACATGCTTGAGTAATTTAAGATTCAGAGTGTTACAGGAGCTTAGCCCTTAGCATGCTATGAATACCAGATCACCACGTAAACTATAATATGATTTGCATGTTTGGGCATATCATTTGTGTTTTGTTAACCCGGATTTAGTATTTAGCTTGGAGCCATTTTGGAGCAGAATGATACGGAAATGTCATTAATTGATTGTTAAAGAAGCAAGCATGTTTTAACAACCTAGCCCATGAATCTCATTGTTTTAAACACTGTTAATAATATGCTTTTGCTTCATGCATTCTATGACAATTTTCTATTTAGAGACCTCCCACTGAAGCTACATTTACTGAGAAAATTAAACTAATTCTGACTTTATTTTTATAAGTTAGACTACAAATAGTAGGTCCAGAAAGGCACCTTCTTCACCATCGCTCTTCATGAATTCATTTCAGCACACAACTGATATTTGTCTTTTTTAACAGGGGAATTCTGAGAGCACACTTTTCCAAGGAAGATTATCTGCTACTGATGTCTTTCCTAACCTTCCAAAGGACTTCAGCATATCTTGGAGCACTAGTTTAATACATTAGTCAGAATCATATATGTGTACAAACAGAAGTTTGCACTTACCTTCAATTTCATCTCCACTCAGTTCACGTTGCTGTAACAAAAAAATAGTGGGAACTGGAGAAATCAAGGACCTAGTCACCATAATTCTATACTTAACTCTCCACCCAACTGACCCCAACCATAAAAATTCAACTAGAGCATTTTATTGTCTTGGGCCAGTAGAAAAAATTGCACTGGTTGACAAGAAATCAGCAGTATTCCAAAATAGCAGGTTAAAAACCCAAATAACTATCAGGAGTTGGAAAAGCTAAAGCCATTGGGCTTTTGGATTCACTGGATCCTTTCTCAATGAGATCATAATCATAAAAGTTTATTTGTCAAGTATATAAGATAACAGGTAAAAGTATAAACATAATTTGAATACATGAAAAGAGTAAATAAAAAGGAATATTAAGACAGGGACCGTAGGCACGCTGGTACACTTATGCACGCCCCTTACAGACCTCTTAGGAATGGGATGAGGTCAACAGGATAAGCTGACTTTGTATAAAATATACAAAAGAATGAAGGCTATTGCTTAACGCATTGTAAGCCGCCCTGAGTCTCCGGAGAAGGGCGGCATATAAATCAAATCAAAAAAAAAAAAAAAACAGTAGACAGTTTAAGGTTAAAGTTTTGGGGGTATATATAAATAAATGCAATGGAGAGCAAGTCTTATAGATAGATCTGGTACCTACTAGCTACTGATTGTGGATCAGGCTGCGATAGACAACGGATGCTTTGATTAGTTAATTAAAGAAGAATATTTGAGAAGACAGCCTAAACCAAGCTGCTTACAACAGAGGTCAAAAAGACTCAGCTTTTTTCTTGTAAACTTTGCCAGTGATTGGAACAAGCCCCTCAACTAGAAAATCAAAAAGAAGTTGGAAGATAAGCATCACTTCACATGAACCATACTTATATTTCTGTCATCTCCGTTGTTTGTAAACCTATGCGATTTGCCACAAGTGGAGATAAAAGCATTAGCAATCATGTCTTTTTCAACTGCCTTCCTCTCTCTTAAAATATGTTCATATGTACATATGTTTACTTTTCTTCTGTCATGTTCTCATCATATGCTAAATTATATCTAATTAATTAATTAACAATAACTTGTAAAATACAATTATCTCAGTCAACTTTCTCCTACTTACAGTACTGTCTTCCTATAGTTGAATTACAGTACAGTTGAATTACAACACCCGTCATTCTGGACAAATTGGTTGGGGCTCAGAGCCCAATACATTTTTAAAAGGGGGATGTTTCTTTAGATTTCTTTTGAAGAAAACCCAGGCATCTATCTATCTATCTATCTATCTATCTATCTATCTATCTATCTATCTATCTATCTATCTATCTATGTCTCTCTCTCTCCCACCACCATTTCATACTTCTACTATCTTCTGCCTAGTCTGGACCCTTGATCCATTTCTATTGCATATCTTGAATTAAAAACAAAATACCTTCCTATGGCAGAGAGTGAAATCGGGGAATATTACAATCCTGCCCTGGACCACTTTTTATTAATTGCTCTTTCACTGAAAAAAGACAGAAGTCCAGTCTGGTGCATTTCCCCTAACCTGTAGGGCTACCCCACCAATGCCCATGACCCAGTCCCTACTAGATGGCCCATACCCTCTGCTTGTCAGCAATGTTCTTGCGCAAGAAGATGCAAGCGGGTCCCAGGCCGTTCTGCATGGTACAGAGAGATGTGGTTCCCAGTCCAGTCACCAAGTCCCCAGCCAGTCTGCCTGGCACCCAATCTTCAGCAGCGGAAAAATCAGCTCTTTGGAAGAGGCTGATTTATAGAGGGAGAAAGGGATCATCTCTCCTTCATTTCCGACCCCTCCTCCATCCAGGCCTTTTTTGTTCTTCTCCTGGCTGTGACATCTGTAAAATAAATCTCTCCTCCTTTGCCCAGATTAACATTGGCCACGTGGTGAAAATTGGCAGCCTGGACCAGCTTGGCTTCTCAGGAAGTATGGAAGAGACAGAAGCTTCCAGAACATTAGAATGGTGTAGAAAAGAATGGATAGTCGGTGTGTGCAGTAATTAAGCCATCAGGTTAAAAACTGGATGAGCGTGTGTTCGAGTCCTGGTTTAGGGAGAAATACAGCTGGGTAGGCCAGTCACTCTCTATCAGCCCTAAAAAGGAGGCAATGGCAAATCATTTCCAAGAAAACTGTGGGGACTAGTCCAGGCAGTCATGAGGAATCAACAATGTTTTGAGAGCACACATCCCACCCAAATCCACGCACAAAACTCCACCACCACAGTATAAACTATTTTTAAAAGTTTAGGTGTAAAAATAAAGAAAACCTCCACACTCTCCAAATCTCAGAGGAAAACCCCACATAAATAGGTTTTGTCCACTTTATTGGCATAGTTTTAAGGGTGTAATGGCAATCTTGCCACTGTGGCCTTCAGCCCACCTGAAAGATATAAATACATGGCCCTTAGTCATAAAAAGTCTGCCCACCATTGTATTAACATAAATATTGCTATAGCAGGCTGCACCTGAATTGGCTCTACTTTGTAGAATCATTTGAGCCTTGAGAGCTTCAGAGCAGTTATGACCTCAATCAACCCCTAAGTGTGCTTCTTCAAATTGAAGAAAAGGTGGTGGCATCTCTTAAGGTTTCCTGCCTGAGCAGGGGGTTGAACTAGAAGGCCTCCAAGTTCCCTTCCAACTCTTATTATTCTGTTAAATTATCAAGTTATCTCAAGGGAGATGAGTGCAGTCTCTGATACTCACCACCTTGCTCAGCAGATACACAAACACACGCACGCACACACGCACGCACCAGACACACATATGTAGGATAAGACAAAGGAGAGTAGCTGTGGGTCCAGCTACTGAGCCTCTTTTCCTTGTGAGTCTTCATCCTCCCTTTACAGTTGTCATAGTAACCAGGTAGATTCTTCCTTCTCCTTCATTGGTTGCTAGGAGCTGGAATAGAACCAAAGAGAGAGGAAGAGAGAGAAAGGCTAGTGCGGGGATGAGGGGGCAGAAGGCTTTGAGGCAGTTGGGAGTGTGGGACATGGGGATGATGGGATGGAAAGAACTTTGCATAGCTGGCAAGTGGTTGAGTTGGAATTAAAGACATGGACGGGGGAAAGGGCTCTTGGATCAATCACCTGGGAGGTCAGGGAATGTAAAGAACCATGGTAGCCGTTTGGTGCCACATTATATTTGCCCACCTAACTCGGTATTTTATCCTAAATGTAGCGGCACTGCATGTTCTCAGGGGAGATCTGTGGTTTGAAAGGCGAATCAGAGGGCTCCTGCATGCAACATGCTTGCTCCAAGGCTGAACTGTTCAATCTCCCCCAGAATGTTGGGAATCCATCGAGAAAATAGGAATGTAAAAACCCAGCAAAATGTCTAACTTCCCTCTTGTCCTTCTCCTTGAAGACCTGCACCCCCCCAGGCCATGCAGTCTGGACGCCGGGGGCGCTTGTCCGTTGCAGGGCCAAGCAACCAACCCCAAGATACCCTTACCACCAGCCCCTCCATATCTGGTGATCTTCGGCTGCTCCACACAATGTAGGTAACTACGTGAAGGAGGTGATGATGTTTTCTTCTCCCCATCAACTGATGGTTTCTAGCTGGCCGAGACCAGGTGAAAGTGCTGGTTGCTTAAAGCTTTGGATAGGTGGAGGTGTCCCTATGTAAGGAGCATCCTTTCCCATACAAAACTGTTTAACGCTGGCTTACACATTTTAGCAGAGTTCAGGCTGATGCTCTAAGCCAGCATTTTTAGAAGCAGCTGAAAAATACATCCCTTCCTGGTAATTCCTACAGCTATGACATGGCAAGGCTTTTAGGCTTGACCTTGATGTATTGTTAGATTTCTGGCTGACTTCCTGATTTATTCCTTCAGTATTTATGGCTGGGCTATTATTTTGTTTTCTGTTCGGTTTTATATTTGAATCCTTTTTAAAAAATTATGACTTGTTTATTTGGCGTGAAGGCCTGCGCCTTGTAAATATGTTGGATTTTCAGCCTCCATAATTTGAAATGTGAAGTTCCTGGATTTAGCATTGTTATTATCATCAGCAACAAAAGAGGAAAGTTACTAAATGCGAATATTTTGGTCATCCTTCCCAAACAGAGACTGTGGAGATCAGCTTCTCTGCTGCCAGTTCAATAACGATGGGACCAGGGTTGCAGTAGGATTGCGTACTGGAGCCATTAAGGTCAGTGTCAAGCAAGGAAAGAGGACAGTTCCAGAAACTAGGATTGTCCCCAGAGGGGAAATCAAAAAATCCAAGAACACAGCCACATCCATGCAATTGAAGCTCCACGTCTTTTTCATATATGAGACATATATGTTACATATGTGTGTGAGAGAGAGATCTGACTTACATAGCTGCAGCTCAGAAATGGACACTTCAATCCCCACAATGGAAGAATGGCTACAAAAGTTGATGGAGTGAGCAGACATGGCTAAATTGACTGCTTTGATAAAAGGAAAAACACAAATACTTTTGTTTCTACTTGGAAACCTTTTGGGGATTTTCTGCTTGAGGTGGTTAAAAAAATGAAAGTTTGATTTTGGGTTTTACCAATTAGATAGATTTGTTGATACAGAAATGGCTAGTTTATACTACTATGTAAAAGGAAAAAGTTGAGGTTTGATGTTACTATCTTATTTTACTGCACCAAGGGAGTCAGAAGTCAAAGCCTTTTCTTTCTTTTTCCCTTCCTTTCTGCACTCTTCCCTTCACTTTTCCCTCCACTATTTTTCCTACTATTTGTTTTTGTATTTTTTATATTTTATATTATAAACAAATAATTAAAAAAAAAGAGTTCCCAATCAGGGGCTCTTAAAATCCAAAAAATTGCATAGCCTTCTTAACTTTTTTACACACACAAATACCACCTACAAACAGGTGCCATACTATCTTTGGCCTCAACATTCAGCAGTCTTACCTTACCTGGCTCCCTCTCCCAGGTGTGCTATATTCCAAGAGACTGGGGTGAAAAGCAACAGGCTCAAAAGACTGGTAGAGATTTTGAAAACCCACCTCTGCCTCCTGGAAATCAAAAGCAGGGGATGAGCGGGATCAGAGATTACAAAATTCTTTGCCCTTTCTTTTTTGGCATCCGATCCATGATCACAAATTTTCAGTAAGCTCAAAGCATTCTGCACAATGCTTGCTTCAAAATAAAATCATGAGTACACCAAAGCATTACAGAACTGAAGAAAGGATAATTTATAATTTAAAGAAAAGATGTAATAGTTATAATGTTGGACTAGGAATGGAGAAAATTGGATGCAGGTCTATTCTAAAGTGTGGAAAGTCACCAGATGACTTGGGGCCAGCCCCTTCCTCTCAATCATTTCATAGGGGTTCACAATGAAGAGAGATCCCTTATATACCACTTTGATATTCTAAAGGAGATTATAAATATAATCAATTATACTAATCAGAGATTTGCAATCTTAAATATATTTACCAAAGAGTAAAATCACCAGACTCCAAAGGACTGGTATCTAAGTAGATCCACACAGAACTGCAATGAATGGTGATTTGATTGGCTCATGATATCATTAAAATTAGAGCTCCAACTATTAGTGTACAGATAGTCCTTGACTTGCGACCATAATGGAGCCCAAAATTTTTGTTGCTCAGTAAGACATTTGTTAAGTGAGCTTTGCCCCATTTTATGACTTTTCTTGCCACAGTTGTTAAGTGAATCACTGCAGTTGTTAAGTTAGTAACACTGTTGCTGAGTGAATCTGGTTTCCCCATTAACTTTGCTTGTCAGAAGGTCATAAAAGGTGATGCTGCAACTGTCAGAAATGTGAGTAAATTGCCAAGCATCTGAATTTTGATCACATGATCATTGGGAATACTGCAAGAGTTGTTAAGTGTGAAAAACAGTCATCAGTCCCTTTTTTCAGTGCTGTTGTAACTTTGAACAGTCACTAAATGAACTATTGTAAGTTGAGGACTAACTATATGTTGTAAGTTGTCTCACATCAAGGAGCCCCACTGGATCATTCAGCTTCATTCAATAGGGATAGATAAACTGTGGTCTTCACAGCATACCTGAATTGTATCACCAACATTTGGCAATAAGCCTCTTCAGTTTTGTTCAATGTGACCCTTTCCTTCCTTCCTTCCTCCCTCCCTCCCTCCTTCCCTCCCTCCTTCTCCCTTCCTCCCTTCCTTCCTTCCTCCCTCCCTCCCTCCTTCCCTCCCTCCTTCTCCCTTCCTTCCTTCCTAAATATATTCCAGTTATAAACCCTCAACCTGCTAAAACAAACACACACACATTCAAACAAGGAAAGGATACCTCCTATCACACACACACACACCCCTACTCCAGGGGTGAAATCCAGCAGGTTCTGACAGGTTCTGGAGAACCAGTAGCGGAAATTTTGAGTAGTTTGGAGAAATGGCAAATGCCACTTCTGGCTGGCCTCAGAGTGGGGTGGGAATAGAGATTTTGCAGTATCCTTCCCCCAGGAGTGGGGAGGGAATGGGGATTTTGCAGTATCCTTCCCCTGCCACCCCCATCAAGCCACGCCCACCAAGCCACACCCATAGAACCGATAATAAAAAAAATTGGATTTCACCACTGACACACAGACACATAAAATGCTATTAAACCTGGACATTATTGATGTTACGATTATTCTCCAGGATCCCAGACAAATTTGTTTCCTGGATGGTGAGGGTTGAAGGTGGGTACTGGTATGCCTTCAGAAATTTGCAAAGTATATAGTGTACATTAAATCCATTCTACAGAAATGGAACCATAGTGCTATTCAACGCGTTGTTCTGTGCTATATTATCAATTTCAGCTCCAAAATTACAATTTTATAGAACATAGTTTCATGATATTTTCCATGGGAAACACCTACATTCCCTTGGATTTCTATGGTATGGTTTTTGCTTAATGGAATATTAGCCATTTCTTGTAAATTGTTAACTTCCTGTCATACTGATATCTCTTCTCTCCTGAGCTCAATTTATTTTCTCCTGTCTCAAAGTTAAGTGCTGATATTCCTTTGTCTCCTCTCCTGTGCTTAAGGTTTATTCTGTCAATGATGGATCACTTCATCACATTCTTGCTGATAATGAAACAACATCCCTAGGACTTCCTACCACCTCACTGCACTTTATGCCCCGTGGACCTGCCCACAATGGAGATGTCATACTTACCACCTGTGAGTAATACTTTTCTGATATGAGGAATTGGCACACAGTATTCGTTTCTTTTTGTTTGGGGTATGCAAGGCTATGAATATTATTAAGCCTTCATAATAAACTAAATGTTAAATTTATTGTAAAGAAGGACTATGAGTGACATGACAACAGTGTTCCAATATCTGAGGGGTTGCCACAAAGAAGAGGTAGTCAACCTATTCTCCAAAGCACCTGAAAGCAGGACGAGAAGCAATGAATGGAAACTAATCAAGTTCTAATCTAGAATTAAAGATAAATTTCCTGACAGTTAATCAGTGGAACAGCTTGCTTCCAGAAGTTGTGAATGCTCCAACACTGAAAGTTTTTAAGAAGAGATTGGACAACCATTTGTCTGAAATGATATAGGATTTCCTGCCTGAGTAGGAGGTTGGACTAGAAGTCCTCCAAGGTCCTTTCCAATTCTGTTATCTTGTTATTTGGTTTAGTTTGATATGTGAATGGAGCTATTTAGCATTGCCATTTGTACTTCTCTTGATCGTCTAACTGTGGCTGCATCCTTAAGCATTGACACAGAAAACCTATTGCACATTTGATGTTTTACAAAGTGGTTGAAGTGAGAAAAGGATTCTTCCTAATTGTGCTCCTTTTTGACTTCTGTTGCCTTATGAAAAATAATGTTCTCTATCTACATTGAATAATATCATTACATCTCTGAGCTCTGTCCCAACCATAGATTCTGGCGGGAAAGTGAAACTATGGCACGTCTCTACTCATACCTGCGTGCGTACCATCACAGAAGATCGCCAAACCCTCGCATCCTGTTTCAATCCTTCTGGCTCCAGATTTCTCACAAGTGGAGCAGGACCTGGAATTTACATGTATGATGCTCAGACTTGGGATAAATTGCAAAATTTTCTGCCCAGGTATGCTGTTAAGTTTCGGACATTAGCTCTTGAGAGGGTCAGAAATTGTAAGAAGTAAATAATGGGCTCAACTTAGTAGGGAATTTTATGGATGGTTTTTGGCTTTTAAGTGAAATTGTAATGAACAGAAGTAACAGGAGGAAGAGCTCCAACCAAGACAACGGTTAGGTAAAAGAAAATATTTGTAGCTCTTATTGGTGGTTTGGTTCCCCAAGCTAGCTGTTTGGCTTCTGAACATTTCGTCACCAGGCTAAGTAATGGCATCACCAAAAATGTTGAAGTGTCTCATTTCAGTTCTCCTCTGCTTTTAAATGGTCTTGTGTGGTTATGTGGTTGGTTGACTGTGTGGTTGACAGGTCACATGATGCAAAGATCACATGGGTGGGGTTGGAAATCGTGCGGTTGAAGGTCACATG
Organism: Arizona elegans; assembly: GCA_022577455.1. NCBI lineage: Eukaryota > Metazoa > Chordata > Lepidosauria > Squamata > Colubridae > Arizona > Arizona elegans. The sequence goes on from JAKOOJ010000004.1 coordinate 128,229,227, forward strand.
GTCACAGCATGCAAAGGTCACCTGGAGGTCAAAGGAACTCTTGAGTTTGGGCTAGAACTATAACCTGAGTCTCAGACAAGATTCTCTGTAGGCCACATGAAGATAAAGGGAGTGTGTTAGTACAGCCTTATGATAAAAGTAGTATTAGCTTGCATAATTTAGGTTTCCTAATCTGGACTATCTCATCTTTTTCCTCCAGCGATTCCCCAACGGTGATGGATGGGCATATGTCCCGAGTCTATGCTTTGACCTTCTTCCCAGAAAACAATGAACGCTTCATTTCTGGAGGATGGGATGATACAGTGCAGGTGAAACTCTGGGACTCAACCAGGAACATTGGTTGTGCTGCTGAGCAGTTATGGGGTTGAGAATTGGCAAATGGAAATTTCAGGATCCAGTACAGAAAATAGCCCATGAAAAATACTTTTCTCTATTTACAGGACATACATTAAAAAGAATGCCTGCCTGGGAATAATTCTCACTTCATCCACCCCAGCTTTTTTTATTTTGAGGAGGGCTGCTGGTAGTGTCTTATCCTGCAAATATCAGAGTTACTCTAGAGTTCCAGGTTTGAACAACCCAAAACCTCAGCCAAGTTGACCACTATTTTGCACAAACATAGGAAGAACCTATAAAACATGCATAATACCCATTGGTGCTGCTCCGCCTTCATTCATGTGAACCCACGGTGGTTTGATTCAAAATAGGAAGATTGTGGGGTGGAGCTTAATAGCAATAGTAATAACAATAGTACTTATATACCATTTCATAGTGCTCTACAGCCCTCTCTAAGCCATTTACAGAGTCAGTGTACTGCCCCCAACAATCCAGGTTTTACCTCATTTTACCAACCTCGGAAAATTGGAAGGCTGAATCAACCTTGAGCTAGTCATGATCAAACTCCTGGCAGTCAGCAGAATTAGCCTGCAATACTGCATTCTAACCACTATGCGACCACAGCTCTTAATGTCCCCAGCTCCACCCTCAGCCTCCTTTTAAAAATAATTCACTTGTCTCTATAATGGGGGGAAGAATGGGGAGATTAAAAAAAAAAGGCCTGAAGGAAAAGATTAGGTTCCCCTTACCCCGTTCCATGTTTAAATGATCCAAAGCAGTGGTGAGTTGCCCCTGGTTCGCACTGGTTCTATAGAACTGGTAGTAAAACCGGTGGGAGGCTCCGCCCACCCACCCTGATGTCATCAGAACGCTTTTGTGCATGCACGTGGCCCTGTTGTGAACCGGTAGTAAAGGTAAGTAGAACCCATCCCGGTCCAAAGGTGTGGACCAGGGGTGGGTTCTACTTACCTTTACTACCAGTTTGCAACAGGAGTGTGAACGTGCATGTGCAGATCACCCATGATGACATTGTGGCGGGTGGGCGGAGCCTCCCGCCGGTTTTACTACCGGTTCTATAGAACCGGACCGAACCAGGAGCAACCCACCACTGGTGTGGACTACGGGTGTGCAACCTTTGGGAATCTTTAAAATCTTTTTTTTTTTTTAAATTTGATCTTCGAATGGCATCAGGTGCAGATTACAGACAGATGGATAGCAATATGGTGCCATCTCTGGAGGGGATGAGGCTGGATTTTTCTGCCATTTGGAGGGTAGGATTTGAATTGGTCAAGTGGCTTCTAACAGATGTGTAACACTATTAAAAGAAAGCAGTGGGGTTTTTAATATTTTAACCATGCTGTCCAAAATAAGTAATTTAGCTGTAAAGTTTAGCTTTGCCATCTTGGTAGGAAGGTCTTTGCAGGCCACAAGGAGTTTTGGGCTTTGGGAGACATACTTTAAAATGCATCCTGGAATCATAGGTGCCATTGATTGTTCCAACTCCCAGGCCATGGACTAGCACCTGGCTGCAGCATGCCAGAAACCGGTCCATGCAAACAAGCAAAGTCCCATCTATGAGATGCAGGCAGCACACAAAACCACACCCCCTCAGGTCCACTGAAAACCTCTCTCCACGGAACCGGTCCTTAGTGCCCGAAAGGTTGGGGGATACTGCTATAGGCGATAAATCAGGCAAGGAAAATGTTATCAAGTGGGCCTTGGAGGGTGTGAAGTTATCTAACAACATTTTTTTTTTTTTTTGCTTTTTCTCCTTCTAGTTTTGGAACACACAATTTCCACATTCTCAACGGTATGCCTAAATATCTCCCCTACTTCTCCATTCAGCACCATTATTTCACTCTTTGGGCCCTTCTTCACCCTCCTCCCTCTTCCATTTCTCCTTTTTTCTTTCTTTCTCTAACCTATTGTTTCTTCTTCTGTAGCTTCTGTTCTTACATTTTCCCCACCTTTGCTCTGCCCTTCTCACAGGCGTATCTCTGGGCCCCACATCTGTGGGGATGCTCTGTCAATAGACAAAACGGGCTCACAGATTTTGACGGGATCCTGGAGGCGGCATAACACCCTGCAGGTAAGAGTGGTGAAGAGACATCTCTGAAGCTCCAAAGTTGATGTAGAGGTTTTGGCGATCATTTGGATTTGGTTCCTTTGACACAGAACCAATAGAAGAGAATAATTGTAGCTCAGGGTTGGATTGTGAGGTCCTTGGTGCTCTCTGAACTTGGTTGTTTTCTCGCAGATGTTTCATTACCAAACTAGGTAACATCATCAGTGTTAGAGGGAATGGGTTTGATCTCTGTTTATCTACCAGTAGCTTGCCCTATCAATATTTATGGGAGTAGTCTTGATGGTTCCTCAATTAGATTGTTAGATTGTTTGTCTGAGTTTGTAATTCCGTGATTGGGATATTGTTTATTTCTTGATTCTTGGTCTAGTATTAATAGCAATAGCACTTAGGCTTATATACCACTTCACAGTGATTTGCAGTCCTCTCTAAGTGGTTTACAGAGTCAGCATATTACCCCCAACAATCTGGGTCACCATTTTACTGACCTCAGAAGATTGGAAGGCTGAGTCAACTTTGAGCTGGTAAGAATCAAACTGCTGGCAGTCAGAATGAGCCTATAATATTGCATTTTAACCACTGTACTACCGTGGCTCTCTTATCTTGGTATTAACCTGGGTGTGGACTGTTGATGGGGAAACGTTTTGGTCTTTTTGGTTTTTTGATTGTCTCTTTTGAATGGTATTTAAGGTTTATTTCTATGTACCTATTGTGCACAAGTGCGATAAATCAATGATCAACAGGCATTAAGATTGCAATATCCTGGGATCACTTGATTGCTATCTGCAACCTTCCCAGTCAATTTCCACCAAGCTAGATCAATGAGGGAAGTCTGATTTGCTTAATGACTGCATGATTCATTTAACAACGTTGATGATTCGCTTAACAACCCCGGCAAAAAAGGTTGTAAAATCAGGCATAACTCAACAACCACCTTACTCAGCAATGGAAATTTTGGTCCCAATTGAGGTCATAAGTTGAGGACTCCTGGAAAAAAAATAGTGCTCAGTGCAAAAGTTACTGCAAATATGTGTTGACTTTCAAATATTATAGAGAAATAAAACCCTGCCTTTCTCATTTATAACAGCTTTATTAAATCTATAATTCTGGATGAAATGCTATGTAAAAATAGACATGAGGAAAGTGCAGTCTTGTTATTAGTGTGTAATGTCATTGCAATTCTGCATTGATTATTGTTTTGAGATATTCATTTGAAAATAGGCCAAATTTCTATTTTCATCTATAAAATTTGGGAGGATAGAGTAGATTTCCTTGTGCAGAGTGAAAAAAAATTTGCAGGGAATGCTTCCAGATCATTTTTCTATTGTTGCATTATATAGTAAAATATATATGCAGAAGCTCCAGTTTATCTCTAATGCTCGAGATAAATGAGATGTGATATAATATGAATCATTCAAACATTCCTTTAAACAACAGATGTGTCATATATTTATACACATTTCAGGTAATTCTATAAGCCCTATAAAATTCATGAATGAGAAATACATTCATTGGATTTAAATATCACATTAAGATTAGTGAGTGCCATTTTGCTTTGTCAGACATGATTTATTGCTTAGCATTATAGGTACACAGGTAAACAGATTTACAATAGGAATGACTATATGTAGCTCAGGTGAAGGATGAGGGTGAAGGTTTATTCTCTGAGCTTGTGGATTGGTTTCCAAATGTTTCACTTGAGGTGACCCACACCTGACCCATCATAAGACCTTCACCTGACATGACTCTCACTTGATGTGACCTCCTCATCACAAGACCTACTGACCACAGCTGAAGCCCTTATAAACAGAAGAAAATGGACACTGACATCTCCTAAATTCCATTACCTAGCCTGGTAATGAAACGTTTAGAAACCAACCCACAAAGGCAGAGAACGAACATCCATCCACAAAATGTTTCTGAGAAACCATAGCATAAAAATCTGGAAATACAGTCTAGGAACCAGCCGATAAAATACAAATAAATATTATTATTTTTGCTTCTTCCCTAGATTTGGGATGCTGAAACATGTGGCAAGATAATGGACATTCCAGAAGATTTTCGGGGTCACTCACAGGTTGATGAACTATTTCTCATTATTCCCAAAACTCAGACAAAGCCAACATTTCCCAAAGCCTAGTGTCCTCCAGAAGTGTTGGATCATTTCGCATAAACTCTAACCAGCATGGAGAAGAGTGATATTAACCCATCATACATTTTTCAATAAGCCTCCTTTCTGAAAATAGCTAGCAAACCACCAAATTTATAAGACACATGAAACCCTTTCTCTTATCTTCTCTTATCTTCTCACTGCAAAATCCACTTGGATTTAATATTTCCACCTTACACTTCTCCAACCCTGTGATCACATTTCTTCAACAAGACTGTTCATTTTGGCTCAGCTGTGGTGCAAGACAGAGTGCTCTGAATTTGGAACTCTCGTAGCCCATTTCCTCTTTGAAGGGAACTGTCCTCTTATCCTTTCTCCTGATTTTTGGACTTCAACAGCCCTTGTAGCTTTTGTAATGGGAATAGTTACTTAATGGCTATCGATACTGACCTTATTTTCCTGGAGAAATGAGGAAGGATAGTCATTGTCCAATGAATTTTTCTCTTCCACTGAAAAACAAACCAGACCAGACTACTGTTTTATGATTGTAGTATGCCCAACAACGTGAAATCACAGCTGCCAGCTCTTTAGCTGGTTTTGGCTGCTTACACATTGAGTTCTTCCCAAGGACATAGGGCATTGTGATGTATCAACTATATGGTATATACTATAGTAGTGGCTCCAAGCAGTGTGGCCTTTTGCAATCGAGAGATGGAAAATTTGCCAATATGCAGATTTTTTAAAGCGCCATCCAAGATTTTTGAATATAGCATCCAGCATGTTGATAAACCACTGGGATCACCACAACTGTTCCATACCATAATCTTTCAATAGACTTTGGGTAGACTTGGTGTGGGACTGTATTTTCTGCAGCTGGTTCTCAGTCCTGCAATATCAAGGGGGTTGGAGATATTTGCAAGAAAACTCTTTTCCAGGATTGGGGGGTAAAAGTGAGAATGCCTGAGTTTTATTTGCGGTGATTTCAACAGTTATAGTTTCTCTGTCTGTAGCCCCATCATGTAGTCTTGTTCACTTATATAGATTGTGTGTCTTAGTGTCATTGTAACAGTGCACATCTGCCAACTGAAAGCTGATCATTCTTGGCAAAAAAAAATGATAATAGGGTTCTTTTTTGATTGGTTTAATGAAGGGACTTTCTCTTACTTTCCCCTCAGTTATATACTTGCCACTTCCTTGGCGCTGACTACATCATAGCTGGTGGGAGTCGGAACAACTTGTGTCGACTCATTGACAGAAGAATTCTCATGGTAAAATAGCTTTGCTAATCCTCACAGGAAAGGGCTTGACTTTGTAGTAGGGCAGGTGTTTTGCACCCCATGTTTAGTCTCCAGGAGCTTGACATGGACTTTGTGGTACCAACATGTACTCCGAGAGCATATGCACCAAGACAAATTCCTTGTGTGTCCAATCACATTTGGCCAATAAATAATTCTATTCTTTAAAAAAAAACATAATGGATTTTGTTGTATTGTTATATTTATTAACCAACATAGTTATTTTGTATTTTAATTTGATTTATTTTTCTCTCTTTTAAAATTGTGATAAGGGTTTATCAAGCCATTACAGACTGGAATGTAGGAAAACTTTTTATCCTATGGCTGTGTGGATAGATTGATAGCTTCTAACATTCCTAAACTGAAAAGATAAATTCCCCAGGTCAGGATAGGATGGGAACATGTTTGATTTAATAGGATGTCCGGAATTTGTTAACCCTAATTGGTATCTGATTTGTGTCTTCGTGAACTCCAGACAACCTTTTTTCTCATGAACATCTTAAATTTTACACCCTTTGCCACCAGACCTCATTTAAACGGACATGCATGTAACATGTTTGACTACATGCAACTGATTTACTGTACAAAGAAGGGATTACTTTCATCCTGTCCAAACAACTTTTCTCTTATATTTTTTTTGATGTGTTCATTATAAAACAGAATATAAGCTATGGATCTGGGTTCCCTCTTTGAATGAGAGGACTCCCCTAATCAGAATGTTCTGAATAAATTGTAATTAAATGATCTTCTTGTCTCGGCCTGTCTCATTGGAAAATATGCACACCAATGCACCAGCCTAAAAGACTATATTTGATTTTCAAACTCCCAAAGAAAAGAAACCTGTGGTGGTAGCAGCTGATTTCTGCCCTCTTTCTTTTGTTCAGTAGTGGAGAGCTTGTCAATCAAAGAAAACAGGGTTGGTGGGACTAATTCGTTCCTGGGCAGGAATGAATTAGCAATGAATCTTCAAATTCAAAATACTGAAGGCAGCAACAGCGAATGGCATTGTTTATGCAGTGTTGGAAACAGAATATTGAGCTTGAAGGACTTATGAGGCGAAGGAATCAATTTATGATACCTTTCAGTTATAAGACTAAGTGAAGGGCTAGTTTGCAAGGGAGGATAGGGTAAGAAGAATATATTAAGCCTGTGTTTTTCGAGCTCAACAACTGCTGACTGGAGAATTTTGGGAGTTGAAATCCACATATCTTAAAAGTTGCCAAGCCTGAAAAAGTTTATTAAAGCCTCTTCTAATATCAATTTTCTTCTTCTTTCCAGAGCACAGGGGTACTTAATGACCTGCCTGGAGGTGTTTATAGTACCCACACCAGCTGCCGTGGAGTTCTAGCTGCGACTTCCAACAACTTCCTGTATCTTGCACAGACTCCAGTAAAACCTTGAAGCTCTCCTCTGTCATTGCGAGGAACTCTTGCTACCACCTGAAGGATATCAGCAATGCCTTTGATCATTCCTAGTATCCTGGATGTCAGTCAAAATCATGCAAAATCAGTCACCTTGGTATGCCTGCTGTCTCCCCATCATCTTCTGCTTCTCTGTGGACAACAAACAGAATCATGGTCTGTCCATAGAGATTCCTGCTTGATTGGATGTGCCCCATTTCATCATGCTGTGCTGATGTCAATCCCTTCTCACCATTATCCTCTGGAGATATTGTTCTGCTGGAATCATCTCATCATGGTTTTCTTCAATCATCTCATCATGGTTTGTTTCTGCGGAGATGTTTTGTTTTGATCTTGGGCCCAATGCTGTGTGACTCTCATCACATGCAATGTTCCATGCAAGAAATCTTAACTGTACATCATGTTTCCTGGGATTGGCACTAACTGGGTTAGTTCTGTAGTGGATATCCCATCTATTGTTGCTGCTGGCAATCCCAACATGCCTTGCTGCTTCAAACCTTTGCTTGACAATGTCTGTCATACACTTCATATTAAATTGACAGTGCCTGTTCTGAGGACCATATGGGGTTTGAAATGGTTCCCACAACCCCAGATTGCAGAGAATTCCATCATCCTCTGAACAGCTTTCTAATCAAACCACTGGAGGGGAAGAGGCGTCCAGTATTTCTGCCTTAAGTTTCCATCCTGCCTCGGGGGGTTAAGCTTTCTATGTCACTTCTTTCTCTCTTTTCATAGCCACCTCCTAGAGTGGCTGCCCTAAAAAAACTGCCTTGGTGCCAAAATAAAACATCTTGGCTGAGTCTTTGTGTGTGTCCAGTAATGCTGGGTCTCTGGCAAGGAAAATGGGATCTATTGGAACAGGAATGCAATAGTGGGGAACTAAGGCTTCTGGATTCCTTGAAATGGTTAAGGATTTCATTCCTAGGGCTAAGTCATTGAATATGTGAAACAATAATATAGATAAATAACAGAATTGGAAGGAGCCTTAGAGATCTTCTAGTCCAACCCATGCTTAAGCAGGAGAGTGGCTGTCTAGCCTCCAGTGATGGAGTACCCACAATCTCTGAAGGCAAGCCGTTCCACTGGCTAATTGTTCTCACTTTATAAAGTGGTACTAGTATTTCATATGATCTTGATTCTATTCCTCTGTTAATTCAACCTATGATTGTGTTGGCTTTTTTGGCTGCTGCTGCACATTGCTGGCTCATATTTAAATGACTATCCTCCAAGGTCCCTTTCATAGTTACTGCTAATCTGTACATTTCATCTAATCTTTAGCTGTACATTTGATTTTTCTTGCTTAATTGTAAAGCTCTACTTTTATCTACGTTGAACTTCATTTTGTTAGATAGAAGGTTTTCCAGATCAGAGTTATTTGAGGTGAAGAGGACTAAAACTCTTCTGCTTTCTAGGCCAGTACCTCAATCATAATATCAAATTGTCTGGTTTGCAAGTAGACAATCAATCTGATCCCTGTAGATCACTTTTCAATTGATGGAAGAGTTGATTTCCCTTCCATATGGAAATAACCCACACTCCAGAAAATCTTTTTAGTTTCAGTAGTAGTGAAATGCTGATATACAAGAAGTCTTTGAATTATGGCCCTTCATTTAGCAACTCTTCAAAGTTAGAATGACTGCTGAATTAAGACAATGGCCATAGCAACATCCCTGCAGTCACATAATTGTAGTTATGGCACTTGTCAGCCATTGTGCATTTGTGATAGTTGCTGTATTCTATGAGATGGATTTGCCATATTCAATTTTCCTAACTGGCTTCTGACAAGCAAAGTCAATGAAAAGCTGACAGGAGATAAGACACATTCATGTGATGTCTTGGTTAACAATTGTGGGTGATATGCTTAATGACTGCAGTCATGTGATATCTTGTTTAACACAGCAGAAAAGCACAGCAGAAAAGGCCTTAAAATCAGGTGTGGTCATATGCTGCCTCACTTAATAATCACACTGCGTAATGATAAATTTTCTAATCCCTATTATGGTCATAAATTGAGGACTATCTGTATTAAATTCATTGCACTGTACAAAGGCTCATAACCAGGAGTTCAGGAAGTGAGGGAATCTTTTAAAAGAGGGCTTATCTAGTTTTCTAATCGTAAAATTGAGTTAAGAAAATAGGCGAGAGAGCCCAATCCAACTGCATCTTTGGCTATAGATCTGGATTGCAAGAGCTATTGGGGAACATAGTTCATACAACAGAAGGGAGAGGAAGAGAATGAAGTGCAGCAGTGAATGTAGCCGTAAGTTGCCTAATACGTGAACCATGCAAAATACGCCAACAGATGTCAAATATTCTCTGTTGGAATTTGCAGCAATTTAACTAGCACACAAGTAAACAATTCAGCAGAATTCATTTATAAAAGAAACTTCTTTATATACAGTAATATAAAGCATGATGCATGTATACAATACCCATGCAGCAAAAGCCAGAAGCACAGAATCAATATAATCACAGAAGCAATAATGCAAGGACAAACCAACTCTTTTATACATAACAGTCAAGCTAAGCCATGCCCAGGCTCCAAACTGTCTGAGCACACCAAACAGTCCCCATTGGCTGACCTGTTGCCATGTCTATTCCATTTCATGAACTCATATACTGACATTCTCAGTTGAGCTGCAAATTGGTTGGCAAAATGGCTTGGCAAATTGGTTGAACAATGTTGGGGAGGGGTAGGAAATATTAAAAAGGGTCGCAGTGATCCAATTTAAACATGGTTTAACACAGCAGAGATAAACAATAGAATTAAAAAGGAGGCTGTATAAACACCAAGTTTAGAGTTTACCATTTCTTAACTGAGGCAGAGATTGAATATTTTAAAACACTTGCATTTTATAGCTTTGTTTTATTTTATTAAAAAAAATGTAGGATGCCTCAGTGAAGCTGCTGTTATTTAGATTCAGGAACATAAAGCATTCCGGTTTTGAAGAGGAGAGGTGAACAATTTGTTCCTTATAGATCTTCCATGCCAGAGACATCCTGTTTTCTCTTTCAAGCAGCTTTTTGCAGCAACTGCCCTGTCTCCTTCCCCCCCACTCCCCATTTATTGCTGCTTCAGCATTTTTCATGCCAGTCAATGCCCTGACTATTCCAGAGTCCAAGCAAAGTCAAAGTTCAGTGGTAAGCTTTGACATGTGAAACCTTGCCAATGAATATTGTTTTGCAAGTTTATCCAACCTCCAATAAGGCTGGCTCAGGTGTCCTGTACTCTGGGCTCAGTTTTATAAGATTAGACCTGCCACCTCTGGTCCGGTAAACAGCCTAGTGCAGTGATGGCTAACCTTTTTGCCATCGCATGCCCAAAAGCAGGGGGAATGTGGGGGGGTCGCACACACGTGTGCCCACTCATAATTCTATGTGCCTCACCCCCGTGCATGTGTGTGCAACCCCTCTGCGCTTCCCCCCGCTTTCAGCACACGATGGCACAGTGGGCCCAGTAGGCCTGTTTTTTGCCCTCTCCAGGTTCCAGAGCCTTTCTAGGAGCCTGGGGAGGGCAAAAACGGCCTTCCCCTCCCCCACCGGAAGCCCTCTGGAGGCCAGAAACGGCTTGTTTGCTGACTTCCAGTAGACCTAGAAGGCCTGAAAATCAGCTGGAGCTGAGCTCGCGTGCTGACCAATATGGCTCCGCGTGCCACCTTTGACACATGTGCCATAGGTTCGCTATAATGGACCTAGCGTTTAAAGATCCAGGTGTTGCTTTTACATCTCAGGCATCCAAGTTGGCATGGATAATAAGAATTTGATCTCTAAATCTGGGAGAGAGACATTAATTTTACAAAGTGGTTTTTTCATGCCCCCTCCACTATATCACAAGAACTTCAGGCAAAGTGAAAACATGTTTATTGCAAGGGGGGGGGGTTGAAGTCTTAATATGGGATACAGAATGAATAATTTGTAGGTATAGATGATGCATCAGAAAGCAACAAAACATTGATTAGATGTGAGAAAAGACAGAACATCCTTAAAATATCTTGCATCTTCCCCTTTTCCATCCAGGCTTGTTGCTTTAACACTTGCCAACACCCCAGGACTCCAAATACATTCCCTATTGTTTAGTTCATGAATAGGCACATTTTTTTAAAAAAAGGGCTCTGGCTAAAAAGGCAAACTGGAGAGCCAGTTTGATCAAGTGGTTAAGGCAGAAGGCTAGAAAATGGGAGATTGTGAATTCTTATCTCTCCTTAGATATGAAAGCCATTTGAGTGACTTTGGGGCAGTCACTCTATCTCAATCCAACTCAGTTCACAGGGATGTTATTGTGGGGAAAATGGAGGGAGAGGGGAGATATATTTCTATACTGTCATTATTTTTACAAATAGCTCAAAGCAGTAAATATACCGCCCTGAGTTATTTATAAAAATAATAATGGTGGGATACAAATAAATAAAATAAAAAGTAAATGAAAAAGCATGATTTCCTTAACTTCAAAAGGAGGCACAGATGCCATGTTAAAATATGAACATCACTTTGCAATGCCTCTGTCTGTGTTACCTGCAATTTTAGGCTTCATTATTACCTTTTTAATAAAGGTATGCACCTAAATATATTTACAATTGTGCTTTGTTTTGTTTTATATGAGCACTGCTGGCATTCTCATGTCAGAATAGGAATGGATGCCAAACTTATTTGCTGCTCCTAGCCTGATATTCTGTAGACCATTCAGAGCCATGGATTTGGGTACTGGGATCCATCTTCATTGCACCCCTGAGTGCAGTTGCTTAGTTATGAGCCAGTGTAGGAACAAATTCTATACTAGAAGTGTTCTGTATCTCTAAATCAAAGGTTTCGCCCCAAAGTTTCTCTGACCTCAGGTAGTTCCTGGATTCATGGAAGTTGAGCCAGGATTGCCGTTACTAAGCAATACAACTACATCACATGATTGCATCCCTTAGTGACAAGCTTGGCAGTCCTAACTGACACAATAACCCCACTGTTATTAAGTAGGAAATGGCCAGGAGTTCCAGATAAGGAGCATAGGGATGAAGAAAGCCAGTGGAAGCCTTGGAAGGGAGGGCTGATGAAGGCCGCCTGGGAACTGGGGAAAGCCGCCAAAAAGGCCAAGGGATGGATGGTACGATGGGGTGCAAATGCAGGAAGACCGGGGGTGGGGGGCTTAATGAAGTGATTTGTGACCTTCCCTGCTGACTTCTCCATTGACTTTGCTTGTGGGAAGCTGAGGGGAAAGGTCACAAATGGTGATCACATGACCTCAGGACACTGCAACTGTTGTAAGTGCGAGTCAGTTTCTAAGCACTCAAATCATAAATCACAGGACTCTGAGGTTGCCAGAACTTTGAGAACCGGTCCTAAGTATCTCTTGTTCATCTCCCTTGCAGTTTTAGTTTACCAAACTAAACAAGTGGTTGGTAAGCAAGGACTACCTGCATAAAAATCTGGTATTACAGCTACCACTGGGAAAGGACAAAGTCACACACTCATAATTGGAAGAAATAATGCAGCTTTGATGAATGAACCTAGCTTCATCTGTATAGAAAAGATCCATAATCCTATTAATTTAGTGGCCCTTTTTTTGTCCATGACTGAATAACACATTCATACTCAGATCTCCTGTGCGAGTGAGGTTTTTGTGAGTGAAGTTTGTGCTTTTGCATCACAGGTGGGTGACTCTACATTCATGTAATCATGTATTTATCCTGGATTTCAGACAAATATTGCCTCCATCATTTCAGCAGGAAACCAATTCAGTCTTTATGAACAGTTATTTGTCTTGCATGGAGGGATTCAGCGATTCTTCCATCAAATTCTTTTGAGATTTTAAGCCTAGGAATTATTTTTACACACAGTGCTCAGCTTAGCTATAAAATATGTAAAATAATAAAAAGTTGCTACCAAAAATACTGTATATAATGCACAATTATCTGTGAAATCACGATGCTCTTGCTTATTATATGGACTATCTTTCAAGTCAAAGGAAATAGTTCACCTACAAAAAGGTCAAAGGAATCAAAATGGCAGCCACAACCATGTGGTTAAAATTCCACCCCAAAAGAGTGAGACTTCGATCACATGGCTCTGGTTCCATCTTGAAGCTTTTTTAATCACTTCCCTGTGGACACGTCTATACAGGATCTTGGGAATTTATATCCTAAAGGACTTCTCTTTACGGGATCTTAAGAATCTGGCATGGATCCCTCCTCCAGTCCACAAAAGCGAGGCAGGATACAGCTACAATTTATTTTGAAAGCAGCAGTTTTCTATCTATTGAAAGTTTTCAGTTTATGTCTGAATTGAGGATATTAGATATGGGAACGGCTTCTCAAACAGACTCCCGCTTCCAAGCCAGGCGATAGAGAGAGTTGGCTGCAGAGACCATCCTGTCCCGGTATTCCAGTTCCATGTGATTTCCAGATGGGATGTCTTGGAGACCATATGTAAGGCCCCAGCAGCAAGCTGCGATTACCCCTGTGGAGTCACTGTCCCCTGGAGGACAAGAGAAACGTACCCAAAAAAAAAAAAAAAAAGATTATGAGTGGCTGTGATGACTCCCCTGGATGCTTCCCCAGATGCTAGTTCAGAGAATGATGTGCCAGCAGCAGACAGCTACATGTCAGGAGTGAAGGGGCTGAGCACAGGGGAACAACTGGACAAGCAGCCAGCTGAGTTAGAGACAGGAGAGGCACAGCTGCAGATGGGAAGCCCAGAGGCTTTGGGTAGAGAAGGCACCCAGCTGGTTGGTGGAGATAAAGAAGAACTAACTCCTCTTCTAGATCAGAGAACACATAGGGCTGAGAGGAGGCAGGCACAAAGAAGGTCAACCAGATTACTCATGAGGAGGCAGCCTCACCCCTCTTGATGAACTGCACCAAGAAGCAGTTATTTAGCTCAGTAAGGGAAGCGAAATGATGCTGGAAACAACGTGTCCATTTCCTTGCTGTATGTTCTTGCCTTGCCTTGTCTTTGCCTTAGGGATTTGCTTTTGCCTAGTGGACTGGACTTGCCTTTGCCTTGAGGACTAGTGTTGGCTTCTTGTGGAATTCTTTGGAATTGAGCTGGTTGGAATTAATTCAGGCTTGGAAGCCTTAATGAAGACTTCTAACACCTGTGATGTGTGTGTGTGTGTGTGTGTGTGTGTGTGTGTGTGTGTGTTTAGAACAGCACATTGACAGCTAGTTCTAGGATCAAGCATTTTACAGGGGAGGTTGTCACTCACCACCATGGAACATGGACCGTCCACAGAGCTGTTCCCAGCTGCTTCCAGCGCCCAAGAGGGCATCATAGGCAATCATGGGGGCATCATGGCCACTCCGCCCAGCCCACCCATCCAGGCTGAAGGTTTTGTAGATTACATCCCGCTCGGCAGGACCGTAGGCAGGAGGAAATCGAACTGGGCCCCGACCATTGATGAGACCCCGTTCTGACAGGTACCTAAATGTGGGATAATTAAGTTACATTTACTTATATGGCTGTCCAACTTGCAAATAGGGATTCTGGGAGGATGGCATAGGACTAAAAAACAAAATAAACAAAAGGACAAAGAACAGCACAATATAGCAACAGGGACGGATTTAGATGAAAAGAGGCCCTAGGCTATTCCACTTATGAGGCCCTTTCACCTCCCATTTTTAAGTTTTTATGTTTGTTTATTAGTCATATGCGTAGAATTTCTCCTTATTTTCAGTTCAGTGTTTTAGTGTTCACTGTTTTTAGAATAGTGTAATTTTAATTTTGCTAACAATTTGAATGTAGGCCCCTCTTGATCTTGAGGCCCTAGGCTGAAGCCTAGTTAGCCTATAGGAAAATCCGGCCCTGTATAGCAATAGTAAACATAATCTGATCTTCCCCAAAAGTGTTTTTTTCAAAAGGCATCTGGACTTTTGTTTTTCCCCCAGCGGAAGAAGCCCCTGGACTATAGAAAATTCCTTGACCTCTGCTACAGGTTCTCCACGGTTCTAGAAACCTCCCTGGGAAAGGGGAGGCTTTGGAAGTCAATCCCTGAATAGCTGGACGCTCTTGGACTGCTTCTTGAAGTAATCAGGTGAATTCCTGGCTGGGTTGGGACAATCATACAAGTTCATTGCGTAAGAACCAGCTGTTCAAAATGGACAATAAAGGGTGCCACCATTTCTTAGACAGTAGTTTTTCTGCATAATTTACCTTTCATGCTAAAAGAGTCTTCTTCTGGCTCCACTTGCCTTTTGAAAAAGCACTTTTGGACAACCATGACCTGAATAACTGAGAATCTCCATAGACATAATCTGATCCTCAAATCATTCTCAGGTGGACTCTTTTAACCTCTGGCCCAATACTTGGGAGGAAAAAACAGGTGAAAGGCTAACAGGTTCAGAGACCTCTGGAATTTGGGGGCAGAATATGCTGTTCCAAAGAGCAAGTGTTGTTTGGACAGAGAAGGCACACTTCCTGGGTTCCACTTAATGACTTTGTTTCCTAGAAGGACACATACCCACCCTACTGGATCTCATGGGGCAGACAGAGATAACTGAAGACAGGATTTAGAAGGAATTTGTAGTTGGTAACCAGCACCTCAAATTGTACTTGAAAGCTTATAGGAAACTAGTGAAGCTTGTGGTGTTAAATGGGCTTAGTATGATGCATTGGTAATTTCTCATGCCACCATATCCTAGTCTAAAACCTGTTTCTGGATGATCTTATTTATTTATATCCTGCCTTTATCATTTTTATAAATAACTCAAAGCAGTGAATGCACAATATTTCACCTGCTTGGCTCAGGTGAAAGACGTTAATGTGTTATTATCAGCATACTCATGAACTTTGACCCTTTGCTGATACAAGCATAGGAGCAGAAGGAACATAAAAGTCCTCAGAAACGTTGCAAACTAGGAACGTACCAGTTGGAATAGCCCCAGGGGATTCCCCAAACTGGGAAAGTAGATCCTTAAAAAAAAATTGTTCTTCAAATTGTGTGTGTGTGTGTGTGTGTGTGTGTGTGTGTGTGTGTGTGTCTGTCTGTCTTTCTATCTATCTATCTATCTATCTATCTATCTATCTATCTATCTATCTTTCTATCTATCACATTTTTGAATCGCATATCTCCTCTTCTACGGCTTCCAGCTCTAATAAAAAACCCTGCATTCCTTGTTCCCTCTCTTGCCCCAAATACGGTACCTACCATTCCCACTTCTCCTGGAAATAGGACCAAGCTTTTACATTGGCTTCAGTCTCAACCCCAGCAGCCTGGATGTATTCCAGGGCAAGGGGCAGAGTCTTCAGCAACCCAGATCCCCAGAGCTCAAGGGGCAGTCCCTGGGCAGCATACGCAGTGAAGAGGGCTGAAGCCAGAGATCCCAGATAGCCTAAACAGAGGAAGTAGAGAAAGGACGTCTCTTTCAGGATTCTATAGTCCCCCCCACCCCCACTTTTTTCCTTTTGATTGAATTACTGAAATTTACCCAAGCTTCCAAAGTTAAGGCCTGTATAACGATTTTGTTCAATGACTAGCCAAACATGCAACCCAAAAGTAAAATCAAATGGATGATATAAAATATGAACATAACCAGAGTCTCTGTAATAAAAGGGTAACATAGGTTACTATAATTGGTTATGTGCTATTAAATTGTTTTCCACTTCTAGTGACCACATAGATAAGAATGAGACCCCACTTCTTGGCTTTGACAATGAGTGTGTTGTGATGTCTCACAAAAATTTCTAGTACCAAAAGAGTAAGGCGAGAAAAGGAAACGGACAATATAGCTAAGCTCATCCCCAAAGGATTTTCATAGGACAAGAAATTTCATAGAAACTATACTATGTTTCTGTGCTGGTATGTTACCGTAATTAACAGTGCAAGTGTAAACAGGGCATCCAAAATATTACAATCTATGAAGTAAAATACATATTGCCTCAAACAAGAAAACTAAGACATAATAAAGCTGAATTGATAATTCTGGTCTGTGACTTAATAAAAACTGATTGATTGAAAGCTGAATTGATGAATAAAACAAAAGCATTTATTCCTGAGACCAAGTTTGCCTTATTTTCATTGTGGCAACACAGAGTTTTGCTATTGCACAAGCGAAGAAGGGTTTCAAATCTCTAAAAGATGATTCACATAGAAATTGTCCAGTTTTCCTAGGATTTTACATATTAGGAACAGGTTCAAACAGAATTTTTCCAATAATAATTTGGGGAAAAGTGGCTTGACCAGTGGTGGGTTGCTCCTGGTTCGGTCCGGTTCTATAGAACAGGTAGTAAAACCGGCAGGAAGCTCCACCCACCTGCCACGATATCATCATGAGTGATCTGCGCATGTGCAGAAGTGCGGGCGCTCGTATTGTGAACCGATACTAAAGGTAAGTGGAACCCATCTCTGGGCTTCACCCAATTTATTTTAGAAATCCCATCCAGATTACATCAAGGAAGATAAATAGGAAAAGTATGTATTATGCAGTATTTGTGATGTCATCAATACAATAACAATCACTCGTGTTTAGCAACTCCAAATCTCAGAAAACTCCAATATCACAACAACAGGTCCTTCATTTACACCTCAAAAAGGCCAATTGTACTGCTTCAGGCTCTACCACCACATCCTGCTACATGGAAAGAAGCCTGCTCAACCTGTGTTAGAGCTCAGGTGGCGCAGTGGTTAGAGTGCAGTACTGCAGGCTACTTCAGCTGACTGCTAGCTGCAGTTCGGCAGTTCAAATCTCACCAGCTCAAGGTTGACCCATCCTTCCGAGGTGGGTAAAATGAGGACTCAGATTGTTGGGGGCAATATGCTGACTCTGTAAACGGCTTAGAGAGGGCTGTAAAAGCACTATGAAGCGGTATGTAAGTCTAAGTGATATTGCTACTGCTATTGCTACTATTGCAGGCCCAATCCCAGGACAAATATAATATAAATATAAATAATCTTATAAATATATATAATCTTGTTTTCTGTTTTTGCTTTCTTTAAGCCTTGAGATTGGTCAGTCATGCCACAATGGCCCCATATATCCCTTTACCTGTGGGGTGGTGATGCGTCATTCTTCCACTTTCTATGCTGACTTGGATCAAGGTGTTGAGATCAGAAGGCTGAGGATACCTGGAAGAGATTGGTTGAGAATCAGGATGATCCTGTGTTGACCATTCATCATTCTCCTATTGGTACTTTGCACGTATTTTCTCTCCAACATGTATTACCTAAGCCCAATGCACATGGATCTCATAGCTGCACCACAACCGGTTGCGTTAGAGTTGAAGGGAATGTGATATCCACCTGGCTCTCCTGGACGTAACTGAGATGTTCCTAGAAGCAGGTGGGCGGAAAAATAGCATACTGAAAGGTTTATTGCCAAATGACATTGGATTTTCAGTTTGTCCTGGACATTGTATTCATTTACAAAACAAAGCAATAAAGGTTTTGATCTAAAGTGGAAGATTTGTGCATGGCTAAAGAAACTTCACTACTTTGAAATAATAGAAAATACTTGTAGCTCGGGTTTTAGATTTTGGCAGTGGTTTGCTATCCAAGATTGTTTCAATTTAGTTTCTGAACATTTCATTACCAGACTAGGTAACATCATCAGTAGGATTGTCTTGTCCTGTTCTCCTTAGCTTATCAATGTCTTGTATGCCAGTTGTTCGTATGATTGGTGGTTCGTTTGGAACTATATTTAAATTCTGAGCAGATGATTGGTTCTATTATTGATTAGTCGTTCAAATGGTCTGGTTTCTTATATATTCATATAAGCATATTGATCTAGATCAGGGGTGTCAAACTTGACGCATTGCATGCCGAATCGTGATGTATCACAACTTTTTTTGCCTTTGTGGAGCCGGGGTGGGCATGGCCTACACAGGCCCTATCCAGCCCATGGGCTGCCAGTTTGACAGGCCTGATCTAGATCCAGCATATGAATACATAAGAAACCAGACCATTCAAATAACCAATCAACAGGAGAATCAATCAGCTGTTCAGAATTTAAATGTAGCTCCAAATGAACAACCAATCACATGACCAACTGACTAAACTGGCATACAAGACATTGATAAGCTAAGGAAAATAGGACAAGAAAATCTTGCTGATGATGTTACCTAGTCTGGCAATGAAACATTCAGAAACTAAATTGAAACAAGCTTGGAGAGCAGACCACTGCCAAAAACTTGGCTACTTTTAAAAAACTGCTTTTTATTCCCTTCCTGAAACTGAGATTTAAAAAATCTACTGCAAAATCTTTTTTTTCTTTGGTTAGAGAAAAGACTAACTAAATTCATTGATTATGGCTTTTTACATATATTTTTTTTAAAAAAATTAATGTGTGATTGATGGTTTAGGAGTCATGGTGGTGCAGTGGTTAGAATGCAGCATTACAGGCTGACTCTGCTCACTGCCAGGAGTTCGATCCTCACCGGCTCAAGGTTGACTCAGCCTCCCATCCTTCTGAGGTTGATGAAATGAGCACCCAGATTGTTGGGGGTGATATGTTGACTCTGTAAACTGCTTAGAGAGGGCTGTAAACAAGGGTGAAATCCAGCCAGTTCTATCAGACTTGGGCGAGCCAGTAGCGGCAGCTGCGGGAGGCTCTGCCTACCCGTGCGGAGGTCCTGATGTCACTTTTTTGCAACATTTTAAGCATCTGTGCATGCGCGGAAGGCTTGGTGCATGTACAGATGACAGTGTGTGCGAATGGAGTGAGCACGTTGGCAAACCGGTAGGGAAGGTAAGTAAATTTCACTCCTGGCTGTAAAGCATCATGAAGCGGTATATAAGTCTAAGTGTTATTGCTATTGCTATTTTAATGATTAGGCAGGATAGATTGAAGAAAGGAGAATAATATGTAACTTTCGAGAGAAAGGATAAAGTACATTTGTATTTATAATTGTTGTGAAAAACATCAAAGTCATTTCTTTATATTTTTCTTTTCTATTTTCAACTTTTCTTGCACTTCTTGCTTTTTCTTTTTTCTTTACATTGCCTTGTATTAGTTTTATCTTGTTGTTTAAATATTTTAATGAAAATTGTACAAAAAAAGTGAACAAAAATATAACTTTCATCCATAACATGACTGTTATAAACTGTGGCTGTGACTAAGTGGTGATAAAAGAAGTCTATTATTTAATTATAGTTTCTATTGTACATTTGCTGTGTAACCTTAGGGTGTCACTCACTCTCTGTGTAAAGGAATTTAGAGCTAAAGTTGGGCAGGGGAAGGAATGGGCAAGCTATTAGGGGAAGAAAGGGGGAATGAATTCTTAAGGCAGAAAAGAAGAGGAAAGTGTGAGAAATTCAAAATAAACCCACAAGATCATGTAGAACACTCTTTTTCAACCTTGGCAACTTTAAGTTATCTGGACTTCAGTTCCAAGAATTCATTAACCAGACATGTTGTTGAATTCCAGGAGTTGAAGTCTAAACATCTTAAAGTTGTCAAGATTGAGAAACACGGGGGTAGAGAGAAATAATGATAGGTTTCAAGATTCTCTTATTCTATTTTACTACAATACATTTGCTATGTAACCTTAGGGTGTCACTCACTCTCTGTGTAAAGAAATTTAAAGCTAAAGTTGGGAAGGGGAAGGAATAGGCAAGCTATTAGGGGAAGAAAGGGGGAATGAATTTTTAAGGCAGAAAAGAAGAGGAAAGTGCAAGAAATTCAAAATAAACCCAGCTGAATTTTGTTTGCCACAAGATCACGTAGAACACTTTTAAGATATCTGGACTTCAGTTCCAAGGATTCACTAACCAGACATGTGGTTGAATTCCAGGAGTTGAAGTCAAAACATCTGAAAATTGCCAAGATTGAGAAACACAGGGGTAGAGAGAAATAATGATAGTTTCAAGATTCTGTTATTCTATTTTACTACAATAAAGAGCATCTCTGGAAGTTTGAACATGCCTTTTTAAAAATTAGACTAACTCAAAGAGTTGCTAGTCTTGTAACTTTAATGCAACATAAAGTATAGTGGCATTTACAATGTGAAGATAGTAAGTGTGGTCTGTCTGTCAGGATTGAACTTTCCAAGTTGTTAAGTGAAGCCTGTTTTCCCCATTGAGTTTGCTTGTTGAAAGCCAGCTGGGAAAGACATAAACGGCAATCACATGACCCCGGGATGCTGCAACCATCATAAATACATGCTGATTGCCAAGTGCTTGAATTTTGATCATGTGACTGTGAGGATGCTGTGGTGGTCATAAGTGTGAGGACCAGTCATAAATCACTCTTTTCAGCGACCTTCTAACTTTGAACAGTCATTAAATGAATGGTTATAAATCAAGGATTATCTGTACTTAAAACTTGCAAAAATAAATATATGGTGTATTACCCAGAATACTGGTGGGTCCAGGTTTTCTTCCTTCCATATCTTTCATGCCCTCTACATAGCATCTTGCCAACTCCTGGAACAAGGGCTCCCCAGTCTTCCCTATGCAAAAAAGATGGGAAACACAAGAGAACCATTTTTATCTTTAAATCTGAGACTCAGCCGAGGACTTCTTTTGATGCAGTTTATCACCAATAGAAGCTAAATCAAAATTCCTATATGCAGGGATCTTCTGAAGGATCCCTTTTCCTGTAATATTTCTCTTGTTGATTGTAGATGCTGATTGTAGAAGTAAAATTTGTAGGGCAACCAAACTGTACTGCATCCAATTGGGAAAGGTTGTTGAGAAAAACATTTGTGTTATCAGTGCTAAGAATATGAGCCTTCATACCTCAGCACCATCTTGAATCACCCACCTCAAGAGCGTGAATACCCTAAAATAATGTGAGCTACCCAGAGACACAAAGGCAGCTATACAAAACTGAATAAAGAACTAAAAAAAATGAAATATTGTAATCCCAAAATCTAAACTCGGAAGGCTTATAGCACTAGTTGCAAGCCAGGATCCTAGGAATGTCTGTTTAGGCCCTATCACACAGATACTCCAATTCATCTCAGGTAGCTACTGTTCCTATTGACTTCTATTTCGTCCATTTTGACTAATTGGTAACAGTACAGGAGTAGTCTGCCACTATTATCTTCTGACTTCTAGTCATCTAGGTCAGTGGTCACCAACCTTTGCAGCTTGGTAGCCCAGCTTGGGGGGGAAAGGGGGAACTGGACTTTATGAGTGGTGGGGTGGTACGCATGTGCACCCACTCAGGGGTGGGTTCTACTTACTTTTACTACCTATTCGCAACGGGGTTGCACATGCGCAGAACCTTCCTGATGATGTCAGGGTCGGTGGGCGGAGCCTCCCACCGGTTTTACTACAGATTCTTAAGAACCGGTCCAAACCAGGGGCAACTCACCACTGGCTCAGCTTGACTTGCATGAGCAGTGGGCTAGTGCATAGGCGCATACGCACACAGCTTGACTGCAAGTCGAGCTGCACGCACACACTTGTGTCTGCTGGCTTACGTCCTGCTTGCAAATAGGCCTCAGCCCAGCAGTGGGCTGCAGCCCAGGGATTGGGTACCCCTGATCTAGTCAGTGTTTTTCAACCTCAGCAACTTTAAGAAGGGTGGCTGGGAATTGAAGTCCATCCATGTCAAAGTAGCTGAGGTTAAGAAACACTAATCTAAACTATAACCCTGATATTTCCTGCTGTTTATCCAGCTGAGAACTAACCAGCTTGGATCCTGCTTTGTTTTTTCAATGTCAGCCAAGGAATTAAAATGGTGATCTGTTGCCACTGCTGATTAAAAACCTGGAATTGCTACTATCGGATAAGTCCTGCAGGGCCCTCTAAGATAGGAGACAGATGCACCTGGGAACATTTTACCAAGAGTACTTAATAAACCACCATCTCTTATAAAGCACCACGAGAGAAGTATTATTTGCGGGTGGGGAGGGGACCAAAATTTGCAAAATAAGACTACAAGGCTTCTCATCGCTTCCAACTACTCACCTGTGGCAAGGGCCTCAGCAGTCGCCAGGTGCAGCACAGTGTCATCACTGACTGGCCAATCAGGAAGAGCTACACAGATCTTTCCAAGTCCCCCCATTTCCTGGAGCTCTTGGTGGATCTGGGGCCCCGAAGTACAGTATTCCCAGCGCTGGTTGCGATATCCAAGGGCATCACCAGCTCCAGAAAGCACCATGGCTGCACGATAGGCTTCTTGAGAGGGAGTACGGTAGCTACAGGAAAGAATATATTACAAAAGGCAGCACCCAAATACACAAATTGAATGTTTTGCATGTGTTGGAAAATATTGAAATGTATTTAAAGATATCCTTCTGAAATCTGCAACTTGTATTAATTCATTAGGATCTATTTGCTGAAGTTGCATATCCCATCCTGTTTCCCCAATTAAACTGGCCAGTCCTTAGGAAGGTACAGATTTAGTGGCATTAGTATTTTGAAACCAGCTTGTCATGATTGCACCAGGGTTAACCTGAAATTTGCATGCACAAAATAAATATTATGATTTACACAAAATAATAATTTTCACAAAATAAAAATTATAATTTACATTAAAAGGACTCTACATTGTCATCTCAGTGGCACTTCGTCAGGCTGACATTTTATTAGCAGTTACAGATCAGAGTAATAAAAATGAAAAAGTTGCTATATACAAGGAAGCTCAGACATGAAGTGTGCTATTTCTCTGAGGAATACAGGTAGTTCTTGACATACAACCACAACTGGGACCAGCATTTCCATTGCTAAGCAAGGCAGTTGTTAAATGAATTGCATTCAATTTTATAAAAAATGTTCTGCCATGGTTTAGTGAATCACAGCACTTGTTAGAATCACAGCACCCCATTAGAATCACTTGTTAGAATCACAGCACCCCATTGACTTGCTTGGGAGAAGCCATCAAGAAAGGATCACAAATAGTGATCATATGACCCTAGGATGGTGCAACCATTGTGAATACATACTAGTTGCCAAAATCCAAATTTTGATCACATGATTGTAGGATTGCTGTGAAAGTTGTAAGTGTAAAAACAGGTTGTAAGTCACCTTTTTCGCTACCATTGTAAATTTGAACAGTCGCTAAACAAATGGCTCAAGGGCTCAAATGGCTACCTGTAGTAACTTTCCAGTAAGAATCTAACTAGCTAATGTTATGGTTGATCTCTGAAAGCTGCATAAAAACACCCTCCAAATCAAGATCCTGTAACAGCAAAACCACACTGTGGTACTTCTGCCAAAGGGTGCATCCATCAAACAACTTGAGCAGACAAGCTCAATTTAAGGAAGATTTTAGAATAAATTTGAAATCTGGGAAGTTTGCAACTGCGATCCTATGGAAACTTACAAAAGAGAAAGCCCACTGAAGAGCGTGGAGTTTAAAAAGAGCTCCATTCTACTGACGTACAGCGCCGCTTTCAAAGACTTAATATGGCTGATATTGTGATGCCGCTGTATTACATCTATTACGGTAGCAAGTTCCCTAAGCAAGAATGCTACCTGCTGGAGAAAGCGATCTGAAGCTAGTGATATTGCTGCGGTCTGAGCCGCGATATTAGCCTTTAGCGGATTCTCACGCCCTTTCTCCTAATACACCCGCGGAAGAACAGCGTTGCAAAAAAAAAAGTAAGGAAACGGAAGCAAATCAGAAGGTAAAAAGGAGGATCTGGTGGACGACTTGCTCTTAAAGCAACTGCCCTGCAAATGACTTAAGAAAAGCCACAGGAATCGAATACATTTGCATGTTTATAGAATTCTTTATTGGCCAAGTGTGAATGGACACACAAGGAATTTGTCTCCAGTGCATAAGCTCTCACTGTGCATAACAAGCAACAAGTGATAAATAATTATCATAATCATAAAACACAATCATCATAAATCATAAGATACAACGCAGTGATTGTTATAGGATACTAAATAAGCAATTATCAACATAAATCAATGATTATTGATTTATTATTGATTGATGATTATTGATTATTAACAGGCGAAGTAGAGGAGGTGCGAGCAACCGCTTACGAGCCATCCATGACTGCGCGGAGAGGAGTGGGGGCGACCGCTCCGTCTTCGTCCTCCGACTTTGAAAAACAATTCGCCAGGCGACGGGTTGGTTCTAACCTCTCCACTCGTCCAATTGGAGGACTTCAAACAGAAAGAGTCTACAAATCCTTCTTCCCCCCCACCTCCGCAACTGTGTTGGGCCTGCCCGCCCCGCTCTTTGTCCTCTGGCAGCGCTTTGCTGAGATTTCATGCTGCTGCCCAGAAAGTTTTTCTGTTTATAACTCCATTGATTTTCGCATCATGTAAGGTGGACATGCGGAGAAGAGCCTCGGGGGGTCGGTTTCCTAACAGATCTCTAGGGATTTCTAGATTCCGCAGGCTGGTTGCAAAGGAAAGAGGGGCTAGATCGGTATTCCTCAAACTCAGCACCTTTAAAGTACAGGTAGCTCTTGACTTACAACAGTTCATTAGGGACCGTTCAAAGTTACAATGGCAGTTAAAAAAAGTGACTTATGACCATTGTTGACACTGGCAACTGTTGTGGCATCCCCTTGATTACTTGATCAAAATCCGGACACTTGGCAACTGGCTTGTATTTTTGACGGTTGCAGTGTCCCAGGGTGATATGGTTGCCATTTGAGACCCTCTAACAAGCAAAGTCAGTGGGGAAGCCAGATTCACTTAACAGTGTTACTAATTTAACTACTACACTGAACTCTGGCAAGAAAGGTGGTAAGGTGGGGCAAAACTCACTTAGCAACATATTTTGGGCTCAATTCCAGTCTAAGTCAGGAGTCTGCAACCTTAAACACTCAAAGAGCCATTTGGACCAGTTTCCCACAGAAAAGAAAACACCGGGAGCCACAAAACCCTTCCTGTGCCTGACTATTTCTTGAGCGGCCACAAAACTAGCATATGTAGTTGAATTAAGTATTCTGTTTTCTTCTGAAACTTTTCTTTTCTTGGATTTATCCATGGTTGGCCTACTGGGAGTTGAAAAGCTCAATAAATCGCATGCTGGCAAGTATTGCACATTGGCGGTTGTGACCCATATTTTGAGTGACAGGGAGCTGCAGCAGAGGGGTGAAAGAGCCACATGCAGCTCCAGAGCTGCAGGTTGCTGATCCCTGGTCTAAATTGAGGACTACCTATATGTGGATTTAAGCTTCTAGAATTCTCCAGGCATTATGCTGGCTGGGGAATTCTGGGAGTTGAAGTCCACACATCTTAAAGTGGCTGAGGTTGAGGTACACTGGCTTTAGATCACCAGGGAGGGGTGGTGGGTATTTAGATTGTGCTTCTTGGAACTGCAGAGTGCAGAAAGAATTTGGTGGAACTGTGGGATAATTCTTTTCAATGCAGCTGGTTTTCTATCACTAGAGCTTTGCCTCTTGATCAGGTGTTTGGGACTCTCTTTTTTGTAATTAACAGGTCTTGTGGCCTGAAAATGTTCGAAAATTCCTAGTCTACATTGCTCATCCCTCTTCCTCGTGGGTCTGTATTGGGGAGGAAAAACGAATAATCTTAATTTATGGCATGCCAGCTCCTATATATGCGATTTAGCAGTTGGATTCCAGCTGATTATACATACACAAAGTAGGGCCAGGTAGGGCAATTATTGTACTTGGAGGAAAGGCTACACAAAAAAAATCTTAACTCTGCCACACTAGTATTTTTCAACCTTGGCAACTTTTAAGATGTCTGGACTTCAACTCCCAGAATTTTCTAGTCAACATGATGGCTAGGGAATTCTGGGAGTTGGTCCACATGGCTTATATTTGCCAACTTGGGAAACATTGGGTTAAACCTAAGTAGATAAAACATCCCGGGGAAAAAAAAATAATGGCCAACCTTGTACTGCTTCAAAGGAGTTTCATTTTCACAACTTTAAACTGCCTTTTGGTTGGTTAGGTCAGCCAGACCTCCAGCGTGGGTTTCTGCAGCATGCTTGCTAACGGCTGCCATAGAAACAGGGAGGGGGAGTGTGGCCATTTGGGATGGGGAAGCAAGCTAGTGTGTAAAAATCCCATAAGAACTGGAAAGGAGGTTTGTACTCATGAATTATGGCGATGCTGAGTGGAGTTGTATATACTTCCTCAAGGTCAACTGTCAGATGCGAAAAATATCTGAAGAGCTTTGCCATAACATCATACTGGATGTTGATTGGACTCTCAGTGCTGGGCCCTGGAGGGAGATATTTGGGGTGACTTTCAATGTGTAACCTTCATGCGTTTTGAATCAGATCTTGCTTTGC
Source organism: Arizona elegans (assembly GCA_022577455.1). Taxonomy (NCBI): domain Eukaryota; kingdom Metazoa; phylum Chordata; class Lepidosauria; order Squamata; family Colubridae; genus Arizona; species Arizona elegans. The sequence goes on from JAKOOJ010000004.1 coordinate 128,256,571, forward strand.
TCTCACTTTTATCATTTCAAACTTAGTAAAAAAATACCTCTTTTCTAATGTAGTGGAGCTGGGGGTTTTCTTTCTTGAGCTTTGAACTGAGGAAGGCCTCACACCTAGTCTATTCACTCTATTCTTAACATAGAGATCCACTGGAAACAATACATTAAGTCATAATATGTTATTTTGTTTTAGTGTTGCATGTTGCCCAAATCCAGCCATTGTGATTTGCAAACCATAATTTATGGTTTAGCATCATGCAACCAGGGGTGGGCTGCTGGGAGTTTGCAGGGGTTCAGGAGAACCTCTAGCTAAGATTCTGTGCAGTTCAGAGAACCCCCAAATCACATTCTTGGCTGGCCCTGCCCACCCTGCCCCGCCCCTCGCAGGAGTCTCCACGCGGCCTGTTTTGGATGCAGGTAAGTGCAGGGAGTGTGCGGAGACTCAGGGAGGGGAAAAAATGGGCCTACTGGAAGTTTGGGAAGGCCGGAAACGAGTGTATTTCCGGCCTTCAGAGGGCCTCTGGAGCCTGGGGAGGCCGTTTTCGCCTTTCTGGAGGCTCAAGGAAAGTATCCAAAGCCCAGGGAGGGCAAAACACCCCCCCCCCCGCGGCCGTGATGCAGGAGGCCAACTAGGCCATGCTCACCATGGCCATGCTTACCAAGCTACTGGGCAGAGAACCCCTTGCTAAAATTTTTGAAGCCCACCCCTGCGTGCAACCTAGCCAGTTGCGACTTATAGAATATAGTATTCAGTCACAGAAAGAATTGGCTGGTTCCAAATTCCACCCATTTAGCCAGCCTGTTTAACAATGGTTTATTGAACCAGTCAAAATGGCACATTTCACTCAATGCTCCAACTTAAAAAATTACAGACCAGTGATGGGTTTCAACCGATGTAACAACTGGTTCGCTTTGCATGAGTTTAGCTTTGCTCGGCACAAGCACATTGCATTTCAGAACAGCTCAGGTAAGGCAATCTGCTCTGCTGCACCTATCAGCTGGGCTAAAAACAAATGAATATAGGTAGATATAGCGCAGGTGTGAGCAGGAGGGCCCAGCTGATGGCCAGAGCGAACCGGTACGTTCTCAGCTCACCATCGGAGCTACCGGCTTGCCTGAACTGATAGAAACCCACCACTGTTGCAGACTACATTTGACAAAGTGTGTTGACTTATCTGAGCTTAAACACTATTAAGATTTACAGTAAGCGGGTTGGGTACAATTTTGTAGGAAATCTCTTCTGCCTTAGCACATAATTGTTTCTCAGTCTTTAAATCCAGCATTGATCATAATTTGTTCTCTCTAGAATGTTAGAGTTGTTTGTTTTCCATCCTAAGAATTCTGCCCTGAAATTTGACGTATAATAGGAAAAAAGGCTTGCTCTCTGATAAGAGGTCATTTATCTCTTGTTACTGAGCAGCAGCTGTGTTTCACCATTTGATGCCTTATAAATGCTTTGGGCTATAATTGCTATATTGGACTAGCTAGTACCACAATAAAAAGAATTGTAGCCCCAAAACATTCGAGATACAACCTCAGTATAATGCAAATGATGTTTTCTGCCTTATGAATTGTCGCATCGTGTTAAAAGGACAACTGGTGGGCAGCACCCAGGGGTGAAATCCAATTTTTTCCCCTACTGGTTCTGTGGGCGTGGCTTGATGGGCATGACAGAGGAAGGATATTGCAAAATCTCCATTCCCTCCCCATTCTGGGGCCAGCCAGAGGTGTATTTGCCAGTTCTCTGAACTACTCAAAATTTCCGCTACCGGTTCTCTAGAACCTGCTGGATTTCACTCCTGGAAGCACTCCATATTCATCCCCGTTGACCAATATTCCAGGAAATCACCTGCTTCAAATACAATCAACTTCTTTCTCCCATCACAGTTCAAACCCCTGAGAACTCCTGTTAATAAGGGTGCTACTTCAGTCTCTCTAACACACGGATCTCCAAACCTGGCAACTTTTAAGACTTGTGGAAGTTGAAGTCCACAAGTCTTAAAAGTTGCCAAGTAGACCCCACCACCACCCCTGCTCTATACCAATGTAACTTTACGATGTTAAGCTGAGAACTCCTCAGCCAGCTTGTTGGCATGCAAATACATTCATCATAGCCAATATTTATCTACATAATTTAACCATTAAAAAAACTGGCTTAATATTGAAATGTATTAAAAATATCCTTCTGAAATAGTCCCCTTTTGAAGTTACACCACTCTAAAAAGGACAACTCAGTCCTTACACTTACAATATGTCTGTCACAGCATCCCCATGGTAATCTGATCAAAATTTGGATGCTTGGCAATCAGTTTTTGCAACGCTTGGAACATCTGGGGTAATGTGGTCATGATTTGTGACTTCCCAGCTGGTTTTCAACAAGGAAAATCAATGGGGGAAACTGGATTTACTTAATAACTGCAGGGATACATTGTGGTTAAAAAAAAGGTAATAACATTGGGCATGATTCCTTTAATAACAGCCTTGCTTAGCAACAGAACTTCTAGTCCCAATTATGGTCATAAATTAAGGATTTACTTCCTGAATGTGTGCAAACATTGTGAGACAGTTTTTAAAAAGCATGGCTATGCACATTCTAAATCCTAGTTTGGACTCCAAACTGGATTTCTGTACAGCTAATGATTTGTTAGCTACTGAAATCCTGTCACAGAACTATAATGGTGGCAAGTTTCCCTTTAATGGAATGGAGACAGGCAGATGAATGGCTTTGAATCCAGTCTAAGTATGAGGCGGTGTAAAAATAGTTAGGGCAAGGGCTGTTGGGAAACAGCATTAGAACATTTTGTGGGAATCTGCCTGGCAAGCGCCGAAGGTTTGCTCCAAGTTGTTTCAAACGCTTTTGACATTTGATCTAGTCTGTTCAGGACACTTGAACAGAGAGAGGTGAAAATAAATGTTCTGAATTATTCTCATAGTTGAATGCTATGGAGAACTCAAGAATTAATGCTGAGTGTTAAGACTAGAGATCTACTTTTTTATTACATTTATATGCCTCCCATCTCACTATCAAGTGACTCTTATTTAAAGGTAAGAGAAAATAGGAGCCACTTCTGCATTCCATCTTGAAAGGCCAAAGGTTGACGAATCAATTCACTGCTTAGTAAGGATTGGCAAAATCTACTGTTCCTCCTTTGGATCATGCTGATCTGGCTAATCTGGAGAGGCACTGGCGGATTTCCAAAAATAATGTATTAGTCACAAAACAACTTGATTGATTGATTTAGTCCAGAGAAGGAACAGAACTTTCTAGAAACCACTGGAGTATTCTGTTCCTTAATACAAGTAGTCCTTGACTTACAACCACAATTGAGCCCAAAATTTCTGATGCTAAGTGAGTTTATTTTTTAGTGAGTTTTGCCTCATTGTATGACCTTTCTTGCTACAATTATTAAGTGAATCAACTGCAGACGTTTAAGTTAGTAACAGAGTAGTTCAGAGAATTTGGCTTCCCCTCTGACTTTGCTTATCAGAAGGTCGCAAAAGGTGATCAGATAACCTCGGGACACTGCAACGGTCATAAATACAAGTCAGTTGCCAAATACCTGAATTTTGATCACATGGCTGCAACAATCATAAGTGTGAAAAACGGACATAAGTAACTTTTTTCAGTGCCATTGTAACTTTGAGCAGTCACTAAACAAAATATTGTATGTCAAGAACTACCTGTAGTTGGTTTTGCACTTATTTTAATGCTCACCGTTTCCCCTCCAGATGAACAATACAAGAGTGCAAACAGAGTCCTCTTCATAGAGCTATCATTGGTCCCAGAGTAACAAAAATCCTAACCCCCTTCAAAGGAACTTTGAAGAAATTGCTAATGCCCTCCTCTCCTTGTTTGTATTCTTGTTTTACAATATCACTGAACTTTCATGATGCCTCTACACAAAATGGCAGCAACTGGTGTTATCACTCCATTGACTGAGATCTACCCTTGGCCAGGATAGCGTAACTGGAAGCAAAACCTAGTTTTCCAGTAATGATTAATATAGTGCTTCTCCCTTTTACAGGATACAAATATAATAATTTTGGTCCTAGCAAGAAATAATACTGAATAATAATTTTAGATAGGCTAGTGCTCTAGTCGTTATAGGATTGGTCAAAAGAGGCTTTTTAAAATATAAAACCCAGCACTCCTCCTTCCCTTCCTCCCCTGATTTCCAGCTCTCTGACCAAGAATATGCAAGCTCACTTCCCTGATATATAGTACAAGTAGACCTCGACTTACAACTACCCGTATTTTTCGGAGTATAAGACGCATGTTTTCCCCCCAAAAAGGGTGAAAATCTGGGTGCATCTTATACTCTGAATGTAGCCCTGCCCAGCCTCTCAAACGGAGGTTTCAGAGGCTGAAAAAAGTCTCTGAAACGAAGCTTCAGAAAAAAAAGCCTCTGAAACGGAGGTTTCAGAGACTGAAAAAAAAGCAAGGCACAGCTCACAACCAACGAACCTGTTGCTAAAATTCACCTCTAGGAACAGCTGATTGGGGGTATTCCAAGAAGCTGATCCACCCGCCAATCAGCTTTTTTCTTATTTTTCTCCCCAAAGACTAAGGTGTGTCTTATACTCCAGTGCATTTTATAATCCAAAAAATATGGTATTTGTTTAGTGACCATTCAAAGTTACGTCAAGAAAAAAGTGACTTATGACTATTTTTCACATTTTTAATCACTGCAGCATCCCCATGGTCACGTGATCAAAAGTCAGATGCTTGGCAACTGATTTGTATTTATGATGGTTGCAGTGTCCCTGGGACCTTCTGGCAAGCAAAGTCAATGGGGAAGCCAGATTCACTTAATAACCATATCACTAACTTAACAATTTTAGTGATTCACTTAACAACTCCGGCAAGAAAGGTTGTAAAATGGGGCAAAACTCATAAACTGGCTTAGCAGCAGGAATTTGGGGCTCAGTTGTGGCCATACGTTGAGGACTTCCTATATAGTTTTGGCAAGTAGGTGACATAACTTCTGTGAATGCTGGAGTTTTCCACATCAATCTGTGAGAATGGAAAGGAACATGTTTTGCATTTTCGTTCCCCAGTTCTTCCTAGCTGAGCCTGATCTCTTTTCAGTATCTGGTTGCCATATCATCTTCAACACCACCAACTGATTTGAAGATGAGGACAATAAACTGCTAAAGGTCCACATACAGAAAATGTGCATTTCAATTGAATGTCATCTCCAACTGCAGTTTCCACCTAGGAAAGGCCTGTCTGGAGTCACAGTTTCTCAACTGGCCAAGAAACATAAAGCAAACGAACAAGACAGCTGTTAAGCCCTCCATGGAGCCCTAGAAATGAGGAACAAAGTCAAGAGGTCTCTTGTGCTGTTTTCCTGCAACAACTGGCATTGAGAGGAGAACCACTGCCTGTTTTTGTATCTCACAACTCATACAAACCCAGAAGTGGGAAATGATGGCCCCTTTTATGATTTGCAGACTTCAACTCCCAAAATTCCTGAACTAGCATGGCTGACTCAGGAATTCTGGGAGTTGGACCACAAGTCATAAAAGGGGCATCGTTGCCCAGCTCTGCTCTAATCTTCTTCATTAGCCAAATAAATCAGGGAATTAAGGGGAAGGACAAAAAAAGATGCCAGGGTCATTATCTCATGAAGTGGGGAGGGGGAAAAAGCAGCAAGAGTGCTGGAATGGAAGAAAGAATTGAGACATAATTTGAGGGAGCAAGAGAAGAGAAACTGCTAAATATGGAACTCCCAAGAATATAAATGGGAGTTTCCAATGGGCCACTTCACAAGGTCTTGTCAGCCTGGGGAACACTACAGTGGTGGATTGCTCCCAGTTCTGTCCGGTTCTATAGAACCGATAGTAAAACTGGCGGGAGGCTCCGCCCACCTGCCAACATCATCATGGGTGATCTGTGCATGCGGTCCCATTGCGAACCAGTAGTAAAGGTAAGTAGAACCCACCCCTGGAGCTCTACTGAATAACATGTGATGGTGACATACAAAATAGGTGACTGACTTACTGACTGGATTAATACACACAATTGTTGCATTTACATAATATGCTATGCCAAAGATATGGATTATATTATAGTTTATTATATTGACCTAATCTCTCAAAAGGCATTCTTTTGTTCATCTTGCACTTTATGCAAACCCTAGATCAACTTAGTTAAATTTTCCAGCTCTGCTGTTGAAAGGGGATCATAGCTCAGGAATTCATAACTTTACCTAAATCCAACTATATATACTTCTCCTTTCACTAATTCCATTGTCTGAAAAAGACATAGGTTCAATTTTTGAAGGTTGCAAAGATATGAAAATTGATGTTTAACTGTATGGTATGTCCTGCCCGGTATACAATTACTGGGCTATATGGACTATTATCCAGAGGGTGCAGCTATTTGCATATTTACAAATAAAGCAAACATATAATACATTGTATGTCTCATTGTCACATCTACATAATTAATAACACTACTGTCTCTCTGAGAAAAAAAAATGCACACAATACTTTTTTAATGGAACTAATGTTTAGGGCTTATTCTCCTGCATCATTTAATCCCAAGACTCATTTATTCAGTTGATCACGTTGATCAACTTGTTACCATCTAATAGACCAATAGATTAGATTAGAGAAAGATTTCTCTCCATTCCGTGGATCAATTATCTCTCAAATAGAAATGATGGTGAAATTCTTGGTTCTTTATTAGTCAACCAAACTTAAAAGCAAAATTGAATTGCTTTGGGAAAAGTCCATCGAAATACTGCTACTGATCATTGGGAGAAATTCTCAGGATGTGTCAGCCAAAGTGCAAGGGAGAAAAAAAAATAGGGTATGGCAAAATTGGAAGTTGTTCAGGAGAAGGTATCCTGTGTGGTGATCCATTCTTCCCAAAGATAAAATAGATCCACCAATGCAAAATTGAAATCCTCCTTTCAACCTAGAGGGAAGAAAAAAAAGGAAATGATACTTTAGATTGGATACAACAGGATTTTGCAGCCTTTTCAGCAACAGACACCATCATGGGCTTTAAAAGAATGACCAAATTTTAGAAATTACAGTCATTTTTAGTTTATTTTTTAAAACACTGAGGTCAACATGCATAACCTAGTAGTGTCACAAGCACCTCCACTGAGCAGTTTATTCATATTCAATAGTGTAGCATTTCTCTCATTATTACAAATATAGTAGAAATTAATTAATTAATTAATTCATTCATTCATTCATTCATTATTAAATTTAAATACTGCCCAGCTTGCTGCTTTGCTAACTCTAGGCTGCTTTGTTTAAAAAATAATACTCTTGCTCAGCTCTACTTCTGTTAACTATTCAGACACATTCATAGTATTTTCTTAGTGACTTCCAAGGTATTTTTCTTATGACCACAATTTTGGGATGGTGTTTATCAACCAATCATGATTAGCTTTTTCAAGATCAGCCAAATTGGTTTGATATTGCTGCAACAAAGGCAATGCTGGGATTAATACCATTATTTGCTATCACAGTTCAAGTCTTATTTACTCCAATCCCCTTCCCAGGGTCTAGATACCTCAAAGTCCAAAACAGACATTCTCATAGTCTGGAACATCATCTTCACTTTCTCGATCACTAGTGCCAACTGCCGGAACATGAGAAACAATGAAGCATGTTAAAAGTGTGTACATGTCTACGCATATATTTTTAATAGCTCTTGGGGGATAACTGGTTAATGAGAGACTAAACCAGAAGTCAATAACTCCTGGCCCAAGACAACAAGTGGCCTTCCAAGTCATTTACTTCTGCCTGTCACAGTGACTTATTACTTTCTCCTGACTTACTGTTGCAAACAACAAAAAACCCATTTATATACTGTGTTTCCTCGAAAATAAGGCCCTGTCTTATATTTTTTTGAACCCTGAAATAAGCACTTGGCCTTATTGGGTTTATTATCAGGGGAATGTCTTATTTTGGGGAAAACAGGGTAGAGTTGACTCTAGCATAGAAAGCTCTGAGAAAACTCTACTATTATGGCTGTGGAAGTCTAGCCATCCCAAAAATCAATAGCAGCTGCCATGTAACTCAAAAGGGGACTTACAAATAAGGTAGGACTTTTATTTTCCTTCTCTAGTGCCTATAGCTGTTTCGAAAGAGCTTGGAGGAGAAGGTTCATGGGATACTGTTCATTTGCCTGGATAAGAATAAGACACCCTCTCCAACCCACCATTCAGTATGGCATGCAATTTTGGAGCTAAAAAGCCTGGTTTTTTACCAATAGGCCAAAGGAATTAAATGCATTGCTGAGAATAAGGACTTCTTCCCTTCCCCATCCTCTCACCTTCCCTCACTCACCAAAACAAGGATCTAGTACGATCGGTTCCGGCTCTAGTACGTTCACATATTCACCTTTGCAGGAGAAAGGAAAAATGAAAAAGGGTGACATTAAATCCCATATCAATGTCAGTAGAGGATAACAGCCTTCCCCAGTGTAGGTCCTAACCAACATGGTTTGCTGAAAAAGAATAAATCTTGCAGGCAAAACAGCTATGGCCCATTTGATAACATTTATTTATTCGTATTTCTATGCCGTTCACTCTCTGAGGACTCTGGGCAGCTTACACCAAAGACAGTATACTAAATAGCATATTGCCCCCTAACAATCTGGGTCCTCATTTTACCCACCTTGGAAGGATGGAAGGCTGAGTCAACCTTGAGCTGGTGAGATTTGGTCCGCTGATCTGCTGAACTAGCCAGCTGAAGTAGCTGCAGTACTGCACTCTAACCACTGTGCCGCCTTGGCTCTTTTGCTTTCTTTTCCCTTTTAGTAGCTGCTACTGCCCTACATCTATGTGATTAGAAAGGCTTGGGTGGGGAACCAAGGAATCAATCAAGAGGTACACAAAAATACTTTTCCAGCGGTGACTGGAATCATGCATTCAGGCTGAATCAGGGTTTATTTCAATTGTGGGTTATTTAATAAACCGCTACTGGCTAGGTTCAGCCAACATAATAATAAATTCACAGTTTAGTGCCTAGAAATTATGATAATTATAACTTAAAATATCTGGGAAGTAGATGATAGGGCAAAACTTAGGAACTGCTTTCCCTATGAAATTCACTCTATCTCTATTTAAATTGATATTTCTATGAGATTTCTGTGAGATTCACCATAATATTTCAAAATGTGCATTTTTATATATAAATGAATCCTTGCAATGTAACATGGGTCTTATTTTCCTTTGTTCTTGTTCATTAATGTTTACAGTGAGAGAGCTTTTTCTATAGTGGTATCCCACATATGGAATTCTGTTCTTTAGAAGTCCAATTGGGTTGATATTCACATCAATTTGGCATCAGGCAAAGATCGAGTTTTCCAAGGTTTTTTATTGGGTTTTTTATTTATTTATTTTTTACTCCAGATGAGCGCCTTTTTGCTGCCTACCTTGTATGGTGTATTCATTTTGCATTTTATTTATAAATGACTATATTTATTCTCTGGTGTTTTTTTTTTTCAAATTGAATATTTTAATGTATTTTCTTATAAAATGCCTGAAGGCTTCAGCTACTGTGAGGTTTATAAGTCTTGATTCAAGACTTAAATAAAATAAAATAAATAAATAAAATAAATAAAAACAAAATTCCCTTCCAATATATCTGGAAAAAGGAGTCTTGTAGAACAATTTTTAAAGCTATAGGCTAATATTATTTGCTCATTCATAGATGAGAACACCATTATAACTTACTTTGTTCCACTATGTGTCAACCAGACCATCTTCTAAACTCAACTCCACCATTATATGTTTTTTTCTTGCTAGTCCTGCCCCTCCTATCTGTCCATGTCTTCCACTTACCGAGTGAATGCCGTTGAGACTCAGGCACATTTTCATATTGGTCCATTATGGACTCTACAGGAAAAAAAAAATTAGATGAAGGAAAGCATGTTTAAAAGGGATAAAGCAATACATACTACTCAGGATTGTTGACAATTAAATTAAGATAATGAATTAATATAGTCATTACAAAACGAATTATCTTTTTTCAGAAAACCAAAGTTTTAAACACATTAAGTAGTGCAATCTGTGCCCAATCTCACGACTTTTTTTGCAGCAATTGTAAAGCAAACTCAATGGGTTTTATTTTGTTGTTGTTGGAAATGGGAAATAAACATTGGAAAACCAGCAAAAAAACCCCGATCAAAATCACAATCTTGTGATGACAGCACACTGCAAAGAACTGTAGAGATGAGCTAAGTGCCAAGCATCCAAAATACGATCACGTGACTATGGGGAATGTGTGTGACTATTTTAAAAAAACCATCATCATACAACATGGATTGAATATATGCATATTTGGGTTTTCTTCTTCAACTTCCTTTTCTTCTAAGGATTCCCTTCCTTTTTTTTCTCCCTTAGTTCTTCTTAAATCTTGCTGGGTTTGGAGATTCCTCTCTTTCCAATTCTGATGTCATGTGAATCAAGAAACCATGTGAGAGTAGCATGAGAAACCCAAAGGCAAAGAAAGGCAACTTAATCCAACAACACTAAAGAGCTATGACAAGGAGGAACAAAAAGAATCCTCCTAGTTGCCAATTTACCGGACGAGGCATGATCTTTGTTCCTCTGTTCTGTGATTGGAACATCAGGCAGCACCACTCTGTGGAAGGCAAGAAAAACCCAGTAAGAGCAGAATGAACAAGTGAATCAATATTGCTAGTCCTTGCCCACAACTGCTTTCATTAGCAGTTAATAAATTGGGATTGGTCTCTATTTCTACTGCTCATTCTTTCCTTTTTATATTACCTCTCTTAAATTGCTAATAAATAGTTATTAAACTGGCAGGAATGCTATCAATGGGGGGAAAAATCCAGGAAACAGAACTCTCAAGTATGGAACCAAGAAATTCTATAAATTTCTAGTTCATCCCACATATCTACAATCCACAATTTTTAATACAACTCCTAAATTATATTCTTATATTAAACAATATTTTTAGCCTCTGTGTTGTAAAACATCTAAACTGTTCAGATGATGACAAAGAAAACAACTGTATATTAAATTTCAGAATTACATGCACACACACATACACACACACAAATACACACATAAGGAAGAATGGGAAGGGGAAACCATACAGTAGGTTTCACACAAAGTATGTGTCATTTCTTCACCCAGATGCCTAAAACATACAACGGTAGCATCTTCCAGGTCAGGGAGAGCATTTCAAAGGAGAACCATCACAATACAACTACAAATACTATACAGGTAGTCCTCAACTTACGATCACAATTGAGCCTGACATTTCTGTTATTAAGTGGGACAGTTTTTAAGTGAGTTTTGCCCCATTTTACGATCTTCCTTGCCACAGTTGTTAAGTGAATCCCTGCAGTTAAGTTAGCAACATGGTTGTTAAGTGAATCTGGCTTCCCCATTGACTTTGCTTATCAGCACCTTACAAAAGCTGATCACATGACCCCAGGACACTGCAACTATCACAAATAGGAGTCAATTGCAAAGCATCTGAATTTTGATCACACGACCATGTGGATGCTACAATGGTCATAAGTATGAAAAACAGTCGTGGTCACTTTTCTTAGTGCTGTTGTAACTTCAAATGCTCATTAAACAAACTATTGTGAAGTTGGAGACTATCTATAACTGTAGTTACATTCCCTGGCTATTCTCTGTGCAAACTGGGTATGACAGAAGACTAAATGATTTGGAGCCTAAAAGTAGCAATATATTGACTGAAACAAGCTTTTCCCCTGACTCCTATCCTTCCTAAAGACTTACATGTATCCAGGAATATAATTTTCATCATCATCTGTGGGGCAAGGTAATTCTGGGAAGACAAAGTCCAAAAAGATTAGATGTTCTTCTTTAGATATAAATGAGTTCTACCTTCACTTCTCACCTTGAAAACACAACCCAACTGAGTCTATGAAGAAGCTCCCAGAATACGGAGAAGGGCCATGTACACAGGTTCAGATCAAAAAGGTTCAAGAACATGCTGCATATTCCAGGCAAAGATTGTGAGAAGGGGAAGAGAAAAGGAATATTTATAGTATTATGCGGCTACTTACGTTCATTTTCATAACTGGGAACACTTTCTGAAAAGAGACAATGTTTGTAAGGGAGATTAGGTAGTCAGAATGCCTTACAGCAGATTCTCAAAGGTACATTCTGAACTGTATCCTTGTATCTGTTTCACTTTTCCCCCCTCAAAAGGCTGTTTATTCCAACAGGGTTTATAGTCCTAGAGCAGCTACAACATGTGTAGGCTCCCATTTTCTTCTACACATATGGAAGTTCAATTATTGTGTGTAAATGCACACATAAATATACGAGTTTTCACAACTTACCATTATCTTCAATTTTGATGAATGCAGGTGCCTGACTACCAAAGCTATATGCAGAGCCTGTGCTGCAAACCGGAAGAGGAAGAAAGTGATTAATACATGTGAAAATATCTGAAAAACATGATCTAATACGGGAATGGGATGCCCTTTTTTTTCTTAACTTTTTATTTTTAGCCATTTCTTTCATCTGCCAAGAATCTCTTAGTAAATAAGAAAGATGTTGTGATATCACTAGTGGGAGGTGATGTGGCTTTTTTTTTTTTTTGCTATTAACTGTGAGGAAAGTTATTTAAAACTCTTAAGACTGTTGTATATCCACTATAACTCTTTTTTTTCTAAGAAGGAAACTCTCACACTTCCATAATGCAGGGATTTGCTACTCAAATTCAAAGCAGAATCTTTGATGACAAGAAAAGGTATTGGGACATGTGCATTCTAGATTCCCATTCCTGATCTAGCCTCTTCACTTTCAACATAAAGCTTGTATGAGTTTCCCATCCACTTCCCCAAGAATTCCCACTTACAAACCCTCACATCAGTACATCCAACATGATAAAGGAACCCATCAATATTTCCTAATAGGGCAATCCCTCACTATTCTGGCAAGATAGCAGATGTAGCCCATAGAAGAGTCTAGGACAACTCACCAGAGTCAACTCATCATGGCCATCTTGTTTCAGCCAATCCGGCATGGCCATCCTGCCATGGCCATCTCATTGGAGCCAACCCGAGGTGGCCATATTGCCATGGCCATCTCATTGTGGGACTACTCATCATGAGACAATCTGTGTGTAATAACTCAACATGATGTTATCTGCCAGTTTTTCTTCTACATTATTTCCATTTTTGTCAATGGAAATAATGTCAAAGAAACAATGGTGGATAACATTTATTGTGTTGTTATCCCACGTGGAATCGTCCCACAGCGATGTGTTCTACAGCAAATTGGCTGCAAGTTATCCCATGGCAAATTGGCTGCAAAAAAAAATGGCCATGGTGAGTTGGCCCATTCTGCCCACAGGAAGCCTTAGGCCTATATTACTGTTTCCCCATGGAAAAGCAGCTAGAGAGGGACTTAGAGGAATAAGAAACAGCAGACAAAGTGACAAAGCATTTGCTATCTAAAGCAAATCAGATGGACAGTCTCCTTGCATTAAATAAAAATATGCCCACATTAACAACTGAATCGAATTGCAGCTCAGAAACAGGACAGCTTTCTACAATGCAGCTACATAAAGCTAAGGAGTTTAGGAGGGCATGCAGCAAGTGACTAAAGACACAAAGCTGTACCTTTTAGTGTTTTGCTGCTGCTGTCCTTCACCTCCCAGCATCCTTCATCTTAAGAAGATGTTTTATAATACCCGTAACCATTGGTGGGTTTCAATTTTTTTTTACTACTGGTGGCTTGGTGGGTGTGGCTTGGTGGACGTGGCAGGGGAAGGATATTATAAAATCTCCATTCCCACCCCATACCAGGGGAAGGATATTGTAAAATCTCCATTCCCACCCCATACCAGGGGAAGGATACTGTGAAATCTCCATTCCCTCTCCAATCCAGGGGAAAGTTACTGCAAAATCCCCATTTCCTCCCGATCAACTGGGACTTGGGAGGCAGAGAATAGATAGGAATGGGGCCAGTCAGAATTTTTAGTACTGGTTCTCCGAACTACTCAAAATTTCTGCTACCGGTTCTCCAGAACTGGTCAGAAGCTGCTGAAACCCACCTCTGCCCATAACATAGAACAGTGGGAAGGAAAGCAGCTCACCTTTGCAAATCTGGCTGGGACTGGATGGCAGACCAAGGTGGCGCTGCAAACAGAGATAGGAGATGTGGGTGGGGGGAGAGAAACAATCTCAGATAAGACTGGGCAGAACCTAGATTCTTCTTTTATTTTCTGTGTCTCAAAGCAACAGCCAGCATGAGGGAATGGCTGGCTAGCCAAGTTTAAACCATATTTTTAAAAGCTACACATGTAAAGGAGAGAGTGTTGTTGTATGTCACCATTCATTCATTCAAATTTGCTGTAGTTGTCCAATTGTTTTCTTTGAGGAAAAGTAGGAGTTAACCTGAAACAAGGGCACTTTCAAATTTTAAGAATATGGGCTTATTTACAAAATGTTACCAGGAACTCAGCTTTTTCTTCAACATATCAACACACTATTTCTTTCATCTTTTTATCCTTAATAGATATTTTTCTAACAAGATATTTAAAAAACAATAATATTTAACTGCATACACTGATAGAGAGCGATAGAAATATTTTTCTCCAACTATTCTTGGTTTAGGGCAAGGAGATATGATCTCAGGCCATCCCCCAATGAGCCAGACCACTAACGGTAAAATAACATAGTAGTTAACCATTTGCTGCCTTCTCTTCCAGCTGAAAATGGCCTCAGCTAGCCATCTCATTCTGCATGACACAATTCACCCAATGGTAGGACTGGCCACAAGATCCAAACTTAAAGCTACACCGAATATTGTTCACTGACATTACAAATCTTAGTCCATCTTGATCTAAGCCAGTCTTTTTTTTTTTAAAGAAAAAAAATCCTGTGATAAGCATAAACAGGTTTGTATAAATGTACATAATCCCATGTGCTAAAAGAAAACAGATGAACCACACAATGTAATATTAAATGTTGGACTTCTTGAACTTCTGAGAAACAGTTTGTCCAAGTTAAAACCAGTTCAAACACCTTCAACCCTTTCAAATACTATACCATGTTAATAAGTTATAGCCTTCAGCATCAAATGCCACTTTCGTGACATAGGTGGCCTCTTTTTTTTTTTTTAATTTGATTTATATGCCACCCTTCTCCGAAGACTCAGGGCGGCTTACAATGCGTTAAGCAATAGCCTTCATACTTTTGTATATTTTTTACAAAGTCAGCTTATTGTCCCCACAAACTGGGTCCTCATTTCACCTACCTTAGAAAGGATGGAAGGCTGAGTCAACCTTGAGCCTTGGAGAGATTCGAACCAGCAGAAATTGCAGGCAGCTGTGTTAATAACAGGGTGTGTAGACCACTGTACTATCAAGGCTCACTGTACTATCAAGGCTCTTTTCTTGCATTGAAAACTATTAATGGAAGGCAGCATGGCTTGAGAATGGTAAAGCTGAGAGTTCAAACTCTCAAAAGAATGGCAAAGCTGAGAGTTTAGTAGCAGGGCTATTGAATCCTGAGATGGAGGCTCCACTTCCCCAAATTTTAAACCATAAGCTTCAAAAAACAACCACAAAGACAATGAAGAGGTGATGTTGAAACCCTCTTAAACAGATCAATTTTGAAATATGTCAAAACTGAGGTCTACTTACAGGGAGGGCGCCTCAACACTCTGAAAGTCTGGGAATGAATATTAGTGGAAGGCCTGTGAGAATAATAAACCATTCAGAGTCTATTTTCTAAAGAACGTAAATCCGAAAGATGCATTTATCATTTTTCAACTACCTTACTCAGCAGTCATCATGAGAATCTTTTTCCAGCTGTTCTAGACTGTGTTGAGTGATTTGCTCATTGCTCCATGACATCTATGCAAGCCTTTGCAAACCTGACACCGTTAGTTGAGTTGGCAATGCTGCTGCTTCTGCTTGTAAAAGCTTTAAAATAGAAGCGCTTCCCACAAATATCCAGAGGAGCCAAAGAATAAACCTGGCGGCTTCTACATGCAGAGCACTCACACTATTTCACTGAGCTACAGCTCTTCTCATTTGGTGCCACTCTTAATCTATATATCATGCTAAGCTAAATATGGTGTGGTTTTCCTTTCTTTTTGCTTTATCCAATTATCTGTTTCCCAGAATAACTGAGCAGTTAACATAAAAATAATGCACAAAAAATAAAATCAGATACCCAATCCCAACTATCACACACTTTGTGAATCCAACCATTGCAACTTATAAACCTTGATTAATAGCTGGATGTTGTGTGAACCCAGCCAATGTGAGATGTAGTCATGTCATGCTTCAGTTTGGTATGTGAATCCAGCCTCTCTCTGACTAAACCAGAAAAATATTTCCATGGGTAGTCTTATGCTGCTAAGCTAAGCAAGTTGGAAATGTAAATTGCTTAAATTTATATTTTAATCTTCCTATTTAACACTGCTGTCAATTTTCCTCTCTGATTATCAAAAACTCTTCTTCATGACCCATTTAAGCTTGTTCATTGAAGACTTGCAAATTCTGAGAACTTTTTAAAAAAGATTATAACAGAAAATCTGCATTGAATGTCCTTGAAAGAATGTTAAATTATAACTGCCTTGTTCTTTTTTTTATCAGGACAAAGCAACTCAAGTCAGTCCTGGAACAAAACATCATTGCTGAAAGGAATATTGTCAGAATACCAGTACTTTGGTTTGAAACAGGAGAGCCATATTTTGCAGTTGCCTGTGATAAGAAGTATAGGAGATCCATTGTAAGCCAAAATATAGCCACAAGATATTTCACATAATTCTGATTCATTCCAAATATTGTGCAATGAGGAAAAAAACCACTCAGGGAGCAAATTGGTTTTGCTTTTTAATTTATATGCCACCCAAATGTATTGGAATTGCAATAGACTTTGAGTCAAGCTATACATTCATAGCAGCAGCTCATCCAAAAGAATATAAACCTGTTCCAGACTGCTGTATCACTTTAAGGCAGGGGTGAAATTCAGCAGGTTCTGATAGGTTCTGGAGAACTGGTAGTGGAAATTTTAAGTAGTTTGGAGAACTAGCAAATACCACCTCTGGCTGGCCCCAGAGTGGGGTGGGAATGGAGATTTTGCCGTATCCTTCCCCTGCCATGCCTACCAAGCCATGCTCACCAAGCCACACCACACCCACCAAGCCTCGCCCACAGAACCGATAGTAAAAAAATTTGGATTTCCCCACTGCTTTAAGGTATACAAATATATTACAGAATGCTGCTAATATTTTTTTAAAAAAATAAAAATAAAAAGCAAGGACAATGGACAGAAAGACAAATACAATTCTCCCATACTGATTTATTTCTGTATGATAAATACTTTTAACAAGTCATTTACCCATGCATCTTCGTAGAGATGCTATCAAATGCTACAGCTCAAACATTTCGTAATCTCATCTACTGTACTGTTGTGTACTGTTGTGAATGTATCAGATTATGACAGGAATCACTCACAATTAAGCCATACTTGCTTAATATGAATTCCTGAATAAGTATTGAGTGGGTTCGCATAACACACTAAACAATAAACCATGGATCACAATTATAATGAGTGGGTCCACACAAGATGCTAAGTGAAACTAAACAAACCATAGTTTGGCTTTGCATGATAGGTGAGCCAATTCATAACAGTTGATAGCCTTTTTTAAAAAAGCCTTAATAGTCACTTCTCAGAACAGTCATAATAAAATACCTTTCTGGAATCTTTCGCAACATAACTGCATTCAACATAGGTTTTCTTCATTGCTGCTGCTTTCTCTGTTACATTATTACTGAAATGCTTTAGATGTTGTGTGTTTGGTAATGCATTTTGTCTTTGTCACTAACTGACACTGCTTTGTGTATGGATTTTATAACCTTTATAACCTTCCCTATCAGAGGGAAGACTGTCAATAATCCAGCTTGATAAAATGGCCGACAGAGTAAATTTTGACTTTGTCAGCCTGCGTATTGGCCAAGTCTGTGTCTGTTTATTTATTCTGTAAGGTATTTCAAGATAAGAATTAAAACAGGCTCAACCAAGCTGTATACTCTTAAAATCTGGAACACTCACAAGGGCATCTCAATATACCTTCAAACCTTTTTAGCTGTGGAAGTGCTGAAGTAAGAATGAAAAAGATTCTGTGGTTCATATGGCACCACGTTTTCAGGTGACAGGCAACTTTCTTGTCTATCACCTGCTACATCGCCTCTATTTTAAATTGGGAGATGGCAAGAGTTGAATAGAATACTCAAATAATGTGCGGCACTAGACAGCTATGGCCTCTCTTTAGATTCTTTGATTGCTACTTCATTCAGGGTAACCCCATAACATTTGGAGTATGTATTTGATGGGGGGGGGCATACAAAAGTAGGGTAATTCTTTGTTGCAGAGAAGATAACATTTTGGGGACAGAGCCCTATTTTCCCCCAGGGTCAAAAGTTGTTCCTAAGACCACATTTTACTTCTGTTTTCTAAACCTGCCTGAATTCTGGTTTCCCATTCTTTATTTTGCCCCAAGATAAGAAAGTCATGGACTCACTTGTCTTGGTAGTCATCAATAGCAGATGCTGTTCAGAAAAAGAAACAGATACACCAGTGAGATTAGGAAATCCCTACAATTTGTTTTGAGATGAAAGGCATTATAGAGGATTTAAGAAACGGGGGAATATTCCCCAAAATAAACTTTTAGGAACAGGGAGGGCAGGACTTAACTGTCTAAATCAGAGTCACGGCAATCAGTACACAGTACCAATAGAACCACCAGGATTGGGATTGCAAGTGCCAACATCCAGAAGAAATCACCCGTGTGGAAGATATCCATGCCACCTGCAAACTGACAGTAGAGATTGTAGACTTGGGATGGCAGCAGAATCCAGAGTGAAATATAGCATTGAGCAGGCTAGTGGAACATATCAACAGCCCTGTGAAAAATAACCAAATTAGAGGTAAAATGATAAAGCAAATGTAAATATTCTTCTCTCCTATATCCTTCTTTGGCATTCAGTCTATGTAATATTTCTTATTCTGAATTTAATTCAGAGAGCATTTGAAGTTTTTAACACTTAAATAGAAACAAAAAACAAAAGTAATAAAAAAAGAAAGGGTGCCTAAGGATAGAAGATACAGCGTAGGTTATCTGAGGGAACCTTCCTTCCTTCCTTCCTTCCTCCCTCCCTCCCTCCCTACCTACCTACCTACCTAACCCTTTCCTTCCTTCCTTCCTTCCTTCCTCACTTTTATCATTTTAATAACTCAAGGTGGCAAACACACAAAATATTACTTCTCCTATTTTCCCAATAATAGCCTTGTGAGATAGTTGGGCTGAGAGAGAGGGATTAGCCCAAAATCTCTCAGTCAGCTTTCATGCCTAAATCAAGACTGGAACTCACTGTCTTCTGATTTCTAACCTGGTGCCCTAACAACTAGATCAAACTGGCTTGGTCAGGTGAATGGCAATTCTAAAATGGTGGAAATTTGTTAGAAAGCCACATTCACAAGTAGAAAGTCTACAAGCAGCCATTAAGAGTGGAGGAGATGAAATGTGCTTCAAAGGTGACATGCCTTTCATACTCTTGCTTTATGATTGTTGGAGAAATGAAAAAGAGGAGGAAGATGGTAGGAAGAAGCTGAATGAGATGGACTGAATTCACATGATGTAATCAGATTAGAAAAAGCCCTAGTAATGGCCTTTGTACAACACAGCATTTTGTTTAGTTTCAGTTGTGGAGATGGGCTTTGTATGTGGGATAAATTTGGCTCGTTTTGAGATTGGATCAGAGATTTACTATTCCGAACTTTCAGATTTATGCTGGAGCCCATCTTCAGAGAACTTCTCTCTACTGGAATACGTGCTTTGGGCTGTTCTGGTAATGTTCCAAAGCACAGAGAAAGCTCAGAAGACAAAACTTCTGGTCCCGATGACCGACCAAAATTCGATCTCGCATCATTATCTTGGGACACATATATTTGCCTTCATTAATTGGTTTTTATTAATTTATGATTCAATGTATTGTTGCAGAAATTAATTCATTAAATCCAGTCCAAATTAATTGCAGGATGAGCATTTTCTTTTAAATGTCCAGAATATGTTCTTAACATATTTGGGAACATACAGGCTTCAGCAGCTGAGATACTGATGCAAAATTAATGGGACCATATGAAGAGAAAGGGAAGAAAAAGGAAAAAAAACAATGCTTCTTTGAGGAATTGTTTTTTAAAAGGTTATGTTAAGATTTATTCTATTATTATATTAAGACTTTTCTATTATTTTCACACCTCTCAAAATATGAAAAACTCTCTGGCCAATTTTCAACAAAAGGTAAACTGGAATTTTTCCATAAATGATAATTTGAATAGTCTTCCTCTTCACATTTTAATAATTAAAATCCCATAATTATTCTGTAATAATTAAGGCACTGAGTTGCAGACAAGTAAGAACCAAGCAAGCTGGGTGGTGTTCTGGATTCAAAGAGGCTTCAGAGTACCACCCAGCATCCACATAACAACTGTCTGCCACTTCTTAAACCAAATTATCTTTTCCTAAAACTGAGTTGCAGTTATGGTGGAAAATCACACAATCTCAGGAGAAGATGCAGCTGATTTGAGATTTAGTGCTACATGAGCAACCTATGCATTTCAAAGTTTTTTGGGTTTTTTTTGCTTTTGAATCTGAAGCACTGCATAACCCTATTAAGTATCAGTCCCAGACCCCTGAGTGTTTATAAGTAAATACCAGTACCAGCATCAGTTGAGGGGAGAAAGGAATAATTTTCAAAGTGCTGGAATAAATTATTCTTTCCCCATATTTCTTAGGCAAATGGTGCAGATACTTTCTTAATTTCCTTCAAAGGGCCAGTCTTAGGGAAGTATTTCTAAGCACACGATCTTCTCCAGAGCAGTGCTAAAATCTAAAACCATGCAGTGTTCGGGCCGACCATGACTTCTGAGGGGCATTCTAGGAGAAATGCACTTTATACTAATCAATTGAAGCAACAATTTAATATGACTACAATTAGATGAAATTAAAAGCAATGAGTCTGATTCATTGCTATATATTTAGTACAGGTAGTTCTTCACTTTCAACTAGTCATCTAGTGTCCATTCAAAATTATGACAGACCCCCCCCCAAAAGGGACTTATGACCCGGTTTCAAAGTTCTGACATCAGCCCCCCCCCCCCGCATTTATGGCTGTTTGCAGTGTCCTGCACACGACTGTAATTTATAACATTTTTGCCAGACACCGGCATTTACTTATGGTTTCCAGCAAAAACTGACCCACAGCAAACAATGAGTTTACTTAACAACTATGGCGTTTGCTTAACAATCGCCACAAGAAAAGTAGTAAAAATGAGTCCAGTCATGTAATCAACTTTACAACCATCACAAATTATCACAAATTATCAGGCTCAATTAAGATCATAAGTCAAGGACTATCTTTTAATTTCTGCCATCTGCACATTTGACATGCAAGATTTGAAGAGACTCCGGGGACTGCATCCCAAAGACGCTGAAGGCTGTTTGAAGTTGTGGTCAGGCTGCACCAATCTTTAATAGGCCTCGCCATCGCGTGCAAAGTGCAAATGGGTCTTTGAGCACATGCGACGTTGCTCTTTCATCTTTGCAGGAGGAAGTCAACATTGGGAAGGAGTGGGAGTGGCTGCCTTTAAAAGGTAATACTTCACCATCATTGAAAGATCATAGAGCTCCCCACAACATCTACAGCAGATAGGGAGACCACATAACCAGGTGCAACGAAAGGGGAGAGTGAGTGAGGCAGTGGTTTTCCAACTGAAACATAGCCAACCGCACAATATTGTAAAAAAGTTATTTTTCTGCAACAGAATGTATCTCTGAAGGAATAGTTGGCACAGATCAGGAGATGCTGTTTTGAAAATAGAGTGTATTTAAAATGGAGGAGAGCCCCACAACAGAGTGATTGCAAAAACAAATGCTGAATGTGGTTCTCAATATGAAATGACAGGTATTGAGGTCCAGATTTGCATTGTGGCTAAAAATCACGATTACCAGTATGAAGCTTTGCCACATTAAGGAATTCTCCTCCAGAGAAATTTGCTGAGAAATAATTATTTTCACCCCCAGAGCCAGTTCTCCCTCTAGGCCATTCGATATAGTCATTTTGGTGTGTAGCAAAGTAGCTCCCAGTCTCCAATACACCAAGGTGGGAAGCTACCTAAAAAACCTTATGTATTCCACTGCCATTTTATGGAAGGAAGCAAAGCATACAATAATCACTAAAAAAGCAAAAATCCTCAAAAATGTCTTTGTAGATGGGCTACTACAACTGTGTCAAGGACTAGGGATTTTCATGGAGTTGTTTGCAGGCAAGAATTTTTCTTCATTCTTCTGCCACAACTTTACAATTACACTTCAATATCATCATTTACTCAGGAGTTGAAAGTGTGTGTGTGTCTCTGTGTGTGTGTCTGTGCGCACGTGTGTACTCCCCTCCATTTTCTTTTGTAACCATCTTCCAGTAGAAAAGAACTGCCTTGAAACACAGTGATTGTTATTTTATTATTAAGCAGTTTCTAAAATTTGGAAAAGAGTGCATTGCTTGGCAGGAAACAGCATTGTTTATCTGATAAATTAAACAAGTCTGGGTTTTTTTGATAGAATTATCAGTATAATTGAACACAAGAATATAGTGGACATAGAAACCTTGGCTTTAGCAAAGCATTTGACAACAAACTTCTATAGGCTTCTAATAGAGAAAATGACAAAATGTGATTGCATTATGCTAATGCTAAATGGATACAGAGGTGAATGGACAAATGTGCCAAATAACTATATATCAATCGCTCTGCATGAAACCAAAGAGAAGCATTCAGTGGCTTACAGTAGGGTTCTGGCCTAGGGCTCTGCTCTTCAATGTTATTTATGCCTTGAAGAGGAGTTAGTATGGCATTTGCAAATGACACAAAGAGAGCAGGGATAGCCAAACAAGATGAATTTCAAGGCAAATGTAAAGTTTTACATCTGGGGAGGAAAGAAAGAGCTTCTGGAGAAGACAGCTCCATGAGAAGCCAGGCGAACAACTGCAGTGGAATTAAAAGTATACCCTTTCGAACCTCTCCAAAGGAGAGGACTTGAAATCATCATATAGACATCGTAAGGTAGCAGTCTCCAGTGTGTTTGAGCTCCAGAAGACAAGAGAGTTGCCATCTTGTTCAATATGTGGTCAGCACCTTGAAAGGATACTGGGTTTGGATATTTCCTCTTCTAATCCCTTTTGGAAATTGCTTGACAAATATATCCCAAAGACACCAAACAAATTTTCCCCATAAGGAATAATGAATAGTGAGTCACAAGGCAGCTGACAGCGACAAGTTCTAGCTTGTGCATTGATACCAAGCTAACAATGAGTATGGGACAAAATTGTCGCATCAAAATGCACTGAGTACCAAATTCGATAAATTTCCAAATAGGTGAGTATCAAGGTATGGCTGTATATAAATCAAAGCTTTAATCACAGGCACACAAATAAAATAGTGATTAAAACTTTGACTTTAGAAAGTCACAAATAAGGGTTTGGTTAAATTTGAAATAAGATTTTGGATTTAATTATAAAGAATAGTTCCAGTGGGAAAATGTTTTGAATTATTAAAAAAAGGTAAGACTTAAAATTGGACATTAGAGGAAACTAGAAGGATCTAAAGAATACAATTAAAGAACACCACAAGGGAAACTTGACTTACAAATACAGAAACAAACAAAATATTTTAACACTGGATATATTTTTGAAAAATGGATTAATCCAGGAGTTAATTTTAAGAATCTCTGTCTCTATAAATGAACTGTGTTTAAAAGATGTTATAGAAAAGCAAAAGTTTTACCTAACATGATTGAAAATGATTTGATCGTGAATTTAAAAATGACTGGCTACAAGAATGACATGGAAAAAAATATTACACTGGATATACAAAAGAAATTGGCTGATATCTTAATAATTAAAATATACAAATAAAAAACCAAGAGAGTTACCTGGATACTTTTCCTACACTTGTTAAAGTTTTGCTTTTATGAGAAGGGACAAAGAAAAAATATAAAGAAATCAAGTTTTAAGACATTTTTTTTTGAAGGTACTAAAAATCAAAATTGTTAGAAGTAAAAGAAAGTTAATTTTTTTAACAGCTTTTATGGCTTAAAAAATCTAAAACCCCTTAATTAGATGATGTCTATGATATTTCCTTCCATTACATTCTACAACTGGCCCATGAAGTTTTCAGGGTGAAAAGGAATTAGGAGAAAGGTTCATGTTTAATATTTTAGCCCAATGTGGCTGGCTGGGGAATTCTGAGAATTGAAGTCCAGGTATCTTAAACTTATCAAGATTGAAAAAGTTCCTTAACCACGAACTCCACTGGCTCTCCTGGCTAGGCTGGCTCAAAGTTCTGGGAATTGGATCCCCAATATAACACATGATGTTGGTAGAAAAGCTGATCTAGTGGCCGCTACCGCATTACAATGGGACAAGCACACAATAAGTAGGGCAAATTTTCCAAGCTGACTTTTGCACAACTTACTAAACCATAAAACACACATCAGAATTATATTTAATCATACTTTTACTATGTTGAGAAAAGACAGTTGCAAGGTCTTTAACTTACATTTTATGAACACATGCTAAAAGTCAGATGCGGATATGAATGGTCAAAATTGTCTATACAGGTAGTCCTCGACTCATGACCACAATTGAGCCCAACATTTCTGTTGCTAAGTGAGATATTTGTCAAGTGAGTTTTGCCCCATTTTACAACCTTACTTGCCACAGTTGTTAAGTGAGTCACTGCAGTTGATAAGTTAGCAACCTGGATGTCAAGTGAAACTGGCCTCCCCATTGACTTTGCTTCTCAGAAGGTCGCAAAAGGTGATTAATGACCGTTTTTCATATTTATGACCATTGTAGCATCCCCATGATCACATTATCAAAATTTAGACACTTGACAACAGATTCATATTTATGACAGTTGCAGTGTCCTGGGATCATGGGATCACCTTTTGGGACCTTCTGAGAAGCAAAATCAATGGGGAAGCCAGGATCACTTAACAAGAAGAGCCTTGGTAGTACAGTGGTCTAAAGCACCCTGTTATTAACACCAGCTGCCTGCAAGGTTCGAATCTTGCCAACGCTCAAGGTTGACTCAGCCTTGCATCCTTTCTAAGGTAGGTAAATTGAGGACCCAGTTGTGGGGGCAATAAGCTGACTCTGTATAAATATACAAAAGAATGAAGGCTATTGCTTAGCTCATTGTAAGCCGCCCTGAGTCTCCGGAGAAGAGCGGCATATAAATCAAATTTAAAAAAAAAACAATGTTACTAACTGAACAGCTTGCAGTAATTCACTTAATGAGACCAAGAAAAGTCATAAAATGGGGCAAAACTCACTTAACAAATGTTTCACCTAACAACAGAAATGTTGGGCTCAATTGTGACTGTAAATCAAGGACTAAACATGTAGTTACATGTCAATACAACTGGAAGACAACAGGATGCAGAAGATGTAGAGAATCTGGGATATGACCTTGAGGGAAACAGACAAGAGCAAGCAAAAAGGGAAGGCAGGTAAAGGACCTTGAGGTTTGCAAGATGCATGAGCCAGATCAAAAAACAGCCTCCAGAGAAAGACTAGAATTTATTATTGTTATGCTATAACAACTATGCCTTGCAGATATTCTAAGCCTATCTCATATAGAGGTTTTTTTTAAAAAAAAAAAATCAATAAGCTAAAGCTTATTTGTTTAGAAAGGATCTCAATCCTCCCTATTCATTTCAACATTAAAGAAGTATGGGAACAGCAGAGAACACAGATGAGTCACATCAGTAACACTGAACCAACACCGGATTTGGGTGCCTGCAAAATCAGTCTTGCAGAGTTTTGTGGCTGTCGTGGGAGAGATTGCAGTCACAATCTTGCAACTGCAAGATCAGATATCCTTACTTAGGAGAAAAATGTTAAAAGCAGCAGAGGCAATCTATTCAAAAAGAAAAGCACAGTATTTGGAATGGAGAAAAGGGAGGGGGGGAACAGAAGACATCTGAAGTAGAGAGCACCGTTACTCTACTACACAATGCGGTACTGTAAAACACCTGTTCAACCCTCGGCACTTGACTGAAGCTCTGTCATCAGGTGAAGAGAGCTATAATCTTAGGGGTCCATCACCAACATTGCAAGAGTTTGTTAGTGGGAACTGGGAAGAATAATAACATAGGAAGGGTAGCACGGAATACCTTCCCCCAGGCTAAAATTCGAAGGGGATCATTCATTTATTTTAACCTCTCCTTTAACTAATACATCCTGTCATGTCCCAACTTTCAAACTTTGACCAGATTAAGAGAATTAACGAAGCATATGAGATATCAAGGTAGGAAAAAAAGACAGTATCAAGAGAGAAAGTAGGGAAACACATGGGGAAAAGACATACTTCCCTTTCCGGTCATTCTGCTCTATGGTCTGTCACATTATAATTTCCTCTGCTGTTTCCACTTTCTTACCTCCCAGCTCTAGTTCACTTTGTAAGCTTCAATTTGTGAAATTCCACTGCTTTCTCAAGAACAACCCAGGAAATTACAGCTTGGTATCATAGAAAATGTAATCGACACAACTGTGACAGCAGCTGTTCCACTTCCCTCCAACCCGTTCTCAATTCCCCCTTGTGTAAACTCACATCTAGGGTCTCTATTTCCACATCTGGATGAAGGCTTGTCTGCTAAAAAAGAGATGATGCGCTGTTTGATCGTTCCGGCAGGAAGGAAGTACTACAGCCACTAGCAGGAAGTCAAAGGGCAGATGCACTAAAGCACGACATGGGGAGGAGGGGGGACATAAGGGGAATCACAAATAATACCATATTCAGAAGTTTCAGGAATATACACAGTATGAAGGGGTGATTTCAAGACTTATTTCATCCCAGTCACCAATTTCCTAAGAAGTCCAAAATCGCTTACTTGATCATAATTCACATCGCAGATACTTATCAGGGGTGGAGAAGTGTTACTGTACTTTCCAAAAACTCACAAATTTATCACATAGTGTGTTAAATTTGAAATGCACACTCCTACATTTTTTTCAGTAGTTTTTTTTTTTTTCAGCAGATAAATATATTATGGATATAAAGATACTTTTACACAAGTAAATCTCTACCCCAGACCCCCGCCCAATATAAAAATTTATTAAAAGTCAAAAGTCAATTTAAAGAAAATATTTAAAGTAGAGTGCTCTTTTTGTGAATTAGCAAATTTTGAGGACTTAAAAGTCGAAAACTGATAAACCTTTCATCTTCAAAAAGTAATGAAAATAAAGAGATTTTCAACAGAAACCTGAAATGCATTCTCTGAACCCTTTTCTTCCTGCTTCAATCAGATTTTATATTGGATGGACAAAATAAACAGGTTTTCAAATAAGGTTCTGGACTTCCATGTATAGGATAGCAATGATAAAAACAGCAGTGGACACAAAGTTATTTGATAAATATTCAGATAGGAATCTATCCCATAAAGAATTCTGAGGCAAAATATTTAAGAAACAGATTATATATAAATACAGGAACCATTTTATCAAGGTATGGCTGTAAGAACAAAGGCCAAGTTTATATGGTCATTGGCATTAAATCCTAAGTAGGTTTCCTGGACTGTACATTTTGGGCAATGGAAGAAGAGAAATGACTACAGATTTCAGAAAAAAGTCTTCTAATACACAGTAAAATCAAGACAAGACAAAGACACAGTCAAAGTAAACGTGATAAAGCAGCTTCATGTTTTATTAATACATATATCCTACTTATGTATACAAAGTGGTCATAGTAAGTCTGTTCTTTGCATAAAAAAACCCGAAGGCAGAGGAAGAAAATTATACCCTCTTTTATCATTGCTTATTTTTGAAATATAAAAGGCTTTCTCCACACTATCCAATTTATTTTTAAAGACTGTCATTTACTTATCAAGATGGGATAGAACCAAGAGCTATCTATCGCATCTTTTTAAATTCTTCGAAGAGCTATCTTTGTTTTTTTAATTTGGTATTATGCTACATGCATAATGACTTTTTACCATGCACCTCCCCCCTCAAATATCCAAAAATGGTTCAGTCCAGGAAAAGCATTGTGAATTTCTGATTACCATATATAAAGTCTGCAAACAGCAGTCTGTTTTATAAGACTTTATGTATCAGTGAGCTCAGTAAAAAAGTTATACTTACCAGGATTGAAAGGCTATGCTGCTTCTTACTTGCACCATACAACACCAAACTGCAAATCCAGAAACATTCTTACTAATCCGTATCCTCCTATTTCTGCACCAATCTTGTAATAGCTATCTACACATGTCATTCTGTGCTTTTCCCTTCTCTCCCACCCCACCTGAAATTCAAAACAGCAAGCCACAATGATCATAGTTCACGTAAAAAATTCACCAAGCACCTGTAAAACTAACATTGACTTTCAAGTTCAAGATATCAAAGGAAGATCAAGAAAACATTCAAACTGAAAAAAAGTTCAAAATGATTAACAAGTCAAACATTATATTAAAATCTGCATTAAGGAAAATATTATTTTGGACCTGAGGCCTGGTAGCACAGTGGTTGGAATGCAGTTCAAACCTGGCCAGCTCAACGTTGACTCAGCTGACTTCCATTCTTCCAAGGTTGGTAAAATAAAGACCCAGATTATTGGGGGCAATATGCTGATTCTGTAAACCACTCAGAGAGGGCTGTAAAGCACCATGAAATAGTACATAAATCTAAGTGCTATTGCTATTGAATGCTTAAATTATGTTGCTAATCTGTCTTGATTTTATATCTGGGCTGCCCAAGAGAGAGCTAACATCCTGCTATGATTTCAGTAAATATTGCCTCCACATGCTGTATTCCAATTATGCTTTTACTACTCCGAAGATGTTTTATGAACAAAACCAGTGAAAGCACATAATCATATAATTTTTACATTTATTATCAGATGAAATTCTATATGGTTTTGCCTTGATAACAAATTATTCCCACCTCTAATATCTGAGAAAAAGAAACCACTAATGTAAATTAATAACAGCTCCTCAAAAAATTTCAAAAATGAATTAATTTATTGTGGCTCAAGCCAAAGCCTACTTTTTTCAGATGAATGAAGAAATAGTTGTATTCAACAAAGGCAACAGAACAAAAAAGGAATGAAATTTGTAGGCGAAAATACACAAGCTGCAGACTGTAACATCAGTTTAAGAGAGACCTGCCACACTAGTGGTATTAATGTTATTGCTCTACCATAATAATCAATCAGTACAGCTGGGGGTTCAACTTAATTCAAAATATTTGTAAGATATCAGGCCAGGAAAAACATTAATTTCAATTACAACTCATTTTTCTACATCTGATTTTACATTGAAGCACACTGAAATGAACCCATAATTGACTGTAATGGTTCTAATCTATTTACATTACAAATTAATAAAAGCCCACTTATAGTTAAAGTGCAACCACTTTCTTTCACAGATGTCTTTCCAGGAAGCCTTTTTATTTAAGCTTCTCCTCCTCAAGGTAAAGAGAAAATGCAGCTAGCAACTACGTTACAAGCGCTTCAAAGTGACAAATGAAACAAACAAACCCCTGCACTTAACGCCAGGAGCAGACGCCAGATGCCAGTAGAACCGCGAGTAATATACAACAGTAAGGATTGAAAAATAGGAAAGGGAGCTGAAAGTAGTCATCACAGGTAAGTTCCTCCATGGATGATAGCAAAAAAAACAGGACCCGGTTGTACAAAACAAAGTATCACTCATCCAAATCTTGCCCATCTTCATTCCATTGTTCCACAGCAACAATATGTTAGGAACAAAAATATTAAATAGGAATCTGAGGCTACAACCATTTATGTAACATTTTTTCATGCAATTTTTCATACTTCAGAAGTTGACGATGACATCTTAATAGAGATGCAAACCGTTTTAGCTTCTCAAGTAAAGTATAACTGACACGTTATAGTGTGACCTTTTTTAAGGGTCCCTCCTAACACTGATTTTGTCATGAATACTGGTTTTCTCCTGAAAAGAAAAGCAAGGGGCCTCTAGATGGTCAGTTCCTATCAGTATATTTAGAGGATTGTAAAAACAGAGACACCATCCAAACATTCTGCAAAAATATAGGAAGGCAGCGACACTACAAATAAAAGCCTTTGTATGGAAGCATAGATGTGGCCTGGAAGATTCTGTTTTTCTTAAAACCCAAGACTATTGAAGACTGATCTTTTCAGTTAGTTCTTTCTAAAACTTTTACAAGTTGCTTTGAATTTCACAATGCGGGGGGGGGGGAGGGATGAAATAAAAATAAAATCATCCAAAAGTTGAAGATTAAGTAGTAGATGTGTTTTTGCTATTTCATCCTTATTCATCTGAGAAATGCCACACGACTCTGAATAGTGTTTGTGATTTATAAAAAAAGTCCTTATATACATAGCAAAAAATTGTGATTTCACTTCCAGTTGTCCATAATCCTTGCCTTGGTTTTCTTAGTCTCTCTCTCTCTCTCACACACACACACACATATACACACACACTTTCTCTCTCTCTCTCTCTCTCTGTTTCCTCAACTGCCAAATACAAATCTGTTCAAGTTTCCAAAACTGAAGCAAGATGAAGATGAGACTTCAGATAAGGACACTGGAGACAGGAACTTTTGTTGATCGTCCATGCTGAGGAACAACAATGCGGTCCTCCCCTTCCAAAGACTCGTGCAGCTGACCTGGAGTGAGGAAAGGAGCATGTTAAGGTCTGCTTTCACAGGGGAGGGCCTTGTCCAAAGAGGATAAGATTCTGAAAGGAGAACATCATATGCCTGCGTTCTCTTTCCTATTTTTCAGTGCTATTGTCTTCCCTTATTTCTTTCACAGCTACATGTTGCCATATACAGGTAGTCCTCGATTTACAACAATTTGGTCAACTGTTCAAACCTTACAAAGGCACTGAAAAAAGCGACTTATGACTGGTCCTTACACTCACAACCTTCTCAGTATCCCTTGTGACATGATCAAATCCAGGCATTTGGCATTTACAACAGTGGTAGAGTCCTAGGGTGACATATACTAAATAAGGGTCCCAGGGTCATTTGATCACTATTTGTGACCTTCCAACACAGCTTCTGATAAAAAAAAGGGGTGGGTGGGAGCCAGATTCACTTAATGACCGTATGATTCAAATAACAACTGCAATGATTAGTTTAACAATCACATAAGAAGTGATAAAATTGGGTATGATTCACTTAACCAACTTGCTTAGCAAAGAAAATTCTAGTACCAGTTCTGGTCACAAGTCAAAAACTATTTTTACAGCAATTCTGAGTGCCCTGGCATTACTCTTGTTCGGAGGCTACTGCTTCAATGGTTGCAAGTAAAAGCATTTGAGGCCAGTTATTTTCTTCCCTCTTTCTTTCAGAATGTTTAAGAAAAAGAAAGAAAACAAAAAAACATACAAAAAAAGAGGAAAAAAGAAAAAAGAAAAGGACAAAGTAAATAAAAACGGGAACTAAGCATCAAGACAGTGCTGAAAAAAAGAGAAAACTTATTCATGTGATTCAATGCTTTATAGATTTTGAGGAAAACTTAGTCAGGAGCATCTGTGAAACATCCGAGGATAAGAATGCTTCCAGGGCATACTATCCAATGCCAGTGACTATCTCCTGAGGAACCCACATTGAAAATGTTCTCAAACACTCAACATTTCAGAATAGTTTATTCATTTGTGCACTTCTAGCACTGCCTCCTTTATGTGTGGAATACATTAAACCAAAGGGTGTACATCTCTGTTTTACTAGCAGCATGTGCCTTTGTGACATAGCACTGAATTTAGATACAGCCTGAATTCTTGAGGCATTAATTCCAACTCTGTGGAGATGGCAGAGGATAAAAGTTTTACCTTGTGCATACAGCTCGGTCCGTTTACGATCTGCCTGAATGAAACAAGCTGTAGCTAGGAAGAAACCACCACCGATAACACCCACAAAGCTGCAGACCATAAGTGCATATTCCAGGCTTCGGAACTGTGATAGCAATGAAACGGGGCGATCACTCTGGATTCGGTCACTAATCTATGAAAAAATAATCATCATCATCATGCAATCTATTAGGTAATTTCCCTAAGGAAAGCCTTCAGAACTGGAGATGAATATTGTTATTTATTGCTTCTCTTGCTATTTCATCCTGCTTGAAATAAATAGCAAAACAGGCACACATCATAGTTTATTTTTCCTTTGCAATGGAAAATATGAAAATAAGAATATCATTTCATAAAATTCAGCTACTCCTTATCTGAAATAGCAGCCCACTGCAAGCAAAACGTAAAAGAAGCAAACATGATTTTAGAACAGTAGTTCCACCAAGTTTTCAATTAACTTGCAATTACAAAATCAATTTGTAATCAAACTCAATTTTGAAGAAAAGAAACATTTAGATATATCTAAACAAAAATGGGTATGGAATCTACACTCTCTCAAGAGCAAAACCATAGTTTTGTAGTCATATATGAGTGTGCCCTGCTTTAATCTTATCTATTAATTCAAATCCCAAAACCCAGCATCTGCAGTGATCTTGCAGTCCTAGAGAAGTTACAATGTTTAGAGCTGTGCTGTAATGTTTACTTTTAATTTGAAAAGGACTGTTCTAATTGGGAGAAAGAACGGGGGGGGGGGGGGGAGAGAGAGAAACTGCATAGGAGGTGGAACAGATTGCAGGAATTTCAGTTCTACAACTCCAGCCTAAGCCTTATATCCAAATACTTACCAAACCAATAAGATAAGGACTCCCTGCATCACCCAGAAGATGGGACAACAGAATCTGAAAAGCTTCAGCCGTGGAACGGCGAGTTGGGATGACAACATACTGCAAAGAGAAAAGGGGATATTTCATTTGATAAGCTTTGTCAAGAAATATCAAGTGACTGTAGGATAAAGCTATAATTATTTATATCTTTTTTTCCATTTTATTGTTGTAAGTTTATTGTTGTAAACTAATCCCATGCTGAAATGGGTAGCAAATAAATTTAATACATAAACAGATAAATAAAGGAGGGGCAGGGAGTTTGATTCTAGGGGCTGGGAACCACTAGCCCCTTCTTGTCCAAAGAGGGAAAAGCCAAGAAAGGTGAATAGGATTGGTGCTGCTGCCATTAAGATATGAGGCAACTAAACAAACACAGATTCAGTGATGAACCTATCTGCAACATTATCTAGGGAGAAGGGAATATGAGAGATTGGTCACATGAACTATCAGAGTTCCTGTAGGGTAAAACAATTACTAGAGATATAACTCTACTGCTGATTGTTTCTTTATTTCTACTTAAAAGGCCTGCACTCAGGCCTGCTATTAATTTCCAAGTCTCAGACCCTGTTTGTTGAGCAAATGTACATGTTTTCCCTTCCCCATTATCTCACCAGAAGCATGTCTGCCACTATGGCCCAGTTGAGGGAAAGGAGGATTTCACCAATAAAAATAAATACCTACAAGAAAGAATGAAGAAGAATCATTTTGTTATATTTTAAAAAGATACATTATTTTTCATGAAGTGCCATACATAGAAATACCCTTTCCCGTGCCCCCAACGATTATATTAAAATCAAAGAGAAACTTAAGAAACTCACATAAGTGGCAACAATACTCTGCTGAGCAAAGACGACAGCCAGGAACAGGAAGGGGGCAGAGCCAAGCAGTCCAATGGCGCACACCAGGGGATCAGCACGGGGATTGATGCGATGCCAGCGTCTTGAAATCTCCACTCCAGCAGTAACGCCCAGGACACCAGTCACACAAGTGATAATACCAAAGATGAGGCTGCAGAGATAATTATATATGGTCTGGTGAAGCTCTTCAAAAATGGTTCAAAATGGTTAAATAATCAGCATGTTGGAATCTTTTCAAAAGCCATACAAAGTATTTAGAAGAACTCAGAAATGAATAGTCATGATGTTCTTCAAAAGAGACCAAGAAAATAAACTAAACTAGAAATCAAGACACAAGACAGTTCCCATTGTTAACTCACCTGTCAGAGTCTCCATGACAAACCTTACCACTAGGGCAAGGTGGGAGATTTCCAGTGGCCAACCGTGAGCGGTATAGGAATGCAGGTGCCCACAATGCTAGGGAGCCTGTTACAAATGCCACGGCTGTGAATCCTAGTGATGATAACACGAAGCTACGGCTGGCCAATCGGGGGACAGAAAGAAACAAAGAAGTAATGTCAGCATGTACTATGGCCTTCTGGATACCCAGAACCAAACAAGAACAGATCTGAGCTATCAGAGATCTGTTATCACAACACAATACCTCTATGTGTTCCTGAGTAATGATCTACTGACTGAGTCACAAGTTGTTCAAAAAATGACTATAGATGACACAACCTGCATACATGTTAGAAGTCATTTTCTGATGGTATACATCTTAGGACAGTGTTTCCCAAATGTTATCCTTCATTCTCCACAATCCAATCCCGACCTACATATGTTGTCTTCTATTGATATTGATTTTACAATGTCGGGATTGGATTGTGGGGTGCTTGGTGTTTTCTGAATTTGGTTGTTTGCTTGCAGACATTTCATTACCCAACTAAGTAACACCATCAATGCACCAGGACTCCAGACAAACAATATCATTGCATAATCTTTATGTCATTTCAATTAAGTATCACTGGTAATTCAATCAATTTTCATCTCAATAAGAATACTTTGGGAGATTTTCAAATATATTTTAATAAAAATTGCAATTTTAAGTGAATTTAAATGTTCCTGTTGTGATGGGTAATTGGTTCATTTATCCTTATCTAAATAAAAATAGCTTTTATTCGATTTTGAGTAAGATTTGGGAAGCACTATCTTAGGCCATGAGTAATCAACTTGCTATGTGAATAGCACAAAGCTGATAAGCATTATCTAACTGCAGAAGTCTTGTAAGCTAACATTTCTGACTCAGGCATCCCTGTCTCCCTCTCTCCTTGCTATTTAAAAGAGCAAGACGAACCCAGATAGTGCTTCCTACTATACCAGGGTTTTTTAGTCATTGTTTATTGAATAAATCTCAAATTTGTTGAATTCAAGTATTTATGAAGCAAATCCTACATTATGGCTTAGTATTTGTGCAAACTCTATGAATCAAATTTATATAACAGGCTAAGCCAAAATATGGCTTGTTTTAGAGGCCTGTCTATTGTGTTTATTCACATATCATGGTTAAACAAAAACAGCTTAGCAGAAGTATTAACACAGCTCGTTTCTTAGAAAACCACCCTGCTAACGACATTTAACCCAAGGTTTTAAACTATAAATCAAGGGCTAAGGCAAGAATATTCTGAAGGATATTATATTCAAAGTACAGTTTCCATATTGACTTGCTGTCCTAGTTTCATTGCAGAGAATTTAGGGGTATAATTTCATGGCTTACAGAGAGAACTGGCCAGGCCTGTTAAAACTTAGTTGATACTGTATGTCACACCTAATATCTCTTACAACTTCTTTGCCAATTGTGTCTGTCAAGATTGGCTTGAACAAAATGACAAATCTGCTAAAAGGCTCTTTACCTTCATGCTGATAAAACATCAAAAATATTAATCTGCAAAAGTATCCACACACTAGCCCCCTATAGTAATCAGCACTTCCCTGCTATTATTCTATCTCATATACATATTTTTTATGTATAACTCAAAGTTATATACCTTTTGTGAATATACCTTTTACTCCTGCCTATTTACTCCAAAACAACCCTGTGAGATGAGCTGATCCAAGTGACTGGGCTGAATTCACTTACCAGGCTTTCATGGATAAGAGAGACCTTAAACTAACAGTATCCTGGTTTCTAGGCCAGTACCTTAACCACTACACCAAAAGTAGTCAGCACTTCCCTGATAATTATAAAAAAAAAATCTGATACTCTACAATCTACACATGTATGTCTAGTTGCTTGGCCAGACATTTTGTAAAAATCTTCTACCAAGATTACCAGTAGAGCATAGCAATCTGTTGTTCTTTGTCAGCCTGTGAATATCATACTGAGTAGTGAGCTCCTTTTCTTCAAAAGAATACAACCAAGTGGTTTCCCAGAGAAATGTCAGTGATCGAACCCTCTCCACTAGCCCTTTCACTTGGAGGGACAAAATTCCATGTCACTTCTGGCTATCTTGCAAGTTATGAAATAAAAGTTTGTTTTTAACTCTCATTTATGAGTATTTGCACTGAACTGGAACCATTAAAATGGGCTAGAAAGTAATTCAGGGGGAAAAAAAGAGAAGCAAGATCTCTTTCTGTCACATGACTTACTTGTGGCTCAGGGCTCTCAAATCAGCTGTCCATGAAGTGTAATGAAGAGGGGCATCGGTGCGTGTCTCTACAGCTCCTCGGGGTGGTTCACGCACCACAGTTATCAATAATAGCAAAGCTAATGCTCCCAAACCTGGAGTCACCTGTGAGGGACATAATTAAAAAAAAAAAATCCAGTGTGAAATATTCTGAAAAGAGAAAAATATATGTGAATGACTGGAGAACAGGCTGCTGTCTAACTTTGGGTAAAATGAAGTCTCAGAATTAGATTTTAAAAGGGTTTTAACGTAACAACAAGCATTGACTAAAGTAGATATAAATTCTACTTACCCGCAAGGCCCAATGCCAGTCATCAGCCACATCTTTCACCTTTGACCCCACAATATAACCCAGTCCACTGTAAAAGAAAATCAGGAGAGCAATCAAATCTATAGTCTGGCAGGTTTCTTAACTTCCACCAAAGCTAGTTAATACTTTATCATCTTAAGTTTTTTAGGATATGGATATGCAACTAGATAATGTAATGTTAGTTTTTGATTTCCACAAAGATCTCTAGTTAAAAACCTATCTTTTCACCCTCCCTCCAAATATAGACCACAGGATGTTCCCACCTGCCTACAGGTATAGCAAAGTAGAAGATGCTAAGCATGCGGGATCTCCGGTCACCTAAGTACAGGTCAGCAATAATGGTGGGGGCAATAGTTGAATAGCTAGCCTCTCCCACACCCACTAGGCCTCGTGTAAGTAGCAACATCCAGAAGAACTGAAGAGGAGATAAAAAACAATGTATGAACAATAGAGAAGCAGACATAAGCTTTAAATCTAGAATACCCTCAATAGGAACCTTGAAACTTCTTGTTGTGAGCTATGAATTAAACATTTTAACTCTGTTCAGATTTTATTTAGTTATTTATTTATTGCTTACTTAAAACAAAATTGCCTTCAGCAATAAAACAGGAAACCTTAGAAAGATTTATTTCTAATTTTGGATAATTTATTTGAGGCTTGATTAAAAGAGAGAAAGAAATACAACTACTTGAAAACAGCAACAGCCAGAGAGTTAACTTCTCCTCTCATTGCCTGCTATGAAACTTCATGCAATTGAATGTATGGTATTCCTCATCACTAAGCCTATTGGAAAGGTTTCATAGCTTGAAAATGCAGAATTTCAAAATTTCTGGATAATGCAAAGAAGTCCCCTCTTCCACACCCGATAAATACCTGCTTGGGGATGAAACTGCTCCCTAGTGTCACAATAGACCAGAAGAAGATTCCTATACACATCAGGTATTTGCGATTGTAACGATCACCCAGGTAACCAAAAATAGGTGCCAGTACCATATAGCTGCTAATAAAAACTGTTAGAAAAGGAAAAAGAGTTTTATGTTCCACCTCTGTTCCATATGAACTGTGTAAATGGCTACTAAGGGGATAGAAAAGTCAAGCAAGACCTATTGCATCAGTCCTCACCTGTCTGTAGCAGTCCTGATTTGCTGTCATCGATATCAAAAAACTTCTCAATGTCAGGAAGAACACCTGAAACAAGGCAAAAGAAATACAGAACTTCAGATGAGGAGACAAATATAGTACTTTTCGTCAATTTCATCCACAATGATCTAACCCAGGGGTGTCAAACTCGTGTTGTCATGGCGGTATCACATGGCATATTGTGATTCCCCCCACTTGGCTAAACCAGGCATGGGCGTGGCCAGCACATGATGCATCTGCCCCATGGGCCGTGAGTTTGACATCCCTGTTCTAACCAACGCCAGGAACAAATGGGGAGAATCTATTTACTTTGCTTTAAAAGTTACATGCCTTCAACCATTTCATCGGTTCAAAAAAGAAACTGGAAGAATTTCAGCTACCATTCCATTATGCTTACCAGCCACAGTGAAGCGATCCATGTAGTTCAGTAGATTAATAAAAAAGAGTACACCCACAATAAGGCCAGCATGTTGAGAGGATATTCCTGTCAGGGCCCGTACTTCTTCTTCCCCTATGTGCCCTGGCTGAGGATCATCTTTTCCTTCACCTTCAGTATCATCTGCCTGGGTCAAAATTGGAGCTGTATCAGCATAAGGTTGCTGCTGGGATCCCATAGCTGGGAATAAGAAAGATCCACTGTAAGAGAAAAAAAAGAACAATTACAGGGGAGACGAACTTTAGATTTGCAGGGTCTATTTTAAAATACAGAAAGTCTACCAAAACTGTACAATTACAGGAGAACAAGATCTATTAGAGAGAAAAAAACCCCACAAGGCCTATCAATTTTTGTAAGCCACCTGAGTCACTGAATGTGAGTGGGAGGCCCTACAAATTTTCATCAATCAATCAATCAATCAATCAATCAATCAACTGAAGCATGGTGGAAAACCAAATGCTACTATTAAAGGCACTGATCAATTTAGAACCCAGATGAGGTAATTTAACTCAGTAATTCCAAACTTCCTTCATTTAGTATCCTATTACGATTTTTGTTGATTGCCTTATTACCCTATGACTATCCCTGTGTTGTACCTTTGATTTATGATGATTTGTATTTTATGATTATGACTTGTTGCTTGTATGTACACTGAGAGCTTATGAACCGGAGGCAATTCCCTTGGCCAATCAAGAATCCTATTCAACAGTGCGGAAAGTTGCAAATTCTTTTG
Source organism: Arizona elegans (assembly GCA_022577455.1). Classification (NCBI taxonomy): domain Eukaryota; kingdom Metazoa; phylum Chordata; class Lepidosauria; order Squamata; family Colubridae; genus Arizona; species Arizona elegans. Next base: position 128,295,497 of record JAKOOJ010000004.1, read on the forward strand.
GCCAATGCCTTCATTTTGCAACCGAACCTCAGGAATCTTTACCAGCCCTACCACAAATCCTTGGTATCTCCCAGCCAATCTATTTTCTACCCACGCCTGCTTCTAAGAAAGCTGGGGAGAAAGGTTCTTAATCGGAGTGGCTACTCCACAGGGTTGTTGTTAGAAATGACCTACAGAATTATATATATATATATCCACCCCTCCTTAAATAAAACAGACTCTCGGGCCTCTTCCGAAAGAACGGAGGCAAATACGGGTGGAAAGAGACAGAGGAGGGCAGGCTGATTCTTTCAAAAAACGAACTATTTTTCCAATCATGGTTGTGGGAAGCTTAACTGCCCCCGACTAAACCCTAAATGCTGGTTTCATCCTGCAGGTATATAATTTAGCCAGAGGCCCCCCCAGGATCAATCAACACCCCCCCCCCACCCCCTAGAAGGATCCATTAGAATGAACTGGGGGAGGAACTCTTTAACGAGAGCGTGCCAAGTTCCCCCCCATCTCCAAATTCAATGTAATATTCCTCTTCCACAAACTTACCCAGCCTTTCTCTCCTCTGTTTGAACCGCCTGATCAGGTCACGTGAGTGGTTTTTTTTTTTTAAGAAAAGGAGCTCTTTAAAAAAAAAAGAACCACCTTCCTTATCATATGACTTTTTTCCCCCGCCTTTTCCGCCCCCGCGTCGCGCGCTTGAGTACTTGAGAGAGGCGGAGCCTCACCCTCGGCGACCGAGGGAGGGGCTAATTTGCCTTCTACGACAGCCAATAGAATGGGTCCTTTCATTTGCAAAGGAAAATGGCAGTTTCTGTTGCGGTCGTTACCAGCCCTGGCGCAGGCTCCTCCTACTTCTCCCCTCGAGCAACGGGTGTCGTGTGTTTGTTGGTTGTTATGGTTACGAAGTCTTGCTTTTTGCCCAGCTCTGTTTCCTTGCGTCGCGCTGTCTCTATGACATTCAGTATGCCCAAATTTACAAAATATCACATTTTATTTTATTACTATCAGTTTTGCCCTGGCGTTGTCCGTTATCGCACCTCTTTTAAGTTACAGAGCCATCTCAATCATCTTAAATGGCATGGTTTGGCAAATCCCAATTTTTTTAAAAAAAGGTGGATGATGATGATGGGGCAGGTGGGAATGAGATAACAAATTGTTTCCTATAGCTGGAGGCTTACAATTTATAATTATTGTAAACCTTCTGTTGGACTAATAAAGATACAGCCTTAACATCAATTTTAGTTAATTTGGCAATAGATGCATGCCATATGTAGTGCCCCAAAGCTGCTGGTTAACCATTTCCAGCTGTTGGTTACATAAAATTAAACAATTGTGGTACCAGTAATCTTAATTCATACAAAAATATGAAAACAGTTTTCATAATTATTTTTGTGAATATTCCTCTTCAAAACCAAGTTTTATTTATTTCATATTTGCAACTTTCTGTTTTTTCTTTGAAGATGTTTTGCTTCTCATCCAAGAATCTTCTTCAGCTTCTTCAGCTCTAAGAAGCGAAATGTCTTCAGAGAAAAACCAGAAAGTCCAGTTGCCTCTTGAAAAAGCATCTTTGGGACAACCATGACCTGGATGACTGAGAATCTCCAGAGACACTTGCTAAATTATATACAGTACTTTGCTGTACTGGACAATTACTTGATAACAATAGCAAACCCAAACAGATTACATTCTGGTTTAAAACATGATGTTCTTATATAATACTATGAAATAATGGCTAGGCTCATACAATTCATAGTTACCCATACTTAACTATGATGTTTCTACTTAAGCAATTTTTCTGCATTTGCATGACATAGCTATAAACTAGCCATCCTGCATTTGCGGAAAACATTAAACATGATAGTTAATATGATTTAGCATGTCACATGAATACAACCATTTGGTTTGGCTTTGTCTAAAGCCCCATTCTTCCAGTAAGTTATTACAGATTTCTTGTGAATTGTCTTGCAGACAGCTGCTGTCTCTTCCAGCAAAGCAATTTTCTTTCTTCCTTTTTGAAAGGCAGCTTCTTAAGAGTTATTTTGCTCTAATTGAAAATCTAATTGAAAATCTACAAAATGAGTATAGGTAGTCCTTGACTTAACAATTGGTGAGTCAGTGACTGTACCAGAACAGGTACTTTAAGGCCCATAAAGTGCTTTCTGCAAATATAAAATGTGCCAGCCCTCCTCCCACACTCACCCCATGACATAATTGACCTACCAATTAACCTGCTGGAGTCACATTTAAAAGCCATATGCATTGAGAAGTTCTCTAATGTATTTTTCCTGATGCCGTTAGATGTACAAGTTAGATAAAAAAACATTCAATTGTTAAAAAGTGGAAATAGGCAAGATAAAACTATAAGTGTTCCATAGAATTGTGCCTCTGTCTATCATCTGTCCATCCATCCATCCGTTCATTAAAATCCTCATTCCCGTAACCTCTCTTAGGCCCAGTACTCTTCAATATCTTCATAAATGACTTAGATGAGGGAATAGAAGGGGAATTTACCAAATTTGCAGATGATACTAAACTGGCAGGAATAGCTAACACCCTAGAAGATAGGCTCAAGATCCAGATAGAGCTTGATAGACTTCAGCACTGGGCCCTATCTAACAAAATGAAATTCAACGTAGAGAAAAGTAAAGTCTTACATTTAGGCAAGAAATATAGACTGGATGAAACCAGACTTAATAGCAGTAACTGAGAGAGGGATCTTGGAGTCTTAGTGGACAACCAGTTAAATATGAGTCAGCAGTGTGTGGTGGCAGCCAAAAAAGCCAAGGCAATCCTAAATTGCATTAATGGGGATATAATCAAGATCAAGTGAGGTACTAGTACCATTCTATAAGCCTTAGTAATACCACATCTAGAATACTGCATCCAGTTTTGGTCACTACACTATAAAAATATGTTGAGATTCTAGAAAAAGTGCAGAGAAGAGTAACTAGGATGATTAGGAGACTGGAGTCTAAAACATCTTAAGAACGGTTACAGGAACTGAGCATGGCTAGTCTAGTGAAGAGAAGGACCAGGGGAGACATGATAGCAGTGTTCCAATATTTGAGAGGCTGCCACAGAGAGGAGAGGTCAAGCCAGGGGTGAAATGCTCCCGGTTCGGACCGGATCACCCAATCTGGTAGTGATGGAGGCAGATGGTTCAGAGAATCGGTAGCAAAAATCCCTGCCCCCACCCCCTATGCCCAACTGAGCCGCACAATCATCAGAGGCTTTTTTTTTTTACTTTTAAAAATATTTTTTCTACAACCTCTTCGGTCAAAAAATGCTTTTAAAAGTAAAAAAAAAAAAAGCCTCTGATGATCGTGCAGCTCAGCTGGGACCAGCAAAGGCTTTTAAAAGAAAAAAAAAACCATTTTTTTTCTTTTAAATGCCTCTGACGATCCAAGCTGAGTTGGTTGGCAAGTTCACCAAGTTCTAGCTGGCGCATTGAGTACCAAACAAACTTATCAGTACCAGAATAAAACTTTCACATCAAAATGTGCTGAATACCAAATTTGGTGAGTTTCAAAGCAGTCGAGTATCAAGGTACCATGGACTATAAAATATTTTATAACATAAAAATTATCACAAAACAGTTTGTGACATTACAAAATATCATGAATTATTTGCTGTGTTGATGTTTGGCTGTACTATTCAGTTCAACATAGGCTACTTTCAAGGCAGATGCCTCTCTGTATATCTGCCTGAATTTTTAAGCACTTTTCAAGTACATTAGCCTCTGCCATTGATGAAGGATTGAGGGTAAGGAAATAACTCTGAAATGATGAATCTTAAGCCACATTTTCTAGTCCACTGTAGCCTTTTTCTGCCACTCAACCTAAAACCCAAAGATAAAGTCTTCTACCATTAGTTCACTTGCGGGGTATGATTTGTGCTAGTTAGGAAATAAAATTGTATTTATTCTGTTCCCATGTTATCTGTAGATACATTTATTGACTTAATAATTCACAAGATTCTTTAGGCATTAATGTCCATTTTCATTGGCAAGATTGTAATCTTGTTTTCATCCAAACTTAGATCCTGTGCTCAACAGTACAAATACTGGCATAAATTTCTATTTCAATTTACTGTATGGAGAGCTTTGTGTCTAACTAGAATTTGCTTGAAGGCAGGCAAACTACATCTCCTGCAACTATGCTGCTGCTGAATTATTTCTTCCAGGATATTGTATAATTTCAATTGTCCAAGAGAAAGGAATCCAGGATAGATAAAAATAAAATGAGATTCCTACAGAACTCCTTTAAGTGTTTCAGTTCTTAGGGTATTCACTGTGGTTTATGATAAAATTATTTAATTTATTTATTAAAAAGTTAAAAAAAATGCTAAGGAAAAAAAAGGAAAAAAACATTATCAGTGTGAATATCCAAGAGAAAAAAAAAGTAGGAAAGTCTTTTTGGCTTGGATTACATACAATTTTGGAATGTTATTTCAACGTATTATTAGAAGCTGTTCATAAATTAAAACGTGTTTTCTACATGCAATGTATGATTTACCCTTTTTAAAATGTCAGCTGTTTTATTGAAGAGCACAATACCAATCTCTACGTGCATATGTTTTTAGCATAAGCAAATTTTCTTCCAAATTGGTATTCTCCCTATGCCTTATTGGATGCCAGCACCTGATCAGCGCTATTGAAAAGCTAAGGATGGTCAGCTGATTAGTACTTCTATGAGAATCTACTAGAAAATATCGGGATTCAGTGACTAAACTGGAAAAAAGTCAACATAATGGTAATACTTTGATAGTGTTGTCAAAAAAACCACAAGTGTATACCCTTGGAGTTACTGGAATTTCAGCTCTACACAATGAGATTTGATATATTGTATTCTTCAGTTGTGTTGGACTCCGAACCATGCTTGGGGATTATGAGAAATTCAAAATAATAGCACCTAAGTGGAATACGCATCTGTTTATCCAAGACAGCAGATCTTTTCTAATTGATGTGATTATACTTAGGAAACCTGGTTGCTAATAGCATGGGAAGTTAAGAAAATGTAATATTGGGGTTGTATTGCTTTGGTTTTCATATCATTTATAATTGGTTAAACAGCTAAACAAGACTGGATTTGGCATTTTTGTCCACCTACAGAGTCCTTCCCAAGGATAGGCAGATGTTGTGTAATAATACCGTTTCCCCCAAAATAAAACATCCCGATAAGCCCAATTGGGCTTTTGAGCGCATGGTAATAAGGCCAAGCACTTGCTTCAGGGTTCAAAAAAATATAAAACATGGTCTTATTTTCAGGGAAACACGATATTAAAATATTGTCACAGGATGTAAGCTATTCCAGGTAAAGCTGCTTTTTCCAATTAACTGGTGATTTTGTGAATGCAGATAGTGTTCAAATGGTTTTGGAATTACAACCAAAGTATCTCTTATGAGCTGTGGTGGCGCAGTGGTTAGAATGCAGTACAGCAGGCTACTTCTGCTGACTCTCTGCTGCCAGCAGTTCAATCCTGACCAGCTCAAGGTTGACTCATCCTTCCATCTTTCCAAGGTCAGTAAAATGAGGACCCAGATTGTTGGGGGCAAGAGGCTGAGTCTGTAAACTGCTTAGAGAAGACTGTGAAGCAGTAAGTCTTATTGCTATTGCTATTACTATTGATCATATCTTTGCTTACTTTTATCGTTCTATTTTTACTTACAAGACTTTATATTTTGGGATATGTTCCAGTTCTTTCTCTTCTGTTCTGCAGTCTTTGTATTATTATGGTTGGTTGAAGTCAGTTAGATATTTAGACTGTGTTTGGCATTTTTATCCACCTATCAAATCCTTCCCAAGAACCTGGGATAGGCAAATATTATTGTTATGGTGTTAATATTTATTGAAGTAGAATTATTAAGAACATAGTATTCTCTTAATATCCATCATTATTCCTCTACAAAGTTTGTCTGCAAGCAACAGGACCAGTAACAAAATTAAATTTTATTACATATTCCAAATTTTAAGTACAGGAGATAAAAGAATAAAGTGAAAAGTGTCCTGTGTTTATTTTCTCCACAAATTAAACTTCCATTTCCCACTGCGATATCAGACTCAGTGAAAATTAAACCAAGGAAAGTATTGAGTCACTCAAGAGTGGGTAAATATCAAAATATCACACTGTGGGTAAATAGCAAATATCACACTGAATACAGGTGAGTCACTTAGAGTAGGTAAATATCAAAAAATAATAAAAATAATAATCAAGTCTAAACATGGATTCTTTGGAAATGCAAGGATGCTAGTTCCACACTTCAATAACATCACCAGATTCCATCCCCAGTTGTTCAGGGGTCTGAGTTTCTGCCAAACGCTGCCCATCATAATAGAAGACAAGTTTGCCTCTGCCTTGGCCTTGAGCTTGTTTGTAGTTGTTCATAAGGGCTTCTAAGGGCTCCCCCTGCAAAAAGGAGAACATAATTACAATACTATAATGCTTCCTCACAGAAGAAAACCTACAATCCACACCTTATTTCCTTTACCTTCTGGATTGTAATCTCCATCACAGAACTTCTGTCTTTTCCTTGTACTCGAAGCAACAGGTTTCCAGAATCATCACCCGGTTGGTTATTGGTCTCCACTATACAATCTGGAAGTTGTCCAACAGAGAATGTTTATTCTACCTTTTCTCCAAGTTCAAAAGAGCAAAATAATGATTTACCCCAATATTATCCTCACCAACTGCCCCATAAAGGTATAGCTGGGCCACTATAATTAAGATATGTGGCTGAAGGGAGGATTAGAATTTAGTATCTCCCAAACCTTGCAGTAGTTCTAAATTTGAAAACAAACAAACAAACAAACAGATTTAAATAATATAGCAGGCAGTACACAAGAAAATAGATGTAAAATACTGGACAATACAGAAGTTTAATTCATTTGGGAGGCAAAAGGTTTGAGGAATTTAAAACAATCAATGAGACTGGAAGCAACGACAATCTGAAGTAAAAAAAAAAAGTCCCCAAACTATTCACCGATGATGGAAGCAACACCAAGGTCCAACTTAGCAGGAGTAGAATCAGGCGAAAGTTCACTATCATGATGCAAGAGGATGATTCTCTTTGGATGAACCTTCAGTATCTCTGACATGTGGTCAACCACTCGCCGAAGAGGCTCTGTCTACAGAAGGTGAAGTTAAGTAACTGTGTTAGAGGACAAGGTAAATGGATTCTCTCTGCCCTTAACCATGGCTAAAAGACTGATATTACACCATTGGGACAATAAATATATGGCACCAGTCACTCAGTGGATCAAAGACCTGATAATACTAGCCCTTTATGAATATACTTGCATTAATACTTAGAATTGAAATTGTTTATTTTGTAACAATATGTTATACATTATTTCCTTTTTTCAGTTGTTTTTAAAGCACGTGTTATGCACTTTTTTGTTTGATAATGTATTTCTATCACCATTATCTTTGTTTTGTTTCTTTTGTCTTCTGTTGTTTTAAAAACAATAAATAAAAGTAGCTGTAAGAGAGTAAGACTAGGATATAATAGAGTCCTTCAAAAACTGTTGCCCATCGTTTTGCCTAGATGAAGGTTATGGGTATGAGAATTTTAGTAGTATGTAGATGTGGCTTTATAAGCAAAGCAAACAAAAAGTTGTGGCAGAGTTTGGGAAACTTTTTAAGATGAGATACATGTCAATTTTATTTCACTCAAGTTAGTCCTTCAATTTTTGGCAAACATAAAAACTTCAAGGGGCTATAGAACGATTTCAGGAATTGCAAGTTGCCCACTCCTGGTTTAATGCGACATGTGAATTCAGTACTATTCTGAGGCAGGCATGTTTTTCACCAATGATATTTTGAACCCTCCTAAGCTCACATTCTCTTTTAAAAATATATATAATTTTTGTTACATTGTTACAGGATGTAAATTAATAGTGTGGTTGTTGGAATTCACATATAATAATGGATTTATGCAGGATTGTATATGAAGGTCCACCTATTAGTTGGGGAATATCTAATAGTGAAAAATAAGCTTCCAAAACCCAAGGTGGCTGCTTCTGCATTGAAGCTCATTAAAAAAAAAGACTCTATTGCAGATGTTAGGACTGAATCCTAGACAAGTGCAAGGAAAAGAAAAAGAGAAAAGCCCACATTATGACAGCAAAGGGAAGTGAATAGGGATAAGATATCAAATACCAAAGCCTCACACCATTAGAATACAGATTTTGTAGAGATCAGCTCGGCATCGGACTTTCAGCAACAGCTCCTGGGGTTCAAACGCATCAACCAGAATTACATCATCCTCATCAAACAATTGATCCTGCAAGCTCCTCTTAGCAGCTGAGAGGGAGTTGCTCAAATTTTTGAGATTCTGATCAAACATTCTGCCAAGAAAGCAAAGAAAAATTTGAGTGAGAAATCCGTATGCTGGGGTTTGCCTTGGGATGTTCTTATTTAGAGGTATGTTGTATTCAGTCTGAAGCAGGCAAGGGTACTTGGGATCTGTTATGGAAACCCTTTCTGTATCTGACAGCACTTTAAGGAAGTAGCACTTTATGTTGACATAATCATAACAGATTCAAGAAAATACAGGTTGTCCCTGACTTACAACAGTTCATTTAGTGACCGTTTAAAGTTACAAAGGCACTGAAAAAAAGGAATTTACAACTGTTTTTCATGGTTACAACTTTGCAGCATCCCCGTGATCATGTGATCAAAATTCAGGTGCTTGGCAACTGGCTTCATTTATGATAGTTGCAATGCCCTGTGGTCATGTGATCCCTTTTTGCGACCTTCTGACAAGCAAAGTCAATGGGAAAGCCATTTTCCTTTAACAATCGTGCTAATAACTTAACAGGTGCAGTGATTCACTTAACTGTGGCAAGAAAGGTTGTAAAATGGGGCAAAATTCACAATAAATGTTTCACTTAGCAACAGAAATTTTGGGCTCAATTGTGGTTGTAAATTGAGGACTACTTGTAAGCATTGAAGTCATTAACTTCATCCTCCATAAGGTGTTATGAAGATGCTGCCACCTTCATAAGGCCTCCTGAAATTAAGAATAATCTGCACAGATACTATGTAAGCCACCCTTCTTCATAAAATTTCTGGCATGGAAAAGACAAGCTGCCTGATCCAAGAGACAATGATCCACAACAGTCTCTCCCAATTTAATTTCTCTAAACTTTTGGAACACAATTCCCATACTTGCCCCTACTCCCCAAGTCCAACATATACAGAAGAACTGGAAATGGGAAGATTAGCACGGACAGACCCATTTCAAATATTTGTCTTGGAGCCCTTAGTGAATTAATTGATTTCTTTTATACCTTCTTTGTTAAATATGAACCAGTTTAGCCTTTTTTATAAGGCTGCTCTAAAAATACTGTCTAAAGGTAAAGACGAAATGTATATAGGCAGTCCTTGACTTACAACCACAATTTCCATTATTAAGGTAGCTGTTAAGTGAATGACATCCAATTAATCAAATCACTCTACTTATTAAGTGAATCAGGTGGTTATTAAGCAAATCCAGCTTCCCCCATTGATTCTGCTTGTTGGAAATCAGCTGGAAAAGTCGCAAACGGCAATGATGTCACCTGGGACCCCACAACCATCAGAAATACATCCTGGTTGCCAAGCACTCAATTTTTGATCACATGACTGTGGGGATGTTGTGACTATTGTGTGAGCAAAGGTTGTTAAGTCAAGTTTTTTCAATGCTGTCAAATAGTCATTAATTGAATGGTTGTGAGTCTAGAACTATCTGTAACTCCTAATCTAAGCTCATCACCAAGAAACCAGTCCTCCGCCCCAGCTCTTGAGAGCCTAAGAGCTCAAAGTATTAACCAAATTGGGATACAACACAAAAATACACAAAGAACAGCTTGTCGTGGTCCAGCCTTATCAGTTATATCAGCCAATTCACTGAAATCCTGCACGTAGCTGTATTATAAATTTAGGATATAACTGTCTCTCCAACCCTGTATAACTATTACTTTCAGCACAATATTGCTGTGCTCATGCTGACTTTTAATCAGTGCCAAAGGAGATTATGATATCAGCAGAAATAGATCAGCAAAATTTTTACTGGACTTGATATGCTACATTCAGATAACAAACTTAATCAAAATGTGCTTACTATCATCTGCCAACTTTCTTCCTATGCACATTAAATAATTGCTATCTGAAGCACCCTAACTTGACATGCCGTATTGTTTCAAACTGATGCGAAGGTTCCTGCTAGCTGGAGCAAGGTAGGGAAAGAAACCACCAATTTAAATCAATTATGCCCCGGAGACCCAATCCTTCCTAAAGATTTTGTTCCTCCACTCTTATCGATCCACTACACTTCCACTTCATTTCCAGAAATACCAATTTCTTATTGGGCTTTGACACGATCCTTCTCTTGCTGTGGAGGAGGTGAAGGAGAACATGAAAGGTTTTGACATCTGCCAAAAGGAGAACAGACAAAGTAATGGTTTAAATTCAGCTTTTCTGGAAAGTCGGGCAGAAGAGAACTGAAACCTTGGTTTTGACTTCAATTGCTTTAAAGGAACTGGCTTTTCCTCGTCCTCATCTTCTTCTGAGCTATAGGCCAACTTATTGTTACAACGTGCTTTGATTTTATCAGGAAGTTTCAGAGGATTTTTTAAGAATCGCAGGCTGTTCTCAACCTGCAGATAAGAAACAAAAGGAGAGGGGGGAGAATTTATCAGATTACTAGAAAGAGAAACCGGAATTAATCACTCAATATGTACAAGTCAGTGATACTAATATATCTAGATGAATGATCCATCACATAAAAATGGGATGCTATGGTTCTTTGCTTCTCTTAACAAAGGGTACTAATGACAATAAGACGCAAATGTGACAATAATTGAAGGTAACCAAGGTAAGTTTGAGGGCAACATTAATTAAGAGTGCACTATATAGAATTACAATGTCCTTCTCTTTACAAAACATTCAGAAGTCTTTAAAAATATTTAAAATAATCACCAACTCTTTTCTTTTAAAAAAAGAAAAAGAAAAAAGAATGCATCCATGAACACTATAGCACTTTTTCTGTTATCTGGACATCATGTTTCTAACAAAACCTAACACTTTAATATTTGTAGTTACTACATCTCTCTGCTAGCTCATATCCAGCTCATGATTCACTAACATCCTTTTTACATACAGTATATATCAAATTAGGTCTATAGATAATTCTCGACATGATCAAACACCAAAGTTACAATGGCTTGAAAAGAGTGCTTTACAGGACCTAAAGCAGTTCTGGCTGTTGTAAAATGTTGCACACATGCAAACCCCACAATTACATGATCACGATCTGGGTGTTTGGCAACCTATTTGCACTTACAATTGGTTGCCAAGCTCCCCATAATATGTGATTGCCATTTGAAGTAATCTCTGCTGGCTTCCCCAGAAAGTCAATGGGGAAAATGATAGGGAAGTTTGGAAGCTGCTGCCACTGAGCTGAAATTCTCTCTGGACCGGCAATTCATTCAGAGTGACAGGTCTACCTGCCAAGAGGGAATCTCAGCCAGGAGGGAATCCCACCTCCGTGTGCACCTGAACTCTTCCTGCACCCCATCAGAGTTTCCTTTGCAGACAATTCTTTTACTCCATCTGCTTAATAACCCACATAGTTGCTTAAGAACTGCAAATAGGAAACCCAGGATTGTTGAGTGATCACATGGGCAACTCACTTAACAACTGCTTTGCTCAATGACCAAGACTCTAGTCCCAACTGTGGTTTTAAGTAAAATTTCATCATTTTACTCATCATCAATTCTCTAATAAGACAGCAGCAGCTAGAAAAACTTTGCTTATCTTAGGTACTCCGTAGTTAAAGCAAGGTTGGAAAGCAGGAGAACAAGAGTTCTTGTCGTGACTCAAGTAACAAAGCTAGCCACTGACTTTGGGCTAGTTACACCCTCTCAGCCATAGTAAAAGGGCAAGGGCAAATTACTCCTAAAAAATATTTCCAAGAAAACTGCAGGAACTAGTCCAGGCAGTCACCTGGAATCAATATTGACAGAAATCTCATGGCTCTAGAGTAGACAGCAGAGAAGGGAGAAAAACCCTCAGAAGGCAGCAGTGGCAAGTAATTTATATACTGTTGCCAAAAACAGTACATAGATATGACCATCAAGTAGCAGGTTGGTCTCACATGATGCAAGTTACATGCCAGATGGATTCTTCTGTCAGTTTTGCAAAGAGTAAACAAAAACTTGGCAAATGATAATTACAACATTCTTTTTCCCAGTAGTATAAGGCGGGGTCTGCAACCTTGGCAACTTTACGAGTTGTGGACTTCAACTCCCAGAATTCCTCAGCCAGCACATACTGGCTGAGGAATTCTGGAAGTTGAAGTCCACAACTCGTAAAATTGCCAAGGTTGCAGACCCATGGTATAAAGGGACAGCATAAAAAACTGAGGAAGACTGGAAAATACCCAATACTGGGGGCTGTACAATAGTGTCATTAAATTAAGCTCTCTCTCTTGTCCCTGCAAGCAACACCAGTATGTTTGCAAGCTAAAGAAACCTTTTCATTGACTTATTTAATAAGGAGATGAGGCACATTTCTTCCATACAGAACAAGCAGCAGCAGAGGCTAACAATCTCATTTTTAGATATAGTCATGTCTTTGAGTTAGTGTTGATCATCTGTGATTGCCCATACACATCCCTATACACATTTTTCGCAAGCTTTTCGAGATTTCATACCTGAACCAGGATTAGAGTCTGATTTCTAGTCCAATGCCTTTAAACCAGGGGTCACCAACCTTTCGGATCTCAGGGACCACTAAATTCATAATTTTAAATCCTGCAGACCACTAATATGAATTTTTAAAAAGATAAATAGTATTTAGTGCAATATAAAAAAATGCAAATAATTTTTCTGACCATCAAAATTTTCTCACAGACCACCAGAGGTCCGTGGACCACAGGTTAGTGACTACTGCTTTAAATCACTGCACCGAACTGGCTCTCAGCCGCATTATACAGATTTATATTAATTACAATACATATAATACAGCATAAAAATTGGATACAACAGCAGCAGCATACAGCAATTTATGTACTTGTGATAAAGGAAATGACGGCACAACAAAAAAACAAAACAAAACAGATCCCTAAGTTAAGGAAAGTCTGTTCTTTGAATAAGAATGACATTCATTATTATTATTATACCTTCATTATCTCCCTGCAGCCCTTGTTACCCAGCAGTTCCTAATCACATGTTTTGCAATGAAATGTTTTAGGCTTCACCTGACAATTTTATCTCCTCCCCCTGAGAAACTGGATTTGAGAAGGGGATAATTTACTTAACTATTAGGTGGTCTTCAATTCACAACCACAACTGAGCCCCAGACATTGTTAGTGACACATTTGTGTTAAGCGCGTGAGGTCGCCCAAAATAAAGTAACGGAGCGAGCGAGAGAACTTTTGGGGGGGAGGGGGGACGGACGGACGGACGGGGAAAGCCACGATGTCGCGCACCCCTTAAAAGTCACCCCGCCAGCACATACCTGGGTCGAATAGACCGGGATGGAGGTGCTGGTGGTGAGAAGGCGGCGCCGCTTGGGTAAGGGCTTCTTGGGGGCCCCTTCTGGCTCCGAGTCGCTGCTCAGGGTCACATTCACCTGTTGGGGAGGGGCGAGAAAAGCCGTAGGTCCATCACCCGCAAGCCGAGTTTCCATCCCGCTTCCTCCCTCAAATTCCCACCGTCCCTTCCCGCCCGGCTCCTGTTTACCGACTCCGCCATCGCTGGACAAGACACGTTTCTATTGGTTTCGCGATCCGCGTCGTTCCGCCTCCGAAGCTCCGATTGGGTTTCAGCCGAAGCTCTTTGTTTCTTCACTCCGCTGAGAAATTATCTATGGAGATTCTCTTATGGTTGGTCCCAAAGGTGTTGGTTCTTCTTCTTCTTTTCTTTCGCTTCTCCTCCGGAGCGGAAGAAGCTCCTGAAAAAGCACTTTTGGCACCTCCGAGGAAAGTTTGAGCGAGCCCAGCGTTAACGAAAGAAGCGTTCCCTTCCGCAGCGCTAAGCAGTCTGGGGACGGCAGTGCGTTTGTTTTGCTTTTTACGGCGAGACGGCTCCTATAATTCATTTTCCGGGGCGGGTCGAGAAGAGGAATGTGGGATTGTCCGCTCTCTTGAGGGACGCCTCTTTTTTCCGACGCAGTAAACTTCTGGAATAAGCAAATACGTATTTTGCACCATCTTAATCCTTGCAGCGAATCGTCCATTTTGGAGGTTTTAATTGCTACCACATGCACCCTTCCCCCCCCCCCAGGGGCCCTTAACCAGCCGGGATGGGCATGGATCCAGAACACAAAGGGATGGATTCACAGCTTACCAAAGTGCCTATCCACTTCCTCAAGCTCAACTCCCACATAACGAGGCTCAGATGTGTCTCCCTCCAAGGAGTGTGCCAAGCTAGAGTCCAGTTTCCAGCAAACTCTAGTGATTTTTATCTGGCAGATGCCGAGAATATTCTTCACACAGCGACCTTGGAAGATCCTCCTTACCCCAGGAGAGATCTGATTATCAGAAACAGGGCCCCCAGTTGGCTACCTTGCAGATAAATAAGAGCAATGAAGTCATTATGCTTCAGCGGTGTTATCCACACAAAATAAACACTAATACAGGATGAACTGTCTTTGAATATTAGTAGCTCAGGTGGGTTGGTAGTTACGTTGCTGGTTTGAGCTTCGAGCTTGGCAATTTGGTTGCAAATGTTTCATCCCCATTCATGGAGACATTTTCAGTGCGCTTTGGATTGTGCTTGTCTGGAGAACTGGCCTTTAAAAAAACTGGCTTTTTTTTTTTAATGGCCAATGCACAATCCAGACATAACTAATACAGGTTTTTACCTGTGTGGGGTCAGCCTCGCATTTTTATCTTCCTCAAGCAGTGCTATAGGCACCTCGTGTTAGAATGATAGAGGTGCCTACTATACTTTTATCTGTCTCTATTGGAAGTTAAAAGTTATCTGATCTGTTCCACATTTCTTTTAGCAGCCTTCTGATCTGCCGATCAGCATTCAATCCTAGCATTTAAGACTAGGATCCCACATCAAAGAACAGGAATTCCCTCAGGGTAAGGAAAATGCCAGGTGAAGGAAGGGAGCTACGTATCTGAGGGCAATCTTTATTTTCAGATTTTATGCACTTTGGGATCAAGGCAGGAGCATCCCAAACAGCATAGGAAGGACTCATTAAACTCGCATGTACACAACCACCCCTGAATTCACACCAAGAGTTAGGTTATGGAAGAATGTCTGGATCTTGATTATTAAATAATTCAGACCCTTGTGTGCAATTCATCTGATCCTGGTGATTTGAACTCATCTAGGGTGGAAGTTGCTCACTTACCATTTTTTGCCTATTTAATCTATTTTTTACAATACTGTTTTTGATAGGTTGGACTGTTTTTGTGTAAAGATGGATGCAAAAAATGAGTTAAGTAATTCTGCTTTCTCCCTGTTGTTTGTAATCTTCTTGCCACTTTCTCCTATTAATGGACCAATCATTTCATTGACTTTTCTCTTGTTTTTTACATGTTGAACTTTTTAAAAAATTATTTTTCACTTAAATATGAGCCAACTGTGTGCTGCACCTGCCAAAAAGCCAACACAGTTCTAGGCTGCATTTACAGAGGGATGGAATCGAGATCCCATAACGTGTTAATACCGTAACATTTTATAATGCCTTAGTAAGGCCACACTTGGAATACTGCATCCGGTTTTGGTTGCCACGAGGTAAAAAATATGTTGAGACTCTACAACGGGGGTGTCAAACTGGCAGCCTGTGGGCCGGATGCCGCAGGCTTCACGAAGGCAAAAAAGTCGTGATACGGCACGTGACATGATGCAATCGAGTTTGACACCCGTGCTCTAGAAGGAGTAAAGAGAAGAGCAATAAAGATGATTAGGGGACTGGAGGTAAAACATATAAAGAACAATTGCTGGAATTGGGTATGTCTAGTTTGATGAAAAGAAGGACTAGGGGTGACATGATAGCAGTGTTCCAATATCTCAGGGGTTGCCATAAAGAAGAGGGAGTCAAGCTATTCTCAAAAGCTCTTGAAGGCAGGACAAGATAGGCAATGAATGGAAACTAATCAAGGAGAGAGACAACCTAGAACTAAGGAGAAATTTTCTGACAGTTACAACAATTATTCAGTGGAATGACTTGCCTCCAAAAGTTGTGGGGATTCTAACACTGGAAGTTTTAAAGAAGAAATTGGACAATCATTTGTCTGAAATGGTGTTAGGATTCTGCCTGACCAGAGTGTTTGATTACGAGACTTGCAAGGTCCCAACTCCTATTCTATAAAACCAAATCTCTGCACTCCATTTTTCTCTGCAGTCTATTCTTTTTGTTCTTGAGAATAAAATGTTTTCCACACTACGTCTGCATTTCATTTTCTTTTATTTGTTCTTGCTTCACTCTGGCTTGTGGAAACTCCAAATTACAGATAGTGCTCGTCTTATGACCACAGTTCAGTCCAAAATTTCTTTTGCTGAGCAAGACAGTCATTAAGTTAATTTTGCCCCACTTTATGACCTTTCATGCTATGGTTGCTAAGTGAATCACTGCAGTTGTTAAATTGTTAAATCTGGCTTCCCCATTGACGTCATATGGTCATAAAAGGTGATCATATGTCTCTGAGATACCACAAATGTCAAAAATGTGCCAAGCTTCTGAATTTTGATCACCTGTCCAGGGGGATGCTAAAATGGTTGCAAGAGTGAAAAATGGTTGTAAGTTACTTTTTTCAGTGCCATTGTAACTTCAAATGGTCACTAAATGAACTGTTGTAAGTTGTGGACTACTTGTATTCTTGCAATATAACTTTCACATTTTTAAACTGCCCATTTCCTCCACAGAGGGAGTCTGGGTAGTGTGTATTAAAATATAAAAATATAAAAACAATACATAAAAGGTAAAAAAAATTAAAAGGCCAAGGATACTTAAACGCTATTAGAAATTAATTGAAGGGCAAAGGAAGGGTTGTCAAGGAAACGACCAGTCCCATGGCTATGACCTCGTCTGAGCTGCCCACGCAAAGCTGCAGAGCCATGTTTTCATTCCTTTTCAGAAAGCCAGGAGGGTGGAGGCCTGGCTCATGTCCAAGGGGGAGAAGATTACACAGGGTAGGAACAGAGGCAAAGAAGGCTGTCCACCTGGAGCCTGCCAGTCAGAATGCAGCTAGTCCTCGACTTAACGACCAGAGTTGAGCCCAAAATTTGTTTTTATGTGAGATATTTGTTAAATGAGTTCCCATTTTACGACCTTTCTTACCACAGTTGTTAAGGGAATGGGAGGTTACATCAGGTCAGGGTCATTAGGAAGTGAACTGCTGTGGTGAGGGCTTGCATGGGTTGGTTGAGGGTTGGTGCTGTGTCTGGTTGGTTATGTGGTTGATTTGGATTCTGAGGGGTTCGTAGGCTGGTTATAGGTCAAAGTGTTTGTGGATGGAACTGCTTGTGGAGTCCCAGGCTTGGATGAATTCGCTGATGATTTTTGTGTTGCTCCAAATGATGCTGTTTGGTGTCAGTGTGAGTAGAAATTAGGGATTTGGGATTGTGGCGTTTGATTGCCAGCTGGTCTTCATTCATCCTGTTTTTTAATTGACATGTTTTTCCCACGTAGAATTGGTTGCAATGGTTAAAGTTGATTTTGTAAATTACATTCTTTCTTTCATCCTTCTGTATCTTGTTTATGGCTCTGAATAATTCTTGACCAAGTGTGGCTGTGGGTTTGTGGGCTATTACTATTCCTAGGGGCTGGAGAACTCTGGCTGTCATTTCCGATACTCCTTTTGTGTATGGTAGGGTTAGTTTTTGTGTGGTGATTGGCTGTGCGGTGTCTTGTGATTTGGATGCTGTATTTTGGAGTGTGAAGTTGTCATAAGTAAATGCCTTATTCTATTACAAGAGATATGTATATATGTACAGGATATAAAGGGTTAATTTATTCCTCCTCCTTTAATGTATTCATGTGTGATCACCCCCTTCCTTGACTCCTCCCCTTTGATATAAATAGAGAGTGCTTTTACCTCATGCTTGCTTCTCACTGTAAATCTGACAAGAATAAGTAGAATGCCTATTATGAATAAACACTTCTTTAACTGAAGAAATTGCTTCTGAATTCATCATTTAGTCTGATCCTCAAAATATTGTAACAAATTGGTAGCAGTCGATGGTTGAACTGACTCAATAAAATCCAACATGCCTAAGAAAGAAAACCTCAAGAATAAAAAAGAAAGACCCAATACCAGGGCAAATGATAAAGAAACAAAAACAGATCAAGAAATGATCGATGAACCAATAAATACAACAATCAAAGAATCTGAAGATAACACCACAGACATCGAAGAAACAGCAGATGAAACCGACAACCAAGAAGAGAACAAAATAAAAGACAAAGACCTCAGATCGGAGATACTGAGGCTAATAAAAAGTCAAAAAGATGACCACAAACTCATCGCGGAACTCCGAGGCTTCTTGGAAGAAAATGGAGCAGCGAGAGAAAAAGACATTGAAAAAGCCAAACCCGAAAATACAAAAATGGTGAGCGAACCTACAACGAAAGAAAAAATAACCAGAAGCAAGACCAGAGGTCCCGCTCAAAATTTTGAAAGGCAGCCATCTTTTCTTCAACCGGCCACAGAAATGAACACGGCTGAACCAATCAGAATGCACCATTCAAAAACTCTGGTGCGAAAAAACACAAAAAATAGCAAAAAATATATTTATTCTTCTGAAGAGTCAGAAACAGATACAGAAGAATCATCCACCGAACAAGAAATCGAAACACCCATGAGAAAACTATTTAAAACGTTTGGCACAAGTCTAACAATTTCAAAAGAATCGATAAAAGCCAATAATGCAAAAATACAAAAGAGACGAAGAAATAAACAGACACCTCAAAGCCTGCACGACTCGATCCGGACAACGATGATGACGACGCCTGAACCCAGAGGGCCCTGCGAAATTTCCCCCACACTACAAACGATCCAAAGAACAAAATACTCCAAGCAAGAAAGCTCCAAAGAAAAGAGAAGAACCACAGCTGCCAGCAGAACACCCAAGATCGAGCCGGAGACCGAATCATCAGAAGGAGAGCACTACGAGGGAGCTACAGCAAAGAGAACCTCTCCCAGCGGCTTCAGCAAAGAAATGACCAACGCGCATGCGCAGATGAACACAGAGAACTACAATGAACTTTATGAAGAAGGAGAACCTTTCAAGCTCATCAGCAGAATACCCACACCATTCTGCAATTTTCAACATCTACAGGACCATGGACTACCCACAGTTGTAAGTAGTGGGAATAGTAATATTGGGAATCTACCTAGTGATTTCCCAAAACTTAGAATTGATGGCATCAATTTACAGGAATGGTGTCAACAAATTCAGGTTGTCTTTATGAAAGAAAATTTATTATTTTTTATAACCAATCCTCCCAAAAGACCTTGGACTCTAAAAATAGACTGCCTGCATCACAGAGCATTCTATTTAATAATTTCTAGCATATCACCTGCCATGTACTACAGTATTAAGCATAATCTTACTGTTTCAGAAATAATTCAATGCATGTTTAAATTGTTTCATAGTGAAAGTGTAGCAACAACCACTAGAATGTCTAAAGATTTCTTTTCAGCCAAATTAAGATCTGGAACCACCATAAGTGAACATTTAATATCCTTAAACAAAACCAGAGCAGAATTACATCTAAGAGGAGAAATAATATCAGAACAGACAATGAAAAGCGTTATCCTTAACTCATTAGATTCATCATGGGATAACTACATATCACACTTAGACTCAATCAATCTAGGATACTTATCCATAGAAAGTCTGTCAAATAAGTTAATAGCTGAAGATAATTTGAGGAAAAGTAGATACAATGCATACACAGAACACAGACAGGCAAAAGGGGTAACTTTCCAAGAGAATCACCAAAAAACAATTGAATGTTACAATTGTGGATCCAGAAAACACTCTAAGGGAGATTGCCCCATGTTTCATAGGGAAAGACAAAACCGTGATTATAGGGGTAGATATCAAGACAGGCAATCATCTATTGATAGATACAGATATAGAGACTCCCCAAACTACAGAGAACGCAGAAAGGATAGAGATAATTCAAGGGACAGAAAATCAGGATCATTAAATGGATTAGATAAACATAACGATGTCATCACACAAAAATCAAAAAACAATACTTGGCTCATAGATTCAGGGGCGACTAATCATACAACAAATAACAAGAAAATACTGTCTTCATTCACAAATGATAAATTTATGATAAGAGTAGCCAATCAAGAAAATGTTCAAGTCATAGGGAAAGGAGATGTAAATATACCTGGTTTAGGTAAAGTAGAGGGGGTATTGTTGATACCAGAAATATCACATAACATACTTAGTGCAGTGAAATTAAGCCAAGATTCCAACATAAATATAATCTTCTCTGGGGGAAAAGCAATACTAGAAAAGGATGGGACTAAATTGAATAGTGTAGTTATCGAAGGGGGCCTACCCTTCCTTGTAACAGAAGATAAATGGTTGCATAACATTAATACAAACACTGATGACGACATCAACATAGACAGTGAACATAGTAACAACAATGACAATGAAGAACCCAATACACACTGTAATCACAAAGACACAGCCACTAGTGATACACACAATAACAAAAGACCCAATATAGGCAAACCAATTCATGATGAATGTGCACACATGTTGCATAGAAAATTGGGACATGCAAGTTTCCCTGTAATACAAAAAATGATTGAACATGCTGATGGCGTTAAAATAAAGGATTGTAAAAACTATTTGGAATGCTCAGTATGTAAATCCTCAAAACTCAGAACAAACCCAAAACCAAAGAGGGCAACAAGGACCTCTAACCAAATTTTTGATCTGGTACATATGGATCTGGTTGGTCCATTAACACCATCCATCACATACAAAAAAAGATATTTCCTAACTATTGTAGACGACTATAGCCGTTATGGATTTGTTTATACTTTAAAACACAAAGATGAAACTTTCCAAAAATTCAAAGAATTTTACAAACGTGTAGAAACACAACACAATATCAAAATAAAACAAATCATGACAGATAGGGGATCCGAGTTCATGTCAAAAGAATTCTCACAATGGATAAAAGACAAAGGAATGCTACACTTCACGACTAGCCCATTTTCTGCTTTTCAGAATGGTACAGCAGAACGAAAGAACTCAACACTGCAAACCATGATTAGATGTACATTAGAAGATGCTGGTTTAGGAAAACAATTCTGGTCAGAAGCATTACTATATTCAAACTATACCCAAAATAGGACCTGGTCTAGCATCCTAAATAAAACACCATACGAAGTGATGTACAATAGGAAACCAAAAATATCACACATGCACATATTTGGAGTTACAGCAGACGTACAAATACCAAAACAATTAAGACGTAAGGGAGATAACGTATCCAGAAGGCTCAGATTCATGGGATACGAAACAGGCACAAAAGGATATAGATTTATTGACAGTAATAACAAATTCATAGTCTCAAGAACAGCAGTATTTCATGAACAGGCCAACTGGTCTAAGATACATCTTAACGAGATAATCCAAAATACAAAACCAAATATTGAACAACAAGACAGAATAGAAAGAGAGAAACATGAACATAACACACATGATGACAAAAACAAAACATGGACAGGTAACCATACCAGGATAAAAACAGATTCATTAACCAAAAAGGAAGCAAGGTATTTACACGATAATGAGAGCATTCCAATAAGAACAATCAGGTGTAACAGAAAACAATTACCCAATAAGTATAAGGATTATATAATGTGTGTGAATGACGAGACACCAACACCTAACACATACGAGGAAGTGTTGAAACTTCCCATGGAAGAAAGAGAGAAATGGGAATTAGCCATAACAAAAGAAATGAACAGCTTGCGTGAATTAGGTGTATTTACACCAGTCCCTGCCCCTGAGAACAAGACAATTATAGGCACCAGATGGATATTCAAAATCAAAGATTTAGAAGACGGTAATAAATTATATAAAGCTAGATTAGTCGCACAAGGTTACGCTCAAAAATATCCTGAGGATTACACTGACACATACTCTCCCACTGTAAGAACCGAAAGTGTTAAGACAGCTTTAGTCATAGCTGCTATACTCAATCTTGATGTCTTTCAATATGATGTGCAGACTGCATACTTACATGCAAAGCTCGACAAAGAGATATATGTAAGGGCACCTCATAGCCAATGTACAAATAGAAATGAGACCTGGTTACTTAACAAAAGCTTGTACGGATTAAAACAATCCGGCAAGCGTTGGTATGAATGTCTAGTCAGCGTGCTTAAAAATATGGATTTCAAAGCCACAACTGCAGACAATTGCTTTTTTGTTAGAAAGGAAGGTGAATCATTAGAATTTGTGTTAATCTATGTGGATGATATTTTGTATATAGGCAAACATAAAGAAAAGAAAGACTTATTTGTATCCAAGCTAAGTGAACATTTCTCTTTAAAGTCGCTAGGAAGGGTAAACAAATACCTTGGAGTTCAAATCAATAAAACAAGAAAGGGATTCAAATTATCCCAGAGAGATAAAATTATAGAACTTCTGGAAAAATGCAATTTAAGAGATGCCAAACCTTGCGATACTCCTATGCAGACTGATTTTCTAAGGAATATGGATGAATCTTCACCTGAGTTCGAGAACAATACATTATATAGATCAATTATTGGTTCTCTATTGTATATATCTAATTGGACCAGGCCTGATATAGCTCTGCCACTTAATTTATTATCTAGACATGTAAGTAAACCACTTATGTATCATTGGGAAGCAGTTAAACGAATACTAAGATATCTAAAACACAGCATGGATTTCTGCCTACTCTTAGAACCCAATAATATTAAAGAACCTATTATCACCAGTTACGCTGATGCAGACTGGGCAGGTGACATCAAATGTAGAAAGAGCACCTCAGGTTATGTATTATTTTTAAATGATTGCCCAATATTCTGGTACACTGGGAAGCAAGATTTAGTAGCGACTTCCACAACAGAGGCAGAATACGTCTGTTTATCTAAAGCCTCAAATAATTTAGTGTGGTTTAATGATTTATTATCTGATATTTGGAAGAATCCAATACTACCATTTGTCATACATGAAGATAATAAGGCGGCTATAGAAATATCAAGATCTGACGCCATTGGTCAAAGGTCCAGACATATAGATATCAAATTTAAACACGTGAGACAATTATCTCAGGATGGATTCATTAAAGCAATCCACTGCGAAACCTCAGAACAAATAGCTGATATATTAACTAAACCTTTACCTTCTAAACAACACAAATACTTGACATCAAAATTACAAGTACTATATAGTTCTGAATCCGAATGCAATCATTGTTATATGTCGAATCGGCATTTAGAGGGGGATTTGTCATAAGTAAATGCCTTATTCTATTACAAGAGATATGTATATATGTACAGGATATAAAGGGTTAATTTATTCCTCCTCCTTTAATGTATTCATGTGTGATCACCCCCTTCCTTGACTCCTCCCCTTTGATATAAATAGAGAGTGCTTTTACCTCATGCTTGCTTCTCACTGTAAATCTGACAAGAATAAGTAGAATGCCTATTATGAATAAACACTTCTTTAACTGAAGAAATTGCTTCTGAATTCATCATTTAGTCTGATCCTCAAAATATTGTAACAGAAGTTTTTTGGATAGCCATTATGGCGAAAGACATCAAGCACCTGTTTATCTTCTGCTTTTCTTAGAGTTGTGGTGCTGCAGTGTTTTCTGGCCCTTCTGAATAGGGTTTGGACGTAGCTTCCTTTGTGTGTCTTGGGGTGGTTGCTTGCGAAGCTGAAAATCTGGTCTGGATGCATGGGTGGTAGATGCGGGTTTCCAGTTCTCCATTGTTTAATCTCCTTATGTCGATGTTGAGGAATGGGAGTCTATTTCCTCTTCGCATGTGAATTTGATACCAGGGAATATGTTATGGAGTAGGTTGTGTGTTTCTTCAATTTGGGACCATTTGATGATGACGAAGGTGTCATCGATGTAGCGAGTCCAGAATTTTAGTTGGATGGTGGGTGGAGCAACACAAAAATCACTGGGCACGTGAATGGGTGTGAATGCCATCGAAACCTGGTATTCCACAAGCAATTTCATCAACAGACACATGGATATATAATCAGCCTATGAACCCTTCAGAATTCAAATCAACCACACAGCCAACCAGACAGCACCGACCCTCAACCAACCCATGCAAGCCCCCCCACCTGCAGGTCACCTCCCAATGATTCTGACCTGATGTAACTTCCCCATCACAAGACTCTCACTGATGACTCACACCTGACCCATCACAAGACCCTCACTTGACACACTCACACCTGAAGCCCTTATAAACAGAAGAACACTGACACTCACATCCCCTAAACTCCACTGAAGATGTCACCTAGCCTGGTAACAAAATGTTCAGAAACCCAACACACAACCTCGGACAATTCAACCTTCAACCCTCATCTTCATATTTTGTTATCTTTTCAGTTCTTCTTCTTCTACCCTACTGTCTGCAGTACTGCCACAGCCACTATCCAGACTTTTTTGTCTATGTTATACACAATTGTTAAGTCTGGTTTGTTATGTAGTAGGTGCCTTTCTATTTGAATTCTGAAGTCCTAAAGTACTTTAAGTTTTTCATTTTCTATTACTCTCTCTACTTTATGGTTCCACCAGTTCTTGCTTGCAGGCAGATGTTTTTTCTTGCACATATTCCAATGCGCCATTATTGCTCCTCTTTCATGCTGTTGCTTGTAGCCAGTCTGGACAATTTTCTTGCAGCGGCTAATCAGGTGGGCCACTGTTTCTTTAACTTTTTTGTTCAGCTTCTTCATCTTTTATCCAAGTTCTTTGTTTCTTCTACTTTCCTGTTCTTAGCCATTGCCAGGTCTTGTTATCTGCTTTGTTTGCTATTTTTTTAAAAAAATGTACTCGTACTTTATCTTCCCATGTCTCTTTTCTGTTCTTTATTTAGTCTTTCTTGTAGGACAGCTTGGTCTCTCCAGTACTGAGTAACCCTTCCTGGTATATTAGCTTTTG
Organism: Arizona elegans; assembly: GCA_022577455.1. Classification (NCBI taxonomy): domain Eukaryota; kingdom Metazoa; phylum Chordata; class Lepidosauria; order Squamata; family Colubridae; genus Arizona; species Arizona elegans. The sequence continues at coordinate 128,320,628 of JAKOOJ010000004.1, forward strand.
TGCATCTTCTTTACTGCTCTTCCAGTAGTGAATGCCCTTTTTTCATATTCAGCCTTCTGAAGTACTTGCAACATTCTGCATCCAGTTATTTTCCTTGGTAAATAGAATCTGTCAACGTCACTGCTAAGATGAAGGGCATGATTCATTATTTTTCTAGTCTTCTTATCCAGGGCTTTTAGTTCTGCTTGCGTCTACTATCCCAGCTGTGTATCTAATAACTGGAATTACCCAGGTGCTAACAGCCTTGATGGTATTTCAATCGTCTTCCTCCAGACGTTTAGTATTATTTTCATAGGGAATTTTGAGTTTTCATTTTTCTCTCTCTCATTTGATGGTGACTATGGCACATTTGTCCAGTCCATACTCTATTGCAGTATCTTCGCTGTATAAACAGATAGTGTTAAGCAGTGATTCTATTTCAAATGGTGCTTTTCCATACAACTTCAGATCGCCCATAACAGATAGTCTTTGATATACAGCCACCAATAAGACCAGAATTTCTGTTGTTAAGCAAGGTGATTATTAAGTGAGCCCTGCCCAACTTTACAACATTTTCCGTCATGGTTAAGCAAATCACTGCAGTTGTTAAGTGAATTATACAATCATTAAGTGAATCCAGCTGCCCACATTGACTTTACTTACTGGAAGCTGCTTGGGAAGATCACAGTGGTGACCCAATGACCCCATAGGATGTTGGAACTGTTGTGAATACAGGTAGTCCCCAATTTACAATGACAATTGAGCCCCAAATTTCTATTAAGTGAAACATCTGTTAAATGCGTTTTGCTCCATTTTACAGCCTTTCTTGCCAAAGTTGTTAAGTGAATCACTGTAGTTGATAAGTTAGCAACACAGTTGTTAAGGGAATTGGGTTTCCTCATTGACTTTGCCTATCAGAAGGTGGCAAAAGGGATATCATGTGACTCAGGGACACAGCAATGGTCATAAGTATGAACCTGTTGACAAGCATCTGAATTTTGATCACATGATCGTGGGGATGCTAGAAAGGTTGTAACTGTGAGAAATGATTATAAGTCACTTTTTAGTGCCATTGTAACTTTGAACAGTCACTAAATGAACTGTTGTAACTCGGGGACTATCTGTAGAGTAAATGTGCATTCTTTGATTCCCTTACTAGTAAAATTTGGGTGTTATCTATCCCTGTAATAAAAATTTCCTGTTACAGTTATAAAACCTGTTTTAGTAACCAGCTCAGATTTTTGATTTCAGGAACACTCATGCAAGTGTATACATCCTATCTTTAGCTGCTCTCTCCTGTGGCGAAACAATAATCTCATCCAATGTACTAAAATTCTTCCACAGACTGAAACAAAAAAAAGGAAAACTATAAAAAATGATAAAAAAATGAAAAGGTGCTAATACCTTTAGAAATGCACCAATCTGAGCATACTTTTTACATACCATCACTGGTAGACTTCAAACTGTTGACAATCTTATTTGCTGATACATGTCTTAAACACATCCTGCTGGGTTCTATAAAACAAAAGTTTATTTAATATTCAAAGTTTAAAATGAAGTCACAAAGCAGGGCTTATAAAATGAGCATCATAATGATAAAACACAATTAAGTCAGGATGATGGCCCAATTGTCAACTGGCCCAATCAAATGATGGATTTGTTTCTTCTTGCTGCAACATAGCCAATTATCATACAAAGCGGGAAACTGTTTATTGTTACAGTGAAAAGAGGTTTACGCTCAGAACTACTCACAAATAGAGAAACCCCAATACAGGTAATCCTTGACTTACGACCACAATTGAGCCCAAAATTTCTGTTGCTAAGAGAGGCAGTTGTTAAGTGAATTTTGCCTCTTCTTACGACCTTTCCTGCTACAGTTGTTAAGTGAATCACTGCAGTTGTTAAGTCAGTCGTGTGGTTGTTAAATGAATCTGGTTTCCCCGTTGACTTTGCTTGTCAGAAGGTTGCAAAAGGTGATCACATGACCCCAGGACTCTACAATTCTTATAATTATGAGTTAGTTGCGAAGCATCTGAATTTTGATCAGGTGACCATGGGGATGCAATAATAGTCATGTGAAAAACGCTCATAAGTCATTTTTTTCAGTGCCATTGTAACTTTGAACAATCACTAAATGAATGGTTGTAAGTCAAGGACTACCTGTACACAAATTGGTGTAGCTTTTATACACTTTTGGAAAACAAATGCACATGATATCAAGCAACAAGTATAAAAATATGCACTGCTGTAGAAGATGTCCCTTTCAGAAATTGGATGCATTACTAAAATATTACAGTCCTTCCCTTCTGCTCCTAATGGATAAGTTTGATAATTAAGTATGCAAAACTTTCTAGATAATGTATCTGCAAAAGGACATTAGATCTGAACCAAACTGCTGGCCCAGTTCAAATTTTTTGACAAGTCTATCAGATAGCCTTCCAGGAATTTTAAGGCAAAGGTGCAAAGCCCAAGAATGAGAAGCCCCAAGATAGAAATATGAAAAATTTTCAACAAAATAGGGTTTTCCTGGCTAAAAATAGCTGCAACAGTCCTATAAGGACACACTGTTTTGATCCTATATACAATATTAAATCAACACCTTTTTATTAACAATGCAGGATAGGTTTTGAATGGCAACTATGCTTTATAAAAGTTTATGTCTATGAGATCTATTTCATGGCACTGTTTTTGGCTGAAGAGATTTTTTTACAAAGCATTAAGTGTTCAGTAGTAGGTGAGATTCTTCAAGAGAGCAATATTATATTTGTCTCCTTCATATCCTTCTTCTCTCTTTGCTGCTGTTGCATTTTTTGACAGATATGTAGCAAAATATCCTTAAGTGAAAGCAACTTTTTCATAACTCTAAAACTTTCACACAATGGAGCAGGAAAAGGCTTAACATACATTGGGGCAAAAAAGTATTTAGTCAGCCACCAATTGTGCAAGTTCTCCCACTTAAAAAGATGAGAGAGGCCTGTAATTGAAATCATAGGTAGGCCTCAACTATGAGAGACAAAATGAGAAAACAAATCCAGACAATCAGATTGTCTTATTTGGAAAGAATTTATTTGCAAATTATGGTGGAAAATAAGTATTTGGTCCCTACAAACAAGCAAGATTTCTGGCTCTCACAGACCTGTAACTTCTTCTTTAAGAGGCTCCTCTGTCCTCCACTCATTACCTATATTAATGGCACCTGTTTGAACTTGTTATCAGTATAAAAGACACCTGTCCACAACCTCAAACAGTCACACTCCAAACTCCACTATGGTGAAGACCAAAGAGCTGTCGAAGGACACCAGAAACAAAATTGTAGACCTGCACCAGGCTGGGAAGACTGCATCTGCAATAGGCAAGCAGCTTGGTGTGAAGAAATCAACTCTGGGAGCAATAATTAGAAAATGGAAGACATACAAGACCACTGATAATCTCCCTCGATCTGGGGCTCCACGCAAGATCTCACCCCATGGGGTCAAAATGATCACAAGAACGGTGAGCAAAAATCCCAGAACCACACGGGGGGACCTAGTGAATGACCTGCAGAGAGCTGGGACCAACGTAACAAAGGCTACTATTAGTAACACACTACGCTGCCAGGGACTCAGATCCTGCAGTGCCGGACATGTCCCCCTGCTTAAGCCAGTACATGTACGGGCCCGTCTGAAGTTTGCTAGAGAGCATTTGGATGATCCAGAAGAGGATTGGGAGAATGTCATATGGTCAGATGAAACCAACGTAGAACTGTTTGGTAGAAACACAACTCGTCGTGTTTGGAGGAGAGAGAATGCTGAGTTGCATCCAAAGAACACCAGACCTACTGTGAAGCATGGGGGTGGCAACATCATGCTTTGGGGCTGTTTCTCTGCAAAGGGACCATGACGACTGATCCGTGTACAGGAAAGAATGGAATGGGGCCATGTATCATGAGATTTTGAGTGCAAACCTCCTTCATCAGCAAGGGCATTGAAAATGAAATGTGGCTGGGTCTTTCAGCATGACAATGATCCCAAACACACCGCCTGGGCAACAGAGTGGCTTCGTAAGAAGCATTTCAAGGTCCTAGAGTGGCCTAGCCAGTCTCCAGATATCAACCCCATAGAAAACCTTTGGAAGGAGTTGAAAGTCCATGTTGCCCAGCGACAGCCCCAAAACATCATTGCTCTAGAGGAGATCTGCATGGAGGAATGGGCCAACATACCAGCAACAGTGTGTGCCAACCTTGTGAAGACTTACAGAAAACGTTTGACCTCTGTCATTGCCAACAAAGGATATATAACAAAGTATTGAGATGAACTTTTGATATTGACCAAATACTTATTTTCCACCATAATTTGCAAATAAATTCTTTCCAAATCAGACAATGTGATTGTCTGGATTTGTTTTCTCATTTTGTCTCTCATAGTTGAGGTCTACCTATGATGTCAATTGCCTCTCTCATCTTTTTAAGTGGGAGAACTTGCACAATTGGTGGCTGATTAAATACTTTTTTGCCCCACTGTATACTGTATTCTAATATTATCCTTCACCTTAAGTACCTTAAACACTTTGCAGAGATTAGCACAGGTATATCCTTTGGGTGGGGGAAAGAAATTAAATATACTTGTCCAGGATTGAGTTTATCTTATTTTCAGAACATAGGTAAGGTGTTGTTTTATCAATTAAGATGGACATTTTTCATTATTTGAATTTTGGACTGCTTGCTCTTAGAATTGTAGACTGCGCCTGCAATTAAAATGAACAAGCTGTGAATTCAGTTTGGGGGGTGGGGGGTGGGGGCTTTGTTAGTAAATGAGAGCCTAAGCAACAAATCTAAAGTTGAATTAACACTGACAAAGATTTATGACTACAATGGAAGAGTGGATGACAAAGGTGTGGGAGTTGGTGGAGACAGTAAAATTGACTGTTTTAATTAAAAAGAAGAATCTTATCTAGTTTTGGTTCTACTTGGAAACCACTTCTAGACTTTGGTCAAAACTGAAAATAATGAAACTTTGATATTAGGTTTTGATGATTAGAATATCATATAGATATGGCTTGAAATGTTTAAAAACGTAAAACAAAAGATTGAGGTTATAACTTTTTGCATTCTACTGTACAGGTGGGAAGTCGGTATTTTTTTCTTTTCCACGTCTCTGCATGGCTCTAGTTTCCTCTTTAACTTTTCTAACTTGTTTTTTTTGTTTTGTATTTTATCTTATAATAAACTTTTTATTAAAGTTTATAACTAAAGACAGAAAAAGATTTATGTCTGCCCTTTGTTTCTTAATTTCTTGTGATCTATATACATTTATGCCTCTGGCTAAAACTATCAGCCAAAATTGTTCAGGCATGAAAAGATTTACCTGACTGAAGATCATGTTTTTTGAAATAGCATATTTTACTATACAAGCCTACTAGGCTATAAAATTTTCAAGAGATAACTCTTGGTTTGTCCCACCAGTATTAAAGGCATGATGGATAGGAGTACAGAAAAATCATTTACATCCACATTTTGCTCCCCACTTTCTGCAACATGGCTCTAATAATGAGCATGATTTTAATGCATTGGTAGAATTATTTTGAAAAACATATAGAAACTCCAATATTTTCTTCTATGTAATAGATGTACGGCATATTTTCTTCCTTTTATATTTTGGGTGAAGCAGTTTCATGCAAAGCACAAAAAATGTAAAAAAAATAGTAAGCATGCAAAAGCAGGACGGTAGTTAAATTTATATCAGCAACACTTATTATATCTTTTCATACCTTTCTAATCTTGAAACCTTACTTCCACATCCATTTCATACATTATCTTTCGTTCTTTAAACTTCTCAGTTCCTTGTTTTGGAGAATCTCATTAACTCCACCCAAACATAATTTTTTTGATGGTTTCCTATCGTTACACCTACTATTCTTATTTTTTTAAATGTGATTTTAATTTAAAATAATATGAATTCTTTTCCATTCAAGGCTCAACTGGCAGATACAGCAACACTAAAATGTCTTATATTTCTGTTTTTGTTTTTTTTTAAAATGGGCAGCAACCATTAGGGAATATTTTTTAATGAAAAATAGCTCAGTAAGTTTGTACAGATAGTCCTTGATTTACAACCACAACTGAGCCCAAATTTTCTACTGTTAAGTGAAACATTTGTTAAGCGAGTTTTGCCCCATTTTACAACCTTTCTTGTCACAGTTGTTAAGTGAATCATTGCAGTTGATAAGTTATTAACCCGGTCAATGGCTTCTCCATTGACTTTCCCCGTCAGAAAGCCACAAATTTCAATTCATCGATCATGGGAATTTTGATCACATGATCATGGGAATGCTGCAAAGGTCATAACTGTGAAAAACGGTCATAAGTCACAGTTTTCACTTTTCGTAAGCCGTTGTAACTTCGAACAGTCACTAAATGAACTCTTGTAAATACCTGTACTTTAATCTAGGTGTATGTCAATCATAGCCTCTCTGGTTGAAAAACAGGGCTTTATAAAACAGATACCTTTGAACTGTAGTGCTGGCATAAATAATTCCATATACCATGGACAGCCAGAACAACTAACAGAAACGAACTAACTAACCAAAAGGTGTTCAATCATATTAAACCAGAAACAGCACTATGTCTGATATACTTTGGCCATGTCATGCATGCAAATTCATTGGACAAGTCAAAGATGGTAGAAATGGTTAGAAAAAGGGGCTGCAAAAAACTCGCTGGCTTAATACCAACAAAGCTGATACAAAGATGAGCATCCAAGAATTGAAAAAAAGCTGTGCTTGACAGGATAGCATGTGGAGCACTTGCCTGTAAAGTCACCAAGAATCAGACATGAATGGTGAAGAATGAATGAAAGAATAAAATGTTTGATATTCAAACAGGTCCATTTTGAATATCAAACAACTATTTTGAGTTGGAAAAGCTTCCAAACTGATAGAAGCAATCTTTTTTCCACCTAAAATAATTGTTTCATCCTTAAAATAGGGTAATTCAAATTTGAAATTTTCCCATTTCTAAATTTTTTGCATACATCTAGCTAGAAAGTTAAAAGAAAACAGAAAGGTTCCCCTCCTCCCCCTTTTCTAATAACTAACTAAAAGAGAGGGTTAGTGTTTGGCTTTACAGCATAATTTTAAAAATAGCTTGATTTTAAAAAAAATAAAAAGTAGAAATCTTGGATGATGGCTTATTCCAAAAAGCAATTTCAATTCTTGTCTTCCACAATGCCTCTCGCCTTCACATATTTGTGGTTTCCTTAAGCCATGAAAGGAAACAATGCACTGTACAGATCACCAAAGAGAAATCTGTAGCTTACTTTACCCAGATCACATTTTTCAGCAGAATATATATTGTAATCATCCAGTCAAAGTCGTTGTTCCTCCTCATTAGCGAACTCTTCCGTATGTATTAATCCACTCCTGGTCTCTCCTGTCTTGGGTTTTGAGATGCCAAGTACCTTCTCTTCATCTGTCTTTTGAACAGGCCTTTTCTCATTGGATTTTCCTTTAATTGAATTTTTCTTGGCTGTAAATAGAGAGAAAATTGTGTAATTGTGTACTTAAAAGGTACATGTTATTGTGCTTGCCATTGGTCCCTTAATTACCTTTAAAAGGTACTACAGACCTCCACAGAGCTATTAATAACTAGCTTTCAGTTAGGACGCCATATCTTTGGCATGGTCATGTGATCAAATTTGGGAACTTGGCAACTGGATCATCTTTACTGCTGTGTGTAGCATCTCAGTCACATGACCATAATTTGCAACTTATTTGACAGTTTCCCCATCTTAGGGCCGGGGTACTTACGGGACCTCCTTCTGCCACCAATTGCCTCCCACCGGCCAGTTCGCTCCCACAGAAAGGGCCTCCTCAGGGTGCCATCGGCCAGACAATGTCGGCTGGCGACCCCCAGGGGGAGAGCCTTCTCTGTGGTGGCACCTACCCTCTGGAACAATCTACCCCCAGAGATACGAGTGATCTCCAACCTCCGGACTTTTCGTCGGGCCCTAAAAACCTATTTTTTTCAGTTAGCCGGACTGTCCTGATTTTATGGTTGGTTTTAAAATATGATATGGATTTTAATTGAAAAGTTTTAAATTACGGGCCAAATTTATTTAATTATTTTAAATCTATTTTTAACTTTTGTGTATAAATGTTTTTATCTTGGCTGTTTACAGCCCTGAGTCCGAAAGGAGAAGGGCAGTATAGAAATCTGAAAAATAAATAAAGAAATAAAGAAATTTACTTCCAGTTTCTGGCACAGAAAGGCCATTGGGGAAATGGATTTTCTTAACAACCACTTTGTTCACTTAACAGGTGCCCCAAAAATTGCCCCAAAAGTTGGGTCTAGTCATGTGTTGCCTTAACTTAGGACCACAAAAACCTATGACCAAAACTCCAGGCACAATTATAGTCATAAGTCAAGGACTACCTATACGATGCCCCCCCCACCCTTCTATCCTAGTTTTTTCAACTGCTTTGTTCTGCAGTTCATCACTGCCATTAAACCCTTCATTTTTTACATGTGAAAGCTTACCTTTATATATACAGTATCCTATTGCAACTCCTAGCACGAATGCAGTAACCAAACCAAACGACCAAACAATCACTGAAGTCGATGGAATTGTAGGAGTAACTGTGGGTCGAGAAGATGAGAGAAAAAATGTATTCCTAGTACTTTGGGTAACTGGGAGAGTGGGATGAGTAATCACATCTCCCTCACCTTCTGGCTGCCAAAGGACAGACTGTTCCAATGAGGTCTCCAAAGCTTCATGTTCTGCTCGACAAACATAAGTGACTTCAACATCACTCTTCTGTGGGAGGAAGACACTGTTGATGGAAAACATCCCATTGGGCATGCTGTGCACCTCTGACTTTACTTGCTCTTGTGGCACTCCATTTTGTAACCACTGAACGTTGATTTGAGAGGGATAAAATTTGCTCACGTTACACACAGCTACTACAAATTTCTCCCCTTGTGGTCTTGTGATCAGCTGAAGGTTGGGCCGACCTGCAAAGAGAGGAAGGAAATTTGAATTCCTGCACCCAATAGGCCAGTGTTTCTCACCCATGGACACTTGAAGATGGGTGGACTTCAATTCCCAGAATTCCTCAGTCAGCCAGTTGTCAAGGCTGACAAACACTGCAATAGACAATGTTCTTAATTTCTTGAAGCCAGTCTTGGACCCACCTGGGATTACAGGTTGTCCTCCACCTACAACCATTTATTTAGTAACTGTTTAAAGTTACAGTGGCAGTGAAAAAAGTGAATTATGACAATTTTTTACACTTACAACCATTGCAGCATCCTCACGGACATATGATCAAAATCCAGATGCTTAGCAAGGTATATATTTATGACGGTTGCAGTGTCCTGGAGTCATGTGATCACATTTGGGACTGTCTGACAAGCAAAGTGAATGGGGAAATTAGATTCACTTCACAATCGTGTTACTAATTTAACAACTGTAGTGATTCACTTAACCAGGAGTCCCCAACCCAAGTTTATGGACCAGCCGGCATACCAGCAACCAGGCCACACAAACAAGCAAAGCACCATCCACAGGACTCAGGCAGCATGCGAAAAAATGCCCTCCAGTCCACAAAAAAAAAATTCTCCATGGAATTGGTCTTTGGTGCCAAAAAGTTTGGAGGCCGCTGCACTTAACTGTGGGAAAAAAAGGTTGTAAAATCGAGGAAAATTCATGTAACAACTGCCTTGCATAATAATAACATAATAAATTTTAGTCTCAATTGCAGTCTTAACTCAAGGACTACCTGTATTTTTTGCACAGCCGCTGTGTGAGCTAGGGTCAGTTGATAGCTGCTTGTTTCAGCTGATCAATCGGGGAATGCCAAAATCAGTTTCCAGCTACTGGCTGTTCCCCTCTTCCATCTAAAACAGTGGTCCTTATACTTGGCAACTTTAGGATGCTTGTATGTCAGAATTTTTGCATGCATCCTAAAATTGCCGCATTTGAGAAACACTGATCTGAAACTAACATGAATCTACCTCAAAGCTCAGTTTGGGTATTCCTGGATCCTACAGGGAGCCAAGAGGCCAGATGCCCACCAGTGGGAAACCAGGCAGCCCCACTAAGCCCTACAGACCTAGGCTGACATCTGAGTTGTTCTAGCAGAGGGAGAGGTTGGTCTCAAAGAACCAATTTATCAAGACAGTAAATCTACTGTAGCTTTTATCACGTGCAGTTTGAACAACCATCGTTACAGATATATGAAGTTGCTGCAATATTCTTGTTTTCTTATTTCTCTCTTCCCCTGACCCACAGCAACATCTCTGGGGTCTACATCCAATGTTTGCGGAGCTATAAGTAGCACCGGGACCTTAGATTGTGCAATACTGTGTCTGAAAGGTGCAACGTTGTCAAAATGGCATGTGACATGTTCGGATTTTGCAGGGGACACAATTTAGTACTTTATTCTCCTCCCGCCCCCCGCCCCCCCCCCCATCAGTATTGAAAGAAAAATTCCCTTGGTGCATCCCTCCAGCAGGGATAAAACTATTAGTGCTGTAGGACAAATAGATAAGGAAGCAAGCTTCCGGAAAGAAGTTTATTTCCAGAAGCCAGAGTGACATCAGCAATGGGTTCTGACCTAGCTAGCTGACCTGAGAACCAGATATTTAAGGTTTTATACTCTTTTTTAGCTTTTGAGATTCAGATATTTTAATGGAGTTTGCTGGTGTGCCTTTTGATGGAATAATTTCTTCTGGCTTGGTCATTCAGGAATAATCCTAGCTGTTGGAAGGGATGGAGATGTAAATCTGATGAGTTTCTGTGTGCTACTGTCTTAATCTTGTCAGTCCTTATTGTTTTAGCTGAAAGCAAAAGAGCTGTCTCCTGTGGTTTCAGAGTTTATTCTAAGCTGCTATGTTGTAGACTCTTATCGGCTAGCCTGATGCTATTATGCTTAGCTGAGTGCTAGACTGTTTTGTTTTGTTTTTACTTTGTCAAGGATTTTGATTCTGAAGCTTTTGTGCTAGGGGCTCAGCGTCTGAAGGAATTATTATTATTTTCTTATTATTATGTTATGTTTTCCTATTTGCTTGGGGGAAGGGGTGATTTGCTCTTTTTTCTATCACCAGATATCCAAGTAGTGCATATCCTTCTGGGCAATGATATAAAAAACACGATGTGGTACCTTTCAATTTAGCATGAGAAAATATACAAGTGCCCAAGAGCTTCTCTTCTTCCACTAAATACAGATTAGTTGAAAGAGTGACATTACCCATAAGGCAGAAAATCTCTCCAAGTTGAGTCTAAAGCTTGCTTTGAACCTTCTGAGAAGACAGACTAGTGGCTGATTTATGCTACACAACAGTGTGGTTTGTTTGGTTCCAACTTTAAGATGTCACGATAACCAAGCCGCATGAGGTTTGTAAGATAAGGGTCTGTAACTGGCTGGGTCACATAAATAGAGTCAATTAGGACTTTTTGAAAAATTAAGAAATAAGCAAAATGATATTTTCTTCATTTTGTGAACTGAGCTCTGTCTTTCAGCCCAAATTTCAAGAAACAGCTTAAAATAAAGAAGCTATGACTGGACAGCTGGAGAAAGACTGCCTGGATTCCTTGCTTTCTGAGCCAAAGGTTATACCCACCTTGCAAGTGTAGCTGGAATTTTAGTACTTCTGGCCCTTTGAGTGCTTGGTGATTGATATGGCAAGAGAAGTTGACGTTGGCATCTGAAAATTCTGGTGTGAGCTTCAAGAGACTCTCTGTTCTGAACAACTGGCCAGTGCTGGGCAGAGTAGGAGGCCACTCGGGGCCTTGCACAATCCTATCATTTCGGAACCACGTCATGGATATATTGCCAGGGTAGAAATCTGTTGCTGTACACGCAACCGTGCTTGGCTTGGTCAACTGCACTTTTGTGGAGCCAAGTTTAACCAGTGGGGGAGCTGGGAACAAAGAGGATAGAAGAAGACATTCTTACTATCTAGCGACCCAATTAAATCCATTAATCAACATCAAAGGCTAGTAGCTATGATCCACTATCCTCCTACTGTTATTCAGTACTGCTTGGAAATGTGCAAGTCAACATCTGGAAGACCCATGCAAGAGAGAATGGGAAGATTCTAAAAATAAGAATAGAAGGTTAGTTTCCTACAGGAAATGTTGCAAAGCTATAATTTTGTCACAAAGGAGGTGGCACTGATGGAAAGAATGTCTAAACGTCTGCACCTGTCCTTCTCAACTTTCTTACTCTGGGTCAATAAACAACTGCACACAAACATGAATATGTGTAACAAACACGTATTCAAGTTGTAGAAAGATGCATTTAACTCGGTACCAGACAGAGGTTGCATCCACTTCTGTTCCTTATGAATTTACTGAAACGCACAGACACAAATTTAAAAAATGCATTCATATGTACAGAATATGTACTATAAAAGTTGTGAGATTACAGCATTAGCATGTAAGAAACATTGTAACAAAGTCAAAGTCAAAGTCACTGACAATGTGAAGGATTTTGGCTGACAAGTAATTCTATGGGCAAACCAAACTAGCAAACATTTCTAGGGAGGAAATTCAAAGAAATTCAAAGAAAAAGAAGACACTACTGATAATAATCTCTCCAATGGCCAACAGTCCAGCTCAAATAATGGCTAATCCCCAGACAGCAAAATCTAATGACAGATGATACAGATAGAACAGCTAGATATAACAGGGCATTGTTTTATTTACATATTTATTCTAATTATGTATATATATCCCTGTTTTATTTATATTCTCCTAGAAATGTAGGTTAGAGGTTATGCCTTGTAAAAAGAAAGGTGGACTAGAACAGCTAAACATCTTCATCCTTATTTTGTTGTTTATTATTTTATAACTGCTACCTTCTCTCTCTTCGTCATGTATGTTTTAGCATCATTAGTAGTCAGTGACCCCTAATTCCCCCCAAAAGACTTTTAAAATTGTGGCCTTGATCAGGAGTAGTTAATTACATTTCCCAAGGAGTGAAGGACTGTTGTGGAGGGCTGCTGGAGCTACTCCCTACCTACCAGCCACCCAATTCCTGCTCCCTTCACTCCCTGCCACCCCTACCCCTGCTGCCAATGCCCCGTCTCCCATGGGGATGTGGCCTGCAGGCCATAAAATCCCCAGGTCTGTTCCAGAGCAAGGCTTTTAACCTGGGTCATGTTCACGCCTTAAATATTTTTAAGGTTATTCTATGACCCTCATTCTGTTTCCCTTAGTTTCCTTTACCTTCCACTCTCAACTCTATTGACTTCTCTTCTTTGTCAGGGCTGTGGATAACAAAGCAAGTGTAAGTGCTGCCATCCGCACCCTGCACATTTGGAAGCAGAATGCTGGCGTTGCCCCGTAGCAGTTCTTCAGAAGACATCTTTGCCCTTGGGTGAAAGACTTCTAAGTTATCTTCATACTTAGCAATATCTCTTGAACCCATACGCCATATCACAGCCAGGCGTTTGGGATCTATGGGCCCAGAAGAGTCCTCAAAGTGACAAGGCAGCAGGACATCAGAACCCGGTTTGGCTTGAATTGGGCCTTCGGGGCCTGTAATGGTCAAAGCGGCCTCTGAAAGAGAAAAGCAACAGGAAGAATTGGTGTTAGAAAATCAAAAAGGCACTGCAGATGGTCCTCACAGTTCATTTAGTGTCTGTTCAACATTACAATGGCACTGAAAATGATTGTTTTTTACACCTATAGCTGTTGCAGACACTTGGCAATTCACACATAATTATTATGTTTGCGAAGTCCTGGGGTCACGTGATCACGACCTTCTTATAAGAAAGTCAATAGTGAAATCGGATTTATTTAACAACTATTTTATTTAACTATTTTATTTAATATCCTTCCTTCCTACTTTCCTTCCTTCCTTTTCTTCTTTTTCCTTCCCCTCTTTCCTTATCTTTCCTTCCTTGCTCTCTTCCCATCTTTACTTCTTTTTTTTTTTTTTTGTATTTCCTCTTTCTCTTTCTCCTTTCCTGTCCATTGGATACTCAAATGCAAAAGGAGAAACATTTCTTCTTTTCTTTTGTTTTTAGTTTGTTTTGCTAGCCCTCTGCCAGTGAAAACAAAACCGGGCGGGGGGGGGTGTTTGACCCTCCGAGCTCCACTTTTGCTGGTAGAGGCACTGCGGATCTGGGCCAGGGGCCTTAAGTTTGACACCCCTGACTTAGCCTAACAAGGAAATCCTGTCCAGATTCAAGTGGCAAGCCCAATTAACTGAAACAAAATGAATTAGTGTCAAGCTCCCAAGAACCAAGAAAGACAATTGGAGTTACTTCTGAGCAGTTGCCTTTATTGTTTCTCATCTCTAGACAAAAATCTTGCCAAACTAAAGCAACTATTTTCATCACTATAGATATACTTTAGGAATTGCTAGGGAGGAACCTTCTTAACTCTTTTTCTCCTAACCAAACTCTCCGTGCTCTACTGACTCTTTGCCCTCTGGAATGCAAAACAGGAAAACCGATTTGGCCTAGTAGTTAAGGCATCAGGCTAGAAAGCGGGAGACTGGGAATTCAAGTCCTGCCTTAAATATGAAAGTCAGCTGGGTGACTTTGAACCAATCACTCTCAGTCCAACCCACTTCACAGGGTTGTCGTTATTGTATCAAAAATAGAAGAAGGAAGCTGGGTTGTATATGTTTGCAAAGAGAGAGAGAGAGAAAGAGAGAGAGAGAGACAGACAGACAGACAGAGAGAGAAAGAAAAAGAAAGAAAGGGAAAAGAAAAGAAAAAAGAAAAGAAAATTTCCTTCTGAGAATCCAGACTATATTTCACCACAATGACATAGACAGAATTCAAGCCCTCTTGAACTAAGGGCTTTGATCCACCCATCCCTATTTTGCCACAGTTCTCAAAAAATGACCATCAAGCTGGGTCCGTTGCCATCCCATTGCATTAGCCACTGGCAAGCTACCAGGCATCATCCATAGCTTTTCCACCATGTCTCTCTCACCACGCTGTTGGTTACAATCCTTGAAGGCCCCCCTCCCCTCCAAGCCAGCTGATCAGCAAAGAGTGATGAACAGTGCTATCAACATCACTGAAAGCAAGCACCAATTGCGTTCCTTCTCCCGGGAGAAGGACACATGGTTTCCCTTGATTTATCCATGTGGTTTATCCATGGTTAAGCCTTATACTTGACATCCTTGGGGACAGAAAAGGAAAAATATATTCCTATCGCATGGGCTGAAAAGGGAAATGGCCCTTGCGAATTTCATGTGCTTAAAAAGACAAAGTTTTCATATAGTTTTATTACAGATGTTGATTAAAATAGTAAAAACTAATACAAATTAAAAAAAGAATCGTAAGAAAAAATAAAAAGCAGATAAAAAACAAGAGAAAAGAAAGAAAATGGTAAGAAAAAGAAACACATAAAGAAGTAACTTCAAATCTTCATTTACTACTATAGTTCATACTATAGTTCGAACCTTCATACTATATAGCACTACGTAGACACATTTAACCTCCTTTTACAGTTACAAACAGCTATCTCTTCACCCATATCCCTTATCTGTAAGCAAGTCCACAAACATCAACTTTTAAATTCTGATGTAAGTAAAAAGCCCGCAAAGGTTGCCAGAACTTTTGAAGTTCAAGTCCGCACATCTTAAATTGGCCATGTTTGAAAAAACTTGTTAAAAACAAGAAAAAAGTCAAGGAAACAATTGGCCCATTGCTCGGAGAAGCTGGCAAGAAGGTGACAAGCAACAGGGAGAAAGCAGAACTACTTAACTCGTTTTTTGCAGTTGTCTTTAGACAAAGGGAAAAAATAGTCCAAACTATCAAAAACAGCACCACAAAAAACAGATTAGGAACACAAGTTAAAATAGGGAAGAAAATGGTAAGTGAGTACCTGTCTATCCTAGATGAGTTCAAATCACCAGGACCATATGGATTATACCCCAAGGTTCTAAAGGAACTGGCAGATGTGATCTCAGAACCACTGAACTATATATTTCAAAGATCCTGGAACACCGGGGAACTGCCAGAGAACCAGATCGCCTGATCCGGTAGCGATGGAAGCGGATGGTTCGGAGAACCGGTAGCAAAAATCCCTGCCCCCGCCCCCCACATGCCCAGCTGAGCCGCACAATCATAAGAGGCTTTTTTTTTACTTTTAAAAGCATATTTTCTTCAGCCAAAAAAAATGCTTTTAAAAGTAAAAAAGCCTCTGATGATTGTGCGGCTCAGCTGGGATCGTCAAAGGCTTTTAAAAGAAAAAAACCCTTTTTTTCTTTTAAATGCCTCTGACGATCCCAGTTGAGTTGCCTGATCGGCAGAGACTTTTTTAAAAAGCCTCTGCCAATCAAGCAACTCAGCTGGGATCATCAGAGCCTTTTGAAAGCATTTTTTTACAACCTCTTTGCCAAAGAGATTGTAGAAAAAATGGTTTTAAAAGTAAAAAAAAAAAAATTGGCCACGCCCACCCAATCACATTATCCCCACCACCAAGCCACGCCCACAGAACCGGTAGTAACAAATTTTAGATTTCACCACTGAGCGGGTGTAACTGATTGGACAAGGCCAACGTGATGTCACTCATGCACTCAGTCACATGACACCCCCCCAAGCCACACCCACTCAAAAGATGGCTAAAATTTTTGGGATTTTTTGACACTTTTTTTTTTTTTTTTTGGGCACTCCATCCCCATATCCAGGTCGGGACACAGTAGGTGGTGGTGGTCATCTTGGCTTTCCCTCCGTTGCCCTTCCTGGCCAAAAAGCGCCCCTTCTCGCCTCTGACGGGCCTTTCCCATGGTTGAATCCGGAACACCCCACTGCCCACTCCTGCTGGCGTGCTGAGCCAGCCGGGTCCCGTCCGCGAGATGAGCGTGTAGGAGAAAGGCTTCCTTCTGGAGCTCGGGGAGGGCTTCACTGAGGACATGCCCAGGATCCAAGTCAAGAGGATGACCCTGTTTCCACGGCCCGCCAGCCATGGTTTTTTGGCCAGGAAGGGCAATGGAGAGAAAGCATGAAGCAGCTTCCTTCTCGCTGGCTAACCAGAGAACTTTTTGGCATTGTCAAAAAACCAGTCATTAGGGCACAAAACGGGTTAAAAGATTTGGACCCCCACCACTGGGTGACATGATAGCAGTTTTCTGATATCTCAGGGGCTGCTACAAAGAAGAGGGAGTCAAGCTATTCTCCAAAGCACCTGAAGGCAGGACGAGAAGCAATGGGTGGAAACTAATCAAGGAGAGAAGCAACCTAGAACTAAGGAGAAATTTCCTGACAGTTAGAATAATTAATCAGTGGAACAACTTGCCTCAAGAAGTTGTAAATGCTTCAACATTGGAAGTTTTAAAGAAGAGATTAGATAACCATCTGTCTGAAATGCTATAGGATTTCCTGCCTAAGCAGGGAGTTGGACAAGAAAACTTCCAAGATCCTTTCCAACTTTGTTACTCTATTCTATTTTAAACGCCGCTCTGAGCTGTTTTTTTAAAAGACTTGAAACGCCTACACGACGGAATAGCAACAACAGGAGTGTGGACCCGACCGGTTTTCGTTCCCTTAAGCAACTCCTCATAGATTCAAAAGACTTCGTGGCTGCGACTTTTCTCTTTGAAGAATTATCTGCAAGTGGGAGGAGTTGTGGGAGAGGGTTATTTCTCCCTAGCCCTAGAAGGTGAGAGGGAGCTAAAAAGCGAAAAGTCCTTCAGCCCAGCTCTAGGTGCAATATTCCCGTCCCGTCCCACCCGGGCTTCGCTTTGCTCACTCCCTCTCAGCGAGCGTCTTTTCAGTCCCGGGACATTCCTGAGCCCTTTGGGAGGTTGGGTGATTCGGTTTTCTGGTTACTCACGTGTATACGGCAGAAATAGTAAGAGGCAGGAGAAGTGTGCGCAGGAGAGCGACATATTTTCTATTTTAAACCAACGTTTCGTTTTCTCTCGGCTGTTGGATCCGCCCATGTTTAGCCTTTCTTTTTCCGGGTCAAAAAAGAAATGTTTGCAGATTAAGCGAGAAAGTACAGTTTACATTTAAATATCGAGATGTTCCTAAGAATCTGGAGTAGGCACATATGTTTCATGGTGTTAAAGTTATCGTCACAGGATATCAACTATTCCAAATAAACTTTCCTTTTGCAGCTGACTGATATAATTTTGTCAATGTTGATAAGTAGTGTTCCAGATTGTCCCAAAGGTTCTTTTTCAACCAACTGGACTTGTTGGTTTTTCTTTGAAGATAGATGAGAAGCGAAATATCTTCTTAAAGCTTCTTAAAGCTTTTTCAGCTCTGACTGGATGGTGGGGAATGGAAGGATTTATATTCCTTGCCTACCATCCAGTCTTCCAACTCTGAAGTGAAGTGAAATGTCTTCAAAGAAAAACCAGCAAGTTTAGTTGCCTCTTGAAAAGCACCTTTGGAACAACCATGACCTGGATGACTGAGAATCCATAGATATTTAGTGCTGCAGATATTTGGGGATTATTCTGCCAACTGATTGATTTTGGGGTTTGTATGACGGCTAAGAAAAACAGGATAGTGGTAAACATCTGTACCTTGAGGTAGGGAAATTTTGATTTTGGGTTTTACTAATTAGATAGGTTTGTTATTATAGAAAAGGCTAGTTTATACTAGTTTATACTATTAAACTAGTATAACTATATTATACTATATAGTTTATAATAGTTTATACTATTATGTAAAAATAAAAGTTCAGGTTTGATATTATTTTATTCTACTGCACCAAAGAAAGTCGGAAGTTAACATCTTTTTTTCTTTTCTCCTTTTCCCCCACATTTTTTCCTTCCCTTTTCCCTCCCCTAAATTTCCTACTATTTTCTTTTGTATTTCTGTATCTCATAGTATTAATACATAAATAAATAAAATTTTGGATGAACTGGTGGATGAACTGGAGAAAATATAAAATAATAAAATAATAAAGCAGTCTTTTTTCCACTTGAAATAATTGTTTCATCCTTAAAATAGGATAGTTCAAATCTGAAGTTTTTCCATTGCTAAATCTTTTGGAAACATCTACCTAGAAAGTCAAAAGAAAACAGGTAGCCCCCCCCTCTTTTTTTTTTTTTTCTTCTTCTCCTAATAACTAACTAAAAGAGAGGATTAGT
This sequence comes from Arizona elegans, assembly GCA_022577455.1. Taxonomy (NCBI): domain Eukaryota; kingdom Metazoa; phylum Chordata; class Lepidosauria; order Squamata; family Colubridae; genus Arizona; species Arizona elegans. The sequence continues at coordinate 128,339,654 of JAKOOJ010000004.1, forward strand.
ATTTGGCTTCTCAGCATAATTTGTAGAAGAGTTTGATTTTTAAAAATGAAAAGTAGAAATCTGGGACTGATGGTTTATTCCAAAGAGCAATTTCTATTTCTTGTCTTTCACAGATGCCTCGCCTTCGCATGTTTGTGGTTTCCTTAAGCCATAGAAGGAAACAATGCACTGTACAGATCACCAAAGAGAAATCTATAGCTTGCTTTATCCAGATCACATTTTTCAGCAGAATATATATTGTAATCATCCAGTCAAAGTCATTGTTCTTCCTCATTAGCCAACTCTTCTGTATGTATTAATCCACTCCTGGTCTCTCCTGTCTTGGGTTTGAGATGCCAGGTACCTTCTATCATTTATCTTTTGAAGAGGCTTTTTCTAAATGGATCCTGTAGCTGAGTTTTTCTTGGCTGTAAATAGAGAGAAAATTGTGTAATTGTGTACTTAAAAGGTACATGTTAATGTACTTACCATTGGTCCCTTAATTACCTTTAAATGGTACTACAGATCTCCACAGAGCTATTTATAACTAGTTTTCAGTTAGGACAGCCATATCTTTGGCATGGTCATAATCAAATTTGGGAACTTGGCAAGTGGATCACCTTTACTGCTGTGTGTAGCATCTCAGTCACATGACCATAATTTGCAACTTATTCGACAGTTTCCAGCATTTACTTCCAGTTTCTGGCACAGAAAGGCCATTGGGAAAATGGATTTTCTTAACAAGCACTGTGTTCACTAAATAGCTGCCACAAAAATTGACAAAAAACCCGGATCTGGTCATGTGTTGCCTTAACTTAGGACCATAACAACCTATGACCATAACTCTAGGCACAATTATAGTCATACGTCAAGGACTAGCTCTACAGTGCCCTCCCCCCTCCCCGACTCTTCTATCTTAGTCTTTTCAACGGCTTTGCTTTGTTCCTGCAGTTCATCACTGCCATTAACCCTTCATTTTTTACATGTGAAAGCTGACCTTTAAAGTATGCTACTCCAACTGCTAGTGCCAATCCAGACCCGAGTCCAATAATGAATCCCAACAGCCAAGGAACCACTGCACTTGTACCTGTGGGCCAAGAAGGTGAGAGAAAAAATATATTCCTAGTACTTTGGGTACCTGGGAGATCGGGATGAATAATTGTATCTCCCTCACCTGGCCGCCAAGGAACAGACTGTTCCAATGGGGTCTCAAAAGCTTCATGTTCTACTCGACAAACATAAATGACTTTAACATTTTTCTTCTGTGGGAGGAAGACACTGTTGATGGAAAACATCCCATTGGGCATGCTGTGCACTGCTGACTTTACTTGCTCTTGTGGCACTCCATTTTGTAACCACTGAACGTTGATTTGAGAGGGATAAAATTTGCTCAGGTTGCACACAGCTACTACAAATTTCTCCCCTTGTGGCCTTGTGATCAGCTGAAGGATGGGCTGACCTGCAAAGAGAGGAAGGAAATTTGAATTCTTGCACCCAATAGACCAGTGTTTCTCACCCATGGACACTTGAAGATGGGTGGACTTAAGTTCCCAGAATTCCTCAGTCAGCCAGCTGTCAAGGTTGAAAAACACTACAATAGACAATTCCTATCATCAGTTCCTAATTTCTTGAATCCAGTCTTGGACCCACCTAGGATTACAGGTTTTCCTCAACCTACAACCATTTATTTAGTGACTGTTACAGTAGGAGTGAAAAAAGTGAGTTATGACCATTTTTCACACTTATAATGTTTGCAGCATCCTCATAGACACGTGATCAAAATTAAGATGTTTGGCAAGACATGTATTTATGATGGCTGCAGCGTCCCAGAGTCATGCGATCTTGCATAGTATCGGAAATTTTACGCTCAATTGCGGTCATAACTCAATAATTGTATTTTTGTCAGCTGCTGTGTGAACTAGGGTCAGTTGATAGCGGCTTGTTTCAGCTGATCAATCAGGGAACACCAAAATCAGTTTCCAGCTACTGGCTGTTCCCCTCTTCCATCTAAAACAGTGGTCCTTATACTTGGCAACTTTAGGATGCTTGTATGTCAGAATTTTAGCAAGCATCCTAAAATTGCCGCATTTGAGAAACACTGATCTGAAACTAACATGAATCTACCTCAAAGCTCAGTTTGGGTATTCCTGGATCCTACAGGGAGCCAAGAGGCCAGATGCCCACCAGTGGGAAACCAGGCAGCCCCACTAAGCCCTACAGACCTAGGCTGACATCTGAGTTGTTCTAGCAGAGGGAGAGGTTGGTCTCAAAGAACCAATTTATCAAGACAGTAAATCTACTGTAGCTTTTATCACGTGCAGTTTGAACAACCATCGTTACAGATATATGAAGTTGCTGCAATACTCTTTGTGTTTTTATTTCTCTCTTCCCCTGACCCACAGTAACAGCTCTGGGATCCACATCCAATGTTTGGGGAAGTATAAGTAGCACCAGGACCTTAGATTATGTACCACTGTGTCTGAAACATGCAATGTTATCAAAATGGTATGTGCCGTGTTCTGATTTTACAGGGGGCACAATTTAGTACTTTAATCTTTTTTTGCCCCTTTGGCAGATATCCAAGTTGTACATATTCTTCTGGGCAACCATATAAATCATATAAAAAACACCCTGTGGTATCTTTCAACTTAGCATGAAAAAATATACAAGTGCCGAAGAGCTTCTCTTATTCCACTAAGTACAGATTAGTTGAAAGAGTGACATTACCCATAAGGCAGAAAATCTCTCCAAGTTGAGTCTAAAGCTAGCTTTGAACCTTCTGAGAAGACAGACTAGTGGCTGGTTTATGCTACACAACAGTGTGGTTTGTTTGGTTCCGACTTTAAGATTCATGATAACCAAGCTGCATGAGGTTTGTAAGATAAGGGTCTGTAACTGGCTGAGTCCCATAAATAGAGCCAGTTAGGACTTTTTAAAAAATAAAGATTTAAATAAGCAAGGTGATGCATTTTGTGCAGCCAGCTCTTGTCTTTCAGCCCAAATTTCAAGAAACATCTTAAAGAGGCTGTGACTGAACAGCTGGAGAAAGACTGCCTGGATTCCTTGCTTTTTGAGTCAAAGGTTACACTCACCTTGCAAGTGCAGCTGGAATTTTAGTACCTCTGGCCCTTTGAGTGCTTGGTGATTGATATGGCAAGAGAAGTTGACGTTGGCATCTGAAAATTCTGGTGTGAGCTTCAAGAGACTCTCTGCTCTGAACAACTGGCCAGTGCTGGGCAGAGTAGGAGGCCACTCGGGGCCTTGCACAATCCTGTCATTTCGGAACCACGTCATGGATATATTGCCAGGGTAGAAATCTGTTGCTATACACGCAACCGTGCTTGGCTTGGTCAACTGCACTTTTGTGGAGCCAAGTTTAACCAGTGGGGGAGCTGGGAACAAAGAGGATAGAAGAAGACATTCTTACTATCTAGCGACCCAATTAAATCCATTAATCAACATCGAAGTTCAATAGCAATGATCCACTATCCTCCTACTGTTATTCAGTACTGCTTGGAAATGTGCAAGTCAACATCTGGAAGACCCATGCAAGAGAGAATGGGAAGATTCTAAAAACAAGAATAGAAGGATTGTTCGTTTCCTACAGGAAATGTTGCAAAGCTATAATTTTGTCACAAAGGAGGTGGCACTGATGGAAAGAATGTCTAAACGTCTGCATCTGTCTTTCCCAACTTTCTTACTCTGGGTCAATAAACAACTGCACGTAAACACTGTAGCAAATACATATTCAAGTTGTAGAAAGATGCATTTAACTCGGTACCAGGCAGAGGTTGTTCCTTATGAATGCACTGAAACACACACAAGTTTTTAAAAATTGCATTCATACATACATAAAACGTATGCATAAAAGTTGTGAGGTTATAGTATTAGTATGTAAGAAACAGTGTAGTATATCAAAGAACACAGTCTGACAACAAGGAAGATTGCTGCTGACAAGTAACAATGATGGACAAACCGAACTAGCAAACATTTCTAGGGAGGAAATTCAAAGAAAAAGAAGACACTACTGATAATAATCTCTCCAATGGCCAACAGTCCAGCTCAGCTAATTCCCAGACAGCAAAATCTAATGACAATTTCAGATGGTACAGAAAGCAGAGATCAATATGACTGGGCATTGTTTCATTTACATATTTATTCTAATTATGTACCATGTATATATCTTTGTTTTATTTATATTCTCGTAGAAATGGAGGTCAGAGAGTATGTCTTACAAAAAGAAAGGTGGACTAAAACAGCTAAACATCCTCTTCCTTACTTTGTTGTTTATTATTTTATTACTGCTACTTTCTCTCTCTAAGTCATTTCTGAAAGCTCAGGATTGCTGAGAGCACACATTCAGATTGTCATTTTTCCAGCAGTCACACTATGGAAGAAGGAAATTCTCTGAAACAAGAAAATGTTATGTGCGATTGTCAAGGTCATTTCCTCCTTCTTTGGCATTTCCGCCTTCTTTGGTAGTCTTATAGTTAAGTATATAACATAGGCAAGTAGGCCATATCATATAGAAAAGGAGAAAAAGGGGGTGGGGGAATTACAATCCAAAGAATTGCCTGCAAGCACTTCTTGCCCGACACACAGTTTTTTGAACGAAAGAAAGAAATATACAGTAAAAGATGGGGATGGAATCCAGCAGGTTCTGACAGGTTCTGAAGAACCGGTAGCAGAAATTTTGACTAGTTCAGAGAACCAACAAATACCACATTTGGCTGGCCCCAGAGTGAGGTGGGAATGGAGATTTTGCAATATCTTTCTCCCAGGAGTGGGGAGGGAATGGGGATTTTGCAGTATTCTTCCCCTGGAGTGGGGTGAGAATGGAGATTTTGCAGTATCTTTCCCCTACCACGCCCACCAAGCCACAGCCACCAAGCCACAGCTACAGAACCGGTAGTAAAAAAAATTTGGATTTCACCACTGGTAAAAGAAGTCAGAGAGAGAGAGGGAGGGAGAGAGAGAGAGAAGGAGTGGATGGAGTCACCTAGATGTGGCAGGAGATGTGCTGGAGAAAAAGGGACAATGTGACGTACAGCAGCAGAAGCAGAAAGTCAGAGGACTCAAGGCTAGGGAGAAGAGAACCGGAAGAAGTCCAAGGCAGGAGAAGAAAGACAAAGATCTGCAAAAAGTGGCAGTGGAAAGGGAAAAGTCCTGGACTATAGGCAGAACAAACTCCAAGTGGTTCAGGTGTAAATTTAAGTAGTCCTCAACTTACAACAGTTCATTTAGTGTCTGTTCAAAGTTACAACGGCACTGAAAAAAGTGACATGGCCATTTTTCACACTTATGACTGTTGCAACATCCCCATAGTCACGTGATTTACATTCGGATGCTTGAGAACTGATTCATATTTATGGACGGTTGCAGTGACCCAGGGTCATGTGATCCTCTTTTGCAACCTCCTGACAAGCAAAGTCACTGGGGAAGCCAGATTCACTTAACAACCATGTTACTAATTTAACAACTGCAGTGATTCACTTAACAAATGTGGCAAAATGTCGTAAAATGGGGCAAAACTCACTTAAGAAATTTATCACTTAATCACAGAAATCTTGGGCTCAATTGTGGTTGTAAGTCAAGAAGTACCGACTACAGTAATTGGGCAAAATGAGAAAAGTTGTTGGCATACTAAAAATAAATAAGAGTGGGAGGATGAAAACCCCAGCAGCTAAGTGTCTTGTACCATACAGTAAAGAAGCCAAACTTATTTAAATTCTGTTAGTATATTTCCTAGTTAGATTTTGATAGTGTATATACCGTATTTTTCCGAGTATAAGACGCACCTTTTCCCCCCCTAAAAGAGGGTGAAAATTTAGGTGTGTCTTATACACCGAATGTAGCCCCACTCACTCACTGGCCCCCACCCTTTAGCCTCTGCCTCTCAGCAGTTACCCCCTTGTAAGCAAACAGCAAGAAAAAACAGCTCCTTTCAGCTTCAGCACAGGCTAATTAGCACAAGTTGATTGGATCTGCCTCCTGACTCTCCGCTGATTTGCTCTCAGCTGTTTTGCGCAGGGCTCTGCTGCTTGCTGCAAAGAGGTAAATTGCTGGAGCAGATTTTTTTTTTTTTCCTTGTGCTAATCAAACTATGCTGAAAATGAAAATGAAAGTAAAGCAGGCTGTTTGCTGTTTGCTGCAACAAGGCAAAATTGCTCAGAGGCAGAGGGAGATTTCTTTTTCTTCTTTTCCTCACCAAAAAAGATAGGTGCGTCTTATACTTCAGTGTGTCTTATACTCCGAAAAATATGGTATTTACATATACATTAGGTAACAGTGTGGATGTGTATAGATACGTATACACATATATTTACTAGAATTCTTGTAAATACATTGTGTACTCAGCTTGTATAGCAATAAACAGCACTCTGTTCCTTTGTTGGGTGTGTGGACATTTCTGGTTTAGCTCTTATTGGTTCCCACCCTCTGACAAACTGCAACAGCAGATGACATGTGTGGTGTGCTGATAGGTAGCAACGGGGCTGTTGGCTGAAGCAAGATATCCCTCCCTGTCCAGACAATCCTTTCTCCTACATGCAGCCCTCACAAGTTCCCACCCAGCTTATTAACAACTGGGTGAGTATTTCAGAAGGAAGAATTGGTGCTGGCTGAAGTAAAAGTTCTCCCTCTTCTACCAGATCTACTGCTATATGTGTCTTATCAGGAAATACCTCCTGCTAATAGGTCTATGGGCAGATCATGCAAAGCTACTTCTGATCCACTCTCCATCTCTATGATTCAAGCACTGTCTGTAACCTGGGGCTGGATTGAATCATCCTGGTAAAGCAAGCAGCACATGATGTAGTCCTCAAGTTATGAAAATTCATTTAGTGACCATTCAAAGTTACAATGGCACTGAAAAATATACTTACAATTTACTTACAACCCAGTCGTGAGTTTCAAATTTTTTACTACCAATTCTGTGGGTGTGGCTTGGTGGGCGTGGTATGGCTTGGTGGGCATGGCAGGGGAAGGATACTGTAAAATCTCCATTCCCTCCCCACTCCAGGGGAAAGGTTACTGCAAAATCCCTATTTCCTCCCAATCAGCTGGGACTCGGGATGCAGAGAATAGATGGGGGCAGGGCCAGTCAGAGGTGGTATTTACTGGTTCTCGAACTACTCAAAATTTCCGCTACCAGTTCTCCAGAATTGGTCAGAACCTGCTGAAACCCACCTCTGTTACAACCAGTCCTTGCACTTAGCAACTGTCACAGTGTTCCTCCCAGTCAGGTGATTAAAATTCTGGTACCTGGCAATTGCCATGTATTTATGACATTTGCAATGTCCCTGGGCCACAAAGCTACCATTTCTGACTTTTATATCCAGTTTCTGACCAACAATGTCAGTGGGAGCCAGATTCACTTAACAGCAATGTGATTCAGTTAATATCCATGGTGATTTGCTTAATAACTCCAGCAAAAAAAAAAAAAAAGTTGTAAAATTGGGCACAACTCGCATTAGCCGCTTTTCTTAATGACAGACATTCCAATGTCATATGTGGTCATATGTTGAGGGCAACCTGTAATTGAAAATATTTTGCAGCAAAAAAACCACAGGGGCTATAGATGTTATTGAATGAGTATGTTTTAGCAACATTAATAGTCAGAGACCACTAATCCCTCCCACCCCCCGTAACACTTTTAAAACTGTGGCCCAACTCAGGAGTAAACACTTACTTTTCCCAAGGAACCACATTAAAAACTGGGGCTGTTGTGGAGGGCTGTCACTGCCACCACCACCCCCTACCCTCCACCCACCCCATCCCAGCCCCCTTCAACCCCTGCCACCCCTACCCCTGCTGCCAATGCCCCGTCTCCCATGGGGATGTGGCCTGCAGGCCATAAAATGCCCAGGTCTGTTCCAGATCAAGGCTTTTAACCTGGGTCGCGTTCACGCCTTAAATATTTTTAAGGTTATCCTATGACCCTCATTCCGTTTCCCTTGGTTTCCTTTACCTTCCACTCTCAACTCTATTGACTTCTCTTCTTTGTCAGGGCTGTGGATAACAAAGCAAGTGTAAGTGCTGCCATCCGCACCCTGCACATTTTGAAGCAGAATGCTGGCGTTGCCCCGTAGCAGTTCTTCAAAAGACATCTTTGCCCTTGGGTGAAAGACTTCTAAGTTATCTTCATACTTAGCAATATCTCTTGAACCCATACGCCATATCACAGCCAGGCGTTTGGGATCTATGGGCCCAGAAGAGTCCTCAAAGTGACAAGGCAGCAGGACATCAGAACCCGGTTTGGCTTGAATTGGGCCTTCGGGGCCTGTAATGGTCAAAGCGGCCTCTGAAAGAGAAGAGCAACAGGAAGAATTGGTGTTAGAAAATCAACGTAAGACATGTCAGATATTGCCTGCATATGATGCACCAGAGACTAGAAGGGATTAAGCCTTTGCAGACATCACATGTGACTATATCAGCCAATGAACTCTCTTATTTTATATAGCTTGGTAACTATTGGTAGGTAAGTTCAAGATTGCCTATTTTACAGTCAAAGATGAGTACAGGAGTTGACTGACTGACTGACTGACTGACTGAGATCAACCCATCTGAAGAGATCAGAGGTGGGGGACTATGGCCCCTTCAACTCCCAGAATTCTTGAGCTGGCTCAGGAATTCTGGGAGTTGAACTCCACAAGCCATAAAAAGGGCCATAGTTCCCCACCCTGGAAGAGATCTTCCCATGAGAAACTGATTTTGTTAAGATACTGGGCACCATCCACAGCTTTTCACCACGTCTCTCACCCAGTTGTTGGTTGGTGTTTTTCAGTTTTCTGATTACTCACGTGTAAACGGCAGATACAGCAACAGGCAGGTGACGTATCCAAAGGAGAGCAACATTTTTTAAAGCCAATATTAAAGTTTTGCTTTCCTCAGGGGTTGGAATCCGCCCAAACTTAGTGCTCTCTTTTTTCCCAGGTTACCGAAAGAAACATTTGCTTGATTAATCAAGGGGAAAAAACGTGCACACAGCTGGAAATAAATTTCAGGCATAAATGATAGCTATCCCTCGGAAAAGGGGTAGGAGGGGGAAGAAGCGATTAAAAAAAACCCCACCAAATAAAGAGAAATTGGGGATGGATAGGGTTTAAGTTTACAGTCTGGAGAGAACCCTGTTCAATCTTTTGAGCCTGACCATTGTGTTACTATGCAATTGTTACTAAGGTGGCTTTGGTCTATGTTCATGAGAATGTTCGTGAGAATGTATTCAATTCCATTGGGCTATGACTGTGCATTCAAGAATTTCCAAGAGAGAGTAACAACAAAGCTTATTATGATTTTTTCCACTGTCAACCAGATATTCAAACTGGAGCAGAGGTGGGTTTCAGCAGGTTCTGACCAGTTCTGGAGAACTGATAGTAAAAATTCTGAGTGGCCCCACCCACATCTATTCTCTGCCTCCCAAGTCCCAGCTGATCGGGAGGAAATGGGAATTTTGCAGTAACCTTCCCCTGGATTGGGGAGGGAATGGAGATTTTACAGTATCCTTCCCCTGCCACACCCACCAAGCCACACCAACCAAGCCATGCCACGCCCACCAAGCCACACCCACCAAGCCATGCCACGCCCACCAAGCCACACCAACCAAGCCATGCCACGCCCACCAAGCCACACCAACCAAGCCATGCCACGCCCACCAAGCCATACCCACAGAACTGGTAGTAAAAAATGTTGAAACCCACCACTGACCTGATGGGATTAAAAGTAGAAAAACAAAGACTCCTAAAATCTACATTCCCCACCCAGCTCCAAGGATAAGGCGTGACTTCTCAACCACAATGGGAGTCAGGCAACAATAACTAGAGTATTAAAAGGACACACTCAAGCAGAGGTCAAAGTACATTTCACAATGAACAGGCACCTCAAACACAAAGCCCCAAAGAATGTATAAAAGTCCACCTATCTCAACCCTATTTTGTCAGCCACAGGAGAAACATGCTGCTGGGGTTTCTGGCTACTAAATAAACAGAAACCTCATTTCCAAAATGCAACCTGCCTCGATTCTATTTTCAGCATCTCTCTCCCAGTTTGGAACTGAACCAGATTTTTCTTCTGACAACTGGATTTGGCATTTTTATCCACTTATGGAGAGCTTCCCAAGAATCTGGGATAGACATATGTTGATGTTCCATAGTGTTAAAGGTATCCTCACAGGATGAAAACTGTTCCAAGTACATTCTGCTTTGGCAATTGACTGATGTTAATTTTGTCAATGTTGATGTGTTTAAGTGGTGCTCCAGATGTTTGGGGATTATTCTGCCAATTGATTGATTTTAGTTTTTTGTTTGTTTGTTTGTTTTGTAATTGCTAAGGAAAACTGGAACTCTCTTGGTGCTCCAGTTGTGTTGCACCTGTTATTATTTGGACTATCTTTGCTTTCTTTTGACACAGTTGTTCTGTTTCTATTTGCAAATCTTTGTATTTTGTAATCTTCTCCAATTCTTTCTCTTCCATTCTGCTGTCTGCGGGTACTGCCACATCCACTATCCAGACTTTTTTTGTCTTTCTTATCCACAATTGTTAAGTCTGATGTAGAAGTCTGATCTGCAGAAAAAACAATGGCTACCAACCTGCCTTCCATTGAGGACCTGTATACTGCACGAGTCAAAAAGAGGGCTGTGAAAATATTTACAGACCCTTCACATCCTGGACATAAATTGTTTCAACTCCTACCCTCAAAACGACACTATAGAGCACTGCACACCAGAACAACTAGACACAAGAACAGTTTTTTCCCGAATGCAATCACTCTGCTAAACAAACAATTCCCTCAACACTGACAAACTATTTACTAAGTAAGTCTGCACTACTATTAATCTTCTCATCGTTCCCACCACCCATCTCCTTCCACTTATGACTTTATGACTGTACTTTTGTTGCTTGTATCCTTACAATTCATACTGATATTGTTTCCTGTTTGCTTATTTGTACCCTAAGGCTATCATTAAGTGTTGTACCTTATGATTCTTGATGAACGTATCTTTTCTTTTATGTACACTGAAAGCATATGCATCAAGACAAATTCCGTGTGTGTCCAATCACACTTGACCAATAAAAAATTCTATTCTATTCTATTCTATTCTATTCTATTCTATTCTATTCTATTCTATTTTCTATTCTACGTTTCTATCTGAATTCTAAACTCCTAGAGCACTTTAACTTCTTCATTTTCTATTACTTTCTCTATTTTATGATCCCACCAGTTCTTGCTTGTAGGCAAACAGTATTGCAGTGGGATATGCTCCATGACTGTTCCTTTTTCATGCTGTTGCTTGTAGCCAGTCTTGGCAATCTTTTTGCAGCAACTAAACCAGGTGGCCCACTGTTTCTTTAACTTTTTTGTTCAGCTTCTTCATCTTTTATCCAAGTTTTTTGTTTCTTCTACTTTCCTGCTCTTAGCCATTGCCAAGTCTTGTTATCTGCTTTGTTTGCTATTTTTTTTAAAAAATGTACTCGTACTTTATCTTCCCATGTCTCTTTTCTGTTCTTTATTTAGTCTTTCTTGTAGGACAACTTGGTCTCTCCAGTACTGAGTAACCCTTCCTGGTATATTAGCTTTTGTGCATCTTCTTCACTGCTCTTCCAGTAGTGAATGCCCTTTTTTCATATTCAGCCTTCTGAAGTACTTGCAACATTCTGCATCCAGTTATTTTCCTTGGTAAATAGAATCTGTCAACGTCACTGCTAAGATGAAGGGCATGATTCATTATTTTTCTAGTCTTCTTATCCAGGGCTTTTAGTTCTGCTTGCGTCTACTATCCCAGCTATGTATCTAATAACTGGAATTACCCAGGTGCTAACAGCCTTGATGGTATTTCCTCCATTGAGTTTGGACTTTAGAATCTTCACTCTCTTAATGTATTCACTTCTGGCCTTTTATTTTACTTCAGTGTGCTTTGTTGTCATCACCTTGAAGGATGCCCAGATATTTGTAGTGATCATCTTCATCTAGACGCTTGATATTGTTTCCATAGGGAATTTTGAGTTTTCACTTTTTTTTCCTGTTTGATGGTGATTTGTCCGTGGCACATTTGTCCAGTCCAAATTGTATTGCAGTATCTTGGCTGTATATATAGACAATTCAATCAGAATAGAAATGGAAGGGACCTTGGAGGTCTTCTAGTCCAGTCCCCTGCTCAAGCAGTAGATCCTGGCCTGTACCATTTCAAACAAGTGGCTGTCCAGTCTCTTCTTAAAAACCTCCAGTGATGAAGCACCCATAACTTCTGAAGGCAAGTTGTTCCTCTGGTTTATTATTCTCATTGTTAGGAAGTTTCTCCTTAATTCCAGGTTGCTTCTCTCCTCGATTAGTTTCCATTCATCGTTTCCTGTTCTGCCTTCTGGTGCTTTGGAAAATAAATTGACCTCTTCATCTTTGTGGCAGCCTCTCAAATACTGGAATACTGCTATCATGTCTCTCCCTCCCCGCCAATCCTTTTCTCTAGATTAGCCAAATCCAAATCCTGCAACCATTCTTCATATGTTTTATGTTCTCCAGTCCTTTAATCATCTTGATTCCTCTTCTTTGCACTTTTTCCAAATCTCAACATCTTTTTTTGTAATATAGTGACCAAAACTGGATGCAGTATTCCAGATGTGGCCTTTCTAAGGCTTTATAAAGTAGTACTACTTGACAGTGTTGAGCAGCAATTCTATTTCAAATGCTGCTTTTCAGATAGCCCATGACAGACAGTTCTCAGCCTACAGGCCCAATTGGGACCAGAATTTCTGTTGTTAAACAAGGCAGCTATTAAGTGAACCCTACCCAATTTATGACCTTTTCCATCACGGTTGTTAAGCAAATCACTACAGTTGTTAAGTGAATAATGTGGTCATTAAGTGAATCCAGCTTCCCTCATTGACTTTGCTTACCGGAAGCTGGCTGGGAAGGTTACAAGTGGTGATCCAAAGACCCCAGGATGTTGCAACTGCTGTAAATACACGTGGGTTGCTAATCTGATCATGTCACTATGGGGATGCTGTGTTGGTTGTAAGTCCAAGGAGGACCAGTCATAAGTCACATTTTTCAGTGTCCCTGTAACTTTGAAAGGTCACTAAATGAATGGTTGTAAGTTGAGATGGGATAATTTAGCAAGGGTTTTGATGTTTGATAGCCATGCCTGATTTATTCACTATTGCCAACAGAGGAATCAGTGCAATGACAAGGAGTTGTGGTGTTAGTGAGGCTCCTTGGAAGATTCCTCTTTTGATAGTAACCTTTCCCAATCCATCATCTTTGGCCATTTTCCATTGTGCCATAGATCTTTACACAAAGCTTCTGATGTTTCTATTGATCCCTTTATTTCGATTGTCTAATCATGTGGCAGAGAGTCAAATGCCTTCTTGAAATCAACGGAGGCTACATTCAGGTTGGTTTTCCTTCTGCAGTTTTCCAGAATCATCTCGTTAATTAGATCTTTTGTTCCACTGCTGCCTGGGTGTTTTCAACTAGATGCTGTTGGACTGTAATTAGCTACCACACCAATGTCATTGCTAATTTTAATTGCTAATTCATTGCTGATTCAAATGCAATCAATTCACTTTATTTCATTCATCAACCAAATAAAGTGCAGATTTATTTACAAGAATATATATATACATCTCTGCCTCCGATGCAGAGCACTTGTCAGACTCTTCCCGAGACTCCAGGACTGGGTCATGTTTCTCCCCAACCTCCTCACTGTCTGAATCTGCTGCCAGTTTTGCTGGCCTCTGGCAGGCCACAACATCATCTCTATGCAAGTAAGGGAGAAGGAAGCCCTCCCTGAGTTAAAAATAGGATGAGATATAATTATTGAATAGACTATCTGAATGGCATACAGATCTTCTAAAGAATCATTGTGTAAATGTGTTACGGAGAAGAGAAAGAGGCGTGTCTCCCCCCCCCCCCCCCATCTTTTTACATATTTTCTTCACTGGGCTTATCTTCAAACACATGATAGCTTTTTTTGTTATATCCGCTCTCCTGTTTCCTTGTGTAATTTACAATCTAACTTTCTGCGGTTTTGCCTCTGAAAATTTTCTGCAGCACAGTGACAATGTTTCCCATTGGCTTTCCTACATGTTCCTTTCTAAGTTATTTGCCAAATTTTTGTTTTCAGGACTTCCTTTTCTATTTGCAGTTCCTGACCTTCTGTATTTTTCTGCAATCAGTGTTAAATTAAATTCCTCCTTTGCGGCCTCATTGTTTCAGAGGTTCTAATGTACTGTGCAACTTAGATCGGGGTCCCAACCTGTGGGCTGTGGCCACGGGCCACGGCCTATTCTCAACTGGCCACGTGAATGTTGGGCCAGTGTGCATGCACCACAGCCCCACTCATGCGAGCGGCGAGCATCAGCGCTCAGAGCCCCACTGTGTGAGGGCTCACTACTCACACAAATGAAGCTGTGTGCACATGCACATGGATGTACCTGCCCCTCACACAAAACCATCCCCTCTTTCCTTGTGCTGGGCCGCCAACCCAGAAAGGTTGGTGGACACTGACTCAGATGACATGAAATCTAAAATGAGATATCTTATTTTTAAAATTATTTTTTTTTGAGTCTTGTCCTATTTCCCAAAGTTTATTCTGATAGAAGTTTGAGCCAAATCCAGGTTTTATAGAAACATCATACTGCTCTGTGACCTGCAGCCATTCATTTAGAAACTGTTCGAAATTACAATGGCATTGAAAAAGGGGCATATGACTGATTTTTGCATTTATGATCATTGCAGCATCTCCAACATCATGTGATCAAAATTTGGGCACTTGGTAAAAGACATGTATTTACAATGGTTGTCCCAGGGTCATGTGATTGCTATTTACATTTTCCTCTGCTGGCTTCTGACAAGCAAAGTCAAGGGGGGCTTCACTTAAAAACTGCAGTGATTCATTCAAGAACCATGGCAAAAAGGTCATAAAATTATACTTGACTCACTTAATTATGCATTGCTTAGCAATAGAAATCCTAACTCCAAGGGTAGATGTATGTCAAAGATAATGTGTATTCCTTTTTGATAATCTAGAGCAGTGATGGCTAACCTTTTTGTCATCACAGGCCAAAAGCAGAGGGAGCATGGGGAATCACATGTGTGTGTGCCCACACCCATAATTCAATCCCTCCATCCTCTGCCCCCCAAGCATGCATTTGTGATCCCTCCCCCTCGCACTCCCCCTGTTTTTTGCACACAATGGTCCGGTGGACCTGGTAGGCCCGTTTTTCGCCCTCCCCAGGCTCCAGAGGCTTTCTTGGAGCCTGGAGGGGGGGCAAAAAAAGCCTTTCCGACCTCCCTTGAGGCCCTCTGGAAACCAGAAACGGCCTGTTTCCCAACTTCTGGTGGGCTTGGAAGGCCCGAAAATCTGCTGGTCAGCACACACATGCACACTGGAGCTGAGCTAGGGCAAAGGTTGTGTGTACCTGTGGCACGCATGCCATAGGTTCCCCATCACGGATCTAGAGGCCCTGAGTTGTATAAGGACTATAAATCCCAAATACATCAGAAAATGTGTCGGTGTGCAGCAGTATTTCCCTCATGTCAGATCACTGCTCTTTCTGTTTAATTTCAATTATGTAAGACTAGAAACAGTTACAGGTAGTCCTTTTCTTATGACCACAATTCAGCCCAACATTTCTGTTGCTAAGCAAGACAACAACCTTTCTTGCTACCTTTGTTAAGTGAATCACTATGGTTGTTAAGAGAATTTGGCTTCTCCATTAACTTTGCCCATCAGAAGGTCACAAAAAATAATCATATGATCCCCGGACACTGCAAATGTCACATGCCAGTTGCCAAATTTTGTTTACATGTCTATAGGGATGCTACAATGGTCGCTAATGTGGAAAATAGTCGTAAATCACTTTTTTCAGTGCTGCTGTAACTTCAGGTCATTAAATAAACCATTACAAGTTGAGGACTACCTGTATGTAGCACCGGCAACAGCTGTTGGAATGTTTTCAAGAAATATGTCTTCATTTCTGCATAAGATTACAGTTATCTGACCCGAATTCAAATAAAAATTAAAAGCGAGCTTGTTGAGATCACAAGGTGATGAGAAGCAGAAGATAATCTAGTACAGAATATTTTATTTCACAGGATATAGGACCTGATAAAATATATGACAGCAAGAGAAATAAGAACAATAATATGCTGGGACAAGTTTTCCCAGTTTGTTAACAGTGCAATGACATCCTTTTTATATAGCCAGGCGAAAGATTTATACTATCTGAAGAGAAACCAGGAAATAAATAACCTTATACTGGGCCTTACACTGTACTAAGTTATAATGGAATAAGTTTGATGTTGATATATTGTAACATACCGTATGGACCTAGATATCATTTATAGCTTAGCATTATTATTATTGTAGATCTTCATTAAATTATGGCTGAATAGGATATCTCAACCAGACTAATGTGTCCTTTCTTGATAGATATGCAGGAACACATCTATTTATAGAAACCATTTTTTCCCCCTACTGGGCGTAACATGTTCTTCCCCTATCTCCTCCCCAACTTCTTGTTTTTCTTGACACATACATGTCTAATGACCGTAGCTGCTTATGCCCTTCACCAAAATCCTTCACAGATTTTGCCCTTTAAAAAATTGATTTGATTATGTGCCATCAAGTTGGTTCCACTTAGAACCCACATAGACGGATTTTCTGTATGAAGATCTGCCCTTAATCCAGTCCTTCAGTCTTCCATTGATGATCCCATCACCACTTTCAGTCCATCCACCATACTCCTGGTCATCTTCTTCTTCTGTTTCTTTCCACCTTTCCCAACATTACATTACAGCCTTCTTCAAGAGAGTCACATAGTGTGTCCAAAGTAGGATAATTTGAGTCTGGTCATTTGTGGGTTAAGTGAGACTTCTGGATTGATTTGTTCAATGACTCATTTGTTTATTTTCCTGGCTAGCTGCAGTATTCTCAGGAGGCTTCTTCAACACACGTGTCCCAAAAGCATCACTCCTCTTCCTAGTCTGCTTTTTTTAAAGTCAAACTTTCGCTTTCCTATAATATCCAGAGGATATTAAGGTTTGCACAATTCTGATCTTTGCAAGTATAGGCACATCACTGCAGTTGAATATCTTTTCCAATTAAAACAATGATTTAGCGAAGTATGAACTGATCCTTTTGTTGAAAAAACATTCATAACCGTATGCTTCTTGCTTGAAATGCTGTTTCAGTGTCTGAAAATGAAGGGTGGTTTTGTGATTGTCATGCACACCAATCAACACAGTCTTAAATGAAGAAGGGGTGTTTTCATACTTATCATAAACATTAATAAATCAGCAAGTGACTTCGTTATTCCAGAGCTGGATTCTCTGAGTAATATTAACCATTTGCCAACTGTTGATTCATCAGACCCATAAACTGCTTTTTATTTATTTATTTTTAAATGTCCAAGTTTGCTTGAAAGTAATTGTGAAAAAAAAGAAACATTTTCAGAGTCTCTGAGCAATTGAAAAATGCAAGTTTCTATCCACACCTCCTTCAAAAATCCCGCTGTCATTCTTCACTGCTCCAGTTGGTAGACATCAGACACAAATCTAATCTATCAGGGTTTTCTTCTCTTGTAAAAGAACTGACATCTAACACATTCAACATTCCCCATCTCTTGGGACAAGAGTAGAATTCTGGATAGAAATATCTTTAATTTAGAGAAGGAAGGAGTTGATCCCAGCTTGTTCTCGTGCTGTAGCAATACTAGTCTGAGCATAACAGCCCACCTCTAAGATCACTTCCAAAAGGAACAGAGATGTGCTGCCATCTGGAGCCAGAGGGAGAATCTGTGGAAGAAATGGAGATTGGGTAGGTAATGCTGGGGAAAGTAATACAAACCCATGACCTAGATCCTGTAGGAGCAACATTTCTTGAAAACTATAGGATCTGCAGCAATTTAAATGTAATATAGAACACTGAATTCATTAAATGGAATGTTTTCTTCAATTAGCCAAAAAAAAAAAAAAGAACAACAACTAGATCCATATGACTTATTTATCTGGCAAAAAATAAATTTCTAACTCTGGGACTGCCACAACAAGTTTGAACAGGCAGCATTCCTATGAAAACATTTCCAGCTCCATAACTTCCCTCTCCTCTCAACTTACGTTCTCCAGGTTTATCCAAGATGCCGTCTCTCCGTGAGTTGAGGCTCGTGGGGCTTTCCATATTTTCATAGGAGTCAGCATCTGCAGTGAAAAACTTGTTATAGATTTATTGAATTCCCAATCCCAGTTTATGTCAATAAGATTTCTGGAACTGGGGAGAGTTGAAGATATCCAAGTGGTTCAGAGTTAATCATTTTTTCCCCTGTCTTGTCTTTAATACTGTACTGGGCTTTCCAAGTACAGTGGTATCTCGGTACTTGGATGCTTTAAAACTTGACAAATTTGGTTCTCAATCTATTTTGATGTGAAAATGTTGTCCCAATACTTAGCCTCTTTTTGTACTTGAGCTGCTATAGGAAGAAGGGGGCATCTGTGGAGAACAGACAGGAAGTCAGCCATGCTGGGAAGGTTGACTTACGTTTGTTTAGTGACCATTTGAAGTTATAATGTCCCTGAAAAAAGTGTGTTATGATTGTTTTTCACGCTTACAACCATGGCAGCATCTCCCTAGTTGTGTAATCAAAATTTGGGTGCTTGGCAACTGGCATGTATTTATGAGGGACATTTATGCAATGTCCTGAAGTCATGGGATCACCTTTCGTGATCTTCTGATAAACAGAGTCAATGGGGAAGCCAGATTCCTTTAATAACCATGTTACTAGCTTAATAACTGCAATGTTTCACTTAACAACTGTGGCAAGAAAGTTTGTAAAATGGGGCAAAATTCATTCAGCAACTTCTTTCTTAGCCACAGAAATTTTGGGGCTCAGTTGTGGCTGTAAGTCAAGGACTAGCTGTAAGCTAGAAACTATTGTGAGTTCTGTCAGGGAAAAGAGAATCAGCAATAACAAGCATAGACTATATAGAAATTAGAAACAAGTCTCTTTGTTCCATATTTGCTGTCTTGGCCAAGTTTCTATGGAAAGAAGCAAGTTAAAAATAAGTATGTTTGGTCAAGGACAAGACTGTTCCCCGTCCCGCCCCCTCGCCCCCCACATACACTAAATCAGCTATTATTCCTAAATAAGGAAACCAGGAAGATGACATATGGTATGTAATTAGTTTGATAAATGTGCTTGTTTGCATGCAAATGTTTTCTGCTCTTCAAACAAAATATCCTATATTCGTAGATCAATAAACCCTCAACACACACTACAGCAGCTGTTGGTTTTATTGCATTTGCCAAGCAGAAGGTTTTCCTCCATCTGCCGCACAATTTTAAATGCAAAAGAGCCCCTCTTGAGAAAAAAGTCACCCATTGAAATTCATTGCAATCTTATGGCTTTGAAAAACATCCCTCCTTTTCTGCTGCTTGTCCTTAAAACGCAGAAGAACAGTTCCTGAGTTTTGTCCCAGCATCTACTGGAAATAGCTTTAAATGATTTGAAGATGAAGAATAACGTTTTTTATTTATTGGATTTTTATCTTGCCTTTTATTCAAGGGTTCAAGATGGCATGCACAGGACTTCCTCTCCAGAAAAACAACTTTGTGAGATAGGTTGGGTTGAGAGTGAATGATTGGCTTAAAGTCACCTAGTGATCTTTCATATCTGACGATCAACTTGAACCTCAGTTTCCCTGATCCTAGACTAATGCCTCAAATCAATGGTGAAATGTAAAATTTGTTACTGCCAGTTCTGTGGGCATGGTGGGGAGGTAATGTGACTGGGTGGGCATGGCCAACTTTTTTTTTTACTTTTAAAAGCATTTTTTCTACAACCTCTTTGGTCGAAGAGGTTGTAGAAAAAATGCTTTCAAAAGCCTCTGACGATCCCAGCTGAGCTGCGCAATCATCAGAGGCTTTTTTTTAACTTTTAAAAGCATTTTTTTGGCCGAAGAGGTTGTAGAAAAAATGCTTTTAAAAATAATTTAAAAAGCCTCTGATGATTGCCTGGCTCAACTGGGCATGGGGAGAGGGCAGGAATTTTTGCTACTGGTTCTCTGAACCACCCACCACCATCGCTACCAGATTGGGCGATCCAGTCCGAACTGGGAGCATTTCACTCCTGCCTCAAACCGTTATTACAAATTGGACAAACTTGTTTGTTAGCAAACCATTCTCAGATTCTATAAAAGTAGTCCTTGAAGTTTCTTTTTCTAAGTTCCTGCAACCAACTTCCTTCCTAGAGAATCCAAGAGTTTTGATACTCACCCTCTTCATTGCTAGTGTTGGTATGGAGGTAAAACAGTTTGCTTGCAGTGGGACATAAGGATCCATTCATCTCTTCATAGGATTGAGACCCTGATGAACAAAGCAGGAACTTCTCAAAGTTGGGCTATGTTAATTACTCTTGATACTATTTATCTGGTAAAAACTACCAGCCCTTCAGCCACGAAGGGAGATTTTGCAAGCATCCTGTTGAACAGCATCTTGGTCCCTTGGTCCAATGGAGGACATCATTTACCATCATTTACTAATGGTTCACCAGTGCCCCATTTGCAATGGGATTAGGGCCAAATTATTGATGGTAGACCAATTCAAGTGTCAGTTCAAGGGCTGGGACCTTGCATCGTTGAATTATATTCTTGCAAAACGTTTCTAACTCTTAGCAATCAGCTTTCTACTGTTGCTCTGCTGTCATTTAATCTCGAAAAGAATTTTTTTTAAAGTAATAAATCTGGCCTACCTTGTTTTGAGTTCTTTATATTTAGCCCTTTTTAATTATTCTATTTTATTTTATTGAGATTTGGTTTGTTGTATTTTATGCGATTGCATTGTTATGACCCATCTTTAGAATAATAAACTTATTTATTGATGTTATCAACAATTCTGCAAGGCAACCTAATCTGTTTGTTTTCCAGCCTGAGAACATAGTTTCCAAACAGCCCAAGGATGTCTTTGTTGTACAGGGCAGCAATCAGCTCTTGGAGGGTATGGACCAGTGGTGGGATTCAGCCAGTTCGCACCACTTCAGGAGAACCGGTTGTTAACTTTCTGAGCAGTTTGGCAAACTGGTTGTTGGAAGAAATCTAACACTGGGACACTGCAAACGTCATAAATATGAGTCAGTTGCCAAAAACCTAAATTTTGATCACATGACCATGGGGATGCTGCAAGGTATGAAAAACGGTCCTAAGTCACTTTCTCAGTTACTTTTTAGTAACTGTGAGCTATTGTAAATCGAGGACTACCTGTAGAGTATCTGTTCCAAAGGATTAAGACAGCCTTGGATGCAGGATGGATGCAGAGTTTCAAAGCATGGGAGGTGGGGGGAATTCATGTCAACATTAAGAAATGGTAATTAGTTTTTTTTTTTACTTATGGCCACTTGTTTAGCAACTATTTGAAGTTATGATGCTGCTGGAAAAAGGTGATTTATGACCAGTCCTCAAAGATACCATTGACTGAAAGACTCTGTCCCTGTGGCTCAGGAGAGGTGGAGACTGTGGGTCACATACTCCTTCGATGTTCCTTTTACAGAGACAGCCAGAACAAACATATTCTGCCAATAATTTTTAGGTATCCTGGCCATTCTGACACTGCTTATTTCCAGTGATTGCTTAAAGATGAACAATCCATAACTACAGTGCAGGTGGCTAGATCCTACACAGCTTAACATGGTTGTTAAGTGAATCGGATCTCCCCATTGACTTCGCTAGTCAGAATGGGGATTCATCAGAAACACGTGTCTAATACACCATAGTTATGTAATACAACAAATGTGACAAACCCTTTGCACTGCTTATTCCTTTCCCTTTTAGTATTAAACTGACAACCAGCCACACATTTATGGATTGTAATTGTAGTATAGTTAGACCATGTATAATTGACAGACCTGATTTTATCATAGATTTTAGTTGTTATATATTATTTTATACTAGAATTTTAATTGTACATTTACTGAGTATTTTTATTTGTTCTGGTCTCTGGTCTATAACTGTAATAAACTAAATTGATTGATTGATTGATTGTCCAGTCCTCAAATTTATAACTATTTCAGCATACAACCATCTTTCCACAAACAAAGCCAGTGGGGGAAGCTGGCAGAGAAGGTCGTAAATCATAGTCACGTGATGTCTCACTTAATGACTGTGGCAAAAAAGACTGTAAAATCTGATGCAGTCACATGATGGCTCACTTAACACTCACTCAAGAAATTTCCTGGTCCCTTATTGTGGTCTTAAATTGAGGACTACTTGTATGCGTAATCTATATTGGGAACAGGGCAAGATTAGAGGACTTCAGATGATCTATATAAAATACCTTATGCTCAGTTTTCTTTCTGTAGAGGCTTTAAAAATGCAAATGTATTTTTTATGTATTTCAAATTACATATGTAGGAGGGTAGTTTTAAAAATAAAAAGATGATAATGCTATACTTCAATCTGGTAGGTAGGAGAAGAAATCCAGGAGAAGTTTGAAGATTTTGTGGTTCACTAAAAGTTCTCCTTTTTACTTACCTGTAGAAGGTTCACTGCCTCCATCCTGCCTGTCCTTGTGGATGTCCAGAGCCAGCTGTAAGCGTAAACCTGGAAAAAGAGATCAATACCAGCAGCTAAATGGCATTTTATACTGTGATTACACAAATACTGTTCATTTAAATCTTAAAAACAAAGACTTCCTCTCTAGAAATCTTTATACTGAGCAGGCCAAAGCATCCAAGATTTCCACAAATGAGGTACTATATAAAAAGAATGTCATTTAACTAGTTGTGTTCCCCAGAACTGATATAAATAGACTGTCTCTTATACAAGACTTAATATTTAAGTAGCAGCCAGTTTCTAATCATTATATTTTGTGTATTTAATATTTATTTATTTATTCATTTTATTTATTCAATTTATATCCTGCCCTTCTCCTAGTGGACTCAGGGCAGTGCACAGCCAGAACTAAAACACATATCAATACAAAATTTAAAATTATTAAAATAATTAAATAACTGTGGCCCAAAAATTTAAAACGTTGAAATATTGATAAAACCCCATTTGGAATCACTGTGACATGGTGATTTCATCTTATCAATTATATATATCAGACCTCTATCTCATTTTACCAGTCTAACCAATCTCAACTTCCAACTGCACTGATTTTATGGTATGAATTTCCTTAAATAAATATGATATAAAATGCAGGTAGTCCTTGACTTACAGCCACAATTGAGGCCAAAATTTCTGTTGTTAAGTGAGACATTTGTTAAATAAATTTTGCCCCATTTTATGACCTTTCTTGCCTCAGTTGTTAAGTGAATCATTACAGTTGATAAGTTAGTAACCTGGTTGTTATGAGAATGGTTTCTCCATTGATTTTGCTTGCCAGGTCACAAAAGGGATTCTATTCTGTTCTGTTCTGTTCTGTTCTGTTGTTCTGTTCTGTTCTGTTCTGTTCTACTCTACTCTACTCTACCCTACCCTACCCTACTCTTCCCTACCCTACCCTACCCTACCCTACCCTACCCTACCCACTGCAGTGATTTGCTTAACTGCAGAAAAGATCATCAATTGGGTGTGACTCATTTAGCAGGTGCCTCACTTGGCCAATGAAATTTTGGTCCCATTGTGGTTATAAATTGAAGACTATCTGTAATAGTAATAATAAATATGCCTTCTAAAATAGATTGGCTTTTGCTGATGAAGAAAGATGGAGAAATGTCATACATTTGGAGATAACAAATTCTGGACTTTTTATTGTTGTTGTTGTTTAGTTTCTATTTTGTACCTGCTATGAGTCGTGCTGCACCAGAACTCATAGGATACTCTTCTTCCAAATTTATATAGTTTTCATTGTCTGTTAAATAAATACAGTAGATTATCACCAGCAGCCCCATGATTCAATAACTTTGTCAGCACTTTACAGAGTCAGTTTTTGTTATGAGAAATATCCTGAAAGTTCTCATAAGACATCCAAGGTCACTTGATAATGAGAGGAGCAGCATATAAATTTAATAAATAAATAATAAATAACTAAAGCCATAAAAAAGAAAAGGAAGGAAAATAATGTTCCTGCAGTAACATGATACTTCAAAATCTGCAGCTGCCACAATGAAGCAATATGAAGACTGGAGGTCCTTGGTCCCATTGTGGGCCCCCATATGAAGGCTCCTGGCCACAAGGTTTTGCAACCAATACTAGTGCTAAAGTATCTTT
The DNA here is from genome assembly GCA_022577455.1 of Arizona elegans. Classification (NCBI taxonomy): domain Eukaryota; kingdom Metazoa; phylum Chordata; class Lepidosauria; order Squamata; family Colubridae; genus Arizona; species Arizona elegans. Next base: position 128,363,829 of record JAKOOJ010000004.1, read on the forward strand.
ACAATTTTGAAATTCAATACAGTCAATATATTTGTTAATTTCAAAATTCTACAGACATCTTTGTTTAAACTACTTTTGTTTATAAATAGTCTGGATTAGAATAAAGGACAAGAATAAGCATGTTAGACCAGAGGGGAAAATATATATCCACAATACGACAATGTCTACATGGAATAGAGTACTGTACTTCTAACTGTGTATGAAGATTCTCAGTCGTCCAGGTCATAGTTGTATCAAAAGTGGTTTTTATTTTTGAAAAGGCAACCGGACTGATTATTTTTGAGGAAAAAGAAGATGTTTTGCTTCCTATCCTGGAAGCTTCATCAGTTGCATTGGATGCTGTGGCAGATGGAAGGACAGTTATTGACAGTTGAGATTAGGGGGGGGGGAATTATAGGTCCTGGCAGGATGGTGGTGGTAGGAGAATGGAAAGATTGTGTGTCTTCTTTTTCTTCAAAAAATTAGTCTAGTTGTCTTTTCAAAAATAAAAACCACTTTTGATGTACTTCTAGCTGTTCCCAACTAACATAATGTTGCAGTACAATACACGTCACATTATCTCTAGCTAAAACGCCTGGGTATGTGTGAAGATACATTTCAACACATGAAGAACACCAGTTTTGGAAATCCAGTTGGCTTTCCTTTATATTTAGTATTTCTCAACCTTGGCAATGTTAAGATTTATGGACTTCAAATCCCAGAATTTCCCAATCAGCATGCTGACTTGAGAATTTCAGGGATTGAATTCTCCACATCTTAAAATTGACAAGTTTTAGAAACCCTGATCTATATGAGCATTATGCATGTCCTTTCAACTTCCATATCAAATCCAGACACTACCTTCAGCAATGGGGTCTTGGTCTTGGGTCAAATTCTCAAGGACCTGCTCGGTTTTGTTGGAGTACCATGAGTCAGCTATGGGACATAAGAAAGCAATAATTAAAAATATTCTACCAATATCTTATCATGACACCTGCATTCCTCATTCTGTTAAGACCTCCCATATATTTTTCAATACCTGAGTTCCCATTGTGAAGATCAAACGTCACCTTGTCCTTGTTATTTTCGTAAATGAGCACATCTATCATAGAAGAAAGAACAGCTGTCATTTCAAAAAAAAAGAGGAAGTAAAGGATGGCTGTCATTGCTAATCCACATGCTTTGCATACTGAATGTGAAACATATCTGGGGAAGAAGGGTGGATCCTCTTTTTGAGATCTTGAAGAGCTGTGGACCACTCTTGTAACAATGGTTTGAAGGACTTCTCAACTTGTACCTCACCAAGGAACAAACTTGCTCTGGCAACGTATGTTTTCTGTTGTGTCTTTGTGATGAGGCCTTCATCTTATCCACAGTCTATGAATGAATTATGCTTAAGGCATCTGATGTTAAAATATTATTTCCCCCCCTTATTCCAAAGCCATCTAAGGGTAATCTCAAGGCATGCAAATTCTATTAGATTTTGTTACCCATTTCTTTGGAGAGGAATCAAGCCAATTATTCTCTCAATGATTTGACAGGATAAGGTTGATAAGGAAAGGAAATTTCATCCTGGTGCTTTTCTCATATTCAAAGATAGGTGGATGGTACTGGCAATTTAGTAGAAAAGAACGGTTGTAAAACATTATCTCTGAAATTGTTTGATTATTACATGCCATCAAGTTGATGTCAAATCTTATTGACCACATAGATAGATTTTCTCTAGGACAAATCTGTCTCCAACCTGTACTTTCAAATCTTCCACATTATTGTTAGTAATCCTTTTCTCTTTCTTTCCCCCTTTCCTAGCATTATACCTCTTTAGAGAGCTAAATCTTTGCTTGTGCTTATTAATGTGAGTTTAGATATTTGTACAAGTGAGAACTCTAGATTGATTTGTTCAGTGATCCACTGTATCCATGGTCCATTTTGGGAATTCTTTAAGTTGAAGTCCATAGATCTGGAAATTGCCAAACTTGGGATACACTCCTATAGAAGTGCCAATAGTAGAGACAGCAAGATCTGGCCATAAGGCATGCAGAACACACAATGTATCTAAATTTAACTGAGTGGTTTCTTAAGTCAAGATGTTGGTTGGTCTTTAGTCCGGTTCAGAGTAGAGAGCTCAGAGTATAGGTCTTCAGCTTCTGACAAGCAAAGTCAATGGGAAAGCCATATTCACTTAACACCCATGTTGCTAACTTAACAACTGCAGTGATTCATTTACCTATTGTGGCAAGAAAGGTCATAAAATGGGGCAAAATTCACTTAACAAATGTCTCGCTTAGCAAAATAATTTTGGGCTTAATTGGGGTTGTAAGTTGAGGACTATCTGCCAGATGAATTGGTAGGCACTGACGCAGATATGCCCTCTTCCTTTTCCTGAACATCCTTTGGAAAGTTTAAATATGGCAACTCCATCTTGCATAGTTCAGGTAGAAATTAGGAAATAGGGATGGCCAGGAGCAAATACAATGCTTATTAGATAACTTCTGGAGCATTCATCAACCAAGGCTTAAGGGACAGCTAGAGGCCAATAGGACAATTGTTAGATCGTTACTAAAACGTTTATTAGATGATTTGTTTTCTATATCCTGCTTTATCCTGCCTCTGCTTTAGTGAAATTGTATAAAGCTTTCTTAATCCTTTGTTCTGGGTCCTGGCATTTTGCTGGCTGGGACCCCTTTTGCAGAAGGGGTCTTTCCTTCAATAAAAGGAAACAAAACCAGACCAAATCTCATGTCTGGTGTTCTTCATTCGGCATCAGGCTCAAACCCAAACTGGGGACAACAGATTGTATCGAATTTTACATTTTTGGCTCCAATTGTTAAATGAATCACTGCAGTTGTTAAGTGAACCATGTGATTTTTGAGCAAATTCTGTCTTCCCCCCATTGATTTTGCTTGTCGTAAGCCGGTTGGGAAGGTCACAAATGGTGATCACATGACCTAGAGTCACTGCAACCATCATAAATGTATGCTGGTTGCAAAGCGCCCGAATTTTGATTGTATGACTGTGGGGATGCTGCAACAGTCATATGTGTGAGGACTAGTTGTAAGTCACTTTTTTCAGTGCCATTGCAACCTTGAGTGGTCAGTAACAAATGATTGTACATTGAGGACTTCCTGTACAAAATTCAGAATCCCCCCTTCCATACACACAAGTGAATGTTTACTATTCTCCTTCAGTATTTATTTTTCATCTACCCTTAAAAATTATAGTTCTCTGCCCACAAATCCAATAGGGTTTTGCTCCTCCCCAAGTAACGTTACTCATTCAAAGAGCTGCTGAAGAATGAGGGTTCACAGCAATGGTGGGTTGCCCCCGGTTCATACCAGTTCTATAGAACCGATAATAAAACCGGCAGGAGGCTCCACCCACTCACCCTGATGTCATGAAAACTCTTCTGTGCATGTACAGAAGCTTCTGCGCTTGCGCAGAAGAGTGCGCGCACGCTAGCAAAGCGAGCGCACCTGTGCGGCCCCGTTGCGAACCGGTAGTAAAGGTAAGTAGAACCCACCCTTGGTTCACAGGGGATCTGTACAAGATGGTCAAGCAACCAAGAAGGACATCTGTACCCTACGGTCATGACCTGCATCTTAACATTTCAAAACTTTCTGCAGTTCATCAGCTTCCTTCACAAAATGTAGGAAGTCAATGAAACAATCTGATGTGACCTTACATTAAGAAAGCAAAGCTTGTGAGAAAAATTAGTTTACCATTCAAAACTACATCTTCCGGTTTCACTTCTTCTTGAGTATTTTCATAGTTTTCATCATCTGAAGCAAAACCAAGCAAGATTAAAAAGATTACAAGGAGTTCTTGAGATATGACAGGTCACTAACCTGCAGTTTGAACTGAGGACAAATCCTCCTCAAAACTATATTATGACCCCATTTCAAAATTATGGCCACTGCACCATCCTGTGGTCATTCACCCTTAGACTGACCACAGGAACACTGCAACATCCCGCTGCTCCTCTCCTGAGGGGAACATGACATGGATGTTGAGGGGCATATAACATGGATTTTGTAACTTGCTAAGTAACATAAATGCTTTGTATTTTAATTTGACTTATTTTGTCTTTTAAAATGACGTTCAGGCTCATGACAGACTGGAATATAGGAAAACCTTTATCCTATGGTTGTACGGATTGATTAGATAGATTTTAACATTCCTAAACTGAAAAGATAATTTACAGAAGGATGTCTTGATTGCAGAAAATATGACTTCAGCAACAGAGTGGTCAACGCCTGGAATGCACTACCTGACTCTGTGGTTTCATCCCAAAACCCACAAAATTTTAACCTAAGACTGTCTACTGTTGACCTCACCCCATTCCTAAGAGGTCTGTAAGGGGCGGGCATAAGAGCGGGCCTACCGACCCTGTCCTAATGTTTCCTCTATTTGTATCTATTTTATGTATCCAATCTATGTTTATACTTATTACCCAATACGTTCTTGACAAATAAATAGATAAAATAAAATAAAAAATATCTCCTGATAGGAAAAAGTTTAGTGTCAACTGGGATCTGGTTATCTAACTTCAAACAAGCTTTATAATTGATTTACTGTGCAAGGAGGGATTATTCTTATCTTGTCCAACCAATTTTCCTCTTTCCTCTTTGTTGTGTTAACCATAAAAAGGAATTCAAAGTGGGTCTCCAGGTTCTCCCTTTTCATAGTGAAATCCCATTTTATCAGGGTACTCTAGTAAACTGCTTTTAAATGATCTTCCGACTCAGTTGCTTATTGTGAAGATAAATCAAGGCAGAACCTAACGCCAGATTCATCCTGCCCTACCAGGACCCCGCAGTGCTTGGGCTTCCTCCCGACATGCCCATACTTATCCCATATTTACCTTTTCACAATTCCCAGACCTCATGTTGGGGCAGTGGGACAAGATGGCAGCCATGGAGCAGATGGCTCCATTATGCTGCAGGGGTGAAATCCAGCAGGTTCTGACAGGTTCTGGAGAATCGGTGGCAGAAATTTTGAGCAGTTTGGAGAACCAACAAATGCCACCTATGGCTGGCCCCAGAGTGGGGTGGGAATGGAGATTTTGCAATATCATTCCCCCAGGAGTGGGGAGGGAATGGGGATTTTGCGGAATCTTTCCCCAGAGTGGGGTGGGAATAGAGATTTTGCAGTATCCTTCCCCTGCCACGCCCACTAAGCCACACCATGCCCACCAAGCCATGACTACAGAACCAGTAGTAAAAAAAATCGGACTTCACCACTGTATTAATGCCTTAATGCAGTCTGCAAGTGCTAGAAGTTTCTGTAACTTTCAGAAGCTTTTCACAGCACTGTGCAGGCTTTGTAAAAGCAACAAAATAGAGCAATTTGTCGCTGAGTTGCACAGTAGTGACCCAGAAGCGGCTGCCATTTTGCCCCACCCACTTTTTTTCTCACTTTCACTATTATTTTCCTCTTCCATATTCTATTATGATGCTATTAGTTGCCCAATCTAAAGCTCGATCAAGAGCTGTGGTTTCCTCTGTTTTCTGGTTTTACCTCTAGCTGCATATATTATATTTTAACAATGCGATGTTCAGTTTCTCAGAACACTGCACCACTTAAGTAAGGTTTACTAGGTAAATTGATGCCAACCATAACTGCAATCGATACATTTACAGCATGGTAAGATTTCATGGAATTTCCTAATATAAAGTAAATAATGGTTTATTCATTGACTCATTTGTACATTGCCCCAAAGAAAGATCATATTATGATGACCACAGCAAGTGATTCCAACCAATCCAAACTTTCCCCACATCCAACCATATATATTTCAAGAGGGTACATTTGGTGGTCATTCTGTGTCTATGGCTTGAGAACTAACTACTGTCTTATCATTTCCTTTCCCATCTCATGCTGTCCCTCCCCCCCCCACTTGACCCATTTTACCATCTGACTTCAGCTCAGTTTCACTATCAGGGCATTCATATTCTTCTTCATCTGATGGAAAGAAAAGGAAGAAATGGTTACGTGCAATTCTTGGACTAGCTTTTTCTGATTGACATCAGTAAATCATCAGAAAATTGTCTCATTGACATCAGACAACCAACATCACATGAAGTATTAGTACCATTTATAAAGCCTTAGTAAGGCCACACCTGGAATACTGCATCCAGTTTTCATCACCACATGACAAAAAAGATGTTGAGAGTTTGGAAAAAGTGCAAAGAACAACTAAGATGATTAAAGGCCTGGAGACCAAACCATAAGAAGAACGGTTGCAGGATTTGGGTTTGGCTAGTCTAAAGAAAAGAAGAACTAGGGGGGACATGATAGCAGTATTCCAGTATTTGAGAGGCTGCCACAAAAAGGAGGGGGTCAGTTTATTTTCCAAAGCATCAGACGGCAGGACAAAAATCAATGGATGGAAATGAATCAAGGAAAGAAGTAACCTGGAATTAAGGAGAAACTTCCTGACAGTGAGAACAATTAACCAATGGAACAGCTTGCCTTCAGAAGTTGTAGGTGCTTCATCATCAGAGGTTTTTAAGAAGAGACTGGACAGGCTCTTGTCTGAAATGGTATAGGACCGTAATGGTGAACCTATGGCACGCGTGTCACAGGTGGCATGCGGAGCCATATCGGTGGGCACGCAAGCTAAGCTCCAGCGCACATGTGTGCACCGGCCAACTGATTTTCGGGCCTTCCAGTCCCACTGCAAGTTGGCCAATGGGCCATTTCCGGCCCCCAGAGGTCCTCCAGGGGGGTGGGGAAGGCTGTTTTTGCCCTCCCCAGGCTCCTAGAAAGCCTCTGGAGCCTGGAGAGGGCACAAAATGGGCCTACTGGGCCCACCAGGCCATTGTGTGCCAAAAATGGGGGGAGGGGATGGGGCACATAGAATTATGGATGTGGACATGTGCACACGTGCCCCCGCACTCCCTCGCTTTTGGTACGCGATGGCAAAAAGGTTAGCCATCACTGGTATAGGATCTCTTGCTTGAGCAGGGGATTGGACTAGAAGAACCGAAGGTCCCTTCCAGCTCTATTCTGATTGATTGGCATAAGGCATGGCTTCTTAGACTTCAAGTCATGTCTCCCTGGATACTCTCAAGCAACTTGCAATGGAACACCCCTGAGGCTTGTACATAGCAGGGAGCAAAGCCACAAGTAGGAGAATTGTCTGGAACATCTGTCAATCACAAATACTTTTATTATTAATGTATTTATGACGGTATTTGGTTCTCTTCATGGGAAATAGGCACACTAATTGTTTCACTAAATATTATAGTGGATTATGATTGCTAAAGTTGAGAATGCTCTTTTTAAGGCACTGGCCTCCTACATTAAGAATGGACTGCATGATACTACATGACTTATGACTACAATAGGGACTGGAAAGTTCATTGTTAAGTGTGCGGTTGGTAAGCAAGCCATCATATGATTGAATCTGATTTTACATGTTTATTTATTTTATTTTTTTAAACTGGTTTCACCACTTTGAAGTAAAGTAAGAAAAGCTTACTTGGTTATGTTAGATCGGCGCAGGAATGGAAGACGTGACCAGCTCGTTACATAAGTAACTTTTATTAAGAACAGAAACAGTAGCAAGACTGCCGGTGTGCTGCCGGAGCTCTCCTTATATTCGCTCCCGGCAGACGCACCGCCCCTTGCCAGGGATTCAAATCTCCCGCCCGATGGCTAGCAGCCAATCAGGGCGGATGTCCTTATAAGGACATAACACTCCTCCCCCCTTAGTCCGAACTGTCAATCTCATCCACAAAAGTCACGTAATCGCGCAGGTACGTAGGACGCCTCGGCACCCTAGCTGACCTGCGCAGTCCCACTTCTTCTCTGTCTCTGGCCTGGACGGACGGGGCTCTTTCGTCTCCTGGTTCCTTCTCTGGAACCGGGCTTGGGTCGGCTGTCGAGTGAGTGGGGTCACCCCCAGCGCCTCCGGCCGGACCGCAGACCTTGGATGGCTGGTTCTGATGGTCTTCCTCCTGGCCGGTGGATCTATTGCCTCGTCTCGGTTGCTCGGTTCCGACCCGGGAAGAGCGTCTGAGTCTCGGTAAGTCCATTGCTTGCTCCTCCCTGGTTCCCCGGGCGCTGTGGTTCGGTCGCGGTCCGGCTTGCTGCCGTTCGGGTGGTGGTTCCGTTTGGTGCCCTCGGGCCTGGTCCGCCGTCTGCGGGTGGTGCTGGCATGCGTTGTGCTGTCCGACCTCGCAGGGGTGGCGTTGGTCCCCTCGGTTGGGCTGGCGTAGGTCTCCCCCGTCTGGTTGGCGGTGGTCGACCTGGTCGGGATGTTGTTGCGGGGCTACCTCTGCGGGGCGGCGGAGGTCTCCCCTGCCGGGGTGGTGTAGGTCTCCCTGGCCGGGTTGTTGTCGGGTTTCCCTTCCCCCTAGTCCCTGGTCTACCGTCAGGTGGTGCCTGGGGTCCTCCTGGTGGGGTTGTTGTTTCCAGGTTGTCTTCTGCGATGGGCGGGGGTCCCTCTCGCCGGGGAGTCGTGTGCCACCCTCGCCCATGGGTAGTGGGGTGCCCGTCTTGGCTGGGTCCCGGTCTGCTCGCCTGGAACTGCGGTCTCCCTGGCTGGGCTGGTGATGGCTGCCGTCACTGGTTGGGTGCGCTGCTCCTCCTCTGGGCAGGTCCCGGTCTACTTGCGGGCTGGGTTGGTGTTCCCTGGCCCTGTTGTGCCGGGTGCCCATCTGGCTGGGTTGGTGTTGCCATCCCCCGTGCGGTTGGCCCCGGTCTACCTCGCTGGACTGCCGACGTGACAGTACCTGGTAGTGGGCTGGGCCGACCTCGTCGGAATGGCGCTGTTCTGCCTCGCAGGGGTGTGGTAGGCCTACCTCATCGGGTTGTCGTAGGCCTACCTCGCCGGGGTGTTGGAGGCCTACCTCCTCTGGGTGTGGTAGGTCTACCTCGCCGGGGTGTTGGAGGCCTACCTCGTCGGGGTGTTGTAGGCCTCCCTCGTCAGGCTGGTTTTCGTGTGCCCCCCCCCACCTTTTTCGGAGTTGGTCGATGTGCCGTCTACAGACCTGTCCATCTTCCAACTCGACGGTGTAGGATTTGGGGCCGGTTGTGCTGGCAATCTTCCCCTTCAGCCACTTGGGAGAGCCGTTGAAATTCAGCGCGAAAACTGAATCTCCGTTGCTGAAGGCGCGAAGCGGGCGGCTGGCGGTTGCGGTCACTTCCGGGCTGTATTGGGGGTGCAGCTGGTCCAAGGGTGACCTCAATCTTCTGCCCATCAGCAGTTCGGCCGGGCTCTTGTGGGTGGTGGCATGTGGCGTGATGTGCTGGGTGAGGAGGAAGTTGTCTATGCGTTCTTGCCAGTCTCCCGGGCCCATCTTGGTGAGGGCTTCTTTGGTCAGTCTGACCATGCGTTCTGCTTGTCCGTTTCCGGCCGGCCTGTAAGGGGCGGACAGGGCGTGGCGGATGCCCAGTCCTGCCAGGAAGGACTCCATGGTCAGGGATGTGAGCTGGGGGCCGTTGTCCGAGACCAGCACATCCGGTAGTCCATGTGTGGCGAACAGACGGCGCAGGGCTCGGATCGTCGCTTCAGTTGTGGTAGATGCCATGGGCACCACCTCGAGCCACTTGGAGAAGGCATCTACCACGATGAGGAGGTGTCGCCCTTGCATCGGACCCGCGAAGTCGATGTGGATCCTCGACCAGGGGTTGCTGGGGGTCTCCCACTTCGCGACTTCTGATTGCAGCGGCGCTGGGCGAACTTCTTGGCACGGGTTGCATCTGGAGACCCATTGCTCAATGTCTTTGTCCATGGAGGGCCACCAGACGTAACTCCGTGCCAGGGCCTTCATGCGGACGATGCCCGGATGCCCTTTGTGCAGCGTTTCTAGCGTCCGCCATTGCAGAGTGCTTGGAATCAGCACCCTGTCTCCCCATAGCAGACAGCCTTTTATGGTGGACAGCTCCTTCTGTTTCCTGGCGAACGGGCTGAATTTCTCCTCTGGCTTTTCCGATGGCCACCCTCTGAGGGTCCAGGACTTCACTTGGTGGAGTGTGGGGTCCTTTTGGGTGTGGACGGCCACATCTGCGGATGATACCGGACAGCTGGCATCGTCATCTATATGGAGTAGATGGAGCGTGGGGGCTGGGTCTTCGACTGGATTCCTCGACGGGCATCTGCTGAGTGCGTCGGCATTTCCTATGGCTGTGCCTGGCTGGTGCACGAGCCTATAGGAGTAGCCGGCTAGGAATATGGCCCATCTCGTCATCTGTGGGGACGTGAAGGTTGGGGTGGGTTGGTCGCCTGCGATGAGTCCCAGGAGTGGCTTGTGGTCAGTGACTATGGTGAAACGTCTTCCGTAGAGGTATTCGTGGAAGCGCTTCACTCCAGCCACGATGGCCAGGGCTTCTTTGTCCAGCTGACTGTAGTTACGCTCCGCGCCGGACATTGTCTTAGAGCAGTAGGCAATTGGGGCTTCCGTGCCGTTGGGCAGTTCATGGCTGAGGACTGCCCCCACCCCGTATGGAGACGCATCACAAGTCAGCTTGATGGGCAGCGTCTCGCTGTATTGGATGAGGACGCTTTTGGACGTCAATAGTCCTTTGATGGCCCAGAACGCTGCTTCCTCTTCCTGGCCCCACTTCCAGGAAGCCGATTTCCCCAGCAGGCGGTGGAGCGGCTCAGCAACTGTGGCTTTCTGTTTTAAGAAAATGGCGTAGAAGTTGAGCAATCCAAGGAAAGCCTGAAGCTCCGTTTTGTTTTTTGGGCTTGGAGCTTCATGGATTGCTTCCACTTTTGATTTGGTGGGGTGGATACCTGTGCTATCAATGAGGTAGCCCAGGAACTCGACTTCCTGTACTCTTATGATGCACTTGTCCTGCCTGACCCTCAAGCCCTTGGCCTTGAATCGCTGCAGGACAAGCCTGAGCCTTTCAAGGAGTTGAGCTCTTGAGTCACCGGAGATGAGCACATCGTCGAAGTAAGGCACCACCCCTGGAATGCCTTGGAGAAGGCGTTCCATCATGGATTGGAAGATGCCGGGGGCAGCGCTGACTCCAAATTGGAGGCGGTTACATTTGAATGGCCCCCTGTGCGTGACAATTGTTTGAGCCTCCGCCGTTTTTTCGTCGACTGGCAGTTGCTGGTAAGCCTGGGCCAGGTCCAGTTTCGCGAAAATTGATCCAGATCCCAGGGAATGCAGCAGGTGTTGCACCACTGGGACTGGGTATGCGCTCTGTGCCAACGCCTTGTTGATGGTACAACGGTAGTCGGCGCAGATGCGCACAGACCCATCATGCTTCAGTGGGGTCACAATGGGGGTCTCCCATGAAGCGTGATTGATCGGTTCCAGGACGCCGTGGGCGATCAGCTTATCCAGCTGCTCGTCTATTTTGGGCCGCAGGGCAAACGGAACTCAGCGGGGCTTGAGCCTAATTGGGGTGATTCCCTTGTCCAGATTGAAAGAGATTGGCCTCCCCACAAATTTCCCCAGCTTACCATCGAAGACTTCCTTGAACTCTTCGATGAGGTTGTCGAGTTCGCCCCTGCAAATTTGGTTGATGCCTTCGATTGAAAGTCCCAGCGGCTTGAACCACTCCACTCCTAGCAGGTTCGGTCGGCTGTCCTTCACGACGGTGATGGGGAGCTTGCCTTCGAACTCTTTGTAGGTGACTCGGATGCAGGCTCTTCCTAACACTCCGATGGGGTTTCCCCCAAAGTCGACGAGCTTGGAGTGTAGTGGCTTCAGCTCTCGCTTGGTGATGCTGGGATGCAGGCGCTTCAGCTGCTGCCAATCCATGATGGAGTAGACCGAGCCCGAGTCTACCTCCATGTTGCAGGGTGCTCCTTCCACGTGGATGGTCACGTGGAACTTGGTGGCGTTGTCCGAAGTCGTGTGTGCGATGGTCGTCTGGTGGACCGCTCCGCTCCGGGGAAACTCGTCGTCTCTGCGTCTGGAAGGGCCAGAGGACCGTTTGGCTGACCTCTGGTAATCCTTCCGATTCTCGCGGGGACGGTGGCTGGGGGGCTCTGGGGCTGGTTCCTCGGCCCTGCAAGCTTCGGCGATGTGACCCCTTCTGTTGCAGCGTCGGCAGGTCGCATCTCTCCACTTGCAGGTTGCCCTGGCATGGTCCCCTCTGCAGCTGGCGCAGCGCTCCCCCTTGTAGCTCCGTTGGGCGGTTTCCCGCCTTGGGGGTCTGGATACTTTGTGGACAGTGGACTCTCCCTCCGACTCGGATCCAGCTGTGGAATCCTCTGTTGATGATTGCGCCGTGGAGCGAATCTTGTGGATTCCCTTTGCTCTGCTTACTGCGGCCGCTGCTTTCTCCGAAATTTCGGATGCGGTGGCTTCCTCCACCACATCCTTGAGCACGAGTTTCTTCCTGCTCAGGAATTTCTTCTGCAGGCCTCTGTCCCTCATGCCGAAAACCACGCGGTCAGCGATGGCATTGTCCACGTGGTCGAACTCACAGCTGGCTGCGATCTGGCGTAGGGCGGCCACGAATTCCTTGATAGTCTCACCATCCATCTGGTCCCTCTGATGGAAGGTGAAACGGTTCGCCACCGGTGTTCCTGTTGGGGCATAGTGGTCTTCCAGGATTTGCAGCAGGTCTGCCCATGGCACTTCTTCGATGTCTCGTGGTGCTACGAGATCGATTGCCATGTCGAGGACCTCGGAGCCGCAGTTGGCCAGGAAAATGCCCTTTTTCTGGTCATCATCGGCATCCCTGATGTTGTTGCCTCTCAGGTATTGCCGGAATTTCACTACGTAGGATTTCCACTTGTCCTTCCCTGGGCGGAAAGGAGCAAGGGCTGGCAAAGTGACTTCAGCGGATGCCGTGCCTTTGGAATGCCTACTGTAGTTTCAGGTGCCAGAGTCTTGGTCTTGTTGGCTTGGTGCCGTGAGGTTCGTTTCTTCTCTCTAATCCTTCATCGCCAGTGTTAGATCGGCGCAGGAATGGAAGACGTGACCAGCTCGTTACATAAGTAACTTTTATTAAGAACAGAAACAGTAGCAAGACTGCCGGTGTGCTGCCGGAGCTCTCCTTATATTCGCTCCCGGCAGACGCACCGCCCCTTGCCAGGGATTCAAATCTCCCGCCCGATGGCTAGCAGCCAATCAGGGCGGATGTCCTTATAAGGACATAACAGGTTAAATGCACTTTTATTTTTAAAAACCATTCTCTATGAGTGCTTCTCTACCTTGGCAACTTTAAAATTTGTGGATTTCAACTCCCAGAGTTCCCCAGCTGGCATTCAATTCTGGGAGCTGAAGTCCACACACCTTAAAGTTGCCAAGGTAGAGAAACACTGTTCTGAAATATGATTTTTAAAAACAGGTTATCTGATAGCAGGCAGGCATGGAAGCTCCTGAAAAGTTACGATTTAAAATGAAACAGCCTTTGCTGGTTTGGCACAATGATTGGTCAACTCTAAAAGATGTTGTAAATCACTCATAGTGAAATAACTCTTTGTCTAATCATGCAAAAAGAGGAAGAGTTAAAAGTTATTTACTTCCTCTACCCTCCTCTGTGTTGCTTGTGTCAAAAAGTTGCCTAGCTGAACCAGCTTGTTGCACAAAGTGTGCTATTAACACTACTAGAGTGAAGATATTCTGTGCTACTGCCACACTTGCTATTGCTCTTAGTGATTATAAGAGGGTTTTAAATCTCGTGAAGCTGCAGAACCTGGAAGAAGAGAAGGAGGAGAAGGAGGAGAAGGATCCACAAAATGGCCAGCTTAAATTTTTTTCATGGTCATCATGGGTCATCATGATTGTAATGTGGTCTGTAAACTTTTTTTTTTTTTTTTGCTATTAATCTCTTATAGAACTTCATCAAGTTCTTGAAGAACCCTATGATTCTGAGGAATACAGTGTCAAATATTCTATGAGAAATTCACACCTACATTTCTGGTGTTTTCAGAGTGGAACAAGTCTTGTTGTTTGTTGTTATGAATGGCAAAGGCAGGTGCCCCACGTTGAAAGGTGGAGGGCCTTTTTTGTTCAGTCTTTAAACAGCTTTACCATTTCCTGTGCTTTTTTTTTTTTTTTTTTGTATCCTGCCTTCATTTAAGGAAGCCTTACTAGTCACAGGTGACTGTGACTGTAATGTTGATTTACAATAACAGGAAAAGTTATAAATAAATGCCTAGGAACATTTAGAACATGTTTAAAAATTGTAAATTACAGTTGTGCTCATTACAGGCCCTTATTCATGCAGTAAGAGTTATGAAGCTATCTTGGTGGATTGGGCCAGGGGTGAAATTCAGTAGGTTCTGAAAGGTTCTGGAGAACCGTTAGTGGAAATTTTGAGTAGTTCGGAGAACCAGTAGCAGAAATTTTGAGTAGTTCAGAGAACCGGCAAATACTACCTCTGACTGGTCCCAGAATGGGGTGAGAATGGGTATTTTGCAGTAACCTTCTCCTGGAGTTGGGTGGGAATGGAGATTTTGCAGTATCCTTCCCCTGCCACACCCACCAAGCCACAGCCACAGAACCAGTAGGAAAAAAAATTGAATTTCAGCACTGGATTGGGCTGTGTAAAAAACTGCATTTACCTCACCTCTGTAAACATTTACTTTTTCAGAACTCTTGAGCTGCAGATTCCCCTTCTGTGCTTTGTATCATTGGCTTCACAAGCTCAGAAATTAAACCAAAATTAAACCACTAACAACTCAAAGCCAGATCTTTAAAAGCAATTCACAGGATGTAGATAAAGTGTGATGTCTCTCAGGGTGCAAAGAGAAAATATCTACTGCAAACTCTGCGTAAGTGTCAGGAAGGACATCTGGCCAGTAAATGCTCAGCTCCACCCAATCATCCCAACCCCATCCCAAATCAAGAGATTACAGGATCATAAAAAGAAAAAAGAGAGAGAAGGAAAGTGCAATGTTTATAATGGTACCTTACTTGATCATATAATATTATTTGCTATTACTGTAACATTAGTCCAGTCATAGTCAGTCTTTGCTCTTTATACCGTTTTTATTATTGGCACTTCCCCTGTGCCAATTCTATGCCCTGCCTATCTGTACCTACCTTCCATCTTGAGGGTATTGGGCAAGATTTTTCCTTTCTGCAGTAACCTCTGGCCACATTGTGCACCCATATCTGGCGGCATGTTTTCATAGGCATCAACTTGCTCTGTGACTTAAGAGACAAGAAGCATATTGCATCAAAATATCTCTTCCAAAGGAGAATGTTTTAAAGCCAAATAAAGATTTATGGTGCATAATTATTTGAAGATGCACCTTCTTGTGCCAGTAAGAAAACTGTAATCTTTCAAAATGCTACAAGACTTGGAATATGCTTCACACTGTTTTAATCCTCAGGGATGTGGTGGCTCAGTGGCTAAGACACTGAGCTTGTCAATCAAAAGGTTGGCAGTTCAGTGGTTCGAATCCCTAGTGCCGCGTAATGGTGTGAGCTCCCATTACTTATCCCAACTTCTGCCAACCTAGCAGTTTGAAAGCACGTAAATAAAAATGCAAGTAGAAAAATAGGGACCACCTTTGGTGGGAAGGTAACAGTGTTCTGTGCACCTTTGGCATTTAGTCATGCTGGCCACATGACCACAGAGATGTCTTTGGACAGTGCTGGCTCTTCAGCTTTGAAACGGAGATGAGCACCACCCCCTAGAGCAGTGGTGATCTGTCCCCGTACCCACACACACACAAACACAGCCAGCCGAGGGTTAAGGAAACACTTTGGAACGCACCCAGTTTCTTTATCTCTCACTTGGCAGCGATAGACACACCGCCTGCCAAGTGCCTTTATTTTCACAGTAAAACAGAAAGATAAATACTCAAGAGTCCAAATGTCCGACAACAAGAAATCTTTCTCTCAGCAATTCCAGATGAGGCTTTAGTGACTATCCAAGGTTTGCTTTGTTCGTCACAGGGATCACTGACCACCACCCTCTATTATATAGTCTCTGGGGTGTGGTCCAGTGACTCAGTTCTAATCCCTAGCACACCTCCTAAACTGCTGCAATCGTTTATCACGCCTTCGGAGGCGTGCGTCCAGGAATGATGTTTCTTCGTCACTCTGATCCGAGCCACCTGTCTCCCTACTGATCTCCTCTCCCTCGGCCGGCATCTGAGACAATGCCAGAGGGGAGGGGCCTGGAGAGGGAGGCCTGGCTGACTCCTCTTCCTCATGCTCGGAGCTTTCTTCCTCTGATGGGACAGGCTCAGAGGGCGGGGCCACAACACAGTGGTTCTCAACCTTCCTAATGCCGCGACCCTTTAATACAGTTCCTCAAGTTGTGGTGACCCCCAACCATAAAATTATTCCTAAAACCATTGAAAATATCTTAGGCGACCCCTGTGAAAGGATCGTTCGACCCCCAAAGGGGTCATGACCCACAGGTTGAGAACCACTGCCGTAGAGTCAGGAACAACTAGCACATATGTGCGAGGGGAACCTTTACTCTTACCTTATATTAATTCCACCTGCCACTGCAGCAGCCTGAAGAATCTAAGCAAATATTCATAGAAAATAACTTCTGCTCAAATGTTCTGGTTTTGTCTATAAGAATGTTCCAGAATTTAGTTCCTGACGGAGCTTGGGCCGTTTCCTGAGACTCTAACACACGACTCGACTGAAGAGCTGGTGGCCGCCTGGGAAAGGGCGGCCGCTGGAGCTTTGGACCGTGTCGTGCCTTTGCGGCCTCTGACCCGATGCCGATCTCAATTAGCTCCTTGGTTCTCTGAGGAGCTGAGAGAGATGAAGCGTCGGAAAAGACGCCTAGAGAGCATTTGGAGGACTAGCCAATCCGACTCCGACCGGACACAGGTGAGGTCTTATATCAAGACCTACCTAGTGGCGATAAAAGCGGCAAAGTCTAACCATTTTTCCGCTCTTATCGCATCTGCAGAGAACCGCCCAGCCGCCCTGTTTAGGGTGACCCACTCCCTTCTTCGGGGGGGAGTGCGGGAAGATCCCTTGCAGGGTCGTGCTGAGGACTTTGTGCAATTCCTGCATGATAAAGTCGCTCGGATTCGGGATGGCTTGGACTCCGATTGGATGAGTCCACGGGAGGAGACCGGGGCAGGTCTTGAGAATGTTATCTGGGAGGAGTTTGATCCTGTGGCTCCCGAGGATGTGGACAGGGTTCTGGGTAAGATTAGTGCCGCCACGTGTTTATTGGACCCGTGTCCCTCCTGGTTGGTACTGGCCTCCCGGGAGGTCACACGAGGCTGGCTCCAGGGGATTATAGGTGCTTCCTTGAGTGAGGGTGCCTTTCCTGCCGCCTTGAAAGAGGCGGTAGTGAGGCCCCTCCTCAAGAAGCCTTCCCTGGACCCGGCTGAATTAGCCAACTATCGTCCAGTCTCCAACCTTCGTTTTGTGGCGAAGGTTGTTGAGAGCGTGGTGGCACGACAACTTCCCCGGCACCTGGATGAAGCTATCTATCTAGACCCGTACCAGTCGGGCTTCAGGCAGGGGTACAGCACAGAAACGGCATTGGTCGCGTTGGTGGATGATCTCTGGAGGGCTCGGGACAGGGGTTGTTCCTCTGTCCTAGTCCTATTAGACCTCTCAGCGGCTTTTGATACCATCGACCATGGTATCATGCTGCAGCGGTTGAGGGGGTTAGGAATAGGGGGCACCGTTCTGCGGTGGTTCTCTTCCTTCCTCTCCGACCGCTCGCAGTTTGTGTTGGCAGGGGGGCAGAGGTCGACCTCGAGGCATCTCACATGGGGAGTGCCGCAAGGGTCGGTCCTCTCGCCTCTCCTGTTCAACATTTATGTGAAGCCGCTGGGTGAGATCATCCGTGGTTTTGGGGTGAAGTGCCATCTGTACGCTGATGATACTCAGCTGTACATCTCCACCCCAGACCACCCCAACGATGCCCTTGATGTGATGTCCTGCTGCCTGGAGGCCGTGCGGGCCTGGATGGGGAGGAACAAGCTCAGACTCAACCCCTCCAAGACCGAGTGGCTGTGGCTTCTGGCGCCCCGATATAGTCAGCAGGTGCCATCACTGACTATTGGGGGTGAATCCTTGCCCCCCACAGAGAGGGCTCGCAATCTGGGTGTCCTCCTGGACACACGGCTGTCTTTAGAAGAGCACATGACGGCCGTGGCCAGGGGGGCCTTTTATCAGGTTCGCCTGATTCGCCAGTTGCAGCCCTTTCTGGATCGGGACGCCTTGCGCACGGTCACTCACGCCCTTGTCACCTCCCGGTTGGACTATTGCAATGCTCTCTACATGGGGCTCCCCTTGAAGAGCACTCGGAGGCTCCAACTGGTCCAGAATGTGGCCGCGCGGGTGGTTATGGGCGCGTCCCGCTGTGCCCATGTGACACCCCTCCTGCGCGAGCTGCACTGGCTCCCAGTGGTCTTCCGGGTGCGATTCAAGGTGTTGGTTACCACCTTTAAAGCGCTCCATGGCATAGGACCCGGGTACCTCCGAGACCGTCTTCTGCCACCAATAGCCTCCCACCGACCAGTCCGTTCCCACAGAGAGGGTCTCCTCAGGGTGCCATCAGCCAAGTTATGTCGGCTGGCGACACCCAGGGGGAGGGCCTTCTCTGTGGGAGCCCCAGCCCTATGGAATGAACTGCCCCCGGAAATTCGTAAGATCTCCGACCTCCGGGCGTTTCGCTGCGCATTGAAGACCCTGTTGTTCCGCCAAGCCGGACTATCAACACAATAGTTTTAAATTGGGTATTTAAATTTATTGGGGTTTTAAATTTGAGCCACCTATTTAATTATTTTAAATTTTATACTGTTGTTTTGTCTGTGTTTTTAAATAGGCTGTACACCGCCCTGAGTCCTTCGGGAGAAGGGCGGTATAGAAATAAAATTATTATTATTATTATTATTATTATTATTATTATATATAGGCAGTGCCCTTATTATATTGCCCTCACAAAGAAGAGGGGATCGACCTATCCTCCAAAGCAATTACAAGAAGTAATTGCCAGCGTTCCAGAAGAACCCAACTCCAATTAATGAGTTAAAGAGTAATTAATCACTCTTCCAATGAGTGGAAGATCATTAAAGAGAGATCCAACCTAGAACTCAGGAGAAATTTCCTGAGAGTGAGAACAATTAATCAGTAGAACAGCTTGCCTCTAGAAGTTGTGGGTGCTCCCTCATTGGAGATTTTTAAGAAGAGATTGGACAGCCATTTGTCTGAAATGGTATTAAGGTCTTCTGCTTGAGCAGAGGATTGGACTAGAATACCTCCAAGGTCGTTTCCAACCCTATTAGTCTATGTCCTCATCAACTGAAGAATAAAAGCTCCTGCTGCAAGGCTGATGTAATTGTTGGTGCAGGGTGCTTTCAAACCCAGCAACAGTCAAATGCTGTGTTGTTGTGGTGGCTGTTGTGTTACTTTGTGTGTTCGCTGAGAGCTTCTGTTGTGGAGACAAATTCCATACTTGGCCAAATAAAGCTGTTCTGTTCTGTTCTGTTCTGTTCTGTTCTGTTCTGTTCTGTTCTGTTCTACATGACCTGTGATGGCAGAAAAGTATACTAGGTTATGCTAGACAAAGAGGAAGGAAAGATGTGGGGTGGGGGTGGGGAAACCTACTTTGAAGCCAGTCCTTGGCAGTTAAAAACCCACAAGTCATTGCTGTCAGTTCTCTGACTTCATGGTGTGATTGTTTCATGGGATTAGGTAACAGGGGAACTAAGGGAAACAGAATAGTTCTCCCAGCCCCCAGGGCTAACTTTCTGCCACAGAGTGCCTGCTATGAAGTCATTTCTCCTTGCTTTTCTTCCTTCGAGGAAAAGAAAGCAGTGAAAGCAGCTGTGCAGGAGTCTGTGGTAAGACTACTCCCAGCTTCAACAGCAAAGGCCTGGGCAGCTTGACTGCAAGATTGGTTTAGTTTCAAATTTTCAATCTGGCATCAAGAAAGCTACTTCAATGTGTGGAAAGACAGCTTGTGTGCGTACATGCACATGTGCACAAACACACACACAGGAATATGTGGTGAACATGAATATGTGATGATGGGGGGAAGAGGGAGTTTAGCATTTCATTCTGTTCTACCCAATACAACCTCCTTCTGAACCTACCCTTGTTGGTAGCCAAAGAGTTTTCCTTCCCAAAATGTCATTTTTGTCACAGATAAATAGAGCTGGCATGTTTAAGAGGGCCATTGCTTGGTGTAATAGAAAGTTCTTTCCCACTTCAGCTTGCAACCTTCCCCATAATTGGGTGTTTCAAATTTCTTATGAACTTAGCACTGTTCCAGAATAGAGAAACTTTTGATCAACCAACCAACCAACCATCCAACCAACCAACCAATCAAAGAATAGAGAAGGCGCCTTGGAGGTCTTCTAATCCAAATCTCTGCTCAAGCAGGAGACCCTATAACATTTTAGACAGGTGACTATCTAGTCTTTTCTTAAAAACCTCCAGAAGTTGAAGCACCCACAACTTCTGAAGGCAAGCCGTTCCACTGGTTAATTGTCCCCACTGTTAGGAAGTTTCTCCTTCGTTCCAGGTTGCTTCTCTCTTTCATTAGTTTCCATTCATTGTTTCTTGTCCTGCCTTCTGGTGCTTTGGTAAATAAGTTGACGACACACACACACCCCAATTCTTTGTGGCAACTTCTCAAATACTGGAATACTGCTATCATGCCCACCCACGCCAGTCCTTTTCTCTAGACTAGCCAAACCAAAAATGCTGCAATCATTCTTCACATGTTTTAATCTCGAGGCCTTTAATCATTTTACAACAACACTAATTCAAAATAATGCTAAATTTATGCCCCCCAAGGGGTTTTGTATACCACACAACATAGAGCATATTTTGCTACATGTCAAATCTTCCCTTCTCTTCAACTCCAACCCAAGTCCATATTAGGGAGATGATTTTCCTACTGTAGATCATGCTTGGTTGAAACCAGATCTGCCAATTACTTTCCTTAATTTTTCCTGCATTAAATCTGTAAGGACACCAGTGTACTTCATTCCTAAAGCAACTTTCACTAGCATACTTTTCTGTAAATTCAAGTAGTGGGAAATGCACATTAGCATAATCTTGAGGAAGAATTTTATGAATGGAGAAAGGTCCTAATTAACTCACCATCATCATTTCCTGCAGATTCCATAATCCTGTTGGAGACACATCTTTTGTTCCGTTTGGCATAAAAATATCTTCTGTAAATGAGAGACACATAAAATATGAATGACATCAAGATCTGAGTTGAACACAAGTTGCTTCTTCGGGCACAAATGTGAAGGACATCAGATGCTCAACAGTATGAGCCTTTTGGGGAGGACAATTGTGGTCATTGTCAACGCTGTCCGAAGACGTTTCTGTGGTCATGTGGCTTGCATGACTAAATGCCAAAGATACACGGAACGTTGTTACCTTCCCACCAAAGGTGGTCCCTATTTTTTCTACTTGCATTTTTTTATGTGCTTTCGAACTGCTAGGTAGAAGCTGGGACAAGTAATGGGAACTCACCCTATTATGCGGCACTAGGGATTCGAACCGCTGAACTGCCGACCTTTTGATCAACTGTATTTATATATTATAAATATCAAATATATACTATATTTGATATATTCTATCAAATATAGAATACAATATCTGATGAAAATTATCACTTGGGGCATTAAGAGAGAAGTACAGAGAAAATATCTGAGATCCTTATTGGGTCCCCATATGCAGCATGGAGTTGTCTCTCCTCTTGCCAGGCTCATTAAAACCATTTAATTCAGAACCTAAAAGTATCTTACTGTATTTATAAAATTACAGTAAGGATTTATAAAATTAAGGAATCTCCATCAATAGTTATGGATTAATTTTTGTAAATGGGCTGGACATAGTTCAAAGAAGAACTATTTCTGGCAACTGTTTCCTCAGAAAATTGGAGGCAATCAGATTTGGGGAAGACTGATCTGGGGCAGAGACCCATATATCTTATTCCGGGTTGAGGATCAGACTTGAGCTTGAGTACCATGCTAAGGGCATGACATTTCAAGAAAGGGGATGAACATGCCAAAGACTGACTTTAATCTAATTTAAACCGAGGGCCTTGATTTAATTGACACAACAGCATATCTGGGCATTTCCCTCTTCTGCCAGGCTAAAAATTTTAATCTGCTAAACACTTTTGATTTTTTTCTGCATGCCAAATTTTCAAGAACAGATACCGTACAGCTTAAACACTTATGCCTTAGGATTTCAAGTCTATAAAACATCTGGAATTTCACCACCAGATGCTCACTCTCTGCCTCTAAAGCAATGGTGAAATGTAAAATTTGTTACAACCAGTTCTGTGGGCATGGCTTGGTGGGGGATAATATGACTGAGTGGGCGTGACCAACTTTTTTTTTTTTTTTACTTTTAAAACAATTTTTTTTACAACCTGTTCAGCTGAAGAAGCCTTTTTAGGCTGCTTTTAAAGCCTCTGACAATCCCAGCTGACTTGCCTGATCGGCAGAGGCTTTTTTTCCTTTTAAAAACATTTTTTCTATAACATCTTCGGTTGAAGAAGTTGTAGAAAAAATGCTTTTAAAAACCTCTGATGATCCCAGCTGAGCTGCACAATCATCAGAGGCTTTTTTTTTTTCAATTTTTAAAAGCATTTTTCAGCCAAAGAGGTTGTAGAAAAAATGCTTTTAAAAATAAAAAAAAAGCCCACACTGCCCAGTGGGAGGACAGGGAGTTTTGCTACCGGTTCTCCGAACCACCTGCCTCCATCGCTACCAGATCAAGCAATCCAGTCCAAACCTGGAGCATTTCACCCCTGTTCTAAAGTTAATAAGAAGCCACTCCTTTATTTTTCCTGTCTATTCTCTCCTGTTACCCATTTGCCAGGCCTATCTTGTAGAGTCCACAATCTTCTCTTGTACATAGTTTTCTAAATTCAGTGCACAATTCCCACTATTTTTTGGCAATCTGTTACATTCTGAGTACTTACCTCCTGTCATGACTCATCAACTTCTTCTGTTGCCTGCGAGCTCGGTTGACTGAAACAGGAAAGGTTGACAGAGAACATTTCAAATATAGATAGTCCTCAACTTCCAACAGTTCATTTAGTGACCGTTCAAAGTTACAATGGCAATGTAAAAAGTGATTTATGACCATTTTTCACACTTATGACCGTTGCAGCATCCCCAAGGTCACTTGATCAAAGTTCAGATGGTTGGCGACTGGTTCATATTTATGACGGTTGCTGTGTCCCAAGGTCATATCATCCCCTTTTGTGACCTTCTGACAAGCAAATAATCCAATAGGGGAGCCTTTTTCGCTTAACAATCATGTAACTAACTTAACAATGGCAGTGATTCACTTAACAACTGTCATACTATGGGGCAAAACTCATTTAACACATGTCTCACTTAACAACAGAAATTTTGGGCTCAATTGTGGTCGTAAATCGAGGACTACCTGTAAAGGATTTTCTTTGCTGCAGCAATTTTGACACATTAGTGTGGTGTTTCTTGACCTCAGTAACCATAAGATGTGTGGACTTCAACTATAGAATTCCTCAATCAGCAACATCTTAAAGTTGCTGAGGTTGAAAAACAATGCACTAGTGTGTCAAAGAGGGAAAGAATTACCTGAAGGTTTCATATTCCAGAAAAAATAAATTGGACGGCTGCATACAATATTCAGGGAAAGAGTCAAAAGTTGATCAAAACTACCTCTTCATCCATTTGTTCTCCATTAATTCTCTTTCTCAAACACTAATATATGCACACACACACACACATATATATGTACCTAGTTTGCCATATAAATCCTACCTTTCCCACTATGTCTATAATTTGCACTACTAACAAAATAGATAAACAATGTAGATTGGATTATTTCAGGTGGTTCAGAAGAGATCCTTTGCTATTTGATATTCTTATTGACCAGCCTGCAACTTTTAAAGAATAACTATAAATCCACTCAGAAGAAACTATCAATATTTCTTGGTTAATAAATAATAAACTGGGAGGGATCAGTTCATTTGGGGGAAGAACAGTAAGAACAGAGATAGATTGTGTGTGCTCTGAATAAAAAGCGAGTGAAGATTTAATATTCCTTCCTCCTATTCCACAACAACAAGCCCGCGAGGCAGGTTGAGCTGAGGGAGAGTGATTGGCCTAAAGTCACCCAGGTGGCTTTTGTGTGTAAGGCCAATCTTCCCATTTCTAGACTGATGCTTTAAGCCCTAGAGTAGACCAAATTGGCTCTATGATGAGACGGGATCGTTGTCATGAATAAATAAAGGAATCCACATCATTTATATTGCCTCTAAAGTTGATATGATATTATTCCTTCATTTATTTTATTCAGCCTAAAATATCACCATTTACTGAGGTCTCCCAAACGTCTGCCATAAAACTGCCATTAGAACTAGAGCTCAAGATATTAAAAATAAATTAAAACAAATGTTAAAATCAACAGCCAAAAGGCCTATTGGGGTCCTCAGTTTGTCAGAGAGTTATTCTCAAATAATGAAAGGGACTATGGAGAAGAGTCAACCTAGGTTCCTGTCAAACATTGCAAAGGATTAATCTCAATTCACACTTGGAATACTGCATTCAGTTTTGGTCGCCACGATATAAAAAAAATGTGGAGACTCTAGAAACAGTGCAGAGAAGAGCAACAAAGATGATTAGAGGACTGGAGGCTAAAACATATGAAGAACGGCTGCAGGAACTGAGTATGCTAGTTTAATGAAAAGAAGGACTAGGGGCGACATGATAGCAGTGTTCAAGGGTTGCTACAAAGAAGAAGGAGTCAAGCTATTCTCCAAAGCACCTGAGGGCAGGACAAGAAGCAATGGGTGGAAACTGATCAAGGAGGGAAGCAATTTAGAACTAAGGAGGAATTTCCTGACAGTTACAATAATTAATCAGTGGCAAATTGCCTCCAGAAGTTGCAAATGCCCCAACACTGGAATTTTTAAAGAATAGATTGGATAACCATTTGTCTGGTGTAGGATTTCCTACGTAGGCAAGGGGTTGGACTAGAAGACCTCCAAGACCCCTTCCAGCTGGTTATTCTATTTCTAATTTCAAACTATCTCAACAAAAGAGGGCCCATAGAGGCATTCTCTCAAGCCTTTTAAGCTTTAAAAGTAATACAGGTAATCCTTGATTTACAACCATTCATTCAACAATTATTTGAAGTTACAACGGCACTGAAAAAAGTGACTAATGATTTGTCCTTGCACTTATGACCATTGCAGTATCCTCAAGGTCAGAGGTGGGCAACTGTGGCCCTTTTACAACCTGTGGACTTCAACAAGCTGTCTCAGGAATTCTGGGAGTTGAATTCCACAGGTTGTAAAAGGGCCACAGTTGCCCACCCCTGCCCAAGGTCATGTGATCAAAATTCAGGCACTCAGTAACTAGCATATATTTGCTTTGATTGTAGCCAGATCATGTGATCACCAGTTGCAACTGTCCCAGCTTGCTTCTGACAAGCAAAATTAATGGGGGTAAGCTGGATTTACTTAACAGCATTGTGATTCACTTAATATTGTGGCAAAAAAGACTGTAAAATTGGGATTGATTTAATAACTGCTTAAAAAAGAAAATTCTGGTGCCAATTTAGGTCGTAAATCAAGGACTACCTATAATCAAATGGGAAGAAATATTGTCACTATTTGTATTGAAAGGATTAGATTTAATCTACAGATAGTCCTCGATTTACAACAGTTAATTTAATGACCGTTTGAAGTTGCAACATCCCTTTAAAAAGTGACTTATGACTGTTTTTCACACTTACAACCATTACAGCATCCCCATAGTCACACGATCAAAATTCAGATGTTATTAACTGATTCATACGTATGACGATTGCAGTGCCCAGGGAGTCATCAGATCCCCTTTTGTGATTTTCTGATAAGCAAAGTCAATGGGGAATCCAGATTCACTTAACAACCGTGCTACTAATTTAACAACTGCATTGATTCACTTAACAATTGTGGCAAGAAAGGTCATAAAATTCACTTAACAAATGTCTCACTTAGCAACAGAACTTTTGGGCTCAATTGTAGACAATCTACCTGTATTAACCTATTAGATTTAGCTTATCGGATATAGCAGAATAAATTACAGGAAATATTTAACCATACATTTCTCTCAATAAGCTTCTGAATGTAAAGATACATACCTTGCCGGAGCCTTACAAAGCAAAAAACAGAGCCAAGGCAAATAATCATATATCCCATTGCTACAGACCAAATCATCCAATGCCAAACAACTTTGATACGGATGGAGGGGAAGGAAGAAAAAGATGTGATTAGGCCTTATTAAAGTTCAATTTAACATTAATTCTAAAGCAAGAAGCAGGTTTTCTTCTATAGATAATGCACAGTAAATAATAAATCAATAATACTAATAATGATTAAATAACAACTGCAACCAATAAATACAAATATATATGCTTGACAATAAATCAGTTTGTATTCCCTCTATTTGAAAGAAGAAAAGAAGATGTGTCTTCTAAGACAGTGCTTGCTATGCCATTTCTAGCTTTTAATAAGCACTTGTATTAAATATAGTGGGACTTTTTTAAAAAACCGAATACTTGTTGAATCCACTGCCCATAAAAATTCTTAGCATCTTTTCATTTTGCACAGTATAAATAAACATTAAGCACTGAAATAAACATTTCAGATTTTAATTTTTAAAACAGTCTCCTGTCTTTGGGGCTGGATGTTACCACTCTTTTAGCGCCTGATGAAATTTTAGATGCTAATGAAAAATCCAAGCACAGAATACTGGTTCCAGCTACAGTAGCATTCATAGCTTGTTACCTGTCTGCATGACAAGGCAACAAATGTATATATGGTGTTAATTGGAAAATGTGACTAGGTTACTGTAGAGAGAGCAGTGTTTCTCAATCTTAACAAGTTTAAGATGTGTGGATTTCAACTCCCAGTATTCCCCAGGTTGAGAAACACTGGTGGAAAATGATGTTAACAGAAAGTTGCAGGAACTGTTTCCTAGGCAAAAAGGTTGAAGCATTTTTAAAGTTCAAAACGAGATAACATTTGGAAGCTGCTCAGGCAGATACCTTCCTAATTCACTTGAGTATAACAATCAAGGGGGTGGGAGAAATAAAACGAGACTTGCAAGTTTCTCAATAAAAGTAATATTAGCCTTCCTGTAGAGTTGATGTCCCACTCTGGTCTATGGACTGCCATTTGAAGAACTCTTTTTATCATATAGATTACCCATAATCCTATGTTTAGATATAGATCAATAGTCTTCAATAAGTGGACATATGGCCCCCTGAGGACCTCAGGATATTTCAAGAGGGCCAGTAGTGAAAAGTATGTAACTGGGAGCCACAACATCTGCTGAATGGCCACAAAAATGCAAAGTATATTATATTGCACATATTGTCTTACTGATGCCAGTAAACACACCAGTTACTGTTCTGTGTTTGTATCCAGAAATGGGACAAAAGTGAGGGGATGGGTAGTAGCACCACAGGAGAAAAACAAGGTTGGAAGAGAGCCACAGCTTTAAAAAAAAGATTGAGAAACACAGATCTAGGTTTAGTTCTAGTTTAGATCTCGTTCTTAGAAATTATTGGTTAATGAGTTTTTCAAAAACAATGTGATTTTTTAAAAAAACATCAGAAATAATAGTTTTGGATTTTATGAACCTGATAGCATTTTTAAGTTTATACTAACTTATACTCAAACACAGCTTTCCCTTCCCACCGGTTTACTTAGAGCCGCACCTGTCTTTGCTATCACCTCTAGCTGAAAATAGCATTTCTGATTTTTCCACTGGCATGAATAGTTCCCAGCATCTTCAAGGGTTACTCTTGGAAGGATCAAAGAAACAAGACTAGCATTCATATTCAGTGAGTAGCGAATAGAACGCCGTATTGTCATATTAATCAGAACTATATTTTGATCTGATGAATCATGCTGAATCCAGAGCAGTGTCCCCTCTGTCCAATTTCTACGCACTGGGGCATCACAAGAAAAATATTCAGGATCCATTGCTGAACGAGGGAAATCTTCCTGAGGTTCTACAGAAGAAAAGTTGGTAATAATAAGTTGAACTGAAAAGATATTTGATTCTACACATATTAACAGTGGTAAAAATTGTGTTCGCACAATAGTGGAAGGAATGCAATACATCACCAGAGGGATTGATCATTCAGAAGATATATGCATGTGTCGAAATGGATAAACTTACCCTAGAACTAAAAGAAAAAGATGATTCGGAATTTTATGCTGTTTGGGAAAAATGGTACACTTGGATATATAATAGAAATAAAAATTGGAAATACACATAAGGCTATTGAGGATTAGATATTGAATGTATATAATGTATATATTGTATGGAATGTTGATCTGAAGTATACAAAAATGACATAGTCTGTTGATTATGTACTAGAGTTGTGTAAAGGAAAATTGTAATAAAAATTATTTCAAAAAAAAATAAGTTGAACTGAAGCACAATTTTACATTAATTCCACTTATGAAACTTGAAGACATTTTAAATTCTAGATGCATTTTGGCTACACTTCAGATAGCTCAGAAATTTAAAGAGTAATGATTCTGTTTTGAAGAAGCTTTAATTTCAATTTAAAAAAATGAAATTAAAATATTTGTAAGGTTCATTCCATGGTAGTTTTATGTGTGCCATCTCACCTTCATGTTACAGACAGACTTTTCAACCTTTAGGAATATTTTATTTTGGCTACAAAAATGTGGATCACATTATAGGCAAGAAAGAAAATTACTGAAAATTATCACCATCCACTGAATTTGATTATACAGAGGTTGACAGTGTATTTCTCCTCTTAAATAATACTAATTCCACTCACACATTTATTTATTTATTTATTTATTTATTTATTTATTTATTTATTTATTTATTTTATTATACTTACATGCCGCCCTTCTCCCAAAGGAGTAGGGGCGGATCACAAAAATTAAAATGATGAAAACAATAAAAATAACTACTAAAATAATCAATTAAAATCTCCCAATTAAAAATCACCCATCAGATCAGCAAATTTGTTGAAAAAGCCATGTCTTCAGGTCACGTCAGAAAGAGTGGAGGTCGGGGGCCGTCCGGAGCCCCGTGAATAACCCATTCCAGAGGGTCAGTGCACCCACAGAGAACACTCTCATCCTGGGCACCACCAGCCGACATTGTCTGGCCGATGGCACCCGGAGGAGGGCAGTCCTACATGAGCATGCAGGGCGGTGGGAGGCAGGCAGAAGGTGGTCCTGCAGATACCCCGGGCCCATGCCATGTAGGGCTATTTGCTATTCAATTTCTGCCCATTGCTTATCACTCTTTAGTAATTAAAGGAATTATCTTCCATCTTCTAACCTTCCATTTATGTGCTTTATTATAATTCCTATCAATTTATGTTACTCTAACTATACCAACTAGGGAAACTATAACCCAACACAACTAAACAATATTGGTTGCATTTAAAAAAAAAGGCAACCATCACCTAGATAGATGAATTACAACCTACATCCTACCAAACACAAATTCATGTAAAATCCCCTTACTCAACACTCTTTCCAACACCATACAAATTTATACTTCTTTCCAATTCATTTTAGTCTTTGCCTTGCCCATGTGGTAATAGAAAGATTACCCATCCCATTCTCCAATTAAAAATGGCAATCAGCTCTGATTTGGCCTTAAGTGTGGTGGAATCTCATGCTAGAGTAGGGGGGAAGGAGTGAAAAGACTGGTGAGCTTGGAGTCCTTGCAGAGAAGGAATCCATGGAGACCCACCAACATCACCCCACCTTGGAATTCCTGAAGACTTCATCTGGCTGTTCCCTTCTAATTAGCTAAGCAATAATAAAGAAGCAACTCTGATCAACTCATGGTGTTGTTCTGATTTCTTGTGGCTGAGATAAGGGAAAGAGCTGTTTCCATCTGAAAAATTACTATGATGTTCATAGCCTTCTTTCTCATATGCTTTCATTTTCTCTTGGATGTTGTCAGAGTCATCTCCACCTGGAAAAATAGCTTCAGATAAACCATTGGAGTCATTGGAGATGGGTGGTATATAAATTTTATGAATTATTACTATGCTTCATTGCACAATTAGCTAGATGTTTAGATTGATTTGGCATTTTTATCCATCTATCATGTCCTTCCCAAAGACCTGGGATAGGCAGATGTTGTTGTTATTATTTACTTGGTCCACTCTTTTTTCAGCCCAGAAAATTACCTTTTTCCCCAGCCCCACATTTTTCTCTTCTGTCTCTCTAATTATGTTTCTTTAAGTGTTCCTCTATGCATATGTTATACTGTCATGGTCACCTTATCCTATAATTATCCACAATCAAAAGAGTTTATTTCGGCCTTGCAGACCGAAAGGCAAAGTATTATGGGGCATATTCTTAATTTGTGCATGGTATTGGTCATAACAGTGATACCATCTAAACAATTATCACAGCTATTCTTCTTCCATTTGTTTATTGTTAAATATACCTTTCTTCCAGGAGATGCCATACAGATATTCAAGTTTTCCCCATTCAAATCAACTCTGGGAAATTGGGCTAGATTTGGTAGGAAGAGAGACTAATGAGCCCCAAGACATGTTAGCTAGATTCTTTGGCTGAGAGAAGACTTTAACCTGGGTCTCCTTGGTCCTAGTCCAGGGGTCTGAAACCTTAAACACTCAAAGAGCCATTTGGCTCTTTGTTTCCTGTTTCCCACAGAAAAGAAAACACCGGGAGCCACAAAACCCTTCCTGTGCCTGACTATTTCTTGAGCAGCCACAAAACTAGCATATGTAGTTGAATTAAAGGTTCTGTTTTCTTCTGAAACTTTTCTTTTCTTGGATTTATCCATGGTTGGCCTACTGGGAGTTTCAAAGCTCAATACATCGCATGCCGGTGGGTATCGCACATTGGCAGTTGTGATGCATATTTTGAGTGACAGGGAGCCGCAGCAGAGGGGTGAAAGAGCCACATGTGGTTCCAGAGCCGCAGGTTGCTGACCCCTGTCCTAGTCAATCTATATAACTACCATATCATGTTGGGTCTTCTTTCTCTTCTTTCTTCTGTAGTAGGATATCTGCCATATTTTCTGGACACCCAAGACTAATTTGAAGGCAATACTTCTTACCTGCTACACTGTCCTACCTAGATTCTTTTCATCCTGGATTTATGCATCATCAACAATACATAACATTTTGAGCAAACTTCCCAAATAGGGTATTGACAGATTTAGAATATAATTCTAGTCGTCCTCCAGCCAGCAGGATCAATGTTGCTAGGGATGATGGACGTTCAAAATGAGGGATGGATGGAGCTAGGGAGAACAGTCAATTCTGTAACAACTTTTCATTATTACAACACTTACTGGTTCTGTTTGGAAGCACATGGCGGTTTCCTGACTGGCCATTCCAATTACAGGTAAACCAAGTGGTATTTTGCACAACAATTCTGTAGATCGACAAGCCCCACATAGCATTAAGTCTTGCCTCTGGACGTTGGTACTCCACATTTACATACAGCAATTCATTCTTTTTTGGACCAAGCCAGATCAGTTCTAAGTCACTTGAAATCAGAGTGTGATCCAGATTGCAGGACAAAGAAACTTGCTGGGATTCTGGAATGTGAGATATAGTTATTAAAATTTCCTTTCTTTCTAGGAGCATTTTTTTTTCTGATTAGTGTTTAATTCTTCATCACATGGAAGCGCTCAACAAGTCAAATAAAAACAATACTTTCAAAACAAAGCAAATCAACAAGAACCCTTTAAGAATTTCTAATTGCTAATACCAATTTAAAAAGAAAATTTTTCAGCTAAGTTTCTCAAAAAGAATACAGTTCTAAAACTATTTAAAATATAACCACATTTTTTTAAAAAGCAAATTCTTAAAATGGATTAAATTAACCCAGCAAGTTAGAATAAAGATCAAGTAAGAAATGGAGCGATTTGCATAGCTTTTAAAAATTAATCAATATCTAAACTGATGCTGGGCTTGTTTTTTTAACCCTAAATTTAATAGTACCTGATGGTTTCCAAAACTGAATTTCAGATCTTCATTTTTTTCTGAAAATCTGGGCTAAAATAATTCTTACTGAATATTGTCTATATACTGTATTTTTAAAAAAACACACACAGATCTACAACCTAAAATACATGACATAACAGGAAAAAAGATATGGGGAGAGATCAGAAATGCAAACTATTTTAATCTCAAGCTTACTACATGCAAGCCTCATATATTTGGTTTGGTTATGATGGAAAAAGGACACACATTGTTTCTCTAAAGTTTTACTTCTACACTGTTGACTTTCCCAAAATATACCTACCTGTTGATCTGAAATCTGTTATCAACTAAGCTTCCAGTTTTCAACCATCTACAAGACCCACCTGTGGCCTGGATCACTTGCACAGTTTCCTTGGGCGTTTCAGTGGTTGCTGTCCAGTGGTAGGAAAGCCATAGGAGAAGCAGGTAGCACAGAACGGGTGCCATTACCTCCTTCCTGCTAGCTAAAACAAAAGAGGCTCAAACAAATCTAAAGAAGCGGTCACACCAGCAACAATTTTAGCAAAGGAGACTGCTCTGAAGCGTGAATTCTTCATTAAACTCCCCTGAGAGCTGAATGGTTGCCCCAAGGGAGAAGAGAAAAAGCAGAGAAATAATTCCACCAAGCGCACAGTAATTGAAAGTGTAATCGTTAGTGTCTAATATCTATGCAAAGTCTACTTCTGTATTTAACATCTTTTCTACATTCAAACAAGCCACGGTGGTCTCTTTAGGAACTATGGGTCTAAGTTCCCAGGCCTGTGCATCTCTTCTCTTGGTTTTTTTCCTTCCCTGGGGGAAACATTGATCTTTAAATAAACCTTGAGAAAAATGGGGTATTGCAGCTTCAGTTGGGTTCTCTAAAGGAGACACGGGTCAAAACGAAACAGAAATCTTTATTAAGGTTGCACACCATTACTGTATTTGGTGGGCTAGTTAATTATAGCATATACTAATTTTTACTCCAAATGTTTGTCCTTTCAGACTGTCCATCCCCAAAATTTTAGTTTCTCTGTTTATAATCATGATAGTCATTGCAGCAATAGGAATTTTAGGGACATTCAAGGACAATATTTTAAGGCAGCATTTCCAACTTTACCAATTTCTAACTGTGTGAATTCCCATAATCCTTATCATTGACCATTCTGGCTGTGAAATTCTGGGATTTAAAGTACACACAAAAGATAAATGACCAAAGTTGGGAAATATTTTAAAAACCAGGTAGAATCCATTTGATGCTATTCACCCTTCCTGGAAATCTGATACAAATATGATAGAGAATGAGAGAGAGAGACAGAGAGAGATAGACAGACACAGACAGACAGATATGGGGAATGCAGTGATATGAGGGAATTGTCCAGAAATCCTTGTTACTGGTGTGTGTGTGTGTGTGTGTGTGTGCGCGCGCTTGCTGTTGACTCATGTGGTATGGGTTGGATACTAAAAAGATGAGTGTTAGGAAAACATCAGGATACACATAATTAATAATGATTTGTTAAAATGTACCCTAAACTTACAGTATAAGATGACTGAGGTTTCCTCTGGCCCAGGAATCCCCAAACTCTTTACCTCAGAAATCCCCTAATGAAGTTTCAGATTGTTCCTCAACTCCCAAACATTTACTTTCTGAAATTAATTTAATAAATACTACTTTAACTAACGGTACTATGCATAATAACAACAGTGGCTGGCCCAATCAACCTAAGGGCCAGGAAGTGTTATTGAGCACTTTGGAGAATCCTGCTTTAGCCAATCATTTTGGGGAAGCATTATAATTGGTAAACAGACAGCTCCATCGTGATTTTCACAGCAAGAAATTTGCCACAAATTTATCCTCCCTTTCCCTTTTAATGAAACCTGATACAGGTAGCCTTTGGCTTACAACAATTCATTTAGCGACTATAGGAATTACAACAGCATTGAATAAAGCGACTCTGACAAATAAGGTTATAAAATTGGACATAACTTGCTTTCCTTCCTTGGAAATGGAAATTATAATCCCAATTATGATCATAAATTGACAATTACCCCTATAGGGTCATAGCAGCACTATAAGTCCTAGCATGTAGAGGAAGGAAAACTGCAGATATTTATGTCTATGGAGATTCTCAGTCATCTAGGTCATGGTTATCCCAAATGTGCTTTTTCAAGAGGCAATTGGACTTTCTCATTTTTCTTTGAAGATGTTTCACTTCTCATCCAAGAAGCTTCTTTAGCTCTGACTGGATGGTGGGGAATGGAAGGATTTATACTCCTTGCAGGCAGCTGGTCATTTGCATCCTTTTAGTGAGTCATTAAGGTCACCTGGAGGTTTAATGTGTCATCAGGGTCACCTGAGTGGTGCAAATGGGTGTGGAGCCTTCTTGGAACCGTTGAAATGACTATGTTGTAGATTGGAGAAAGATGGTGTTGTATCCCTCTCCCTCTGTTGAGAGAAGGCTGTTCAATTTTGACATAGATGAACAGCCTTTTCTTAAAAATAGGGGGAGGAATATGACATCATTTATCTCCAAGAAGGCTCCACACCCATTTGCACCACTCAGGTGACCCTGATGACACAGATAAACCTCCAACTCAGTGGTGAAATCTAAAAATTGTTACTACCAGTTCTGTGGGCGTGGCTTGGTGGGGAGTAATGTGACTGGGTGGGCATGGCCAATTTTTTATTATTATTATTTTAAAACCATTTTTTCTACAACCTCTTCAGCAAAGAGGTTTTTAGAAAAGCCTCTGCTGATCAGGCAACTCAGCTGGGATCGTCAGAGGCATTTAAATGAAAAAAAGCCTCTGCTGATCAGCTTGGATCATCAGAGGCATTTAAAAGAAAAAAAACCTTTTTTTCTTTTAAATGCCTCTGACGATCCAAACTGAGCCACACGATCATCAGAGACTTTTTTTTTTACTTTTAAAAGCATTTTTCCACCTGCCTCCATCGCTACTGGATTGGGCGATCCAGTCTGAACCGGGAGCATTTCACCCCTGCTCCAACTAACTAACATCTCACTATAAGAATGCAAATTACCAGCTACCTGCAAGGAGTATAAATCCTTCCATTCCCCACCATCCAGTGAGAGCTAAAGAAGTTTCTTGGATGAGAAGTGAAACATCTTTAAAGAAAAACCAGAAAGACCAATTGCCTCTTGAAAAAGCACATGGCGATATGGCGCTCCTACATGACACCTCTCCTGCGCAAGCTGCATTGGCTTCTAGTGGTCTTCTGGGTATTGGTTCTCATCTTCAAAGCGCTCCATGGCTTAGGGCCCGGTTATTTACGAGACCACCTTCTGCCACCGATAACCTCCCACCGGCCAATACCCTCCCACAGAGAGGGCATTCTCAGAGTGCCGTCGCAGGCAATGTCGGCTGGCGACCCCCCTGGAGAAGAGCCTTCTCTGTGGGGGCACCCACCCTCTGGAATGAGCTACCCCCAGGGATACGACTGATCCCAGACCTCCGTACTTTCCGCCGGGCCTTGAAGACTTTTTTATTTCAGCAAGCTGGGCTGGGTTAAAAAAAAATTAATTGGTGAATTTTATGGGTAAGGGGTTTTTAAATTGGGGAAAGCCAAAGATAAATTTAATTTTGTTTTATAGTATTTTAATGTTTATATTGCATGTTTTTTAATTTTGGCTGTTCACCGCCCTGAGTCCTTCGGGAGAGGGAGCGGTATAAAAATTTAAAAAATAAATAAATAAATAAATAAATTTGGAACATGCAGATATTGATAGGTGTTCCAGCCACTAGGAAAATAGCTTCCAGCATCCCAACTTGTAAAACAATTTTTTTTTGTCATTTTCTTTGAACTGTAGGATTCGCATTGCAACCCAAGACTCCTGCCAGAATGCCTTATTTCAGCCAACAGGCAAGAATGGCTGCCTCTGGCCCAGAAGATTCAGTGCATTTTTGCAGGCATGCTGCTAATGTTAATCAGTCATCCCATGGTGATAGTTTGGGGAGGGGTTGCTGCGGTTTTCAAAAATGTTTTGCAGCTGGAGCCAATGATGGATGTGTGGGTAGAGCTCTAACAGCCACAACTGATGCTGAAATTAACCGCGACATAGGACATTTCAACCCAAGATTTAGCTGAGCTGCAAAAGAGGCAGCCACATCAGGGTGTTGCCAAGCAAGAAAACTAACAATCCTTTCCATACGTAGGTATTGTTCCTAACCATCATGTCACCCAAATGTGCTTTCTGATGTCACACACAAGCACCACTATTTTATATTGTGTAAGATAGATGGCAAACAAATTTAATACAATGTTCTGCAAACAAACAAACATACTTGCATCATGTACTGCATATGTATACTGTGTAAGAATAAGTTTGCATTGCAAGGTATGTTTCATCACAAGTCCTTCTACACATACGCACCCATGGATACCTGGGATTCCATAGGATGATTTTGCTTTTTTGAGTCACGCATTCTTATTTTAGCTGAGGCATAACAGAATCACAGATTTGAAAGAGACCTTGGAGATCTTCTGGTCCCGCCCCCTGCTCAAGCAGAAGATCCTGTACCATTTTAGACAATTGGTTGTCCAGTCTCTTCTTAAAAATTTCCAGTGATGGAGCACCCACAACTTCTGAAGGCAAACCGTTCCACTGATTAATCGTTCTGCAGGAAATTTCTCCTTATTTCTAGGTAGGTTCTCTCTTTGATTAGTTTCCATCCATTGCTTTTTGTTCTGCCTTTAAGTGCTTTGGAGAACACGTTGACTCCCTCTTCTTTATAACAGTCATTTTGTCATGGTTCTGAGTAATGCTCCCAATCAATTCAAGATTTTGAACCCTTGGCTTCCTCAAAAATCCTGTTTATTGGGTACATCATATCAGCATGGTGTCAGATCCCATAGAACCCTACCAGGGCACCCCATATTCTTGAGGGGAGGGCCTGGTTGCATTCCTCACTTTATAACCTTTTTCCTGTAGTATGCCTCTCTTGTATTTTGATTTACCTTCCTGGGAATGTAAAGGGGGAAGAAATGGTTAGAGGGGCCATCTGTTTTGTCTCCAGCAAGTGACATCTGGGAACAACTTCTTATCACCTTCTCAGCCCCGTGGTTCTCAAAAAAACTTTGTACCTGCAGATTGGTTTGCCCTGCTCTGGACTGAGAGAGGGGTTTTTATCTGTTATGTGCGGGAATTCTCAGATCGTACCATCTTTGCCTTGCTATCACTTTCTCTCAATTAAAGTTTCCTTTTGAAATAATGCCCGTTTCAAGAGTTCTGCTTTCTTGAAAAGGGAGGAGAGGCAAGTCCTTACATATGGTTAGATGTGAAACCAACACTGAATAATTCCCGCATTTTTGGTATGATTACATAGATACTGTCCACCCCCCTTGTGTCACAGGTCGCGTTAGCTGAAGAAGCTGGTGATGAACTTCTCAGCACTGCTTCCTGCTGTTGCTAGGGGACGTTGATCTGGCCTTGGTTCTCAGGAGCCTTATCGTTGTTATGTCTGGCACATTAGAGGAAAACATTCTATATTCCATAAATCCCCCTTCCCCCCTAAGGATGGCAACTAAGAAACAAAGCAAGAAAATACGGCTTCAGCTAGAGTCGTTTTGAGAGTTGACATTCTTTAGTATATTAGCGGTGGCTAAGACGTTGAGCTTGTCGATTGAAAGGTCGGCAGTTCAGCAGTTCGAATCCCTAGTGGGGTGAGCTTCCACTACTTGTCCCAGCTTCTGCCAACCTAGCAGTTTGAAAGCACGTTAACGTGCATTTTGCACATTAAAAAATGCAAGTAGAAAAATAGGGACCATCTTTGGTGGGAAGGTAACAATGTTCCCTGCGCCTTTGGCGTTTAGGCATGCTGGCCACATGACCATGGAGACGTCTTTGGACAGCGCTGGCTCTTCTGCTTTGAAAAGGAGATGAACATCGCCCCCTAGAGTCAGGAACGACTAGCACATAGGTGCGAGGAGAACCTTTACCTTTACCTTAGTATTAGAACACTACTATCATGTCACTCCTAGTCCTTCTTTTCATTAAGATAGACATATCAAATTCCTGCAACCATTCTTCATATGTTTTAGTCTCTAATCATCTTTGTTGCTCTTCTCTGAACTTGTTCCAGAGTCTTGACATCTTCTTTATATCGTGGCGACCAAAACTAGACACAATAGTACCAAGAGTTGCTCCAGTCTTGTGCTTTTCAGATTAATTACAATCTACGCGCAAGGATTACTTTGTTGATTTTGCAATTGTGTTGTCTAGACTGCAGTTGCCCACCATAAGTATTCTGCATTATGCTATTATTCCATCTGTGATTCCATATGGCCTGCTCCCAAATGAGGCATGTATGGCATGTGTTCTTATTTGTACTTGAAAAACCTCTCACTAGGACTTCCTGTTTTTGGAAGTCTTTCTTGAGTGATAATGCTAAGAATCTTGTATCTGGAAATACCCAAAGTACATTTTGCTGCTGGCAGAGCAGATTTTTTTTTCTGCCCATGTAGTGTGATTTGCATTTTCTAACTGAATATGATAGTTTCAATCTGTCTCATAAAAAATAAGCAATTAACAGCTTTCTTTCTTTCTCTTTCTTTCTTTCTTTCTTTTTCTTTCTTTCTTTCTTTCTTTGCATGGGAGAGCCAATTTGGCAATCTCACCAGCTCCAGAGAAATCTCTCTCTGACTGGTCTATTTAGGAGGAGGAATTATAAAGTGGCAACTTCTTTTCTTGTTTTTTTCCAGATGTTTGATCAACTATGGGTTGGTAGTTAAAGGTTACACTCCTTTCAAAATGAGAGTCAAACAAACCATAGTGAAAACAAGCATTTTCCTGACAATTGTAGTTACAAATATTAAGATAAATCCAATACTGTACCTTTATATATGAAAAAAACATTGAATTTCTGCAATCAAAAATGCAGAATTGTTGTACATAATTGTTGTATAGTATACACTGCTTACTATACTATAGTGTTGTGGGCTAATTCACCCAATATACTTTGTTATAATGCAGTCTGCTTGGGTTTTGATTATGATTTATGGCTTAGGGTTGCTATTTTCCCTGGCCACCATCTAGTTCAGAATTTTTCAACTAGTTCCTTATATTTGGACTTTAATTTCAAGAGGTTTCCAGCCAGTGTGGAACTTTGACAATTAGACCCTAATGGCTGTGTTTAACGAGAGTTTATGAAATTGAGATATTTGGAGGGTTCTTGTGTGTGTGTGTGTGTGTGTGTGTGTGTGTGTGTGACATAGTGCCGCACAAGTCCAGCCAATTATGATGTATCCCATAGGTCATGTTAAATAAATTATTATTTACTTGAAATGTCATTCCAGCCAGATTCAGATTAGTAGTTCCGTATACAGGTAATCCCTAGATTTATAATCATTCATTGTAAGTGACTTATAGCCATTTTTCACACTTATGACCATTGCAGCATCCCTTAGTCATGTGATCAAAATTACAGGCACTTGGCAACTGACTCATATTTATGACAGCTGCAGTGTCCCAGGGTCATGTGATCCCTTTTTGCAACCTTCTTACAAGCAGTCAATGGGGAAACCAGATGGACTTAACAATCATGTTACTAGCTTAACAGCTGCAGTGATTCACTTAACAACTGTGGCAAGAAAGGTCGTAAAATGGGGCAAAACTCACTTAACAACTGTCTTGCTTAGCAACAGAAATTTTGGGCTCAATTGTGATCGTAAGTCGAGGACTACCTATATAGTGTATTAGAAGAGTTATTGGTGTCTCTGTCCATTCCCCACTGAGTCACAACAATAAGAGAAAAGCCGGAAATCTTTAATACAGTTAAGAGTTTATTCTTTAATATCAATAAATAAGCAGCTAGAAGAATCTCTTCATTTCCTCCAAGTTGAGGAGTTTCATTTGTTTGTTTTTCCTAACAAAATGTTTCCTTCTGTTTATGTGTGCATTAAAAAATCCAGTCCTGGGCTTGAGGTGGGTTCTAGTCATGAGAAGAGGGAGGGAGGGAGGAAGGGAGAGGGGAAACGAACATAGTGTGGTCACTAATGCGGAAAGCACTTGGGACGGTATGTGTGCATGTGTGCGCGCGTGAGCTTGCGTGTGCAAAGGCAAGGACAAGCAGGTGGCTCAAAATGTACAGAAGCCGAGTCGCTGGTGAGGTTTGTGGGTTGGGTAGAGAAGCAGCTGGCAGGGAACGTGGCATGGCAAATGCCAGCACTGTGGCCCACACTAGCAATCACATTAGCAGAGGGGTTAACGGGGAAGAGAGACACTATTAAATAACAGAGGGGCAGAGAAGCAGAGGCGGGGTTGAAGACAAGACAGTGGGGTTTGGGAAGTGGGCAGATCTTGACGGTTGGGGGGAACGACGTGGTTATTTCCATGATGACTCAAATGTTCACTTCTTTCCTTCTATATTGTCTGTAAAAAGGGAGGAAGAAAATAAAGAATAAAGGGCAGAGAATGAAGAAATCAAGACATCCACCACTCCCTCCTCACACACACTGCAAGCAAGATGAATAACCTAGAACTACTTCCTGCAAAAAATATTTTTGTATGTTGTTCCAGCAGTGATGCTGATTTAAATTTTGCTAATTATTTATATAATATTGTGGCATTTTATTATGGACAATGCTGGGTATTGCTGAGATCTTCTGATTGGGGAGGTATGTGATGGGTGGATGCATGGATGGAGTTAGAGAAAAAGAGAAATGGATAGATAGAAATGGATAAATGAGAGAGAGATGGATAGAAATGGATAGATGAGAGAGAGAGAGAGAGAGAGAGAGAGAGATGGATAGAGATGGATAGATGAAAGATAGAAATGGATAGATAGATAGATAGATAATAGATAGATAGATAGATAGATAATATATTACATTATAATTAAGCCCCAAATAATTCTACTAAGAATTAGTAGACTAAGAACTAATTTTACACACTGAGTGGAACTTGCTTCCTATGAAGCATGTATGGTCTTGGAGCCTTAGGGAGAAATCAACAGACCTGGAGATGTTCACTGCCCTGGTTTCATACATGCTAAGCCCAGCACAGAAAAGCTCACCCAACCCAGAACATCATTTTCTCTATAGCTTAGCCCAAGCATCCTCACCCACCTCTTTAAGAAGAATCTGACAACACCAAAAGCAGCAGGCCCACAGAAGGTGCGCATCACCCCCTTTGCTGTCCAGCAAATGTATGGCCAAGCAATGACTTAAATCAGACATTTGCCTAAGCATGACACAAGGGCAATATAGGCACAATTAGGCACAGTCAGGAAGGCTGTGGAAAGCAGAAAAGATTTCTGTGCAAACAAAAAGTCAGTCCAAGACTATCCTCTCATTGAGCCAAACACAGTGAAGTCAGAAGCATCTTTAAAAGGGTGCCAAAGGCCAAGAATGGCCAGGAAAGGTACAATGTAAGAAAAGGTCCGACTAACAGAAGCACAATTTGGAATGTGACAATTAGGATTCATAGAATCCAACAGATAAACATGCAAAATTGTTTGTGCTGAAAGTTACCCCGTCTTTTTCTTTTGAAGGGCCCTATGAATTATTCACTGGTTACAAAACTGAACTCTAAACCACCCTAGGATTCTTTAGAAATTTCTAAGATGTTCCTCAAAGGAAGGACCAATAAACTCAGGCAAGTTTTTGTAAGAAATAGTTTGTTTCCCTTACTGAGCTTTCTCTGCAACACAGGAGCAGCAGAAGTCATGAGAGCTGGTGATGGTCATTCATATAGGCGTCAGTTTTAATGTTTTAAAAATGCTTCCTTTTCTCCTGTAATGTTGGTATAGAAAGTAGGGAAAATAATTTTGACAGAGATATACAAGATCCATTACTAGGGCAAAAAAGGGTGGAACATATTTTAAGTTTACAAAAGACATACCGGCCGGTACGGTATGCTCTCATAGAGAGATGGCACCTCTGGGTGCCGTCAGCCAAGCAGTGTCGACTGACGGCCCCCAGGGGGAGGGCCTTCTCTGTGGGGGTACCCACTATCTGGAACGAGCTCCCCCCGGAGATACGGAGGATCCCGGATCTGCGCACTTTCCGCCGTGCTCTTAAGACCCTCCTATTCCAGCAAGCCGGCCTGGCCTAATTTTCTCCCCTTTCTTTTAAATTTTTAAACTGAAATTTTAATTTGCTTTAAATTATTGGGATTTTTAATTGTCTTGGGCTAAATTATTTAATTTGGTTTTAAATTGTTTCTAACTTTTGTATTTATGTATTTTATTCTGTGCCTGTTCACCGCCCTGAGTCCTTCGAGAGTAGGGCGGTATATAAATTTAATAAAACAAACAAAACAAACAAACAAACATACCGGTAATATTCAAAATCAGACCCTCTCTAATCATCTGTCTTTCCTATAACAACTGTAGAGAGTATAGGAAATGTCTTGACAGAAATACACAAGATCTATCACTAGGGTGATTGGGATGTGTGTGAAAAGGGTTTTACGTTCACAACAGACAGATATTGGAAGCAATTCAAGATACATTCCTAAATCACTGAACTATAAAAAAGAGAAGGCACAGCACAATCAGACCTCCAGGATTCTGTTATTATAGCCAAACTTAATGAAGATATTTTTCTCTCTCTTTCTGTGGAGTTGACTTCTTGGATGGAGTCTACCTAGTGGTGCTGATATCAATCTTGCAAATCTAATTGTGTTGTACCTTGTTTTCTTACAGTTCAATGAATTAAAGAGGGGTCTGTCTAAACCTGAACGTTTCATTCCTTTTTGACCTAGTAATAAATCTTGCATATCTGTGCCAAGGTTATTTTCTCTACTTTCTATACCAACATTACAGATACACTGGTTCAGCAGTCTTCTAAGAAATGCTTGGAATTGTAATTTTGCTTATTTGTGTATCTTGGCAGATGAACCAAACTACCATTTCCAGCATCTCAGTGGATTGAAATAGGAAGCAATCAGCAAAACAGATTATTATTATACCTTTCCTCCTACTTCTCTCTTCATCATGAATTCCTTTATATTCAATATTATGTATATAGGCTTCGGGGATGAAGCAGAAGGTGAAGGAAGAGAAGAATGAAAATACACTTTTTGATTATTCCTATGTTCAAATTATCTATATCTACTGTATGGTAGAGTCACCGAAGCTGGCTAGATCAACCTATTCTATGAAGATCAGTGGATTAGACATGAGTCTATATTCCCTGAAATATTTGAAACTTTCTAAGTAGATAAACAAAGATTCCTTGGCAGACGTGTTAGTCTCACTATCTTAAAAATGCTACATTTGAGGAAAAACAAAAAATCTTGGAAAGTCAGCCTGCT
This sequence comes from Arizona elegans, assembly GCA_022577455.1. Taxonomy (NCBI): domain Eukaryota; kingdom Metazoa; phylum Chordata; class Lepidosauria; order Squamata; family Colubridae; genus Arizona; species Arizona elegans. The sequence continues at coordinate 128,406,952 of JAKOOJ010000004.1, forward strand.
CTGTGGGCATTCAAAAGATAACATTAATAGCTGATTTATCGAAGTGGCCATGACCATTCCTGCATCCCAACAGGAAGCTGAATTTGTGCAAAATGGAGCCTTGCATTGATCAGATTATCACCAACCAAACATTTCATGAAGAAATGGTACTGTTGGAATAATTCTCTTTCGGGGAAGAATTTTCTGTCTCTTATCCTGTGAAGCAGTTTTTCTCTCCCTATGTAGCTGGGCCCTGGTTTCCTGGACAATGTCATTTGCAGCAAACAGACTGTCCAAGCAAAAAAAGAAACATTCTTCCCAGCTTCGCACAGATATTGCCTATTTTTCTGCATAGATCAACAGACATATATGAAGGAATTGCCAGAGAACAAACAAGGCATGCAATTGAGGGTTGTACAGTAAGATACCTGGGAAGCAGGATACAGGAGAATATAGGGGGAAGGAGTTTATGCTACAGGATGGAAAGGATAAAAGAAGCCAGAGTTAATAGAGATTAGGAAGGAAGTTCACAAGAAGAGGAGAATATTATTAGTCTGGATGGAATGAGTAAGTAAAATGAATGAATGAATGATTAGCAACCCATAAAGAAGGGTAAACTCTCTAGAATAAGAGATAGGCAAACAACCGTTTCCTTGTTATATCTTATTACACAAAACTCCCAAAGGTGCGTTTTCAAAAGGCAACTGCACTTCATTTTTTCCTTGAAGACTTTTTGCTTCTCACCCAAGAAGCTTCTTCAGTTCAGAACTCATGTTGCCTTTGAAAAAGCAGTTTGGGACAACCATGATCTGGGTAATTGAGAATCTCCATAGACACTCAGACAGTTTCCATCTACTTTTGTGCTTCCTCTGGTCCACCAGATCTACTTTATCTTCAGATCTAAAAAAGTGAAACCAAGGATCTGGGCAACTCCACAGCTTTATAAAAGGGACTCTGATATTGCCTTTATCAGAATTGTAAATTCCTTGGAACTGATATCAGATGCATCTGGATGTGCTCCATAGAGTACACCAGGAAAGAACCCAAGTGACCAAGGATCAAATCCTATTTTTAAAGGTGTGTTGCACTGAATGACTTCAGATCGGAATTCTAGACTAACTGAGGAAATATCAGAGGAAGGCAAGAAATAATTACAAAGAAAGATCAGAAGGGAAGGTACATCCCATTTCTTATCTTCTCCAACTTGATGGTTTTGTTTTCATGGATTCCATCTGGGAAATCCAATTCCAGTAAGAAGGAAAAGGCAAAGGGCTGGGAAGATAAGGTATATTAGGGAGGCTTACGCTCCAGATAGTTCCGGGCAACGAATTTGAGACATTCATCCAGAAAGATGACGGGCAAGGATATCTTCAACACCACGAGCCAGTGATGCAAGTCCAAGTGTGTCAGTTTGAAGATCATCTGGAAAGCACAAGAACAACAATGGAGACATCAGTAGAGAAATACGTATTTTCTTCTACCTTTCCACTCATAGTCAGATTATGTACTAAAATGATGTAAATGATAGGCTACATTAGATATAATTGGCTGAATCCTGATTAAAAGTTGGATTTATTAAATGGGACTTGTTCTTCCCAGAAAATAAGAAATGTATAAATCCTATGATGAAGGAATTCTGGAATGAATGGGAGAACACCTGAAGCATCTCTTTTCAAGCCATTAAAGAAGCTATTACTTCTAGACTGACTCTGCTGCTTTCAGAAGCTACTCTTAGATGTTTCCATGTGAGTGTACATGCATTCATGGCTGTTTCACTTGTTATTTTCCCCAGCAAGCAGAGGTGGCTGTGTATATGCACCCATGAAGAAGCACCCAGAAACAGTTTCTGGAACAGCTGAAGAAGCCTGGAGAAGACTTCTCCAGCTAGAAGTACAGTACAGTAGAGCAGCTGTTTGAATGATTTGGAAAAAAGGGACTTAGAGCACACTGCTGTGCATTTTGAAGTATTTTTTTCAAAGAATTTGCATAATCTTGATGTCTGTAGAATTCAGCAAGAAGTGGGAATACGAGCCATTTGGGGTATGCCATGCCTCAGATTTGAAGGCAAAAAGGTTCACCGACAGACATGAATCTAGCACCCATCTGCTATTCCCTGAAACAGCTGGGCATGTTGGTCATGTAGCTATCCTCAGGTGCCACATGATCCTGGAAATGATACAGTTGCTTTAAAGAGCTGAAGAAAAATCTTGCTTTATTTGTGCCTCTGTAGACTCCAGGGCCCCTTTTTACTTTTGAATCCTAAAGTAAAATCCCCCACCCCTCACTGATAAAAAATGTGACCATTATTACTTACAGGCAGGGGATCAACATAAAGAATGACAAAATGCAGAGACATGGAGAGGCAGATAGATCCCAGAAGCCAGATGTTCACCCAGGGAGGCATCCGTACCAAGGACTGGTTCTCTGAAAGGCTATACAGGAGAGAGAAATGGGAAATTAAATCAAAGTTATGATTTCCACTCTGTTTTTGAAATGAGAGCTCCCAGTCTTAAATAATCAGTCAGTGCAAATATATAGCGACTAGTCCCCTTAAAAAAAATTGAGATATATGAGAAGTGAGCAACTTTACTTAGAGCAAAAGGTTAATTAGATATATATCTCAGCTCTGCGTGGAAGGTCCCAGCCCTGGGAGTTAACAAATGGGTGCATTTGAGGATTGCGACAAAGTTAGAACACAGTATTGCAATTTGGATGCAAAATTCAATTAATCTCAGACTTCATTTTAAATCAACATCTTTATGACTTTAAAACATGTGATCAGAATGGGAGAGCTAGTGATTGGAGGAATTTGTTCTTTGCCCTCCCTTCTGAACAATAAAACATGAATTAACTATGCAAATAAGCAGATGTTTTAAATTAAGGATACTTATCTTTGGAGCATGGAAATAGTTCTGCTGCAATAACTGGGAAAGCACTGCTTTTGTGCTAATTAATCTTGGCATGCTTCAGCAGGCTGCCTTTCTTCTATTGTGAAGACCAGAATGGGACAACTTGCCACAGCCAACTCGCCATGGCCAACTCACTGCAGAACAACTCATCACGGCCAACTAGCTGTGGGATAACTCACTGCATATTTAAATTTTTGTCATTCACATTTCATTCTGTCCCTCCTTTTGCATCCTTTTTTAAATGATTCTATTCCATTATTTCTTTAATATTAGTATAACTCTTGTCCTGCAGTGAATTGTTCTGAGGCGAGTTGGCTGTAGTGAGTGGTCTTACAGTGAGTTGGCCATGGCAAATTGGCTAAAGCGAAAGTTAGCTGTGGTGAATTGGTTGTGGCGAATTGTCATAGACCCTGTGAAGACACATCCACAACAGATGAGATGTAGGTGTCTTACAATGTTATTCTTCAGATATCTCTTGGTTTCCTATATTACAATAAAAATTATTCTGACTTACATATTTGCAGCGGCTGGTGTTTTGCATGAAATGTAAGTTAACTTCCAATATAAGTTTTTGCACATTGCTAAAAAGCTGAATTAAAGCTGAATCTATAATGTTCATTTTTTGTTGGCATGGACTTTGAATTATCTTCACAGAGAACATTAATGTGTCCTCCCCCATCATCCTGCACAATTTGGAAAGCTGGAGAAAGCATAAGATTTGCACAAGGTGGAAACAACACATGGAGAAATGCTAGTGAAAACGTGCAAGGCAGTACCATGTGTATGAAGCCACGGCCTTCATCCTCCTCCATTTTACCTGTTGAGCGCATTGCACATCTCAATGGTGACCAAGACGGACAAAGCCATGGTCATGGGGACAGAGGACTCAAAGATCTCACAGTCCAAGCCGTCAAAGGAAGGGTGGTCTTCTGTACATTGCATGAAATGGGACTAGGAGAAAAAATGGAGAATGGGGGAAAGTGAAATTAAGACTGAACAGGCCTTTTCTGAATTTAAAAAGCCTTCGTTCCTCATACAATACTTGTCTCCCACAACTTAGAGCAATCGAAACTCACCAACTGATGGTAAGTCACTCCAGGTCCATCCTCGGCATATATGAACCACCAGGCAGCAGCCCCAACAGTGGCCGCTCCGACGTACACTGTAGGCAGAACAAAAATGAAAAATTATCGTAAGCAAAAAAAGGGGCCAGGGATAGCAGAAAGGGGTATCTCCTCAAGGATGATTGTTGAGAAACTGGAATGAAAGGGCTGGTTTGGTTTCTTCCTTGCGCCATGATGGTATAGCGGTTAGAGTGCAGTACTGCAGGCTAGTTCAGCTCACTTCCAGGAGTTCGACGATCCTGACTGGCTCAAGGTTGACTCAGCCTTCCATCCTTCCACAGTTGCTAAAGTGAGGACCCAGATTGCTGGGGGCAATATGCTGACTCTGTAAACCACTTAGAGACCTGTGAAGCAGTATATAAATCTAAGTGCTATTGCTATTATTTATCTGGTGAATGCATATTTTGCCCTAATCTAATGGCTCTGTTTGCAAACATATAATAATAAGTATGAATAACATGCAACTGACTGAGGAATAAACCAAAGATAGCCTAATTGTACCAGGCTGGGTCATGCAGAAGATTTGTGTTTGCCTAGGATTTTGGAGATAATACAGATTGCTGTGCTGAGATTACTGTTAAATCACATAAGACAAGGATGAGGATACAGATTTGGCTTCACAGTTAGAATATAGGGCCAAAATATATGTTATAGATCCAAAGCTAGACCAAGGCATCAGCTATGGGAGGAAAGCACCTACTTCCAATGGCCATGTAGCGGAAGAAGAGCCAACCACTAATCAGGGGCTCCTTGGGGCTACGTGGTGGCCTGTTCATGATGTCCAAATCAGGGGGGTTAAAACCCAAGGCAGTGGCTGGAAGCCCATCTGTCACCAGGTTCACCCACAGCAGCTGTACAGGGATCAAGGCTTCAGGGAGACCGAGGGCGGCTGTAAGGAAGATACTGGGATGGGGAGATGCAGAAAAGAAAGACAAGCATGAGATCAAAGAAGTCTCTCAGAGGCAGGAACATGTGACATCATCACTTGTGGGGGCCACAGATCTCCCTACTATAGTTACTCGGTATTGATTTGTCCCGCTGCAAAACCGTTTTCCAGACAGCCTGGTTTAGCTTTGAAGCTGGCCAGATGACAGCGTGCAAAGCCCCTTACCAGACAACCTCACCCACATTAGAGGAGATGAGGTAGCGAATGAATTGTTTCATGTTGTTGTAGATGGCCCGGCCTTCCTCCACCGCAGCCACAATAGTGGAGAAGTTATCATCTGCCAACACCATTTCAGAGGCAGTCTTGGCCACTGCAGTGCCAGAGCCCATGGCAATCCCAATTTCCGCTTTCTTCAAAGCTGGGGCATCATTGACACCATCACCGGTCTATCAGGAGACAGAAAGAGAGAGGAGAGGAGGAAGGAAATAGAACGTTAACTGTGATATAAAGAAGTAAATATTGAAAAACCTCCAGGTTCCAAAACTGAACAATCCTCCTTGATGAGGGACATGATTGCATCATTAGGTGGTCCTCCATTTTCAGAAAAGAACGGAAAAGAGGACATTAAAAATATCTTAAGTGATATGGGAAGCTACCTCCCCCCCCCCTAGAAAATGAAATATTTTGAGAAATATTTAAAAAGGAGGCAGGATAAAATATTTCCCCTAAAAGAGAAATCTTAAAGAATCTTAAGACAGACAGAAACTCAGAGCCCCATCTTCCTCCTCCCAGCAGATATTTTGTGCCCATTAAAGACTGGGCCAGCCTATCTACAAAACAAAAGAACCTCAACCCTCAGGGTGATGGGATTAAGACATGACCCTCCAGGACATAATAGGATTAACCCACTAGCAGCAGAGCTCACTACATTGAACAATATCCTAAGGACATTGTGTCAGCCAAAACTTCAACCAAGCTTGGCTCAGACAAACTCCTAGGATTTGTACATAGCACCATGGGAGTCTGACAACAGCCAATAGAATACACGTTCTTGCACAGGAACAGGAAGCTCAAGTTCAAAGTCCAAAAGAAGATACAAATACCCCTCACTCTCAACTCCATGGGTTCAGCTGCACTAGAGAACCATGTGCTTGGTGGTTCTGCTTTATCATTAAACCATCTTTCCAATCAGCCTCCATGTTTCCAATGTTTTCCTCCCGGCTTGGAACTAAACCAGATGGATATTTCATCCAACAGTGAGCAATTCCTGAAGGGGATACCTGAAATGTTTCCTGATGCTTCCTAATGACATCATGCTCCTTCAGAGCTCTTGTTAAAAGTAACAGGGTTCTGTTATTTTTATTATTTTAGCATTTATTTTAAATTTTAATTTAATTTAGTTAGATTTTATTCATGATTCTTTGGAGTGTCCACTGGTTTGCCTCTGTATGTATTTTTAAAAGTTTGATATAGGAGGAGACATGGTTCTCTTTTGTTAATTAATCCTCAAATCAAATGAGTGAAAAGGGGGAAACGTAGAAAAATTTCTTCCCTAAATAGCTGAAATGAAAAGAGATGCTCGACTGTTCACCTAAAAGTCAACTGGGAAAATGATTGATTCTTTTATATAGTTAATTTCTACAGCATCCAATCTGAACAGCACACACTCTGTTAGAGAGTAGTTCCCTGAAGATGGGCTTTTATTCTTTTTAATGAACATCAGGCTACAAAAATGTAAACAGTCATATAATTTTTACATGATGTCCTCAACTTGCAACCATTCATTTAGTGACCATTTGAAGATGCAACAGCACTGAAAACAGTGATTTACGACTGGTCTTCACACTTATGACTATTGCAGCATCCCCATAGTCACGTGTTCATAATTTGGGTGCTTGGCAACTGGCATAAATATACAACAATTGTGGCATTCTGCGGTCATATGATCACCATTTGCAACTTCCAATGAGCAAAATCAATGGGGGAAGCAGGATTTGCTTAATGACCATGTGATTCACTGAACTACCTCATGGCAACAAAGGTTGTAAAATCAGGAGAAACTCACTGAACAATCACCTTACTGAACAACAGAAATTCCAGTCCCACTTGGGGTCATAAATCGAGGAACTACCTGTATTAAATTTCCCTAATGCCCATTCAGTCATCCAAATCTAATGATGGGGGTAATTCCCTGCCCACATATCATCATAATCATCATAATCTTTTAACAACCCCATAATACCTTGTGGGGTGGAGTCTGGGCAACTGAATGGAGATAGGAGAGTGTTTAATGGTCTTCCTGTTGCCAATGGGGAGTTTTGTTCAGCAGATATAGTCTCACTATGCCCATAGAGAGAAATATCTGCCTCTACCTAGGATTGAACTCACAGTCTCCTGATTGTGAGTCGAGAGCTCCACCTCTAGGCCACCCCACCATTCCTTCCCTGCCCACATATATTCCATCTATTCACCATGGCAGTGATCTCATCGAAGCTCTGCAGGAACTCCACGATCTTTGACTTGTGAGTGGGCTCAACCCGTGCAAAGCAGCAAGCTCTTTTGCAGGCTTCCCGTTGCTCAGCAGCGGGCAAATCGTCGAACTCTCGGCCAGTGTAGGCTCTGCCAGTCACTTCTTCATTTTCGCTGAAGATGCCGATGCGGCGACAGATGGCAATAGCGGTACCTTTGTTGTCGCCGGTGATCATGATGACGCGGATGCCAGCTTCACGGCACAGTTCAATGGATCCTGAGACTTCTTTACGGGGGGGATCCAACATTCCTACGCATCCCACAAAGGTCAGGTCAATCTGCGAAGGTCAGAAAAAAGATTACGAGCCGGACTGTGGAATCTACTAGCCCATACATCCTTTCACTAGATAGCCTCCATCTGGTCTTTATATCACGTTTATACCATGTGAAAGGCGGGAATGCTTGCAATTAAGATAAATTCAAGTTCAAGTTGAATTCTCTGATCGCCTTTTCAATGAAAACATGGATTTTTGTAACCCAAATAATGACACATCACAACCTTGTGATTGATGTTATTGATCTTTTAATAGTATCATTTCTGTTGAAATTTGTAAGCTATTGAGTTTCTTTGAATATGGAACAATTTAGAAACTAAAATAATGAATAAATAAAACTTTTCATTGAATAGATCTACTATAATATGGTGGCTGGAGGGGAGAATTGGATTAAAATCTCCACAAAGTTTGTGATGATGGGAAGTTTCTCCCAGACTAACCTAAATTAAGCTCACTTGTGCATATAGGAAGGGGAATAGTTTTATATGCTAACTCAAGTTCCTTGGAGAAGAAATAGAGAAAATAAAATAGAGAAGAATTAATAGGAGATAAACTAGGAACAAAGAAAAGGAGAAAGTGGTTGGTTCCTGCTTTATTGTTCATACAGTGCACTGAATCAAAATGTCAATGCCACTTTTTATTTTGGTGTCTTATATCACCTAGTGTGACTTCAAAAACAGGATGTATGGTTCAGTGGCTTGCATGAACTAGGTAATGGTGATTTATTCAGTAAACCATGGTTAAACAGACCATGGCTTAACATACAATTGGATGAGCACATTGCTTATATGTCCAACAAGTGGCTTGGCCTGTTGTCCTTCAGAGTTCTCAAGAAAGTAGAGATTGAGAGGAAGGAATTGCGCTTATATGACTAAACATAAAGCAATTGCCTTCCATTTTTGCCACCAGGGCTCTGGTGTAACTTTAAAGATCATGGGCACAGGCCATTCCCACACTCCATAACCAAGCTATATAGTATCTAAAAGTCAATCAAGGTGTTTTTTTTCCCAGTTGCAAAGCATGCATTTCCCTTTATGCACACTTGCACATGTGAAAAATTTTATGATAATCCATACATTTAAATTGCTGTATATTGTCTTAACATGTATTTACTGAGCTTTATATTTCATACTGCCATGAAAATACTGTTTAATTCAGTTTCATCATTTCTTTCATGAGAGATCCCTGCTCCTGGAAGTTGACCTGGGAGTTTTTCAGGGGTGAAATCCAGCAGGTTCTGACAGGTTCTGGAGAACCGGTAGTGGAAATTTTGAGTAGTTCGGAGAACTACTTCTGGCTGGTCCCAGAGTGGGGTGGGAATGGAGATTTTGCAATATCCTTCACCCAGGAATGGGGAGGGAATGGGGATTTTGCAGTATCCCTTCCCTGCCATGCCCACCAACCTACGCCCACCAAGCCACACCATGCCCACTAAGCCACGCCCACAGAACTGGTAGTAAAAAAAAATTTGGATTTTACCACTGGAGTTTTTGCTACCTTTTGAAAACTCTGAGATCAGTTTTCAGAGGAGGGGTCTTTTACAAAGGAAAAGAAGAAAATAAATTAAACAGCATTTCAGGGCAGTATGCTATATTTTAAGATCAATAAGTACATTTTAAGATAATATAGTAATTTAGATTAACATGCACACTTAATCTTCAAAATAAATAGAATTTAGAATATCATAAAAATGTTGTATCCAACCTTGGTGACCTTAAGACTTGTGGACTTCAATTCTGGGAATTGAAATCCACAAGTCTTAAAGTTGCCGAGGTTGGATACCCCAGCTCTATAGTTTTCATTAATAACCTACCACTAGTGGTAAACTTTACCTCATAATCAACAAATTTGGTGGAATCTTCTAAATTCATGTCTTCTCTCTTTGGTGGGGTGTCACGAGTGGCCAATGCCAAGCAACGGAGGGTATCCCGTCCTGTGCCCCACTCTTTGATGACTCCCAATATGTGGTCCTTAACAATGCCAGTGAGGGGAACGCGTGTGGTGCCCACACGAACATAGTTACAACGATCAATCACACCCTCAGGGGCACCCTGTGAAGACACAATGAAAGTAACAAGCATTGTCACTCATGGAGAAAGTGGATAGAATAGCAAGCAACATGACTACGTAAATGTCTGGATCAGGTCATAAAACTTTAGCATAGAAGTTCTCTTTCCTTTATGCGGAAGAGTAAATCGTAGATATAGTAATCTGAAGGTCCATCACTGAATTGTATGACTGCTGAAGGAGGTTCAGATAACTGAAAGTCTATCCATTATTTCCCCCTTTCCCTCCAATAGGAGAAAATTTACAAATAAGAACAAAACTAACTACAAAAAAGAATCAAGGATCTCGTCTTCTCCCTGATATGATGGTCCATGGAAATATTCCAGGCTAAGTTGGATGCCAAGCTAAGTTCCACCTGAACAGTTACCATTTGTATATATCAGGTAGTCCTCAACTTACAACCACAATTCAGCGCAAAATTTCTGTTGTTGAGCAAGGCAGTTGTTAAGTAGGTTTTGCCCCATTTTACAACCTTTCTTACCACCATTGTTCACCAAATCACTGCAATCGTTAAGTTAGTAACATGGTTGTTAAGTGAATCTGGCTTCCCCATTGACTTTGTTTGTCAGAAGGACACAAAACATAATCACACGACTCTGACTGAAACTGTCATAAAAATGAACCAGTTGCCAAGCATCCAAATTCTGATCACATGACCAAGGGTATGCTGCAACTGTCATAAGTGTGAAAAAAGTTGTAAGTCTTTTGGCACTTTTTTCAGTGCCATTGTAACTTTGAACAATCACTAAACTGATGATTGTACATCAAGGGCTACCATTGGGAAAGTCAACTAGAAAAAATTAATTAAATTTAGAATAGAGGCAGAGAGTGAATTCCTATTTCCCCTTGTGGGTCACTGAGACAGGCCACAGAGAAGTGTACTACCAACCTTGATAAACATCTTGTTACCAACAGCAGCCCTGGAAGCTTTGGCTGGAGAGCAATAGACAGACATGGACTTCCTGTCACGAGAGAACTCCAAGGTGAATTCCTTCTTCATGAGTTGTTTGATCACCTGAACAAATGTAAAGCAGAGGGAGAAAAAGAGAGTTAAACCTTACTTTGCTTCACAAAGAACCACAGCAAATGAATGAGATGAATCCAAACAACGGATCCGCCAAATATACTAGGCTTGGTTTCAGTGGTGGGTTTCACATTTTTTTACTACTGGTTCTGTGAGTGTGGCTTGGTGGGCGTGGCATGGCTTGGTGGGCATGGCAGGGGAAGATACTGTAAAATCTCCATTCCCTCCCCACTCCAGGGGAAGGTTATTGCAAAATCCCCATTTCTTCCCGATCAGCTGGGACTCGGGAGGCAGAGAATAGATGGGGGTGGGGCCATTCAGAGGTGGTATTTACCAGTTCTCCAAACTACTCAAAATTTCCGCTACCGGTTCTCCAGAACTGGTCAGAACCTGCTGAAACCCACCTCTGCTTGGTTTCCAATATTAGCCCAATGCAGAGGGGATGGCCATCTCTGGAAAATATGTAATGTGAGAATAATCATCTTTTTTGAGCCTCAGAAGAGACCCAAATACACCTGGAGAAGGCCATCATAGGATGGCTCTTAAGATTGCAAGAAAACAAATAGATTTTTCAGTACCACAACAAACAAATCAGACTATTTAATTAAATATCAGCTTCCAGGTGATGCTACGTAAGTCTACAGCAGCTAAAATAGCAAAAGGTCAGTTAATAGTTAATAAGTTAATAACTAAGCCACCAATAATTTGGAATAATTTGGAATTGTAAGCCACCCAGAATTATCGATTGAGGTGGATGGCTGTAGAGAATAAACAAACAAACAAACAATAAATAAATAAATAAATTATAGCATCATCTTTCATAGACTATAATTTAATTCATCAAACTCACTCCAGTGATGTCCGCTACAAAGCAGAATTGACAAATTACAAAAAAGGGGGGAAAAATGGTACTTGGATGAGTTATATCCCCAGAGAATCAAGCCCCTAACACAAACACATTATTACTGTTGTGTTCCTCCTGTGCTCCACAGAACAGTGCCTCTGCATTCCAAACTGTTCCACAGCAGACCGTGGGGGAATCTTGAAAACTTCAGTATGAACAATGAATATTGTGGCATGAAAACAAATTGCATGAACTTTACAGTGGAGGTGGACAAGGCACCACTCAGTGACCAAGCAATATAGGACTTTATATGGTGGAATCTGGCACTAAGTTGCAGAAGGAAGGGATGAAGACCATTGAGTCTTTAGTATGAAGAAAGAGATCGGAGAAGGAATCCTCCCTAAATCTTCACAGTATTAATCTGATAGTAATACAGAGTATGCTTTAATCTGGCAAGTTTCTGCCTATACGCGAACAACAAAGAAACTACTTTGAGAAGTTAATCATGGCCGTCTTGGTTCCCTGTGCCTGGCACTCTAATAAGAGTTAGTTCCTGGAAGAAACATGTACTTACTGAGTTGCAGGCATTGGCACGGTCCACCTTGCTGAGATTTCGTACATCTGTATTGAAGACATTCATCTTTTCTACCAAGCAGGTAAGGGCAGTTTCAGTGGCCTCACCAACCTTCTCATATACACCTTTGGACTGGGAAAGGGAAGAATCAGAGATATGATTTAGGTATACCAAAATGTGATCATGAAATGCTTGGTGTGTATTACTGCTATCAAGATTCAGCTTTGCGGGAGGGCAGTACAGTTGGGAGCAAGAATGATTTATTTAATATAATTTGAGAAAACATCTCAGACTTGACCCTCCCTAATTTTCACGAAGAAAAAGAGAGGGTTGGGGAGAGAGTATTCAGACTCGCAATGTTCTATTACGGTGACTATATAATAAAAGAAATTAGCATTCATAACTTTGGTTTTCTTGTCTGCTCTACCTCAAAGGACTAACTCTTATCATTCTCAGGTCTGTTTTGCAGGCTTATAACTAGTCTCTGATATTGTTGCTGTTCTTTGTGCCTTCAAATTAGTCTTTACTTCTGGCAACTACCATACATGGATAAGTCCAGGCAGATATTTGGGGACTTTTTCAGAAATGATAAAGACTGGCTCCAAGTCACCCAGGTGGCTTTATATCTAAAGTAGGATTATAATTCCTGGTTTCTAGGCTGCTACCTTTAAGCAATACACCAAACTGGCTCTCTGTCTTAATTGTCTAAAATAATGACCACTGGTGCAGGTAGCACAATTTTATCAGCTTTGTGAGAAAAGAAACCAGCAGTAATGAATTTTGTCAACATCTGACCACATCTCCAGAAATACAAAAGGAAGAAGGAAGTTTTGACCTCTTTTTATTCCAGGCATCCCTACATTTAAGGTTTAACAGTCATTTTCTCAGCTCCAATGAATCTGCCAACTCTAATTTGGAGAAGGAAATTAGAGAATTTTGGAATCTATTCCCACTAGAACATTGTCCAGTACTACATATGATTCCTCTGGATGCCAGGTCAAAATCTTTATATTGCCGTTTAAGAGTTTTTAGACTCCAAAGAATTTTTTTAAAATTTCATCTTTTTTGCTTCTGGTTTTATTAGTTTAGTGATGAATTAGTTGGTTTTGTTTTATTTAGAGGTTTTGGTGAAAGGGGCTACACATGTCTCTTAATGAACAATTGGTGAGAAGTGGATGATGAAGCCAAAGAGAAGCAGTCACCTCATTGAAATCCAGCGAAGAGTCATTGCAAAGGGCACAAATCGTGGCCAGTTCAACGAGACCATCATACTGTCCAGTTCTGACTAGTTTGTCATTCTTAAATCTGCATGTGCAAAAAGGTTTTTAAAAATGTATTTGCTTTATTTATATAGCCCATATATATGGCCGCCCACAAAAAGTGACTCTGGCAGCGTACAGCAAGGAGATAAAGCAATAATCATGTTAGAAACGGTTCACTATTTAAACATGAGGTACATAAATTATTAGATTATTAAGGGGATCCCCCTGCAGAGATAATGACACAGCTAGGCCTTAGGAGACTTCTGAAAAATAAGTAAGGATAGAACTGACTTCAGTTCAGGGGTGAAGAATGTTCCAGAAGGTGGGTACTACAGCAGAGAAGGCCTGCCTCCTCACGCCCATCAGGTATCACAGATGGAACCCACGGCATGCCTCTTCTGCCAGATCTTATGGAATGGGCAGATATAATTGGGAAATGGTGGTCCTTCAAGTAGCTCAGCCCTATGCAATGAAGGGCTTTAAAGGTCAAAACCAGCACCTTGAATCAGGCCCAGAAGCAAATTGGCAACCAGGGCAGCCTGTGAAGGACGTCCTGTCTAGAAACATAGGTAATTGCTGGTGGAAAACCCATTTTAGTTAGCCAGTGCAACAGTACTACAGAAACCATGTTTCAAGTATTACAAAGTCCATCCTGTGTGTCCCTCACTGCCCACATCGCTGTGTTTTGCACCAGCTGAAGCTTCTGGATACTCTTCAAGGGCAGCCCCATATAGAGTCCAATTAGAAGGTGACTAGGGCATGAGTGACAGTGAGCAGAGCCCCCCCCCCCAAAAAAATCTAGGAACAGACTCAACTGGCACATAACACAAACCTGTGCAAAGGCCTTCCTAGCCATGAATGCTACTTACTTATTAAGCAAATTGTGAGTCCAGTAGGATGCCAGATTGTGCACAGGGTCTATCTGGGACAGCACACCCTATCTAGCAACCAAGGAGAGCATAGTCCTGGAACTGACAGGGCCCTAAACTCAAAGCCATTCAGTCTTGCCAGAATTCAGCTGAACCTGTTGCTTCCCACTCCCATAGCCCCCAGACACTGAGATAGGATGCCCATGGCATTGCTTAATTCAGTAGTGGCTGAGATATATAATTGGAAGGAGCATAAATTGTTTCTGTGAATTATGGGAGAAGCAAAACAACAGCTAAGAAATCAAAGCATTTGGAATTTCTGGAAGAATAAATACCATATTAAGGCAAAATATGATTTATTTAGTTTAGATCTAGTATTTTCTGTGAAATTAGCCATTATAATTTCAAACCATAATAACCCATAAATTATGTGCTGGTGAGTCCAATCATTTCAACTTAAGAAAACCGTAGTTGAAGTAAAACATTATTTAGCATAATGTAAAAACTAAAGTATTGGCTTTGGTTTTTTAAAAAAAACAGAGTCTGAGTTCACATTTGTACTTACACTTCTCCTTCGGGGGCATAGGTGGAACCAGTGATATTGAATTCATTCAAGGAACAAAAATCTCCCTCTATTTTGTCCACAACAAACATCTAGAGAAAAAGAGGAAGGAAGGAAGGAAGGAAGGAAGGAAGGAAGGAAGGAAGGAAGGAAGGAAGGAAGGAAGGAAGGAAATGTCAATAAGAATGAAGATGAGATGCCCAAAAGAAATGAGAAAAATGCTGGCATCCACCTTCAGCTCACCTTGCAAACTGACATTTGGTTGGTAGTTAGGGTGCCAGTTTTGTCGGAACAGATGACAGAGGTGCAGCCCAAGGTCTCCACTGAGGGCAGGCTTCTGACAATGGCATTTTTCTTGGCCATACGGCGAGTCCCCAGAGCTAGACAGGTAGTGATGACAGCGGGAAGGCCTGAGGAGGAAGAAAAGGAAGGAGCAAAAAGATAAGCTTGAGGAATTCATATCACGTTCAAACAAATCCACTTGGCTGACCCTTTTTGGCCATTACTACCCATCATTATACTTCTTTTTCAGATATCATTGAGAAATTCACCTTATTAAATTCCAATTTGCAACAAAGAATGCTAAGGGTTTAATGAGAAATATAACAGTATATCATAGCCCAATAGTATAGGAAATACTTTGGATCTGAACAGTCTCTAAAATCTCAGAGTGACAACATTGTAGTAGAAGGACTGGAAAAAAGGTCTTAATTCTGTTACCTGTGTTGAAAGGCCAAGAGATACAACATTATTGTAGTCATCACCAGAAAACCTAGCTTGGGGGCAGGGGGGAGATGCAGATAGACATATTGCATTTTAAGAAACACCCTCCTCTCCATCAATCTCCCAAAATGACTGCCAGGGTGGGCCTGGGTAGTTAGAACAAACCAAAGTATCAGAAAGCAAATCTACAAGATGAGTATAACTCCTTTCACCTCTAGGATGCTCTGTGCTATCTTGGTTGATTTGGTTTTTCTACTGGTAGTCCCTGACTTGCGACCACAAGTGAGCCTAAAATCTTTGTTGCTGAGGGAGACATGTGTTAAGTGCGGTTTGCCCCAATTTGGGACCTTACTTGCCACAGTTGTTAAGTCAATCTGCAGTTAGTTACATGGTTATTAAGTGAATCTGGCGTCCTCATTGACTTTACTTGTCAGAAAGTCGCAAAAGGAGATTACATGACCCTGGGACACTGCAACCGTCATAAATTTGAATCAGTTGCCAAGCATCTGAATTTTGATCACGTGACCATGGGGATGCTACAGTCATAAGTCACTTTTTTCAGTTCTGCTGTAACTTTGAACAGTCATTAAACAAACTGTTGTAAGTTGAGAACTACCTATATTAGAAAGGTGGGCGTCCTTCCAGAGCTTGCATTGAGCTGTACTTGCTCCCTTCTTTATTGTCTCAAAAATGCCTCTTTGCTCTATGCAATTCCCGGGGCTTTCCTGGCAAGAAAAAGGATGCTAGAGAATGCCACTTTTTTTGCAATCTGCTAGCTCCCCATTTGCTGTCTTTCAGTTTAAAAGAAGATTAAATAAAATCAGGTAGGATATAGAATATATGTAGCAATGCCAAGAAAAGTGTCAGTGGCACATTTAAACCTGACGTTTTGTGCTCTTTTTGGTTTTTGACTTAATGTGATTATAGGTAGCCCTCGATTTATGACCACAATTGAGCCCAATGTTTCTGTTGCTAAGTGAGACATTTGTTAAGTGAGTTTTGACCCCTTTTTACCACCATGCTTGCCACCATTGTTAAGTGAATCACTGCAGCTGTTAAGTTAGTAACACAGTTGCTAAGTGCATCTGGCTTCCCCACTGACTTCTTGTCAGAAGGACCTGACCCAGTGACACTGCAACCGTCATAAGTATGAGTCAGTTGCCAAGCATCTGAATTTTGACAATGGGGATGCTGCAACAGTCATAAGTGTGAAAAATGGTCATGTCACTTTTTTCAGTCTGGTTGTAACTTTGAACTGTTAAGTGAACTGTTTTAAGTGAAGGACTACCTGTATATTATAAATTCAACCACCTAAATTTGTAAAACAGTGTTTATAGCTTACCATTATGTATAACTAGAGCACAGCAGGGGGTTTTTTCAACAAGCCAACATGCAACAATGAGAGTTTGCACAAAGTGTAAATACTGTCACAGATAACTTAAGGCTTTGCGAGAGTATGGGTTAATATCTAAAGGGCTGGACTTCAACTCCTTCAGATCCTTTCCAGAGCTCAGCGCACCATATGTTCAGTGCAGAAGAAAATGAAAGCACAAAAATACGATGGCAGCAAAAGCTATTTAAAAAAAGAAAGAAATTTGCCGGCATTCATTAAGCCTGGACAGGTGGTTGTGGGAACCTGGAATGGCCTCAACTGACCTTCTGGGATGGCAGCCACAGCGAGGGCAACAGCAATCTTGAAGTAGTAGATGGCGCCGCGGATCCAGGAGCCGCCATGTATGGGGTCGTTGAAATGCCCAATGTTGATGAGCCAGACAGCCACGCAGATGAGGGAAATGACTTTGGACAGCTGCTCACCAAACTCATCCAGTTTCTGCTGTAATGGCGTCTTCTCTTGCTCTGTGGCCGCCATTTCATCGCGGATCTTACCGATTTCAGTGCTCACACCTGTGGCAATGACGATACCAACAGCTTTGCCGGCACCAATGTTCGTACCCTGGAGTGGGTTTGAAGATGAAGAGGAATAGGAAAAAGACGGATTAAAATCAGCAAAGGAAAATGGCACTCAATATATAATGGGTGGGCAAAACTAAGCTATTTTAGATAAGTACGGCTATGTACAATCTTGCATAAGTATATTGTTTCCTTTCTTAAAAATCCAAGGTCTCCAGTCCTCATGGCAGTAAAGGACATGTCTGTGCTATATCTATAGCATGTTCATGTTAAAAAAAAAAGGCTGGAACTATTGCTTAGGACAAGGGTCCCCAACCCCTGGTCCATGGATTGGCCCTGGGCCGTGGTATGCCAGAAACCAGGCCGCACAAACAAGTGAAGCCCCATCTGCTGGATATAGGCAGCACACACACTCATGCTCCCTCCGGTCCACAGAAAAACCTTTCTCCACAGAACCAGTCCCTGGTGCCCAAAAGGTGGAAATTGTTCAAATTACTTCTGCTAGGGATCATGGAAGCCACAAAACTCCCATCCCATCACCCATTCCAAGAACCATGTGCACACCTTCTGGGATGAGGTTTTAGCACACTGCTAAATTCTTAATGAAGAAGCAAATAACAGCACATTTCCTTAAAATTTGCGGAATTAGCTCATGCAAAGATAAAAGTAAAAAGAAAAAGGATGATCAGCAGATTCAGGTACAGCAGAGATTATTGAATGATTGGAGGACCTGAAGGACAGATCTTTGGGGACAGATCATGTTGGATAAAATCTTTCTGTGTGGTCACTCAGAGTCAATACTGATTGATGGCATATAGTCAATAATTTGATTACCTTACACTTGCCATGTCTCCCTAGTTGTATCTGACTTGCAATCACATTCAAATTTTTGGCTATATCATATCACACGTTCTGACAGTCATATGTTATTAACAGGAACCATAAAATTATGGAATTTACAAGCTTGTCATTTTGCCCTGATCTCCCCAGTTACCTATAGGTGAAATAAAAGTGCAATGTAATATCAGCCAATTTGCATTGTTTCTTGAGAGAGCAGGGGAAAGCAAATAAAATAAATAAAATTATTCAAAGCACCTGAGGGTAGAACAAGAAGCAATGGGTGGAAACTAATCAAGGAGAGAAGCAATTTAGAACTAAGGAGAAATTTCCTGACAGTTAGAACAATGAATCAGTGGAACAACTTGCCTGCAGAAGTTGTGAATGCTCCAACACTGGAAATTTTTAAGAAGATGTTGGATAACCATTTGTCTGAAGTGGTGTAGGGTTTCCTGCATGGGCAAGGGGGTGGACTAGAAGACTTCCAAGGTCCCTTCCAACTCTGTTATTCTATTCTATTCTATAAAATGATATTACTTGATTGTCCCAAAAGTGCTTTTTCAAAAGGCAACTGAACTTCGTTGTTGTTTTTTTTCCTTGAAGATGTTTTGCTTCTCATCCAAGAAACTTCTTCAGCTCTGAGATGAACAAGCTTCTTGGATGAGAAGCAAAATATCTTCAGGGGGAAAAAACAAATCCAGTTGCCTTTTGAAAAAGCACTTTTGGGGTAACCATGACCTGGGTGACTGAGAATCTCCATAGACATTCAACTGATTCTTTATCCCACTGTGTTACCAAATAAAGACAATTGAAATATAGTGTTTCATGTCCCATTAGTATCCCTGCCATGTACTATTTGGACAAAAAGATGCATCAGGAGATTTTACATCTTCAGCCATGCCAATAATACTCACAGAAAACAGCATGTTTTTCTTGTCCTGATTTACAGCCCGGGGATCTGGGATAGGATCAGTATGTTTGATCACAGAGACAGATTCACCTGGGTGGAGATATAAAGGGTCAGTTCACTTGCTTCATAAAAAACAGGGTCAGGATGGCCTGACTGAATGCAAGAATTACATATTGCATAGATCAGTATTTCTCTGTCTTGAATACTTTAAGTTATATGGAATTCAATTCCAGAATTCCTCAGCCAGCAAGCTGGCTAGTGAATTCTGGGAGTTGAAGTCTACATATCTTTAATTAGCCAAGGTTGAATAACACTGGCATAGATCATACCCAAATCTACCTATATCAATGATTTACCAAGGCACATTTCCCAACCACAGATTTATCCATAGTGTCTTATGATCTCTATATAGTCCTATCCTTCCCCTTTACAAAGTGGTTTAAAACATAGGTTCTTATCCAGGTCTTCGCTGATTGACTGAGATTTAAAAACATTGTCTCTGTTGTTATTCCCTCTTTCTCCCTTTCATTTTACTTTCTTCCCAATTATCTTATGGGCAGAATTTACTTGTTGCTAATGTATTGTGTATGAGTTCCTTACCTGTCAGAATAGACTGGTCCACACGCAGAGTGGTGGATTTGATGGAAATGAGGCGGATATCAGCTGGAACTTTGTCACCAACTGGGGAACAAAAGAAGAATAGCCTCCAGTTTTAGCCATAGAATAGTCACTATTGTTTGATGTAAAAAAATTAAAACACCTGCTGTTGACTATAGGCTAAGTCATGGCTAAATAAACCACAATTTTCTGAATTTATCCAATTTTCCAGACCAGCATAACTTAACCAGGTCAAAAATCTAATAGTAGCATAGACACAATATACTAAGCTTAGGTAATTTTTAACCTTAGGTTAAAAATCGGATTTAGCATGTTGTGAAAAACCCAATCCATTTAGTTAATTTATAGATCGGTATACTATGTAAGCTCAGAAATCAGGTTCATTCCCTAACCAGATTTTGTATATAGTATATGTCCAATCACTGGGTCACAAAGTAACCCTACTGAGTTTGCACAACAAATTGATTTCAGCCTATTTATGTATTATATGAACCCAACCACAAGCAAAACCATCTTCTGGACTAATAGATGTTCACCAGATGCTCCAGTCATGTCAGTCACATCATGAAGTCATTGTACAAGTGCCATAATTTGTGTCAGTCATATTATCGTGCAAATGGCATATAGCAGGGTGTCAAACTTACGATGACACGTCATCGTCATGTGACGTATCACAACTTTTTTTCCCTTCACTAAAATGGGAGTGGGTGTGGCCAGCGCGTGACACATCCGGCCCAAGGGCCGCGAGTTTGACATCCCTGACCTATAGTTTCTAAAGTATGACAATTGTATGGCAACATCATGAAGCATGTGATGTCAATTGCTCAACCTACAAGCGATTGCACTAGGAACTAAGATAAGGAAGTTGAATAAGGTTTCCCTCCACTGTGAACCAAGGTATTGGCAGCCCTTCCTGTAGGCAAAACAAAGAGTTTGTCTCAGGCCATGATGTATTCAGTTCCTTTTTGTCAAAGAAGAAGGTTTATTCCAGGCTACATGTCTGCCTTAGTAGACAACTGTCCTCAGATGAAATTCAATTTCCAAACCAGATGGTTGTAAGGCATGCAAGCTACCTTATCTTTTGCTTCAGACAGCAGAATGTCTTGGGTCAGAAAGGCTAGAGATCCATTGACCCAGTTCTATATTAAGGAAAGAAAAGTGATGGCATCCACTGGAGGGCAGTAGAAGACAGTGACAAATCTGAACACTTTATGGACAGGAGACCATCGAACAACTCAGTTAACCAGGATCATCAGCATGGTTTTTTTTTACAGTCTAGATCAGTGTTTCTCAACCTTTGCAGCTTTAAGATATGTGGACTCAGTTCCCAGAATTTCCAAACCAGCAATTCTAGGAGTTAAAGTCCACATATCTTAAAATTGTTAAGGCTGAGAAACATTGGTCTAAAGACAAAGAGCATTATTTGTACAGAACTGAAGGTAGCTTGAATGACAAAAATTTCTTACTGGGGTTAAATTTTGAAGCAGGAATTTCTCCCTGTTCAAGCAGAAATAATTTTGGGATTCTCCAGTTCCCTTGACCCCATTCCCCTTTAAGATGTTCCCTGGTTTTCTTTTTAAAATGAAGTCATTTGCCTACAGTTAGTTCAGGCGGGCTTCCTCAGTCTCTCACCTTACTATCCTCCTCAGAGAATCCCTCCCAGCAAAGTTATTTAACAAACACAAACTTATTCCATACTAAAGCTATTTATTAAAGCCGCTCTGCTCAGTTACTAGATACCTGTTCATACATACTGCATATGGACCTTAAACTAATAAATATTGCTCAGAAATGCAGGGGAACAAAAATTCCTGTTTTCCTCAGACGATCGTCAAGGATATGCTTTGGGTATGTCAGGATTGAAGAATGTAGGATGCAGATGGGGTGGAAGTGATTTTTTTTTTTTTTGCCCTGCTTCTACGGTAGCATCCCAGTGTGGGTTTCTCCTTTGCCTGTCCCCCTTTCATCTGACAAGGCACGGTAACCCTAGATGTCCCCATGCACCCCAGCTCGCTTTTCCACCAGCGCATTAAGTGTCTCACTCACTCTCTCTCCCTCCTTGCCTGCCTCATCACATTCCTGAGGCACCACCAGCTGCCTGCCAGTGTCCATACAAGGCGAAGCTGGTTGCTGGGCACTATCCATTGCTCCCTTGCCTTCTCTTCTTCAAGGAGATGGAGAGGTCATGGCTTCCCTAAGTAGGGAGGAGAACTCAAGGCCAGGCCAGTCTAGGAGAAAGGTGGCAACAACTATGTTCCTATATCCCTGAAGTGATGCTAAAGTTGCTTGGCCAGTAACATTTAAAAGAAAAAAAGAACATAAACTATTCAATGAGCTGCAGGGGCTCCTCAGAATTTTCTCTTTGTTAAATTCTTTCCTGCAGACATTCAAGGATTTTGACTTAACACACTCTCTTTGGTAATACATATACATATATTACCAACTATTGAATTGCCTCCTAATATATATATTGTAATGCCCATCAGCAGAGGCCAAATGCGCAGGAGACTGACTACAACTCTGGTACATTTAAGAAGAAATTTAGGGAAATGAATCCCTTCCTTATGTAATTCTTGAAGACACAAGAACATTGTGTCCTTCCTTGGCATTTGGTCACTGAGGCACATGAAAGAAGGTGATAAAATCATGAATGACAGTTGGGCCAGACAAGAGCTATTCTGTGTCTTAATTAAGAACAGGGCATCTATGTATAGAAAGTTCCCCCTTTTGAGTAATTAGCATGAGAAATCAAAACAGGGAAATTTTGTCACCTTCAAACCCTGCTTGTGAGATTCCCTGGAATCGCTGGTAGCTGCTAGAGCTAGGGCGCTAGGCAAGGTGAATATTTGGTTGTGTTCTTGACGATGCCACTAAATCTTCTGATGCAGATATTTATTGATCAAAATATATATTAGGATTTTTTTTTAATAAGCACATTTTTAAGGATGTGAGGATCAACACAAAAAAAAGCATGACCAAGGAACTGGGCTTTCAGTATTAAAAAAAAAAGAGTTGTGGAGAGATTGAGAGTTTCTAGTCCTGCATTCTCTATAGAAGGAAACATTTACTTCTACGTTTTTGGAAGCTGACTTTGATGACAAAATATTTTGTGCATCCACATGCACGCATGCATTGTTTTATTGATATTTGAGCTGGAGTTTTAATTTCCCGTTAGATTTTTAATTCTCCAGGACAAACTGGTGTGGGATAGGACCAGGCTGGGCAGGCAGAGGTCCTATTTTAAAAGGAATGGTCCAAATAACAGTAACAGAGTTGGAAGGGACCTTGGAGGTCATCTAGTCCAACCCCCTACTCACGCAGGAGACCTGTACTAGGCATTCGAACCGCCAAACTGCCGACCTTTTTGATCGACAAGCTCAGTGTCTTAGCCACTGAGCCACCTAGTCAAGCTCGCTGACTGGAAATAGAAGGGCTTTAGTTTCTAAAATGAGATGGGAGGGGCTTCTTGTGGCCTACCAACTGTTAGCAGCCAGCATATTGCTTGTTCAGTTGCAATGATAAGATGTCTTGCGTTCTATTTAAATTAACAAATCCTTTCAAAATTTACACTTAAATGTATAGACTCAAATAAGCAAAAACATTTTCCCTTCACCCTTTGTCCTATTTGCTACACATAAGTGGGAGAATATTAATTTTATGTAAAGTCTGTCCTTTTTTTTTAAGCAATGCAGTGTTTCTCTTTTCTAGGCACATAGAAGTAACTACTCTGTTCTCCTTAGTGTGAATGTGTGACAAAAAGGAAAGCAAGAAAGAGGCTACAAGACCTCGTGAGGGAGACTGCTCCATCACATGGATGGATGGATGGATGGATGGATGGATGGGCAGCTGCCCTTTATATTTTAGAAACACTTGTGCAACTGGCCCCAAGAGTAAATGATCTCCGAATTAAATTAATTTAGAAAGGAGGAATGATCTGGCTGCTGGCCCAGCTCTGAGGGCAGCTGTTATCCAGTAAGTGCAGCTGAAGGGGATTCCTCAGGGCTCTGCTTTCACTGCTCCACCTCCAGCCTTCACTCTCCATGGGGACTGTCTGTTCCCAAAACATCCCTCTCGCCTCTATTCCAGGGTCAAGACAGGGCAAGCCCAAGGAGTAAACAAGCTCCATGATGGAGGGGTCTTGTTCAGATTTTGCTGAAGCAGCATCTGCAGAACTTCCTGTGGATTTGAGGCTGAAGAAAAACACTATCTAACCCAAACGAAAATAGCTACTGTTCTCCTGACTTATGAGAAATGGCTGCTCCAGTGTGACCCAATAGGGTACCTCCTGGAGCGGCAGGGAAAATGGGGAGAAGTAGTGCCACATCTGGATTGGAATTCTCGGCCTTGCACAAAATGTCACTGGAGGAAGAGGCTGGCAAAAGCAGACTTCTAAGTGTATAAGGCAGACAGGAGGAGAAAACACTGGCTTTAAATGAGGTTTGCAGCAATATATTGTCACAGAGAGAGGGAAAAAAACCTAGAGTGGGTAGTCATTAATACAATTTCTAACAGGAAGTATTTACAGTAGAAATAGACATTGGCAGAACGTTTCTTTTTCACATACTGGAAATTCAAAATCAGGTCAGTTCCTTCCTTTAATTCATACATGGTTGATGTTTACTCAATTAATTTGATAAATTCTGAAATTTCCCTGAGAGAATTAGATCTCAATTTAATCTTTTCTCCTGTAATAGAAGCATTCTTGCCTTCACTGAAGGTGTTTTCCTGGGGCTAAGTTAAATTGCTCTCTACCATCCTTAACTGCAGAAATAAACCAGCACAAAATTGCTGCTCAATCCTGCCAAGTTTCAGTCTGCCTAAACTGCCTCTGTTTCAAGTCATTGCGGTCACCTTAGTTCCTTCCAAAAATTATGGATAACAAAATCAGACAGATATGACCTACCTAGAAGCTGACTTTGAACGGCATTAGAATAAGAGTTACCATAAATGCTACTTCAATGTCAGTATAACTAACGATTACTTAAGCCTGTCTTTGTGCATTTTGGGGACAAAATGATGGCTATATTATCAGGTAACAGCAGATAAAATATATAATCAAGGTGTTTTGTGTCCTGGTTAAGTGCAAGAGGAAATGATCTTTATTTGTTTCAGCTCACAGAGAATAATGACTTCTTTGCCACATATTCCAACTATAATTCCCCAGCTTGTCTAAGAATGGGTTGATCCTTGCTCGATGCTAAATATCTTTGCAACTCAATTGTTTAACAAAATAATGCTTCTTAATCACTATTCAATCTTTGGTCCAACCCTGTTCAAATTGAGGCAACCTGTGCAATCAATATAATACAGAAATGCTATGTCAGTGTCAACAATTGCTTCAGCTTAACAACTCGGAAGCATTTTAAAATCTTCAGGTGGAGATGGGAGGCAGAAATCTTGGCAACTGCTCTTTAGAGAGGAGTATAGCTGTAGATGATTGCTACTAGAGAATCATATCCTTATCCGGAGAATAAATATCCTCTAGAAAAGAAAGCACTAGAGAATACTGGATATCCCTTCAACTTAATCGACCTTGATCCTACTCTATCAAGGTGTAGGGATTGGGGTGAGAGGAGAATACTGTCTTCTAGAGCAGTAGCTCCAGAAATATCTAAGCATTTTGAATGTCACTGCTAGTGATATCTGTCATCTTCAGTCGCCTCATTTCTAATAGCTTAAGTTGGGAGCTTGAGCTTCTTAGGGATTTAAAGATCATGGAAGAGAACTTGTGGTATCCAAACTGACTCTGGTACTCACTCTATGTTTAGTCTTCTTCACCCTGGGGAATCCTCATGACCTTTAATGCTTCTCCCCCCTCATCCCTCCAATCCTCACCTGCCACTTACCTGCCACCTCTGCAATGTCACCAGGGACTATGTCTTTGGCCTTTATTCTCTGTACCGCTTTCCTGTCAGATCGATAGACCTTGCCCATTTCAGGTTCATACTCCTTTAGGGCCTCAATGGCATTCTCGGCATTTCTTTCCTGCAAGGAGAAGGGCCATACTCTTGTTGCTTTCAATTACTGCTCGGGCCCCCTCAGCGGAGGGAAGTGCCATTCCTTTCCCCCAATGCAAGAAAACAAGCCCAAACAGTGAGCCGGGCACAGAGTAAAGATCTAAACTCCTAGTCCATTAAGCCTTGATATTTTGACACCCTGCAATTTGCTGAAAGCACTTTCATGCTCTCAGAGATTGACTAGGTTAGAGTACAGCAATCTCCTCATGATAGCAGTCAGATAATATTCATAAGGTACATCTGAAGAACAAGCTCTATATTAAGCCACATTGTAGTGCATTTTTAGAGCATCATAGAGATACCATCACGTACTAAAGAAGGCTTTGCATCTTACATTAAACACAATGTGATTTGCTTGGCTCTGGTTTGGTGTGATTTGTGAATGTACCCATTATGCTTTAAAGCTGGCAACTTTAAGATATGTGGATTTCACGTCCTTGTCAATTGAAGTCCACACCTCTTAAAGTTGCCAAGTTTGAAAAATACCGCTTTAAAGCATGGTTTGCTTGTTTATTTATTGTGTTTATCAACTACCTTTCTTTCATGAGTCCAAAGAGTCATGTACAGGGCTCCCTCCTAAATTTTCCTACAGAACAACTTCCTGAGATAGGTTGGTTAATATAGAGAATTGGTCTAAAGTCCATAGGAAGCTTCTATAGTTGACTGGAGGATTAGTTTCTCTTGATACCTGTGCAACATCTGAATTAAACCCTAGGGATCTGGATCTGAAGGGGCAAAGGGGATTTGAGGTGTACAGGACACTTATATTTTACCCATTAGTAACTTGCAATGGCAGAGGTCCCTTTCCCTGGGCTCATGGTGTCCTGGGTTCTTCCTACGCAATTCTGGCACAAGAGGCATTTTAAGTAAAGGCAGCTGACAGATACATGTGCATTCACACACCCTTCAAATCACCTTTTCCTTTGGAGTCTGGATTACCTCACACACCTGCATCCACCAAATCATAATGAAACAAAACATGATTAGTTTGTTTACCTGCCATACTCCAACAATGGCATTGGCAATCAGGATCAATAGGATGACAAATGGTTCAACAAATGCGGTGACAGTCTCTTCACCCTCTTCAAACCATGCCAGCACCTGTAAAAAAAAACAGATATGCATAGTTGTAGAGGGGAGAGAGAGAGAATGCAGTTAATCTTCCATTTCTCTCTCGCCAGATATGGTTCTTGTTCAGGGTGAAATCCAGCAGGTTCTGATAGGTTCTGGAGAATTGGTAGTGGAAATCTTGAGTAGTTCAGAGAACTGGCAAATACCACCTCTGGCTGGGCCCAGAGTGGGGTGGGAATGGAGATTTTGCAGTATCCTTCCCCTGCCATGCCCACTAAGCCACAGCCACCAAGCCACGGCCACAGAACCAGTAGTAAAAAAATGTGGATTTCACCACTGTCCTTGTTCATTTTCCAGTCAGGAATCCTAAATCCCAGCCCCACCTCTCTTTTCTCCTTCTGAAATCCCATTTACTTTTTAATTCTCCTTGAACATGCCATTTGAAACAGCTGAAGTCAGCCTGCATTTTGCATTGGAACAAAAATGAAGCCTGTCAGTCAATCTCCATGAAACTTGATAGCACCAGCACAAAGGGCTCCTGTTGCTGTGTGTGTGTGTGCGCACGCGCACACACACACATGCAAAAACACATGGATGCTGCACAATTGTGCAAGCAGGGGCAAGTGTGTAATTGTATGCATAGCTTGAGATACGAAAGGAAGGTATGTGTTGCACACCATCTGTAGAAGGTTTCACACTGCCCCCTGCTGGTGAGAGCTGTGTCTGACAGGGTTTCTATTAGAGGAATATATATCTATATCTATATCTATATCTATATCTATATCTATATCTATATCTATATCTATATCTATATCTATATCTATCTATCTATCTATCTATCTATCTATCTATCTATCTATCTATCTATCTACCTCATACTGTTTGATATTGGGGGGGGGGCATAATTGTTAAAAGGGTTATAGTTGGTTAACAGCACAAATGTGTTTTGTAATGCTTAATAGTTTCCCAGAGTTACCGTTCTTTCTCTTTGTTTGCAGGTCCAAATTCAACATTTAAAATGAAAAACAAGTCTGCCGCTTACTGTCTTCATTCTAAATAACTGCAATCCTAAAAATTAGAAGCACTATGAACGTTTCCAGACTAGTTTCTATTTAATGAAGCTTTGGGAGTGAAAAAGCCTGACAGACAGTGGGAAAGAGCTAACACTAAGCTAAGCTAAAAGAGCTAACACATATTCTTTCATCAACTGCAGAAGAGATAAATGTAAATGTGTGCTAGAGACACTATATCTTCTTTAGTGCCGGTTAAGCACCCCCAGAAGTGTGTTTTGCAATCGTCCTCTGAGACAGAAGAATTCAACCAAGCCACAGAAATTCTGAAACCTGTAGCCCAGCACGCCTCAAAACCATGGTGAAGACAGTGATATTTCCAATGTGATCTTAATTTTATTTATACTGTCTGTCCTATTTTTCAATGATAATACAATCCCAGAGCAGATTGTTCTTTCCTATGTTCAGAAATCCCATAATACTTGTGTCCTACAGAGCTCCATAGGAGAAAGAAACTAAAGAAATGGCTGAAACAGTTTGGCTGACTGGCTTCTTTTTGGTCAAGGAAATGCCAATATTTCTGGGCTGTCTGAGAATGAAATGTTGAAGCACAGCGACATGAGAACCAGGCTGTAAATTATGACCTTTTCTGAGACCTCCTATTGCCAAGCCTGGCCATGTGCTCTTGAAAGATCTAGTATCACAATCTGAGGAGGTTGCATCTCAAGTGTCAAGAAACTGGGCAGAAGCGCAACAGGCTATGATGAGCTTCTGGGTGCTGAAATAAGGAAAATCTCAGCTTCTTGTGCTTGGGTTTGCTGTATTATAGAAATGGCAGAGAGTTTATGGTTTAGAGTAGAGTAGAGTAGAGTAGAGTAGAGTAGAATAGAATAGAATAGAATAGAATAGAATAGAATAGAATAGAATAGAATAGAATAGAATAGAATAACAGAGTTGGAAGGGACCTTGGAGGTCTTCTAGTCCAACTCCCTGCTTAGGCAGGAAACCCTACACCACTTCAGACAAATGGTTATCCAACATCTTCTTAAAAACTTCCAGTGTTGCAGCATTCACAACTTCTGGAGTTCCTATGAGCCAGAGAGCATTCATTTTTATACAGGAACGTACAGGTCAGGTATATTCTTTTGTAGACTGAGTCAACGTATTCATTATAATAGAAGTACAATTATAATTTAAGCTTATCAAACTCTGAGATGGCCAAACTGACTTTTATGATCAGAGAAAGCACAATATCTATATATATTGCTGCCTGGAAATCCCTATGAACTTTTTGCACAAAAGAAGAAAAATGAGTTTATGATTATGGTTTTGATGATTAAAGTGAATTGATTATAGAAAGAAGAAGGTCATGTTGTAACCATAGACTAAAAGGTAAATTTATAATTTAATTATAACTGCTGTAAAGAAACCATGTTCTTTCTTTCTTTTCTCTTTTTTTCCTTTTTTGCACTTTTAGGTTTTTTCTGATTTTTCTTTTTTTTTCTTATTTTATGTGAATTGGTATTAGTTTTTAGTTTATATGGGCTTCAACCTCCTTTTAAAACTTTTTATTAAATTATGTATTTAAAAAGGGGAAAAAACAGTGCACATTCAAAAGACAAAGTGATGCCCATATTGTTTTCTGGGGATTTTGCACAGAAGGAAATGGTTTTGTGAAATATTTGAAAATGGCCAAATAAAACATGGTGCTTGCTTTTAAGCATGAAGGAGCCAAAATAGAGCTGAGCAGATAAATGAGCTCAATTTGCTTCCTGATTTGTTATGCAAAAGGAAGTCAGATTTTAGTTCTGAGAAAAAGAAACAGTAGTGTCCTGATTGAATTAAACATTTACAAGTAGCCCAAATGTTGAAAAATAATTGATGAGGAAAAACACACTAAAGATGCTCAGATACAAAGTTTTCATTTACATGTATTACCTACTTTGCCAATGAGAATAATTTCAACTCTGTATCCTGACTCAGATTAAACCTTTGTTAATCCCTACCCTTGAGGTGAAGGGGAATTATTAAATATGGCATTACAGTTATTTCTGAAGACTAAACCTCTGGTCCCAGTGAGCAACCCAGCTTGGATCCTGCAACATTATCCTGATATCCATGTATATTTGCCTTGATTTGAATCATTTCTTCCCACCCATCCAATTCACCAATTTGTTGACGCTGATTACCAATAGAAGGTAATATCTGTGGCTCGGAGTTGAACTGTGGAGTCCTTGGTGCTCTCTAAGCTTGGTGGTTTGCTTGTAGACATTTCATTACCTAATGAGGCAACATCATCAGTTAGAGCGAGTGTGGGATTTGCTCCCTGTTTATATACAGTAGCTTGCCCATACCAGTTATAAACAGGAAGCAAACTCCACACTATCTCTCCCTGATGATGTTGCCTTGTTGGGTAATTAAATGTCTATAAGCAAACCACCAAGCTCGGAGAGTACTAAGAACTCCACTCATTACTAAACAATCTAAAATCAGTCCAATAACTGCAGCTCCGTTTTTTTTTTATTCCAATGTAGTGGAGATAGGTGTGTTCCTAACACAGGATGGCATCCCCAGAGAGCATGTTTGCAGTCATCACTTGCCCACAAAACTGCTTCTTTCCCATTCTAGCCCCCCAAATGGCTGCCTTGCCTCTTCAGCCCTATGTGGATTTTCCAAGTTTCCTCAGTTACAAGGCCAGTGTCACTTACGAAAGAGATGCAGGCTGCGAGCAGGAGAATTCGCACAAGCAAGTCTTCAAATTGTTCCACCACCAGCTCCCATATAGTTTTGCCTGATAATCAAGAAAGGGTGGGATGAAAGGCACAAAGGAGACAGAGACTGCAGAGATGGGGTGGGGAAAATCAGCCTGCCTCCCCCCAATCAAGAAAGCAATGGGCTGCAAGGAAACAGAGACGGGATAGTGGGCCTGCACACATCTGTGATAGATTTTTCAACTAGTTCCAGCAGTTATGCTTGGGAAAATTGTAGGTACTTCTATGCAAGTTTAGCTATGTGTTAATAGAAACTCCATAGTAACCATTAACCTGGAGAAATGGCAAGGTATACAACCATTTTTTTCTCATGCCTTTTCCCAATTGATCTCTCTCCCAAAAAGAGATCTTTGTTTCATCCAAAAATTGGGGGGGGGGGGGGGATTTCATCCCAGTTAGCAAGCAGTTTCCATTACTTGGCCAACAATATTTCAAAGAACCAAGCTATCTTTTATCCTAGCTATGCCTCTTAGAAACTTTGAATTAGTTCTAAGGCCCCAGAAAGGGGAAATGGGTGTTGGCGTGATACTTGGCAGATCAGAACATGGATCTGAATAGAACAACGTACAGTTTGATAGAGACAGAATTTGGCATCTGGTTGATCAAAGGAAGAGCTCCATGCCTATGGGTGATGATAGAACGTGGTGGAAATGATTGGGACAAACCACATGGCAATTCACAGATTAACCTGAGATTTTATTTCTAGATAGAAAGTTTGAAGCCCCATCTGTAGACTCAAAAGCCACTGAATGAGTGTTATGGTCTGTAGGAGTCATATGGGCCATACTAATTCAAGGTCAAGGGTTTTTTCCTTCCTAACACTTATGCACAACCTTTTTTAGGACTCACCTTCTTCAGCTGGGAGTTCTGGGGTTCGGAAACAACATGTTGAAAGAGGAAAAGAAAGGAAAAAAGAGAAAGAAAAGCTGGTTAGGGTTATTGCTAGTATGACTTTTGCTGAGTGGTCAAGCAAAGGTGGCAGCAGAGAAGAGGTATGGGCGAAACTATTCTGGATTTACAGAGAAGTTGGTTCCATCCTTGGAGTTTAAGATTCCAATTTGATAGTTAGAAAGAAAGAGTTATATGATCATGCTTAGGTTTAGGGAGTGATTGTGAGTTGGTTATGGACATCCCTGCAGAAATCAGTAAGCTTTTTAAACCACAGGCCTAAGTGATTGCAAAATTGGTTTGAGCATAGGAAATGCTTGGAGACAGGACTTCACAAGGAGGCAGGAAGAAACAGACTGGGGTCATTTAGAGCAGTTACAAACTTGTGCATTTCCCACAAAATAGCACAATCACACATTTCCAATCTCCTCTGATCAAATTCTTGTTATAATCCCACCGAGGAATCCAGAACTTTTGACCTTACCCCATGTATTTGAGGGACATTATAAAATTAGGAAATCAGACTATCCTCTCAATCATCTGCATCTTTGGCAGCATGATGTGCCCACTCCTCACAAAACAAGCGTCTCCAGATCCATCCACTCACGCAGCATCACAACCAACAAACAATTACATTTTGTTCCTCTTCTCAAATCTACTCAACATCTAAGTAGCTCACTTCGCTGGCCCTGTAATATCAGTACTTCTCTTTTGTTTCGACCTCCTGGCTGCTCCTACAAGTTGCCCATCAGCAATTTTGATATCTCGTTCATACCAAAGGGAATTTACTGAGTTATTCTTAGCAAAGCAGCAGCAGCAGCTGCCCTATCCCCAGCATGACTATCTCCCCCTCCAACTTTGCAATAGTCAATTTTCCCTTTCGTGCTTTGCTTCTACCTTCGTTCTTATTCCCCTTCCATGGCCAACTTTAGACTCTGCTAGACCATCTCTATGACCTCCTTCCCACTTTCCAATAATTATGTGACTGTTTTTCTTTGATAATAGTTGATTATACCTCTTTCACCTCTACTTATTGCTTCTGTCCTTCCTTACATTTTAGAATCCATGTCCATCATTGTGCATCTCTGGTTTGATTGCTTCTCATATCTATGTCGCTCTGCACATCCTTTCAGCTCTCTGGCTCTCCATTTCTCCTGCCTTTGTGCATCCTGGCACCTGGCCAAGTGGGTACCAAAAGGGCTGTTATTTCAGAAAGTACTCACCGTTGGGTCCATATTTTTCCATATTCCTCTTCACCTGCTCAGGAGAGAGGCCTGTATGCTCACTTACTCCAAAGTAAGCCAGGCATTCTTCCCCTGATTTGGCATGGGCGTTTTCCATTTTTGCCCTACCGCACCGGTCCCCTTGTTGTGTTTAAAGCTGCTTCCCACTTCTTCCGGTTTGGCCTGCTTCTGCTGTTCCCCTGCTGTATGTTTAATGGAGTGTCACTCGTGCCCCCGTGGAGTTCCTCCTCTTTCTCAGCAGACCATGGTCCTTGGAGCACTGTATCCAACGATGGAGGGAAAGCCCAATGACCTGTCCTTGAACAGAAGGCTTCGCCAAACTCTGAGGCTGGCACACGTCCTTATGAGGCAGCCTGGGGACCAGATCCTTGGACATTCTCCGTGGGCCCCCATTGGGTGACCAGTGCTGACATCACTTCATCCACCAACTCACATATGGCCTTCTGCGGAGAGAAAGTATTTTTGCTGACTTGAAGGGAGAAGCCAGGAGGATGGTTGGCTTGGGATGGGGGGAGGAGGAGAGAGGAGGCTGAGTGTCCACAGACCCATGTGTCACTCAAATGCTTGCCTGTTCCTTTCAAGAGATCTCCCCCTCCTGCCTCCTACAGATTTAGGGTTTATTTCTGTCACTTGTCGTTTGTAATGAAGATACACAGTGAAGTGGGCTGCCCTCATTCCTATATATGCAACTAAATCAGTCTGTTTGCCTTTTCTCTCTCATTTGCATAGACTTTAACTATTATTTAATAATCCTCACATGTGCATTTACATATGCATCATAGGTATAGAATTTGGGTTTTTTTCTCCCTCTTTTTTTCACTCCGTTAAATTTTTCTTTGTTGGACCTATCATCCCTCTCTCCCAGTTTGCAATCTCTGACAGAAACCAAACAGATGACCAAGAGAGAATCACAAGCTGTAGAGGTCCTGTCACTTGTCTTTGATATCTGCTATTAGCTCTATGCATGATTTTTGCACTTCTAGCTATCATGGCCTTTGGCCACAATTCCATGACCAATTTTGCTTTAACAAGCCCTTTAATATACATTCTATTGCAATTTCTTGCGGCAACTGACTCTTTGGTGTTATTTTTTTATTATTCATTGTACAAAAGTTTAATATACTTATTTGACTTTAAAAACAAACACGGGTTGTATTTATTTGGTTGTGTAGAATGATGAAGCAAGACATCCAATAAACTCAAATTATGTGTTCCATTACTTCAAATATAGATGTGTGCATGCAAGTAGGTAGTACTTCAACACTATACATTTTCTTCATAACCATAAATGTTGTTATTGCTTTTACTGACTGCAGTCACAAGGAAGATCAGATTTAAAATAGGCCCACTAAAATTAAAATACAAAGACCAATTTATACTAATGTAAATTCCATAAAAAATTGATCCAACCTGGCATTTTTGTGTATGTCCCAGAACACAATGCAAGGTTACAGATACTAATTCATAAATACATTTGCATTCAGAAAGTATTCACTTTTGCCAATTTTGTTATGTTACAGCCTGATTATAGAGTTGTCGCCATTTATTTTGTTTCTCATTAATCTACACTCAGTAGCCCAGAATTTTAGAAATGTCTATAAATTTATTAAAAAGAAAAAAACTGAAATATCACATTGGCATAAGTATTCAGACCCTTCACTCAGTACTTTGTTGAAGCACCTTTGGCAGCAATTATAGTCTTGAAACTTTTTGGTTATGACATGACAAGCTTTGCACACCTGGATTGGGGGATTTTCTGCCATTCTTCCTTGCAAATCTTCCCATGCTCAGTGAGGTGACTGTTGGTGGACAGCCATTTTCAGGTCTCTCCAGAGATGTTCAATAGGGTCTCTGGCTCTGGCTGAGCCACTCTAGGAAATTCAGAACTTTTCCTAAGTCACTTCTGTGACTGTGTCTTGGCTGTGTGCTTAGGATCGTTGTCATGTTGGAAAGTGAGCCTTTGGCCCAGTCTGAGATCCTGAGCTCTGTGGAACAGTTTTCATTGACAATATCCCTGTACTTTGCTCCATTCAGCTTTCCCTCAACATTGACCAGTCTCCTAGTCCCTGCTGCTGAAAAACACCCCCACAGCATGATGTTGTCCCTCGCATGCTTCACTGTTGGGATGATACTGGGCTGGTGATGAGTGGTGCCTGGTTTCCTCCAGACATAATGTTTACAATTGAGGCCAAACAGTACAATCTTAGTTTCATCAGACTAGAGAATCTTGTTCCTCACAGTCTGAAAGTCCTTCAGGTGCTTTTTTGCAAAGTGGAAGTGGGCTTTCATGTGTTCTGCACTGAGCAGAGGCTTCCATCTAGCCACTCTACCATAAAGCACAGATCGGTGGAGAGTTGCAGTGATGGTTGTCCTCTGCCCCATCTCCACACAGGATCTCTGGAACTCAGTCAGAGTGACCATCGGGTTCTAAGACATCTCTCTTATTAAGGCCCTTCTCCCCCGATTGCTCAGTTTGACCAGATGACCAGCTCTTGGAAGACTCCTGGTTGTGCCAAACTTCTTCCATTTGAGAATTATGGAGGCCACTGTGCTCTTAGGAACCTTTAGTGCAGCAGAAATTTTATTGTAGCCTTCCCCAGATCTGTGCCTTGCAATGATCCTGACTCTGAGCTCTATAGTCTGTTCCTTTGACCTCATGGCTTTTGCTCTGCTACAGTATGCATTGTCAGCTGTGAGGCCCTCTGTGTAGAGGAATGTGCCTTTCCAAATCACGTCTAACCAATTTAATTTACCACAGATCATCTCCAATCAAGGTGTAGAAACATATCAGCAATGATCAAGAGAAATGGGGGGGCACCAGACCTAAATTTCAAGTGTTGTTGCAAAGGGTCTGAATACTTATGCCTATGTGATATTTCAGGGTTTGTTTGCTTTTAATAAATTTAAAGACATTTCTAAACTTCTGTTTTCACTTTGTCACTATGGGGTACTGGTGTAGATTAATGGGAAAATAAATGAATTTCAACAACCATGAAATCAGGCTGCAACATAACATAATCGACAAAAGTGAAGGTGGTCTGAATACTTTCTGAATGCACTGTAAATCTCTTTTGCTTCAAGGAAATATATTACTCAAAATTAATAGAAAATTGTATTCATTAGGCATGATAAATTACAGCTTGATCAAAATGAACATATTTTATTTACATCAGACTTTATTTGGGATCCAAACTTTTTCAATATCAGTATGAATATTTGTAAGGGCATCCAATATCCTACGTGGATATATACTCTGCTGAAATATTAAGCATATTGGAGAGTGGGGTATGAAGAGAAATATTTTTTCCATCACTTATTCTGAAGTATTTTACAGAGATGAGATTCTCTTCTTTTAAGTAATTTTATTAAGAATTATCTTAAACAGATAAAATGGATACAAAAAGAAAAAAAAAGTAAAAAATATAGAAGGTGCTGAATTTTCATCAAAAAAAAAAATGAGAAAAAAATGTGCTTCATCACCAGCAAGTATATTCAACATTAACAACTTATCACTGTCTCTTAAAATAAAAACCCAATTAGATCTTCATTCCATACCTTCCAGGTCCTTGAATATAATGAAATTGTCATCTTTAGTTGTGCTGATAAGAAATTCTCTGAATTGACAGCAGATAATATGTGGATGGTTACACAGAATCTCAAGTGAGACCTTAAACATGGTAAACAGATTAAATAAATGTAATGACTAAAAATATTTGGAGTTCTTTTGACTTTTCCAGGGATTTTTCTAAATATATATCTTTCTTCCCACTAGGAAAGAAGGGCAAGACTCAGTTTCTCTAGAAAGTATTTGGATACCATTGCACAACTGCTTTCCAAGAAACATGCAAATTCCACCATTATTTGAAATGCAGAGGTTATGAGAAGATGTTTGAAGTGAAATGTCATGGTTTATAATGAGTTCAGGATTGGAGATAGAAGAGCATCCAGTTCTACTTTACAGAGAGTGGTCCTCAATTTAACCTCCTCTTTTATCTGAAATTTTCTACTTCAAATTTAAAAGCATTAGAGAAAGAAATTGCACTGACCTCCTCATACTGAGACAACCGATCCAAAGTCTGATTCAGGCTGGACGAATGGTGACAGATGACAGATCTTGCAGAGATGCTAACATTGATTTTTTTTCTCTGTGTAGAGAAAAGACAACTACATCTGTTAATGACTGGAAAATCTTTATGGACTTTTGTTGCAGCCATTATCGCTTCTCAGCTTGCCAACGAACCAGGGGGGAGGGAAGTGGGAGATGGAATGTAGGCTTCAGACATCAAGACGAGGAGCATGAGAGCCAAGGACTACCAGCAGGTGTTTACCAAAGCCAAAGACTTTTCTCATAACAATGCAATGAGACTCAATTGGACAATGTGACCTGCACTAATGGGGGGAGGGAGAATCCTATTTGATTATGTGGGTTTGCACAAGAATTAGCTAGATCTGGTTCCCTCATCAGTGCCAAAATGATGTACTCAATAAAGTTTTGCATTAAGAGATTGGATCATCTCGATTGTGCCTGCTTTGGTTGGGTTTGTCAGTCGGAACATTGACAATAAATCTATTTATAACTGCTATAAAGAAAGATGGGAGCTGCATTTTTATATCTGTTTTCTTTTCTTTTATTTATTTACTTATCACTTTTTCTTCCTTTCCTTTTAAAAAATATGTACTGCTTTTACTCTGTATTATTTTATTTATTTATTTTGTCGTATTTCTATGCTGCCCAACTCCCAAGGGACTCTGGGTGGCTTACAACAAAGAATAAAACAATGTGAACAATCCCATAAAAATGTTAAAAAGAAAAACATTAAAAACTTTAAAAACGTTAAAACACATGCACTCCAATTCGTTGGCCAGGTCTCGCAAGATCAATTTAACGAGATCAACGGCCCCAGGCCTGCCGGAAGAGCCAGGTCTTCACCGCTTTGCAGAAGGCCAATAGGGTAGGGGCGGTCCGGACCTCAGGAGATAATTGGTTCCAGAGAGCCGGGGCAGCCACAGAGAAGGCCCTCCCCCGTGGGCCCGCCAGCCGACATTGTT
Source organism: Arizona elegans (assembly GCA_022577455.1). Lineage (NCBI taxonomy): Eukaryota > Metazoa > Chordata > Lepidosauria > Squamata > Colubridae > Arizona > Arizona elegans. The sequence continues at coordinate 128,444,905 of JAKOOJ010000004.1, forward strand.
TAGCTGAAGGGACCTGGAGGAGATCGACTCTGTGGGATCTCTGTAAAGGCGGTCTCTGTAAAAAAAGTTACAGAGAAAATTAATTTTAAAAAAGTACAACTCAAGCTCTACAATGCTGAATTTATTCAATAATATTTGTCTTCACACCTCCCATTTGGTAGACATCTGGTTTTAATAGGGGTGGAGGGGATGATTGTCAGAGGTTTACTAATGGCAGGAGATTCTGTCACAGCCTTTGAAAGACTATGTTTCAAGATAAGGAACCGGAAGAAGAATGTAAGGCAAAGGACTTGAAGTGCCTATCAACAGCTAACGCCTGGATAGTGAGCCTTTCCAGGGATCTTATTTTTCTCAGTAGGATGTCATGGTTGCTTTAATTCTAGTAATTATTTATAAATTTGCCTATAAATGATCACATGCAAATTTGATGCAGGCATATATCCCAGTTTGTCCCATCAAGGTGCATTTCTCTTTCTAGCAGCCAAGCCAAAATTGGGGTTAAATGCCTCAGAAATCTGAGCAAGTGGTAGGAGTCCATTTTTCCACAGTGTCTTAACTTAGGGTAATGGAAGATGGGGGAAGGGGAACTCCTCTCTTTCCTCCTCCTTCTCCTTCTTTTATAATATACACAACAACAACTTTCAGTTCTTTAGCTAATGTTGTTCTTCATTCATACTGACTTCATCTCAAAAACTTGGGATGTCGTAATTTGTCACTATAGTATATGTGCCAATCCAAGCACTGTGGCCTTTTGTAATTGACAGAGGGAAATTTTTGTCAATGCGCAGATTTTCTAGGTGTTACCATTTGGGTGCCATTTTGGTATGGCGCCCAATATGCTGATAATCATTGGGACTACCACTTACATTTATTATTATTAATGTAGTAATATATTAATAATTATTAATTGTAATTATATGTATTACAGTTCATTGCACAATCAGCCAGATGTTTAGATTGGATTTGGCATTTTTATCCACAGGTGGCATAGGCAGTTTATGTTTGTTGATGTTAAAGGGATTATCACAGGATGTAAGCTGTTCCAGATAAAGCTGTAATTGACTGATGGTGATTTTGTCAATGCTGCTGATGTTTGAAAGGTGTTACAAATGTTTTGATTGCACTGAAGGCACCTATTACTATTGGTATTATATGATTAAAAAAAGAGTCCCTGCATTTGATATTTATAAAGAAGTAACGTGTTTTTGCCAAGATACAAACCCAAGAGTGATAGATAGAGCTCCCTCCACTCATCAAGTAAAGAGGTGTTGAATGTGTCTGGGTAGAATATCTAAGGGTTTGATGGGGGAGGAGGAGAAGAGAAGGAACAAGAAAGGGTCTTCCATTCGGAAAGGCTTTCCAATCTGGCAAGAAGTGAGGAAAATAAGAAGAGCAATTGAAACCATCATAAACCAGTAAGGTAGGATGATATCTTCCAAGGGGAATATTCCCCTTCAAATTTGATAAGGTTTCTGCATGATAGAGAACTGATCATGATCTGTGGAAATCATCTTCAGGGATACCCCTGAAAGTCAAGAGTGGGAAGTGCTGAATGGAACACTGTTTGATTGCATCTTATCAAAACTAAGATAGGCAATTATCAATCCAAACCCAAGAATTTTAAAAAGTCATTAATATAGCCACAAAGAGAGAAACTAAAAAAGTCAAATCAGGCGTGACATACAGAAAAAAGATGGATTTCAATCATATGGTTCTGGCTGATTTTTTTGACTCCTTGGAAAACATCCCTACAAATAACATTTAGATTTTGCTTTTATAAATCTATCGTAACTGCTCAGGTTTATAAAATCCTTCTTAGCTTCTTAGCCATCCTACCATCTGCCAGTTAATTGAAATTGCTCTTCGTAGCAAAGGGCAAATTTAGGTGCCATTTTTAAAAACCTGAAAAAGTTCTAATTTCAGTTCCCCAGCATTAAATCATGTGTAAATATGAAGAATTGTAAACTCTTTAGACTTCCCACAGTTGTCCTATACTTAACAGTATCTAGATGGCCCTCTCTACCTCTTGCACCAACATGTCCCTGATGAAATTTCTTTTTACTGTCAAGTTCTCAAGACGCCACTTTCATCTCATCCCCAACCCTTCCCCAAGGGAGCTCAAAGTCATCCTTAGCTGCTCCAGTGTTAATGTCGTGTTTTCCACCTTAAACAGACCAGCCTTGGCAGTTTTGCCACAGGCACAACTTGACACAATTTACCTGGCACCTAGTTGTGTATCTCCTGGATACCACATTTTTCCTCCTCTACTCAGGACGTCTCCAGATTAATTCCTGGTTTAAAGACCTGGATCAGCCTGAACAACCACTCAACATGGGGACAGTCAGGGAGGGGGTTATAGCACAATAGAGGAGGAGAGGGTCAGGTTTTTCTCTGCTCTTCCCACATCTGTCAGCTGATGTTCAGGTTGTTTATGAACATGGTTTTGAGGGTCTCATGGAACAGCATTACACTTCTGTCCAAAAGGAGCTTGCTAATCTTTTGTCTGGCACAAATGTTTTGTGTGGGTACATTCTCAGAGAGCCTGGTGATCAGCTGGTATTTAAACTAGCTACAGCACAAAACATGCCCTGGCCACATAAGCCCTGTTTCTTCTGATGTGTCCTCATGACACAGCCTTCCTCACATCTCCAACCCAGAGATAAGGCAAGCTTCATTCATCTTTAAGTTGAACCAGTGTTAAAGAAATACAGTATATTCCTCCCTTAGTCCAACTGTTCAACCATTCCCAAGGAGGGCAAAATGTAAGGTGTGCAGATTGAATAGCTAAATATTACTTAAATATACTCTTTGACCTTCATTGTTTTCTTGCAGTCATTTCACTATCTAAACTTCAACCCTGAGCTACAAATATTCTTCTTTATTGGTAGCTAAATATTCCTCTATGGAAGAGATCCCTGAAAGTTTAAAAAGAAAACAGCAAAAAAGAAAGTTATTTAGTTATTTAGCATATGGCAAAAGGAGAAAGTAATTTGGAACAACAGTCTTGTCTTCCTGCCAAGATGTGTGGGCATAAATTTCCAAAACATACACGCAGATATACAAGCACACACACAAATATTCCAATGTGTATTTACATGGGAAATGATACAAGGCTAGGCCCAGCATTCTTGCCACTTCACCCCAAAAGGCATGCAACTGAGAATCTCCTTTTCCCTCCATGTAGAACCAGTATTATGATCACTGATGGCCAACCACTATTCAAATTTACTTGAACATTTAAACTGAATCTCCCCAGTACTAATGGTTGCATGATTGCTGATGATGAACCAGATATCCCACTCAAGAACATCTATATACCCCCGACTCAACTTGGCACCTGCTAGACTGGAAACAAGGGAATCCCGTTGGGCAATAAAGCCTCTGCCCCTTTTTGCTGGGCATCTGAAAGTAGCTCATTGCTGCCTTGCACACAGATGCTATGTGATTCCTCAGAACATTCAATCCTTTGACCTATGAACACCAAATCCTTGTCCATGTATGATATGGGGTAGTAAAGGAGAAGGTAGGGTTACTTGGTGGGTGCTTCAGTAACGTGCCTTGCTTTGACCTTAGGTTGACCCCCGGCCAAATCCAAACCTGGCTAGCAGTTAGGATAGCTTCTATATCTTCTGGGACCATAAGAGGCCAGATATTTTTCTCCTTCTACATCAGCCTTTTTGAGCTGGGTTCCCTGGCCCATAATTCTCTTCAGCATCAAAAGAAACACAAAGTTGGGGAAGGGGCAGCATATAAGCACCGCAGCAGGCCAAGCTGAAATCGTCAGCGGTAACAGAATAACAGAGTGGGAAGGGACCTCGGAGGTCTTCTAATCCAACCCCCTGCTGAAGCAAGAAGCCCTATACCTTTACAGACAAATGGTTGTCCGATCTCTTCTTAAAAACCTCTAGTGTTGGAACACACACAACTTCTGGAGGCAAGTCCATTGATTAATAGTTCTAACTGTCAGGCAACTTATCCTTAGTTCTAAGTTGGTTTGTTTCCATCCATTGCTTCTTGTTCTGCCTTCAGGTGCTTTGCAGAACAGGTTGACCCTCTCATCTTTGTGGCAGCCCCTTCGATATTGGAACACTGCTATCATGTCACCCCAGTTCTTCTTTTCATTAAACTGGACAATTCTTGCAACCATTTTTCCGTATCCAGCCCCCTAATCATCTTTGTTCTAGTCTTTTTTTATATTGTGGTGACCAAAACTGGATCCAATATTTCAAGCCTGGTCTTCCAAGATATTATAAAGTAATAGTAACACTTTATGACTTCTGGCAAAGGATATTTTCTCTATCCCTTTTTAAAAGAAAGGTAATTTGCTTTTGGAGGTAACCAAAGCCTTAAAGATGTTTAGAAAATGTAGTTAAAATGTGGTTGGATGCATGCCTATCCATTAAAAAATAAAACCAAATTGAAACGTGCCAGATTAAAACACATATGCAGACACAATAAATTGCATGAATAACTGGAACAAGATACAACAAATGGAATTAATCAGAGGCCCACATATTGCTAGAAGAAAAACTGGGTTCTAAGAACCCAAAAGAACTCTTAAGGCCAAGCTGGGCCACTATAACAAATGCACATAAGCAAACCAAACAAGACAGTTTCTTTATAATGCCCTCAAAGGGCACTATCCAACTACAACTGAACTGAAACAAAAGGCCAAAAATGTCAGCCTCACTCCACTGCCACTGTCATTCCCACATGCCTCAGAAACCTACAACAATAGTAATAATATTAACTTGCCAAGAAAAAGCCAAATCTGCTAGCCTTTCATAAGGCCTTGTTATGTGCTCAGGCCTAGGATTCCAGATATGTTAAGGTTCCTGTTTCTTATATTGATACTTATGTTGATATTAGCTCATACATACATACATACATACATACATACATACATACATACAGTAGCATAGAGCACATAACACCTAGTATACATATGGGGCCTGGTGGCGCAGCTGGCTAATAGCCTGTTATTAACATTCAGCTGCCTGCAATTACTGCAAGTTCGAATCTCCCCAGGCTCAAGGCTGACTCAGCCTTCCATCCTTTCTAAGGTAGGTGAATTGAGGACTCAGACCCGTGGGGGCAATAAGCTGACTTTGTATAAATATACAAAAGTATGAAGGCTATTGCTTAACGCATTGTAAGCCGCCCTGAGTCTCCGGAGAAGGGCGGCATATAAATCAAATTAAAAAAAAACAACAACACATGTACATATACATATACATACATGCACACGCACACACATACACACCAGGGGTGGATTCTACTTACCTTTACTACTGGTTCACAATGGGAGCACGTGCACTTCTATACATGCGTAGAAGCTTCTGCACATGTGCAAATCGTATCTTATGATGCCCAGCCAGGTGGGCGGAGCCTCCCACCGCTTTTACTAATGGGTCTCAAAAACCAGACAGAACCGGGAGCAATCCACCACTGATACACACATAGTATGTACTAGGTGCTGTGTGCTCTATACTCTATGCTACGATAGATAAATGATAGACAGATAGAAAGATAAATGATAGATAGATAGATAGATAGATAGATAGATAGATAGATAGACAGATAGACGGATAGATTTCTATTATGAACATTATGAACTATTATGTTCATACTTTGTTTTAATTGATTTTATGCTTGTTTGCCCCCCAGAATAATTTATTTGAATTGGGTGGCTAGAATAGAATAGAACAGAATTCTTTATTGGCCAAATGTGATTGGACATACAAGGAGTAATGTCTTTGGTGCATATGCTCTCAGTGTACATAAAAAGGCTATAGAAGTGGAATGAATGAATGAATGAATGAGCAGACTTATCCCACCTTGTGCTTCTTTTTGGTCTCTGAGAATCAGGATATCAATGAGGCCTTCTTTGATCTGCTCAACAAAGTTTATGTTATGGTTATATGTCCAAGGGTTTGTGCAGGAGCAGGCAAATGCTTACAGCTGAATTTCATTCTGTTGAAAAGAGCTTGCAAGATGAGGACTTTGATGGATGAACCTTGTAAGGGGAAGGACAAAATAAACACAGCTATAATAATAGGAATGCTATGGATATAGTGAACTGGGAGAGAGGGGGAGTAAGGCAAAATGGCCAGTTCTGTTCCAGAATCCAATCTGTGAGGTCCATGTGACCTCATGTGTATTCCTAGAGAAATACAACCCCATGGAGAATATCCAGACTCGGTTTATCCCATTCTATCCTCTTAAAATCCTCTGCAATACAGAGAATATTCATCTGTTTATACAACTCAAGCTAATGATCTCCATGTAAGCTGGAAAAAGTTGCTCACTTACTGCTTTTCCATCCTGACTCCATGATTCAGAGCAAGAAGCCATTGGCCATAGCAAGCCAAGCATTTGATTTGAAACATCAAATACTTAACTCAATGGGCTGACTTTGAGAGAGCTTCCTGAACCAGTTTTTCCCTTGCTATATTGTATTTTCTGAAAAGGAAAAATTCATTTAGAATTATGTGAAGTTGTTAGGAGAACAGGAATCAGATGTTAACCAGATTTATGTACATATCTATGAACAACTGCCTCTATGGGCAGAAAATGTGATGAAACAGAAAAGACATTTTCATGCATTTATAAAGACAAAAATAAGCAGAAACCTGCTAGGGTAAATGGTCATAATCACAACTGCTAAAACATAATGATAAAATCTGATCTCATAGTAACAGCAACAGAGGGCAGAAGGATTTTGCAACCTTGTTCCATGATCACATAAAGTGAGTATGTTATAAGGTTTTATATTTAATATCACTTCCTTTTATTTCAGAAAAGAGTGGATCATACGTCAGAAAAGTTTATGGATCACATACTGAAATCACTAATAATATGAATTATCCAACAGGAACCATCACCAAACAATATCGGCTAGAATTCTGTGAAACCAGATTAAATATATAAAAAATGCAGAGGAAGTCCAAAAGCCTAACTGCAAACAAAGCCATAACTTCTAAGAACTCAAAATCTTTGCTGTCGAGTTTCAGCTCATTGAGGCTGTTTCAGAAATAAATCGGCTTAGCAGAGTTGCTGGTTCCAGAATGGGGCAGAAGAAACTTTATGCAGAAGGGCTGTTGGATAAAACCAGTTGATGGCAAAGAATGTCTCCCAGCTTAAACAATCTGAAGGAATCATTAAATAAGACATGAGGACTGATGCAATTGAATTGCCTGCATTTTTTAAAAAATGTAGTAAATGTAGTAATTCTTAAGGACAGAGGATCAAATCAGAATGACTGCACTGGGCTGAGGAATGGGAAACGATTATTTTTTTTTTCTCAAGATCATTTTTCTTATTTGAATTTTCACCTCAGGCTGGCATTTGACTCATGCAATAAACAGAATTTGGGGGATCAAAGTTCAATACTATGTCAAAAAATTTTTTTAACTTAACTCAAGGGGGAACAAGCATTTTTTCTGACTGAAGGCTATGGTTCCAAAAATAGGTGAAGGCATGAGGTAGATGAGCAAGAAGCAAAACTAAATCTGATCATTTTAATTTAAAGAGTTATATAACACTAAACCAATTACAATTTAATTTGAGACCTCCCTACAATTTGATGCATTTAATATTGATATGTATGTTTGTATGTGCACAAACACATACACACAAACAAACATATGTCTACCCATACATACGTACTCCCACAGTTATTCTTTCTTCTCATCCTTTTTCCAAAAGAGGCATATATTTGTGTTCCTTTTCCTTGCTTCTGATGCTGTGCCAGGCCTCCATCAGTTCTCAAATACAATAATTAATACCACTGAGATTTCACCAGCTGTCCTCTTCCGGATCCCTCTGATAGATGCCATCATGCACTGCTCACTTGAATTCAATGAAATATTCCAAGTATCTTTCTAATGTGTTCCTTTGATATCCCAGATTTCAATCTCCCGTAAGATTGCCCTCTTCAGCTGTGATGGATTACAGTTCTCATCAGCCCCAGGTAGAATGTCCTCTCATTTGCCTTGACAAGCTGACAAATCAAAGATGGGCACTGGAGAACATGAAGAGAGCAAGAAGCAAATCCAATTAGGACTAGGAAAAATTGTAATTGAAATTTGGAAAAGCAAAATGCTCAGCCAACATGTCGAAGTCAACCTCATATTCACATTCATCTCTCTTTTTTAATCAAGCTATCTTGGTCAATTTGTCTTGCAAATAAGTGTGTGATGATAGTCGCATAGAGAAGAAGCATTGAAACACTCTCTCCTAAATGAAAAGCTGCAGATTCTTCAACATGGTATTTTATTTGAGTGGGAAGGAAATTTTTATGTTTTACCATCTACTGAAGCCCTCATACTGACAAACCAAAAGAAAAAAAAATACTTATTTATTCTGGCAATCAAGTATCTCTAAAGCAAAACACCATGGTAAAAAGTAAATAAATAAAATCAGAAACAATTTAAAGCAATTAAAACCCACTAAAATGGTTTAAGAGGGCAGATTATAATCATGTGTCTTAAACCCTTCTAAAATTCAAGAGAGGGAGCGCCAACTGTAACATTATCGTTTGGGAACAACCCAGGAGAAAACCCTTCTTCTCAACTTTCAAATATTACTTCTCTTCCTCATGACAGCAATGCTATTCAGAAGGGAAAAAAATGGATTGACTAGGGTGACACATTGCTATATCAGATACTTAACCGCATACATGAGAGTTTCTTAGTAGAAGAGACATTTTTCATCTGTTGTGTTGAGAGACATATTTTACACCTAAACATCATTAATTTGTTGTCTGTCTGGCTTAGGCCTAGCATGTTGCATGGACTCAGCTACTAGTGATTATATATGGTGGTTTCTGGTATGTCAGGTTGTATAAACCCGGCCAATTGACTTATTTCAATTGGTCCAGGGCAATGGGGAAACTGAGGCATTGCCTTGATCTATTTATTGGCTTGAAATAATGGTCTGCTTTGTGGACACAAGGGTGGGATGCAAGAAAAGGAAAAGAATTAGCCCATGTTGTAATTGGAAACTGTGGGTTTTGAAGTAAATATCCAGAAGAATGTTGGAGGACAGTTCCAGGAGCCTCTTGTTATATTTTGGGGGATTATTAAACAAAACAAAAAGTTTGATAAAGTTAACATTTTGTCTTCTAATTTCTATGGCCTAACTCCATAGATAGGACTGATTAGAATCCACAGGCTATTTAATGGCCATCGTGGTGCCACTCTGAGCAAGAGAAGCCAGGAGCCCATCTGTATGGGGCTCGGGGTCAAGTTATGCAATGAACCAGCATGGGGAACCCGTGAATTTTATGCACTGCACAGAGAGGGTGTTGAGTTCTCTAGGGCTAATAACAAGCCCAGCTGCTGCATCCCGCATGGCTCCAGTTACTACTGCAACCTTTTGGGATTGGCAAAGTCAGCGGCCACAAGAGAGAATGGAAACGAGTGGGAGGCATGTAGAAAAGAAGAGAGGATTGGAGAAAAGGGGTTCTGGAAGGAAATTGGGGTGTTTGGGACTTTTTAAAAAGTTGAGAATGGGAGCATTGGTGTAGAAAACCAGCCCCGTGACAAATCTACTCAGATTGCTAGTTAATGATTTTCTTTTTTTTTGAAATAGTAAGGAATGGAGAAGAAAATAGAAATGAGGTACAAGAGAAAGTCTTTCCATCCCTGCTTCCCACATCTACCCAGGTTCTCCTTGGAAATTCTCAACATTTATTCCTAAACCTACTTCTCAAATCTAAATCTAACCCCTTTCTTAATATTCTCATGTATGGTGTTAAAAGTGAGTTTAGGCTTCCATTGCTCCCTTTTTTCTCATATATGATTCTAATAGGAGACAGAAATCAGAACATCAGAACCGCATTCTAGCTGATGTAGGCATCATGTTTTTATTATACATATAAGAAAGATTCAAATAAACGATTTCAGAATTGCTAGAGGGAGAACATTATGCAGGTTTAATAAAGCCATGGCCAGCAGTTACCTTAAGTCATCCCTGAATTATTTAGTTGTGGGGAGGGTGCACATCAGAAAGTGCATGGGGCTCAGACTGGGTTAATGGCCTGGGTTCCCCATCATGTCCTTGTTTCAACTTGCAGTAGCAGGAGCTGCAGCTGGTGAGGTCAGTTACCCCATCCCATCTTCGACTTATCACCCTTCTCCAGAGCTTCTCCGCAGAGGGATGGGGTTACCTCAGGTCATACTGCCAGGCCCACAGGCGATGACTATGGGACCAACCCAAGGTGAGCAGAGTCTGTAAATGGTGGGTCTGGAAGCTCTTTGTCATTGAAGCCCTATTCTGCTCCTGACGGATATTCTCTTAACATCTGGGAAGATCAAGATAAACTCTTCATTCCCCAGTCTTAAAGATCTGAGGGAGGTAGAGATCTGGACTTTTTGATCACAGGATCCCCAAATCCTGAACACCACTGTCTTTTTTGCAAATGTTTTCACTATCGGTTGCTTAGCAGAGGCAACAGCAAAGAGGAGGTGACCTCCAGCACTGCTTTTTGTTGAATTAAAATCTTTGACAAAGTTAAATTTGAAATAGTATGAGTAGTGTTCTGTATTTTTCTTTTAGCCTTTCACCTCTGCCCTTTCCACAACATTCAATGTATTCTTAATCCTATCTAGTTGCACTCATTTCACATGTTATGCTCAAAATCCTACATGCTAGGCTCCAGCAGTATGTGGACCGAGAACTACCAGCAGTGCAGGCAGGATTTTGAAGAGGCAGAAGAACTAGAGATCAAATTGCCAACATGCGCTGGATAATGGAGAAAGCTAGGGAGGTCCAGAAAAACATCTATTTCTGCTTCATTGACTACACTAAAGCCTTTGATTGTGTAGATCACAACAAATTGTTCTCAATTTGTTCGCAAGTTCTCAAAGAGATAGGAGTACCAGACCATCTTATTTGTCTCTTGAGAAACTATATGCGGGTCAAAAAGCAACAATGAGAACTGGACATGGAACCACTGATTGGTTCAAAATTAAGAAAGGAGTTTGGCAAGGCTGTATACTGTCACCTTGCCTATTTAACTTATATGCAGAGTACATCATGAGATAGGCGGAGCTAGATGAATCACAAATTGGAATTAAAATTGCCGGGAAAAATATCAACAACTTCAGATATGCAGATGATGCCACTCTAATGGCAGAAAGTGAAGGGGAACTAAAGAGCCTCCTGATGTGGTGAAGGAGGAAGAGTGTAAAAGCTGGCTTGAAACTCAACATAAAGAAAACTAAGATCATGGCTCCCGGCCCTCTCAATTCCTGGAGGTAGTGACAGATATTATTTTCCTGGGCTCCAAGATCACCGCAGATGAGGACTACAGCCAAGAAATTAAAAGACGCTTGCTCCTAGGGAGGAAAGCTATGGCAAAGTTAGACACCATACTAAAAAGCAGAGACATCATCCTGCCAACAAAAGTGCCTATAGTCAAGGCTATGGTTTTCCCAGTTGCAATGTATGGCTGTGAAAGTTGGACCATAAGGAAGGCTGAGCGTGAAAGAAAGCCTTTGAACTATGCTGGAGAAGACTCCTTCAAGTCCCTTGGACTGCAAGACTATCAAACCGGTCAGTCCTAGAGAAGATCAACCCTGACTGCTCTTTAGAAATCCAAATCCTGAAGATGAAACTCTAATACTTTGGCCACTTAATGAAAAGGAAGGACTCACTGGAGAAGAGCCTAATGCTGGGAACAATTGAGGGTGAAAGAAGAAGGAGACAGCAGAGAATGAGGTGGAATGGAGTCACTGAAGCAGTTGGTGTGAGTTTAAATGGTCTCCAGGGGATGGTAGAGGACAGGAAGGCCTGGAGGAAAGTTGTCCATGGGGTTGTGATGGGTCGGACAAGACTTCACAACTAACAACAACATCTAGTTGTGGCCTCTCACAAAACTAAGTTGTTTGATACTGATTATAATAGTTTTTAGCAACATTTTTCATTAGAATTCCAAAATGGAGAGGAATAAAAGAAATTCAAACCTTAAAGCCATACATAATTACAATAATTGAACCATAAATCAGAATCAAAGCAATAATGATTGCATGGATAGATAGCATCATTTTTATAGATAAGGGATGGCACTCATGCCTGACTCCCCCTGAAAAAGAATCAGAAGGCAGTTTTTTGCTACAGGGGTAAAGGGGGGGCGGCAATGTCACAATTCTTTTTAAAATGTGATCAAGCTTGCTCAGGCCAAAATATTGTCAACAGGCATTATGGTTTTTTGCTCAGTACTTTGCTCTTACACACTTGCTCAAGCTTTGCCAGCATGAGCAAAGCAGGAACGCTGTCAAAACTCTCAACTTTGCTCATTTTACAAGTGCAAGTCTACAGTAGATAGTTGTGGTACCACAAAGTTTGCAAAACCTGAGTAATATTTATTTAAAATAACCGGTATATTTATCACTTGACCAACCTAATCCCAATGGATTCATTTAATATATCTGCAGGAGATCTATGCAAATTAATTTATCTTTTTAGGGATCAGGGAACCATAAAGTTTGAGAATCACTGCAATAAACATGGCTTAACAAACAGTGGTTTAACATAATTGATGAACTAGGATAGGTTTCTGCTTCTAGATGGCAATTGCACCAATATATGGCTTGGGAGTACAATAATTATAAAACTCTACCACTGAGCTTCATTTTGTAACAAGTCCAAAACCCAATTTTGTAGTAAAAAGCAAAAATAAAACAAAAATAAATCCAAATAGATTCAATCTATCTATAGTCTGCCCAGTGCAACTGCAGATAAGATGGTGAAGAATCAGGATGGACTTCATAGATTAGAGTTGGAAGGGCCTTGGAGGTCTTCCAGTCCTCCTATTTGCCTATTCAAATCAGCTGGAATTTTCAGAACTGCAGTCCCGGCACTGAAAAACGCCACAAGAGGAAAGATTGAACTAGGGAACAAAATGAAAGATATGACATCAGTTACAAACTACCTCCTTTTGCTGGATTAAGAAATTCATTTGCACCTTGATATCCAGTAGCTGTTTAGTGCTTCATATCACCAGTCCATCTCTTAAACAATTTGAAGGTCCTTGAGGGCAGAGGGAAATTTCATGAGAGCTGTGTAGTGTGTGGAATGGATAAGTTGGAGTGGGTCCAGGGAGATCTGGAATCACAGCCTTGCTCAGTTTTGAAATTCAGTGTGATCACACCTCTCAGCCTTGATAACAACATAGTGTACTTGTAAGGTTTAAATGGAATAAGCCTTCTCAGTTCATTAGAAGTGTGGGATACAGCTGTTAATATTTTCTAAGACAAAGAGAGAGCCAGATCTCTTTGTTAATAAATTGTTTTTTAAATTAAACTGAGAATCAAAACATGCACGTCCATATCTAGATATTGAAAAACAAACCTCCCCCCAAACATCTGAAGATAAGAGAAGAACATGAGGTTTGGAGATCCACCAGTTTAAATGTTCAGTGACTTCACACTTGTTTGAATACAAAAAGACTTGTGCATCATCAAATTTGTTGGCTCATTTCTACCATGCCTAGATAACCAGAATCTCCTGGCTCTCCTTCTGTAGAATCTCAAAACCTTCAAGATGAGGTGGGAGAACTTCATCCAATACGTCATATTCAAGAAGACGCATATCTGGGACTCAGACAACAAAGGAAGGCACACACTCTGTTTTATTAGCTTTTGTGCAAGTGAACTGATTTTGTGGATCTCTTTTGGGATCAGAAAGAATGCTTGGAACCTATTCAGAAATTCTTCCTCCTCACACAGAAATCTAGTTTTTTTCTTCGTAAGTCAACACTTCCATTAAGATCTGGTTGTGTCGCATCACTAGTGACTTTCATCAGATTCACTGGTGATGTCCATAAGGAGTGGTCAAAAAGTCAATGTGTGCAAAGCTCACCTGTTTTTTATGGATATCATTTAAGGTAAGAGATTCAAGTGTTCTTTCATGGCTATTTCAGGTCTCACAGTCTGTCCAGAGATCTGCTTTGAACAAAACCATAAGGATAAACATCAGAGTTGATGGTGGTTAGTAATCAAAATAACTTTTTTTCTGTGCCTGGAAGAGAGTGTGAAGTTAGATCTGCCTTCCAGGAGGCAGCTGAAGACATAAACCACCAACCAAAAGCAAAGGTAAAGATATCTAAGGGGAGGAAGGTAGTGTCAAAAAACTCAAAATAATAGCTGTGACTAGGATATTGAAACTTTGTACCTTTTTATATATGTCTTATATAAAAAAGGTGGTTTCGGGTAAACAGGAGGTGGGTCTGCAATCTCATGGCCACCATCTTGACTTTTTGGAACCTCCCACCTTCATGGGGGCAGTGTAGTGGCTCAGTGGTTAAGATGCTGCACTTGTCAGCTGGAAATCCGACAGCCCAGGTTCAAGACCTAAGCTCCATACAACAGGGTGGCTCTTGTCTTTGCCCCAGTTCCTGCCAATCTAGCAGTTTGAAAGCATGGAAATAGAGTAGATAAATAGGTACCACATCAGTGGGAAGGTAACAGCACTTTGTGACATCATGTTGATCACATGACACCAAAATGTCTTCAGACAACGTTGGCTTAATGGATTTAAAATGGAGATGAGCACACACACACACACACACATACATACAGAGTCAATGGCTAGTGGAGTAAAATCCACAGGGACTGCTTTACCTCCTATCCTCCATTTTCAAATGGATCTCCCTCAACAGTTAGGGTCCTAGAGATGACTACATAAAGCCAATGACAGCTTGTGGGTCCTTCCTTGAAAGTAACAATTTAATTGTCAATTACAAGTTACATCACTTGTCATGTTTTATCCTCCTAATCATCTTGCAAGTTAAGTTAGGCTGATAAATAATGCTCACCTAAGAAGCGTCATAGCTCAGTAAAGCTTTGAACCAAAGTGACCTGATGCCTAGTTTAATATCTCAGCTGTTGTTCTCCGGATGTGACGGACTACAACTTACAAAATTTCCATGTAGACCAGACAGTATTACACCAAGCAAGAGGGCTGCCTGAGGCAAATCATTTTGGCTTTCATAAAAGGACAGCAAGTGGTTAGTTGCTTAATTTATTGCATGTTTAATTTCCAGGCTGGGAAGAGAAATGCATTTGGGATCTTTTGCCTGTACCAAAACATTGTATCAGTGCAGGCCTGGCATTTGTTGCTAAAGCAAGCCCAATACTGCTGTTGACCAATTGTAATGGCATGTGGGAATGACCTTGGGAGGCAGAGGGAACAAACATAGCCAGGGAAACTGTTGGATAAAAGGCAGCTTAACCACAGAAGGGATGTGGGCACAGCAAATGTCTCAGAAGGGATCCTCCCTAGTTTTCTTCTTTTGTAACTGTAAAGGCAGTGGCGGGGGGGGATGTACTTTCAGACTTGTAAGATTCTGTTTATATAACCTTACAATAAAGTAGAATTAGTTCATCAAGATATGCTTCCTGTCTGGACTACATCACAAACTAACATCAATCTTGAAAGCCTGAAAGTATTCCAACCCCCTCACCTTGCAGCCAAAGAAACTAGGAAGAGTCCCTTCTGAGATGTTTGCCACACCCACACATTTCTGTGGGCTAAGCTGCCTCTTATCTTACCATTGCTGTGGTTGGGATTCTCCCTCCTCTTTCCTAAGGTCATTACCACATACCATTACCCCAATGGACCCTTCTGGCCATTTTTAGCAAGGGTAGAACAGAGGGCAAAAGCTGTCCATCCATGACAGGTTTCCTACAAATCAGATACCTTCCCAAACAGGTTGGGCTACAATTTTCAGATTTCTTATTCAGAGTGGCCAATAGACCTGCTAATGGAGAATGCTAGGTTTTGTATCCCAACGTGTTGGGAAGGCTGATCTAGCCATGATATCTTAGGGAAATGGTATTAATTCTGCCTCCCTTTCTTCACTCTTGGCCTCAGAGCAAACACCATTTCAAAAATCAGCCTTTGTGTATGCTCATTCCATAATTCTAATTCTATTTCCTACCATAGAAACACTATCCAAGATGTAACGAGAGAGACAAAGGTTTCTATTCAGTTATAAAACCTTCTGCAGCCAAATTCTGTAGGCACCAGTAATTTCATTAACCCCCATTTCATAAAGTAATTGTGAGAAGATGAGACGGTGATAACTTATATCTTCCACAGGTTCCAAGCAAGGGGAGGCGGGATGTCAAAAAAAGTCAAGATGACACATGCTACCATGTGATTGAATTCTCAGTCTTTTATATACAGCCACATCTTGACTACACTTCTGGTTAAGACTGCATCTCTGTAAATCAGATTTTCTAGATTTGGTGCCCTGCAAATAAACTGGCACTTACACTTCTAAAAGGTATCATCCTAAACCGACTCTGCATACCCTTTCACTAGATGTCCATCCTTGGCACATTCATGGATAAGACTGCATGGCAAGATCAGCCCCTTTATTGCTAGAGGCACCCTCTATCTTGTCATGTGTCAATAGGAGTTTGTTGGGAAGCATCCATAAGAGGCGATGAATTATTTTTGCACCCTACTTTCCCAAAGGATCAGTATATTGTGGGGAATGGGTGAACCTCTGGTTCAGTTTCCCCATTTGTCTTTCCTCTGGGGAAGCTCCAAAGCCTGGTCCTGGGACTGAGTGCTGCAGCTACCACTGTGTTCATTAAATGCATATCTACATTTTCTTGAATTGCTTTTGCACCAAAGTGGTCTTGAAACCTGTGCGCCAAGCACTTTGACACCATAGCTGCATGCGCAGGGGACAAGGTTCACTGAGGTCTCGTACCTTGGTGTTGCTCCCTTCCCCCCCACCCTGCCTGAATGACAGGTCCCCTTACCTCCCCACCCACCTTCTCCAGCCACAAGATCCGTCTTGAAGGAGGTGGTGTCCATGTCTGTCCCCTGCTGGGGCACCGGCTTTTACCCTATATGGGGAGCAGCTGGGAGCTCCTTGAGCCCAAAATAGATGCAGCTGCCTCCTCTGGATTAGAGAGCTCAAGAGGAGACTTTCAGAGGGAAAGGGGAATTAAGATGGGAAGGGGGGCTGGGAGGAAGAGGAATGACACAGAATGGATAGGTAGACCAATAAAGGAGTGTGAATGGGATTTGGAATGCATGAACCAAAAGCCAGGTAGATCTCTATGTGGATTATTGCTAAATAAATACACATGCTTGTTTTTTGCATGGCGTCATCTAGTCTAAAATGGAATACTGAGGTTTAAAGTGAAAAAACAACCTAATGGGGTTTAGGCAGGAGCATGTACAATCAGCATCACATTGCTAAGGTTGCCTTTGGTAATAAAAATTGAATGTGATATCCTAAAAATAGTTTTATTGGTTTCCTGCAAGTTTCTAGCCCTCATCAATGCACAGATAGGCTTCTAACAATAGGAACAACTAATTGTTTTGAAATTTAGGAGAGGGTGGATAAGCCAGATTTCTTGTCATGATTCTCTGACTTGTCTCCCCGAATAAAAACAAAATATAGTATTAAGTTCTATTCTTTTTAATTGCCTTGCCCCCTGTAATTCCCACCCCCAGGCAGAGAATTTGGACTGCTTTGATACTTGGTGTTTAGTGGTGAATTTAAGCACAAAATAAACATTTATGTTAAATATTGAATAATCTGTACAATTTTAGGCCTGACAAAAACAGAAAACAAGTACATGCCTTTAGAGTAACTGTGAGTGTGCATATCTATTCAAAGGAAAGTTCTATTAACTGTATTGTCAGGCAAGAGTGCATAAAATTGCAATCTTGGTCTTATAAAACGTTTGTAATCAGATTCCCAAGACCCATCAATTATGGACACATGTGGTAACTATGGGAAATGGAATAATGTTTTGAGTATTCTTAACAATTTGTTTCCATTGGAGAACTTAATTCTTCACTTAACAGCTTGGGAACTTGAGATCCTTACAGGTCTTTGGTAAATCACACAGACTCCAATACAGCTTGGCCTTGATTTAGTTCACAGTCTGACAGCTGCCAGTTTTCTCTGGATTACGTTTGTCGCTAGAGCTGATCGCTGCATCTTTCCTATTGGTGTTAGGAACATTTTAGTGAGGGCTGCAAAAAAAAAAAAAATCTAGATGATCATAAGGTTCAGGAATTGGCCATTCTGCATCTCTTTGCTGACATTTTGGGGTAGTCCAGGTTTTTGCAATCCTGCTGCTTTGTATTTTAAACCATGGTATCCATGAATTCAGAGAACAGCAGTCTAATTGTCCAAGTTAGACAATTCTGATTTAATTAAACATTACAAAAACTAATTCAGGATATCTCTAGAAGAGAGGTATCAGCTCTACAAAATGCACATTCCATACACTCTAAAAGGGATGAAGCAGCAGCTTTCAGCAACTCTCCTGAGGACGCTAGATATAGTTAGACAAAACTCGAGTAACCAAATGAAACTGGGGAGGATATTGCAAAATTGGGAAAGCTGCTTTCCAAATATTGCAGAACTATGACTCCCAGCATGCTTCACTCACTGGCTATATTGGATTGGATTGTAGGAGTTATTCAGCAATCTGGATCCTTTCCCAGCTATACTGTTGTTGTTTTTTCTGTGCAACTTTTGATCAATCACCTCCTGTTTATTTAATCTACTTCAGGAGATGATAGGAAAGAGGAAAACTGAAACCAATATTGTCACCTTGAACTCTTAAAAGGAAATGTGGATGATAAATGTTATAAACAAGTTTAACAGTAAGATACAATAAAAATATCTATGCAAAATTATTAAAAGGAGGGGATTATATAGTAACCGAGTCTATACCACTCACTAGTCCAAATATTTGCTATAAGAAGTGGCTATTTGTTGCGGCCTTGAGCCTTTTCAGCAAAGTGTCTTGGGGCATAGGGGGAGCCTTCCTCAATCAATCTGCTCTACTGGATTGCCATTTTTATAAATAGGATCCCTAAACAGCATTGCATGGTCGTTCCTAACCCCACTTCAAGTTCCTATCATGTCCCAGAATGATGGTAGATTAGGGCATTGTGGGAAATAAACCTAGTCAGATAGAGAAGTTAGATAAAACAAATAATTATTATAGCTGCCCAAAAGGATTGTCCCAAAATGTTCTCACTTCATCAGAATGGAATATATTGTGTCAACCACAATTTCCCCCCTTTTAAACTGAACTTGAAGGCAGAGGCTAATTCTTTTTTTTTTTTTCATGAGCTATTTTAGGAGTCTTTGGACTGAAAACTAAGGTTAGATTGCTTACATAAGACTACATAGACTGGAAATGATGTAACTCTTCCTTAGGATCCAAGAGTAGAATACAAAAGCTAGCCAAATTGTTTTGGCATATGAGGTAGAAAATTTTATGAACACCTCACCCAATCTCTTAACAGTATATTGACTACCATCTCATTCTACCTAACAGTAGAGCCTGCCCTTTACCAAGGATGATACCAATGTGGTCAAATGGAATCTTTCTAAAGACAGAATAACAGAGTTGGAAGGGACCTTGGAGGTCTTCTAGTCCAACCCCCTGCTCAGCCAGGAAACCCCGTAGCATTTCAGACAAATGGTTGTCCAATCTCTTCTTAAAAACTTCCAGTGTTTGAGCATCCACAGCTTTTGAAGGGAAGTTGTTCCACTGATTAATTGTTCTGTCAAGAAATTTCTCCTTAGTCCTAGGTTGGTTCTCTTCTTGATTAGTTTCCACCCATTGTTTCTTGTCCTGCCCTCAGGTACTTTGATTTGATTCCCTCTTCTTTGTGGCAGCTCCTGAGATATTGGAACACTGCTATCATGTCCCCCGTAGTCCTTTTTTTCACCAAACTAGCCATGCCGAATTCCTGCAACTATTCTTTATGTTTTAGTCTCCAGTCCCCTAATCATCTTTGTTGCTCTTCTCTGCACTGTTTCTAGAGTCTCAACATCTTTTTTTACATCGTGGCGGCCAAAACCTGATGCAGTATTCTAAGTATGGTCTTATCAAGGCATTATAAAGTAGTATTAACACTTTATGTGATCTTGATTCTATCCCTCTGTTTATGAAGCCTAGAACTGTGTTGGCTTTTTTGGAAGTTGCAGCACACTGCTGGCTCATATTTAAGTGATTGTCCACTAGGATTCGACGATCCCTCTCAGTTACCACTACAGAGCCAGGTACCACCTATATTATAGCTGTGCATTTGGTTTTTCTTGTCTAAATGTAGAACCTTACTTTTTTCACCACTGAATATCATTTTGTTAGATAGTGCCCTATGTTCAAATTACATCAAAATCAGGACACAAGGATTATCTTGCAGTTGGCACTTGAAACAAGAGGGATTGATCCGTAGCAAAGCCATATATGACCATATAATGGCAGCCATTTATCAATGGCTGTGTATAGATCTTTGTGCAGATTTTGCATTGATTTTATATTGCAGACTTCCAATGGTCAGTTGCTAGAGACACTTTGCTCAACTGTGATCAGCCACTTATGGCCCTTCCTGGACAGGAGGACCACTCAAGCTTTCATCACTCCTCATCTGAACTATTGTTAATGTGCTCTATATGGGGCTTCTATTCAGAAACTTCAGTTGTCTAGATAGAATACAACAACCTGGTTGTTAGCTGATTATTGTCAAAACTACATGACAATACTGACAGTTAGAATCTTAACTGTTTAATCTTGACAGTTAGAACAATTAATCAGGTTTATAGGATTTGCTTTTCAGTAATAATCCGTATTTTGTGGAATCTGCTTCCTCTAGAAATCAGAACTTGTTTTGGTTTTCTGAAAGCATTAGATATTTTACCAGTCAGCTTTCATCAAGCAAAGTCAATGAGAGTAGCTGGATTCGCTTAACAACTGCATGATTCACTTAACAATCACAGTGATTTGCTTAACCACCATGGCAAAATAATGTTATAATATTGGGCACGACACTTAACAACTGCCTTGCTTAGGAACAGAAATTCTGATTTCACTTTTGATAATAAATCAAGGATTATCTATATGTGTTACAGACCAACCCAAATAATATAAATAGAATGAAATAGCAAAATCTCCAAAATTCCCTATACCAAAATGATTGAATAGGTAAATTACCTAATTCAATTGGCATTTTAAAATGTTAGTAACAAAGGGGTTTCAGAACTAATATGTTAAAGCTCAGATTCTTATCCAGAAATTAAAGACTTACATTCCTGCTAAAAGAATCAGCAAAACTTCAAAACAGAAATTTGCTTGAGGATGTAGGCTGCTTGCATTTGGATTTTATCTGCTTCCCTACCAGTTTGCACCTGCTTCAACCTGAAATGGTTGGACTGATTAGGAATTTGAAATTTAGCCCACTATTTTAGAAGGCACCAGATTGGGAAGGTTATTCTAAAGTTAAATTGCTAATTAACATGATCTGATTAAGTGAATTAAGGTTCACACCTACAAAGACCAATAGCACCCCCTTCTGGCCAAAGTAGGGCTCCATAAGCTGGAATCATTTTTACTATTGTACAGTCTCACTTTAACAAATTAAGAAACATTCCCCATTCCAGATTTTCCATGTTGTCACCACGGCTGCATAGAAATACAAAATTCTGCCAAAGCAACAATGATTAGTGATTACTGTTGAAGCCTGTTCTCTATTAGCATGGATCGATCTACTATTGAATAGCTGTTAGAATTTATAAAATTACCCCCCACCAACTATAGCTACAAATAGCTCACTTAACCAACATGGTATCTATAGTAAAGGAGTTTTGAAAGAATGCTTCTTACACATATCAGTAGACAGAAAAAGAAAAAGAAAAAGAAAACCATAAGAAATAATAGTATTTGCAATTCACGTTATGCCACAATTTGTTAGCTGGCTGCGTTCACGCTTTGCCCTTAGAGTGTACATCATCCTAGAGTTAAGATATGTTCTAGTTATTACAGAGGAATCACCATAATTTTCTTAGCAAGTGGCTTAGTTATTTCTGGAATTTTGTTTTAGCTTCAAGGTCAGAAATGAAATAACTTCATGTTTCAGAGTACTCAAAAGCACCTTTTGCAGATTTGAACATTCCCAGTTTAACTTAAGGCAAGGTTTGTCAACCTTGGCAACTTTAAGACTGCCGGGCTGATTGGGGAACTCTGGAAATTAAAGTCCATGCATCTTTAAATTGCCAAGGTTGGGAAACTGGCTTACAGCCTTGGTATGCATTCTCTAGTCTAGTGCAACCCCATTGAAGTATTCACCAGACTTAGATGATCTTAAATTTGATGGATTCCTTCTTCCAACTCCGCGTTTCATCTCTTTTCATAGATATTCTATTGGATTAAGATCAGGACTCAACAGGCCACTTCAGAAGAATCCAATGTTTGCTTTTCAACCATTATTGGGGTTCTTAGATGTGTATTTTGGGTCATTTTACCTACTGGAAGGCCCAGGATCCGTGACTGAGACAGAACTTTCTAACATTATTATCTCCCCCTTGGTTCTGGTGGGGGGGGAGAAATTGTCCCCCTCAGAACGGGCTCACAATTTGGGTGTCCTCCTAGACTCACAGTTAAGATTAGAGCAACATCTGTCAGCTGTGGCTAGGGGGACCTTTGCACAGGTTCACCTGGTGCACCAATTGTGACCCTACTTGGATCAGGAGGCTCTCCTCACAGTCACTCATGCCCTTGTCACCTCACGGTTAGATTATTGCAACACGTTCTACATGGGGCTACCCTTGAAGTGTTTGGAGACTACAGTTGGTCCAGAACGCACCCGCGCGAGCTGTCGTGGGTGCACCTAGGTACACCCACATTACACCAATTCTCCTTGAGCTGCACAGGCTCCCTATTGGTCTCCGGTCACAATTCAAGGTGTTGGTTATTACCTTTAAAGCCCTACATGGCTGAGGACCAGGGTATCTTTGAGACCGCCTTCTACCGCATAGCTCCCAGCGACCGGTAAGATCCCACAGAGTTGATCTCCTCCGGGTCCTGTCAGCTAAACAGTGCCGGCTGGCGGGCCTGCAGGGGAGGGCCTTCTCTGTGGCTGCTCCAGCTCTCTGGAACCAGTTACCTCCTGAGATCCGGACCATCCCCACTCTATTGGCCTTCCGAAAAGCAGTGGCTTTTCTGGAAGGCCTTGGGGCCCTTGATCTTGCTGTTGCAATCTGGCGAGATCCGGCCATGAATGGTGTGAATGGGTTTTAATTATTTTTAATGTTTTAATTTTTAATGTTTTTATATATGGTTTTTAAATGCATTGTAAGCCGCCTTGAGTTTTCGGAGAAAGGCGGCATACAAGTTGAACAAATGAATAAATAAATAAATAAATTATATTGTTTGGCTCCAGAATATCTTGATAATCTTGATTTCATAGTGTCCAGGCGATTCAAAACATTTGATACTGGAGACAGCAAAGCAATCCCATAACATTTATTATGGACCCTCCATGTTTTAAAACAGAGCTCATTTTCTTTTCTTTAAAAGTATCACTTTTTTTTGTGAGCCTGGATCTGTTGTGCCTTACCAAAAAGCTCTAATTGTGTTTCATCTCTCCAAAGAACATTCTCATAGAATTGTGGCTTCTCAAAGTGGCATTTTAGCAAACCCCCGTCTGCCTTTTTTGTGTGCCTATCTTTCAAAAATGGAGTCTTCTATCATGGATACCACTTTCAGATAGCAATGGATGGTGCAACTTGATATTGTTGTAACTGATTGTGGAGGTCATCCAGGATCTTTGAAATTTCCCATAGTTCTTTCTCCACCATTCAAACAATCCTTCTGTTCAACCTGGAGTCGATTTTCCTCTTGCAGCCATATTTAGGGAGGTTGGCTACAATCCCAGAGATTTTAAACATCTTGATGTTAATAATCATGGTCACAGGAGCATATACCCCTTTGGAGATGAGTTTGCAGCCTTTGTCGTTACCATAAAATGGCTTATCCAAGAAACTTCTCTTGACATTGCTAATGCAGTTTAGACAGGTACTGTAGCTATTAAGTGGTATTTAAACCATGAAAGGCTCTACTCAGAAACAATCATGGGGAAGCATTTTCCACTCATTAAACCTGAGCATTTAGGCAAGACATCACAAACTTTCTTTGTTCAATACAGGCAGTCCTCAATTTACAATAGTTTGTTTAGTGACCATTCAAAGTTACAATGGCACTGAAAAAAGTGATTTATGACTATTTTTCAGTTACAACCTCATGTGATCAAAATTCAGGTGCTTGGCAATTGGTTCTTATTTATGTCCCTTGCTGTGCCCCAAGGTCATATGATCACCTTTTACAACCTTCTGACAAACCAAGTCAATGGGGAAGTCAGATTCACTTAACTACCATATTACTAACTTAACAACTATAGAGATACACTTGACAACTGAGGCAAGAAAGGTGGTAAAATGGGGCAAAATTCACTTAACAACTGTCTCACTTAATATAAATTTTAGGCTCGATTGTGGTCATAAGACAATTTCCTTTTTTAATTAAAAGTTGGTTTATTAATTTTACAACATGGTATTTTAATTAGCTTTTGGAAATCTGAATGCTTTCTTTAAAATTCATGGAAGGGAAAGTAGAACTATTTTAAAAGCAACAAAAAGAATCTAGCAGAAGCAGCCTTTAGATTACTGGGAAGAAAGATTTGTCTAGACAGCTCACAAATTCTAACAGCATCTTTGGAGTTGCCATCTTCAACCTGGCATTTTCCGGAATTGCAAATTTGAAAGTACTAGACAACAAAAAGTAGGGTTGGTAGGAATCCTGAAAGCTTCAAGTAAACACATCAGGAAAGCACAAAGCTAGAGACAACTATGTTACTGTACTATTTTCATGGTCAGCTTTTTAAAGGTTCATTTACTCATCCATAATTTTTTACTGTTCCGTTTATGGCAACCCCTTGCTTCCAAGCAGATACCATGTGTTACTTCAAGAGAATTATCAATAGCAACTTCTGAATTCTGTTCCCCCTTACAAACACACACACACACACAAACACTCTCTTACCCATTCATTAAATTTGTCACACACCAACACTACTTGAGCCCAAGGTGGCCCATCTTACACACAGTCCCAAAAGCGATGACTGAGTTCACACAATGCACTAAGCTACGAGATGTTGATGAAGATTCTCAGTCATGCACTAGGATTGTCTGGAAATTAAGTCATGGCAACTGAACTTTTTTGTTTTTTTGTTTTTTGAGATGTTTTGCTGCCCATCCAAGCAGCTTCTTCAGTCTGAGCAAGTTAGTTAGGGGAATCTGAGTAGGCAGAGAGTCATTGGAATGTACCAAATCCTAAAATTCTTAGGGCTACTCCTGCGCCAACCTCAGATTTCTTCACCAAGATGTGTGGCAATATGCCGATGGTGATTCTGTGTCATTCAGGTAGAATTGCCATGCACTTTAAGGAAGAAGCCATTAGGATAGAGTTCTTTTTTTTTTTTATTTTATTATATTACATTACAGTACAATACAAATAAAATCGGTTAGACAGTGGTATTTTCTATACAGATTAGATTCATTCTTTTGTTATAGTGCCTCCTAATTTACCTATTTGTTACACTATCTCTTATCTCTCCCTTATTCAATTATCCATCCATCTATACCAAAGTTCCCATACCTATAGTATTCCAAGTCCTCTTTCTCATTTAGCTCTAACGTTAGTTTTCTCATCTCAGCACACTCTAAAACTTTCTGGATTGTGTGTTCCTCCAGTGGTGTCTCCTTTCCTTTCCAGTGTTGTGCGTAAACTATTCTTGCTGCTGTGATGATGTGTACAATTAAATACCTCTTTTTTTCCTCTATTTCCTCTTTAGTACTCTTAGGAGAAAAGTTTCAGGTGCCAGATCAATTTTTTCTTTAATTACTTCTTGTAACCAATTCTGGATTTTTTTCCAATACCTCATCGCTTCGGGACATGACCACCACATATGAAAGAAGGTACCCTGGTGGTATCCACATTTCCAGCATTTGGGACTTAAGTTTGGGTAAATTTTAGCTAGAATTGCAGGGGCTAGGTGCCATCTATATAGCATTTTGTATTGATTTTCCTTAAATGATGCTGCTTTTGTTAATTTGTAGTTAGTTTCTATTCCAGATTGTCTCCCACTCATCCAAATTTATGTTGTGTTCAATATTTTTTGCCCACGCTATCATTGGTTCTTTTACCACCTCTTCTGCCCTGCCAAATTCTAATAGATAGTTGTATAATCTGGCTAATATTTTTTTTCTGGGCCTATCAATAATTAATCAAATCTATTTGTTTCCACCTCTACTCCAAATTCTTCCTTGTCTTTTTGGTGCCTGGATTTAATCTGCATATATGGCCACCAATTGATAATGGATGCCCTGTTCTCCTAGTGTTTGATTGGTTTTGAGATTTCCTCAGCTATCTAAGAGCTCTTTGTACTTAAACATTTTGTTGGTTTCTAGTGTGTTAGGGTATATCATAGCATTGTCAAAAGCCAGTTCGGAACCTTCATATATTGTTTATATCTAATTTTCTCCCATGTTTGTATTAGGGTATCTCTTATCTTATGTGGAAGTATGTTTTTTTTTCTTATGCCATAGATAGGCATGCCATCCTTTTTGTAGGCCATGCCCTTCCAGAGTTAAGATTCTTTTATTTTTTTAAGGTGATCAATTCCCTTATGCAGACTAAGTTAGCTGCTTTGTAATAGATTTCCCATGCTGGGAGTCCAAAGCCTCCCCTGCTTCTATTATCTTGTAGTGATCAAAGTGCAATTCTTGGTTTTTTTCCACCCCAAACAAATTTCCTGGTAGTTTTGTTAAGTTCTATAAAAAATCTTTTATCTAAGGTGACTGGTGTGGTTTGAAATAGGTATAATAACTTGGGCAGGATGTTCATCTTTATCGTTGCTAGCCATTAGGATAGAATTCTACATGGATGACTGAGAATCTTCATTGACATATTGTCACATACTTTGGAGAAGAAATCTGAGTTTGGCGCAGGAGTAGCCCTAAGCATTTTAGGAGTTGGTACATTCCAACGACTCTCTGCCTACTCAGATTCCCCTCAGCTCATACAGAAGAAGCTGCTTGGATGGGCAGTGAAACATCTCAAACCAAACAAAGGAAAATACATCCAGTTTGCCATAGCTCAATTTCCAGACTAAGCCACAATGCTATTTATTATTTTAATTTGACACTTTGTGTGAATTCAGCCACTTCCTACTCCCCCATTTTTGTTTTTTAAAGGAGGGACATATTTCAGGAGTATTTTCCATCCTTTCCTGAAAAGGTAGTATCTTTTCAAATGTACCCTATTCCTTCATTCAGTCCCTGCAGGTTGAGAAAAGTCAATGCAAAACATTTTAAAACTGTTACTGAGAAAAATCAGAGAAATCTCCATTAAGCAATCAGCAATCAAAATGGGACTAAGAGGAGGCTTATATGTGAAGCCTGATGATTATCCAGCATTATATAGGTAAGCCTTGCTTAGTGATCATTTGCAGCGACTGTGCAAATATACTGTACAAGGGTGCTGGAAAAATAATTGTATAGCTCATGTACAACTGTTTATGACCTATGCAGTGTCCCTCAGCCAAATGATCACCATTAGAGTTAAAAAGAATTATTTTGTTCTTACGGATTTTCCCCTCTTGCAGAACCAAGAAATTGGAGAAAGGTTTCAAGAGAGTAAGCTGTTTGCTCTTCTACAGATCGAAAGCAGTGTGATCATAATCTCTCTTTTGTCTGACCTTCTACCACCTCCACAGGGGAGATTGGAGAGGAAAAGATTTCAAAAAGGAAATATCAGTTTGTTCTTCTACATAATGAGAGCCCAGCAGCAGGAAAGGGTCTGGCAAAGGAGAGATTGCCTACAGAAATCACTTGCTTTTTTTTCATTCCACCCTCCATTAAAGCAGAGACTGGAGAGAAACAGATTTCAAGAGCGCACTGTAAACTTTTTGCACAAAACATCTGCAGCATTCAAACCCTGGACTGTGATGCAATCACATTACTTTCAAGACAATAAGATAGCACTCCAGCATTTGGGGAGTGCTTAGGAGGCAAACCAAACCAAACCAAACCAAACCCAAACCAAAGATGTGAAACTGACTTGTCTTGACCCTTTCTGGCTGAAAAGCAATTGTAGTGATGTGAGTTTGTGGTCACCCCACTTAGGGATCACTTTGCTTAATGGCAGAGTTGCTGTCCCAATTAGGTCTTTAAGCGACTACTGTAAATGTAAAGCAACATCTTCACTTTATTCCATATTTTTCAATCAAGGCAGGAAAATTAGTTCAAAAGGACAACTGACAAATATTCATTTTACCCCAAAATAAACAAGCTGCTCCCCCCCGCCCGCATTTCAGTTTTTATTAATTTTACTTACTATATTTTTTCTTTAAAAAGTTCACTTTAAAAAGGTAAAATGATGTTTCCTTTATTTTTTTTATACAAACTCCCCCCATAAACAAAACACAGAACTGTATCCCAGAATAATTAAAAAAGGGAGAGAAAAAAATTTAAAAGGCAGGGGGGCCTGAGCAGTCCAACTAGTCCACAGTAGAAAAATAAATCTTAAAAGAGGAAGAGAAGGAGGGGAGCAGTGGGAATAAGAGAAGGAGGACAGTCTTCCCAAAGATATATTTCATTGATGCAATTCCCTGGGGTGTAGACTGTTTAATAAGTGACCAGTTCCCATGATTTGGGGGTGGGGGGAAAAGGAAGCAGGAAAAAAGAATATAAATATATATTCGAATTGGGGGAAAAAGCAGCCAACTTTCCCCCACAAGAAGAAACTTCAAGGGGAAAGGATTACATTCAGAAACTCCATACATTCACCAAGAAAGGCAGGGGTACAAATGATGGAAGTCAACATTTATCCTGGAGCTACAACCACTCCCATTTCCTCCAGGTAGTGTTTCTTGTGGACTATCCAACTGCAGAGGCTTGAAGAAAGGGAGGGGGTATGAGGAAGAGGAAAGAGGGAAAGGACAGACCAATTTCTCAACAACCCAAACAGGACCAAAGTAGTGCAGACTAAGGGGTTGAAAGCTGATAGCAGAACCCCAAGAGGGTTATGTACCTAGATTGGGTGGGGAGAGGGGGTAAGCAAAAGTGAGGCTCGCTCCATACCCAGGGAAAGAGGGCAGGAAGAACTGAGGGGATGACATCCATCCCACCTCAAAGATTTCTCAAGGAAAGACTAGAAGTCTGTTGGGTGTTCAAGCCCATCTGGTACCTATGGTCAGCATCAGATCTTCCATCTAGTAATGATTAGAGTAAAAGGGCTTGTTCCCCTTTTTTTTTTTTTTTTCGCATCACCACTGGGTTCAAACAAATGAGTACTGGTTGTTCACAGCCCTGGCTCGCCCTTCTGACTCCTCTGGCAGAGGAAGGGATCCCCCGACTCTCACAGATGCTCCCTCATCCACCTCCGGCTCCATCTGGGCTTCCTCTTCAGTCTGCCCTTTAGATTCCGGCAATCCATGGTCCAGAGGAGCATGAGGTGGCCGGGCTGGAGGGAGAGGAGGTGGCAGTGGCAGGTTACGAGAGATGCTCGGCTCTGTGGAGGGAGAAAAGAGACAGATGGACAGACAGAGAGATAGATGGTTTGGGGTTAAGGCAGGAAGAGAGAATAAACACTGAGAGCCAGTATTATTTCAGCAAGATACTCTTCATGAACAGATTTAGCATCAACTATGGTCCATGCCAATTCTTGTCAAATGCAATCATTCAGGAATTAATAAAGGAGAATGTTTGTAGCTCAGGGTTGATATGAGTGGTCCTTGGTGCTCTCTGAGCTTGCTTGTTTTCTTGCAAACATTTTATTACCCAAACTAGGTAACTAGCACTGTTGATGTTACCTACTTTCGATAATGAAATATCTGCAAGAAAACAAGCAAAGTCAGAGTGCATCAAGGACTCCTTATTCAGGATTTGTCTGGAAATGGTTTTATTGTATTGATTTGGTTTCTAAAACTTGTTTTTTGCAATAGCCCCTGAATGAAATCAAGTTAGTATTGTTGAAAGAATATATAAAGACAGGGGCTGATTATTATACCTTGTGGCTGTGTTCCACATTTTAAAAAAGCTATACCAAAATAGGTATTTTCTATAATCCATTATAATATGCAAAATTGGTGTAAAGTATTATGCTTCTGTATAAAGTCAGTTTAAATCATTTGTAGGCAATCCTTTGGTTAGGCAGGTTCCTATTCCAGGAACCTTGTGGAAACTGATTATACTGAATTGCACACTATGCAAATGCACAAAAGCCCGGCAGTTTTACACATGTGCAAAAATGGGCACATTTATGTTTTGAACTCTATCCTTAGAATTAGGTTTACTTAAACCAGAACTTATGTGGGCCAGAAATTGTTTGAACTAGATTATTATTAGGGCTACTACCTACTCAAAACAATCTTACCTATTTAATTTTAGGTGTTTTTACTGACAGTCTACAGTTAGTGCATTTTAAGGATATAAAGCTCTTGGAACTATCATTCAACAAGGGGGAATCCTAGGCTATTGTAATTATTTTAGGTTTTTTTCTTATTTGATAGATACCATTCAGAGACTGCAATTCCAAATATTAATAGAAAAAGGTTGATAATTATGGAGAGATGGAAGGCATGATAAATGCAGTATTGAAATTCCTATCCATTACTCTATACTAACGTGTGTCAACCTCAGCAACTTTAAGAGGTGTGGACTTCAACTCCAGAATTCCATAACTATCTGGCTAAGGAATTCTGGGAGTTGCAATCCATATTTCTTAAAGTTGATAAAGTTGAGAAACAATGCTCTGTACACTTCTCACAGAATATTGGCAACATACTGTGAGATGTGAGCAATAGGACATGGTTTTTCAATTAAGAGAGAATTTCAAATACTTCTAAAATTTGAAGGGATTTTTTATGTATTTTATACTGGCAAGATTAGATCATTCATTCACCAAACTACTTTAAGGAAAGGCTACATATACCAGGTGAAACCATAATGATTTGTTTTGTCCTAGTATGCTGAATATTCTGTTTAAAGCTAGAAAAACTGATAATTTTTAAGAGCATAAATGTTTAGACTCCATTACAAATGTCATGTGCTATTTTAGAAATATGTTGTATTTTTCTTTTTTCTACTCTACGAAACAATACCTATGCAATATACAGTACCTACCTTATTTCTATAACATATTTGGGAGCTATAAGACTTTTCAATTATGGACACCTTCCTTTGCTTCATAGCGGGGACAAAAGTTAAGGCAATCATGCTGGCCATTTTTTTACTCTCGGTTGCCCTAATAATTTTTTAAATAAAGAGTAATCCTTCTTGCTTAAAAACTTGTGCTGACCAACTGGCCCCCATCTTCACCCAAATCTTTAATAAATCACTAAAGATGTGCTATGTTTCTTCTTGCTTCAAACGTTCTACTATCATTCCAGTGCTGAAGAAACCCTCGATCAAGAACTGAATGACTTCAGACCAATTGCTCTAACATCTGTAGTTATGAAAACCTTTGAAAGGTGCTGGCCCATCTGAAAACCATCACGGATCCACTGTTAAACCCCTTGCAATTTGCCTACCGAGCAAATAGATAGAAGATGATACTGTTAATATGTCTCTGCACTACATCCTATAACATCTTGAATCTCCAAAGACCTATGCAAGGGTCCTCTTTGTAGACTTCAGCTCAGCATTCAATACTAACATTCCAGATATTCTTCGAAGTAAACTAAACCAGCTAGCTGAACCTGACCAACTTGTAAATGGATCATAAGCTTCCTAATAGACAGGAAGCAGCAGATGAAGCTAGGCAAAATCACATCAGATACCTGTACAATTAGCACAGGGGGCCCCTCAGGGCTGTGCACTCTCTCCACTTCTCTTCTCTCTATATACCAATGACTGCATCTCAAAAGATCCCTCTGTTAAAGTACAGAAGTTTGCAGATGATACAACAGTGATTGGTTTCATTCGAGACAATGACAAACCTGCATACAGATGGGAGATTGAACAACTAATCTTGTGGTGCAACCAGAACAATCTTGAACTGAACACACTCAAAACCATAGAAATGATGGTAGATTTTAGGAGAAACCCTCTTAAACTACCGCCTCTTACAATACTAGACAACACAGTATCAACAGTAGAGACCTTCAAGTTTCTAGGTTCTATCATATCTCAAGACTTAAAATGGACACCTAACATCAAAAATGTCATCAAAAAAGCACAACAAAAAATGTTCTTTCTGTGCCAACTCAGAAAACTCAAACTTCCCAAGGAGCTGCTGATTCATTTTTACAGAAGAACTATTGAGTCTGTCATCTGCACCTCTATAACTGTCTGATTTGGCTCTGCAACCAAACAAGACAGACACAGACTTCAATGGATAATTAGAACTGCAGAAAAAACAATGGCTACCAACCTGCCTTCCATTGAGGACCTGTATACTGCACAAGTCAAAAAGAGGGCTGTGAAAATATCTACAGACCCCTCACATCCTGGACATAAATTGTTTCAACTTCTATCCTCAAAACAATGCTATAGGACACTGCACACCGGAAAAACTAGATACAAGGACAGTTTTTTCCTGAATGCCATCTCTGCTAAACAACTAATTCCCACAACACTATCAAACTATTTACTAAGACTGTATTACTATTATTCTTCTCATCCTTCCTATTACCTATCTCCTCCCACTTATAACTATAACCTTGTTGCTTGTATCTCTATGATTTATATTGTTTGTTTCCTAACATGATTTGATTGCTTATTTAGTAACCTATGACTAAGTGTTGTATCTTATGATTCTTGATGAATGTATTTTTTTCTTTTTATGTACACTGAGAGCATATGCACCAAAGACAAATTCCTTGTGTGTCCAATCACACTTGACAATAAAAAATTCTATGCTATGCTACGCTACGCTACTCTATTCTTATTCCTATTCCTATTCCTATTCCTATTCCTATTCCTATTCCTATTCCTATTCTTATTCCTATTCCTATTCCATTAAATTTTTCTCCAACCTAGAATTCATTTGATGTCTTGGATTATAACTCTCATTAACACCAAGCAAATGGCAAAGACAGTCTAACCCAAACCATCTTGAAGGATCTGGTTGGTAGAAAACCGGTTTAATAAATAGTATTCTTCATGTTACATTATAATCTTACCAGAAAGGGGGGGGGGGGTGTCAGAGAGGGAAATATCACCAGTTTCAAAATTGTTTCAGACACCTGAATAAGTAAATTTCTAGAAGAGGGGAGTAAAAGAGGCAGCAGTACTATTATTTGGAGTTTGGATAGATAATCTTTAACTTCGGACTGTCAATCACCAAGTGAGTATTTTCTGCAGAGTTCTGCTATATCTAATGCAATTGAATTATAGAAGGAGTTGCCCAAAGGATAATTGAAACATTAGCTCTAAGATCTCTCTCTGCAGAACACTAGCAGCTACCTTATGCCAAACCAGACTATGGTTCCATTCAGTTAGAGAAACAATTAGTGACTCTTCAGGGTCCTGTACAGAAGCCTTTCTTAGTCCTATCTGGAAATGCCAGAAGAAGCCCCTGAAATCTCTTCCTTGCCTCCTGCTGTCAGACACAGTGGATGGCGTAGACACTGCATTCACATGACCCATGGATAGCGATGGCTATGGCGTGGGGGCCGTGACACACGCACACACACGGTCATATCCCTGCCTTCCTCCTGTGGTACCTATTGCACACTTACACGCAGTCACCCGCAGAGGCAGCAGCAAGGATGGAGATGAGGTTGGGGGGCGAGTCGGGGTCCCCACTGAACCCAGACACTGGCGCTCGGCTCCCAGCCCGGTCCCGGCCTGTGACAGAGATTCCCACATCAGAAATAGGGATTGGGGATGAGGAAAAGAGGGAGCAGTGAACATTGGGGTGAACAGGTTTATCCTCCCTCCTGCTATATGCATGCCTGGGCTGGAGAAGGGCTGGAAAAGACTGATGGACAAGGAGTGGGGCAACAAAGGAGGGGCAGACTGGAACAACAATGGAAAAAGATGGAGGGAGATGGAGCATGATATGGACTAGCAATAATGTCTATATTCTTTCCACCCCGCAGCCCCACTTCATCCAACACTCACCATGCAGCCTTTGTGAAGCAACCACATAGCTGACAAGTGTCACATCACTGGAGCCCCCTGATTCGAGGGGGATGGGGTGGACCCGGAAGTGCTCCAGCATGTCAAATATAGTCTGGAACCAGAGATGCTGAACACGGCACTGCCCTTCTTCATTCAGGGAGAGGCGCAGGTGCTGGGGGTAGGAAAAGAAAGCTGGGTGGGAAACTACTCCTGAACCAGAGTCCAGCCGATCCTGTCCCAAAGCCTCTAAGTCTTGAGGCGAGATGGGAGGCAAAGAAATCTAATAAATAAATAAAACAAGCAGCATTTGATAGATTCCCCCCTCCCCCCACGGCACTCACCTTGGCTTTCCCCTGAAAGTTGAAGGTCAGGACGTATTCGCCTCGCCGTGTCTCACTTTGACGCACTAAGAAGACACCATGGCTGTTTGCTCCTCCTGCCAACACCAGCTGGGCGGCCTTGAGACGGGACAGGGTGCCATGGAACCATGGATATTCAGAGAGTGGGTGTTCAGTGTCACCAAGACTACCTCCGCCTGGGTCAGGTTCCCCTTGGAAGAGGAAGGAACCTGAGCAAGGAGAAAAGCAACGGAAAACAGCCA
Source organism: Arizona elegans (assembly GCA_022577455.1). Taxonomy (NCBI): domain Eukaryota; kingdom Metazoa; phylum Chordata; class Lepidosauria; order Squamata; family Colubridae; genus Arizona; species Arizona elegans. Next base: position 128,479,470 of record JAKOOJ010000004.1, read on the forward strand.
AAGCTCACTCAGAGGAATCTGGATCTTGTTTCCACAACATTCAATCCAAGAAGATGCTGAAGTTGCATGGCCCAAGAGAAACCTTGACCAGATGGCATACAATTTCAGAGGTTATCTCAGAAAAAGAAAGTTCAGGCTAAGTGATACAAACCCTGTCCACTTGGACTTGTTTATAGGATTGCCAACTACTGGTTTTCCTCCACCATTATGCCATCCGCAATAGGAGCTCCAGCAAGAGGGAGGAGATTCCTCGGGTCCTCCTCAAATCTAGACCAAGCACCAACTCATCCACCTTCAAAGCGTTACCTGTGGTTTCAGGGGTTTCGGGAAAAGTTGTATGGAGGAAGCCAGTAGAAAATTGCCCTTCGTTGACTGGCACCCGAGGCAGCAGCTGAGGAGGAGGCAGCTCCATTGAATCGAAGTGTGAGGCAGCAATAGAGACTGAGCTGGGAGACATGGAGGCTGAGGGGCGTTCCATCAGTCCACCATAGGCACCTGGAAAGAAGACGTTACAAGCTGGGCTCAGCTGAAAAATCAAAATAATAGGAAGCTCGCTTCCCATTATTCAGGATACTACTTATAAGCAGTATGTGCTCAGAGCTCAAAGCATCGTTAGAGACCCCAACACTCACTTGACAGTCTCTTTCTGTTGCTCCCCTCTGGGAGGAGGTTTCGAAGTATTTACAGCAGGGCTACTAGATTCTGTAACAGCTTTGTTCCTTATGCCATCCGTCTTGTAAACTCACAGGATTCTTTTTTTCACCATGTAAATGTACACATTCGAGCTAGACTGGGATGTTTCTCTGTGTCATATATGCATGTGTAAGTGGGTATACGCATAATGGTTATCTTTTGAGAGCTGAATGCAACAAAATTTCATTTTAATGAATGCTGATTAGTGTACATTTAAAGACAATAAAGTTTCTATTCTATTCCATTCTATTCATATTACAGTGAGTTGAAACCAGGATGGATAAAAATCGAGGATTTAAAAGAAAAAATCAGATTTTTTTGGTTTAAATCAGATTTTTTTTATTTAAATTGGATTTTTTATTATTTTTATCAAATTTATTTTAATAAAATGCTTTTGGAGTAAAAATCTATCTAAAGATAGTTTTCTATTTAAGATATCTCAATAATTTAGTTTATTCAGCATGAAATGGAGCTTAGTTATGTAGCATGAGGTTGTATATTCTGCAATATTTACATTTTTGGTAAATTCATTCAATGAATCCAAGCTCTGCAAGCTAACATTCACTGCATTGATCCATTCACAAAATTGAATGACAGTTGCTCTTTAAAAATTATGATTTAAATCAAGTTGATTTAAATCAAGCCTTTTTACTAGTGATTTAAATCATGATTTAAATTGTGATTTAAAATGACTTGATTTAAATCAAATCCACCCCGATTGAAACAGACAGGAAATACTGAATATTGGCAATGGAGACCAAACATTTCAGGCCAATATATTTCAGCCAGTTTAGGAATGATTGAAGAATACATACTCAAAAAGATCCTCTAAAACAGGGGCCCCCTATGCCAGGTCCACAACCCAGACCACAGATCATGGTCCGTTGGGAATCAGGCCACAAAGTGGCTTGCAAGTGTGTGAAGCAGGGGTGGGTTCTACTTACCTTTACTACCGGTTCGCAACGGGGTCACATGCGCAGAAGCATTTCAGGGTCAGTGGGCGGGGCCTCCCACCAGTTTTACTACCGGTTCTATAGTACCAGTGCGAACCAGGGACAACCCACCATTGGTGTGAAGCTCTAATTGCACAAGCAGTGGGCATCCGTGCGAAACCATCCCTTCTTCCCCCCCGCCCCTCCCCCCCGTCACCATCAGTCTGCGGAGCCAGAAAGATTGGGGACCGCTGCTCTAGAAGCTATTTCTGTTTATATTAATTTTTTTTTCTTATTTCCCTGTGTATCTTCTCTGTAGGTGTTTTGGGCCCCTTCTAAAACAAGTTTTAAATTTTTTAAATTTTAAATTTTTTAATTCGTGATTTTATAAATTGGGTGTTTTAATCTGTGTTTCGGCCAAAATATTTAATAATTTTAAGGGATTTTTAATATTTGTATTATCTGTATTTTATCTTGGCTGTTCACCGCCCTGAGTCCTTCAGGAGTAGGGCGGTATAGAAATTTGATTAAATAAATAAATAAATAAATAAAGTCTAGATCCTTCCTTAGACTTTCTTAATGCCTATCATTTTTTTCCTTTATGCTTTTCAGTCAGAGATAAAATCTTCCTTCTCAATCCATGCTACTGCCTTATATTTCTTCTCTCTCTCTTATACAGGTAGTCCCTAACTTACAACCATTCATTTAGTGACTATTCAAAGTTTCAACGGCAGCAAAAAAAGTGTCCTACAACTAGTTCTTACACTTACAACCACTGCAGCATTCCCACTGTGATGGGATCAGACTTTGGGTGCTTGGTAACCAGCCTGTATTGACCCTGCTTGCAGCCTCCCAGGGTCATGTGATCACCATTTGCAACCTTCCTAGCCAGCTTCTAGCAAGTAAAGTCAATGGAAAAAGCAAGATTCACTTAATGACTGTGTGATTCACTTAACAATTGCAGTGATTATTTATCAACTGTAGTAAAAAGGGTGGTAAAATTGGGCATGAATCACTTAACAACCACCTTCTTAGTAACACAAATTCTGGTCTCAGCTGTAGTAGTAAGACAAGGATTACATACAATCCTCAATTTACAACCACAATTGAGCCCAACATTTATATTGCTAAGTGAGAAATTTGTTAAGTGAATTTTGCCCCATTTTACCACCTTTCTTGCCCCATTTGTTAAGTGAATCACTGCAGTTGCTAAATTAGTAACACGGTTGGTTAAGTGATTCCAGCAAATCCTGTTCCATCTTCTAAAAAACAGGTCATTTTCTCTTCCAAGGTTTATAACTGCACTTTGTACCTATACCCCAAAGGAGGTGTCTTTGCCATCTTCTCAAGAGAGCACATGCTTTGTGCTTATTTCCTTTGTTCTTAATCTACAGAAAACAGAAGCACCTAATTGATCTTGGCAGATTCTGAAAAAAGTTAAGAAAGGCCAGAGCCGATTATTACTTGGGTGGAAGACCATCAGGAAACTCTACAGTTGTAGGCTTGATTGGAAGTTGAACATACACTGCAGAAGACAACTATGGAAAAGCACTTCTATATTGTTGCCAATAAGCTTTGATTTCAGATATAGTTTTTTTAATCTTTACCTATTTTTCTTGGGAAATTAGTAGTGTTTATCAAATTTTTATTTTCATAAATATCAAATCCTGGATTTAATACTAATTTACATTTTTCTCTTGTGCTTATCTTGAATGGGTAGTTTGTGCCTGAAAGCTATTTTTGGCGTAATGTGTAAAAAAAAACAAAACGATACTAAATAAATTTTACTGGCTATCAGTTATTGTTGGATTGCCACAGCATCCTATAAGGTATAAAGATTCAGTTGAGATTTACTGACTCAAGGTCACACGATCAGCTTCTTATCTTTCCTGGGATTTGAACTCTGGTCTCCTCGGTTCTGATTTTACAGTCACGCCCTATGATGACTCCACCTACTTTTTAAACAATCTAGAAAAATTTTCTTGGTTAAAAAAACCCCTGAAGTTAATTTTTAAAAAAATCCAATATTTAAATGGTTTAGGAGAAATCTCGGTGGGCTGGTATGTTTGCGTATGTTAACTGATCTAGACAGACGCTTCAGAAGGCTACTATAATACTTCCTCTGTAAAAGACAATTTACACATTATTCATTTTTCATGCACATTGGTTAAAAATTTGAGGATCAGCTTATCTGCAGATGGATTTATACAGAAATATAATTGGGATATACACAAATAAATCATATTACCTTGTAAGTGGAATTCAACGAGGGTGTGGGGGATGGGGGAATTGCACCTACAATTCCTGGCTTATTTTTAAGTATATATGGTAGTACTTTTATGCCTACTGGCTAAGATATTGTATGGTAGAACTTTTCAGAGAATGTTGTCCTTGAGAGAAGCTTGCTGCAGCATACAGGTAATCCTCGAGTTATGAACGTAATGGAGCCCGCCAATTACATTCATAACCCAAGGATTTATTGGAGTGAATCACATAAAACAAATGTGATCACTCCCTGCTTTCACCCACACATTCGCTAATTGAATGCGTAGTTGGTTAAGTGCACATGAGGTATCTCAGGCTGGGGAAAGCCATGGGGGCCCTAGTGATGGAACAGACCACCTGCTTCAGACCACCCAAGGCCTGCCCCAACCCACTGAGATATCTCCTCCTCGACTGGGGTCCCCATCATTGCTCCATCCCCATCCTGCCATGCGGGCCAGTTACCTTGTGAAGATCTAGTGAGCTGTCTCCTCTCCAGCCTCTCTGCCACAATTTCTTTGCCTGCTTGCAGTCTCGGCGCGAAAAGCATTTGCAAATCATTGGGGCAGCAAAATCACATTTCTTCAAGCCTCCTATTGGCTTGCAAATGCTTTTCACACCGAGACTGGAAGCTTCTGGGGGCCATGATCTCGCACTACAGTACTTTAGCCTCTGTTCTCTATGATTGGAGGCCTGTACCAGATCCGTGGCAAAAGGCTTTGCAAACAGAGGGAAGGCCTCTCCATTTGCAAAGCCTTGTGCTGCGGATCTTGTGCAGGGCTCAGTTTGCAGAGAACAGTGGCTTAAAGTACTATAGTGCTTGCCATTGGTTTACATATTTACAACTAAAAGAAAGATCTAAATTAGATACAAAGAATTATGGGTTTGTTAAAAATGAACTGGATACTCTATTGTGTGGTAGTGATAACCATATTATTGCTAAACTCTATAAAGTGTTATTGAATTTAAATCTGGAAAAAGAACAAGTAAAGCATTGTATGATTCAGTGGACAAGGAATTTTGGATATAATGTAATGCTTGAAGAGTAGGAGCACCGCAGGCGTCTGCGGCAGCTCCTTTGGGAGCGCTAACCCCTGCGATCTCGTAAAGCCGTTAGAGCAGCAAAAATCAGCTGTTCTAGTGGCTCGGAACTTTCCCCTCGGGAGAAGAGGGGAAGGCGAGCAGGCAGGTGTGGGTAGAGCTCCCCAAGACACCCAGGATTAATCCTGGGACACGGAGGGTGAGAGCTCCCCAAGCACCTGAAGAAGCTCCAGATCCGGGATGTGTCTGTTTTTAACAGAACAAGGCACCATGACACCCCTGCGAACTAAATGATTTCACATCGATTGGACTTTAAAGCAGGCAGAGCAAGACAGGAGAAATCACAACTGCAAGTACTAAACTTTAACTCTAATAAATTACCACTTCCTTCGGAGCTTGAGATGGGAGAAAGTTAAAAAAGATGGCGCTGAGATGCTTAAGGGCATGAAACCGAAAGTTAAAAGAGAAAGTGCTTGTTAACGCTCATTAACGCTCGTTAACGCTGTCAGCACCTCTTAAAAGACTTTGCTGGGGAATTTTGAGGATTGGAAATTAAAGAATACAATATTGACTTATCAATAAGCCATAATTATTAAGGACTGAGATTAAGAAGACCTGTTGATTCTGTTGAGTGGCTGGTGGGAAAGTGCAGTTTGGAGATGGCTGCGAAGCAAATAAAAACTGTTGTGACTAAAAGTGCGGGGACTTCTCCAGCTCAAACATCAAAAATGCAGTCTTTGTTAGCCCCACCAGATACACAAACACTGACACTAGAAGTTCTTCAGGGAGCTTTAAAGAAACTGTCTACTGAATTGTCTACTGATTTGGAAGAAAAATCACACTCCATTTTGAGGAAAAAATTAAAGGAGTGTCTGAGGAACTGCTTGAAATTAAAGAAACAAGTAAAACCCAAAATGATGCAATAAGAGAAGATATTGTGGAAGCATTTAAGGGACTGGTGGGTCATGTTACATTATTGGAAGAAAGGGTGGATGAAATTGATCAGTTTAATTTGAATGTGGAAGCTAAATTGGGAGAGGCTCAAAACAAGATGGAAAAGGCGGAAGCAGAACTCATAATGACACAATACAGAGCGATGGAATGGGCAGTGAGGGTCAGAGGCTTGAAAGAAAATAACCAGGAAAATCTCAGAGAGATTTTTGCAGAAGCTCAGTTTACTGGAGAGTCTAAAGCAGAGTGTGATTGGCAAATAGACAAAATTTATCATGTTAATCTCTTCCCTCTTTTTAATATGTAAATTTTAATCTGTTTTTAAATTATTGGGGTGTTTTAATCTGTCTGGGCCAAAATGATTTAATTTGATTTTATCTGGTTTTTAAATTTTTTGTATCTATGTATTTTATTGTTTGGCTATTCACCGCCCTGAGTCCTTCGGGAGTAGGGCGGTATACAAATCAAATAAACAAACAAATAAACAAACAAACAAAACGTTAATTCATAGATTGCCAGACAGAGACAACTACCAAGAGATATTGTGATTTACTTTGTTACAAGGAGAACAAGAAATGGAGTTTTACAAGTCTCTTATAAGAAGAAACTTCAAGTGGCAGGACAGGAGGTTTCTGTAATGAAGGAAATTCCCCCAAAAATGTTGAGATCTCGAAAGGACATCATTTTTAATTGATGAACTTAGAAGGCGTCAGTTGCAGTACAGATGGGAAGTTCCATCCGGATTAGTGGTGAATTATTTGGGTGAGAGACATCGTCTCAACTCAGTTTGGAAGGCAAGAGATTTTTACACTACCATACTAAAGGCTGGAAACCCACCATCTCCAGATGTCAGAAGAAGGAAAGAACCAGGAGAGGTCAGAAAGGGGGAAAAGGAAATTATGCAGGCACAAGCTCAAGGAGGTGTTTTGACTACTCAACAAGAATTATTGCAACTCTCAAAGGATGTTCAACTTTTGGATTTATTTGAAAAAATGGAAGACCCCAAGGATCAAAGACAAACTCAAACAGCAACCAAACGTAAAGAACAAGAATTAAAGAAGCAACAAAGTCAGATAATAACCCAAGAAATTGCAACTACAAATATGGAAGCTGTGGGAGGAGCTAGACCGAAGAGGAAATTCCAGGAGGATTTCCAGTCAGTGCTCCATAAGCTTTCAGGGGCCAAGGATGGCAAATAATTTTTTGACCTGGAATGTTAATGGCCTAAACTCACCACAAAAGAGAAAGAAAATATTTCATTACTTGAAACAGTTTAAAAATGATGTAATTTGTTTGCAAGAAACACATATTAGAACAAGCGATCAGAAATACCTAATAAATGCTAGATTGGGCAAACATTTTGTTGCATCAGCTCCTGAGAAGAAAAATGGTATAGTTATATACCTAAGAACAGATTTAATGGCTAAATTAATTGAAGCAGAAGATATATAATGATTGAATTATTAATAGAAGGGAAGAAAATACTTTTAGTGGGAGTATATGCACCTAATCAACAAGAGAAATTTTATAAACTTTTGCATAAAAAAATAATACAAATGGATTACAAATTATGTATAATGATGGGTGATTGGAATGGTGTATTAGACACTAAAAAAGACAAAAAGACCCTTTTGCCAAATGTTCAAACACAGGCTAAATTGCCTAAATCTTTTTTTGACATGATGGACAATATGGAGTTGAGATATATATGGCGTGAACAAAATTTTAAAGAACAGGATTTTACTTTTTTTTCTGATAGGCACCAATTTTTTTCTAGAATTGATTTTATATTAATTACAAATAATTTTCTTTCCAGGGTAAAGAAGACGAAGATATGTCCAAGAACTTTAACAGACCATAATCCGGTGTGGATGGAATTAGAGTTTGGGGAGGGGTCTAGGAGATCCTGGAGACTGAATGAAAACGTATTTCGATATGAGGCAAATGTGATAGAATGTAAAAAGTTAATGAAAGAATTTTTTGTTTTAAATATGCATAAGAGTACACCTGTGGAAATGGTATGGGATGCAAGTAAAGCATATATGAGAGAAGTTTTAATAAATTTCTTACAGACGTATTCTTACAGACGTAGACAAGGGAAAAAATGGAGGGAATTGGAAGAGGAAATAAAAAAGAAGGAGCAGGCGTTAGTGGATAAACCAGATGACAAGAATATAAAAGAAGCCATTACAATATTGCGAGGACAGTTTAATTTGCTGAGGTCAGATCAAGTTGCAACGAACTTGCAACAAGCTAAACATAATACTTTTTGTAATGCAAATAAACCAGGCAGGTGGTTAGCATATGTGTTAAGGAAAAAACAAAAATCTCGTACAATAGAAAAAATAGAGTATAAAGGTAAAGAGGTATATCAACAGAATATGATTAAAAAAGCATTTTACGAGGTTATATGCTGGTGATAATATACAAGGTAATGATATAGAGAGATATTTTCAGAAGGAAAATATTCTTGCAATTACTGATGAACAAAGGGAAAGATTGAATGTATTAATAACCACTGAGGAAATTATTTTGGCAATTAAACAATTAAAAAGTGGAAAGGCTCCTGGCACAGATGGTTTGACAGCAGTGTATTATAAAAATTTTCAATTAGAAACGATAGAATCTCTTAAGGAGTTATTTGCTAAAATACAACAGGGAGGAGAAGTGCCACCATCCTGGAGAACAGCTTTTATTTCCCTGATTCCGAAAGAAGATCAAGATCATAGTCAACCCAAAAATTACAGACCCATATCATTGCTTAATACAGATTATAAAATCTTTGCAAAAATTTTGGCAAATAGATTAATTTCAGTTATGCAACAAGTGATTCATAAAGACCAAACTGGATTTATACAAGGGAGACAAATGAAAAGTAATGTAAGACAAATTGTTAATATACTGGAGTATTTGGGGAAGAATAACCAAGTCCCTGCAATGCTTATGTTTTTGGATGCAGAGAAAGCGTTTGATCGATTGAATTGGCAGTTTTTAGTGAAAGTAGCACAAAAAATGCAGTTGGGAGAGCATTTCATACAATCTATTAAGGCAATATACCAGAAACAAACAGCACAAATAATAGTTAATGGTAGTCTCACAGAAATCTTTAAAATTGAGAAAGGAACAAGATAGGGATGTCTCTTGTCTCCACTATTGTTTATTTTAACTTTGGAAATATTGTTGAATAAAATACGGGACTCGGATAACATACAGGTTATTAAGATCAGGCAACATGACTATATATTACGAGCATTTGCAGATTATGTGGTTGTAACTTTAACCCAACCAGTAAATTCAGTTACAGGTTTGATGTAGATAATTAGGCAATATGGTCAAGTGTCAGGATTTAAAATAAATATAGGGAAAACAAAGATGATAGCTAAGAATATGAATACAAATCAAAAAGAAGAAATGGAGACTTCCGGTTTGCTTCTCGTAGCCGCCAGACGGTCCCTTGGGACCACCAGCCCCTTCGCCTGTAAAGAGCTGCCTTTACAACGGAAAGGCGGCTCGAAAAACTCCATTTCCAGGAGGAAATGTGAGATAAAGCAGGTGAGTGTAGGTAGAGCTTTCCGCGTAGCCCCCAGAGTTTTTTTTTTACTCTTGGGGGCGAGCGGATGAGGCTCCCTATACCACTCGCCGTTTGCTCCGGGCGTTGGGAGACCTCTGCTTTTTTGCAGAGCAAGGCTACGAAAACAAGCTTTTCAAGATAACTAACAGATTAAGCAAAGAGGATGAGATCTGGACCTGGACCTGTGACCCTAAATTGCAAGTATTTATACTTATTCTGCAAAGGATATTGAACAAAGTAAAAAAGAACTTTTAAAATGGTGACTGCCGAAATTTGAGCAGGGAAGCTGAAAAGGGAAAGTCCTTCCGTTTCTTATTAAGCCACAAAATAGCGGAATAAATACTCCTGGCTACAATTGAAGAAAAAGCTCCACTTTTGTGTTTTGTGTTTTCTCCTTCCTGGAGATTTGATTTGATATTGATCTCGTTTGGAAAGAAGCTTTGCTTTTTTTTCTTTTTTTAAAAAAAAGTTTGCCTGTGTGGAAATATGGCGTTTAGGCTTACAAAGCCGGACAAACAAGTGGGGGGGGGATTCCCCCATCCACAAACTATATGAACAAGTTCTTAACTTACAGTCTCAGAAAACTGATTTTAATATAATTGAATTTCTTCTGGAGGAGATTGTAAGAAGGGATGAGATTATGAATCAGAACTTTGAGAAATTTAAGCAGGAAACTAAAGAATTGGTGCAATTAAAGTTTGATATTTTGCAACGAAAGATTATAAAAATGGCTAATGGTTTCTCAGAATTTATGATCAGGTTGGATACAAATATTAAGCTATTAAAGTCTAAAATGGAGGAAATTGAGGACAATTTGGAAAACAAAATAGAAAAAATTGAAAATGATTTGATAAACATTCAAGACAATAGTTTAGAAGAAAAACCAAATTGGAAGTTGATCCAAAGATTTGTAATGTAGAAAATATACAACAACGGATTGAAAAGGAAGTTTTAATGATGCAATATAATTTTACAGAATATGCGATTAGACTGAGAGGATTACAGGAAAATAACAGAGATGACTTAAGGAAAATATCTTCTGAAGTTCTGACTGGGATTTTAAAGGTTCAACCTGAGGAGGTATTTTGTAGGATCGATAGAGTCTATAGAATAAACTCCTGGATTGCAAAGCAAAGGCAATTGCCTAGAGATGTGGTGATTTATTTTACAGATAAAGAAATAAGAAATAATATTGTGCAGAAATCTTTTAAGTCTACTTTGCAACTGTTTGGAAGAAAGATTTGGATATATAAAGAACTACTGCCTAAGATGTTATTGGAAAGAAAGAAATTTAGTTTTCTGGTGGCTGAGCTTAAAAAAAGAAATATCTTATTCAGATGGAATGCTCCAGTTGGTATAATATTGAGATATCAAGGAGAAAGATATCAATTAAATACTGTTGAAAAAGCGGAAGAATTTTATCAAAAAATTTAAAAAATGAACTTAACATCTTTATGCACAACACAAGACAAGCAGAAGGAGTTAGAAATAAAGGAAAAACATCGAGACACAGAGGCCTTTGTAGATGAATTGCCTATGGATTCTTCAGATACCTCAGCTGGATTATTTATGAATAAGAGAGAAGTGGCATCGGATTCTAACGTGATGATTCACCAAGTCATAGATAACCATGGAAATCAACTAATTGATACACAATTTACAGAAAAGAAATATGAGTCACAAAAGCAAAACCAACAAGATCAAGTTATAAATCAGAATGAAAACCGATCAGTTGATACACAACCTGCAGAAAGGAAATTAGGATGGAGATCAAACCCACAAAAAGAAAGGAAAAAAAGAAACAGGTCTCACAAAAATAAAAATTTCTAAATTAAGCAACAGCGAAGCCAGTTATTTTTAAAAAATATATGACTGAATATATGAGAAGTTGGCTGAGGTGAAGTAGTGGTTAATATCATCCTGAGGAGAGTGACGGACCTCTGCAGTGCCGTAATTTTGGGATGTGAAAAGGGCCTTAAACTGTTCGATTGGAATTATCTATTTTTGGTTTTCTTTTCATTGATTAACGTATTATATCTATGCTGAGCTATAAGGCAAGAGAGTTATGTTAGGGCATGCAGAAGATCTGGCTGTTACCCCATTATGATGATGGGAATTAATAATCCTGAAGAAAGCCACTATTACAGATATTATATGGAATACAATTATAAAGTCACTCGGGTGGTTGTTTTCTTTTTTTATATATATACGAAGATATTTATTATTGATGGGGGCAGATGATAACTGAGGATTTTGAATATTCTGTTGCAACTGGGATGTTATGTTACCCTAATACGGATGATGGAGTCAGCAATCAAGTGGAAAGACATCAAAGAAGATATTATATGGATTATAAGTTTAAAGGCATTGATTTTGTCTATATAAGGGAATATTTTTTAGTAGGATGGGCAGAAGAACAAAGATATTAAGAATTGTTGTGTATGGTAATTTTGTAGGAAAGTGGGTGGAGACAGGCTAGTGTATTGATTGTATAGATTAAGAAAAGGGATGCTTAAGAGATATATTTATGGGAGTGGAGGAAATGGATAGAGCAGAACAAATGTAAAACTAAAATTCATGGGGAAGGCTGCTTTGAAATGTCATATTAATATACACAAAAGATTAAATGTTAAAGTAGGATTTATTATATAGTCCTAAAGTGGAAGGTTGTTTTGAAATGTTATATTAATATACAGACATAAGTATGGGGGAGGAGAAAAAAAAAGGGCAGATTATTGCTAAATTGGGAGTTATAATAATATTACTGTGTTAAATCAGAAGTTATTATATAGTGTTATAATAGAATGTTATTTTGAAGTGCATGGTAAGAGGGGGAAGTAATAATATTAATAATATCATTAGAAGCAAGGGTCAGTATTTGGAGGAGGGAGTAAGGGGATGGTAAAATATTATATAATCTGTTATGTATTAGGTTTTTATTTTGAAGAAGTCACAGGGGTGGTGGGGTGGTGAGGGAGGGTTAGGGAGGAGGGGGGGAAAGGGGGGAAAATTTGTAATTGAAAACTTTTTCAATTAAAAAAAAAAGAAGAAATGGAAAGAGTAACAAGATGCGAGATAGTGAAAAGGGTTAAGTACTTAGGAATTTTTATTACAATGTCAAATGGGAAATTATATAAGTATAATTATGAATTGTTATGGCATAAAATACAGACAGAGATGGATAAATGGAAAAAATTACAACTGTCTTTGTTGGGAAGAATAGCAGTAGTTAAAATGAATGTTCTGCCCAAGTTTCTATTTTTTTTTCAAATGATACCAATACTTAAAAAGGATGCAAATTTGGAGGAATGGCAGAGAGGTATTAACAATTTTGTTTGGGTAGGGAAGAGACCAAGAGTTAAATTAAAAATAATGCAGGACACACGTGAAAGAGGTGGTTTGAAATTGCCCAATCTAAAATTGTACTATGAAGCAGCTGTTTTGTCAGCAATTAGTGATTGGATTAATTTAATAGATGAAAGAATACTGAATATAGAAGGGTATGATTTGCTATATGGTTGGCATGCCTACTTAGTTTAGAAGAAGAAGGTGGATAGGACTTTTAAAAGTCATATATTAAGGAATGCTCTCCTGCGTGTCTGGAAAAAATACCAATATAAATTGAATGGCAAGATACCCATATGGGTAGTACCCAGACATGCGATAGAAAATATAAGTATAGAACAAAGACAGGATGTAATTACTTATAAAGAACTTCTGTTCACAGAAAGAAATGTACTACAGTTAAAGCCTCTGAATGTACTAAGAGAGGAAAGGGCAATTCAAACCTGGTTTCAGTATGTACAGCTGTAGAATAGATGGAAAAAAGATCAGAAAATTGGTATTATACAAAGTGAAGAAAATTTGATAAAACAAATTAGGGACCAGAGTAGAATGCACATAAAAAGGTTGTATAATATTTTGATAGAAATAGACTCGGAGACAGAATTAGTTAAAGATTGTATGATAAAATGGGCACAAAATTTTGAGGAACCAATAATGATGGAAACATGGGAAAGGATCTGGGTAAGAAATGTAAAATTTACACAAGCTCAAAATTTGAGAGAAAAATTTTATAAAATGTTTTATAGATGGCATTTGGATCCTAAAAAGTTAGCTTGTATGTACCCAAACTTACAACCTAAATGTTGGAGATGTGATTGTGTTGATGCTACCTATTTTCATGTTTGGTGGACTTGTAAAAAAGTTAAAGCATTTTGGATAAAAACATGGTGGATTATTCAAAATATTTTTTAAAAAAGGATAAAGTTTACTCCACAGTTGCTTTTGTTAGGTATAATTACAGATTGTACAGCTATAGAGACAAATTTGATTCTTAACTTAATAACTGCAGCAAGACTCTTGGTGGCGCAGTACTGGAAGAATGAAGATTTACCTACTATTCAAAAATGGACATTAAAAGTAGTAAATTTAGCAGAAATGGCAAAAATTTCAGCAAACCTAAAGGACCATTCAAATGAGAAATATATGTTAGAATGGAGAAGATGGATTGATTATATTCAAGGCAAATATCAGACTAAAAAATTTCAAGTAGTTTATGAATGAACAAAGAGATTTTTAAAAGCATTTAAATTTAGTTTAGTAAAAGGGGAGTTAAAACTTCAAGAGGGGGGATAGGAGGCTATAGATAATTAGCTTATGTTAGCTTATGATTGTCAAATGTTATACCCTGTGTTTTGCTCTGGGAAGTGGGTGGGGGGAGGGAAGGGGAGGGGAGGGTTGGAAGGGGAGCAGGGAGGGGAAAGGGGAAATGTCTGTAAAACTTTTTAAAACTTTTCAATAAAGAGTAGGAGAATATGTGGAATAAAGATTTAAACTTTACATTAAATTATAATTTAAAAGAAAATGTCTATAGATGATGTTTCATTGGTATTTAACTCCAGATAAATTGTCAAGAATGTATAAAGGTACCTCAAATGAATGTTGGAAATGTAAATGTAAGGAAGGGACTTTTTATCATCTATGGTGGACGTGTGATAAAGCAAAGAAATATTGGAGTAGGATTCATATTTTAATACAGAAAATTATTTAAGTGAATATAGAAAGAAAATCAGAGACTTTTCCTTTGGGTTTAATGGAACAAGACTTGGAAAAAAATTCAGAACTCTGATATTATATATATTGACAACAGTAAGGTTACTCTATGCACCGAAATGGAAGGTCACCTCAATCCCCACAACGGATGGGTACAAAAACTGATGGAGTTAGCAGAGATGGCTAAATTGACTGCTTTGAACAAAAAAAACAAAAAAACAAATACATTCATTTCTACTTGGAAACCACTTCTGGATTTTGTGCTTGAGATGGAAAAAAATGAAACTTAGATTTTGGGTTTTACCAATTAGATAAATTTGTTGCTATAGAAATGGCTAGTTTCTATTATTATGAAAAAGTAAAAAGTTGAGGGTAGACCTTAATGCCTTATTTTACTGCACCAAAGGAGTCAGAAGTCAATGACTTTTTTTTCTTTTTCCCTTGCTTTCCCCCACTATCCACTTTTCCTTTCCTAATTTCCCTAATATTTGATTTTGTATTCTCTTTGTATGTCATATTATAAATTAATAAAACTAAAGTCCAAAAAAAAAAAAAGTACTGTAGTACGAGATCTCGCACTACTTTAGGCCTCTGTTCTCTGCGAATGCACTGAAGCAGGTAAAAGAACCAAAGGCTTGTTGGATCATCATAGAGTGAGTCTCCACAGGCCTAAGTGTGAACGACTGCCGTGATGCTGCAACATTCATAACTTTGGGACTGTGTTGTAAATATTGGGGTGGGGTGGGGTGGGGTTATGTCATAACTTCAAACGGGTTCTAAGTGAACTGTCGTAACTGGAGGATTACCTATATTCTATTGCAAACAGATTGCTTGCATACAAAGACATCATTGGAAAGCCTCTTTGTCTTTACCAAGAGATCAAAAAGGCATAACAGTGTGGGTATACATTGTGCCAAATACACACCTTGGCTGAGCTGTTCATTGCTCTCACTCGGCACCATGGGAAGTTCCCGGCTGGGCATGCTATCTGAGTGGTTCATGCATGACTGCTCCAAACTATCAGTACTTTCTCTGTGGAGACAAGTATCATTAGCAATGTTCCCATAGTCCAAATCTAACCATTTGATGTTGCGGTTCTACCTCTTGTTATATCAATCATATCACACTATGCACCTGATAAAGTGAGCTGAAGCTCACAAATGCTTATGCCTTTTAATAAAAGATATTAGTTAGAAAAGGGGCCACCAGACAACATTTAATTTTTGCCACCACACAGCACTTGCCATACAACATTTTCCTACACTATTAAATCCCACCTGTGAGTTTTCTGGAGGAATTAGCTTCTACTGTTGGAAACAAAAAGTCAAGATAACCTTGAGCTCTTATCCAACAGCTTGTTTAAAGGAAAAAGAATCATATACCTGTTCCACAGCCATCCAAACCCCAGGGTTGCACCACTGAACATTATTGTTAATACCTGTATATCTGTTCTCTCTCTCACTCTTACCCTAATCTTCCTTCTATAAGCTGTCATGAGAAACTGCTTCATATAAAACTGGGTAATGAATCATATTGTTTATTATATCCCGGACTATGGAGAAAAGACCAAGCCAGCATTGCCAATAATAAGAGATGATAGAGCTGTTGTCTAAACATCTGAACAGATACATATTTTTCACACCTGGTCTACTGTATAGAATCAGCAACTCTACAGAGGGAAAGTCTCAGTTCCCCATCAAATTTTTATTAGGCCATATAACTCTTCTCTTTACTTGTTGACTGAATCTCGGACTTTAAACCTGTATACTATGTATTCCACCACTGAGCTGTGGCCTTCCCCGATGTTCAGGTTAACTTACCCCAGGCCCATGCATTCCTGAATGTCAGCCAACCATGATCGCATCTGCAGTGAGTCAACAGTTTCAAGGATGTACTCCAAAGAACTTGACAGCTTGGGGAAAGGGGAAAAAATAATAAATATACAACATTATAGGATGGGTTTTGTTCTAAAGCCCCATTTCCTTCTGAAATGATGAACTTGTATCAGTGAGGGTAGACTTGAAAAACATTGAACTGAATTGAATTGAATGAAGACCTGATCCCCATCCCATTCAGTTCTTAGCTCTCTCAGTTTTGGCTTTAGTACAGCTTAATAATGTTTCAATCTGTGTAGCTTTAATGTTTTAATTGTTTTATACCTTGCAAACTACCCAGACCTATCTTGCATGGGAGACAGGTGGCATAAAAATTTAATAAATAAACAAAAATAAATACATTTTCAAGAATCATGCATGCACATAAGCACAATTCAAATCTAAGGGCTTGATCCATCTGTTCCTATCTTAAGGTGGTTACATACACACAAAATATCAAGAACTTCCTCTCTGGCTTTTGACAGAAGGGCTTTAACACTAATCAAAATCAGCAACCGAAAAGATCTTTTAGCAGCTGATTACCACTCCCCTCATTCAGCTATGAATTCTTTGCTAGATGCGTTTGTGGTTATCTGCTTGAATTCCCAATGGTTTTAAAATGTAAGAATCACCAAGAACCCAAATCCCTTTCTCCAACATATATTCTCCATCAAATCATTTAAGAAGTCATTTTACATACAAAATAGATGGATTCCTCTCCTCCCAAAGACATAAAAAAAGTTTGGAAGGAGTAAATCTGCTCAGAAATATCAACACTGCCAAATATAGGAAAGATTGCTAGAGAAGGAAGATAGAAAGGACCATTAATATTCTCTAATGAAAATGCAAGAGGGAAGAAGCAGACAACTGCTAAAAACAAACTCCAGCCAGATGTTAGGAATGGATTCTGATTCAACAGAAGAGGAAATTCAATTCTACACATTCCTTGGCTACAGATACGTAACTATTAATGTTTCAATTGTTACCAAATCTTAACTGTACCCCATCAATCTTTTTCTGACCTTCAGCACAAAAGTGTTCTCTTTGTCTGGCATCTCCAGTGGAGTTGTTGTCCGCACATCCATTACACAGGAACAAGCAATGCTGACCCGTGGCTTTGTTGCCTGATGATTGGGGTAGAAAAAAAGACTGTTGTAACTATATTCTCATGGCCTAGATTAGGAATCCCAAGCTTTTGACTTTTCCCCTTGACTTTTCTCTTGTCTGAGCACAATGACTCATTGCTCACCTTTGGTGGGATGTAGAACTCCAACAGGTAACCCTCCCCTTCTCCCTTCCCTGCTTTGCGCAGGAGAAGACGGCATTTCTGCCAGCGTGTCCTACTGCCCCCACCTGACCCATCATCAGCCACAATGTAGTTCAGTAGGCCTTCCCGGCGCACACTAGCCAGTTCGACTCGGAGAGTGGCTGGGGAGGCTTTGTTGAGACGAAGACGTTCAAATCGGTGAGTCCAACGCTCTGAGTCACCACCCCCCGAAGAATTGGAATTACTGTTGGCTCCAGTGGGTGTCCCATCTCCACCACCAGAGGATGATTCAGCCGAGGTCTTCCACTGCAGAATGCCACGTACACTACCTCGGACACTGCGGCTAACATTGCGCAAAGAAAAGCGCTTCTTCAGCTTTGGCTTCGTAGCAGTAACGGCTGCCATAGTAGAAACATCTTCAGAGCTGCGGGACTGGCTACTAGAGAGGCCAGAGGGTGGGCCCAATGGAGGCTCAACAGGGGAAGCCACCGAGGAGTCACTGCAGGTCTCAGAGAGGTCCCGTGCAGAAGAACAACCAGTGAAAGGGGCAATGTCACAGCGGGGTGGTGAGTCACTGGTGTAAGCCCGGCTCACTTCAGCCTCAAAATGTTCTAAGAAGTGCTCTGCAAAGCGGTGTGAGAAAGCAGCTTCAGCTCCTGGGGTGGCAAACTGGGGGTTCTCGCCAAGGAAAGTCCGGAAACGACGGGCAAAATCAACTGCAGCAGCACGAGCATGGACTTCACAGAATTCCCGCCAACCCAAGGAGGGGAGAGAGGCAGGTTCTCCCACCATCCCTCCCCCAACTGGTGACAATGGCACTGCGCTTCCGTTCATGATCACCCAGGTGGGGCTAGATAACAATACATCCAGTGCCAGGATTGAGTTGCTATTAGTATCAGTGGTTTTGTGACCTGAAGAAACAGAAGAGTTATTATAAGTTATAGGGTGGAAACCATCTGCACAAATAATGTCCTTTCAAGGATTTTTTAATGAACCAATCATTTCCTTTTCATGTATGTTTCTTATTAATCAAGAGAGGTGTGTGTGTGTTGTTGGTTTTTTTGTCTTTGTTTCATTGAGAACTATAACTGCTAACACCTTTACACTTTTGGGCATTTCACATATTCTTAAAGGCTTAAGATACCACTCTTAAAAACCAAAATAATAGAAGAATCAGAGTATTTTTAAAAAGGACATAATGAAGACAGCCATTTTTCTATCAGTAACATAATTCAAGAAACAGTGGAAACAAGGTATGAACAACTGCATAAAAGAATGATGTAGAGCTTGCACATTTTGGGGTAGCAGAAGCAATGTTGCCTAGATAACTGGACTAGCTAAAAATAAGCACTGTTCCTTAGTGAAGGCAAAGCTAAATATTATTTTCTGGACAAATAAATGCTCAGACTGAATCAGTAAGCCAAGTATCACTCTATATTTATTGTGTGGATGAGGGGATGATTAAGTCATAATGGTGTGATAAATCTTACCATCAAGACTGAACCACTATACTTCTGTATAACTAATACAGTCTCAGGGAATAAACAAAGATTGGTAAAAAATTAATTGCAGTATATTGGTAAGTTTCCATTAGATGAACAATCCCCTGCTGGATATTGAGACTTCCAAAGAATGTGGAGACCAAGTACATTAGAGGGTGATCTTAATTTGCAAGACACTATATTTTTTATAAAGAATGCATACTCCTGAAAATTATACTTTTGCAAATTTAAATACATCCGTTGAAATGATATTTCTAACAAATTTAAGATTCAGTCAACCATCCCTAAAGTAGATCAAACAAAAGATTATGCCTACCTCATGAATATATGCAGTAGAGTTCTTACTATAGTGTTTCCCAAGCTTGAAATCATTTTTACACAGAGCACCTGTATATCAAGGGGGAAATGTTTTAATGTTTTACATGGAGGGAGTTTTCAGTCTAAGCATGTCTTTTCAAACCAGTGACCTATTTGCATTTCCAAAATGTCAAAACCTCAAAAAAGGAACTGTGTAACCTCAACTATCAACTCATTCTGTAAAGCATATATATATAAAGGTTTCATGCAAGAACCTAATTCTTTCTACAGTATAGCTAATTCTTAAAAGCTATTTGTATAATTATGCGATTAAATCTTCCCATATTCTTTGAGACCAGTTAAAATTTTGTGGTCTCACAAAAGAGAACATCTCTGTTCTCCCTTAGGAAAAGCCTAGATCACTTTATTTATTTTCATCGCATCATTATTATTTTTTTATAAGTAAAGCAGCAAACATATCTAAAACTCCTTCCTGCTATTTTCCCCCACAACAACAATCCTATGAGGTAGGTTGGGCTGAGAGAGAGCATCAATGGCCCCAGGTTACCGAGTCAGCTTTCATGGCTAAGGCAGGACTAGAATAATTGATTATATTCGATAGTACCTGAACTATTTTATAATCTATTCTCTAAACCTCTGATTTTTAAAGTGAGAGTGAATACTATTTTCAGCAAACATACTGAATCATCCTTGAAATGTGCATCTCTTTGAACATGGATCAGCATAAGTAGGAAAATATGTATCTAAAATAAATGTGGGATGGTCCTGCCTATATGGAAAAAGGTCCGACAACTGAAAATTTGCTGTGGCAGTATCTTTTAGGCATGTAACCTAGGACCTAGAAATGCCACTGAATACAGGGTGGTTGTTTTTTTTTTTTCATGAAAAGCAAAAGCTTTGAGACGGTGTACTATTTCTGTGGTTTAAGCACTAAAGCAAACATTGACAGATGGAGCAACACCACGAGTTAAAGATATTGGAGCGGAACCAGCTTATTTTTTTTCCTGCAAGCAATTATGTGAGGACTGGAAACGCGGGAGTTGCTTGTCAGATGCATTTCAAAGGCAGGGCGTTACACTCCGTAAAGACCTCCTGCATCGGAGTGAACCGATTCACATGACGTGGCTCCTTTCTCGTCACGCTCCCTGCTGACGGGAAAAGCCCCGCTTGGCGACATGCTGCTGCGCTCTTCAGAATTTGCCCGCGCGGCCTCCTGAGCGCCGTTGCTGGGAAGCAAGGAACCGCTTGATCGACGACCCTCACAGTCGTACCTTGAGCTGGGCTGCGAAATAAAAGAGACAAACCACCACCACCCCCGACCCACCTCCAGATCCTGGACCCCCTCAACCCAAGGAGGGAGGGACGGGGACAGAAGACGTTCTCAAGGGCGGACAGGGGAGCCGAATGGAGGGGGGGAAAGGTCTCCGCGCGAGGGGGAAGAAGAAAAGGGGCCTCGATTCGGCTGGGCGCATCTGTCACTCACCATCCCGGCCTTGGGTTCCTTCCAAGAGAAAGGGTTTGTCTGTCCCCCTCTCTCACTCTCCCTGGCTTTCTTGCACTATTTCCGCTTCCGGGTTTGTTTGTTTGTTTTTTGCCGTCGGTGTCAATTGTTTTCCTGTTTTCATTTCCGTCTTCGTCATCAACTCGGAGGAAGAAAAGGCCCAAGCGATGGAAACAACGAGCTTTAACCATAGAGAGTAAATGGATCCGGCTAGAAGGGTCACGGGAAATTCAGAGACTCTGTTAACGTAAGCTGTCCTCCGTTGGACACTGCGTCCAAGTCGTTACCATGGCGGCCCGTGACGTAGATTGACGAAGGCTCATGGGACGCAGGGGGAGTAGGGATGTTCTTTGGTAGTGAGCGTCTTGCTTCGGTTGCTCGGGCAACGGCACATGCGGAACTCCCCGCCTTTCGCAATTCCCCTGAATGGTAACTAGGAAGTACTGTAAACGCCACGCCGTTCAATGCCAAGGTTCTTATGCCCGGGCTGGAAGTGCTTGTATGCGATTTTTGAGCATATGCAGAGTGCTTTCTCTAAGGAAAACCTTCTGTCAACCTACATTGTGGAATTTCCACACCAAAAATATCTTTGGCGGCTAGTTCCAAACCCAGCCATCTATCAATTCTTTTTTCTTCCTCCCACTTTTTTTTTATGATTCACACCTCAATTTGAGAGCCCATTAATTAGTCACTGTTTGGTCGTAACAGCTACAGATAGTCCTCGATTGCAACACTTCATTTAGTGACGTTCAAATTTACAATTATGGCACTGAAAAAAAGTGACATGATCATTTTTCACGCTTATGACCATTGCAGCACTAACAACCCCCCCTCCTCATGATCACACGGTCAAAATTCAGGTGCTTGACACCTGACTTATATTTATGACAGTCCCAGTGTCCCAGAGTCATGCAACCTTTTGCAACCTTCTGACAAGCAAAGTCAATGTGGAAGCCAGACAACCATGTTACTAATATAACAACTGCAGTAATTTCACTAAACAACTGTGGCAAGAAAAGTCGTAAAATGGGGCAAATTTCACTTAACAAACTTCTCACTTAACATAAATTTTGGGTTCAATTGAGGTCATAAGTCGAGGACTACCCGTATGTTCTGATAACGTCAGTGTTCAGCATAACATCCAGAACCGATCAGTCATGGGGGAAGGAGGAAGCCAGGGCCAATTATGCGAGGGAAAAATTGTAAGGAGAGAGTATAGCAGCACTGTGTAGCACAACTCAATGGCCATGGAAGAGTATTAGAAACCTGCCTTCTGCCCAAAATTTTTGTAGGGAGAGAGTAATCACCCATCTATCCTCCTGCGATCATTACATCAAGAGCAGGGAACTGCAAAGAGACCCTCTTTTGATAGTCTGTGGTATACAGATGGGAATATGATAGTGATATGAGCCAAGATCTGTGCTCTGACTCCGCATCTGCCAGTTGTAGTTTCACATTTGGATACAACTTTGCATTGACACCTGAGGCAGAACAGCTGCCACTGTAACTGAATATCAGCACCTGCCATAGTGCAATTACTGCCAAAAGAAATTTTGTAAAAGTGTGTGGGTGTATGAGAGAGAGAGAGAGAGAGAGAGAGACAAAGACAGACAGACAGAGACAGGCAGATAGAGACAGAGATGGAGACAGAGAGAGAAATACTGGCAAGGTGTGAAAAGCTGGCATTGTATATAGAATGCCTAGGAAATCTATAGAAAGCATGACTTTTTAGACAAAGTATAAAATGCCTGTTATTTGAAAATGCTGAATGTACTTTCCCTAGGCTTTCTATATACAGGTAATCCTTGACCTATAACAGTTTGTTTAGTGACCATTCAAAGTTACAGTGACACTGGAAAAAGTGACTAATGATGTTTTTCACATCTATGACTCTTGTGACATCCCCATGGTCAAGTGGTCAAAATTCAGATAGCAAATGACTCATATTTATCACGGCTGCAGTGTCCTAGGGTCACATGATCCCCTTTTGTGACCTTCTACCAAGCAAAGTCAATGGGGAAAACAACCGTGTTACTAACCTGACAATTGCAGTGATTCAATTAACAAATGTGGCAAGAAAGACTGTAAAATGAGGCTAAATTCACTTAACAAATGTCTCA
Organism: Arizona elegans; assembly: GCA_022577455.1. NCBI lineage: Eukaryota > Metazoa > Chordata > Lepidosauria > Squamata > Colubridae > Arizona > Arizona elegans. Next base: position 128,502,557 of record JAKOOJ010000004.1, read on the forward strand.
GCAACATAAATTTTGGGCTCAATTGTGGTCATAAGTCAAGGACTATCTGTAATATATAGGCATTATGCAGAATAAGAACTACCCTGTTTCCCCCAAAATAAGACATCCCCTAATAATAAGCCCAATTGGGCTTTTGAGCGCATGGCAATAAGGCCAAGCGATTATTTCAGGGATCAAAAAAATATAGGACAGGGTCTTATTTTCAGAGAAACACGGTATTTAGGCAAAGTATGAAATGAGAGTCATAAAAAGGATTAGAATTAAGCTAACCCTAACCCTTTATTGAAAAGATGTATATGAAAATGAAAGAAGAAATGCAAAATAAAATATAGGACAGGACTTTGTTACTAAAAAGATAAAAAGATGAGTATTGACTTACTTGCTTCCACAAGGAAAGCTACAATGGCTTTTACAATGGGAGTATTTTATACTTTACTGGTTTGCCTTTTAAGATTGAATAGAATCCCTAGAAAATGTGTGAAATATTAAGCATTTCATGCTTTGTTGTCCCAGTTTAGGCATTCTATAAATGCCTAATTTCACACATTGATGGTTTTATATATAATGTGTGTATGTTTATGTATGTGTACATATATGCATATGCGCACACGCACACGCACACACACAAACTTAAGCTGGCAATCATACATAACACTCCCATTTTCCCCATAACAACTCTATAAGTTATGTTGGGCTGAGATGGAAAGACTGGGCCAAAGTCACCCAGCTGGTTTTTCATGCCTAAAGTGGGACTAGAACTCAGAGTCTCCTGCTTTCTAGGCCACCACCTTAACCACTACACCAAGCTGGCATATAATATCTCACCTATCTTGTCCATATATTTATATTTATATTTATTTGGAAAGTTTATATTGCTGCCTACTCACACATGGCAATTGAAGGCAGTTTATAGAAATATAAAAATATAAAAATATCATATAAAAGGAATAAAAAGAAAAACAATAACCCCAAATCCCGGCAACATTACACATTTAGACTAGCCATTTAATGGGCTCCATCCTGCTCTGGGTTCCCCAGGCCCTTTGACAGAACCATGTCTTCAGGGACTTCCATAAGACTGTTAGAGTAGAGGCCAGTCTAATCTCTGGGGAGATGTTCCAGAGAGAGGGAGCTACCACAGAGAAGGCCCTTCTTCCCACCAGATGTATCTCCTAAGGCAGGGGTGTCAAACTCAAGACCGTCCTGGACTACCCAATGCGAAGAGGAAACATGGCAGCAGTTTGGGGAGTGTCAAACTAGCCACACCCACCTAGTTGGCCAAGTCCACCTTACACAATCTTGTCCCAAGCCATGAAAGGGCTTTAAAGGTGACAACCAGCATCTTGAATTGCACCTGGAAGCAAATCAGCAACCAATGCAGTTCCTGCAGGAGAGGTGATACATGGGCACACTGAGGTCTGCATAAAACCCTGTGGGCCACTGCTTCCAAGTAGCATCTGCAACTCCTTCAGAGCTAAGATGACCCTCTCACAGCTGCACTCACTCCCAGTCCCAACAGCTTGGCACTACCTTCCATACCAAACTTAATGTAGGTATGGGATGGGTCCTGCTTCTCTTTTAGGGGTGTTCCTTATCTGACTTACATCTTCATTGGATAGAACATGCTTTCTTGGCATGTCTGTCCAAATGGGATGGTTTTGGCTTTATCCCCCTTTATCTGCCCCTTCCCATTGTTGTAATTCCAATTCAGAGTGTGATCTTTCTTCTTCGCTACCTCAGCTCTTCCTGAACAATTGCCTATTGCTCTTTTGATGATTGCCAAGCTGCTCTGGATAAATATTTTGTACACGCTGGAATCCCCTAGGCCTAGCCCAAACCATATGCTTTCAGAGAGAATCCTACACTCAACTCAACCTGCCCTCTTCAGGTTTATCAACAAAAATGGTGTACGGATTAGCTGCTTCTGCAGATTTCTGTCTCCCACCCGTGCCTTGCCAAATGCAAGCCAAATGATCAAAATATGCCCCTGCTGATCTGCCAGCTATTCAACTAAGGAGCTTTTCAATAGGATGTACATCATGCATTTCATCCTTGCCACCTTCTTCCTCCTCTTCCTAAAATCTGGTTCATTATTCCACTCCTGCACCCCAAACATCCTGTTTTCATTGAGCGAGCAGAGATTGGAGAGATTGTATCCTGAATCAGCCTGTTGTTGCTCATTATTTGGGATTCCATGTTCCTTCCTGGATCTTAGTATTTCCTTAGCAGTATTTGGGAAACTAAAACAAATGTGGTTCAGTGGGTTTTATAAACCTAGCCAATAACTATGTATTTGAATGCACATGGCATGCATAAGTCATAGTTTCAGATAACAACGCTGAAATCAACATGCTATGTCAAGATGATACAAACCATGTTATGGCTTAACATGATGAATATAGAGTAGAGTTATGATGGATATGCCTGAAATTCTGAAGTGACATATCAGCTATGTTTTTAAATAGAGATGTGCATAAATGTCTATATGAGTTTTAGAAACTCAACTTTTTGAAAATTGTTCCCTGTTTATGTTGCTGTGGAAACCGAAGCATCATTTGTGATGGGACATGCTATAGTATTTCTTGCTTGAATACCAGACAAAACAAACAAATGCTTTCTAAAAAGATCAGGATCATATCATATCAGTTCCAGAGGTTTAGATAATAAGTCTAATGTCAGAAAAGCCTATGTAAACCACTGTAATTAAATTCAACACACACTGGACAATTTGCTTGATAACTGATCGCCATGGTAATTCAATTGAGCTAATGGATTTGTCCAGGGGAAAAAAACAAAAAGTACTGAGAAAGTGTCAGTATAAACCGGGAGCTTAGATCACACATACACATAGTGGACTGTCAAAAAAAAAATAAAGCCAAACCAGGAACTCTGAGGAACATTATGTAGGTAGTGGCATATCTGGAAATCACAGTTTTTACAGAATTACACAATATTTTCAAGGAAATGTAATAGGAAAGATAATCATAAACCTTCCATCAAGATTAAATTTCAGGATTAAGATTAATTTTCCTTAAAAAGTAAGCCACACATAGTTCAGTGTTAAATTATAAAAGGAAGAGAAGGCATGGAAGTGAAATGTCCTCTTTCTAACACCTTGCCATAAGCATATCCAGTATCTTAGAAACAGAGCTGTTAGGAAGTAATTGCAACTTTTGGTAATAAATCTCAGATTTATCTATGTAGTTCAGACTTTTCAAATAGTTTTCTTGAATTACAACTACCACCAGATCCAGTTTACATAGCCAGTAACTGTGCCAATACATGGGGATGAAGGGGATTATTCTCTGGAGAAATGCAGCTCTGACACTGAATTACACACATCAATTTTTAATTTTTTTTTAAATTTTATTTAATTTTATTTTTATTGCAAAAGTTTTACAATTACATTTTCACCCCTTTTTTCCCCCCTCATCCCACCCCAAACTTCCCAACCTCCCTAACCCACCCTAACCCTCCCCTCTCCCCCAGACTTCCACACAGTATACTCATATCAAATAGAAGGAAAAACCCTCATTTGTATATAAAACTTGAACCCCTCCCTCCCCCTTAAAAATTTTCATCTTCATTACCTTAAAATATTTCTATCTTAATATAACATTTTGAAATAAATTTTTCATCCTCTTTACCTTAAAATATTTCTATGTTAATATAACATTCTCAAATAAAAGCTATTTGATATTTCCTAGTTTGATATTTGTTTTGAATATAATCTATCCACCTCTTCCATTCCCATTCATAAGTCTCTTGTGGACAATCTTTTAGATATGCTGAAATCTTCGCCATCTCTGCAAAACTGGCCATCTTCAAAGTCCATTCCTCAATCGTAGGCAGCGCTTCATTTTTCCAGTATTTACCTATCAACAATCTTGCTGCTGTTATCATATGCAATATCAGTTTTGTTTCACCCAATGTAAAACCCTTTGCTATACCCAATAAAAACAATTGTGGAGAAAACTGAATTTTTTTCTTCAAAACATTTTGCATGACCCACCAAATTTTTATCCAAAAGGCCTTAACTTTCTTACAGGTCCACCAAACGTGATAATATGTAGCATCTAGACAATCACATCTCCAACATTTAGGCTGCACATTAGGGTACATACACGACAATTTTTTGGGGTCTAAATGCCATCTATAAAACATTTTATAAAAATTTTCCCTCAAATTCTGCGACTGTGTAAATTTAACATTCTGAACCCAAATTTTTTCCCATGTTTCCAACATCACTGGTTCCCCAAAATAGTTTTCTTGAATTAGAACTACCACCAGATCCAGTTTACATAGCCAGTAACTGTGCCAATACATGGGGATGAAGGGGATTATTCTCTGGAGAAATGCAGCTCTGACACTGAATTACACACATCAATTTTTAAATTTATATTGCATTTATACCCTACCAGTCAAATATTACTTTCAGAGGTTTACCAAACATATAGAAAATAACTAAAACTTCCACAATAGCCCTAATTAAAAGTATGTAAAATCAATAAAACCATAAAACAAACGTAACAAATTAATGTAGAATCAATGCATTCTAAATTATAAATTGCCTACACAGAGCTCTGTATGTGTATCCCAGTACACATATTAACACTGATAGATATGCAAACTTAAATATAAATAATAGGATTAGAAAATACCGGGGCCTGCCCATGTGATTTTTGTCCGTTTTCTGTTCCTCTTGTCACAATGCAGTGTCTTGTAATCACTAGGCATGCTAAACTATCACTATTAATGGAGCTGTTCCAAGGCCCTTGTTTATTATTTTAATGTTTCTGAAACTCCTGAAGATTTCAACAATACTGAGGATGGAGAAGGTAAGAGCTTGATTGTTACTGAGAAAATAGTTTCCTCATCTTCCACAATGGAAGTGTCTTTATGTTCTCCTGATAGTACTGCTATTAGCACAGACTGTACTGTTGATGTTTCAGTTTGGACTGGATAATTGCTTATTTTTCTTTCTTAAGGTTTTCTACAGCTATTTGTATAGCATCATATTATCATTCATCGGATTTCTAAACTTCATACCACATTCCATAAAAGAATCAATCTCTATTGCCTCATCAACCAAAATAGCTGGAGGCTATAGTAGCATATCTAAATTTAATAAAAACAATTTCAGTTGGAGTTCTTCATATTGCTTTTCTTAATTATCGCATTCATTGATTGATGATGCAATCAGTTGTTAGATCCTAAGAATGGAAATACAAGAGGTGGTAACATTTGTTTGTATGTCTTCAGATCCATCATCTATCTGCCCTCAAGAAAGCAAACCATCAGCAACATGAAAACCAATCAATTCCTTAACCATCTTGCACCAGCATTTCCTCTTCAGAGCATTAAGGTTGTTTTGCTTCCTCCAAAAATTCCTAGAAGACACAACTTGAGCAATAGTGTATCCTTTCCATGAACCCTTAAAAGCCAGCTTTGGGATAAATTAAGCAACTATATTAATCTGTAACAAATATAATGTAATAGCTTTTAAAAGCTTTCACAGTAGTTTAGCCTGAAGGAGTGAGGTGATATTTAGAAAGGAGGGAAATTACTTGGAATGTGCAAAACAGTACGGCCATTATTGGGGATCCTGAAAGCTATGCTTTTAAAAAAAAAAATGCTTCATTAGCAAAACAGCGCTTAACCAGTTATGCATGCTTGCCTAATTCCCTTCCAGGAAGAGGCGAAAAGTCTTATTCCCGCCCTTAAAAGTACCTGAAGCTAAGAGTGCAATATAAAGGCATGGACTGCACCATGAAAAATCATGTAGCATTGCCTCACAGCTGTCTTGGCAGCTGTGAACCCCCTTTCCCCCTCCTTGCAGTTTCTGTCACGTGCTTCCAGAAAGAGCCAGTTCCAGAAAGGACTAGTTTCAAAGACCAGACCTAATAATTAATAATAAGTATTTCTTTCACTTTTTTTAATTTGGCAGGAAACTTGGATGCTGCTTCAAACTCTGCTAAAGCCATCTCTTCTGCTAAGTTTATGTCATGCAAATTATAGCATCTCTGAACACTTTTAGTCCTGCCTTTGCTGGACATAAACTTCCTAGCTTGACCCCTTCATGTAGTGACCACAAAATGTTTGTATATTGTTTCTTAACTCATAATTATATTCACACTCATTGCAATTTTCTTCAGGTTCTGTTCTTCCTCTCAAACGCTGAGACCTGTTCTCTCTTGCTTAAGTTTGGATCATGTCTTGCATAAAAGACTTTAAGAACCATTGCTATTCTATTTTTTAAAAGTTTTTTTTACAGCTCATTTTTTAATTGCACCAATAGTAATTAGCATAGTGTACTTAGTGTAGTGGATTCTGAACCATCAACTAACAGTAACATTTATTTCTTCATTCAACTTATTCAACTCTTTTTTTCTTCCAATATCAATTCTACAACTCATTTTAGGAATATGCAAGATAAATTGATTTACAGAAAATTCCCCACAGATAATCTGATTTGTGTATGTCGGGGATTACTATACTGAGATGGCTACATCTGCATTCATACTTTCTTGTTAATCAAAGTCATGTCATATACTGTATCCATTTTGGACAATGATACCTGACCAATTGTTAAAGTTTAATATGGCAACAATAGGGCAGAAATGACACAGAGAAGTTTTTGTTATGCTAATCATGTTAATCCATTATTTGTTTTAACAGTAATTTGTTGATTGAGTCACAAAGGCTGGATTCACTTAACATGCTAAGCTAAAACCAAACGAACTATATTATGGATACACCTTAGCGAACCTATTGTAAAAGACAGATGTGGAGCTTATTAATGAAATCATTTCTTTTATATTTTCCTGCAATCTGCATGGACTCCAAATAATTTATATACTATGACACTGAAAGAAGAAAACACAAACCAAAAACTACATTATACCAATATAATAGCTGAAATGGCATCCCCTGCCCAATCTTTCTCAAAACTGTCCATGGAAAAACTCTGTGCTAGTTGCCAAACAGCTTTTAGAGTGAGCACTAATCTTATTCAAGGGGGAAACCATATTATAATATAAAGGATGTAATAGAAAAGTTTATGGTTACTGCCCAGTGGTGAAATGCACTTACCTTCACTATCTGTTTAAGAATGTGAGAGAGCGCGCTTCTTCTGCGCATGCGCAGAGCGTTCTGCCCAGAGGGTCAAAAATGGGACGAAATGACATCCCGGTTGGTGGGCGGAGCCTCCCACCACCAGCGTTACTGGTTCGCGCAAGCCGGATTGTTGTAGCGCGGGAATAACGAGAGGCACAAGCAGGCTAGTAACAACAGCTCTTTAATTCAGGATGAGACTTCAGCAAAAACTCACAGGCAACAGTCCTCTTTATATACTTTCCAGAGGCGACCCAGAACCTATCAGAATTCACTATGCATTTGAATTTCTCGCACAAAATAGATACATACACAACACCCCTCCCTTCCCAGAAGGCACTTATTCTATCTATTTACATATTTACATACAAAATCACGCAGGTGACCAGAGCGTGTCTTAATCCTGGTTGACCTGCGCAGTTCAGTTGTTGGTGAGGCGTTGAGCCAGTCGGAGGGGCCTCCCGTCTCTCCCGGCTCCACCAATGGAATCTCCTGGATTTCTCCGGAGGTGTGGCTATCTCTGGCTGGGAGTGTCGGCTCGCTGGGGCGGCGCTGGAACTCAGGGTTGCCAGATAAGTATTCCGGCTTACTCGGGCTTAAGGTAGCTGTGTCGGGAAGACTTGGATAGTTAGGTCACAAGTTTTCGTTTGGTACACGTTTACGCAATTGATCTATATGTCTCCTCCAGATTTTACCATGCCTGATATAAAGTGTATGACTTTGGACCGGTAATTCCTATGATGGTTCCTTCTACACATAAGGGCCCATTGGTGTAGCTTCTAGCAAAAACTAGTGATCCTACTTCGAAGTGTCTTAGTCCTCCCCCTTCCCCGGTGAAGCTATCAGAAGAGTAATTAGGATGCAGTCTGTCTAGAATGCATCGTAGCTTTCGGCCCATTAAAAGTTCGGCCGGGCTGCGGCCCGAAGTGGGGCACGGGGTGGCATGCTGTACCGCTAAGAACTCATCTATTCTAGCCTGCCAGTCCCCTGCATCGAATCGGGAGAGGGCTTCTTTGGCTGTTCTTACAGATCGTTCAGCAAGGCCATTAGAAGCAGAATGAAAAGGAGCGGATAGTGCATGTCTTATGCCTAATTCGGCTAAGTAGTCTTCGAATTGGGTCGCCATGAATTGGGGCCCATTGTCGGATACCAGAGTGTCCGGCAACCCGTGTGTTGCGAATAGTTTTCTGAGTACTTTGATTACGGCCTCAGAAGTGGTCGATGGCATTAAGGCAATTTCGAGCCACTTAGAATATGCATCTACAATAATTAGAAAGTTTTGGCCATGGAACGGGCCAGCGAAATCTATGTGGATTCTCCACCACGGTCCCTTTGGTTTTCCCATTCCCGAACGGGCGCTATGGGAGGATCTGGGCGGGACTCCTGGCAGGGCCTACACTTCCCCACCCACTCAGTGACATCTTGGTCGATATGTGGCCACCAAACATAGCTACAAGCTAGGCCTTTCATGTGAACAACCCCAGGGTGTCCCCTGTGCAGCATCTCTAGAACCCTGTGCCTTAACCGCGAAGGAATGACCACCCTGTCACCTCACAGCAAGCAACCCCCCAACATTGACAGTTCATTTTTCTTGTTAAAATACAATTGGAAGTCACCACCGTCCACCTTGGTAGGCCAACCCCTCATTACCCAACCCATTACTATGCGCAAAACAGAGTCTCTGGCAGAAACCCTCGCCACCTCGTTCGAAGAAATGGAACCCGGGGGAACAATGTCAAGCAGTAAAACCAGGGCTTCTGGGGTCGGGTTGTCCAATAGTTTGGGCAAGGGACATCGGCTGAGGGCGTCAACATGTCCTAAGGTTTTGCCCAGCCAGTGGAGTAGTCTGTACGAATATGCGGCCAAAAAAATGGACCATCTGGTCATCCGGGGGGAGAGAGCCGCCAGGGTCAGTTTATCTCCAGCCAAAAGTCCCAAAAGAGGCTGGTGGTCTGTAATGAGTTCAAAGGTGCGGCCAAACAAATACTCGTGAAATTTTTTGACCCCCACTACAGCCGCTAGTGCCTCCCTATCTAGCTGGCTATAGTTCCTTTCAGCACTAGACAGAGTGCGAGAGTAATAGGCGATGGGCGCCTCTAACCCATTCGGCAGTCTATGGCCTAAAACCGCGCCTATGTCAAAGGGGGAAGCGTCACAGATCAACACAAGCGGTAGTTCAGAATTATACTGAATGAGGAAACTGTCCTCGGACAAAAGTCTCTTCACCGCGTTGAAAGCGGTCGCTTCTCGCTTGCCCCAAACCCACGGAACGTTTTTTCCAAGGAGCCTGTGCAGAGGCTCCACAACGGTGGCTTTGTGTTTCAAAAACATCGTATAGAAATTGAGAAGGCCCAGGAAGGCCTGCAGCTCGGATTTTGACTTGGGGGTGGGTGCGCCTTGGATGGCCCTCACTTTGCTTTCTGTGGGATGAATGCCTGTGCCGTCAATTCTGTAGCCTAAGAACTCCACTGATGGCACTGCTATTCTGCATTTATTTCGTTTGAGTTTAAGTCCCGCTTCTTTGAATCTGGTTAGGACTTGTCTAACCCTTTGGCCCAACTGAACTTCGTCTTGGCCACTAATCAAAACGTCGTCGAAATACGGGACGACACTTGGGAGGCCTTGTAGAAGGCGCTCCATAGTACTCTGAAAAAGTCCTGGGGCGATGCTGACCCCAAACTGAAGCCTGGTGTATTTAAAGGCACCTCTGTGAGTTACTATTGTCTGTGATTCTGCCGTAGCGTCATCTACTGGCAGTTGCTGGTACGCCTGTGCAAGGTCTAGTTTTGCGAATAGCTTGCCAGGGCCCAGGGAGTGTAGTAGATGGTGGACTATTGGAACCGGATAGCCGCTCTGCTGCAACGCCTTGTTAATCGAACACTTATAGTCAGCACAAATTCTAATTGAGCCATCTGATTTGACTGGCATAACTATTGGGGTTTCCCACTTAGCATCATCCACGGGGACTAACACTCCTTGCTTAATGAGCTTGTCGAGCTCCGCATCGATTTTGGGCTTTAAAGCAAAGGGAACTTGCCTTGCTTTCAGTCTAATTGGAGCTACGTTGGGGTCTAAATTGAAAGATATAGGGGTCCCCACGTACTTTCCTAGAGTCTCTTCAAAAACATCCCGAAACTTGTGGAGCAGGGTTTCTTTAAGTGATGATCCACTGATGTTGTGAACGCCAGTGAAGCCCATGCTGAGGGCCGGAACCATTTCATGCCCAGTAGACTTGGTAGGGGCTTGCTAATGACGGTCAGGGGCAGCTCTTTCTGGAACTCGCCGTAGGTGACCCGGAACGTGCCCACGCCTTCAACGGGAACTCGGTTTCCCTGATAGTCGAGTAGGCGGATTTTCTGCCTGGACAGCTGGTTCTTCTGAAGCTTGGGCAGGAGTGCCTTGAGTGTTGACCAGGACATGATCGATAACGTAGACCCGGTGTCTATCTCCATTTTGCACGATTTGCCATCGATTTCTACTTTCGTGTAGACTTTCTCGTCGTCGGTTGTGCTGGCTTGGCCGATTCTCGTGCTGTAGGTCTCCCACTTTTGAGGTTCGCGCCGTTTTCTCGCGCTGTCATCTTTGATTGGCTGTTTTGAATGAGCCGGTTCTGGTTGGTCACGGTAGTCACATGGCTTTCGACTACGTGGAAGTTGAGCTCTGCAAACTCGTGCTAGGTGGCCTTTTCTATTGCAACGCCTGCACATGGCTTCTCTGTATTTACACGACTGTCTCTCGTGATCCCTGCCACAGCTAGGGCAGTTCTCGTGGCGGCGGCTTTGTTCGCTCGATTTCTTTTCTGTATGGAAGACATCCTCGTCCGACTCTTCCTCTGTGCTGGTTTGCACCTCTTCTCTGTGGACGGGGGCTGTTTTCGGCCTGTCCTTGCTTGAACTGGGATGCTGCAGCGCTTCCGAAGCTTTTGTTGAGGCCTCGTGTGCTCGGGCTTCGTCTAGCGTGCTGGCTAGCATTAGGTCTGGCTTGGTTAGGAGACCCCTTTGCAACCGGGTATCTCGAACCCCGCAAATCAGTTGTTCAAGCAATGCATCGTCTAAGTCTCTGTAGTCACAATGCGTTGCGGCTTTCCGAAGCGCGGCCACATAAGCACTGACCGGCTCTCCTTCTTTTTGAACTCTTTGCCAGAGTTCGTAGCGCTGAACGAATTTGGACGGAACTGGAGCATAGTGTGCCTTCAGGTTGGCCTGAAGGACATCCCAGGGAACCGTCTGGACTGGGGTTGGCTCGCAGAGGGATTCGGCCATCTCGAATACGTCTGGCCCGCAGTGGCTTAAGAACAGAGCCCTTTTTCTCTTCGTGGAGAGCCCTTGCATTTCGCTCGCTTCCAGGGAGCACTCGAACCTGGTCAGATAAGATCCCCACTTCTCTCGGGTCGGGTCGAAGGGTTTTGGCGGAACGTAGGCAGACATGCCATGCTCCATGTTCGCTAGTCACCCTGGCTGAAACTCCAAGCTCTTTTTGATTTGCCTCTTGTGGCCTCAATCCCACCCTCGTCGCCAGTGTTGAAACGCGGGAATAACAAGAGGCACAAGCAGGCTAATAACAACAGCTCTTTAATTCAGGGTGAGACTTCAGCAAAAACTCACAGGCAACAGTCCTCTTTATATACTTTCCAGAGGCGACCAAGAACCAATCAGAATTCACTATGCATTTGAATTTCCCGCACAAAATAGATACATACACAACACGGATAGATCCAGCTGGATTTCACCGCTGTTGCTATCCTTTTAATGACTTGGTAATGGGGAACTACTAGCAGATTTTAGGTTTTATAGATAAAAAAACTTTGTAACTATAAAACCTAAAATCTGCTAGTAGTTCCCCCATTACTAAGTCATTAAAAGGGTAGCAACAGTGGTGATATCTGGCTGGATCTATCCGGCTTCCGCGAACTGGTAACGCTGGTGGCGGGAGGCTCCGCCCACCAGTCGGGATGTCATTACATCCCATTTTTGACCCTCTCTACATGGGCAGAAGACTTTATGACCAAATTGATGGGAACATCAATAAAGCAACCACTGCAGCTTTCTTAGACCCTAAAATATTCCAAATGTTTATTCAGACTAATTATTTACCTATACAGAGTAGAAAAATATATTTCTTACTAATTGGTTAACTTAAGGACTACTGTTTTAGCAACCATTAACAAAAGCCCCTACAAGACAGCAAAAATTGTTTACCCTTGAGAATAAATCTTAATTTAATAGGCTTTTACCCAAATGAATATGTTGGAATGAGGCAGCACTAGTCTCCCAGAATGACAATCCATGAAAGTTTTGGGAGAGAGGACAGAGGTTTTAAAAAGCTGATCATGGTTTGAAAGAGAATTGTGGAAGAACCAAACAAATTTGGCAGATGTGATGCCACACATAATCTTTATTTTTGAGAGATATTGTCTTGGAAATACAGTAATAGAATTTGATATCTTTATACCAGGAGAACTCAAAATACATTACCTTCAGGATAATGCCTGCCTGATTCAGTTTCCTGTGGCAAACTTGTCAAAGATACGTCCTACTAAATGACAAAATTGGAGGCAAACTTTGGACAGAAGCAGGAGAGGATATTTATATATCCTGTATCTATTTAATCTGTGTCCCTCTCACAGGAAGAAGAAAAAATGTTAAAATGAAAGAATTCCTTCATATCGAGAACAGTCCTACTCTATAACTGAGCATGCTGATCATCAACCAAGTGCAGCTTTTCAAAGCTAATATGCTGTACAAATTCCAAAATAACTTCTGCTGAGATTCAAATTAGTTGAGATCATATGCATGAAGTCATGGTTTGTGTTATTATGGGTTATTGACCAAATCATAATTTGATTATGTTCATACAATATATTAATATTTATGTACAGGTAGTCCTCAACCTATGGCCACAATTGAGCCCAAAATTGTTGTTGCTAAGTGAAACATTTCTTAAGTGAATTTTGCCCCATTTTATGACCTTTTGTGCCACAGTTGTTAAGTGAACTACTGCTGTTGTTAAGTTAGTATTGTAGCATGATTGTTAAGTGAATCTGGCTTCCCCATTGACTTTGCTTGTCAGAAAGTCACGAAAAGTGAACACATGACCCTGGGACGCTGCAAGCATCATAAATATGAGTCAGTTGCTAAGCTGACAACAATTTTTGATCACATGGCTATGTGGATACTGCAACACTCATAAGTGTGAAAAAAGATTATGTCACTTTTTTCAGTATTGTTGTAACTGGTTACTAAGTGAACTGTTGTAAATCAAGGATTACCTGTATTTATTTATTATGTTTATGCCTGCATTTATTTTGTGCAAGTCTAGGATAAATATATATTCTCTCCTCCTATTTTCCACACAACAAAAATTTTCTAGGATGAGCTGGGCTGGGAGAGTGACTGACCCAAGTTCATCTAGCTGGCTACACTTTAACCACTATGTTTGTTTGTTTGTTTGTTTGTTTGTTTATTTATTATTCAAATTTCTATACCGCCCTTCTCCTTTCGGACTCAGGGCGGTGAACAGCCAAAATAAAACATTTATACATAAAGTACAATTAAAAATGAATTTAAAATAATTAAATTTGGCCCATAGTTTAAAATTTGTCAAATTAAAATCCATATCAAAATTTAAAATCAACCATAAAATCATAAAATCAAGAGAGACCGGCTAACTGAAAGAGATGAGTTTTTAGGGCCCGACGAAAAGTCCGGAGGTCAGAGATAATTCGTATCTCTGGGGGTAGATTGTTCCAAAGGGTAGGTGCCACCACAGAGAAGGCTCTCCTCCTGGGGGTCGTCAGCTGGCATTGTCTAGCCGACGGCACCCTGAGGAGGCCCTCTCTGTGGGAGCGAACTGGCCGGTAGGAGGCTATTGGTAGCAGAAGGCGGTCCCGTAAGTACCCTGGCCCTAAGCCATGGAGCGCTTTAAAGGTGATCACTAGCACCTTGAAGCGCACCCAGAAGTCTACCGGAAGCCAATGCAGCTCGCGCAGGAGAGGAGTCACATGGGAGCGCCCCGTCGCTCCCATAATCTCCTGCGCAGCCGCATTCTGCACCACTTGGAGCCTCCGGGTACCCCAAGGGGAGCCCCATGTAGAGAGCATTACAATAGTCCAGACGAGAGGTGACGAGTGCTTGAGTGACTATGCGTAGGGAGTACCGATCCAGAAAGGGGCGCAACTGGTGTATCAGGCGAACCTGATAAAAAGCCCCCCTGGCCACGGCCGTCATATGCCCTTCTAAAGACAGCTGTGCGTCCAGGAGGACGCCCAAGTTGCGGGCCCTTTCCGTGGGGGCCAGTGATTTGCCCCCAATAACCAGCAATGGCGTCAGCTGGCTATACCGGGACACCTGCAGCCACAGCCACTCGGTCTTGGAAGGGTTGAGTCGAAGCCTGTTTCTCCCCATCCAGACCCGCACGGCCTCCAGGCACTGGGACATCACTTCCAAGGCATCGTTGGGATGGTCTGGGGTGGAGATGTACAGCTGAGTATCATCAGCGGTTGATGTTAAAACTGGCTCTCTAAACAAATGAAGTAATCTGCTTTTAGGTCAAAAAAAGAAGTCACATTTTCACTTCTAATGCAGTGTGAATCTGGTCAAAGTGTAGTCCAGTATTTGATCTCTCTGGTGTTGTTTCATAAATACTTGAAACATATGAAGAACTTAGGGAGGATAGGAGGCACTTAGTCATACAAAATGTATCAAATGATCTATCCCAAGACACTCAGAAGCTAATGCAGAAAACAAACAATAATACCTAGAAACCTGGGTGTTTTTGACCAGGTATCAAATCCCCAACTCCGCTCTAATAGAAGATCCAGAATAGAGGACAAGTAAGGAAAGAAAATCTCTTCCAGTAATAGATAATAACTGTGACTCTTCTCCAGGTCTCTTATTGTTTGCTGTATAAATACTAACTCTGATCCAACTCCTACAAAAGAGATTCCAGTTCACAAACATATAAATTCCATGTAGACCAAGACTATTGTCATTGTTGGCCAAGTGCTTGTGAACACTTTTGCTTAGCAGAACGTAACTAGTTGAGGCACATTGTTATGGAGAGTAGTATAATTTAATGCAGTATTTCTCAACTTTGTTTGGATTTCAACTCTCAGAATTCCCCAACCAGCACGGGGAACTCCAATCCTGGGAGTTGGAAGTCCACATCTCTTAAAGTTTCCAAGGCCTAGAAACCCTGATTTTGTCTCGACTTTGCAAATCCAGCTACAGGTGATATGTACCTTTTGTTCTTTCTTAGTTTATTTCACCTTTGTTTTTCACAGGTTACTCTTCTGCAGGTACCAAGTGAATTCCTCACCCCATTTCCCAATCTCATATTTTCAATAAAGTGTAATGCTCATTTCTCTCATGCCTCTAGGGACATGAGAAGTGTTTATTTTTGCTGCCATTCTTGCATCTCCTGTTGGCTGCTTTGCAATTACTCTTTCCCAGGAAAGTATAAGTAGGGTATTGCCTAGGTCAGCAGCTTGGTATTGTGTATGTAATGCACTTTATGTTCACGATACAGCAACTGTGTGGCGCATGAGGGAATGAGAGCCTTTCTCTAAGAATGCAGGAAACTAATTTGTAACTCAGTTTCCCTTCAGAAGATTATGACAATGTACAGAGGACTGGCTCCCATATTTCCCCACAACAGTCCTGTGAAATAGTCCAGGCTGAAAGTGACTAAGATACTAAGCTAAAATCCAGGTTTGCCTGTTCCTATCTCCAATCCAGTGTGCTAGTGTCTGTCTGTCTTTCCTATCACAATTACAACATGATAGACTTGACAATAGCAGAACTTTTGTGATTGATAGTCCTGTGACTGTATTTGGCATTTTATAATTCTTCTTTCAGAATGTCAGAATCAGCAATTTCATTATTTTTGTATAATGGTACCTTAAGAAAGGAGAATAATGGAACATATTTCAGAGACAATTTAAATAAAAATGAATCTGGTGTGTTTTCATGTCCACATTTATTTAATCATTGGGATTCTGTCTCGTACATATTTATGGGATTGCAGCCTTTGTTGATTAAGTTTAAAATATTTAAATTTTCTTAAATATTAATATAGCTAACATTATATCACTACTATACATATATGTAATATGTGCATTCAAGTTACATCAACTCTTAGCTATGTGTATCTGATAGAGATACATATTTTATTTATGATTTTTAATATTTCTATCAAGCCTCAGTCATCCCTCCCTAAGACAAAGTGCCCTTGAGGTCACAGAGGCCAAACCTATCATACTTGAGAATGAGGTCAACCGGGGTCAACCGGGTAACCAACATCCTGGCATTTTGGTCTCAGTTGGCGAGTATCGTTCCCCAGCGCATGCGCATTTTCAGTCAACCTACCATTTGTATGCACTCCCCACATGGGCGACACGTTTCCTTCCCCTCGTTTCGCACATGCTCAGACCGATCCGAGGGAAACGACAGGCGCCAGCCTTTGTTTCCTCTTACGCATGTGCAGTGGTCTTAGCCATTACCGGAGGAACGCCCCCTTCTTCCCCACAGCTCTGTCAAGGAACTGAAGGGGCTTCTCTTTCGTTTCTCGATTGGTTAACGCGAAGAGCGTGCGCGCGCGGCGGCCGGCAGCAACCCCTACCGAACGTGCGCTGCAGGAGGGCGCACGAAGAGCGCAGGCGCAGAGCAAGGCCCCGCCCTCCCCAGGGACTCATTGTGCAGCAACCGGATTGACTTCTTGTGCGCGCGGGCCCGCGGGATTCGTGTCGCCCTTCTCCCCCCCCCCTTCTGCTTACTTCACAAGCAAGCGCGAGCCTGATAGGGGACAGAGCCGTCCACTTCCCTCGGCAAGAAGGGGTTTGAGACCGCTCGCGTCGCGGCCCTGAGCGCCAACATCACGACCGCCCCCTCCCTCTTTTCTCTCTCCTCTCTCTCTCTCTCTCTCTGTTGCGGCCTCGCTGTCTTCCATCTTCTTTCCCCCCCGTCTCCGCGAGCTTGCCATTCCCCTCACGTTGCCTGCGGGCCTCGAGACTTTTCCCCTCTTCTCTTTCCCGAGGCGCCGCCGCCGCCTTTAACGGACGGGAAGTAAAAGCGGCCAAACGGCGCGCGTCCTCCCAGAGGGACTCATCCCGCGCCGGCAGCAGCGGCAGCAGCAGCAGGTGGGATCGAGGCCCACGTTCTAGCCGTCTGTTTTGCAGGCGCGCGCGCAAGCGAAGCCAACAGAAAGCGGGTGTGGGGAGGCAGGAACGCGGCCGCCTCCTCTCTCTCTCTCTCCCCCCCCTCCCAACTTCCACCGTTTCGCAGCGCTTAACCCTTCCCCATTTCCGCGACGGCCGGCCTGTCCGCCCGCCAGCCAGTCAGTCAGTCAGTCAGTTTCCCCTTCCGGGCCGGCAAGAGCGCACGGCGTTGCCTGTATCGCGGGGCTTAAAAGTCTGAAAAAGCCGGGCTTTCTTGACGTGCCGCGGCTGCCTTGACGCCTATTTCCCTCACCTTCCCGTTTTTGTGTGGTGTTTTTTTTTTTTAAATCGCCGCTTTAGAGGCAGCGCATAAAGTCAAAAGCCCGGGAGGCGCGTCCGGGGCGAAGAGTCTCTCGGTTGCCCTCCGCTCGGCTTTTTTTTTTTTCCCGCCCTCCGTTTCGCTCGAGGGCCTTGAACGCGTGCTGAGGGGAGAGAGAGAGAGAGAGAGAGAGAGAAAGCAGGGGCGCCCGGCCCTTTTTCTCGCTGCCGCCAGCGCCATGTTGAAACAACCGCTGCCGCCGCCCTCCCCTCAACCTGCTGCGCCTTCCTCGGGCCCCCCTCCTCCCACGCCGCCTCCGGTTGCTGCCGCCGCCGCTTCCCGCAAAGCCAACCCACCCCCGGCCAGCCCCAACGGGAATCTCAGCCCCGGGGCCGCGGGCGGACCGAGAGCCACAATGGTGGCACCCCCGGGTAGCGGCGGAGGAGCCCCCCCTGGAGGAAGCGGCACCAGGTAAGGCTTGGCCGAGCGAAGGGAGGGGAGGGAAGCCATCCTGGCGGCAAAGAGCGAAAGGGAAGAAGACATTGTCCCTTTCCCGCCCCAGAAGGGTTGACGGGAGGACTCGGCGGGGAGTGGGGGGGAGAAAGGAGAATGTGTAGACCCGATAAGCGGAGTTGGGCTGCTTTGCCGCTGATTGGGTGCCGCTCTTCTCAGCGTAAGTCCTGCCGATCCCGGAAGGCGGATACCGCTAGACTCGCACCCCGCTCCCCGGGGAGTCTCCCCCCCCCCATCTCTGGCCTTGTGTCATTTTTGGAAGAAGTGTATGTGGCTCTCTAACCTCTTTCGAAAAAGAAATCGATCCGTTCTGGGCTGAGTTGCCCTCGTTGTCGTGGAGTAGTAGACTTTGACTGCTTAGGCAAGGATTCCTTTCGGATGCCGTGGATGTTTTCTCGGAAGTAAATTCTGTTGACTTAATTGCACGCCAAATGTACAATCCCCATATATTTAAAAGGCATCAGGAAAATCATGGAATCCAACAAGACCTTCTTTCAGACATTGCAGGGGCTTGGTCTGCTTAATTAAAAGAACTTCCTTATGCAGGTGGTCCTCAACTCGACGACCACAATTGAGCCCAGAATTTATGTTGCTGAGAAATGTGTTAAGTGCTTCTTGCCACATTTGTTAAGTGAATCGCTGCAGTTGTTATATTAGTAACATGGTTGTTAAGTGAATCTGATTTCCCCATTGACACTGCATGTGAAAAATGGTCATAAATCACTCTTTAAAGTGCCATTGTAACTGAACAGCCACTAAGCAAATTGTTGTAAATCAAGGACTACCTGTATACATGAGCAGTGATGCCTTCCAGAAATGACTTTTGCCCAGTATGCTGCTTAAAGGAGGTGGGGTTTTTTTCCCCATTTCAGTAGCCTAACATAAATCTCTGGTTTAAGAAAGAGCAGGACTAAATAACGTTTGCTGAGCCATGTATCAATTTTATAAAGTTGAACAAGATCATAGTTGTTCCCAAGAGTTGGGTATTTTTATTTATTTTTTGGTGATAATTCGGGTTATGACAGAGCAAGGCATAGCAATGAAGGAGCTCATTGGGCTATTTAATATAAAAAGCTCCTTTTGCTATTCTGACTGAATTATCACCTAGTTATTTCCCACTTATTTTAAATTGGCTGAGGAATTTTAATGAATTGTGCAAAATGTTATTCCAAATTTCAACAGAGTAATGTAGAACGCTCAGAAATCATGGATTTGAGGCAAAGCAAATACATTCTAAGCTTCTTTTCATACATAGAAAATTATTGGGTACATGTGCCAGTAATACTTTGTGTCTGTTGAAGCAACATTTATTTTCATATATTTGTAGAGGATGAGTTTTCATGTATAGTACATGCACTGATTTCTCCGAAAGTTGTCTCCATGGAAAGGAAGTTATGCCTTTCTTAGCTGAATTAGGAAGTCTGTTTAATTATTTTGGTAATAAAAAATGGGGTTCTTGTTAGTGGTGAGAGCTCCTATGAATTAGATTGATGAGGAATGATGAATATGCACCAAATGTAGCCTATTGGTTTAAAGAGTTTACATTTTGAATTATTAATTACATTTGTTTCTGATTTATTTTCAGGGGCCAGAGTACAGGCAAAGGACCTCCACAATCTCCTGTAAGTTGTACTATAAACCATTTGGGATTGTCATATCTGTATGATTTGTGTGCTAGAGATTTGAGGTTTCTACTACTAATCTTTGCCAATAAATATATCTGCTAGTAGGCTTCAGTTCTTATGGCTATAAATGTACCCCTAATGTAAGAATTTTTTTAGTTATGACATGGTAAAAGACTCTCTAGGGCCTAGAATCTTAGTATTTGCTATTACTACAGTTGAAACAATTTCTGTATCTCTGTGTTAATTTGTATTACATTTCTTTTATTTGCAATTTCTATAACAATAGCAAAGTATAAATAATATCTGGAGTAAAATAATTTCATGTAATAAACTTAGTTCAAACTGGTAACGCTTAATTACCTGTAGATTTTCAGCATAATGTCATTTGATTGTGGTTGAGATACAGCAGTCTGCTTATAAATACTTATCTCCCTTTTTTTCTAAATTTGCAACTTTATTAAGATTAGTGGAGTTAAATTACTGAGAGGCACAATTGTTATTTCGAAAAAGAAAAGTGTATTTTTCATATCAACATGTATCATAAACTATCATATCAACCTGTATCATTGATTTATTTTGTGACAAATATTTGAATGCTTCAATTTTAGATACTGAATTGTGAAAATTCCAATATAATCTTCATTTTCAACTATAGACCCTCTATCCAAACTCTATGATAAGTAGTAATACACTTTGAACCAGTGCCAAGCCTCCTATATACTAAGATTCATGAAGGAAGCTCCTTACTGAGAAAACAAATGACATAATAGTTATTTAGGCCTTTATTTGTTACAACAGGTGTATACATTTTCTGAAATCTGTCTGTTGCCTACCTAATTATTGGGAGTGTTGTAACATTGGGCAATGGATGCTTACATATGTCTGGTGACACTTATTTTTTCATTCCTCCCAGGCTTTTGAGGGTGTTTATAACAATTCCCGAATGCTTCATTTTCTAACAGCAGTTGTGGTGAGTCTTCTGGTAATAAATTAAGGATGTAGGAAAGATAGATGTACAGGTGCCTGTTTATAGGGTGTGGAAGGTACATGATGGAATTTCAGTGAGGTTGTCCTGCAGGAAGAGTTGAGTTTGTTTTATATAGACATTGCTCATATGATGTATTAATTCATGTTGTAATTTTATTTACATTATTCTTTGAACTCAGATTCTCACGTTAAGAATTTTAGTTCCAGATATTTTGGGTTGATTTTAAAATAGTAGACAATGCAAGAATTGCGAAGTTCTCAACCAAAGGAAGATGGGATGCTTGCAAAGGCTAATAGTTTGCTGTTTCCCTTCCAGGTCTCATGGCAAAAAGTGCCTTAAGAATAGGGTGTGCTAAGCATTGTGCAAATGAGTCAGGGTTTTCTCTTGAATTTCTTCAGTTTATTTCGCTTTATTTTAACAGCCTTTCAAATAAATAGATTATAGGTATATGTTGAAGGGCGGGTGGGCAGGGAGCCTTCGATTTGCAATTTGAAGTATCCTTGTATCCTTTTTAAAAAGTATTCCTGCCCTTTGGTTCTCTTCCCAGGGATCAACATGTGATGTGAAAGTGAAAAGTGGAAGCACATTTGAAGGAATTTTTAAAACCCTGAGTTCTAAGGTGAATACTTTTTTTACTAACTAGTTTTCTTAGAATGTTAGCTAACAGGTTCAGTGAAGTTTATTTCTTAATTTGCATTTTAAGTATTTAGTTTTATTTTATATTGGAACTTTGGATACAGAAAGCATTCTTTCTCCCCAAACTTCACAAAGCTTACTTAAGCATCCTAAGATGACAAAGGTTAATATCTGGAAATAGATAGTGCTTAGTGACCAGTGGATTGTGATATGGCAAGTTTCTGATTTATGTGTTTTTCTATAGTAGGAATAGGCAGCCTTTATTTTTTTATTTTTTACAGTTTGAGCTGGCTGTGGATGCTGTGCACAAGAAAGTGCCCGACCAGCCAGTAGGGCCGAGGAGGGAGGATATTGTAGACACTATGGTTTTCAAGCCTGCTGATGTCATGTTAGTGCACTTCCGCAATGTTGATTTTAACTACGCCACCAAAGGTAATACAGCCTTAAAATAACAGAATTGAAATGTGATGGGAGGAGGCGTGAAGGAGAACTTGAATCCTTTCTATCTTGGCCTTCCTTTCTGTCATGTGTCTTAGATAAGTTCACAGATTCTGCCATCGCCATGAATTCTAAAGTGAATGGGGAGCACAAAGAGAAAATACTACAACGCTGGGAAGGGGGAGATAGCAACAGTGATGATTATGACTTAGAATCAGATATGGTAAGTAACTGATAAGGCTTGAGTCCTCAAAACAGATTTACTTAGAGCTGCTTCATTAAACTTTATTGCAGCAAATATACTAAAGCATTTATCTGTGATTTCAGTCTAATGGCTGGGACCCAAATGAGATGTTCAAATTCAATGAGGAAAATTACGGTGTGAAGACAACATATGATAGCAGTCTCTCATCATATACGTAAGTTAATGATTTAGCCATAGGTGGGTGGGTGGGTGGATGCGCACAGACACATTTATGTGAAGGTTCAGGGGAGAGAGCAGCTGATGATAAGGATATAATTTGGTAGGCTACTAGAGTCTAGGTTGCTTTTCTTTCTCTTTCACTTAATAAATGAGAGTGGAATGGTATGAGTTAACATACCAGGACTTGTAAGGCTTTGATTAGTTGGCAGAAATCAGTGGATAAAGAAAAGTAGACTGATTGTCAAGATAATTCAAAGGTAATAATTTCAACCCTTTGAATGTCAGTATTTTTGAATAGTTTCATCCTTTCTCTATCCTCAGTTCCACCTATTTATTACAGGCTATTGGCAGCTACTTTAAAAAATGAAATATTTGATAGCAGAAACAGTGAATATTCCATGATATGTCCATTGGAATATTATAATGCTACCCTTGCACTTGCATTCCAGGATTCAGTTTAGTTTAGGTGCTGGATTAGAAATTGAGAGACCATTTCTAGTCCTCTCTTGGAATGGAAGCCAGTTGGATGACTTTGAGACAGAAATACACTCTTGCCCAATTCACCTCACAGGGCTGTTGTTATGAGGAAAATATAAGAACATCATGTACACCTTGAGTTGCATAAAACAGTGAACAAAATGTAGGTGATACAAATCTAATAAATTCTGAATGCAGTGAATATTAGGGCTCATGCAAAATAGTCATTTTGGATCGCTAACCAATTCATTTGTACTTTATGTAGTTAATATACAGCTTGTCTCACTACATTACTAGTTTTTGTTATGCTCCTAAGATTTAACAGGATACTGAAGTAGCAGAAGCCTGTACTTGATTTTTCCTTGCTTGCTTATTTATTTATAAAAATTATTGGCTGTCCATCTTATCACAGAATAACTCTAGACAGCATTTATTCATTATATATATGTATGCATATGCATACACACACACACACACACAGTATAAATAAGTTAAACAAGCCAAATGTTATGATCCAATTAAACATGGGGGGGGGGAGAATAGGAATAAATTGGTGTGAATGCACACACATACACACAAATATATATTCAGTTATTTTTTTTTGTACGAAGTGTTTTATAAAACATTAAAAACAAGGAGTAATGGACAAAAACAAAGCGGAAAATAAAAGAAAATGTAAGTCTAAAATAAAAATAGTCATCATTCACTTTTCAAACCTTTCTATGCTTGCAAGCCACTCTTGCTTTCTTTGCCTCTGTACATCAGTTTATATATTCCCTTTGTTTTTTAAATTTCTCCCCTCTGTTTTTTTGAGGATTACAAAACCAGGGCATTACTTTCTCAGTCTTCCCCGACAACTATTCACTCTTGCTTTGTATATTTTTTATTAGATACTCGTTCATTTTGTCTATATAGCTAAGCCACTCAGTGTACTACTTTCATACTATTTTTTTGATTTTTGCATCAAGTCTGCTTGTTCATTCTTGACCCTATCGTTTTTTGTTTTATTACATTCAAATATCTACATTCAAAGAGATGAAGGTGGTGCAGTGGTTAACATGCAATACTGCAGATTTAGACTAACTTTATTGTCACTTTAAATTTACACTAATCGGTATATATTAAAATGAAATTTTGTTGCATATAGCTCTCAAAGGGTCACCACCTCCAATATACACTACATAAACATGACAAAAATATAAATAAATGAAAATTATGCATATACCCACATATATTATGATACAGAGAAACAACAGTTTCTAGTTTGGATGTATACATATACATGGTAAGAAAAATGAATCTTGCGAGTTTACCAGACAAATGGCATAGGGAAAAAGCTGTTACAGAATTAAATAGTCCTGCTAGAAATATGTACTTCCAAAACCTTCTTCCAGAGGGGAGCAACAGAAACGGACCATAAAGTGTGTGTTGGATCTCTAACAATGCTTTGAGCGCTAAGCACATAGTACTTATGGGCAGTATCCTGAATAATGGGAAGCGAACTTCCTATAAGGTTCTTAGCTGTCCTTACCATTCTTTCTATGGACCTTCTATCTGAGGCACTGCAGTCACCAAACCAAAAGTGATGCAGTTTGTTATTTCTGCTGCCGCTGTTTGGCAGTTCAGTTCTCACCAGCTCAAGGTTGACTTAGCCTTCCATCCTTTCGAGGTCGCTAAAATGAGGACCCAGTTGCTAAAACAAGGACCAGATTGTTGGGGGCAATATGCCAACTCTGTTAACCGCTTAGAGAGGGCTGTAAACAACTGTAAAGTGGTATATAAGTCTTAAGTGCTATTGCTGTCTTTCAACAAGCATTTATTCCTTTTAGCAAATGTGGTAGACTATTATTACCTATCTTTTTATCAGCATTTATAAATTTTAATGTTTTCCTATCTGTGTCCCCTTCTTTAGGGATATACTTCTCTTTACTTTTTTATTTTTATTGATTTATCAAAATATAAAATACAAAGATATACTCCTAAAGTGAACAGTGTTATCTCCTGGCCATAATGTTTTGTCATTTATGTGTAAATGGTCATTCAGTTTTTCCTTTAGAGTCTCAGACTACAAAATGGCCCTGTCTGTGATCGAAGTACATGTACATTCATATCTCCAACCAACCCTGGCTGACCATTTCACTTTCACTTTTGACTATGTTGTCATTCCCATTTAAATTTTTAAGTACACAATTCATTGACTTTGGTTTTATGTTAATATGGCGCAAATTCATGCTGTTTGACATAGTAGTTCCTTTGTTCATAATTAAATCTACATCTTTACTTCATACCAATATCCATCAGTACCTCACAGAGTTAGATCAGTTACATTCTCCATTCCCAACCTTTTTTTTTTTAGCTTCACAAATAGTTTACCTAATTTTCCTCCTTCGTTTCCTGTTATATTCTAAATCAGAATCTTCATATTTCATGGTCAACAAATGACCTCATCTACCTGTTATGGCTTTCATCATTTAAAGCTTTCACAAAACACCTTTTTATTCAAAGGAGGAGACCATCTGTTGTCTCTGTTAATGGTAAGAACTCTACTCGACAGTTTCGGCACATTGTGTCCAGTAGCGTGTCACCAGCCAAATCCAATTTTACTCAAAATGCAATGTGTGGATTTATGCAATAAGTAATAAGCATCCATAATTTTATTGGAATTAGTTATGGATCTGAAATTTACAAACTCTAGGAAGTTCAATCAAAAAGTTTGAACTGTTGGGAGCTAAGATGTTTTTTACCATGTTACAAATTAAGAGGTGTTGGTGCATTTATAATAAGTTTATTTTGTTCTTTTGGGTAGATTAGTAGAATTTATTTGCTGCATTTCCTTTTTTCCCTTCTTCCAATGGCCTATTTTTTCATGACAGCGTCCCTCTTGAAAAAGATAATACAGAGGCTTTTAGGCAACGAGAGGCTAGAGCTGCACAGCTGGCACGAGAAATTGAGTCAAGCCCACAGTATAGACTGCGTATTGCAATGGAAAATGATGATGGGCGCACAGAAGAAGAGAAGCACAGTTCAGTGCAAAGACAAGTGTCTGGAAGAGACAGCCCCAGTTTGGCTTCCAGGTAAGTTTGCAGCATTGGTGAAATGAATAAAAGTATGTATTTAAATCTATTCTAATATCAATGCTATCAATTATCTTATAGCTATTCTGCATAGCTCAGACAGCATTTGTTAAGCTGATTCAAAACTGTAAAACAAAATAATCTTTGGATAGCCATATGCCTCTCTAGTATAAAACAAGAACTAATTGTGGCTAGCGTACCCTATATATTTGGAGAAGAAATAATCTTAGGTGTCCCACTGTAACTTAGAAACTGTTTCACCTGTTGATTGGCAATCTCTTTGCTTCAAAAGTTCCCTTGCATTTGCATTCAGCTTCTGGGATGAGGAAAGTTATGGTGGTTTCTTTCTTTATTCTTTGAACTTACCCAGCTATTTCTTTTTGCAGAGAGGGCAAATATATCCCACTTCCCCAACGTGTCAGAGAAAGCTCCAGAGGAGGCATACGCTGCAGTAGTTCTAGAGGAGGGAGGCCAGGCATGGGCTCTTTGCCACCCCGTGGGAGTTCACATCATTCAGAAAGCAACACTGGCTCTGCTCCAGAGCAACGAGGTATCAATGGAGGTAAGGCTGAGGATCTCTGGCTTAAAAGGGAAATACTGGAATGGATTGAAACAGTCACTTTAACAGGAAGAAAAGCTTTGGTGAAGGTTGGCCCATCTGACTGGAAGTTCACATGACACACACACACACAGAGAGAGAGAGACAGAGTTTCCTGTCTCTATTATGATGTAATTTTAAGCAGTAAAGGATAAGATGAAAAGTCACAGAAAGGAAGTTTGTTCTACTTTACTTTTTCCTCTAAAGCAGTATTTCTTAAACTTTTTTTTTCTCTCAAGGACCGTTTCACATTTTTAAAAATTGTAGGGAACCTCAAAAGAGCTTTTCTTTGCTGGTTATATTTATCATATTAAAAATTAAAATTGATGCATTTGCTACAGTTGTGATTATTCATGGTGGATGGGATTTTAATGTTGTATTTTTCAACATTGGCTGGCAAATAATTTTGATTTCAAGGAAACCAGATCTTGGTTCTTGAGGGAACCCCCCCCCCCCCCAGGGGCTTTAGGACCACACTTTAAGAAACACTGCTGTAAGGAAAATGCATTTTGAAATGAGATTGAGAAAGTTGAAGAGTGCTTGTAGAAGATGACAGCAAAAAAGAAAATCATGTGATAGCTAAAACTGACATGGGCAAGGGAAAACACTGGAAAATCATATGAATGGATGACAGCAGTAAAAAGTCAATTGGGGAAGAGTTGGGTTGAAGGAATTCTTCAGAAACCATTGGCTAATAGTATAGAGATCCTATGGGGAGATAAGAGACCTAAGTGCCATGCAAAAATTCTGAATAATTTAGAAAGAAATGAAATACTAGTAACAATTACAAGCAGTCCTCCTTTAACAACCTTAATTGGGACTGGAATTTCTGTTGCTAACCAAATGGTCTCATTAGGCAAAACATCACTTAACTGCAGCACTTAGCAATCACACTTCTGGTAGTCCCAGTTGTAGTGTTAGAGAAGGACCTCAAGCTTCTGCCCTCCACTTCAACTCCTCTCCATCTCTGCTCTTTAGCACTGCAGCAGCAGCAGGGGGAAGATGATGGCAAATGTCAGCTGAGGACACCAGAGGTGGGGGAGTGCAGGGCAGCCAAAAGGGCAGAGAGGTATGGGGTAAGATCGGTGGGCGAAGTTGAAGTGTATGGTACAGTAAATGCAGTTGAGCTGCAAAGCACCCAAATTCTGATCATATGACTGTGGGGGCACTTCAATGACCATAACCCCAAGGACTGGTCATAACTACCCAGTGCTATTGTAACTTTGAATGGTTGCTGAACAAATGGTCATTTAGCAAGGACTACTTGCACCACCAATACAAATTAGGTTTAGACAGGGGTTACTTCCTTGAATAAGGAAATGACTCATGATTTTCTGTCCTCATTGCAGTATCAATCTGCTTCAAGCTACCAAGATTGAAAAATACTGTTAAGTTGATGAGTATAAGGGCACGATGGGATGAATGGTATGGACAGGTTGAAATCACAAAGTGTATCAGACCATCACTAGCGGGGAAAAAATGGAAGGATGAAGGTTATAATGTGCTCTGGAGAACAATAACAATAAAAAGTAAAATAAAGAAAAAATAAAGAAAAAAAATGAAGTGACACAGTTTATAGTGTATGGGATCAAAATATGGATTCTAAATTGAAGGACTGAAGAAGAAAGTAAGAGATGTAGTACAAATGGGGGGAAGTTAGATTTGAAGCCTGAATAGCCTATGAAACACCTCAGAAAAAAATGATCCAAGGCTAATTTTTGGTTCTTGCAAAAATCACATTGCATTGTTGGTCTTCACAAAATGCCAATTTCACTGAAAGTGCTGGCTGAAAATCAGGAGAAGCAGTAATAATACTAGTGACAACTTTGCTCAGTTTAGCTGTGTCTGAAGCAGCCTTCTACCCTACCGCTGATCTCATGCTCGCCTTCAGTTGCCCCTGTTCAGTCTTGCTACACTACAACGGAATCAGGATTGCTGCATCTCATCATGAGTCCTTGTGACCTTTCTCTTCTCTTGCCTCTCTTCTTTGGATAGGATGCAGCATTTCCTGCCTCTTCTCATTCATCCCCCATATTTGTAGAGGCCATAGTGTCAGTCACTTATCCACATTCATTAATTTGCTTCTTGTAGATAAGGGTTCATTGGTGCATTGACTTAATCACCATTCACTTATTTTAAATTTCTTAATTAGTCAATTTGTAAATGCCAATTGCAACCAGGTGCCTGTTAATTTCATTGGCATGATAGAATTTCCATTATTTACTAGTAAGGGAGAGCCATAGATGTCAAAAGAACATTTTGTTTTCTTTGTGTGTATCTAGTTTGATTCATCACGACCTATGGCTGCTTTGTTTTAGGTCCATCTAGAATGTCTCCAAAGTCTCAACGACCCAATCGAGGGGCCAAGAATATGTCTTCCCCGACCAGCCGACCCATGGAAGTCTCTGCTGCATCTCCTACAGGTAGAAGCACAAATAAGCAGCAAACTTGATGTCCTTTTTTGTGAGGGCTTTGATTAAAAAAACCCTTCACATATTAGCCCTAATCTAATGCATCTTTGCTGTTACTATACTGTATAGTGGGCCGTCTCTATGCTCCTCGTTCACCGAAGTCTGCCTCAACTGTTCCAGTCTC
This sequence comes from Arizona elegans, assembly GCA_022577455.1. NCBI lineage: Eukaryota > Metazoa > Chordata > Lepidosauria > Squamata > Colubridae > Arizona > Arizona elegans. The sequence goes on from JAKOOJ010000004.1 coordinate 128,531,510, forward strand.
TTCCCAAGACCCTCCTGTGGGATCAGCTATCCCTATTGCTCCTGCATCACCTTCTGAGTCAAGGACTACCATGGAATCAAGTGCTTCCCCGACCCCACCTTCACCTAAAGTCCCAGCATCTATCCCAGTAGCTGCTGTTGAAGGTAAGTACTTAAACTGGGAGTAAAGCAGGTTTGGTTGAGTGCCAATCAACAAAGAAGGAACTAAGGATGGACCTAAAACAAAGCAACCAATAGGAATTAGCTGGCCAGAGAATCCCAGATGCGCTGCACCAAACTCCTCAATGTGTCATATCATTTCAGTGTTTCTGAGAATGTTGAGGACTTTGTTTAGATTTTTGAAACTTGCGGCCTGGAAAGATTGCTTACAAACTTCTCGCTGTTTTTTCTTCCCTCCTATTTTACCCTAGTAAGAAAAATATTTGAGTTTTTACAGTTTTTAAATACTTGATAGGTTTGATCACTTGAAAAAGTTTTAGGATATTTATTGTCTGTCTGAAGGAGAGTATGGGATTTGAATAAATGGTGAGACTCTTTGGGAAGTTGCCATACTTTCCAAGTGTATTTCAAGTTTGTTCCGCTTTCCTTGCCCGGGATCTGGATGTAAAACATAGCATATGGTTTGTCTCCTAAACCTTTCCTTCCTCTTCTAGTTAAAGAGGTGCCTAGCTCTGCCATCAAAGAAGCCGGCAGGGCTGTAGAAGTTATGGGACCCTCAGACTTGGTCAAACAGACTAGCAAAGGTTTGTTTCTTTTGACTCTTTGAGCTTTTTGCTTGTTAATCTAAATATCAGTTGCTTTGCATATTTTTTATTACACATTATATTTTGCACATTGCTGTTTTTTAAAATTGTGACCTAAGTCAGGCAGAGTCTACACACAAGGAGACAAATTCCTTGTGTGTGCAATCACACTTGGCCAATAAAGAATTCTATCCTATTCTAAATGTAATGAACTAAACAGTTAGTTAATAAACTCAGAACTCACTAGATGACTTTGAGCCAGCTACTTCATCTCAGTGTAATTTACAGGATTGTCCTGGGGATAAATGAAGACTTGATCACACACCCAATAACATCCCCTTACTCATTCAGAAAAGTGGAATATTAATACAAAATTAAATAATCACTGCTAACTAAAAAAAAATCTTACCAGGTGCATATAATTTATTTATTTATTTTTTTATTGAAAAGTTTTATAAAAGATACAAACATTTTCTCCCCCCTCCCACCCCTCACCCCATTCCACCCCCCTTGCTCACCCACCCATTCTTTCCCCCTCCCCCTTCCCCCCCCACCTCCCTCCCTAGACTTCCCAGAACAAGCACAGGGTATAGCATTCACAAACATAAAACTAAAATATGCTAACAATTTGTTGGCTTCAAATTCTCCCTAGGTTTTTAACTCCTTATAACTCAAAAGACTATAAACATAAACTAAAGATTAAAAATGTTTCATTCATAAGCTATATAAAACTTCTTAGTCTGATACTTGTTCTGAATATAGTCAATCCATCTTCTCCATTCCGATATATATTTTTCGTTTGAGTGATCTTTAAGATATGATGAAATTTTCGCCGTCTCTGCCAAATGTGCAACTTTTAGTGTCCATTCCTCAATAGTAGGTGGATCTTCTTTCTTCCAATACTGTGCCACCAGTAACCTGGCTGCTGTTATTAAGTTTAAAACCAACTTAATCTCTGTCACATTACAATCCGCAACTATTCCCAACAAAAAAACCCTATAAATTTGATCTTTTTCTTTAAAATATTTTGAATATTTGAACCATATTTTTATCCAAAAAGCCTTAATTTTTTTACATGTCCACCATATATGAAAATACGTAGCATTTTTACACTCACATCGCCAACATTTAGATTGTAAATTTGGATACATACAGGCTAGTTTTTTTGGATCTAAGTGCCATCTATAAAACATTTTATAAAAGTTCTCTCTTAAATTTTGGGCTTGTGTAAATCTTACATTTCTAACCCATATCTTTTCCCATGTTTCCATCATTATTGGTTCTCCTATATTTTATGCCCATTTTATCGTACAATCCTTGACTAACTCTGTTTCTGAATCTATTTCCACTAATACATTATACAGTCTTTTTATGTGCATTTGACTTTTGTCTCTTATTTGTTTTATCAAGTTCTCATCCTGTTGCAAAATACCAATTTTCTGATCTTCTCCCCATCTGGCCTGCAGCTGTCCATACTGAAACCAAGTTCTAACTATTCTTTCTGCTCTTAATTGCTCCATAGATTTTAGTTGTAATCTAACTCCTTCTTTATAAAGGAGTTCCTTATATGTAATCTTATCTTGTTTTTGCTCCACATTTATATTCTCTATTGCGTGTCTGGGTACTGTCCATATTGGTAACTTATCGTTTAATTTGTATTGATACTTCTTCCAGACACGCAATAAAGCATTCCTTAATATATGACTTTTAAAAGTCTTATCTACTTTCTTATCATACAATAAATAAGCATGCCAGCCGTAGACCAGACCATATCCTTCAATGTTTAATATCCTTTCCTCCGTTAAATTTATCCAGTCAGTAACTGCTGAGAGGGCAACGGCTTCATAATACAATCTTAAATTGAGCATTTTAAGACCTCCTCTTTCTCTTATCTTTTGATTTACTCTCGATTTCTTCCCTGCCCACACAAACTTATTTATGCCCTTCTACCATTCCTTCAGATTTTCATCTTTTTAAAGTATAGGTATCATTTGAAAAAGAAATAAAAACCTTGGTAAGACATTCATTTTTACTGCTGCTTCCCTTCCCAGCAAAGACAATTGTACCACTTTTCCATCTCTTTCTGTATTTTTTGCCCCAACGGTTCATAATTGTGCTGGTATAGTTTCATATTTGTAGTCATAATATAAACCCCTAAATATTAAACCTTCTTTACTATCTCAAATCCTGTTACCCTTTCTATCTCTTCTTTTTGGCTTCTGGTCATATTTTTAGATACTATCTTTGTTTTAGCTGTATTTATTTTAAAACCAGATACTTGTCCATATGGGTTAATTATATCCATCAAGGCTGTAATCGATTGTGCTGGTTGGACTAAGGTAACAACCAGGTCATCCGCAAATGCTCTTAACTTATACTCATGCTGTCTAATTTTAATTCCCTTTATTGTATCTGTCCCACGTATTTTACTCAGTAAAATTTCCAGCGTCAAAATAAACAACAATGGAGACAAGGGACAACCTTGCCTTGTTCCTTTTTCTATATTAAAAATATCTGTTAAACCACCATTGATTATTATTTGCGCTGTTTGTTTCTGATATATTGCCTTAATAGATTGTATAAAATATTCTCCAAGTTGCATCCTTTCTGTTAATTTCAATAGAAAATGCCAATTCAATCTATCAAAAGGCTTTCTCCCCATCCAAAAATATGCGGGGACCTGGTTGTTCCTCCCCAAATACTCTAGTAAGTTAACAATTTGCCTTACATTACTTTTCATTTGTCTACATTTATAAAACCAGTTTGATCATGATGAATCATTTGCTGCATAACTGTCATTAATCTATTTGCTGATATTTTAGCAAAAATCTTATAATCTGTATTTAAAAGTGAAATCGGCCTGTAGTTTTTTGGATCTGTATGATCTTGACCCTCTTTTGGGATCAAAGAAATAAAAGCTGTCTTCCAAGTTGGAGGTACCTCTCCTCCCTGTTGTATATTGTTAAATAATTCCTTCAGTGGTTCCACCATTTCCTCCTGTAAACTTTTATAATAAACAGATGTCAAACCATCCGTCCCAGGAGCTTTACCCACTTTCAACTGCTTAATTGCAAACAAAATTTCCTCGGAAGTTTTCAATTGATTTAAACTATCCCTCTGCTCTTTTGTAGTTATATAAATATTCTCTTTCTACAAATATCTGTCTATATCTGTCTCTTGAATTTTATCACCAGTATACAGCCTTGAGTAAAACTCTTAAGAAAGATTTTTTAATCAATTCGTGCTCATAAACCTCTTTACCTTGGTATTTTATTTTCTCTATAGTCCTTGATTTCTGCTTTTGCAACAAATATGCTAACCATCTACCAGGTTTATTGGCATTACAAAAAGTATTATGTTTAGCATATTGTAAATTAGTTGCAACTTGATCTGCTATTAACATGTTAAATTGACCTTTCAGTAAATTAATTGCCTCTTTAATTTTCTTATCTGTTGGATTAACTATCAACGCTCATTCTTGTTTTTTAATCTCTTCTAATTCCTTTCTTTTTCCCCCATTTTTTTTGTACTTATTATTCAAATATATCAAAATACCTCACATATATGCTTTACTTGCATCCCACACCATTTCCATCGATGTACCCTTTTGCATATTCATAACGAAAAATTCTTTCATAAATTTTTTACACTCTTTAACATTTTTTTCATAGCTGAACAAATTATTGTTTAACCTCCAGGACCTCCTAAGCCCCTTTCCATACTCCAGTTCCATCCAGACTGGACTATGGTCTGTCAATGTTCTTGAACAAATCTTTGTATTCTTCACACTAGAAAAGAGGTCGTTAGTAATTAGTATAAAATCAATCCTTGAAAAGGATTGATGTCTATCCGAAAAGAAAGTAAAATCTTTTTCTTCTGGGTTTCTTTCACGCCAAATATCCCTCAACTCCCAATCATCCATCATCTCCAAAAACGATTTGGGCAGTCTTGCTTTTGCTGAAAGATTTTGCTTAGGTCCCTTCTTGTCCTTTTTAACATCCAAAACACCATTCCAATCACCCAGTAGGATACAAGTTTTATATCCCCACTGTGTCAACTTAGAATGTAGGAAATTATAAAAAATTTTCCTGTTATTGGTTCGGGGCATATAATCCAATTAAAAGTAATTTTTCTCCCTTTATTAAAAGTTCAATCGCTAAGAATCTTCCTTGATCATCTGCTTCAATTAATTTAGCAATTAAGTCTCTCTTCAGATATATAACTATACCATTTTTCTTCTCTGGTGCTGCCGCTACATAATGTGTACCTAATCTTGTATTCATTAAATATTTTTGATCTTGTATCCTAATATGAGTCTCTTGTAAACAAATTACGTCATTTTAAAATTGTTTAAGATAGTGAAATATTTTCCTCCTCTTCTGTGAAGAATTCAAACCATTAACATTCCAAGTTAAAAATCTAGTTCCCGTGTTTGGGCCTCTGAAGCATTTGGAGCATTTGCTGATGGTCTTGCCTCATTTGACTTTTAGGTCTAGCTCCTCCCACTGCTTCTGTTTTTGTAGTTCCTTGAGTTGCCATCTGGAGTTGTTGCTGTCTTAATTCTTCCTTGCGTTTAGCTGTTGCTGCTCTCGTCTGTCTTTGATCCTTTGGTTCTTCTGGTATATCAATTAAATCAGCAATCTGGATTGTAGCAAATCTTCTTGACTGGTCGAGGCTCCCTGCTGGACTGCTGTCATCAGCTCTTCTCTCTCTCCTTCCATTACTTCCTTTTTTCTTTTAACTTCTGGTGATTTTGGTGGCCCAGCCTTTAACACGTTGGCATAGAAATCTCTTGCTTTCCATACTGTATTAAGCCGGTATCTCTCACCCGAATAGTTCACCACTAGACCGGCTGGCACTTCCCATCTATACTGTATTTGGCGTTTTCTCAGTTCATCCACCAGGAAGGCATATTCCCTTCTGGCTCTCAACATTTTGGGGGGGATTTCTTTCATTGTCATCACCTCCTGGCCTTCAACTTGAAGCTTCTTTTTAAAGGTAGCCTGTAAAATTTCATTACGTAGTCTCCTTGTGGTAAAGTATATTACAATATCTCTTGGTAAATGTTTCTGTCTGGCCACCCATGAATTGATGCGATATATCTCATCAATCTGCCAGCCTAACTCCACTTTCTGCTCCCCCAACATCTGTGCCAATGCTTCTGACATCTTTTTCAAATTCTCTTGTTTGTTCTCCTTCACCCCTCTTATTCTTAGAGCAAATTCCATATCTTTGTATTGAATCATTGTTACATCAGCTTCAGCCCTTTCAATTTTGTTCTGACTGTCTCCTAATTTATTGTCCAAAATTTCAGTAAATTGCTTAATTTCTTCAACCTTATCATCCAAAATTTCAATGTTACCTACCAAACCTTTAAATGCCAGTATTATATCATCCCTAATCTCATCTGAAACGGTCTGTATTTTTTCAGTAGTTTCATTACTTTTTTCATTAATCAAAGTAGCAATTTTATCCTGTGTAACTTTTAGGACTTCTTGTAGCATTTCAAACGTTAAAAGTCTGTGGATCTGTTGGGGGAACAGAAGCTTGCATTCTAGAAGTATGGGCTGGAGAGCTTCCGGCACTCCCAGTTCCTTTAATAGGAACAGTCTTTACAGGTTTTGAGGCCATTTTTCAGTTTAAATTCATCTTTGTATTTTAATCAGAAGCCAAAAAGAAGAGTTCAACAAAATCAACAATTTTCCAGTCTTAAATTGATGTCTTAAAATCCTCCTCCTCTCAGTAGAAAATTTTTTCAAAGCAAGAGGCTGTCAGCCAAATGAAACTTCCTGTAACTTTGACTTTCCACGCCCTTTCAAGCCTCAATCGCCATCTTGTTACAAGTTTGCTAAGTTGTTATTTCCAAAGGAGGTAATGAACAATGGAGTTAAGTTTAGATACTTGCAGTCTGACTTCTCCTGGCTTGTTCTGCCTGCAGCAATTTAGAATCCTGGAGATCCCCTCAGTTGTTATTGGCAGAATTGGTCGCGGCGCCTTGCTCCGCTAATTAGCACAGTCGTCTCAGGTCCGGAGCAGATTGACAGGCTTCTAGGGAGCTCTCACCCTTCACGCCCCAGAATTTCTCCTAGGGCACTTGGGGAGCTCTACCTTCACCTGTCAGCTCTCCTCTCTCCCCTTTGCCCAGGGAGAAAGTTTCTAAGTCGCCAGACAGCTGTTTTTCGGCTGTTCTGGCGGCTTTTACGATATTTGGGATCGGGCGCTCACGGAGGAGCGTCTGCGACACACGCGGAGCCAACCGGAAGTCCCAGGTGCATATAATTTAGTTGGCTGCCAGAAACCAATACCATCTGGATTTATAGGAATATGGCTCCCATAATCCTCAGCCAATTACTCCCATTTAATATTAGAGTACCAGATTTGAGATGACTTAACAGAACTTGGAAATTGATACTAAATCTTCAATTGTGGCAATTGCACTGTTCTAGGCCTCCAAAATGAGCAAAAGAGGAATCAGCTCGAGGAGTTGAGGAAGTTTGGAGCCCAGTTTAAGGTGAGCACATTCTCTTATTCTCCTTCATTTAAAGAGGAGGAAAACACAGATCACTTTTAAAATAGAAACATAAAATAAAAGTAGTTTTCTTACCGTGGTTGCTTACCTCATGTCTCTTCCTAGTTACAGCCCAGCTCCTCTCCAGAGGCCACCCATGACCCCTTCCGGCCAAAGGAGTCTCTTGAAGGGAAAGTAAAAGACAAGCTGCCAGAGGTGTTGGTTGGGGCAGGCAGTTCGTGTGAAGTGTCTGAAGAGTGTCCCAAGCCCAGCCTGGATTTCTGTGAAGGCAGCAGCAAGGAGGAGAAAGGATCCTCTGAGGGCATGGAACGCCAGACCCAGACTGCCAGTCCTCTGGGTAAAGGGGAAGCAGAGGACAAGGAAGATGGTCCTGTCTCAGAGTGAGTATGGGGGGAACCGGAGTACAGTTAGTCCTTGATTAACGGTAATTAAGCCAGAAATTTCTGTTATTAAGCAAAACATTTGTTAAGTGAATTTTGCTCCATTGTATGCCTTTCTTGCCCCAGTTGTTAAGCAAATCAATGCAGTTAAGTTAGTAATACAGTTGTTAAGTGAATCTGGTTTTCCCATTGACTTTGCCAGAAGGCTGCAAAAGGTGATAGATCACATGACCCCTGAACACTTCAACTGTCATAAATATGAGTGCATTGCCAGGTGTGTGAATTTTGATCATGTGACCATGGGGATGCTGCAATGGTCATAAGTTACTTTTTCAATGCTGTTGTAATTCAAGTGGTCATTAATCAACTGTTGTAAGTTGAGGACTGCCTGTAGATAAGACTGCTGCATGTTTGTCTACGTTCCTGTCTCATTTCTATTGTACTCCCATCCAGGCAGGTGAAGAAATCAACGTTGAATCCTAATGCAAAAGAATTCAACCCCTCAAAGACACTTCTTTCTGTGGTGCGTAACTAGCTCTGGGGATAGTGAGGTTGACGTGGTAGGTTTTGGGATAACAGCACCTTCTTAAGTTGCTTTCATAGTCAAATATCTAATAACTGCTGCCTTTTTCCCCAGAACAAATCAACAAGTACGCCTACATCACCAGGGCCTCGGACCCATTCTACACCCTCCATCCCAGTGATTACCCCAGGGCAAAGTGGCATGTACAGCACACAATATATTTCTTACATCCCACAGATTCACATGAGCCCTCCTGTGCAGGTGAGGTGGGAGGAATGATACTTAAATGGTCCTATCTTTGCACTGTATGTTATTGGTTCTTTACAAAGTATATCAGGTAAGGATAGCAATAGAATTAATTAGTTTGCTGCTATTCTCTGCAGACACCTCAGATGTACCCCTATCCTGTTTCCAATTCTGTGCCCGGACAGCAGGGGAAATACCGAGCTAAAGGTGAGGAGATTCTTGGCCAAAGCCTCATTGATCATGGGAAATTTGTCTGGAAGGTTCAACTGTTCTGCCACTTGGAGGAAAAAAAACCAAGAATATAAAAGGCTTTTCTTAATCCATTTATTTTTCCTGAACAGGGTCTTTACCTCCCCAGCGTTCAGACCAGCACCAGCCCACCTCGGCTCCTCCCATTATGCAAGCAGCAGCAGCTGCAGGGCCCCCTCTGGTAGCTGCTACTCCATACTCTTCATACATCTCCTACAACCCTCAGCAATTCACAGGACAACCTACTATGATGCAGCCCATGGCCCACTATTCCTCGCAGGTAGATTCAATAAATTTCAAGGGAAAAGAGATACGCGTGTTTATCTGTTTTGCTCATATTTTCTATTTTTTCCCTTCCTTCTAGCCTATGTTTGCGCCCATGCTGCAGAGTAACCCCCGTATGATGACATCTGGCAGTCACCCCCAAGCTATCGTCTCATCATCTACTCCACAGTATCCTCCAGCAGAACAACCTACACCCCAGACTCTTTATGGTACCTTTATTGTTAGCTGAAGTCTGAGCTTTCTTTCTTTCTTTCTCCTGCCACGTTGCCTTGTTGACTGCTGCTTGCTGCTTCTCTCCCCAGCCACAGTGCATCAGTCGTATCCCCATCATGCCACACAGCTGCATCCGCATCAGCCTCAACCAGCTACCACACCCACGGGCAACCAGCAGCAAACCCAACATGCCGCCCCCAGCCCTGTGCAGGTACTTGGAGGGAGGGGGAGGAACCAAGTATGGAGTTACTGCATAGGAGACACTTAATGCTTGTCTTGGCACTCAACACTCTGCTATTTGATTTTATGTTTGAAATTGGTCCTAGAGCACCATGATCCTTCAAGCTCTAGAAATTCTAGGTTGGCATGAAAAGCAATCTTGCTTTTAAAGTGATGTTCTGTCTACCTCTATTCATGAAACTGCTGTTACAAAATTGAAGCACCAGGGACAAACTTTATTAATGCTTGCATGCTTTATATTAGGGGGAAGGCAATTTAAGAATTAAACAAGATGCTGCTTTGCAACTACTTTTGATTTGGGTATTAATATAAGACAAATGGGGGGGAGGCATATTTTCTGTAATGGAAATGCAGAACTGAGGACAAGTGGATGGTTGGAATCTACCCACCATAACTGATGTGTAGCTTTTTTGGATATGATCTTTAAATAGAAGTACTTTCTATGGGAATTTATATTCAAAATGTGAATAATTTAAATATATGACAACATGATCAGTGAGTCAGAGGGTTATGTGTTATATAGGAGATCGGAAGGCTAATTTAATAAAAATAAAATGCCGTTAAAACAAATTTAGTTATTCCCCATCTTTCCCACAGATAAATGCACGCTAACCTAAGTTGCAAATCTTGCTTTTCTCTATAAAATACCAAACGTATTCCTTGAAAATAATGTAAAAAGAAAAAATAATGCAAATTCTGGCAGTTGAAGTGTGACTCTTGTGTTTTCTACTATAGCACCAAGCTGGACAGCCCCCTCATTTGGCCAGTGCTCAGCAGCAGCAGAACTTATACCACACAGCTACACTGACGGCTACGCCACCATCCATAACCCCAGGGCCCAGCGCTCAGTCTCCACAGAGCGGTTTCCCACAGCCGACAGTTTATGCCATTCATGCCCATCAGCAGCTGCAGCACGGATACACCAACATGGCCCATGTCACTCAGGTGAGTATACCTGAAAAGGGGCAGCGTTCTTGACCATGGAAGACATTTCTGAGTGTCTGTCCTCATAAACACTCAGTTTGACAACCCAGGAGATGGATGTGACCAATAACATTTTTCGCGGCAATTGATGTATGAGAAAAAATGTTTTTTTGTCTACTAGGATTGCTTGGACAAACATTTAAAAACAGGATACTACATAAGTTTGAGCGAAGATTGTGTCAGTATTAGTATCAAGAATGGCAATTGTTTCCTGAATTACTTGTTATTTAATAATATTTCATTATTAAATATTCTTTGAACAATACTTGGAATTAGAAGTGCCTCATCTAAATTTCAGTAGCATGAGTTACATCAGTTGCTAAATATATGTTCTTAAATTAGAAAATTTGGCATTTTCTCTGCTGGCCTAATTAACGTGTTTCCCCGAAAATAAGACTCTGTCTTTTATTTTTGAACCCTGAAATAAGTGCTTGGCCTTATTGCCATGTGCTCAAAAGCCCAATTGGGCTTATTATCAGGGGATGTCTTATTTTGGGGGAAACAGGGTAGTTGATAAATTGGCATATCATTTATTGAAACCCTCAAACTATTCTTGTCTACTATAGGCCCATGTCCAGACTGGAATTGCAGCTGCCCCACCACCTCACCCTGGAGCTCCCCAAGTCATGTTACTGCATCCCTCACAGACTCATGGTGGACCCCCTCAAGGAGGTGTGCCCCAGAGTGGTGTACCCACGCTTTCCGCCTCCACACCATCCCCCTACACATACATAGGGCACCACCAAGGTAAGCCTGTTATTTAAAGCCAGGGGTGGGGAGAAGGTGGAAAGATGAGTCCTCTGATGTACCAACTTGATCCCCATCTAGCATGTCCATATGGGTGGAATTAAGATTTTGTAGTCAGTATTTCTGATCAGGATAAATTGGCTACTCTGAAGAATTGATGGAATGTTGATGGCAATTGGGCAGGACTTGCCATGCAGATAACATAATACTGTTTTGGATTTTGGTGTGCCTTTGTGGTCTTCACTGTCTCTTTCTTCTCTTTTCAGTTCAGTCTCATCCCTCCCAGCAGCTTCCATTCCACACCCCTGGGAATTGATGTCCACGCTTCTCCCTGTGACCTGAGACCCCAGCCAGCTATGGCTCTGTTGCTGACCCCCCCCAAGCCTGGGCCATCCCTTGTGCCCAAGGCAGAGGCCCCTGAAGGGATGCAGTCTGGCCCAGCCCCTTTTGGCAAGCACCTTCCTTTCCGTTGGTTTAGTGAAGCCTGCCCTGGGTACTGTTGACCAGCGGGATGGAGCAAGACCCCTTTCTATTGCCCAGAGAAGGGCAGGGTTTATTTTCTTTTATTTATAACTCCACTGGGGTTTCTAGAGCAAATGCCACTTTCCCATATTAACTTGACAAGGACATGACCATATGGACAAATCTTGACTTTTTATTAAGTAAAAATATTTAAAAAGTTAAAAAAATAAAAATTTAAACTAACTAATGTTGGGCTTGGGGTGAATGTGTGGGAGGGCCAGTCTGTAAGCAACAATCCTTAATTGTGGTTCTGCAGCATCAGAGAGGAAGAATTTGTGACCTGTCCAGCATACATAGCTCAACCAGACTTGAAGAACTGTTTTGGAATTCAGCATTGTTGTCTAGCAGCATAATTTTCCTCTCTGAAAATAGATCATCAAGGATTAGTAGTTTGAGTGACAGTGAAACAGATCCTAAAGCAGTAGTTTTTAGTGCTGGGTTATCCCGTGAATGCAGTTACACACCAATTTAAAACTTTAATTGATGCTTTTATTGGAATCAATGACACATTAAATTTAAGGACTTTGGAGATGGGCAAAAACAGTATACTTGTGCCATAATTCAATTTGGCCTCTGAAGGAATCTTGGTTGCTATTGTTTTTTCATAATTATAAAGAGAAAACAAGGATGATGCTGTGACTGAGATGTTAAATCTTTATTTGTAGAGACTATTTTGAATCACTTTAAAGTCCCGGTTTTATACCTCAGCAAGTCACCATCAGAATTCTTTTAAAATGAATGCAGGTTAAGTTCAGTGTTGTGGACCATGACCTTTTTGCTGCTCTCCAATGAAATTCAGTTTTCATTTGTCAACCTGCTTACAGTGTCATAGTCTTACTTTGATCCTGGCTAGTCAATCTGAGGTGATCGCGAATCTTTTTGGTACCAAGTGCCCAAACCAGAACACATGTGTGCACAAATGCACTGCAGCCAGAAACTCGAAGACCAGTTGGCTGGTGCACATGCATGTGCTGGCCACCTGGTCTTCTGGTTTCCAGTGCATACATGCGTGCCAGCCATCTGGTCTTCAAGTTCCAGGGCTGTGGTGCATGCGTGTGCATGTATGTTCCGGTTTGGGCACTCTGTGCCACCTCTGGCATGCATGCTATAGGTTCGCCATCACGGATGTAGAAAATCTGGCATTGTATATATTCAGCTGTAATCTGAACCGACAGTTGTGAAGTGGTGAATAAAGGAAGTATCCTTTTTTTTAAACAGGAAAAAACAGAAGAAAAAAAATTTTAGAATTAAGGATAATATTAGTCCCTTCTCAACTATTATAATTCTGCTGATCATATTTGTGGAACGGGTTGGCAATGCTTAATCAGGCTAAAAATTTGTACATTAAATTTTATCAAACTCTTCTTAGTGATTCATGTAATTAGTTGCAAAAATAAGGCTGTGTATGGTTGATAGTATTTAACATCACTTTAAAAAAAAAACTTGTCAACGCATAGTTAAAATACTGCTGGAGAACAGATAGTGATTTCACTCCTTCCAATGAGCAGTTTAGCTAGTTTCCAAATCATATTTCTTCTTTCCCATCAAGACTAATAATTCCCATCTCCATTTTTAAAATGCAGATATTTTTTCTTATATTTTCAATACTTCGTGATTTCATGTTTCCTTTCTCCTATATATGGCAGCACAAAAACATAACAAATATGCTTCTGTGGGATTCTTGGCACCCCAAAATTATGTTACCTGATTGGGTAACAAAATGTCTGTAAGCAACAAAGCCCAGAGTACCAAGAAGCTCACAGTTCAACCCCAAACTACATATATTATCTTCTGTTGGAAATGTGCTGCTTTGCATGCTGCTTATCTGTAATGGATTATGTTGCATAGCATGGTTATTTTTGTGCTTGTGGCGCACAAATGTTTTGGAGCTTCATCAGCACACTTGCATTGAGCCAGGGATGATTCTGGACGGAAGAAAAAAGCTCCTGCTCACTTTTTAATTATTTTTATTTAAACAATTGCTTGCTCCCACCCTTTGGTGGAGCTCTCTTCTTTGAGCCAAGACTGTCACATTCATCTACTGTGCAGACCTGGATACATGTTGTCAGTTTTCTAGGAAGTATTCATGTCCAATTCCAGCTGCTGCAACTTAACTATCCCAGATATCCTCCCCTGGAGCTAGTGGCAGTATCTTTGTGACCACTCCAGTGCCCATGGTTCGAGATCCATCCCGCAGAGTGAACCGTTGTCCTTGTTCCAAGACCATGGGGTACTGCAGTATGAGATTAAGGCAGACATTCTCACCTGGCATCACCATTTCCTACAGCAAAAAAGGGAAAGTATGAAAAGATGGCAACCTACACTTAGACCTCCACAATTGCCAAGAAATGTGACAATCTAGAAATATTGAGTTAACACCCATTTACAAACCCCACTACTCAGCAGTGATCACGCACAAAAAATTAGGAAAAAGTGTGATACAAACCTTTCCCTCGGGTAATTCTATGCGACAAGTCATATTCCAGGTCAGCGAGAACATAATTGGCATGAACTTAGACACAAAAGATCCTTGACGGCCACCTTCCTCTTTGGTCAGGACATAAACCTATAAAAGCAAAGCAATTTATTTTTGTCTTAACTTTACAGGGTAGAAGAGCAAGTTTGGGGATACTAGCCTACCATTCCCTAGTAACATATTAAAATGTGCTCCAGAGTTTTATGGACGTCTCTTTCTCAATCCTCTACATGAAACAGCATCCTAGTATTCTGCCTTCCCAAATATCACTCACTCACCTGAGCCTCAATCTTCTGATGTGGCTGGACGGAGCCAGGCTTACACATGACTAATCCCCTTCGTATATCTTCTCGTTTCACAGACCGGATCAAAGCGCCCAAATTGTCTCCAGCCTGTGCCTGATCCAACTGTTTGTGGAACATCTCGACACCTGAAGCCAATTACACACACATTTCTGCAAATTTTGTGCAACCTCCCCGGTTCCACAAAATTATACAGGTAGCCCTTGACTTAACAACAATTTGCTTAGTGACCATTCAAAGTTACAATGGTACTAAATAAAATGACTTGCGACCCTTTTTCACACTTAATGGCTGTTGCAGCATCCCCATGATCACATGATTTATATTCGGATGCTTGACAACTGACTCACATTTATGACAGTCGCAGCATTCTGGGGTCATATTATGCCCCTAGTCAATGGAGAAACCCAGATTCACTTAACTGTGTTACTAATTTAACAACCACAGTGATTCACTTAACAAATGTGGCGAGAAAAGTCATCAAATGGGGCAAAACTCACTTAACAAATTTCACTTAGCAACATAAATATTGGGCTTCATTGTGGTTATAAGTTGAGAACTACATGTACTTCAAGGATTGTCTCAGTCATAATTGTTTAGAAACGGACCAGTAACATGAGAAAAACTAAGCTAAAAAAACACTGGAAGAACAATCTTGCAAAAAAAAAAAAAAATAGTGGGAGGATTCTACTTACCAGTCACAACTGAGCGTAAATGTGTTTTGTAACCCACAAATTCACATTCTTCCCCTTTCTTGAGAATACCACGCTCAAGGGTACCTGCTACAACAGTGCCCCGACCTAGAACAAATTAAAATCAGTTTAAATAAGGTATAAAATAATTATAGACCTCCATCTTTAAATGTGCAAGGTATAATGTGATGGTTTGGTACCTGGAATGGAGTAAGTACGCTCCACGGGAAGCAGAAAAGGTTGATCAAGGTCACGTTTTGGCACAGGGATGTATGAATCCACTGTATCCAGAAGCTTTATGACAGAATTCAATCCCAGTTCTGGATTTTGGTTCTGCAAAAAAACAACCACGGGAATTAATAATACATCTTAATAAAGGGAGGAAATAAAAGGAGTAGAGTTTGTGAAGCATAACACTGACCTCTAAAGCACATAGAGCAGACCCTATAATTACAGGAGCTGCTTCCCCATCATAGCCCAACTCTGTAAGTAGCTCACGGATCTCCAGCTCCACTAGTTCCAACATTTCTTTATCATCAACTGCATCAGCTTTGTTAATGTACACAATCACATGTTTCACTCCAATCTAGAAGGGGGGGGGAGGGGAAATTGCTTAAATTTGCAGTCTGAGCAAATGTATCAGATGATCACTAGGTATGCCTTTTAAATCACAACCTACCTGTTTAGCAAGCAGAAGGTGCTCTCTAGTCTGTGGCATTTGTCCATCTGTTGCAGCCACCACCAGGATACAGCCATCTAATGGTGCTGTCCCAATGATCATATTCTATAGACCAAATAATGGGAAACATTGTCAGTTTCCAACACTAAGCTTAGAAAAACATCCTCTCATATTATTATGGTTGGCATAACAATATCTCAAACAGGAAAGATACTTTTTTTCCCCTTAAATCATTTATATATCTTACAAGTACAATCACTAAGAATCTTCTGCCAGGGATTCCAAAATAGGAATATTGGAATTCTTAAAAAGTTCCTTGGCATCTAGTTCCCCACGCCTACCTTGATATAATCAGCATGCCCAGGGCAATCTGTATGACCATAATGGCGGTTGGCTGTTGAATATTCTACATGGGAGGCATTAATTGTAATCCCCCGGGCCTTCTCTTCTGGTGCATTATCAATCTCTTCATATTTCTTGTACTGGGCACTTCCAGTCTCTGAAAGAACTGGAAGAAAAAGGTAAATACGAACATGGCATCACGGGTGTTTAAACTGATGTATTTGAAGGGCTGGCACTATTCCTTGTGTAAGGGGACATTAAGCCAAACAATGCTTAAAGGTTCTTTTATTTCTTTTCTGAACTTCTGAATTAGCAAAAAGGACTTTTATGTATCTCAGCCTTTTTTTCCTTATGCAATTATAAGAAATGTTAATAGGAAGAAAATAGCATCAAACACTTTTCTCACGGTTGATAAAAAGTGGGGGAGAACACACTATGTTTAATTCTTTACCTGAGCTCAAGTAAGGAGAAAGCATTAAGTCTACGGTGTGAGACTTTGAAATAATACTATGCTTGAACTAATCTGAAAGCCTCTGGAAGACTCCTGCTGTGTAACAGAGTCTTAACACCTTCAAATACATTGTGATAGCTATCAATCAAGATTATTATTGAAGAGTAACATTTTTATTCCAAATACAAAGGCTGAAGCAGATTCTAGATGGGAATCCTGATGACTGAAAACAGCCAGAGCACCCAACACACAAAAAACTAATCCCTGGCAATTTTTTTTTAATATTAAGCTTTAATTTTAGACCACCCTATTTACCAATAGCTCTGGATCAGCCTAGTCAATTGCTCCAATATGTTACTGGTGGTTCTTTAAAACAATGGCCCTTTAGTAAATAAAAAGGGAGGTGCTTAAGATATTTGGTCTCCTTTAACAACTGCACCCATCTTTCCCCAACTCTCACTTTTAGTGATGGCTGCTGTTAATGTGGTCTTGCCATGATCCACATGCCCAATTGTTCCAATGTTGACATGTGGTTTGTCCCTTACAAATACTTTTTTTGCTTCAACTGCAAAACATCGAATTGGGAATTCTAGTCCACCGAAGCTTGTGCCATGTACTGGTGGCTGCAAAAAAACAAGTAGCAATATTAAAATCTCTATGAATTTCTGCCTCTAATTTTTATCAACACGTCTTTTCCACTCCCTGATGAAAATTTTCTTACCTTGGATAGTACATTTTGCAAGTACTGAGACAGGCAGCCACGTAGGCCTACAAGACAGAGATTATGATAGGAATCTCATTAGCTGATGGTATTCTGCTTTTACGCACTACTCTGCTTCATATTCAAACATCCAATTGTACTTCACATAGCCCACTGAAATTGTTATACTTTCAACCAAACCTTTGGACATTCTTGTTCTCAGTTCCATTCTTTCCCTTTTTGTATCATTGCATACAACTCTTCAATGTAGGCATTTAACAAAAACCATATATACTCAGAACTTCAGGTAACTTGAAAAGCATATCTAGATCGGGCAGAACTTTTATATCACCATGCAATGATCTGGTTTATACTGCATTTAATCCAAAGAGCAAGTAAGTATTTGTTGTTAGTTGCGAAGTTGTGTCCGACCTATTGCGACCCCATGGACAACTTTCCTCTAGGCTTTCCTGTCGCCTACCATTCCCCCGAGACCATTTAAGCTCACGCCGACTGCTTCAGTGACTCCATCCAGTCACCTCATTCTCTTCCGTCCACTTCTTCTTTTGCCCTCAATCGTTCCCAGCATTAGGTTCTTCTCCAGTGTGTCCTTCCTTCTCATTAAATGGCCAAAGTATTTCAGTTAAGTATAGATTACACAAAAATATGTGTAGCATATTTAAAATCAGCTTAGCTTATATTTTCTTTCATCTTCTCTACATTAAATACATTTGGCTCTCTCAATTGTTTATTTTGTGATACTGATAATGTAAATGTCAGAAATTCATTCAGAATTAGCAATTAATAGGCCAAAAATGAGCACACAAAACTTCAGAACTGTGTAACTATTGAAGAAACCCTTTTCAAAAGGAATTGGTTATACAGCAAGAAGGAACACAAAATGACTGAAACATCCCTCAAGAGAGGGGAAACAAAATTTATTTGGGGTAAAAATCAATTTATTTCTCCCAGAGCAGAAATGTATAGACTGAAGTGTAGATTGAAGTGTGTATGTACACACACACGATATATCATACACATATATGTATATGTGTGTACATACATACACTTCAATCTACACTTCAATACATGTGTTTTATGTGTGTATGTATATATGTGTGTGTGTGTGTGTGTATATATCTAATATACATATACATATGTACATGTATATGTATATGCATATACCATAACCTTTATTGTCACTTTTTACTGTGCACACACTGGCATACATTCAAAATGAAATTCCGATGCCTGCTTTCAAGTCTCAAAATTAAAACCGGCATAAAATTAAAATCATAATTATACAATTAAAAAAAAAAAGAAAACACTGAATCAAGAAGATGGGTTTGGCGGTAGCATATTCTCTGGTGTCGATCAAGAGCAAGAAAACGTCGCAAACAGTTTTCATAAACTGCAGCGACGTCTCGCCCAGCCCCGGTCCTTGTAGCACTTCCGCAACCCGGTGTCTCCCACGTGTAATGGAACCGATGCTTTACGCAGACATAGAACGGGACAAAGGAGAAATTTCATGCGCGCGGAGTCGGAGGGGGTTGTTTCTCTCCTTCCCCTCGACCGCCTCGTGGCCGCCTCCGGCATCCTCCGTACCCCAGAACCGAAGACCAGGTCATGGCGCAGAAGGTCAGGCATGTTCCGGAGAGAACCCACGAAGGATGGGAAAACGTCGGGGCCGCCTTTTTTTCGGCCATCGGAACGTGCTTCCATCCCGCACCCACCCCGCGCTGCCTCCTCCTCCCGCACCGGGTCCCCCTCTCAACCTCCGCTTTAACTGACCGCTACCGCCGCACAGCCGCCCTCGCGCCAGCAGCAGAGCAGAGGCCGCCATCTTCCCTTTTTCCTTGTCCCGGAAGGATCGTCACCAGCCGCTCTCCTGATGCCCCGTGTGTGGAGTTTGGGGGGGGAGAAATGGAGAGCAAGGGCACGCGCCTGATCTAACTTCCGGCTGCAAATAAAATATTTTTTTTTTTAAAAAAAAGGCGCTAATTTTGACTTGAGGATCCCTTTTCCGCCCTGCAGCCGGCTATATATTTAAATTAATCGTGCGCGTTGCCTGTTCTTAAAAAGCTTAACTTCCGGTTTGCTTTGCAATGGCTTTGTTTTTTGAGCGGCTTTTTTTTTTTTTAATAAATCAGTTGGTAGAAACGCGAGAAAATTATTGGGAGGAAGGACCTAGGGAGGCTTTTGTTTCAAATCCCATCTTTCGCCATTAAAGAATAGAATAGAATAGAATAGAATAGAATAGAATAGAATAGAATAGAATAGAATAGAATAGAATAGAATAGAATAGAATAGAATAGAATAATTGGCCAAGTGTGATTGGACATACAAGGAATTTGTCTTGGTGCATATGCTCTCAGTGTACATAAAAGAAAAGATATATTCGTCAAGAATCATAAGGTACAACACTTAATGATAGTCATAGGGTACAAATAAGCAGTGGTGGGATTCAGCCAGTTCGCACCACTTCGGGAGAACCGGTTGTTAACTTTCTGAGCAGTTTGGTGAACTGGTTGTTGGAAGAAATCATTAGGGCAGAGAACTGGTTGTTAGATTATTTGAATCCCACCACTGCAAATAAGCAATCAGGAAACAATATCAATATAAATAGCAAGGATACAAGCAACAAAGTTACAGTCATACAGTCATAAGTGGAAGGAGATGGGTGATGGGAAGGATGAGAAGATTAACTGTAGTGCAGATTTAGTAAAGTTTAAGGAATACTGAATCTTACCTCAATCTACTACACAGGGCTGTTGTGGAGAAAACTTGGGAATATGTACAGATACTAAACCAGAAGAGATATTAAAAAGTGGCACCCATCCTAGTAAAAAACGGGGAAAAGTGACTATTTCAGTTGAGTTGTGATTAAACATGAGTATGATCTGGAAGCCGGGCCTATGTTTAGTGTAAAACAGTGATTCTCAATCTTGGCAGTTTCCCTTTCCAAAATTCCCCAACCTCTGAAATAGGGCATTACTACAAGTTATGGGTGAAAATTGCTGGCAAATAGATATAGGCTAAATATATTAAGATTTTTTTTTTAAGCAGCAAAAGACAGAGTGTGAATATGCTACACTGGAGTAGTTAATTAGTTCAGCCTTTCTGAAATGTGGCACTCTCCAGATATGGTGAGACTGCAATTCCCTCAATCCCACATTGGAACAGAACACCTGAAAGTCTGGGAGTTTGAAGAAAACTAGAATTCTGCACATTCCGGTACTGCAGAATATGCACTTATCAGAAGATTGGACAAGATGACTGCCAGGAACCCATTTGGGTTAATGATTCTTCTTTTCTCACACTAAATTATAAATTACAGTGATTCCTGCTATTAGAGTTAGCTTGGTTTAGTATAGTGAAGGAAATCTATGGCATGCATGTTGATGTCTCCCAAAACATGTCACAATATTTTGGGACACACCAACATTCACCAACACTCAACAACTATAGGTAATACCCAATTTACAACATTTATGGAACCTACCCATTCATGTCGGAAGTCTGGCTCTACGTTAAATGAAACCCCTAACTAAAGACCTCCCTCTCCCTGCTTTCCCCAATGCATTCATTAAAAAATGCACGGGTCAGGCAGAGTTTGGAGTGATTCAGGGATGGGAGATATCAAGGGAGTGCTGGGACAGGCATTCCCAGGAGGCATTCCTCACCCTCTTAAGATATCTTAGGCTCTGCCTCCTGCCCCTTGGTTTCCACAAAGCCCTATGGGCCTCCTCCATAACCCATCCCATCACCATTTGCTTACTTAACTTTTTGATGAGCTCAGGAAATCAGCATAGAGGCCACATGGTATAATCAAGAAGAAGAAATCAGATTTCTTTTGTTTCCCCTAGCCAGCATAAATCACTACAATACCTTAGCTCCACCAGCGCTAGTCTGAGGAGGCTTTGCCAGCAAGGAGGGAGGTCCGGAGGGTCACGCATGGCCATCCCAGCCTCCATTGTCACCACCAAGGAGGCCTTTGCCAGCGAGGACAAAGACCTGGAGGGATGGGCGCGCCCCTGTGGCCTCCGTTCTCAACGGCAAAGCGTTCATGCAAGTTTGCAAATGGAGGGAAGGCTTCAGTGCTTCAGGCCTTCTGTCCATTTACAAAGCCTTTTGCTGCAAGTTTCATCCAGGCCAGGGCGAATGTTGCAGCACCTCTGTGGTGGTTCATAAGTGTGAATAACTGCCATGGTGCTACAAGATTTGTAATTTCGGGACTGTGTCATTTGAGGGTGGTTAGGTCGTAACTTCAAATGGTCGCTAAGTGAATGTCGTAACTCAGGGATTACCTGTATTCTCAAAAGCACATCTAAGTCTTATGTGATTTTTGGAGGCTGTGGAGAATGGGGTGTGCTCTTGCACAGTCTCAGATCCTGCAAACGTGTGAGGACCATGCTAGTGAGGGCTCCAGAGCTTTTAAAAATCATGAGAGAACTTGATGTGGTTTCATGTAGTTTTTGGAGGCTGCAGAGGCCACAAAAGAGCATTCGCCAAAGGCACTTCAAAAACAAAGGCCTACTGTGACTTGAAGCAGCCTTTGATAGGTCTATAGGAACCCGTCAATGGAAAGAACACCACAAAAGAACACTTGAAGGTGAGTAGTGCACAACAGAACCTGGGGATCACTGGGCTACAGAGGTGAATGCTTCTCTCAAAGTGCACACACCTTGGGAAACAATGGGAGATGACCTTTTTGAATGGCAGCGATGGCATAACATTGAAGTCAACACCCAGGTTTCATTTCAGACACAGCTTAGTGCTGCCACCAAATGACACTGTTCACGGTGGCTTAAATCAGTGGCCCCCAATCTTTTGGGCACTCAATGGAGAAAGGTTTTTCTGTTGTCTGGAAGGGGCGTGGTTTTGCATGCTGCCTGCATCCCATGGATGGAGCTTTGCATGGCCCAGTTGCTGGCATGCCGCAGCCTGTCCTGGTCCACAGACTGGGGGTTGGAGACCCCTGGCCTAGATGATGTGTGTGTGTGTGTGTGTGTGTGTGTGTGTGTGTGTGTGTGAAAGAGAGAATTGTTTCTCTTTGTTGGAGAAGAGTGACATGCCAGGAGAGTCAATTTAGGCATTTTCTGAATTTTTGATATGCCAAACCCAAAAGAGTTTATCTCCAGTCTAGTGATTAAGGCACTAGGCTAGAAACCAGGAAACTGAATTCTAATCCCACCTTCAGCATGAAAACCAGCTGGGTGATTTAGGGTCAGTCACTTTCTCTAATCCAAGTTTACCTCCTAGGGTTGTTCTGAGAAAATAGGAGGAGGAAGAGGAGTATTTGATATGTTTGCCTACTTGAGTTATTTATAAAATAATAAAGATGGTTTTAAAAAGTATATCAAGAAGATTCTGGTAGCAGTTTCTAGCATGTTTCCTGCAGAACATGATCTTTATGTATCCACTGTGTAGTGTATTATGACTTCAAGGAAGTGGATTTTTTTGTAGAAAGATGGTAGGGTGGAAGTTATTGAGATCATGATGGAATTTGATTATTCTTTTCTATAGGTCCAGAAAATGAAAATATTAAAAACCACGACTGTTATAGAGCAGTGTGAATAGAATGTAAATGAGAACAGGTGTCAGTCACCTGCCATAAACTTTTACAAAAGAGAAATCCTAGAAATAAGACAAATAAAATTTGATTTCAGTTTGCTTAGTTAGATATTTGTTCAATCAGATATTTAGGCTTGGTACTGTATAAGGCAGGAGTCCCCAACCTCTTTAGGCAAATGGGTTATGTTGGGAAAATATGAGTGATCTCATAATGACTACTGGGGGAATTTACATTCATAACAATCCAGTTATAAAACATTGATTTGCTAGAATGATTATCTGCTAGCCACTTCTGATCTCCCCTTTCACTATTCTTTTCTGAGCAGTTGACCTACTTCCTAACAAACACTGGGTTACATGTTTATGTTTTATTTACAGTATTTATTGAAATTATATGGTATTTAATTGTAATTGACTGACAGTGGCGTAAAAAAATATAAAACAATACAATTATTAATAGTATCAACATCTGTTTCCCATTCTTAATGTTGCAAGCCACCCAGAGTTGCCTTGCAGCGATATGGACAAATTTAATAAATAAATTCTTATTTTTTTTTTTCTACAAGTCTGGTAGAAGTCCTGGGAAGTATCTGCAACTATGCTAACATCTTGATATTGGAGACATCAGTTTTAAACTTAGTGCACTAGAGAGATCCTGATTCAAGTCTACTCAGTCATGGAAACTTGCAGGATAATTTCTGGTGAGTCACTGTCTTTTAATTCGACTTGCCCTATAAAATTGGGGGGAAGTGGAAAGGGGAATGCAATGAACAGTCCTTAATACCTTAGAGTAAAAGCAGGGTATAAATCTAACCAGTAAAAATATGCATATATTCTCCTGCAGATTCCAGATTTCTTGAATTTAAATTCCCACATTTCCAGGTACTATCTTCTCTGAACCCCAAGGTAAACTAAACTGGGAAAGACTGCAGTGGGCCATAGGAAATGGACTTGAACCCTCTGTATTGATCATGGATTCTTTGTTGGGTACAAGAGCATTGCTGTTCCAGTTGTTACTTTTGCAGTGAATTCTCAATCTGCTTTTTTTCTAGGATAGAGGGATGTTTACCCCCTATTTCTGAGCATTAATGGACTTAAGCCTCTTTTCTATTAGTGTTAAATAAGTGTTAAAATCTTGATGCAGAAAAAAATATTATGAGAAGAACTGGCCAGCTGAGTGACCTTGGGCTGGTCACTTCCACCCTAGGAAGCAGCAATGGCAAACCAGCCTATGAGAATCGGACGTGACTGAGCAGAAGAAATTCTTTTTTATTATTAAGAAAAGATTTTACTTATTACTATTAGTATATTATTATTATTATTATTATTATTAATTTGATTTTTATATCGCCCTTCTCCAACAGGAGTCAGGGCGGTGAACAGCCAAGATAAAACATAACATATAAAATTAAAAAAAAAAAAACAGTTTAAATAATTTCGGCCCTCAATTTAAAACAACCCAGTTAAAACCAATTTCAAATTAAAACCAAAAGGATGGGATCAAGCCAACCCGGCTAGATGAAATAGATGTTTTCAGGGCCCGACGAAACATATAATTAAACAACTACAAAAAGAAAACAAAAAGGTATGGAAGAGTAAAAAAGTGAAAAATAGAAAAAGACTAAGAAAAGGAATAGAAAAATCTAAAGTGATTTTGATCTTCTTTGCAGCAGTTGCAAGCAAATTTACCATTTCTGTGAATCCAAATTGCATTTCAAGGTTCTCTTTTTCTCATAACTTTTTTTAAACAGTAAAGCTGACTAAATTGAACCTCAATTTTGATCCCTATCTGCGTTGATCTTCAATTTTTTAAAATTAATTCTTTTCTCCAAATTCAGCTATTTTTTATTTTATTGGCACTGTCACAGCCGTTGTTGAGGCCGTTGTTGAGATATTTCCTATTTCTTCAAACATCATCTGTAAAATCTCACATGTAATCCTAGCAAATTAGTCAGTTAATGACCCTCTTCTCCCTTCTTTCACTGTGTTTCTGGTACACTAGTGGCCCTCTTTCTCTATCCTGATTTGTAATTAGGAAGCCTTATTTTTTCAGTAATTCTTCAATATGTGCATTCTTAAAACAATCAATTAAAGTCTTGATGTTTCTATTCTCATATAGCCTCTACACTTTTATAATTATCCCTTTTTTTGTTGTTTAAAAAAGTTCACTTTCTTCAGAGAAATTAAATAAAGCACCCCCGTGAAAGTACATGCTATTTATTTAATTCACAGGAACTTGACCTTGGGCCAATCACTCTCAGTCCAGCTCACCTCACAGGATGGTTGTTGTTGTGGGGAAAGTAGGATAAATAATAAATGGCAAAGGCGAAAAATAAATGTTTACAAGCAGCAAGTTGATTTTTATAGGATTTTTTGGCCTCTTCTTTTTCTGCAGGCCATAGGAGCACTCACCAAATGGTCCAATGAAACTGCCATTCTGAAGATCACTTAAACTGTGAGATAGTTGTAA
This sequence comes from Arizona elegans, assembly GCA_022577455.1. Classification (NCBI taxonomy): domain Eukaryota; kingdom Metazoa; phylum Chordata; class Lepidosauria; order Squamata; family Colubridae; genus Arizona; species Arizona elegans. Next base: position 128,556,856 of record JAKOOJ010000004.1, read on the forward strand.
TCCAAAGTGTTTAGGAAAGTGGGATTTGGGTGGACCCATTAAAGACTTTCCTGGAACTGTAAGCTTTCCTTTCATAGCTCCTAGTACTCTTTACTTACAATGTGCTTGCATATTCATTTTCGATTCTGCAGGCTTCCTCACAAGGAGCTGAGATCCGGATTTCACCTGGGCATCAGGCAATTTCTTTGGCTTTTCCTTATCCAGAAAAGCTCTGAGGACTGGGCTCACTATCAAGTCAGAGTTCCAGCCTCAGTGTTGTCTCCATGTTTTCAAAGATGTTTCAATCTGCCATTTTCCTCACCCAGAAGTCCCATATAAACCAACTATTTTCAAGGATAAGCTTGAGTCAGACTTGAGCTAGGAGTTGCAAGTTTGACTTCACACAAGTTGATTTCACAGGCTTTTTGGTGGAAATTGTGTTTGGTTCTATACAACAGGCTAAACAATATCGCTTGTTTGGCTTTGGCATAGGGATATGGGAGATATAACTACTGTGATTTATTCAACGATCTATAATTTGGTGAAAAGGGTGAAGCCAAGCTGTGTGACAGATTGCTAGGGCCTCTGAAAAGAAGACAAAAGGAAGAAAGCAAGAAACAGCTACCACAGAAGCCCTTTCAGCTGAATTCTTTCCATCTGCCTTGTATAAAAGAGCTAGGATAACATATTTGCAAAATAGTATTTATTATAAATGTTTAAACTGCTTGCAAGCTGCAATTTTATCTTGAAAAGTGGAAGTGCCACTATTCATAATGCTTTTGTTTTGAATAGGCCACTTTGATGCTCATGCTGTGCATTTTTGCCAGTCATAATATTATGTGTGCTACCCCCCACCTCAACCTTAAATTTGTTCTACCCCACACCTTAACCTTAATCAATCTTGAAAGGGAGAGGCAAAGGCTAAGAAAGTTACAAAAAAGTCTCATTTATTGTGCTCTGGAGGCTCCAGTGTCTGGACAAGGGTTGGGGGAAGTAACAAAAGAACCCAACCATCCCTACCTCCAGAGTTCTCCTATCCATGCAGAGAGAAGACCTGGAGATGCTCTGGAGGAGCAAGTTGACCTATTGGTGCCTGGAAAGTCATGATTTCCCTGAGGTTCCTGGAGTGTCAGGAATGGGAAGACAGAGAGGCCCAATTTCCTCATTGTCAGTCTAAGCCTCTGGCCTCCCTGGTAGTGTACTGGCTTCTCTCACATCAGGCTGCATCTAAAGTATAAAGAAGGAAGATGACTGAGTCCCACAACTTCTCTCGCATCCTCCAAAGTACATGAGAGGGCCAAAAGTGCTCAGGTGCACAAATAAAAGTGATAAGTACCATCTTCACTTGTCAATTAGAACGAGAGGTTCACCCACACAAATATGCCCAATCCCAACAGCTAAGAATTATTATAACTGAATGTTGCTTGTGGGTGTTGGGAGAAAGGCAAGCCCCTGCCAGTTTCCTATGTAAAGTTTTTAAATATAATTTTGCTATTATTAAGACAATGCTTTCCATCTGAATGAGGCTTTGCCTTCAGACTGGAACACCAATACTAGCCCTGCACCATCTCTCTGCTTTGCCTACATCCTTTCACATTTTTCTTCTCAAACTTTGCAATTGGTGAAACTTGAATCAGTGAAGGTGTTCCAGATGCAATACTTATGTCTATTGTGGTTGGACAGTCCACAAGCAACATGGGTCCTATTTAGGTGGCTGAGAGAACTGCAGGGAGAGATTCCAGGATCTTGTAAGTGACCCCTAGAGAGAAACTGAGTTAAAACATTTTTTGAAGAACTAAATGAAGTTCTGCAGACACTAACGATAAACATACAGCCCTGGAAGTAGGTGGTTGTTACTGCATATAACATGTCATTCTTTAAAACAAGTGAGAGTGTTCAGATTAATGAAGACTGCAAGGGTAGTAGACTCATGGAGAGGGGGACAGCTGTTTTCACTATATTGAATAGTACACTGTAACTTGCCTATAAAGACAATATGAAATATAACAAATTTCTCTAGAGCACTTAATCCTATTTGAAGTTGTTCTGTGAGAAAATATCTACCTGATTAAATCTGTTGTGGGCCTCTCTTCTATAACTTAGATATGATTTTTGTCATTGTTTTTCAACTATATTCCCTTTTCATCTTCCCATTTCCAAATGTTTGTACTCATCCAGTTTAGGATGTTCTATAGGTCAGAAATTCCACAGATTCTGCAGTAGAGCGCTATGGCTCTGCATTTGCAACCAGGCTTGATCTAAAACAGTCTGGTCAACTGCTAAGGTAACTTTTGCAATAGAATTACATTGATTTCTTTGGGGGCATTTTAGAAATATTTGGAAAAAAATGTCATTGTGGTCATCTTTCTCAAACTGAAAGATGAAAGGCAAATTAGTAAAAGAACTAGAAGAGGGGTTTCCAACCTTGGCTACTTTAAGACTTGGGGACTTCAACTCCCAGAATTCCCTAGCCAGCATCGCTCTCTGGGGATTTGGGAGAATTCTGAGAGTTGAAGACTCCAGATCTTAAAGTTGACAAGGGTGGACAGGTCTAGAGTACAAGTAAGCAATAGATTTTAAGAGTTAATGTGGTTATCAGCTCCTCAAATCCAATTAATTAGGATCATTTTTGTAGACTCTTGAAATCCAACACAGATGTAATTGAGATTACTAATACATTCAAGTGAGGAAATATCAGGTAAAATCCTAGTTAGAAGCAGGATTCCAAATTGCCTCAATTTTGTCCAACACATTCAGAAGTATTTGCAGCCCTCCTTAATTTGATCCTTTAGATAATTTGATCGTGATGCCTAGGAGAGGAACTGAAGCCTAATAGCGGAATTTAGAGAAATGTCTTTCTCAGCATTATTTGTGGGATCATGTTGGTTCTGAGGAACCATGGGGCACTGTAAGAAACATTTTGATCTTCTCATGTTCTTCCCTAGACTTTACATAACATGTCATGGCCTGGTTTTTCCTTTTTCTTTGGAGAAAGCACCCTTGCATTCAAAGAGTTTAGCAAGTCTGCAACAAATTTACTTAAACCAACCTTACACAGGTAAGGAACCCACAAGCCAAACATAGTCAATTCAGTGCAGTAGGCATTTCTGCAGGTCCAATTGCTAATGTTTATCAAAACTCAATGAAAAAGTCAAATGTTCACTAAAATTATAAAATTAATTAATTAAATAAATAAATTATAGGAGGAGCAAATTGCTTTATGATGTGAAATTGCAAGGCATGGGAGGACAGAAATACATACTTTTTCCCAATGTGATGGCTTCTAGATAAGTTAGAATTTGAACTCCCAGAATTCCCTGAGATTGTATCATACATTGAAAGATTTGTGAAATCTCTGAGAATTCAGGCCCTGCAAGGACACCAGACTGAAAAAAATACAGTGGAACCAAGTTTTGAGAAGTGCAAGATTTTTTGGTAGAAATTCAAGCATACCTGAATTCTATTCAGCTCTTCTTGCCCTTGCTGCAGCCTTTCCATCTCACTCTGAATACTATTCAAAGAGGCTGGAAAGCAAGACAAGAAATCCAGTTTGTGAACGTGCATAAATGGTACAATGGAAATATATGGGCCATGTAGTTTGAGAGCATCTCACCTTGCAAAAGCTCTTTCAGTCAGAAGTAGTGGGAGAAAAGGAAACAAAATGGAGAAGTTGTTAATGCTAAAGAGAATTCCTCTGGCAGGTCTGAAGGTCCAATGACATCTTCATATCAAGCTTCTAAATATAGAGGAACTGATTTTTTAAAAATTAGCACTTGCCAATTCTAGAGATTCATTCTTATCTGTACAATCAGGATCGCAATCATTCTTCACTTTCCCCTGCCCACCTCTTTCTTCCCGCTCTCTCTCCAGTGCCCCCTTCAGGCTTGACTGAGATGCTGTTTGTTCATCCAGCTGCTCCCGCAAGGATATAATTTCTATTCGCAGGCGCTCAGCCTGATGCTCTGCAGCCCGAAGTTGTAAGGCAGACTCTTGCCTCAGCTTGGACACCATGGCTTGCAACTCCTGAGAAGGAAAAAGACAGAGAAAAATCTGTTTTATTAAATATGAAATTCAATCCATACAACACTAGCAAACTCACTTCTCAACCTCAATATAAGCAGAAGTTGGAGTATAGGTACCGGCACTGTGCTGGGCAAGCTCCTAGTTTCATCATCTGTTGGGAGAGAATCCTGGGAACTCATCCCCCGTAGCCCTTCATTCTCAGCATTGAGACGTTGCACTTCGTAGCTGAGGCGTTTGTGGGATGCAGCCAAATCAGCCTGGAAGAGAACCACAAGAGTAGGGAGGGACAGTCAGTAACCAATAACTATCCTTCCACTGATATCTCCAAGAGAGAATTTAAAGGGTTCTACATGAGGGCCTCTGAAAAACATTTATCCAGAACAGCAAGCACAGAAATTATAAGTGAGAAAAGGTCTAGAATTGTCAAATCTACAATGGACAAGTTATACAAGCAATTCTCAACTTACTACCATTTGTTTAGCGATCAAAGTTAAAGCAACACTAAATAGTGACTTATGACTGATTTTCACACTTATGATCATTACAGCATCTCCATTATCACATGACTAAAATTTGAGCACTTGACAACTGGCATATATTTATGACAGTTCTACTGTCCTGGGGTCATGTAATCACTTTGTGACAAGCAAAGTCAATGGGGAAGCCAGATTCACTTAACAACCACACAATTCACTTAACTGCAATGATTCATTTAACAACTGTGGCAACAAGGTCGTAAAATGGTGTATAACTGACAACTACCTTGCTTAGCAATGGAAATGGGCTCAATTGTGGTAATAAGTTGAGGACTATGGAAAGGCTGTGTCTATTGGCACATTTGGGGGAAAATATATGTGCCATCTTTTTAGAAGAAAACTATTCAAGACATTTTGTAATATGTAAGACACAAACTCCTCATCCCTAGTAGAAAAACACTGCATGTCTTGGCAACAACTTGTACTTGAAACTCTGAAAAATCAGAAGTGCCTCTTTTGTCCTCAAGTCCCCAGGGGTATATTGTATAGTTGCATCTGGATAAGAATGCTCTACTGAGACTCTACTCATCACAGATAGGCAATTCATTCCCTACCTTATTTTCTCAGCCTCTACTGCAGAAGGCAGGTAGCATTTAAATGAACAAGTCAATAGCCTTGGAACTCCTTCTACCTAAAGTCTGAGTTCGAGAGATCCCAAATTGAATACATCATAGCAGGATCATTTTTCCCAAGCATCTCTTCCAATTCTTCTGCTATCCTTTGCTTCATTCCCAGCACCGTCACCCATCTACCATACTCACCATCTGCTCTTGAGTCTTCCGCTGGGTTTCACTCACGGTGGCTTGGAGGCTTTGGAGAATGTTCTCTGATGTCTGGATCTGAGTCAAAAGAACCTGAACCTACTCAGAAAAATTGAGAAAGGGAGACTGGCTTGTGGAAAGTTGACATTCTGTGCACAGAATGCACAGTGGTTAAGACTTTGCTCTGCAAGTGAAATGTGCCAGGTTAAAATCACCAAATTGCCTATGGATTTCATGTTATCTTTAGCAAGTCTGTGACTAAGTCTGCAGAATGCAATATGCTGTACTGTGGTTGCTTGATTTTGGCTTAACACCTGGTGTAAACTCAGCCTTACAGACTATAATTTATGGCTTAGGGACTACATTCACCCAGTACCTTATCTCTTAGCTTAATGTTTAAATATCTATGCAGGCTGGTGCGAATAGTATCTCAAGGAATACTCCTGCAGTATATGCATCTATCTAGAAATCTACATTATCCTTGAGAGATTTTTACCCACAAACCTCAGATGAATGAAGTCTTGGGTCTCCTCGGTTGCGAGACATCAGCCTACCACCCACAATTATTTTTCAAATACCAGGCAGACCCTTTTGTCTTCTCATAAATAGACTCTGAATATTTATTTTTAACTACACTATTGATAAGAGTTCCAGAAAGTGAAAACATCTGAAAGAATTTGTCCTAGTCTGCATATTGATCAGGTCTGGTTAGTACTTGGGAGACTTCCAGAAAATTTAAGGAATGAAAAGCCAATCTAGGAAATAAAACATTCTAGTAGAAGCAATGGCAAACTATTTCTACATGGATGTTTCTATGAAGTTACTAGTGTTTGTTAATATATTTAAATTTTAATAGTTGGGACAGTGAAGAATTGGGCAATGAGTAAGAACACAGTTATAGCTAATTGGTTAAAGAGAGCTGGCCACCGCATGAGGGAATCTCAGCTGTGATTGGTTGCTGTGAGCAAAGGGGAGTTTTCTCATTTTCCGCCTTTTTTGCCGTGATTTACCTCATGATGTTCCCTCTGTATTGATTTACCTGACTATGCTCCTATTTGCCTCTCTTATTTACTGTAAATATATTTATTTATATAAAACCACAAGTTTTTGTCAGCATCTCTGACTCCATTTGGTCGCCAGCTGCGCAATTCCCTGTCAGTTTCTTTTATATAGGTTCATTTGGTTTTAATCCTCATTAATATTTAATATTTTATTATGTCTTATTTGCATATGCTTTATGGATACATGGAGTTAATCCTGTATTCCACCTCAAGGTCCTTAGAGGAAGGAGATATCCAGTTTAACATTAGAACAAGCGTGAGTTCCAAGACATGGCGTTTACCTGCTTACTGCACTCTTCGTTGCTACGTCTCAATGCCTCCTCCAAGTTAGCTTTCTCCTTTGCTCGTTCCTCCAGAGCTCCATGTTGTTGTTGCACCTGAGGAGGCCGCCAAGGATATAGGGGATGGGGAAAGGAAGCCTTTAGCTTCATATCTCTCATTTCTCAAAATTCTTGTACCATGGTTCTCATTTAACATTTTTTCAGTAACCATTTGAATTTGCCACAGTGCTGAACAAGTGATATTTATGACTGGTCCTTAAAGCTCCAGTTGTTGCAGCACCCATGCTGTCACAAGATTGCAATCTAGGCACCCAGCAATCAGCCTGGATTTCTAATTGTTGCAGCATCCTGCAATCATGTAACTGAAATTTGCGGCCTTCCCTGCTGGCTTTCCACAAGCAAAGTCCACGGGGGAAGCTGGCAAGAAGTCAGAAGTCACAAACACATGAGGTCCTTGCTTAACGACCCACACAGTTCTCACTTCACAATGATTGGGAACTTCCAGAATTGCCATTGCTAAGCAGCAGTCATATGATGTCACATTTTATAATTGCATCACACTTACAAATGATAATTCCAGTCCCAATTACTCTTGTGAAGCAAGGATTACCTGTATTTCTCACTATGATAATCAGAATTATCTTATTATTCCTGTGACAATTTATCCCTCTGGGAGTTACAAAGTTGATGATAGTCTATGAAAAAATTGTCAGCTAGCTGTAACGTCCTCCAAAATACTTTCCAAAGCAACTAAAAATTCTTGTTAAGACAATAACTGTGAATAATCAAAGTACAAAGGCAGCATAGAGAAGCCAACTCTACAACTGATTATATAGAATCATTATCAAGTAAATCCATCCCCAACCCACATATCTTCCACCAAGGAGCCTGACAATTCTCTTATGTGATAGAACCAAGCAGCCTCAATCAGCAAGATGTTTTCGGGGGGAGGGAGGTGTAGAATGAAAAAAGCCATATATAAAGGCTACTTGCCCTTTTCGTATTCCTATAATACAGAGAGACAATCTTGTACTTCTACAGCACCCCCTCCTCTAAAGCAAGCAGGGCTGAAATTTATGGAGTTCTCTTAATGTATTTGGAGAAGGAAGACAATGAGTGCTTTCAGACTATGCAGTTATATAAAAGTTTAAAGAATTTTGTTTAGGGCAATATTTCACTTAACAATCACCCCCTTCAAAAGGAAGTTGCAAGAAAAGGATTCAGGTAGTCTTCGCTTAATGATCCTAATTGGGACTGCAATCCCAATTGGTCATTAGAAGTGGTCATTAGGTAAAACATATAACTACACTGGTTAGCAATGGCAATTTCAATTGTCTTGGTTGTGGTCATTAGGCCATGCTATTCTTAGGCAAAAACCTCACATTTTTCCTGACCTAACACATTTGCCTCTGGTTCAACTTTCCCCCACTTGCCTATGCCCCCATTCCCCCAGATCTTTGCCTTTTTGGAGGCCCTGTGCTTCACTCCTTGCTTTCTTCTTCCTCCTGCTGCTGACAGGGGACGTTGGCCCTGACCCTTTGTGAGGTAGATGCTGAAGCCTTCCATGGCAGCACCCTTTTGAATTTTCAATATTTATGCATAAAGATGACCTAACAGACGATCTATTCTCCACAAACGTTCTAAAACTAGATTTTAAAAACCGCTTAAATAAAGGAGTCAAAAACATTTTTATACTTTTGCTATGCACCAATGTATAGCTCTTTCAATAAAGAAATAATTTTTCAATAAATAAATGAACAGATATAATGTTTTCACTCAATTGGGTTCACTTTATCTAGTTTTAGGACTTCTGTGAAGAATAGATTACATTTTAGGTCATGTCTATGCAGAAATGTTGGAAATTCCCAAAGATTCACAAATTTTTAAGCACCACGGTATATAGTTGAAAGTTGCTCTAAACATTTTTGTAATACTCCCAAATTCTTCCAACACCAGTTTAGGGTGCTTAATTTCATAATACCACAAAAAAAGGTATAGCAAAAGTGGGGAGAAAGAAGACCACCAGAAAACAGCATGAATGATCAGAAGCAACAGAAGTAGGTAAATAAAAAGCAAGTTTATGGAGTCTTAAGTGGAAGCATTTGAAAGTAATTTGGAACATAATATTCTTTCTGTATAAAAGAAGTTACTATCTTGGATGGCTATATCCTGAAAAACAGCACAAAAAGCACCTTAAACGAATACACAGAAATATTTCTAACAATAAACTACCTTTGTCTTCCACACACAAACCTGTTCTTGGAGCTGAGCCCACTCTGATTCAGACACAAGCTGGTATCCCACTGGTGGTAAATAAATAGTCTCAGGCACCAGGGTTCCAGTTGAGGAGGCAATGGAACATGTCTCAGGACTTGGGGGACATCTGCGTCGGACAGAAGGCCCAGAACTTGGTGCCAAAGAGGAAAATGAAGCAATGGAGATGCTGTCCAGACTACAGGCAAACTTCTCTGCTACTCCTCCTTCCATCAAAGGAACCTGGTGACTTCCAGGCAAATCCGTGGACACAGTCTCAGGGTCAGCAAGAAGGGATTCTGCTGAGCTACATAAGGAATGCTGAAAATAAAAATATGGAAGTTAAAAAAGAATTCCAAGTGGCTCAGATTGGGTACTGCATTTATAGCTGGGGCTCTTATTATTTTTAGGACCATTTATTTCAAGTTCAGAATAGATCATCATAGAGAAAATCTGTACGATCACTAGGAGTTGAAAAAGATTTGATGGCACAATTAGTTTCATGTAGTGTTTGCCCAATCTGCATAACCTGAGGAAATAATGCACTGGGTACCCATACTAAAAGAAATCAGAAAGGAAGCTGGGACCCAGAGATTAACTTTCTCAGTAATGCAGCTCTCCCTCTGGAGCACCCTGCCCTGCAAGTTAGATGTGGCTCTGCACTGATAGATCAGAAGATTGTCAAAAGCATCTCACTTTAAGAAAGACTCAGATTCATTTGATAGTAGTCGCTGGTTTACTTATAGTTTTTAATCAGTTCTGTGGTTGTTTAGTGGGTTTACAAATGGATTTTATGTTTTATTTCACGTGTTGTGAACTGCCTAGAATCAGAAAAACAGGAAACACATGCCTTTTGATAAACAAAAAAAATGTCTATAACTCGGCATAAAGAACTTTCCCTGAACTTTCCATCATTAATGGAAGACTTGTAAATTACCAGAAGTTAAACATTTGTTCTCCCACTTTTATATGCTGCACTGCCGAATTTTAATTGCGCATAAATGTGCTTAAATAAACATTTTTTTCCCACTAGTGATTTATCTACAACTTTCCCAGGCTTTTAATCATCCCGTAAAATTTATTTTGTCCTCACGTCATTCATTTTCTGGCCCAATCACACATCTCTGTCTTTCTTGCCAATCTATATTCTTTTTAGAGATCTACCTGCACCATCCACTTAGGCTTAGAGTTGCAGACTAACTTTTCTGGTATTACATGCACAAAGGCTTGGCATCTATTCTGAGATAGCCATCAGTTTCAGATATATTTTGTAAGTTATTTTATCCTTCCTCCTCCTTTTCTCAGTTTTTTTACCCTATTAAGCAGCTTTCACTCATCCTTTCCAATATTTACCTTTTCTTCTGTCCCTCTTTTCCATCTCACCTCCTCACTCTGCAGCTCCTGAACTAGACTCTCAGCGTGGGCCAGTTTTGCTTTCAGTTCAGCAATTTCCTGCTCCATCGGCAGAACAATGGCCCGGAGTCGCTGAGTATCCTCTTGTGCCTGCAGAGAAAGACAGACATAGGGTTTTTTTTTTTTTTCCTGCCCACTGGAAACTCAGCTTAGCCCTCAAAGAGAGATTCTGGTTGAGTGCATTGCTTACTTTTTCCATCTGTTTCTCCAACGAGTCCAGAGGGTTGGTCCTTGGCAGCCTGCTCCAAACATTTTCCCGGCTGTCACGCTGGAAAGCTGATAGACGGGCTTCATAGCTGGAAATGGTATCTAGAAAGGAAATAAAACTTTTGAGCTGCCACCTCCAAGGCAAGATCCGATCAAGTCTGGAGGGAATGGCTTAAAGCACTTGAGCAAAACAACCCCAGCTCCTTCCCCACCCACCATGACCTGCACTCCTTCACCTTTCAAGATAGTCTGCAAGGAAGCCACCTCTTCCTGGCACCGGCGCTGGACAGCCTCCACCGCCTCCTGCTTGGTGCCTTCACTCACTGCAGCCACAGCTCGGACTGTCTCCACTTCGGCCAAGGCGGCTGCCAACTGGGCTTGCAGGTTTTGGATGGTCTCTTCAGGCTCGGGGTCCCCAGAAGGATTCGGGGCGCGGGACACGCCCACATCCTGCGCCCTCTGAGGCTCTTGAAAGAAAAACAGGGACCGATGAATGACAAACGGAGCTAGACTGGAACCCAGAACTGGCCGCCCCTGCCCCCCCCTCCCACCGCTGGTCTATCACACCGCTCAGCCAATAAACTCTGTAAGCCCTGGATCCGATTTAAACATCCCAGCCGCGACCTTTGACCTTGCTCAGTCTGAGTGACGCCAACAGGATCTCTTCTCTAGCAAGCCCCGGAGCCGCGGGGGGCGTGGCTTCGCACTTGGTTTCACCAGCCCACCGCGGGGAGGGGAGGGGGCGTCCGCGCGTACCTTCCATTCTGCCAAGACTTTTCTAACTACTGCTCCGGCGGTGGCGGTGCGGCAGCTGCTGCTCCCCCGGAGACCGAGCGAGGCCGGAATTCCCCGAGAGGAACCGGAAATAGCCGAAGGAATTCGGAAATGGTCGAGAGAGAGAGAGAGAGAGAAAAAAAAACATGAATGTGCCGAAGATGGCCGAACGATCGACACACCGCGGCTCCTCTGTTTAAGGTTGGCTCTTTGCGGGACTCCCCGAGACTTCTCGACCGTTTCCGAAGAGAACCGAAGGGAAATGGCATATGTAAGCGAGGAGGAACGGAGTTTGTCGAAGCGGTGTTTTTGCATATCTTGGCATTGTTTTTGAAGTTGGGCCTGAGAATTCAAAGAAGTCGTTTAATGGAAAGTTCAATCGTCGGATTGGAAACCTGTTTTTTCACTAAAAAAAAAAAAGCCACCTTCCGGGACCGAACAGATTTATTTATCCACTATTTTTAAACCTCAGCAACTTTAAAATGCAAGATTGGACATTGACTGCAGTAAACCTTCCTATTCCGAATGGAAGTCCATGCATCTTAAAGTTGCTGAGGTTGAGATACACTGATACAATCTTTGGTAAATGTCTCACGTTGGATACAGTAGTGCAAGTATAGCCTAGACTGGGTGTAATTTTACAAACTTTTCAAAGGCAAGCCAGTTCATCTTTTGAACTGAATGGCTGTTGTGTTAATTTCTTATCTTGAGAGGAAAAAAAAACCCTCTTGATTGTGGGGCAGGTGCCCTTTTTTACCTTCTCATTTATTGTTGTCGCCAGGGAAACAAGCAGGTAGTTATAGCTGCAAAATCTCTATTAAACATGGCAAAAATTAAAAACAAATATGTTGTTTATCCCCAAATCTCTTTTGGAATAAACAACATTATGCAAAGTGAAGAAAGGAACAAGAAATAGCATGTCTGAGAAATTAGAGGCATGAAACAAGAAAAGTTAGAAATATAACCAAATCTGGTTTACACCAACACCATTCACCATTCCTTTCTGTCATAAAGCAAAGCAAGTTCATGCACTTATACATATATATCCTTCTTGTTCCTTAAACTTTATTGCTCTCTTTCTGAAGAACATATTAACTCCATCCATCAACTTTCTCAGTTTTCTCCCAGTTGCTGTTCCATAATATATGAACTCTTCAGTCTTAATGGGTTCTTTTTTGTTTTTCCACCCAAATTTAAGGACCCCATTTGCATTCAACTTTTATGCACATCTTAAATTTTCCCCATTTACTTGCTTTATTTTTTACCATTTCTACCTAAATTGCTATCTTTCATTGCATCTTCTCTGCCAAAGATATCTAGTAATATTTAATAGGTAAGCAACTATTTGGCTCCTCACAAATTCCAAATCCAATGAATTCTTTCCCAGTTTCGGGAGGAAAGTTTTAAGGGGCCAAAATCACCCAATAATCCACAATTATTAATCTTAATCCACAATTGAAGGAAACAATGTACCCTGCAAGTCAAACAAGTTTGACAACCTACGCCTTATTGAATAAGTTAGATTGGATGGATTCATGAAACTGGCTGATCCATAATGTCATAGTTAATAAACTCCATGAACTAAGTTTGACATGTTAATTCACAAACAAGCATGCTAAATTATATTTGTATGTGAACTAATCTTCAGTAGTAACTTGTTCCAAAGGGAACAAAGTTTACATAGTAAAAATAGATTGTCATCTGACTAGTTATAAAAACAAAGTTTAGATCATGTCTGCTTCTCAAGTTTGCTGTCTTTCATCAAGATAATAATTAGTGAAACAAGGTGATATTACCAAGCAGCTGGCCTATCCATGAATGCTAAACACTATAAATAATAAAAAACACAACTATTATTCATGCTATAAATAATAAAAGGAAATCTCTAAGCCTAATGGAGACAGCAGACTAAAAGGTATTCTTTGTTTTGGATACCAGGCAATTTAGCACTAGTCCTGATTGTGTAAACACCAATAAGTATCTGGAAACCATCTACACTTGTCTGGAACTGAAGTTTCTATCTGAAATCAAGGTTGGCAGGATTTCCCAAATTTGGCAACTTTTGAGGTGCATGGACTTCAATTCCCAGAATTCCTGCTGGCCAGGGAATTCTGGGAATTGAAGTCCACGCATCTCAAAGTTGCCAAATTTGGGAAATCCTGAGGTAGAGGCAGAATGATGAAGCACCCCTCTGGATTGGGGTAACAAAAGATCAAGATTCCAATTGTACAGTAAAAGTCCCATTATAGCAAGTAAAAAGGGGCAGGCTATAATTGTACAGTTGGGGCCGCCATTTTGATTTCTTTGATACACCCACCTGTGATCCTCAGTAAAGAATTTATATTCTGCATACTTTCATTATCCAGCATGCACTGACTGAAAATCTGCCATGAAGACATTTTCAGCTTTTTGGCAGGTACTTGTTATAACTGCACAACCCTTTAGGAAATAAGTTGTTTAAAAACTTTCTGACAAGATTACCATAATTCTTTTTTAAAACATCCTTTTACATACAAAGATTAACCAAATTTCCCTTGAAAATTCACACAGGAGTTGAAGAAAAGAAGCCTTTCCTGCTGTGCGTGTCTCAATGCAACACAGAATCTGTGATATACTACTGCTGAACATGGAGGTTTTATTTTCACCATCCTGATTATTAACCCTTGTCATTCTCTTCTGGATTTGACTAATCCTTTCTGAAAGCTATCAGAGAGTGTATCATTTGTAACAGTGATTTTGAAATAGTAAGTATATATTGAATCACCTGTTTCCATCTTTCTTAAATACAAGTAGCATTTGACTTAGAATAGTCCATTTAGTAACAGTTGCAGGGTCTCAGTCGTGATCACCTTCTGTTACCTGACAAGCAAAAGCCAATGGAGATGCCAGATTCACTTAACAACCATGTTACTAACTTAACAACTGTAGCAATTCACTTAACAACAGTGGCAAGAAAGGTCGTAAAATGGGACAAAATTCACTTAACAACTGTCTTGTTTAGCAACAGAAATTTTAGGTTCAATTATGGTCGTAAGAGGATTACTTGTATGGTGTCAGCCCACTTCACTGAGTAATTTTAAATTCTTATATTACGAGAGAGAGAAACCTTATATTTTCTCTGTATTGTTGTATATGGTACACTTTTTACATATAATCATTTGATATATGGAAACAACCTCCCTTAAATCCAAGGGAGATTACTTCTGAGTAAAATTGCCTTCAGGATTATCTATTTGCATGCTTTTTGCTCGTTGTGCTTCAAGAATTGAATTAAAATGATGTTGCAAATCAGACTGGGCAATATGTGGTTTCTGAGATTATGCTAAAGTACAGCTTCCACCATCTCTTACTCTTAGTCATGCTACCTAAGGCTTCTAGACTTTATGGAGGGCTACTTGCTGCTACATATTCCTGCTGAGAGACATGGTGAAGAAAGCCCTCACAGCTCACAGAGCATTTATAAGGCTGTGCAGAGAGCCACACAGATGACTTTGGAGAAACTGTGCAGAAATGTTACAAAATCATGTTGTAAACAAACAAAGAAAAGGTTAAGATGAAACCTAGGCTGGCTCTGTTCTAGTTCTAGTTCTGTGAGGCATAAGAAGAAGAGAAGGAAAAGCACATTAAGGTTCTGTTACTGTTGTCTGTATCAATATGTACCATTTCTGTCAATTTTGTGTAGTTTGTTTTCTGGTCTAGACTACCTCAGAGATCTCACATAGGTCATCAAACCCTGCCAGTGTTTTTCCTTCTCTCTCTATTTTATGCCCCAAGAAATTAAGGTAGAGTTTGTCTTCTTCTTAATGCCTTGATTCCTTGGTTTAAGGTATATTTTTAAACATGTTATTGTAATCATTTGTGTAGTGAAATTTTGCCTTGCATCTTGGAAAAACCATCTGGATTTAACCAACCCCATTATGGACCACACTGATCTGAATTCACACTGGCCATGATAGATGTGCAGATGCCCTCCATAATTGGGGTAAAAATAACATCTTTAAAATGTGGGGCTGAAAAATAAATTATCCAGCATATACCATATTTTTCACACTAGAAGATGCTCTGGACCATAAGACACACCTAGTTTTTGGAGAAGAAAACAAGAAAACAAAATCTGCCTCTGCTTCAGCCGCCCAGCAATTTGCCTCCATGCAGCAACAGCAAACAGTCTGATCAGCTTCAGCACAGCCTGATTTAGCACAAGCAGCTGATTGGTGGTTAAATCAGCCTCCCAGAATACCGCCAATCAGCTGTTCCAGGCTGCGGGGATTGCTGCCACCATGGCTACCCATTGCCGCCTATCGCCGCCTCCGCGTGCCCCATTTTTGGCCTCCGCACCAGTGGTAGGTTACCCCCAGTTCGCACTGGTTCTTTGGAACTGGTAATAAAACTGGAGGAAGGCTGTGCCCACCGACCCCGACGTCATCGAAATGCTTCTGCGCACGCACAGAAGCTTCTGCGCACGTGCAGAAGAGCGTGCTCGCTTCGCTTGGCGCACACACAGCCCTCTTGCGGACCAGTAGTAAAGATAAGTAGAACCCACCCCTGCTCCGCACGTCCCGTTTTTGGCCCATTCCAAGCAGCGTGGAGGAACAGGCTGAAAATAGGATGCACGGAGGCTGAAAATGGGGTGCATGGAGGTGGCAACAGGCAATGGCAGCGATAAACGGTGTTGATCCCCACAGCCTGGAACAGCTGAGTGGTGGTATTCGATCCAACCACCAATCAGCTGCTCATGCTAAATCAGGCTGTGCTAAAGCTGACCAGGTTGTTTGTTGTTTGTTGCAAGGAGGCAAATTGCTGGGAGGCAGAGGCCGAAAGTGAGGGCCAGTGGGTGGGCGGGGCTTCAGCAACATTCTCTCTATAAAACACACAAACATTTCCACCCACTTTGGGGTGTGGGGGAAGTGCACCTTATAGACCGAAAAGTACAGTAAGTGATAGAAAGCCAAAATAGAGCCTATAATGGAGACTTTGATTTCCTGGCTTTGACAAATGAAGGAAAAAATTATATCTGTGAACCAGACATGCGTTTGTAATATTTTAGATCTTATATTTCATATTTTGTGTTTTTATTGAAACATGATGTGAATGTGCCACATGATAAATAAATAATATATAGTGAGCATCTCTAAGGTCATTTATACAGCTTTCTACAGAACGGGAATATATTGTTGCTATATTTTTTTTAAAAAAAGTAGATACAAGACTGATGAGCTAATGGTTTTATTGGCATCAAAGGGTCTTCAGTATCATATTGGGATCTAGATTAAATTCATAAATTTGGCTCCTTGAAACTGAACCAAAAATACAACTCTTTAAGCTTGTCCTGCATTTCTCTGCATTACTCTCTTCATGCTGCAGACTATGTTAACCATGGGAACCAGGTCAACATTTCCCAACCTTGGCAGCTAGCTGGTCCAGCTTGGATTTTACTTGATCCAGGCCTTGTACTAATTGCTCCAGTTTCTGCAGCACACGGGGGTCTGAGCACGAGGTGCAAGAAATTGTGGGTGCTAATGTGGGCTGTGGAACCACAGTACCTAGAAGACACAAAGAAAACTTTCTCACAGCGATCTGCCATTCCATCCTTTCTTTATCAATTGCAATAATTCTTTCCTCACCACCCCCCTTTATATATAGAACCCTCTACATTGACATATTCACCGAGGTATACATAGCAGTTAAGGATTCAGCCACATGGGTTCCATTTAGGAAAGGGGTTATGGTTGTTAGGATTTTAACCAATAAGGAGAAACAGATAGTGACTGATAAGAACTATTTCTATCTCTGACAAATATTTACAAATGTATAATCTATGACTGAATTTTTGTCCATCACATTACTCCAATTAAGCGGCAAGAATTTTATTAAGGAGAAAAATTGGTTGCTTTTTTTTTTTAATGTTTATAACAATTTTATGGTTGCTGGTTTATCTTGAGATGCTTAATAAAATTATTTTCCTTCACTTGGCAGGGATTTACTTCTCATGATCAGTTTTAAAAGGTATAGTAAAGCTTCCACCAGGTTAAACCCAATTCCTAGTGACATCCTGGGCATGTCCATAGAGTTTGGAAGTAATTTGCCACAGCCTTCTCCCAAGATATGTTTTCAACTACTGTACCCAATCTAACATAACAACTCTGGTATTATGCAGTAAACTTCTATCTAAGAACCAACCGGGTTTTGTTTTGCAAAGTTTTTCAATATCAGCCTAGTTGCTGACATCATTTTCCTTCAAATTCATGAGCACCACCCCATGCAAGCCAGACAGGAAGGCGATTTTGCCTTCCCTTAAAATATAGGAAGTTACTTCAGCTACCCTTCAGAAATATTGCTACATTTTGCCTCCATTTATTCATCTAATGCCATTTTGAAGCCATTTATGCTGGTTTCAAAATGGAGGCCATCATAACATCACCTGGAATTAAATTCCTCAAATTCATTCTTGTACAAATAAAATCATCATCAATCCAATCATTCACCTGGTCTTTACTCTTAAAGTGCAGATAGAAATTAAAATAAAATAATTTCTGCAATCTTTGATATTCAGTCATGAGTGTCAATGCTTTAGTAGCCGGAATGGCACACTTCATACACAATAAGGAGATATCAGCTAGCCTGGGAGAACTTCGTGGTTTATAAGAGACCAAAACTGGCCCTTGTTTTTAAAAAAATTGGTGATCCCCTTTTGTGACCTTCTGATAAGCAAGGTTAGTGGGGAAGCTAGATTCATTTAACAACCATGTTACTAGCCCAACTACTGCAATGATTCATTTAACAACTGTGGCTACAAAGGTTAGAAATTGGGGCAAAGTTCACTTAACAAGTGTTTCACTTAGCAACAGAAATTTTGGGCTCAGTTATGATTGTAAGTCAAGGACTACCTGTAATACATGCACAGATTTGCAACATGCCCTTAGCCCTTTCTGGGTATATGAATGGGTACTCGTATATTCCCCAAGATCCTAAATCCTATTACCATGACTGGTGCAAATCTTCTCTTTCAGTTGGATATCCATAAGATCTGAGAACTGTCTCAGCATGAGGGTATGTTCCATGGCAGGTCGGGAAGCCATGGCGTGAAGCTCCTGCTGGAACAGTCTGCTTGTAACCACTGGACCAACCTTCCAGGAAAAAGAAAGTCAGTGAAAGATCATTGAGTACTGATGGTCCAAGGACGTTTGTAGAAATGAAGAAGAAAATAGGCTTCACTCCTATTTGGCCCTCTGCCCTGTTAGAGGATGGACAGTGAGCTTCAAGGAATACATATGACCCAGAATTCATCTATTCCAAATTCCCAGTGCTCTACACTTACCGGTATAAGAAACATTGCTGCCTTCATTTAATATATTTTCTTTACAAACTGTAAAAGACCAGAATGTATGTTGTTGGTTAGTGGAATGGTTTAGATCTGAGAAGTTGTGGGTACTCCATCACTGGAGGCATTTAAGAAGAGACTGGACAGCCATTTGTCTGAAATGGTATAAGGCAGTGATGGCTAACTGGAGCGTCTGCGTGCCAGAGCACTTGAACCCGGAAGACAGCAGCTGGCCAGTGCGTATGCGTGCAGCGGCCAGCTGCTCTTCCGGGTTCCGTCGCATGCATTCACAACGGACAGCTGATCTTCGCGCGACGGAACCCAGAAGAGGACTCTGCATGCCACCTATGGCACGTGTGCCATAGATTCGCCATTACGGGTATAGGGTCTCCTGCTTGAGCAGGGGGCTGAACTATAAGACTTCCAAGGTCCTTTCCAATTCCATTATTCTGCTATTGTTGGCTCCCACCATTTCTGGAAGTGAAAGTCTACCTATCTTAAAGCTGCCAAGTTTGAGAAACACTGCCACAATGCAACCAGGTTCTAAAATTTATCTTTTAATCCAGAAAATCTGGAAAGGAAGATGAAGATTGTTGCAGGGAAGAATGTTATGGCATCCTCAACAGGCAAAAACAGAATAAGGGACAAGGATTTACCAAGGAGGACAACAAGAAAACACAGCCTCTGCTTGATAAACTGGCCTAGAGGCATTTCAGTCAAGTTGCAGGAAGCTGGTGTATTACCTGCCACAAAGCAACACCAAAACAGCTCTGACAGAACTTGTAAAGGAGTGTTCAGTTTGAAAATGTTGATAATTATACATCAACTCCTCTTCCTTAGGTTTTAACAGGTTAATTATTAACTGTTACCAGCAGGCTGGACTGATTTTTGGAAAACACGGTTTCCAAACATCCTTGCAAACTGCAGATCAAGCAATTTGCCAACTCTTACCGACAACAAGAAAGAATTCCTATTGGTTGCTATATGATGAGCAGGCTGGCCCCATTGAAACTTTGGCAAGCAGTTGTAATTAGAAAATCTCTGTGTTTCAGGCTAGCTTCTGAAATAGTAGTGAAACTATTAGTATAGTTTCACTACTATGAAATAGTAGTGAAACTAAGTGAAACAGTTGTTAAGTGAAATCGCAATTGTGTTTATCTTGTCACTTCAGCTTTCCTTTACTTTACTGATCCACAAAGGTCTTACATGCAAGGATTGATCACAAAGTTATTTTTCAATAACTGGGAACTGGGAACTGAGAACAGTCATTAAATGAGACAATCATTAAACAATGACTACTTGTATTACAGACAGCTAGCATTTCTGGGTACATTTGGAAGTCTGAGAGTCTGATATAGGCATACTCACAAAACGGTGGTGGTTGGGAGGGGAAATCTGCTTATTGCTTACTGATAAAAAGCTGCTCTAATTTGTTACAAAACATCCATCCTATATAGCAGAAGACAAATTGGTGACAAAGCTTTGTGCTATTCCTTCCAGCTCTCCTCCAGGATATTCTTTACCAGCAACATCTTACTTTTATTTTTTTTTTATTTTTTTATTTTTCCTGGACTAGTACACACTTTCACGGAGAGAACTGGGTAGGAGCCAATGACTATTTTTATTTTGGTAGCAATGATGATAATGGGTGATAATAATAGTTATTAATCTGTGTGTTTACAAAGGTGTGGTACAATTCCGAAGAACCTAGTAATTACAAAACTCCATCCAATAAAAGTAGTTCATGAAATAAAAGTCAAAGCAGTAAGTACATATTCACACTCATACAGACCAAACAACAACTACACACCGGGTTCAAACTAGTGATGGGTTGCTACCGGTTCACCCCGGATTGGGTGAATCGGTAGCGTCGGCGTCGGGAAATTGCACCCACCTGCCCGAGCATGCGCGCACCCACAAGCAAATCAGGGATTTGAAACCCACTATTGGTTCAAACAACATCCCACGATATCTCCGTTAATTCCAACAAAATAAGAATTAATGTAGAAATAGTTAAAGAGAGGAAAGTGGCCTCATTGCAAATAGATACTTTTAGATGTAGGTGTCTATGTATATGAATGTTACACAGATTGATTGATTTCCTATTTCCTATACAATGGTACCTCGATACTCATCGGTTTCGGGGGACATGATGACTACCAAAAATGATGAGTACTAAACAATTTTTCTCACAAGAAATAATGTGAGTTAAAGGCAGCTGACACCGATAAATTCTAGTTTGCATTGAGTACCAAACAAACAAAGAGTACTGGATAAAATTTTCACCTAACTCAATGAATTTCAAAGCAGTTGGGTACCAAGGCACTGTACATTATTCTGGGCAGCTAACAGTTAAAGCAAGGTAAAAACAATAAAAGCAACCAGAATGAAAAACAACAAAACTTGAGGCTGTAAGCTAAAGAGGTGACTCTGGTGGTCTTCTCCATGATCCTGGTTGGGTTCTATCATCTATGCCAGTGTTTCTCAACCTCAGCCACTAGAAGATGGGCTGGGGATTCTGGGAAAGATGACATGTTCAAGTTGCCAAGTTTGGGAAACACTGATCTAAGCTCCCTGAAGGTGGGGTAGGAAAATATGGAAACGAAGGACAAGACAGGCAAATAAGCTGGACCTCACCCCAACAGCGAAGCGCGTGATTCCAGCTCTGTCAGCCTCCTGGACAACCTCTGCATAGTTCAAGGGATCCCCAGTTTTCTCTCCATCGGTCACAATCACCAGGAACCTCTTGGCATTGCTGCGAGCGCCTTTCTGTGGGGTGAACTGTTCCCTAATAAATAGGAGGGGACAGAGAGAGAGAGAGAGAGAGAGAGAGAGAGAGAGAGAGAGAGAGAGAGAGAGAGAGCAAAGTGCTATTGCCCACTTCCTTTTCCAGATCCGTATCCTGGCCCAGCAGAAGACATTCCAAGGGTTGAGGATTCTTCCATGCAATGGTTCCATGATAGGGGATGTAAAGCCCCAGATCCAACCAGATAGGAAGGAACCCACCCCAGGGTTGGGGAAGAGAAAAGGCTGCCCAGAGACCTACACAGCTTTCTTGATGGCAGTGGCTGTGTAGGAAGAGCCGTGCAGCTGACGGATTTCTTGTAGGACGTTGTTTAGGTTTTGGTCATTTTGGAAAGTTCTGAAGTCAAAATGCTCCTGAATTTTGTTGGAGAACTGCAGTAGGGAGAACTAAGGAGGGGAGGAAAAGGAGGATGAAAATGGAAGCAGCAATCTGGAATTTCTGAATAATTCATATTGATTTATTAATTAGCTGTATTCCCACAACAGGCAAGGTCAGGCATTCCCAAGCTGATGCTTTTTGGATGATCTGTTAATTCATCCTTCAATTCTTACAAATCCAATTCAAACTATATCTGGGACTGATTTATTTCTGGCAATATATTTTAAGGCCTGTTTTGACATTCAGGCATTCTCAGTATGGTCCCATTTGTGAGTTTAGAACTCACAAGAACCATTAGCCAATCATCACTTGCTGTTTCTGGCTAATAAAAGAATTTTAAATTTAAAAGAAACAAAGAATAAAAAAATCAGAAAATAATTACTCATTCACCAGCCAGCACTTGAAGGTGTGAACATGCCTGTTCAGGTATATGGTTAAACCAGTGTTTCTCAACCTGACTAACTTTAAGATGTGTGAACTTCAAGTCCCAGAATTCCCCAGCCAGCATGCTAATTAGCCAATTTAACATGGCATAGCATGTTACATGAACATAGACAAGGACAAGGAAATCTGCTTTATAATTTTGTTTTTTACAATCCAGAGGCTGATTAGCATCAATAGCTGCTTAGCATTTCCCTCTCTCCCTCCCTCCCCCCTTCTCTCTCTCTCTCTTTCTTTCTTTCCTTCCTTCTGTCCATCTGTCCTTCATTCCTTCATTCCTTCTTTCCTCTCTCCCTCTTTCTTTCTTTCTGTCCTTCCTTCTTTCCTCCCTCCCTCCCTCTTTTTCTTTCCTTCTGTCCATCTGTCCTTCCTTACTTTCTTCTTTCCTCCCTCCCTCTTTCTCTTTCTGTCCACCTTTCCTTCCTTCTTTCCTCCCTCTCTTTCTTTCTTTCCTTCCTTCCTCTCTCCCTTCGTCCCTCTTTCTTTCCTCCCTCCCACCCTCTTTCTTTCTCTTTCTCTCTTTCTTTCTTTCTATCCATCTGTCCTTCCTTCCCTCCTTCTTTCCTCTCTCCCTTCCTCCCTCTTTCTCTCTCTCTCTTTCTGTCCATCTGTTCTTCCTTCCTTCTTCCCTCCCTCTTTCTTTCTTTCTTTCTTTCTTTCTTTCTTTCTTTCTTTCTTTCTTTCTTTCCCCCCTCTCTCTTTCTTTCTTTCTTTCTCTACAAATTGTAAACCTTTTAGGTAGTTCTTCTCATTACACCATTTCTTACCATAGCTCATGAAGGTATTCCCCTCCTCCCCAAATCTATGATGAGCTGTCTTATGAAAGTCCTGCTCAGAAGAACAAAATATTTTCCAGCACTTCATTCCCTTGCATTCCCTTGGCTTCAAAGAGCAATCCAGATTGAAAATATTATCCCCCTTATGGGAATCCCCATTGTTCCAACTGACCAGAGTGTTTTCAGGAAAAGTTTTACTGAAGAGTGCAACAAATAACTTCTGTGCATGAAATTCTGCATATCGAACGCTGCTAGACCCATCAATCAATAACACAATGTCTCGGGCAACATTTGGACAATCTGGAAAGAAAGGAACAAAGGAAAATCTCTCATTTCAAAGTCAAAGCTATCCTCTACTATTCTGAACGTATCACAGCCAATGTCCAGCTGAGGGCCTCCTGAATATTTTAATAGCTTCCTAACAAACAAAAATTAAATTTTTTTCATCTTGGTATTTTAGCCTATTGTGAGGAAAAAGTCACAGGATAAAGATACTGTCATCTTGCCAGGGGGAAAAATGCTGGAAACATTCTTTCTCATCCTCAAAAAAAAATCTCTTTCCAAGATACTCCTGATATACATAAATGAACAATAAAGAACTGTATTTGAGTACATACAGAATGCCCTTTTCATGACTTTATTCTGCTTTCAAAGCATGGTCGATAGAACCTGATTTTACCCATTTGCGCTAACACTGAACCCCCTTCATTTCTAATCAATATACAGCTAGAAATTATGGTTGACAATTCACCATATATGACTTATATCCAAGCTTGTCCAGAAAAGTCTAATTAGTTAACAAAAACAAAAACTGAAATTTCTAAAATGCTAGATTTAAAAAAATCTCCAAACATTAATAGAAAAAAAAGAAAAGAAATCTCATTACTTATTTTCAGTGAATCTAAACACTCTCCCATTTAAAGATAAATTATAAAATTTATAGAATCCAAATTTTTATTTTTATTTTTCACTTACCCTGATTTTCTGGCTTTCTTGGGGAAGCTGTTGTGGTATCTTGAGAAAGAGCGTCAGAAAGATCAAAAATGTCACCTGACACTGTAGAAAAGGAAAATAGTGAAATATTATCAAAAATATCAATGCAATTTTGAACAGAATTTGCTAAGGCCAGGACTGTGCTAATATATATATGTAACCATATGCATATCAGTTGTGTAAATGCATGTATCAAAGAGGAGAAAAAGAAATTTAAAGGCTCTCTATGTCTCTATCACTGTACCTATAAATTATATAAATATTTGTAAATACTTAGCCAAGGTTGGCTGATGGCTAGATAACCAAATGGTCTGCTGATTTTTTTTTAATTATAACTCCAATTAATCTTAGCATAAGACAAAACCATGAATTTTAGGAGCTACTAGATTGCCAGTTCAGTAACTACATTTATCCTCATTCAAATGCATAAAACCATTAAATCCAGACCAAAGCTTTAAATCACTGCAGCACTGTTTATATGCCAAGAAAGTATTTGTTACATATTCTTAAATACACATGTTGTTTTAGTCTAATAAAGATGGGGTAACAATGGTTTTCCAGCTGTTGTATTCCAGCATATGCACCAAGACAAATTCCTTGTGTGTCCAATCACATCTGGCCAATAAAGAATTCTATTCTATTCTATTCTATTCTATTCTATTCTATTCTATTCTATTCTATTCTATTCTATTCTTCCATCAGACATAACCAGCAGTGGCAATTGTCATAGAGATAATCAATAGAGCTGAAAGGGACCTTGGAGCACCCACAACTTCTGAAAGCAATCTGTTCCACTGGTTAATTGTTTTCACCGTTAGGAAGCTTCTCCTTAATTCTAGGTTGCTTCTCTCCTCAATTAATTTCCATCAATTTTTTTCTTGTCTTGCCTTCTGGTACTTTGGAAAACAGGTTGACTCCCTCTTCTTTGTGGCAGCCCCTCAAATTTCAGAATACTACTATCATGTCACCCTTAGTCCTTTTCTCTAGACTGGCCATTCCCAAATCCTGCAATCTTTCTGCATATGTTTTTGTCTCATTTTGATCATAAGGGATATTCCTGGTTTAATGGAGATTTAAATCTCTGTCTTATTGATTCCTGAACATTTTTAATTAGTAGACTACAATAATTTTCATGTTGGTTTGATTAAGGATTTTTTTTTAAGGGTGGGTGGACTGTGACCCCCAGGCTGCTGTTATGTTCCACATATGTGGTCACCAGAACTCTGATCACGACTATGATCATGATTGCTGAAGGATGAACGCAGACTGCACAATTTCCTGGCATTTCATTTTCATGAGAAGTATAACATTAACTCTAAAAGAACCACATTGTCCAAAGTCACGTCGCCCTCAAAACCTCCCCCTAATCTTAGATATGATACTTTGTCCACTATTTGGGGACCTTAGTCTACTCTAAAAATATTAGTGATGCTAACTGATCACGGAAAGTTTGTCGATCTCTGGCTTCAAGGAAATATTCCGAGAGCTACGTCCATCAATCACCTGACACAATCATCTCTCTTTACCTGACCACAGCACCAGCTGCAGTTGAAGTATTTATACCCACCTGCTACTCCAAGGAAAAGGAAGGTGACAATAAAAACTGCAAGTGCTCCCATGGCTGGACTCTAAATTTTTGCCAGTTAGTTTTTAGTTCTGAGGGCAAAAGCTGTTTGGAGAGTAAACTGGAGATTGAAAGAGACCTGACCAGAACAGGTCATCTAAATAAAAAACAGCTTCACTTTCCTGGTACTAGCAGCCACTCTCCGATATACAAACATTTGCTCCATTAGATCATTGAACTCTTGGGCAGTAGCCATGCTGAGTCACTATACAGACAGTCCTTGACTTATGATCGTTCATTTCGTGACCGTTCAAAGTCACAATAGCATTGACCGTTTTTCACACTTAACGACTGTTGCAGCATTTCCATGGTCACGTGATCAAAATTCAAACACTTGGCAACTGGCTCATATTTATGACGCTTGTAGTGTCCCAGGGTCATGTGATTCCCATTTGCGACCTTCTGACAAGCAAAGTCAATGGGGAAGCCAGAAATTTACTTAACAACCCTGTTACTAACTTTACAACTGCAGTGATTCAGTTAACAACTGCGGCATGAAAGGTTGTAAAGTGGAGCAAAGTTCGCTTAACGTGTCACTTAGTAACATAAATTTTGGGCTGAATTGTGGTCATAAGTCAAGAACTACTGTACAGAAATATGAGATGCCTTATGTAGACATCAGTGGCACCTTTAATAATGGATGAGTATCATTATATATACGTGAATAGATCCCTATTGAATATACCCATGATTAGTTTGCCAGACTTAAGTCCAAGATTTGCTTTGACCCTTGGCATCTTTAATCTAACAGTCGATTGTGGTTCAGTTTCTCCCAGAAGTTTTGCTACCCATCAATTATAATACCAGCCACTGCTCTGCCTAATACTTATCCTCTTATCTTCTAAGTGCCCTACTGGCCACTCTGCACAAAGATATGTTGTCACTTGTACAGTAAAGTTTGCAGGGCTTTGCCACTCAGATTAGAGTTTCAGAAATAGCAGGAAGGCAATTATTTTAAATCCAGCACTCTTGCCTTGCTATTATTTTAATGTGAATCAAAAGAGCAAATTAATCCAGCATTTTAAAATCTCTCAACCAGATCAATGTGAAAATGTATGATTAACGTATATTTTGAAGTTCCACTTTTAAAGTGGAATTCTGTGTCTGGTGGAACATTGCCAACTGGTCAGCTCATTTGTATAAGGTTTAAGTAAACATGATATTTTGGAATATCTGTACTTTCATCATTCTGTATAGAAAACTCATGCCCTGCCCACTCATATGGGGAGCTGGACAGATAGAATATTTGTTGGCCTTTTGCTCTGAAACCAATCAATAGCTATTTCAGGATCTGGTTTCAAGAATAGAAAAAAAAAAGTAAGATTTATCATGACCGTAACAGGTTTGGATTTAAAATGAATCTAGAAACTGGATTAGGCAGATTTAAATTGTATTTTTCCACACCGTCTCTCTTTAAAGATTTGATCTTACCTACTGGAAATCAAGATAACCCTGGAATCAAATGTTAAGGGAATATTTAGCTATGATAATTTCAACTGCTTGCATTTATTCATTCTACTGACCTATTAAGTTAGTGAAAACTTAAAAGTCACTTTTTTCAGGGCCTTTGTAACTTCTTACAGTCACTAAGTGTTATAAGTTGAGGACTACCTGTAAATGATTCATTAGTAGCTGAGAACTGTTGCCTCGTATCCATAGTTGTAGAGGAGAGATGCAGGTTTACTCACAGGATTTCTGTCTGTCATATAATCATGACAAGAGCAGAACATACAAACAAACCAACCAGCCAGCCAGCCAGACTGCCCACCCGCCCGCCAGCTAGCCAATCAACCAACTAACCAACCAGCCAGCCAGCCAGCCAGTCAGCCAGCCAACCAGCCAGCCAGCCAGTCAGCCAGCCAGCCAGTCAGCCAGCCAGCCAACCAGCCAGCCAGTCAGCCAGCCAACCAGCCAGTCAGCCAGCCAGCCAGCCAACCAGCCAACCAGCCAGTCAGCCAGCCAGCCAGTCAGCCAGCCAACCAGCCAGCCAGCCAGCCAACCAAGTTTGTCATTCCTTGACCAAAGTTCAGTCCTTCCTCTGAAAAGCATCTGTGCCTAAATTTTCTGGGAAATTAGCAGGATTCCATCAGGCACTATGGCGCATCTTCATACATGCATCCTCTGAATTTGGCTCAGTCATGCAACTTCTAATGGTGGAAGAGCTCAGCCTGAAACAAGAAGAATTACCAGTTGCCACACGTCTTGACCTTTATCTGCAGTCTGAGCACGCAAGACGTAATGTCTTGGCTGAGATTTGTAATCGTGGAGAATAATCCTCTTCCCCCCCCTCCCACATCTCGCTTGTC
This sequence comes from Arizona elegans, assembly GCA_022577455.1. NCBI lineage: Eukaryota > Metazoa > Chordata > Lepidosauria > Squamata > Colubridae > Arizona > Arizona elegans. Next base: position 128,584,789 of record JAKOOJ010000004.1, read on the forward strand.
CACAGAGAAATAATTTTAAAGATGATGAGCAAGTGTGAGATGATTGGGGAAAGCTCCATAACTGAAATAGAACAATCCCCTCACCTCCACATGCTTTGTGGTGGGGCACCTGTTAAAATCTGTCAGCAAGGAGGAAAAACAATATAATTACATGGTTTCCTTGAAGCTAGAGCTATATAATTGGAGCCCTCACTCTTCTCCTGTGTTTTACAAGGGGCTCAAGACCATGAAGTTCCCAGCTTGGATTCTTCTCCTCCTGGAGATGCTGTTTCCCTCAGCTGCCCAAGGAAGAATACTCCGCTTCATTACGCTGGTACACAGACTGGGACAATGGCAGAGCTAGGAATCCCAGGGTCTCTGGCCAAACAAGATGGTTTCGACCAGCCTTCTCCCATTAAGTGCTCAAGCCCATTATTTTCTTGCAGTCAGGATAGCCAAAGAGAAAGCTGGCTGGAGTCAAAAGTGGGGAATGCAGCAGCTATAGAGAACATCCTGTTAGAAGAGAAGGCTGGTCTTATCACTGGGTTTTGTTTTTTTTTTCAAAAATAGACTGGACAAACGTTTGAAAGGTTAGATTAGAAGATCCCTGAAGTTCTTTCCAGCCCTATGATTCTATTTTTTTATGTTCTCTTTAGCCCAGCCTGTAGCCAGGGATTGGAAATAACTGTCTGTTTGGTTCTTGGGATGGGTTAATTGGATCTCAGGCGAAAAAGATGGAGACCTAAGTTGTGGACTGTATAGAGTTTGATCTAGTGATTGGGTTTAGTTAGTGCCTATCCAACATTAATAGTTCAACAAAAATGCTGTATAATGATTACTTTGTCATGTCTTCACTTAGTCCTAGTTGCATGAAAAAAGGGAAAGCAAAAATATGAGTCTTGTGCAAGTGACAGAGACAACTGAAATATACTTCAGAAGGATGGATTTTATAGCAACAGAAGTTCTAATATGCTATCGTGTCCATGATCTATAATGAGGTCTAGAAGAATGTTTCTCTCTCTCTCTCTCTCTCTCTCTCTCTCTCTCTCTCTCTCTCTCTCTCTCTCTCTCTCTCTCTCTCTCTCTGTGTGTGTGTGTGTGTGTGTGTGTATAATTTTCTAATGCTACCAGAAAACCTACTTCTTAAAAGTCCACTACTGTTATCTTTCCATGTTGGTTTAGGATATGGTAGAAGCAATCTTGGTTTGGGATTATAGTATATCTTCACTCATCAGCAGTATTATAGCTATCTTCCTCAGAAAAAAGAAAATATGGAAAAGAAAGCCCGGGGGCAGGGGAGAGAATGTGTCTGTGTGTGTCTGTGTAAATGAGAGAGAGAAATGGATTTAATACAAAAAGATAAATTATAGTAGGAACTATTTTGTATTTGTGGGTCAAGAGGGTTCTTATCTCTTTTTAAAGTCCATGCGTTGTGGCACAAAGTACTTTATTATCTTATTTCTGAACATTATAGATGAGCCCAGGTATCATAGTCCTCCATTTCTAATTTATGCTCATCTGGGTATTGATTGCTGCTGGGTAAGTGTTTTGGTCTTTTCTGTTTCCTTTTTGGATTGTTAACTGTCCCTTTTGCACAGTATGTAGATGTTATTTATGTCTATGTGTCTATAGATTGCTGATTTGTCAGAATGCCCAGGTTTCCAGGAATTCACTAGCATTTTTGGACTTGGTTTGGTGTAGGATGGTCATGGTTTCCCAGCTGAAACTGTGGTTAAGTCTGTCTATATCAGGGGTGTCAAACTTGCGTCGTCACAGGATTGTCACATGATGTATCATGACTTTTTTCCCCTTTGCTAAACTGGGCGTGAGTGTGGCCAGCACCTGACGCATCTGGCCCGCAGGCCATGAGTTTGACAGCCCTGGTCTGTATGTTGTGAAACTAAAGAGTTTTCATCATGTCTTCTGACTGCTAGCTGATGTTCATGGATTTGCTCGGCTAGTCTTCTGCCTGTTTGTCTTACATAGTGGCTGTTGCAGTCTTTACATATTATATTATAGATGAACCCTTGTTTTTTTCTTCTGGGCTGCTGGGTCTTTTGGTTTACTTATGATGTTTTGGAGGTTTTAGTTGTAGTTGGTTTGTGTACTACACCAATGCCACGTGGTTGTAATAGTCTGTTGGTGGTTTCTGAGATGTTTTTGATGTATGGCAATGTTGATGTATGACTTGTGTTGGTTGTGCTATATTGGCCCATTTTGATGAAGTTGCAGATTATTACAGAGACATAGACATAAACATCTACATACTGTGCAAAAGGCACAATTACCATGGCAAAAACGGAACAAAAGGACCAAAACACCTCCCCTGCAGCAATCAACACCCAAATGAGCATAGATTAACCACAAGATTGACATCAGACCAATAATCAAAAAGAAAACAATACCTCAATCAAAGAATTACCGAGCAAGCTAACAGTGAACAGCCCACCAAACAATCATCAAGACCACTTTCATCAACATTGACAGGGCAATCCAACTAGAATTGAAGGCAAACCCCACTCCCTACTAGCACTGATGATTTTACCTAATTTGGGTAATGAAATGTCTGCAAGAAAAGAACCAAGCTCAGAGAGTACAAGGACCCTTCAATTCAACCCTGAGCTACTAATATTCTCCTTTATGTACTAGGTGGGTTTGCACAAGTTGCTATGTTAGGCTGGATAACTTGTGGTTCAGCATATTATGGGATTTTAGCCTTGGCACATTGTGTAAACAAGCCCATTCACCCTAAACTATAACTGAGTTTACTGATTTGGACATCCGATGTTGGATGAACAGAGTAATGGTGCTTTACTGATCCTTGTTTAAGGTAGTTATGTAGTTAACCCTCCTTAGAGTCAAAGAAAAATTACTTGGTTGTCTATAATTGCCAATCTTTCACCTCTTCCTTTCTCAGGTTTATCGCCATGGTGACCGATCTCCCCTTAGCACTTACCCTACAGATCCCCACAAAGCAGCAGCTTGGCCACATGGTTTCCAGCAGCTGAGTGAGGTACGTTCAGGGCTGAATTTTAATTATTGTTATGGCAGTCTGTGCTGGCATGCAGAAGAGGGATCAAATGACAGTCCTTGCTTGATGCCAGCTGAGGCCTGTACTACATAACATCTGCCTGTCCCAGGTCCTTGACTCAATAAGTGGACAAAAATGCCGAATACTGTCTAAACATTTGGCAACTTTTTGACCCACCATAATAATAATAATAATAGTAATACTGTAATTTCCTGGAAGTAACCTTATAAAGTATCCTGTTGCCAGCAGTTGCCTGTGCAGGAGCTAGATAAAAGTTGTTGAAGGCAGCTATAAATCTTACCACAATGCAGGAATGCAAAAGCTAAGGAATAACAAACAAATGCTTCAGAAGCTTAAGTTCCTTGTAGACAAATCCAAGAAGCAGAGTAACACCAGGTCTTGTATCAGACCAGAGGTCAGCCAAGAAATCAAGTTTGCACATATTCAGGCTGTTATTCGGTATATATATATATATATATTTAATTTGATTTATGTGCCGCCCTTCTCCGGAGACTCAGGGCGGCTTACAATGTGCTCAGCAATAGCCTTCATCCTTTTGTATATTTATACAAAGTCAGCTTATTGCCCCCACAACTGGGTCCTCATTTCACCTACCTTAGAAAGGATGGAAGGCTGAGTCAACCTTGAGCCTTGGCAAGATTCGAACCCTGCAGTAATTGCAGGCAGCTGGTCTTAATAACCAGCTTAATAACCAGCTTAATAACAGGGTGCCTTAAACCCCTGTACTACCAAGGCTCTATATCTTACTCTGCAGCCCCAAAGCAAGCCTATTAATATTTTAATATTTGCTTTTTCCCTGTTTAGGTGGGCATTTTGCAACAGAAGGCTCTGGGGAAATTCCTCCGGGAAAGATATGCTGGATTTTTGAGCCCTTCCTACAAACCACAAGAAGTAATCTTTCTTTAATAATACATTGGTGAACATAATTCAGCTCCTTTGAATTCCCGAGGCAGCAAACAAACTGAATGGAACTGTAAACAGGGGAAGAAAAATAATAATTAAAAATAAACAGCAGCAACCAATGAATCCAAGCCCTAACCACAATCTTGCTCAGACTTTTTAATTTGTGGGTGGGTGTTTTTGGCTAGATCTGTCAAAACCAAAAGATCTTAATCTAAGACCAACATTTCTCGAAAAGTCATTCTAAAAATAGGAAATCTCCCAATTGTTTCTCCCTTACTCCATCAAGTTGCCACAGGATGTCAAAATATGGTATTTGCAGAAAATCCTCTATTAAATATGTAGATTAGGGTCAAATTAATGGAAGAGAGTAAGCAATCTATATGAATGAGTACATTCATATGGGTTATAAGGGATTGCATTACCTCTGCTTTTCAAATAAAACCTAAATACTGTAGCCAGCATTGGTCTCTTTCCTTGCTTAGTTACATTTATCAGTGCAGAATGAAGATTGGCTTATTAATAGTTCTTAGCTTGTATTCAGAAATGCTGTACCATTAAGTAATACAAGTAAGGGGAGTTTTAAATGCATGCAACGTACACATAGCGTGGGGCACAGGTAGTCCTCCATTTACGACTGTAATTGAACCTGGCAATTACGGTCATAAATCGTGACAGTTGTAAAGCAGGTCATCACACAACCAAGCCAATTTTATGACCTATTTTTTCAGTAGTTGTTAAGTGAACATTATCGACTGTTTTTTTCTGGATACCAGAAGTAAACGCTGGTTTCTAGCAAAAACATAGTTAATCGCAGTCACATGTCCTGCCAGCTGGTTGCAAAGCACCCAAAATGCAGTCATGTGACTATGGAGGGGCGGACTGTCCATTGGTACTTTGGAACAGGGTTGTAAATAGATTTTGGTCGGTCTGTTGTAACTTTGGACAGCCTCTTAGTGACCGATGATAAGTCAAGAACTGCCTATAGTGGTTAAGAAGTCGGACTAACATGGGGAAAACTCTGTTTGTAGTTCACTCCATTCAGACATGGAAGATAAATGGACGATTTGGGGCCAGGCACTCTCAGTCAGCCCAACCAATTTCACAGGGTTATTGAAGGAAGAAATAGGAGAGAGGACTAGTGATGCACACTGCCTTGAGCTTCTGTACCAAAGAATTTAACTAATATCAAATGTGAATACTGCTAACATCCTAAGGTGACTGCCGTTATAATAAACCAGTAATAGTCATTTCTTCAATTAAGGCACAAATACAGGTAGTCCTTGACTTACAACCATTAATTTAACGACTATTCAAAGTTACAACAGGGCTGGAAAAATGGACTTATGACCAATTCTCGCATTTACTATGAGTGCATTCATGCATTCACACTGTCCCTGTGTCCCTGTGGTTCCTTGATCAAAATTTGGGTGCTTGTCATCCAGTATATATTTATGAAAGTTGCAGTACCCCAGGGTCATGCATTCACCTTCATGACCTTCCCAGGGGGCTTCCAACAAATGAAATCAATGGGGAAAGCCAGATTCATGTGATTTACTTAACAACTGTGGTGATTCACAGCAAAAAAGGTCCTAAAATCTGGCATAACTTACTTAATGACTTCATCACTTAGCCATGAAATTTTCGGTCCCAATTGTGGTTATAAATTGAAGGCAAGCTTGGTCCTACCATCTCCCTAGTTCTGTGGAGGAAGAAATTGTGTTCCCCAAGAAAGGCTACACTAACATGTATAATGTCAATGTTTTGGTCATTGTTGTGGCTAATATAGATAATTCATTGCATGGTTATCCACTGTTTCAGATCTACGTCCGCAGCACTGATTATGACCGCACCATCATGAGTGCCCAAGCCAATCTGATGGGACTCTATCCAAATTCACATCCAGAGATTCCTTGGAAACCTGTTCCCATCCACACTGTGCCTACTAAGTATGACAAAGTAAGTGAACACAACCTGTATGTGGTCCATTAAATGTCATCCTCTTTGTTTATATGGCTGCTCGTGATACATTGCAAGGAACAGTTCAGTGAAATGACATGTGGGGCAGTAGAAAAGGAATTTACAACAACAAAAAGTATAAATATGTAACTTCATAAATTTGTGGTATGATTGTTTAAAAAATAATTATAATATGGATTACAAGATATGTATCCAAAACTTTGGTGAATGGATAACAGCCTTGAGTACTAATTCCTAACTGAAAAGTTCCCTAGAAATAAAATACTCAACTTATGACTACAGTTGAACTCAGTGGTGAAATCCAAATTTTTTTCCTACCAGTTCTGTGGGTGTAGTTTAGTGAGCGTGGCAGGGGAAGGATACTGCAAAATCTCCATTCCCACCCCTCTCTGGGGCCAGCCAGAGGTGGTATTTGCTGTTTCTCCGAACTACTCAAAATTTCCTCTACCGGTTCTCCAGAACCTGTCAGAACCTGTTGGATTTCACCCCTGGTTGAATTCCAAATTTCCACTGTTAAGCAAGGCAGTGAGTCATGCCCCATTTTATGACCTTTTTTTTGCCATGATTGTTAAGCGGTTCACTGAGGTTGTTCACTGCAAGATTCACTGAGTGAATCTTGCAGTCATTAAGGGAATCTGGTTTCCTCATTGACCTTGCTTGTCAAAAGCTCCCTAGGAAGGTTGCAAACGATAATCCAAGGACCCCAGGACACTGAAACCACTGTAAATATATGCCAGTTGCCAAGCATTAGAAGTTTGATCATGTGATTGTGGGGATGCTGCAATGGTCATAAATGTGAGAACTGGTCATAAGTCACTTTTTCAGTGTTGTTGTAATTTTGAATGACCATTAAACAAAGAGTTTTAAGTTGAGGACTACCTGCAAACATTTTCAGTATACTTTTGACAGTTGAGGTGAATCTAGTCAGTGCCACCTATGGAAAGAATATATTATTTTAGAATATGCCCTGGTAGTGACTTTGGGACAGTCAATCTCTCTTATCCGGACCTTCTTCATAAGAATTTTCTTTTGGAGAAAAACAGGAGGATGAGGATAAAGCACTATTTTTTATATGCTGCTTGTGTCTTCTATGTGAACGACAGGACATAAATCTAACCATAAATAAATAAACTGGATAAGGATAAACTGCATTATGTGTGTTCTTTTTTTTCTTGGCCCTAAAGTATCCAGGGGTCATTATTTTTCTACAAGAGTCAAAAACAGAGTTTTGTAGAAATTTAGTTCCACCTGGAAGCAAACACTGGCTTAACATAAAAGAGTTATAGCACTGCAATAAAGGTTTTTTTTTTTAAATAATCATGAAAGAAATGCTGATCACAGAGAGATTTGATTCTCATACACTGCTTCTGTGGCAGCGAGCTCTCAGTCATTATTCCAACATATATTTTAATTAGAATTTAGGGAAAACCTGCTTCAATAGAGGCACAACCTGTTAGCTTTCTCATTTGGATTCAGGAATATCTTCAGAGAATCAAAAATCCAAGTTGACAATTGTCATCAAACTCCTGCATATGCAACATACATAAAAAGATGTGGGGTTTTGATTGCCTGGTTGTGTAACACCTTGATTCATACATATACACACCAGTTCCTTTGCATGTATTGCTCAGGTAAAAGAATGAAAAATAAAATAAGACCATCTTTTGCACTAGTAAGCTTTCATGTATTATTTGCACATATGGTATTCCACATTTTTGGCCTTGCTAGCCAGTGCTTGCTGGCTAAAAAATAATTTTAGACCCAGTTACTAATGATGTGTTCACTTTAGGGTTTGAAGAAAAACAGAATGCACACTAAATAGAGGACTAACAATAAAAAGAACAAATAAATATATGCAGTTTGCATCACATGAAAAAAAAAATTCTTCAGAGGTTTATTTTCTCTTTTAGAATGCTGAAATATGGTAATCTTAGCTTTAATATTATAATTTTGTTTATTTTTTATTGTATATGCTTCCCTGGAAGTCTTGCAGATTATGAAGGTAAATTATAAACATATGGGAACAAAGTTTTCAGCTACGTATTTCTTGAAAGTTTTTTTTGTAGTGGAAAACTAGGAGAAATTATATCACTAAATCCATCTTTAACAATGTTGTAGGTGATCTCATCCTTACTTCTCCTCTTGCTATTTTACTACGTTTTCTTTGCTATCCTACCATAAGGGCATTTTTGTATGATTCCAGTACTCTTTGCTAGGTATTTATTCTGCTCCATAGAACTTGGGAAGACTCACCTTGTCTCTTAAGTCTACTTAATTTATCTTCAGCTCTGTGTGGTTTTTTAAATAGCTTTTGAATCACATGCTAGCACAAAATTACTACAACAGTAAAACCTTAATAAGGTTTTAAAACTGGTGCAAAGCAAGTATTGGATTTTGGCAATTGCAAATCTGACATTCAAATCTTTGTATTGGAAATAAAATATGAACTGGACTAATGAACCTGCGAAAGATTTAGTAGTATAGGTAGTCCTCAACTTATAACAGTTTGTTTAGTGACCTTTCAAATTTACAACAGCAATGAAAAATGTGATTTATGACCCTTTTTCACAATTACAACATTTGCATCATCACATGATCATGTGATCAAAATTCAGACGCTTAGCAACTAATTTATACTTATGACTGTTGCTGTGTCCCAAGATCATATGATCACCTTTTGTGACCTTCTGACAAGCAAAGTCAATGGGGAAGCCAGATTCACTTAACAACCGGCTTACTAATTTAATAACTGCGATGATTCACTTAACAACTGTGGCAAGAAAGGCCATAAAAAGGGGCAAAACTCACTTAACAAATGTCTCACTTAACAATACAAAATCAGGCCTCAATTATGGTCGTAAGTCGAGGATTACCTGTATTTAGTCAAAGCACCTGATTTCTTTAACAGTGAATCCAATAGTTTCAGCCTGGGACAAATTATCTAATTCTCTATATTCCCTACTTCTGTTCCCAGCTTTTAAAACCACCAACCAGAACCTGCCAACGATATCAACAATTGATGGAAGAGACTATTAATTTGCCAAGCTATCAAGTTAAATTGAGAAAATGGAAGGTATGATGGAATAGGGCTAAGAAAAGGAAAACAATTTAAATCTAAATTCTAAAAGTAGGATTCCCCACAATCCAAAATTGAAAAAGAAGTTGCTGAATGGTAAAGCCAAATTAATCTTCTACCAGTTGTAAAATATGTAAATTTGTAGAATAGCCATTCTATCGCCAACATTTTTTGCTCATGGAAAGTAATGTTTTTATACAATTTTAATTGTCCCAGCTTTTTCCCAAGGAATCATTAAAATTATTATGATTCTCTTCCTTGATTACCATCACAGTTGTAGTCTCTGAATTTCCTTGAGAGTCTGAATATCAAGTCAGTGTGCTATTTTATGAAGAAGTGCTGAACATCAAAGTCTGGAAGAGATCTTCAGAATACATTTACATAGTCTCAAGAATCAATCAGTCAGTCAGTCAGTCAGTCAGTCAATCAATCAATAAACCATTTTCCTATCTAAACATGATCTAAATAAATTACTGCATACCTACAAGATATGCTTCAAGTCTCCACCAGCCAAACAGATTCTCCCAGCCATCCACTTCAATATTAAGTCTAGACACTTTGACTGTAATTAGGCTTTTTTAAAATCATGGTAGACAAAGTAAATAGGTTGTCTTCTGTCTCGCTGAAGTCTTGCAACCCATTAAGCATAGATTAACAAATATAATTAATATTTCACTTAACATGTTATGTCCAAACAAACTATATTATGCCTAATGTAATATATGTTTCCTACAATATGCTAGGATAATGTTTGGATTCCCTAAACAAATTGGGAAACAAATTATCCAAGTTCATTTTAGCCTAATTTTGCATGTTGGATGAACCATGCTTTTAGATACGTGATTTTTGAAAAAGACAAGATATTGCTCAACTACAGTATTTAATAGCCTGGGAACAGTAGGGAATCCTGGGACTTGTAGTTCAGTAGGACGTGAAGGACCCAATACTGATTAAAATGCTTTTATTTCACCTTTTATCTGGATGGTTTCATAGTGGCTTGCAAAATAAGAACAAATAAAAATCCAAAGCATTTGTAATAACAAAAGAAATGCAAAACATATTAACGGTGGCCAAAATATAAAACTATAGTAATACAGTGAAACTTCAGTTTATGGACTCCTATATAGTAGACCAAAGGATATCTTGAAATAACAGACAAGTCTGTGGCATCTGAAATACTCCAGACAAGACAGTTAAATATAACTGTACATTAAATGTATGCCATTTGCAATTATTTGGGTCATTTGACCTTGAATGACAAAAATTATATCATTCATCAATTTTGAAACACACTGATCCATTTTACATCATCCTATAACCTTGATGGTGAATCTATGGCATGCGTGCCAGAGGTGGCACACAGACCCCTCTCTGTGGGCACATGCGCTGTCGACAGCTGCTCTTTTGGTTTCTGGGGCGCGTATATGTGCGCCGGCCACCTGATCTTTGGATTTCTGGTGCTCTGGCGCATTCACCTACGCACACTCGTGTTCCGGTTTGGGCACTTGGTGTGGAAAAGGTTCGCCATCATTGTCCTATTTTTATGCAGATGTCATTTCCATTGATTTTAACACCTATTAATACAAATGGAGTTAGTTATTTGTGAATGAGTCTCTGGGTACCTAACAACAAAACAGCATGAAAAAGAAATAATAAAAATCTAGGAAAAGCAATATCATAAAAAGCACACATGCTAATTTGCATCATTTGCATAGTCATGTTATAATACAGGCTGATATAATGTGTTATTTAATAGGCATTTAGGAATAAAAAATACATCTTCCATAACTCTTTCATTATATTTAGGTCTCGCTTTATTTGAAACAGTTGCCAATGTCATCCTAGACAGAAACATTTAAAAGAAAGCATCTTCTTTTTATCAGGATCTATTCGATGAAGAGAGATTAGTGATTGATTTGCAAGGGAAGAGTTCACTGCCTCAGAAATAATCAGTACTAATTTACACATGGCTTATCCCAGATGGGATACAGGACAGGGCTTGAGTAGGATTACTTCAGTGAGAAATGGCTCAATATAAAGTTTTCGTGTTGAAAAAACATTTTCAGATTTCAAATGCTTCATAGCACAATTGTAATATCTCAAATAAGAATAATAGCGTATACTTCGATTAGGCTGTATGAAAATCTACAAAGTGATTGTGAATCAATCCTAGGACCCAGATATGATTTAGTGGTTTCTGAAATTAATCTCTGTTACTGCTGCAGTGAGAAGAATCTCTGCTAGGCAGATCTAAGTTTGGGGAAACAATCATAACTTCTCCTAAATTATTTGGACCTAAATAGTTCATGTCTTCTTAGGTTCACCCTGAAAATATGCAATGAATGAAAATAAGACTGCAGGGTGAGTTGAGACGGGAATAATTGAGCACAATGAACCTTGAGTATTTTAGTCAACTATTTCTGTTTTCCTCTCTTGCAGGGCTTTATAGAAAAGATGGCTAATTATACAGGGCTTAAATCTGATCAGCTGACCCTGAGAGGCCTTTGGAAGGTGCATGACACACTCTTCTGCCAGGTAAGATTACAGATAGTCCTCAATTTACAACCATTTATTTAGCAACCATTCAAAGTTAGAACTGAAAAAATTACAACCATTTTTTACGCTTACAGCCATTGTAACATCCCCAAGGTCACATGATCAAAATTTGGACACTTGACAATAGACATATACTTACAAAGTTTGCAATGTTCTAGTTCAGTGTTTCTCAACCTTGGCCGCTGGACGATGTGTGGACTCTGCTGGCTGGGGAATTCTGGGAGTTGAAGTCCACACATCGTCCAGCGGCCAAGGTTGAGAAACAATGCTCTAGGTCATGTGATCACCATTTGCAACCTTCCCAAAAGGCTTACAATGAGCAAAGTCAATGGAGGCAGCCAGATTTGCTTAACAGCTGTATGATTCCCTTAACAATTACAGTGATTCAACTTAACAAAATGGCAAAAAAGGCTCTACAATTGGGAGCAACTCACTGAATCAGTCTCTTAGAATAGGGCTCTCCAAATTTGGCAACTTTTAAGACTTGTGGGCTTCAACTCCCAGAATTGCTCAGCTAGCATAGCTGAGTATTTCACATAGCATGGTTGGCTGAGGAATTCTGGAAGCTGAATTCCACAACTCTTGAAGTTGCCAAGTTTGAAGGCCCCTGCCTTAAAAATTTTGGTCCCAATTGTGATCGTAAGTTGAGAATTACCTGTATATTATAGCAAGAACACCATTTAATTAGAAAATTTCTCTTTGATTTTTTTTCATTTTCCATACAGAAAACCCATAATATGACTTTGCCTAGCTGGGCTACACCACAGGTTCTGGCAACGCTCTCAGAGATAGAAGTGTTTAATATTGAAGCGCATGTGGGAATGCACGCTGCCCAGGAGAAAACTCGATTCATTGGAGGTACGATTAAATTTGAATTATTTGCTCTGTTTGGAATCAAGACTTAGAAGTACATGGTAAATGTCTCAAATGTGCTCTTTTTTCTTCAAAAGGCAACTGGACTGGGTTTTTTTTTCCTTGAGGAAGAAAACATTTTGCTTCTCATTCAAGAAGCTTCATCAGTTCTGATGGCAGGGAGATGGAAGAACTGATTAAGCTTTTTGGATGAGAAGCAAAACATTTTCTTCTTCTTCCTCAAGGGAAAAAAGAACAGTCCAGTTGTCCACCTTTGAGACAACTATGACCTGGATGACTGAGAATCTCCACAAACATATACAGTAGTCCTTGACTTACTTTACTTAGTTCGTTTAGTGACCGTTCAAAGTTACATCACTGAAAAACGTGACTTATGACAATTTTTCACACTCACAGCCATTACAGCATCCTCATGGTCAGGTGATCAAAATCCAGACACTTGTCAACTGATTCATATTTATGATGGTTGCAGTGTCCTGGAATCATATGATCATCTTTTGTGACCTTCTGACAAGCAAAGTCAATGGGTTAACCAGATTCATTTAACAACCATGTTACTAACTTAACAGTTGCAATTATTCACTTAATAACTCTGGCAAGAAAGGTCGTAAAATGAGGCAAAACTCACAACAAATGTCTGACTTAGCAACATAAATTTTTAGCTCAATTGTGGTCGTACATTGAAGACTACCTGTATGGCAAATTCTGTAATACTAAGTTAAAAAGTAAAGACAAGACAGTTTGACGGAAAATGACTGAAAGTACAAAGTGTGTAGCAATTTGGAAGTCTGTCTGTCTATCTGTCTGTCTTTCTTTCTTTCTTTTTTTCTTTCTTTCCTTCCTTCTTTCTTTCTTTTTCTTTCTTTTCCTTCCTTCCTCTTTCTTTCTTTCTTTCTTTCTTTCTTTCTTTCTTTCTTTCTTTCTTTCTTTCTTTCTTTCTTTTTCTTTCTTTAAATTTCTATACCATCTCCAGTATAAAGTGACTCTTAGCCAGGTAAACTTACCACATTTCCCCATTAGCAATCTGTAGAATGATGCTAGCATAATTGTGCCAAATGAGGACAGGCTTTCTATCCATGATTGAATGATGCCATAGTAATACTATTATTCACTAGCAGGGAATGAATACTATTCATTCGTTCACTCCTCAATCTCATTGGGAATTTTGCATTTCAGAGTCCAGCAACTAGCCAAGTTAGCTTGATATCGCCACCATGTGGCAGGAATTGCTGTTTAACATGTCAAAACAAAGCCAGGGCTGAGGGAGATCAGGACCCCTTCAACTTCCTTTCTAAGCTTTAGTACATTTTCTGATGCAACACTGTGTAGCTCCTCTCTTCTCGGTATTTTTCAGCCATGTGCTTTTCTGAATGTCAGATACATTTCAGTATATTATCTATCAGCATATTTTCCTCTCTGCAGGATTGCTGCTGGGTGCTATTTTGAGCAACTTTTCCAAAATGGTGTGCCAGGATCTGCCTCTTAAGATGATAATGTATTCTGCTGTAAGTTCTCTCATTCCTTACAATTGCAAAGATCCACTTTGGAAAATGGGATAATCCAGAGAATTTAGAGCAATCTTCTCCTCTCTGCAGCTATCATTATCTGCAGCACAGAATTGGTTTTAGGCAGAATTTGATCATTTTTCTATAATCTTGAGAATTCTAGCTTCTGCCTTGTACGGATGCTGTTATGGCAAAATTTCAGGGCTTACCAGAAAAAGATGGAGCCTTTCCTCCCTTCCTCCCACCTGCCCCAGCTGAGTGAACATCTTATTTCAAAATAAGCAAAGGAATTCAAACAAGGACGGATCAAATCCAGTCATGCTTCATTTTATTGGTGGTTGAATATTTAACCATTCCTTGGTTTATTTCAAATCTATATAGCTACCCACCTCACCATGGTGATTTTGGGCAGATAACATAAACAATCAAAAAAGGAAAATAGCTATAATTGCCAATGAAAGAAACAAAACTGAACATAATAAGCAATAGACTTTTTTTTTTAACTTTCTCTGGACTTAAATACCTTTCTTCACTTTGAAAACACTTTTCCTTCCATAGGGCTCTGGCACTCTTGGTACAAAATCCTGCCCTGACGGTACAGAGAGTACAATTTGATATGCCAAGTTTTATTCAAGAATAAAGATAAGGATAGGAAGGCAATCATGGACATGAGAAGTGTGGGAAGAAAGAATATTCTGGTCTATTCTAATATGTAAATGGCATAATTATTTCTTCTTGTTTTCTTTAGCATGACAGCACCTTGATTGCTCTGCAGTCAGCCCTCGGGGTTTACAATGGCCATCCACCACCCTATGCAGCTTGTCATGGATTTGAATTCTACCAAGAAAGCAACAAGTAAGTTTAACAAAAGAAGGGTGGGCAGGTCTCTCTTTTGCATATGCCAAGATGCAGACATGGTTCATTGTTCTCCACCACATTCAGGACAATTCTTGGGATTTTTGTATGTGTTCAGCATACAAAGTCTTGTGAATATTGAACCATAGGATCTAAGATTGGCCAGATCACCTGGTGTTAATTTGACAAATCAGAAGCATCTTCAGCTTGCAAAGATATCCAGACAGGATATTTAAACGAGCTTAATTAGGCAGTATCCTACAGACAAAAAAGATTATTTAACGTTTGCCTTTCCGTATTATGTAGTTCACTGAAGTATGTTAAAACGGAAATTTATGCACGCCCTGAACTTGAGAAGGTACTATTCTAAACAAAACTCATTTCCATTTTGTCATTTCATTTTGCTCTTCCTTTCTTACAATATCCCTTCCGAGCCAGACTTTCCATCACTTTCAAAACCATTTCCTTGCAGCAGAGCTGGCTGCCTTCAGCCTGTCAGCAAATTTAGTTGCTGACGCATTAGTCAGACTGTAGCATCACGATAGAGAGAGGCTGAGGTGGCAGAACCTGAACCTTTTCAGGATTATGCAAGGGGAAAAGCAGCAGCAAATAAATATATCTTTTGGCAGATACGTAAGGAGGTAAAGCAAGTTCCAGAGTGATGTTAAAAACTATTTTCACATTTCAGCTCTTTCAGCGTTGCCATGTTCTACCGCAACAGGAGTGACCAGAGGCCCCATATCCTACCTCTGCCTGGGTGCCCCACACCTTGCCCATTGCCACTGTTCATTCATCTCACCCGTACAGCTATCCCAGAGGACTGGGATGCTGAATGCCAAAACCCTCAGAGTGGTCCAGGTAATGAGATCATCTTCCCCCTCCTCTCTTAGCACAGAGCTAGTTAATTGAAACTTTTACGCCTGATCCAATATTCTATTTGCAGGGCATGCAGTGATAGCCCTGGCTGCAGCAGTAGGTGTGCTGAGTGTGGCACTGCTTGGCATGGGTGTCTTGTATTGGAGAAGGTGATAATGAAGATAAGCTGAATGGCAACCATCCAACCCCCATGGAGCAAGAAGCAAACTGCCTTTTTGTATTTTTTTTTTTTTAATGTGGTGCAATGCAGCCATCTCAGACTTCTCACCCGCCTTGCTCAGCTAGCATTCTAATTGGGAGAATGTGACAAAGGGGGGAGCTGACACAGACTTTGTGCCAGGCAGTTCCTAACCAACTACTTGGAGGTCAATGCCAGCAGGAAATTCAGCACAGGATGTTAGTAGGAAAAGGAATGCAAAGCACTTAGCTGAAATGCCATTATGGCACAACTGTTAGATTTTAGCGCTTATCAACTACATGTCCTGCACTCTAAATTCCTAGTAGATGCTTTCCCTTTAGCATGTTTGGGTGTCCAACCCAATTAAGGTTCATTTAAATACACTGCATCAACTTGATAAAAGAATATCGTCCCCACTCATTTCTCCCCATCTTGCCCAATATTCCGTAAGCTCTGCATTAAACAACAGGGACAACTTCATTATGTCATTCCTGTTCCCACTAAATGCTGCACTCAGTAGTTTGGGAAGTGTCCTTGACCAAAAACCCCTGCATTTTCATGACTTTAGTAGTTTCTCATCATCTAGCAGGAAAGCTGGATTTTTGACTTTACACAACATATATACTACAGTAGAAGGAATTTTTATTTAGTAGTTTTGGGGTTAAAGCTGCCCATTTCAGTACTGACTGGGTTACCAGATTCACAGAACACGTTGCATAGGACATGATTGTTAAGCTATTGTGCAAAACCCAGTTAAGTGTTGCACTACACCCAATGCTGCAAGGTAAGCCAGGTTCACCCACCTACTCAAGGAACCAGTTTCCTATCAATAAAGGAGGCATCCTAGGGGGAAGCCCCCCCAAATCCATTTCAAAGATTAAGTTCTTGGGGTCTACCTGACATGAGGCAAGTTTAGAAAGGAAAGGGTAACAGACCAGCTCAATGGCAGGGTTACCTAATGGTATAGTATACTTTCATATCACTATACCAAAGGCAGCTGCTACTTTCCCATTACAGGCACATATTGTGGATACTTCATTCATACATTTAGTCTTGTCAGTAGGAATAACCACCCCTTTTGTTTAATGTCAATAAGCTTGTTTGCAGACAAGCTGCATGAAAAATAAATGTACTTTAGAATTTCATTTGTGACTAATACTTGCAGGTGCCATGAATTCCCAAGAGATGGCTATATTGTCTCGCCCAGGATCTCTCAAGGGATACAAATTCATGAATACAGGGAACCGAAAAGGTTGCAGAAACCCAACTTTATGGAAAGGCAGGCAGTGTCCTTGAAAAGAACACTGCTTGGAGATTTTCTGACTGGGCAGCTATAATATTTAGTAGCCCAAGATCACCTTCCAAAAATGTAACTGCTACATTTTGCTGCAAGTCAAAGATTCTCCCCCACTCTGCAGAGTAATTTTTGCTGTTCCTTTCCCAGCCACTGAACTTGGCTGCTTGACCCAGTTCTAAGTAGCATCTACAGCAGAGGTTCACAACTGATTGCATCATATGGTATTTTAAGTAAGCCGCACAGCTCTTCAGTGGCTACCTTTTTCCTGCTACTAAAAGCAGGGCTAGGAGTCATAAAAAAACACTTGAAGAGAGGGGTTAAGAAAGTAACCCCTTTTAAGAAGGCATGCTTTGCAGCAGCATTACCAGCTAGTTTACTTAGATGGGTGTGTGTATAAAGCTGCTGCTAGAGTCCAAAGTCATCAAGTATTTTGCAGGAGTTTAGTGGTATTGCCCCTTTGCAACAGACATAACAGTTATTCACCAATTAATGAAATGTTTATTGAGTAAGAGAGTAAGTAAACCTCCTACTGCTTTCTAATCAGGATCTGGTAAGTAAGCCTCTCACTTCTGCATGAAAAACAGAATAAGAGACATAATGGACAAACAATGCCAAATCCCTCCCATCGCAAACATTGGATCCAGGAATCTTGGGGAAGAAGGTCTTCTATGCAGGCTTCCTCGATGCTCTCGTTAAAATGTGGACAGGCTGAATGAAACAAGTAACACAAAATACATTAGCATCTCAACACCTAAAAGTTTGGACAGCCAACCCCAATCAAGTATCACGAGATTAGTTGGATTTCAATTCCCATACATTTGATAGGCACCAAACTGGGGTAGACCAATGAAAATTACTAATCATATTCGCAGTACATAATTACTTACCAACAGCCTTTTAAGGGTCCTAGTAGGCTACACTGCATAGTTCCAGAAGAGCCTGGCTCACATTAAAGCCTGCCAGCAACTGTGTAACATCTCACCTAGGAAAAATAAAAAATATTCAAATTAGAAATCTACTCGGGCTTTCTCTGTAGTGGCTCCCTCCCTGTGGAACATCATTTCTTCAGAGATAAAATTGGCCCCCACTTTCGCACTCTTTCCCAAGGCCTTGGACATGGTTCTGCCAATGAGATTGGGGACTTCAGAGTGACATGGAGTCCATTAAGTGGCTGGTCTAATTATTGTCGGGGGGGGGGGGGGGGGGGAGGGAGAGGAGGCACTGTATAGCTTTTGTATTGGGAGTTTATCCTTGTAAACCCACCAAGTTGGGTGGCTATATAAATTTTCTTAATAAAATCTTTAAAATGTGCTTTGCTTAAATTCCATTCTCGAACAATATCATGCTCCGAGTGTAATAGAAACACGGTTTCAAAGCAACAAGGCAAGTTAATTCAGTATTGTTTCATTTCCATTTACCCATCTTCCAAGAGTAATTGACGTTTTTTGCCCATTAAAAACAAAATGTTTATAATACTCAGCATCTAAAGCTTTAGAGTAGTGATTATAGGTAGTCCTCGATTTACGACCACAACTGAGCAAAACCTCAATTGCTAAGCAAGACAATTGTTAAGTGAGTTTTGCCATCTTGCCAGAGTTGTTAAGTGAATCACTGCAGCAGTTAAATCAGCTACACAGTTGTTAAGTGAACCTGGCTTCCCCACTTTGCTTGTCAGGAGGTCTCAAAAGTGGATCCCAGGACAATGCAACTGCCATGAGTCAGTTGCCAAGCGTCCAAATTTTGATTACGTGATCACAGGGGATGCTGGAAGAGTTGTGTGAAAAATGGCCCTAAGTCCCTTTTTTCCAGTGCTGTTATAACTCTGAACAGTCACTAAACAAAAGGTTGTAATTTGAGAACTGTATAAAAGCATCCTAATCTATGGGAAGGGAAAAGAGGCAGAAGGTAAACAAAGAATGGGGGGAAAAATTCTGAAGATAGTTCTAACATGAAGTCCTTCCCTTCTGCATTTTAATATTATATCCTCACCTTCCACTATGAGATCCTCAGTCGCTCAAAAGCAAGACATTTGGAGAAGGAACACTAGGAAAAGAAGGAACCAACAGGCCAGTCCATTCCAGGAGGCAAAGCGCAGATCATCTCCCTCTCTGTTCTGCCAATTCTTCCCTTTGTCAGGTTCTGTTGGAGGTTAAATCTGGTTTATTTCTTATTCCAAGCCAGGAGGAGAATGCAGGCAGAGAATGAAGTCTGAGGTAGGCTGCATTTTAGAAAAGAGGTCTCTTTCTTTATTTGATGTCCAGAAACTACAATGACAAAGCATATACACTTAAAAATGAACCATACCTTAGGGGAAAAAATTAAACTGCTTACAAACACACAGAATAGTGGGAGGATATGATATATTCCAGAACTCAACATACAGGGAGGCTGGGGGAAAAAGAAGGGGGATCATATCTGCAGCCCTTTCCCCACTTTTTTGATACCTCACTTTAGTTCTGGGATAATCTGCAGGTGAAAACGAACAAGCACAAGAGAATGCACGCTGAAAAGAATGCCTCAGCCTTCTACTCCCAATCACTTAGAATACAAGAGAGACTCTTTGAGACTAAATTTATTGGGCTCAACACCTTTCAGGAAAAATCACTTATAAAATAACTGAAACTCTTCCCTCCTAGAGCATGTAGATAAAAAGGAAACTATTTGAAAGGAAGAGTTTACTCTTTGCATTGCAAACACCAAGTTTTCCCATTCATTTACAACTGGCTTGCTTTCTTTTTCTTTTCAAGTGCAAGTTTAATTGCAACAAAATTGTTCCTTTGGCTATAGTGGGGGAATCATTCAGATTCTATTATCATTTAACTCAATAGGAATCTACAGAGCAATTGGGTAGGAAATGAGGAATGGAGACTCAGGAAGCGAGATGGAGAAGTGGAATGGTGTGAGATGAATAGTTTGTAGCCAAAATTTGGAAAGTCCAAGGCTTAAAGATATTATTGGGAAGAGTGGTTATTTCTTGGCTTGTAAACAGAAATGAGCTAACAGGAAAAGGCATTTGCACAGGCAAACAGACTTGAGGTCAGAAATATATAGGCATTTGTGAATAGACGTATTTCCTGGTTTACACACAAACAAAATCCACCCACAAGACACTTCACTAAAACATACATACAATAAAAAAAACTTTACTTTTAAATGAGTTTAGAACAGTGGTTCTCAACCTGTGGGTCGCGATCCCTTTGGGGGTCGAACAACCCTTTCACAGGGGTCGCGTAAGACCATCAGAAAACACATATTTTCAATGGTTTTAGGAATAATTTTATGGTTGGGGGTCACCACAACATGAGGAACTGTACTAAAGGGTCGCGGAATTAGGAAGGTTGAGAACCACTGGTTTAGAACATTCCCTCCTGACAGACTTGGACTGTTCTGCTGGCCAGGCAAGCTAACATTTTCCTAACAGGATTTAAAAATTCTTCTCTCTGGGGCTTATAGCAATTTAACAGTTGCGCTTATCTCGAGGGCACACAAAGACTTTGACACGCCTACGCAAGGGAATGCACATTGTAAGCCGCCCTGAGTCTCCAGAGAAGGGCGGCATATAAATCAAATTTAAAAAAAAAAAAACAGAACTCGGGTTTACACAGATTCTCACTTTAAATCTTAAATTAGGAAAGGCAAAAATCTCAACGAACATATTAATTGCCCAGCGATTGCACAGAGCAGGAGAAAGATCAGTTACATTTTTTCCCTTTGTTTTTAAGTATCTTTATTTAGCCAAATTGGTTTTCCCGCTTCATCTCTGAACAAAGTCCATTTCCTGCATAATTGGTGCATGTGCTTCCCGCCTGGACAGGCAACTTCCTCTGTTCAGAGGCTCCCATTAGTCCCTCTAGTGGAGAGACAGCAACATGTTTCTGGGGTGGCTGCCCACACATTGGCACATCAGCAAGGTTTATATACAGTTTTAGCCTTTGGTGTGAGTGAAATGTTTTTATGACCACAAGGAAGCAGGAAGTATAGTCTTTATGGTTGGAAGAAATATTCTGTTATCTTCTTTATTAGCAAAGATCTTCCTGGCCAGGCAGGGTTGTAAGAGCATGGGCACAAGTATTAAAACTGCCATGCTTTTTAAATGTTGATTACAGGGCTGCTTATCAGCATTTTATTTCCTTTAAGGAAAAATTGTATTTTAATAGTAGGGTTGGGTTTCTCTGACTTCAGATTAGAAGGCTATTAAAAGGAGAGAGGAGGAAGATCAAAGGCTTTTGATCTTATCAGTTCTTTTTGTGCAAACGTAACACAAACCCAAGCCTTGCTGGTCCTACCTTCAACCATTCCACATGTAGAATGGCCTCCTGTCTTCCATTTGCAGAAACATCTGGTTTTGCGTTTGGTTTGCTAGTAATTTCCTGTTTCCAGGATCTGGTATATTCGCATCTGCAAAATCTAAAGGAGACACAGATGGGTGTGGGAAGGGAGGGATAAATAGGTCACTTTCAGAAAGTTATATTAAAGCAAAAAAAGCAACAACTTTCTAACATGCTCACATCATCATACCTACCACTCAAGATTTTTATTTGTATCCCACTTTTATTTTACAAATAATCCGACAAAAGCAGTATTCCAATTTTCCACACAACCTTGTGCAGGGGGGGTTGGGCTGAGAGTGACTGGCCCAAACTCGCCCAGCTGGCTTTCATGGCTAAGACTTGAACTCAGTCTCCCGCTTTCCCGTGCCTTAACCTGTAGACCAAACTGAGCTTTCTTGATACTCACAATTAAATTATTTGGAGGACAAGGCAACAGTTTTTCCTCTGTTGCTTGGCCTTTTTCATGATACCTAGAAGGTCTATTCATTAAATGGGTATGCATGCACACTTTTTGTGTGCATTTAGAGCAGTGTTTCTCAACCTTGGTAACTTTCAAGGTGTGCAGACTTCAACTCTAGAATTCCTCAGCTGGCCATGACAGAGTGGGAGAAACTTATTCTTCAGTTAGCTTAGCTGTTATGGCAAATACAAGTAGTCCTCAATTTATGACCCAAATTGAGCCCAACATTTCTGTTGCTAAGTGAAACATTTAAGTAACTTTTGCCTCATTTTACGACCTTCCTTGCCATAGTTAAATGAATCACTGCAGTTAAGTTAGTAACATGGCTGTTAAATGAATCTGGCTTCCCCACTGACTTTGCTTGTCAGAAGGTCACAAAACCTTCAGAAGGTCACATTAGAAACATTGCAACTGTCATAAATGAGTCAGTTGCCACATGTCTGAATTCTGATCATGTGATGATGGGGATCCTACAACGGTCGTAAGCATGAAAAACAATAAGTCACCTTTTCAATGCCGTTGTAACTTTGAACAGTCACTAAACAAATTGTTAAATTGATGACTACCTGTACCAGTGTTTCCCTAACATGGCAGTCACTACCAGCAATCAAACACTCCCAAGAGCTTCTTCCTCAACCATAAATTTTAACAGGCAGGCCAGGATTCTGTTCCTCAGTCCCCCAAGATGTCAAAGGCAAGGGGGGCACTGTTATCATCATAGTAGTCTGTGCCCAGTGCTAACATCATTGGAAGAATCCTGTTGCCACGTTCTTCTCATCTATACTCCTATCCCACCTACCAACCAAAGGAAAAGGAAAAGATGCTTAATTCAATTAAATCAAAGGTAGGTACAAGTACAGATTAGGCAAAACTTGGCTCAAAACAGTAAAGGAACTTGGAGTCCTAGTGGACCATCCTTAAACATGAGCCAGCAGCCTGTCAGCAGCCAAAAAAGGTAATACAATTCTTGTTCGTATAAGCAGAGGCACAGGATCAAAATCACATTAAGTACTAAGCATCGCTTTATATAAAACCTTGGTAAGGCCACATCTGGAATACTGCATCTAGTTTTAGTCACATTACAAAAAAATATGTTGACACTTTGGAAAAAATGTACAGAAGAGCAGCTAAGATTATTAAAGGCCTGGAGACTAAAACAAATGAATAATGGTTGGAGGGTTTGACTAGTGTAGAGAAAAGAAGGACTAGTGGGGACATGATAGCAGTGTTCCAGTATTTGGGAGGCTGCCACAAAAGGAGGGGGGGTCAATTTATTTTCCAAAGCACCAGAAGGCAGGACAGGAAGCAATGGATGGAAATTAACTAAGGGGAGAAGCAACCTGGAATTAAGGAGAAACTTCCTAACAGTGAGGACAATTAACCGTTTGCCTTTAGAAGTTGTAGGTGCTTCATCACTGAAAGTTTTTAAGAAAAAACTGTCAGTCACTTTTCTGAAATGGTATGTAGGGTCTTTTCTGCTTGAGCGATGGGGTTGGACTAGAAGGCCTCCAAGGTTCCCTTCCAGCTCTATTCCGATTGCTTGGATTCCCAATCCATAGATCCTTCAAGGCCTTTTCTATAAGGATCGGATCGCATCCTCCTGCCCATATCATAGTCCTATTTCTTATTCCAATCCTCCTTTGCTAAGGAGTCCCCTTTTTCCCCTCCCCGACTTTTTAAAACGATCAACTGGTCCGGCTTTCACCTTCTCGTTAAAAAAAAGGAGAATCATTGCTGACAGTATCACAGCAGCAAATGAAAGTGATCCAAATAATCCTTAACCCCCCACCCACCTCCAACCCCCCCCACCTCCCTTGCGGCCCCCCGCAAACACTAACCTGTAACCGTCCGCCATTTGAAACAGAAAGGAACGCCGGCGCACGTGGCCTTTTTATACCGCTTTGGCCCCGCCTCGCTTTTCCTAACCTCGCTCTCGCAAGACCTTACATTTTACGCATGCGCGCTACCAAGGGATGCGCGCTCAAAAGGAGGTAAAGTCTCCGCCCTTCGGCCGGTCTTTAATGAGCGCGTGCGCGAAAGGAGGTAAAGAGAAAGCAAGTTGAAAGTTTTATTAACGTCGTAAAGACGTAAAGGCGAAGAGGAAATGGGATGTGGGCTCGCTTGTGTTTTGTTGAGTTTCTTTGGCATCCGGCTGCCTCTTTGTCAGGGCAAGGCTTAATGGATAAAGCCGTAGGACTGTTGAACTAATTGTCTTGTCCAGCGTGTCTCAACTTTTTAAAGATGTGTGGACTTCAACTCCCAGAATTCCCTTGTCAGCGATGCTGGCTTGGGACTTCTGGGAGTTGAAGTCCACACATCTTTAAATTGCTAAGGTTGAGTCACAACTACCTTTGGCAATGTAAACTGGAAAAGTGCATGTGCAAAGGAGTATATTGTAACCAAATAGGCAGCGACCTTTAGAAATTTTAAGTTAAAATTCTTCTAAAAACAAAAGGAAAAAATGCAGACCTATTGGAATGGACTACAATCCTTTAGGTCCAATTTTGATTTTATGACTGTGATTAATGTATGTAGGTTTATTGGGATTTAAGATTAATAATTTGACAGTGTCTTTCCATTTACTAACTGCTGTCCTCCTTTCTAGGCTGTAGGATAAAATTGAGGGCAAATTATTGGCTTGCTATGCAAATTTTAAGGCTAGTAGCCTACATCATTTTAAAGATGAATTCTTCAAATTTGTGGAGGAAATGTGTATTACCAATTAAGGTTTAAGAGAGCCATTTTTTACTGTCGTGGTTAAACTACAGACTAGAAAATAGAGAGAGAGTTCTAATCCTGTCATAGGCACAAAAGCCAAGTTAATGATTGGGTCAGTATGCTCTCTCAGCCCTAGGGCAAAAGCAGTGCAAACCACTTCTGAAAATGGGATAGCCAAGAAATAACGAGTCACCTGGAATCAAAACTGTCTTGAAGATGCACACAGAAAATATTATTCTTAGAGGAACTATTAACAATTATTTTCCAGAAAGCACCAAAAAGAATATTGTTTCCCAGAAATATGATTAGCCACAGAGGTAAAATGCTATAATTAAATTGTCTTTCCTAACAATAATGATTTTATTGTTATTAAAATGCTTCATTGTCAGAGAGAAAGATGTGATGTCTATACCAATTTTTCTTACAGTTACCACTAAAAAATGTTATGAAGCATCATAAATCACATATTTGGAAATAACTAATTTAGGGAAAGCTAAATCTTTGACTCTCCTAGGATGAATAATCTTTTATGGTAGTAAACAGAAAAAATATAGACAAAATCAGATGTATTAACATGCTTAAATAGCTGCCAAAATCACAAAGGCTACAAAATGTCAATATCAACTAATCAGATGCTAAGTATACAGCTTTAAGCAACAGAAAATTCTACAACAGAATTATTGTAAGTCAAAATCCTTAGGGATTTTTTCAGACAAAGTAAAAATAAGTGACATTAAGTACTGCAGTAGGAATTATTGGCATGCAGCGGTGCTGATTGAACGTTATTTTAAAGCCAGAAAAATTATATATTTGGCCAATAGCTCCTTGAAAGTGACTTGCATTTGGAACTTCAGCCACTGTACCAAGCACTTGGTACAAAAGGAATAGAATAGAATAGAATAGAATAGAATAGAATAGAATAGAATAGAATAGAATAGAATAGAATCTTTATTGGTCAAGTGTGATTGGACGCACAAGGAATTTGTCTTTGGTGCATATGCTCTCAGTGTACATAAAAGGACAAGATACAATCAGAAGGTACAAAACTTAATGATAGTCATAGGGTACAAATAAGCAATCAAATCATACTAGAAACCAATCAATATCAATATAAATCATAAGGATACAAGCAACAAAGTTACAGTCATGCAGTCATAAGTAAGAGGAGATGGGTGATAGGAACAATGAGAAGACTAATAGTAATAGTAATGCAGCCTTAGTGAATAGTTTGACAGTGTTGAGGGAATTATTTGTTTAGTAGAGTGATGGCATTCGGGAAAAAACTGTTCTTGTGTCTAGTTGTTCTGGTGTGCAGTGCTCTATAGCGTTGTTTTGAGGGTAGGAGTTGAAACAATTTATGTCCAGGATGTGAGGGGTCTTGTAAATATTTTCACAGCCCTCTTTTTGACTCGTGCAGTATACAGGTCCTCAATGGAAGGCAGGTTGGTAGTAATTGTTTTTTCTGCAGTTCTAATTATCCTCTGAAGTCTGTGTCTGTCTTGTTGGGTTGCAGAACTGAACCAGACAGTTATAGAGGTGCAGATGACAGACTCAGTAATTCCTCTGTAGAACTGAATCAGCAATTCCTTGGGCAGTTTGAGCTTTCTGAATTGGCACAGAAAGAACATTCTTTGTTGTGCTTTTTTGATGACGTTTTTGAAGTTAGGTGTCCATTTTAGGTCTTGAGATATGATGGAGCATAGAAATTTGAAGGTCTCTACTGTTGATACTGTGTTGTCTAGTATTGTGAGAGGTGATAGTATGAGAGGGTTTCTCCTAAAGTCTACCACCATTTCTACGGTTTTGAGTGTGTTCAGTTTCAGGTTCCAGTCGCACCACGAGGCTAGTTGTTCAACTTCCCATCTGTATGCAGATTCATCATTGTCTCGAATGAGACCAATCACTGTTGTGTCATCTGCAAACTTTAGTAGTTTAACAGATGGATCGTTTGAGATGCAGTCATTGGTATAGAGAGAGAAGAGAAGTGGAAAGAGTACACAGCCCTGGCGGGCTCCTTGCTAATTGGACAGGTATCTGATGTGATTTTGCCTAGCTTCATCTGCTGTTTCCTGTCTATTAGGAAGCTTGTGATCCACTTACAAGTGTGTTCAGGTTTAGTTTATTTGGAAGAATGTCTGATACGATGGTACTGAATCAGGGGTGAAATTCAGCAGGTTCTAACAGGTTCTGGAGAACTAGTAACAGAAATTTTGAGTAGTTCAGAGAACCACCCCAGAGTGGGGTGGGAATGGAGATTTTGCAATATCCTTCCCCCAGGATGGGAAGGAATGGAGATTTTGCAGTATCCTTCTCCTGGAGTGGGGCGGGAATGGAGATTTTGCAATATCCTTCCCCTGCCACGCCCACCAAGCCACGCGCACAGAACCGGTAGGGAAAAATTTTGAATTTCACCTCTGTATTGAATGCTGAACTAAAGTCTACAAAGAAGACCTTTGCGTAGGTGCAATACACAATGCACAAGAAAGCTAGTGAGATGTGTGTGTGTATGTATATAAAGGTTGTGTGTGTGTGTGTGTATTGTATATATAGATGTAAATATATATAAAATTACTCTTGCATCTGGGGAGAAAAACCAAGATCTACAAGATCTACAAAGATCTACAAAGCTATAGAATGTCTTGCAATATGAGACTTATGTATGTAGTCCTCAATTTACGACAAGTTGCTTAGTGCCATTAGTACCAAAGGTACTTACAACCAGGTTTCAAAATTATAAAGGCTAGTCGTCTCCTCCCCACCCCCATGGTCATGTGACTTCATTTTGGGTGCTAGGCAACCAGCCCACATTTACGGATATTTGCAGTATCCTGCAGATACATGACCACAATTTACGATTATTTAACTGAAAATCAGCATTTACCTAACAGTTTTTGGCAAAAAATGTCCCATAGCAAACAATGAGTTGGCTTAATGACCCTATACTCCGCTTAACAATCATTCAAAAAAGATCTTAAGATCCTGCTTTACAACCGTCTTGAGTTACAACCATAATAGGCAGACCCTGCATTTTTTTAAAAAAAAAACCACCTTCCTAAAACCGAAATAAATATATTCTGTCTTTCACAAACCTCTTCTTCTCTTTGACAATTTGGAAAAATCTTTGGCTTGCCTTGCTGCTGATTTTCTGAAAATTCCTAGCATGCTCTTCCTCCAAGTGGCCAAAAGAGAGACAGTCATTTTTCTCTGTGGTCTTTAAACAAGCACATACTCTGAGCAGTTCATGCCCTCAAAATGGCAACACAAGGGACTGAAATCAGATACGCCCCCAAAATAGATGGTTGGTGAATTCCTGACCCTGGAGTTGGGCTATGCTGTGGAAGCAAACGTAGGGACCTTTCTAGCTGTGTAGAGGGAAAAGGAACAGAACAAACAAAACCTAAGTTTTGATTTTATGCTGGACTTCCTAATATAGCAATTTCCACTTGCAGGAGTGGGTTGCAACAGCTACTGTAGAAGTCACTGCTTTACCCACAGAAGTTGTTGGTAAGAACCTTAATCTGGAGTTTGGAATCTGAGCTTTCATTGGTTTAAAAAGAGTAAGTGCTTAGTTCTTATAATCATGGAGGGGGGGTGGGAAATTATTGGTATTTGCTAACAGCAGACCTGTGAATAAGAGTTTCTGTATAGAAAGACCTCAACTTATGACCATTCATTTAGCGACTGTTCAAAGTTACAGTGGCACAAGTGACGACCCATCCTTGCATTTAAGGCCATTGCAGCAAGTCACATGATCTAAATTTGAGCACTTGGCAACGTACATAAACTGTATTTATGATGGTTGCAGGGCCTGGAGTCGTCCGATCGCCATTTTGCAACCTTCCCAGCCAATTTCTGACAAAGTCAATGGGAGAGACCTGCTTTGATTATCAACTGTGTAATTTATTTAACAACTGCAATGATTTTCTTAAGAACTCTGGCAAACAAGGTTGTTAAAATCAGGTGAACTCACTCAACAACCACCTTATTTATCAACAGAAATTCTGGTCCCACTTGTGATGTATAAGTCAAGGACTACTTGTAGTAAGGATTGAAAAACCCAAGGACTTTAAAATGGCGCTTTCTGTTTTTTCCATTATTACATACTACTTGCCAACTGCTCATAATATATATCCCAATGTCCTCATGTTCCTTTAATTCTTGCAGTAAACATGCCCACATACATATGGAACATACGTTCCATGCACATGCTTCAGACAGTGAAATTAGAATTTGATATGCCGAAACAAAATAGATCAGCCAGTTTTACTGACAACCCTAGCATATTCCTGGTCCTGCACAGATCAGTTTACTCTGGTTGTATGCTTTCCATTGTAGTTATTTGTAGCTTTAAGGTGGAGCTCTATACTTTGGGCTCTGTCCCCCCTTTCCCTATATATTGCATGTGAGTGTGTTGGTTTTCTTTTCTAGTGTTCCTAGCACAAATCAGTCACAGAGTAAGAAATTCTACCTACTCTGGTGTCTTAGAGAATTTAGAGAGAGAAAGAAAAAATAAGAATATGCTCCTTTATGTATGCCTCTTCAGTTTCCTGGAATAGAAAAGCTGTTCTCTCCCAAGTTTTGGAAAAGATCCAGGGGTACAGCTGTGGCAGCTGTCGGGGCGTGGAGGGATCAAGAATCTGCTGGGACAGCACGTAAAGATCAATGCTATGCCTGTCTGGGACACCGAGTGGGAAAGGTAACAGCTTCCTCTTAGTATGTCCCAGCTACAGGACTGTGCAATGCTCAGAGCTTGCTAGCATCAGTGGTTCGGTAACAAAGGGTTAACTAGTCCTCTCCCCCCCCCACACTAAAAAAAAAAAAAAACACCATTCCTGAAGTTTGACATTCCCCAGCAAGGAGGAATTTTCCAGGCCTAAATTCATCTCCTACCAGCAACAGCCCTTTTTCCAAGTTTGGAAGATTGGAAATCGCAACAGCATGAAAGAGAAAGCAGAACCGAACAAGGAAGACGGGAAAGGTAAGTTCAAGTAACTTGTACTTGTGAATGTGTGCAGCAGTTATGAGAGGGAATGAGTAGAACTTGGACAATCAGGGAAGACATTAGGCTCCAGAGGCCACCCCAGCTATGGGAAGAAAGACAGAGCTGAGAGGAAGAAAAAGCAAAGAGAAATATGAGAAGAGCAGACATTAAGGGATGAGTGTGTTGTGTGAAGAGAGACACAGCAGAAGCAAATTAATGTGGCAGGGAAGAGCGTGCAGAGTTCAAATTTTTGTTTCATTGTCCATGAACTGGACCGCTGCATCAGATCTCCAATTAGAGTGGAAATGATCGTACAACTTGCTTCATAGTATTGTAAAAATTAGGAACAGTTAACTAAAAAAAATTACCGTCATGAAATTATCCAAACCACAACTATTTATCTGTAATACATCATGCGCTTTATACTGTAAAAAGAATTGTTGCTTTTTGCAATTTGGCAATAGCAGAACCTGTACTGGATACTATTAAGAATTTTTTAAAAAAAGGCTAGGATTAAAACATTAATTGAATCAATAATTTAGTAATATTTTAAACTGGAGTAGATGATCTACGCTAGACAGTTTAGTGGATTTATTTGCATGCACAGGAATACACACACATTTATTTGAGGAATAAATGTTAGAGTATAAGCAGCATAAGATTGTTGTATCTGGACAATAAAATAACGGTGCATCATTTTAATAAGTAGATGATTGATCAGATAGATAATCAATTGATTAGATCTGAGGTGCAACACATCCACAAATTGTTAAAATACTAGAATTTTTAAAAATCATTCTTTTTGACAAGTAATTTCTTTGAATTAGTGATGATTACTTCAATGGTGATTATTTCTAATTAAATGTACTGTTGAGATTATCTTTACTCAAAGTTGTATTTTACCACAGTTTTTATTGCCATAATTTTTACTTTTTTGGTGCTTGCTTTTAACATTGCATTATTCCCTGCTCTTAGGGTTTTTAAAAGACCTTTAAATGGAAAATTTTAGCAATCGGGTAACTCCCATTGAATGATTGATTGAAAAGATTAATCTTGTAAATGAGTCAGAAAGATAAATTTTCAGGATAAAATAGGGTTAGGTAGGAAAATATATCTCCATTTGAAAGAGGAAAGGGGTGCACAGTAGAGAAGGTGCATTCATCACAAAACTTGTAAGGAGAAAAAAGAAGAAATTTGGAGACCCGATAGCTGATTTAAGAAAGTAGAAGATTAAATATTAAAAGAGAAAGACAAATTGTAAAAGGGAAAGCTGTCAGGGATAAGTGAGGAAGGGGAAGAGATAAAGGGGGAGGATGATACTGAACTAGAAGGAGGTGCTATGAATTAGTGAGGGTGGCAGGCACGGATGGAGAACTGAGAGGCAGGGAAAGGCAAGAGAGAGAGAAAGAAAGGTGGGAAGAGAGTTGGGGTCAGAGTGGCTGGGAGGAAGAGCGGCACAGCTAAGTCTTCTCTGGCACCTGCCCCAACTCTCTCTCCCCTCCACCATCCCACTGGTGCTGAGCCATCACCATCTGTTGCTCTGGAACGGAGCAAGCGGAGGACGGGTACGGGCAGGATGGGGGCTCCACCAGAAGGTAGGTTTTCCAGCCAGAAGCAAAATTGCTCAATGGGTATTTGTAGAAGTGGGGAGGCGGAGGAAAGGGGTGGGCCCATAAAATGGAAGTTTAGATACACTCGGAGAGTGGCTGAGGTTGTTCAGTCTTCTTCAAACTACTACCCTCCACATAGTTGGACTGTAGCCCCTTTGGTATCCAGTGGGCAAGGGATAATGGGAATTGTAATCCAGCACATCTGAAGGACTTTTCCAGGCCTGGGAGAGTTAGTGTCCACTTCCCTGCCTGTGATTGTTACGCAAAATAAATGGGGAAAAAGTTTATAGGGTAGATTTTACTATAAAATGGGGTGCAAATGGAGAGACTTAATTACTTTGTCAAGGAAGAGGTACTATCTGTCCTGGTTCTCCAAATATTGTTCCCAATCCTGTAGAATAAAACACAATGTCAACTGTCCAGGTGATGAATCCAGGAAAAAAAGCTTTTTGGGGACGTATGAACATTTTTTTGAGAGAGAGGGAGGGAGGAAGGCGGAAAGGGAGAGAGAGAAAAGGATACCTGTATCTATAAATGTGATGCTGGATGGAATCCCAAATTCATCTTAAATTATTCTTACGTTGTTTTTGTTTTATTTCCTCTTATCAAATTTTTATTGCCTTTCCTCAGAAGTCTGGGTGGCTTCTGTGGTTTTCTTTCCTCCCCATTTTATTCTGACCACAACCCAATGACAGGAAGCTAAAACTAAGAGAGAATGCAACATGAAAATTTGGAAAGCAAGACTATAATTTGTGGGGCTGATATTTGGGGAGGAAAATGGCTGCGTGTAGTAGCTATAATGGCTGGGACTTTTTGGACCATAGATGGCAGTTGGAGAGTATTTCTCAACCTTAGGAGCTTGAAGATGTGTGGACTTCAATCCCACAATTCCTTAGCCAGCATGCTGGCTCGGGAATTCTGGGAGTTGAAGTCCACACATCTTCAAGTGGCCAAGGTTGAGAAACACTGCCCTAGAGTAAAGCAAAGTTGGCCGAGGCCTCTGCTGTTAGCAAAAGGATCATCAAATGATTGTAGTGTTTGATTAAAGTAATCCTTGGATGAGTCGATGCGGTTTGGATTTGGGGGTGATTTGGGATGCTTCCCAGTAGACATGTCTTAGCATTGTTGTTAGAAAAAATATGTAAACAAATGAATGGATTTTCTGTGAGTCTTTTAAAAGATGAAGGAGCCAGTATAAAAAGGGAACATGTGCAGAGATTTCTATGTGGGGGAAAAAAATGGGATTTTCATGACGTGGTGGTGGCTACCATCTTGACTTTTCTGACTTCCTCCAGCATCCATACTTACATGGAAGCTTGAGCTTGCTTTTCAATAAAATTCCAATAGGTTGATTGAGTAAAAAAGTCCCCTTCTTAAAAAAAGCAGTATGTTGGGGAGCATTTGGAGAGATTAGTGGGTTGTTGCGTTTATTTAAACAGGATCTAGTTGTGTGAATTATTTCAGTTTGATTTGGATAAACTTAATAAGTGCTGATCATATATTGATGGGGAAAGCTGTCAAAATTAATTTTTCTACTTAAGAAACAGTGCCTGAATTTGCTTTCTCCCCCACCCCCTTCTCTCCTCATTCCTCTGCTTTGTACAATATACGTCATCTTGGTTATGCATCAAAAGACAGGGAATATCCCACAATCCATATTTGTAAGCCAATTTGGGAGCCTTTATTTTTCCCTAATGAACAGGGAAGAAATTAGTAATGATCCAGGCGATCTGAAACCAAAGGAAAACTGAAGTCTTAAATTTTAACCAGCTTTGACTGACTTGGAACTGAGATTCTAAGTGTCATGGACAGTTGGGGGTGCCAAGAGCTTTCATTCTGAACCATCGAAGAAAATTTGGGTAGATCTTGGAAAGCTGGCAAGTCAGTTCCTAGAATTTGCTTTGCCTCCACCCTGCTGTGGGAAATAAAGAGACAGCCTCCATCTGGCAATTTTGACCAGTTTTTTTTTTATTCCCCCCCCCCCTCCATTTTTTCTTAGTTGGATGGAAAACTGCAGGCAGTGCAGCCAAATTTGAGAGGCAGAGAGGAGCCATTTCCCCTAGAACAAACCCTGAGCCATCTTCACAGCCCAGCCCAGCCCTTGCCAACTCCAGCTGGGAACTGCCTTCTCTCCCCTCTTCTTATTTTCCAAGTTCTTTTTTCTTTCTTTTTTGGCTTGTGGAAAAAGCAGTTGGAGCCAAAATAAAATTAAATCGCAGTGCTGGAACTCAGTGGTAGGAGGGGAGTTTAATGTAGTCCTAGAGGCTATAAAGAATAGAAAATGGAAGAAACGGCCATTCTGACTACCCCAGTAATGGAGCCTGGATGAGGAGTAACTTTGGTGGGGTGAAACCTCTGAATAATGTGTGAATTGTTCAGAGCTGTCTAAACTGAGAAATACACAGTTTAGAAAGGCAAATATACACTTCGTGGCAGGACTGTTAAATCTTTAACAACTTCTGGCACACAACAGTTCAACAGATGTAGATTTTGGACGCACTGGCAAAGAAGACTGTATCTGCTGATGATATCACATTATTTGGAGACGTTAAAAACAACATGGGCGCTGGACAGAGCTTAAAATGAACAACTCCAAAATGCAGGAATGAGAAGAATATGGCAAATGCAATGCAGTGTAACTAAATGTAAAATGCTAAAATGCAAAAAAAAAAAAAAAGGCTTAGTTAGGACCTTCAAATATAATATATAAAAATATAAAGTCAATTTGGTCTAGCAGTTAAGGTATTGGCCTAGAAATCAGGAGATTGTAAATTCTGGTCTTGCCTTAGGCATGAAAGCCTCGGCTTCTTGCGCCAGAAGAGTGGCGGCTGGATGCTTTTTGTGCCAAAAAAGAGCGGCAGCTGGAGGCCCCTCACACCGGCAAAGAGGCAGTGGCTGTAGGCTTCTTGCACCGAAAAAGAGGGGCGGCTGGAGACTTCTCATGCTGAAAAAGAGCGGCAGCTGGAGACTTCTCATGCTGAAAAAGAGCGGCAGCTGGAGGCCCCTCGTGCTGGCAAAGAGGCAGCGGCTGGAGGCCCCTCGTGCAGGCAAAGAGGCAGCGGCTGGAGGCCCCTCGTGCAGGCAAAGAGGCGAAGGAAGGCTCACCAGGCAGGCAGATAGTTGAGCCACATGGGAGGCAGCAGAGAAAGTCAAAGGAAGACTTGGTAGGGAGCTGGGCCGCGCACCTGCAAAGAGGCAGCGGCTGCAGGACAGTATCTCAGGGCGGGGTCGTATGTCCTGCTGCACCAACAAAGGCTGGAAGTATCCACCCGCCGTTTCCTGTTGCAAAAACCTTTTTAAAAACCATGACTGCTGGGTAGCAAGACCCAGCAAGAAATGAGACATCGGAGAATCACTGTTGCTGTTGCTGCACAAAGGTAAGTCTAAGGCTCTGGCCACCACCGCTTCGGCCCACCTGCACCGCCCACCTTGCCATGAGTGACATTGAGTTGACCATGCCCACTCAGTCACATGACATTTCCCCAGCCTTAAGGATGAACTAGTTGTTAAATTACCATATATTTTGGTGTATAAGTTGCACTTCCGCCCCCCCCCAAAGTGGGTGGAAACGTCTGTGCATCATATACATTGAATGTTGCTGAAGCTCCGCCCATCTGCCAGCCCCCACCCTTCAGCCTCTGTCTCTCAGCAACTTATCTCCTTGCAGCAAACAAGCCTGGTCAGCTACAGCACAGCCTGATTTAGCACAAGCAGCTGATTGGCGGTTGGATCGGCCTCCCGGAATACCACCTATCAGCTGATCCAGGCTGCAGGGATCCACCACTCATCGCCCCCATCGCCGACCATCGCTGCTGCTGCCTATCACTGCCTCCACACGCCCTATTTTCGCCCTCTGTGCACCCCATTTTCAGCCTCTGCGTGTCCCATTTTTGGCCCGTTCTAGGTGGCGGGGTTAGGTGGCGGCACCAGTTTAGTATACTTGCTTAGTAAGTAGCCTCTGTCTTCTTTCTGCTACATTTTTGAGCTCCATTTTAAAAAAAAGTCTACAAGATTATAAAGACAAGAGCTGCTAAAAAAGTAAAGAAAACAAACCACAGTTGCTTTGCTCTGCTCACCTGTGAGACCGATTACCTTATTTCTGGTTTGTTTACAACTGTAATTAAAATATAGCCTTCATCTTCAAACATAAATGCTCCATAAATATGTGGGAAGAGGAGAGAAGAATGAAGGGTTCTGTCTGAATGCAAAATTGGATTCACACCTGAACTTCATCATATGACTGGTTACAGCAATGTGAGTGCCACACCTATGTACCTTTCCCCTTAGGGGTTGCAGTGGACCCCCAGTGTGTATAGAGCAAAAGTCTCCTTTCCATGCACCAGGCAATGATCTTGCAAGACAAAAATGTGCCTGCATCTTTGGCCAACAGAAGACATTTTGGCAGAACGATGAACTTTCACAACACAGAAGTTATCAGCTGGGACCCCTGTGCAAATGCCTCCCTCGCGCCCCACCACTTTATTCATAGCGTTTCAAGGAGCCTCAAATGATATTTGAGCTTCCATTGTAATTATTCTTAGTTTTCCTAACACTGCTTCTTTGTTCCTGGAAGGAAAACCTCTAGTCAAGAAGGAAATGAAATGGCAACTCCACCATCATTTTCCCCCTCAGGAGTCCTTTATCTAGATTCTGTATCCCCACAGTGAGGCAGTAGAAAATGAATGTTGGAATAATATTTGATTTTATTAAATTTGGTAGAAGGAGTGATGGGGAAAGAAAGGAGATGCATACAGTGGTTACATTTTAAAGTCTGGTTGTCCTCTTTGCACACTTCCTAATTGTGTGGGGCAGTTTTTTGGATTCACAGGCTATTCTGTATAAGTAAAGTAAGAATGGACAATGTGCTTCTGTTTTCCTGTGCTTGAAGGAAATTTAATGTTGCAATGCACTGATGTTGTGCCAGACGTCCATTCCCTGCTTCTCTTCATCAGCATCCCTTACCATTTCTGTAGTCCACGTACACCAGGACAGAGAAATTGTGCCAGAGCCCCTACACATTACAAGTAGTCCTCAATTTATGACTGTAATAAAATTTGCCGATTGTGGTTGTAAATTGTGACAATTGTAAAACAGATCATGTGACCAACCCGATTTCACAGATCTCTTTTCGTGGCTGTTATAGAGCAAACACAATTTTTAAGCGAATGTTGCAGATAATAATAATAATAATAATAATAATAATAATAATAATAATAATAATAATAATAATAATAATGCCATGACCGTGCTGCTAAGATAATTCACTGGAAATTGTACCAGAAGTTTGGATTTGAGTACAGCAAAAACCACTGGGAACATCAGGTTGAGAAAGTTTTAGAGAATGAGAAACTCAAGATCTTGTGGGACTTTAGGATTCAGACTGATAGGCACTTGGTCCACAACACACCTGACATAGCAATAGTTGAAAAGAAAAAAGTATGGTTCATTGACATTGCAATACCTGGTGATGCAAGGATTGAAGATAAGCAGCAAGAAAAAAATCACAAAATACCGGGACTTGCAAATTGAAGTTGAGCGAAAAAGAAATCGTGTGTTGTCCCGATTGTAATTGGAGCCCTTGGAGCAATACCCAAAGGGCTACCCCGCTATTTAGAAATTCTAAATTTGCCAGACTTGAACATTTTGACTCTACAAAAAACCACCTTATTTGGAACAGCTTACATCCTCCGACGATACCTTAACAGTTCCTAGGTCCTTGGTTAGGACTCGAGCTGCTGAGCTATTAACCGGCCTCAAAGGCTGTGAATCTCACTAAAGATTAAATAATAATAATAATAATAATAATAATAATAATAATAATAATAATTTAAAAAATCATGGAATCTTCAATGAACCTCTGGAAAATTAAACTTACGGCTAATGAAGAAGAACTGGGTGAAGTTGAAATTAAACGAGGCATTTTCCAGGGCGATTCCCTTTCACCCCTACTTTTTATACTCTCAATGCTACCACTGACAATCATTTTGAAGAAGATGAACTGTGGATTCGAACTTGCAAAGAAAGGACTGAAAATCTCGCACTTGATGTACATGGATGATTTGAAGCTGTTTGGTAAAACAAAAGCTGAACTGAATTTATTAATTGAAAATATAAAAGAATTCAGCCAAGACATTGGTATGCAGTTTGGAATTGACAAATGTGCAACAATAGCAACCAAAGCAAGCAAGATCATAGAAGAGGATGGAATAGAACTAGAGAATGAAGAAATGATAAAGGCAGTAAAATCAGAAGAAGGTTACAAGTACTTGGGGATTTTAGAAGCCTCTGACTTAATGCATAATAAAGTCAAGGAATTAACTTCAGCCAAGTACATTCGGCAAATTTGTAAGATATTAATGTCCAAATTGAGTGGAGGAAACATCATAAAAGCCATAAATACCTGGGCTATACCTGTGATTAGATACTCTGCAGGAATAATTGACTGGACGCAGATGGAGTTAGACAATTTGGACAGAAAAACAAGGAAGCTTATGACAATGAAGCATGCCTTGCACCCTAAAAATGATGTTGACCGATTATATTTACCAAGAGCAGAGGGTGGTCGAGGACTCCTACAAGTAAAGCAGACTGTGGAAGAAGAAAAATGCAGCTTGAATGATTACATCCAGAAAAGTGAAGAACCAATGATTAAGGAAGTAAATAAAGGAGGCCTTTTAAAGACAACTAAAACAAAAGCAGAATATAAGAAAGAAGTAATTGAGCAGCGAGCTGAAAATTGGAAACACAAAGCTCTGCATGGCCAATACTTGAAAAGTATTGAAGGCAAAGCTGACCAGAAATTAACTTGGAACTGGTTAAGATCAGGAGTACTGAAAAAAGAAATAGAAAGCTTTATTTTGGCAGCTCAAGAACAAGCCCTAGCCACAAACTGCATGAAGGCAAAAATTCAACATGTTACCACCAACAGCAAATGCCGCCTCTGCAATGAGAAAGATGAGACAGTCGACCACCTGATCAGTGGGTGCAGCAAAATTTCACAAACTGACTACCTACAACGCCATGACCGTGTTGCTAAGATCATTGACTAGAAATTGTGCCCGAAGTTTGGATTTGAGTACAGCAAAAACCACTGGGAACATCAGGTTGAGAAAGTTTTAGAGAATGAGAAACTCAAGATCTTGTGGGACTTCAGGATTCAGACTGACAGGCACTTGGTCCACAACACACCTGACATAACAATAGTTGAAAAGAAAAAAGTATGGTTCATTGACATAGCAATACCTAGTGACGCACGGATTGAAGATAAGCAGCAAGAAAAAATCACAAAGTACCGGTACTTGCAAATTGAAGTTGAACGACTGTGGAAAAAGAAATCGTGTGTTGTCCCGATTGTAATTGGAGCCCTTGGAGCAATACCCAAAGGGCTATCCCGCTATTTAGAAATTCTAAATTTGCCGGACTTGAACATTTTGACTCTACAAAAAACCACCTTACTCGGAACAGCTTACATCCTCCGACGATACCTTAACAGTTCCTAGCTCCTTGGTTAGGACTCGAGCTGCTGAGCTATTAACCAGCCTCAAAGGCTGTGAATCTCACTAAAGATTAACCAATAATAATAATAATAATAATAATAATAATAATAATAATAATAATAATAACTTTATTGTCATTGTACGTGTATACATAGTATACCCATACAACGAAATTCACTTAACACCCAAAGACCAGGTCCAAACACACTTTTACCCACCACAATTCCCCACCCCTAAACCATCCAAACATCCACACAACAGACCAAGTAATCCTGTCCAACAGCTCACTGATGGTAGCCCTTTAGCAAACCCATCATTCACTATGAGGGCGCTTTTGCCAGAGACCGGAAGTAAATGCTGGTTTTCAGCATAATTGTCAAAAATTGCAGTCACATGCAACAGCTGTAAATGAGGGCTGGTTGTCAAGTGCCCAAAATGCAGCCACATGACCACTAGTGGGGAACTGCTGGCAATCAGAACCTTTGGGGTGGGGTCTGTTGTAATTTTCAACAGTTGCTAAGCGACTGATTGTAAGTCAAGGATT
Source organism: Arizona elegans (assembly GCA_022577455.1). NCBI lineage: Eukaryota > Metazoa > Chordata > Lepidosauria > Squamata > Colubridae > Arizona > Arizona elegans. The sequence continues at coordinate 128,624,056 of JAKOOJ010000004.1, forward strand.
ACCTGAATTGCCTCTCTTGTGTTTGCTCTTTTAACGTTTTTAAATTGATGCGATTTGCTGTAATAGGGGTGGAGAATTACATAGGTAGGGTGACTGTTGGTAAAGGGACTACTTTCCCTTTCCTGTAGCTATGAAAGGACGAAAAATTTTCAACTAGAATTAGAGCTGGAATAAAGTTGTGCAATTCAGTGCAGTTTTGTCTATGAGTTGGAAGTGTATAGCAGGTAGCTGAAGTGTGTTCCTCCTTCATCCTTCTGCTGGCCTAGTCTTGCCAACCACATGGAAATATGACATCTCTAATGACAGCACATCTCTCTCATTCTGCTGACAATGAATTTATGCTCAAACCCATCACTCCTTAGCTGGATGATCTCTTGGCAATTTGAGCCTTTTTAAAATCCCAAATACTTTTCAAGTTAGCATGCAGGATTTGCCAGATATTTATTTATTTATTTATTTTGAAAGATGCATTCGGCTTATGACCAAATTTGGTTTTAGCCAAGGGGAAGATTACAAAATTAGGCTAACAGGAGAAGAATTTACGTCTCAGTGGTATATTTTTAACATTCCTAAATAATTTATTAGGACCAGTTTCACAGAGTAGTATTTCTGTGATTATTTTTTGGGATCTAAAACAAAAAGGATCAAAGGAAGATTAGATGCCCACCTACACTGTGCTAGGGGCACAATGCATGGGCAATGACTGGATTTGCACCGTGTTGGTTGAAATGTTGGGGATTTTTTTCACCATAGTTAGTTGAATAAACAATAGCTGGTTGGTTTACATAATATACATTATGTAGAGAAACAATCTGGGTTCCCACCCTTCCTCAATCACCACCTTTTTAAGCATAAAAATACATTCATTCAATTCAAGGCTAAAGAAGGCAGGGTGTTATAGGATTAGAAATGTAATCATCACTAGAAACCAATACTGTTGAATATATTTTGCAAAAAATATAACAGCAAGTTCCAACTAGTTTGGTTAAATTCATAAATTTATTAGACTATTATAACCTGTGCGATGAATAACACACAGAAACTTTGTTTAAAAACATACTAAAATATTAACCATAACAGGTTCTTTTGAGTTACAAAAATTGCAGGAGGGGGATTTGATGTTTGAATGTGATAAAAATCTCTTAATCAACTCTTTGTGCCATAAATTACTCTGGAAAAAAAATACTGTTGGGGTAAGACACCCCTAACATCCCTCGGGGTGTGTGTTCTGTTAAAATATAGCCTGTTGTGCCTTAAAATGGCTTCTACTGGACTGCCTTAAAATGGCTTCTACTGTACAGCACAGTGGAGTTGCCATGGTAATGGCTTCACAGTACTTCACAAGGGGGCTCCCTCTGGTAACGGGGAAAATCCAACATTAGAAATATGTTTGGTCTGGACATTTTCAACAAGGCTTTGATTATTCTTGAGGACAAATGTATGGCCATGATCAATAAAACATTACTGCAACTTGGCCTGCCTGCACCACTACAAGACCGACACGACATACTTCACACAGATTACATATAAGAAAAGAACTACAATGTTGAATAGCTTATTCCATGGAAAACATTTTTAACTAATTTAATTCTCGCCGAAATCAGGGCTCAGGGTGAAGTTGCTCTTCCTGTCTAATACAGGATTGGGATAAATAAATACCCGGGCAACGTCAGGTTATCAACTAGTAGTCTACTAAAATTAATATTACTATTATTAATATTAAAATTACATACATTGTACCTTTCTAGGCTGTTTTGATGATATTGTAAGCAAATTAATACATGCTATGCTTGTCTGTCTGTGCCTTTGAGTCAGCTTTTGACCCTTGACAACTGGGTAGATTAATCTCTGCAGTTTTGGTAAGGTTTTTCAGAAGCGCCATTGTCTCCTTCCCAGGGCTGAGAGAAAGTGACAGGCCTAAACTAGCTTCCTGTCTAAAGTGGGACTAGAACTTCCAGTCTCCCATTTCTAGCCTGATGTCTTAATCACTACACCAAATTAGTCTTCTTATTATCTTTGATGCAAGTAGCCAATTAACAATATTTGAGGAAATCAGGAAAGTTACCGAACAATATTGGACAATTTATTAGATACATACCCCACTTTTATTTAGGAGTTCAAGATCATCCTATTGATCCCTTCTCCCATCTCTCCCTACAAATGCAACCCTGTACGGTGGGTTGGGTTAGAGAGTGACTAGGTGAGTGGATGAGTCTATGCCCCTAAACCAGCATCTTCCAGCTCTGTACAATGCTGATTTACATTGTTTTTGTTGGTTTGTGGTCCATTTTTAAAAGGAAGAAACACCAATTCAAATTTAAAAAATATTCAATTCCTTTTTTTTAATTGCCAGATTTGCTAATGTAAATCACTAGAAAATTATTGTGCATCTTATTTAGATCAATAGTATTTAAAATATGGCTATTCCCATTACCACAACAACAAAGAATTATCCAAAACCAATTTCAATTTCTTAGCCTTTTAACCACAATTTGTTTAAATATTATCTTCATCTGTACCAAGATCTTTCTGGAAAAATACATTGAATATGGATCTTTAAAATATTTCTGTTTTTCCTTAAGACTACGTACATATTATATGAATGATAAGTTATAATGGCTGAGTTTGCACACTATGGTATAAATCATGATTTGCAAACAGCAAAGCTGCTAAACCAAGACAGAGATTACCATTTTATGGTTTTATGTCACTCACTTGTCTAGATGGGCTTCAGGGGAGTTCACAGGCCAATTGTGCAGTATTCATATCTTGGGAGTTGTCATCATGATAGACAAGATAGCAGTTGCAGGCCAGACCACGGAAACAGTCCATATCTAATCCCAGGATTTAAGAAAAGTCAGATGCCAAGCATGGAACAATTTGCAGCCTGTAATAACCATAGTCCATGTAGAAACGAAGGTTCTGCCTTCACAGGAAAATAGTAATTCTCCAATATTTGTTTCCAGTTTTGTCCTGTTTAGTTGCATGGTCTTATCTAATTGAAACCTACCCTATTATAGGACAAAATTGTTTTCTTGTTCTTGCAGTTCTAGCAGATTTACTATTTCTAGGGTCTCCCAAGTGAAGGGAAGGAATACCAGTTTCTGACACTTCTCTTACTTAAATTAAGCCTGAAATTGAAAGAATGGGGTGGAAGCAGGGTGGGGCGTGGAAAACTTGTCTGTGGCATGCTGACAGCTGCATGCATAGCAGAAGATAAACAAGAATGTGGGATAATGGGCTAATTGCTAGGAAGCCCCTAACATAACCCTCTGGTCACTCAGAAATAATTAGATGGACTTTAAATGAAAGGTGGGTAATTTGACTCAAAATCCCTAAACGAGATTAATTCTAACTTCCAATAAGAGACATTTATCCCTTCTTTGAAGTCTGCAGGTTGGGAAAGATTATAAGTGTCAAAGCAAATATTGGGTATCAGGAAAAAAAAATGAAAACACCCATCCCCAATTCTGACACTGGATAGGCTACCAGATATACAGATAATTCAGAAATTATTGCAAAGGTGAAGATCCAGTTACGAAGTCTGACAGGGTCTCCTCAGGGTGCCGTCGGTCAAGCAATGTCGACTGGTGACCCCCAGGGGGAGAGGCTTCTCTGTGGGGGCACCCTCCCTCTGTGGGGGCACCCTCCCTCTGTGGGAGCACCCGCCCTCTGGAACGAACTACCCTCAGGGATACGACTGATCCCGGACCTCCGTACTTTCCTCTGGGCTCTGAAGACTTTTTTGTTTCAGCGAGCCGGGCTGGCTTAAGATTTTAATTGATTAATTTTATGGGTAAGAGGTTTTAAAATTGGAAAGCCAAATTGGATTTAATTATTTTTTAAACTATTTTAACTTTCATATTGTATGTATTTTAACCCTGGCTGTTCACCGCCCTGGGTCCTTCGGGAGAAGGGCGGTATAAAAATTTAATAAATTATATATATAATTATATATATATATTATTTATATAAAATAAATAATAAAATAAAATAAAATAAAATAAATAAATTAAAATAAAATAATAAAATAAAAAAATAAAATAAAATAAAATAAAATAAAATAAAATAATAAAATAAAATAAAATAAAATAATAAAATAAAATAAATAATAAAATAAAATAAAATAATAAAATAAAATAAAATAAAATAAAATAAAATAAAATAAAATAAAATAAAATAAAATAAAATAAAATAAAATAAAATAATGATCTGGCCTACCATTGGGGCTTCACCCCCCATTTAAAAGAACCACCAGATAGGGTGGAACTATTGGCTATGCTGGATTAGAATTCTGATCACTGTAAACCTAATACATCTGCAGAAAACCAGGATGGAAAGAATGTATCCTAGAATAAACCCTCAAAGAACATATGATGACTTTTTTCTAGCTTAGTAATCACAGCTGCAAAATTCCAGGTACCTAGTGTCTCTAGTATCTATGGAGATTCTCAGTCATCCAGGTCATAGTTGTCTCAAAGGTGCTTTTTCAAAAGGAATCTGGACTGTTTTTCCTTGAGGAGGAAGAAGATGTTTCGCTTCTCATCCAAGAAACTTCATCAGTTCTGAGAAGCTTCATCTTCATTCCCAAGGAAAAAGCAGTCCAGTTACCTTTTGAAAAAGCACCTTTGAGGTCTCTGGTAGTTTCCGATAGCTATTGAGTAGCGACCACTGGATAGGTGCAAAAATCAGTTCCTCCTTCCCTTTGATTCATAGGAATTTATACTAAACTGGCACTAACCACTCATTTTGTTAAGCCAGGGTTTCTTTAATTTTTTAAATTAACCACAATTGATAAATTTAGAGGCACAGCCAATGTAATGATGTAATTTGAATTTGAATTTTAAATGGGGGATTTTAACTGTTGGGCCAAATTGTTTAATATATTTTAAAATTGTTTTTAAATTTTGTATTCTATGTTTTTTATCTATGGCTGTTCACCGCCCTGAGTACTTTGGGAGAAGGGCGGTATATAAATTTAAATATTAAATTAAATTAAATTAAATTTAAATTCTGCATAAGAATCCAGGAAATGCTGACTTTTACGTTTCCCAAAATAGTGCATCCCTGATTTGTTATTTGAAATTAAAGTCACTTTCAGAGAAAGAATAGCTTTCAGACGTTCAGAAAATTCAGTTGTCTACAGCACACTTCATTTTATGGAGCTGAACAGATCCTGATTTTGCTCTTTGCATCCTTGCTGGGTTGATGCTACTGCTGTGCTCTTCTCTGCAATATGCTATTTATTTTCCAGCCCGCAGTCCCAGTTAACTGCAAACACATGTTCTCCCATCTGCAGCCTTTTCCCATCCCACATTCCTCTTTTTCAAATGTCTTTTCCATCTAGTATTCAGTGGATCAGTCCATTTTCAAGCCGTGCTGTCCAAAATCCCTTGGCAGGCTGGCTGGAAGTTCAGGGAGAGGAATGGTGGGGGATGAGAAGGAGAAGCATAAACAAAGCCAAGGAAAGAAAATGGAAACCCACAATCAGGCAAGACTATTATTGGGGCTAACCAAGTACAATTATGGGCAAGATTATATAGTTTTCAGATCCCTTCATCTGATAAAGATCTTAAATAAAGCAGCTGCATCAGGCAAGGCAAATGAAAAGACAACATACAAATCCAGAAGTGTGCATGGTTAGAGTTTTATGGCGGAGGAAAGGAAAAAATCAGACTTCAGTGTACTACCTCAGGGGTGGATCTCTAAATCCACAAATGTTATGCCAACAATTACAGTAGTGAAATGATTTTTTGGCAGGAAATTAAACAGAAGAAATGCATTCTAGCCCCAATCAGTTTAATATTACTTTATAAGTAAAAAAAGAATCATTCTCTATTAAATCTGTGGTTTTCTAAATGTGTTAGATTTCAACATTTTGGGAGTAGCAATGCAGTACATCTGGAACGAACCAGGGTGAAGAAGGCAGTTTCATTACATGTCATTTGTTTGGATATAAAAACTCAAAAATGCAATAGTTAATCAGCACTGTCGCCAACATTAGACAACAAACCAGTCCATACTGCTGAATCATCACATCAGTGGTTTATTTGGTTTTGGGTTAGCATATTTTGTGGACTCATCGTAAATGGGTTTTAGTTTATGGCTTAGTGTTACTCAGTCAGTCACAGATTAATCAATAAGCCATTGTTTAAAAAATCATTCATATCAAGGTAGGGAAGTGGATATGGTTGTTGAACAAGATTGTGCACTGGAAGTGCCTAATCAGAGGCCCAGGGATCAGAAATAGCCCTTGAGCAACACTATCGGAGACCTGTAATGGTTATTACAAAATTATAATTTTCATGCAATAGAAGTGGGAAATAATGAAATATGTAACAACTGAATTTAATTATAATATAAATCTACAATTGATTAAATAGGACTTAATTGTTTTGTAGGTCCCAATGCACTACTTAAAAATGAAGTATGGCATTGGCCCAGAAAAAGTGAAATACTCCTGCACCAAAATTTTGGTTGCTCTCTAGCTCACAAAAATAAGCTGATTATATTTGACCCATTAAGTTCCTCCCTATTTCCAGTAATAGTTCCTTTGCTCTAGCAGAATGGTGATATATACATTTTTAATTTATGTCAGTTCTTGTTACAGGTGGCAAAGTATTCCTGTATTAAATATTTCTAAAGTTGTATACAGTTCAAATGAGTAATTACATCCAATGGTTTTTGAAGTTCTGTCCCCTTCTTTTGGTGCTTCTCCAAAAGGATTTATTTTTTTAAATTATTGCATCATGAGTTTCTTCCCTATATGAAATGTGTTTATTCTGCAAAATGCAACAATACTTTTTTTAAAGCCTGGTCCATAATAAATTTTACTTGATAAGTAGGATCCCTACATTTCCTGAAAGGTTTCAAAGAAGAGAAAATCAATCATTAAAATATATCACATCAACAGTATGAATGCCTATAATTCTTTTTCTATTTTTCTATTTAGCTTAACTATAAATTGTTAGGATTTGCTAAACTGACAGTGGACAATTAAGCTTAGAATCTTGTACAATACCTAAGAAAAGATCTGAAACATTTCGGACCAGAAATCTATCTAATCAAGTATATTCAGATGCTGCTAGGTATCCGGTAATTAAGGGTGTGCCTCTTGAGTTTTAGTAAATGACATTAATCTATCTATTGTTGAATAAGTTTAGAAAATTGTGGGCTTCACTTCAAACTCCTGATCTTAAAAGGCCACAGAATTTTTAGGGATGCTACAAATAGGACAAGGTCAATTTTTGGTGTTGGGGAATACAGATGGCTGCAGGATGCCCACCCCAAGTTGTAATTTATGTATTGTGTAAATAAATGTTTATTGAATTAACTGTGGTTATATGAATTAACACTGTGATCTTATACTCAGAACCATTCACTTTATTAAAAAATTGCTAAACTAATGTAAAGAAAAGTGTAGATACATATAACAGTCATGACAAAAATATAAGTATAATTAATTATAATAAAAAAGGAAAGAGTTTGGAAAATTACTAATAGAACAACTTTAATTTTTAGCTATATTATCTGAAAGTTTTCTTCTTTGCCCCTTTGTAAAAGGAAATATGCAAATATTGTCAAACAACACATATTAATTCATTGCTAAAGTAAGGTGTAGATACTTACTTTTAGTCATAGTATATGTATATTAATCGATTTCAAATACAGGAATTAATATCTCAAAAGAACTTGTGATTTATTAACACAGTAATCAATCCACACTTACAGCAGCAGTCCTGTTGATTTCAACCCCATATGTGACAGTAGGAGGACAAGATCAAATCGGGTCTGTATGACAATTCACGGTCGCCAACATGCCATGGCCAACTTGCTGCAGGATAACTCGCTGTGGCACAAGAATTACACTATATAAAAAAAATGGTGGAATAGAATCATTAAAGAAAGGATGGAAAAGGAGGGACAGAATGAAATGTGAATGGCAAAAACTAAAAATAATTTTTATTTATTTTAGATAATTAAATAGAATTGTTAAATTCTCTTGCAGCGAATTGTCCCGTAACAAGTTATCTGTGGTAAATTGGCCCATGGTGAGTTGGCCGTGATGAGTTGGCCATGGTGAGTTGGTTGTGGCAAGTTGTCCCATTCCTGATCAAACCATTTTTGTTAATATTCCATATCCTGTGTATCTCTCCAATTACAGTCAAAACCAGCCCTTTATTAAACATTCCCTGAAGTGTCCAATATATGCCTAATTTTAGATCACAGGAAACATTCTGATCTTAAAATGAGATGAATACCTTCAGTGCTTAATCTGATGAAAGACAGATACTTCCTCTACGCCATCTTAAAACTCTGACCAAACAATTTCCATTAGTGTGCTAGCATAGGACATTCAAACCTGTTATTCTGGAGGTGACATGTATGACTAATATAAATTTTATCTGCTTCTATAAAAAATGATTGGAGCCAGGTCACAGTTAATTCCTCCCCCAAAACTCCAGATGCAGCAAAAGCATCTGGACTAACTAAACAAAGAGCAAACCCTTAAGTTGAATCAACTGCCAAGAAACACTCAGGAATAAATTAAACTCATTTTTAATGCTGCAAAAAGTTTTTAAAAACAGCTTCATCAGAAAAGAGTTGATCCAAATTGCAGTATTTGAGATATGGAATTTAGATGCTAATTTTAAGCTCAGATTACCCTAGTATCCCATCGCCATTATTTTTCCATATATGGCTTGAAGCTTTGAGTTCAGCTAATCACCATCATTCTTAAAGAGAATTTTCATTAGTTATCCCTTACTTTTCATCCTGCCCCAGATCTAGCCATAAACTAAAAAGGTTCTTTTTTTTCCTGGATGATTAAAGCTTGGAAGGAAAAAATAGTGATCTCCAAAAATCCAGAAAAAATCTTTATATGGGCTGATGAAATTCAGGGTGGGATCTGGAGTTCAGTCAGCCATTATAGGCATTGGATTGCCAACTGCCACAAAACTTTATTTTTACCACATTATATAAAACTCCCTTTTTCTGAGCCATGCAATCCTAAATTGATTGACTGGCCAGGTTCTAAGAAATTTAATCTTGTTACTTGGGAACTGTACTTAGAACAACTGCATCACAAGTATGGATTGGTTCTCTTCAAGGATTCCTAACGGGGTGGATAAAAATCAATTATTTTTTTTAAAAAAAATCAAAAAAATCAGATTTTTTTTATTTAAATCGGATTTTTTTTATTTAAATCAGATTTTTTTTATTTTTATCCAATTTATTTTAATAAAAAACTTTTGGGGTAAAAATCTATCGTAAGATAGTTTTCTATTTAAGATACATAAATAATTTAGTTTATTCAGCATGAAATGGAGCTTAGTTATGTAGCATGAGGCTGTATATTCTGCAACACTGGGACTATCGGTGAGTCAACAGTGGGTCAAAGAAGTAGCAGAGATGACAGTTGCTCTTTAAAAATTATGATTTAAATCGAGTTGATTTAAATCAAGCCTTTTTACTAGTGATTTAAATCATGATTTAAATTGTGATTTAAATCAACTCGATTTAAATCAAATCCACCCTGATTCCTACTCTAAACACTGGAATGTTTCAATTCTTAGAACATGGTCAATCTTCAAGTACAAATATGAGGTTTTCTTGGAAGGCAGGAAGAAGAAACCCATTTTTTACAGGACTCTGATAGAGAAACAACCATTTTGTGAAAATTAGCTGTTTTGTATCCAGAATGGCATCCCAGCTTTTTTGATCAGGAAGTTAATAGCTGAACTTAAACTCTTAATGGATCCTTCGATTGACTGCTAATAAAATGGATCTATTTGCAATGGGATCACTCATTGCAAAAAAAAAGAGCGTGGATGCATCTTAAAGACAAGGATGGAAAGTGACACCAAAATCAATATAGCAATTGACAAAAGATGTGGACTTTTATTCAGGGTTTCTTACACTGTACTGTATAAAACTCACCAAATACTCTAGGGGCAGTGTTGAACTATGTAAGTACTATTTAGAAATGTACAATTTCTAAAAGTGCCACTTCTATACTTCTGAAAAGAGAATGCTGAAATAATGCATGTCATACAATGTTAATTGTAATAGTTGGGATAAGCAACTTCTAAAAGATCAGAAGATAATGTATGGAGAAAGATAATTTCTTAAGATAAACATATGAAGGGTAAATCCTTAAATTGTCAAAGTGATCAGGCAACTCCCAAAGGTTTTATCTATTGCTTTATGAGGTCCAAGATTGGGAATGTCTGAATTGAATTCAGATAAGTAGCTATGGATTTAATTAAAAGTTCTGTTACATTTCTTCTATAGTTTGCTTATTCCAAATCATCTATGCTGCTAATGCATCGATTTTTATGTGATCTACGTGGTTTGAATCTCTTTTGTAATTAAGAGTTGCAAAAAAGTGCTTATCATGACAAGTATGTTTGTGCAGATGTATTTTCTTACTCCGTTTTCTGAAATATGATCAATGGAGTCAGATAAGCTAAGGAACTTGGGCAAAAAAACCCCACCCAACTTTTCCAGCTGGTGGGACTTTTAGTCATTGAATCAGGGTAGAGCTAGAAGGGACCTTGGAGGTCTTCTAGTCCAGCCCCCTGCTCAAGCAGGAGATCCTATATCATTTCTGACAAGTGACTGTCCAGTCTCTTCTTAAAAAACCTCCAGTTTTTTACATACCTAGAGGTGTGTATATGAACAAAGTTGTTCTGATTCAATGTAAGTCACTTTTGAACATTTAGGAGCAAATACTTGCAGTTTTCTTCTGCTTTCAGGGATTGATTGGTTTAGTAAATTTATAGGCCACCTATCTCATACACAAGACTGGATAGCTCACAATAAAACAGAATGAAAAACAACAAAAGGAACCAGAGTAAAAAACAACAAAAATAACATAAAAATAGCAGTCGAGATTCACAAATACTTTTAACAAGCCGTGAATCAGACTCATCCATGTAATCAAGGCCCCAGGCTCAGTGCAAAATCAGTTTTTTAGATCCTTGTGTAAGGCCAACAGGATTGGGGCAAGTCCAGTGGTGGGATTCAACCAGGATAACAACTGGTTCTCTGAGGGCGTGCTTCACTTGCACATGTGCCAAACACGCTCCACACGCACACAGTGCGTTTGAAAACAGCTCTAAAACTTACCTTCTACTGAAGCCCCGGTGAGTAAAACAGCTAAGGCGTGGTAATCCGCTCTGCCATGCCTTAAGACAAAGGAAATATAGGTCGGTATAGCGCAGGGGAGGGAGGGCCCAGCTGATCATCGAAGCTACCGGTTCGACCGAACCGGTCTGACAGGCTGAATGTCCTGCCAGATCTTATAGGATGGATAGACACCACTGGGGAGAGATAGTCCTGTAAAAGGGTTCTTATAATGGTGGGCAAACAGATACCCATAAGTCATTTGCAGTCCCCTTTTTATGGTCTTCAGTCCTTCCCCAAAAATCTGTAAAAACCAACTTGACATCTTCCTGTCATGGGAACTGCACACATTTGGAAGAGAGAATGAGGGGCAAATAAATGTAAGAAGGGTCTTGAGATTCTCCTTTTTCATAGGGAGATCCCACATTATCAGGTTACCCTAATAAACTGCTTTTAAATGATCTTCTGACTCGGTTGCTTATTGGAAAGGTAAACCGAGGCAAAACCTAGGGCCAGATTTGGCTATCAAAAGCACGTGAAAACTGTAATGGAAGCCCTAAAAAAAACTTTATCATAATTTTAAATTCAAAGAATTTCATTCTCATCAAATGCCCCAGGACAGGAGGGAAATTAGAAAACTGAGCCACCCTCAATATGTATAAGAAAGCATCTTCCACTTTCTATAAACTTCTCATTTCTGGATACTTCCACTTCCCAAAAAGAGTACCTCCATTTACCAAACGTTTACCCGAGAGACAGGAAGCTGTATCATTGCACCCATGAGGCTGTGCTATTTTAACACAATACTCTTAGACTGGCCAGACAAAGTGTGATAGCCAAAGAAGCATTCATCTTGGTTAGGGGTTAGTCTTAGCTTGGCTAGTTTATTATTCAGGGTTTTTATACAAACTATAAATGAAAATAAATGAAATTATATTCCATAAATGCAGGATTTGGGTGTCCTACCCAATGCTTTCGTTTATGAGGAAGCTCTTGGAATTCAGAGAGGTAGGTTTTTTTTTAAAAAAATTGTGTTTTTCTTGAAAATATTGCATGTAGAATAGATGGTATATTTGCCATTAACTGGCTTATATTTAAATCAAAAGGATCTATTATTTATGGAAGGAGCACATTCTCTCCCTACATCTTTTAAAAGTCCAGGGTTTCCAAAGAATTCTGGACAAGAGAACAAAGTAAAAAGGGAAGATGTTGTTATCTACAGTATATAATCTAAAGATGAATGTTAGCTCTTCAGGGTAGTCCAGAGAAGAAGCACCATCATGAGAACTAACTGGTCTTTATTATAAGATCACAGTAACAGAATCTTGCAAAACTGGTGATCACTTTTAAAGCCCTTCATGGCATGAGTCCAGGTTTCTTGAAGGACCGTCCCATCCTATTCGTGGGATGGGCCTGTCCCACTCGTGCCAACAGAGGAGGCATGATGCAGGTCCCATTAGCCCAGGAGGAAGGTCTTCTCTACTGTGACTTTTGCCCTCTGGAACATCTTGCCCTCTGATGTGAAACTGGCCCCAACCCTCCTATCCTTTCGTAAAGACCTAAATACCTGCTCTGCAAGTTGTAGAACAGCACAGAGCAGTTGGTTGGTTGAGTAACAACAAATTCCTCCTCCCCCATTCCACTTCCACCCTCTCCATGTGTCCCTGATTTTAATTTTTGGTTTTAATTTATTCATGTTTTAATATAGGTGTAACTTTTATGTCTGTAAGCCATCCAGAGTTACCTTATGGTAAGATGGGGGAACTAATAAATTTTATAAATAAAAAATGAAATAAAACGGTAAGTATTTTCCCCTCTTTTCTTTTTACCCTTCAAAAAAATAGAGAGGGATCCTTATGTAACACGTCCCACATGCTTCTCCTTTGGTGGGCTGAGATATCTTTTATGTGCCAGTTGCTCAGTCTGTAGCTCTCCCTTCTGTCTTCCAAGGTCATTCTCGCATACTATTAAATTAGATTCTTCATTATTACGTCTGAAATATATTTCCAAAACAATTGTTGAAGATGAGACCTTTATTTGATACTTTTGGATGACTATGAAACCTGTTCCCTCTAAACAGGTGACACTATGTCTGTGATATACAGCGAGGTGGCTGCTGATGAGCCAACTACCAACAGCTTCTGGATGGTGAGTAGCTGACAACAGGGACAGGGTGGCAGGAGGGGAGGAGGTTCAATTTATGTTTATGCAACTTGTTTGACTCATTTACTGAGCTAGCCCATTTTAGATCACCAGAATACCTTGAATCTTAAACTAACCAAATGTGTGAGTTTGCACCACATGCCAAACTATAGAACAAAAATACAAAACAACATCTGGTGGAGCATATTGTGTGAACCTGGCCTCTGAGAACGATGGAAGGCATCTCAAGTGACCTTCCTTCCTTCCTTCCTTCCCTCCAGACTCCTTTCTTCCCTCCCTCCCTTCTTTTTTACTTCCACCCTCCTTCCTTCCTTTCTTTCTTTCTTTCTTTCTTTCTTTCTTTCTTTCTTTCTTTCTTTCTTTCTTTCTTTCTTTCTTTCTTTCTTTCTTTCTTTTTTCTTTTATAGGGCCACCCAGCTTGGCCCTTGTTATTCTGGATGGCTAACATGTTGATAAAACAATTTTAAAAATCTATTACCAAAGAATAAAAAACCAGCATTGGTCACCAAACAAAATAATTAATAGAGACCTCTCAAGAAGCCATCTAACCTTCAACCTTCACTTCCAACCAGGATGTTAATGCTTTATGAAAGGCCAGCAAGATCAGGTCTAATCTGACCTCAGGAGGATATAGTGTTCCAGAGAAAAAACACTATGAGAAAGGGAAAAATCACCTTTAATTGAAGGGGTCCAGAGTGTGCCCCCTTATTGGACCTAATAGGGCGGGGGGAAACAATCAGGAAGAGGCAAATAACCCAACCTCATATCATGGGTTACAGCATGACTAAAAAAAATTATTTGTTTGCTTATTTGCATCCTGCCTTTATTATTTTTACAAATAACTCAAGGTGGCAAACATATCCAACACTCTTCCTCCTCCTATTTTCCCCACAATAACAACTCTGTGAGGTGAGCTGGGCTGAGAGAGTGACTGGCCTAGTCACCCAGTTGGCTTTCAGGCCTAAGTGGCGGACTTGAACTCACGGTCTCCTGCTTTCTAGCCTTGTGCCATAATCACCAGATCAAAGTGGCTCTGAATTTCATCCAGAAGCACAATGACAGCCTGTGCAGGTCTCAGAGGAGAGGTGTAACATGGGCATCCCAAAGTCCACCTGTAAGCTGCCCATTCTGCTGAATTCTGCAACTTCTGAACTGGCTACAAGGGCAGCCCCATATGAATTCCTTGGGATAAAAAGCAGTGAAGTGCATGACATTGACGAAAGGGTAGCAAAAAGATAAATTGGGAGAGCTGAGGTGCTGAAGGTTTCTGATTTTCCTAAAAATAATGAAGGCATGTCCAAGTTGTAAGCTAGAGTAGAAAGTTGAAAAAAAAAATAGAAAAAAGCAATAACAGTCCCAAATTGCTGTGAAGAAAACCACATTAGGACATCAACAGTCTGCTTATTCAAAAATTCCCTTTCTCTTAATGCGGATTTTTCATTATCACATAACTTGATCTTAAACAGGAAAAAGAACTTGACTATAGCACTGCAAACTTCAGTATCAGAATTTTCTGTTATGTCTGGTTGCATTCCTCCTCTAGAGTTTTTTAAAATAAATGACAACTTAAAAGCAGTGTTCCTTGAACTTCAGACTAGCTACTCATACTTTAGCCTACTGTGTAGAGTGAACCCAACTCATAATTTATGGTTCTCTGTGTTGTGCAAATTCAGAGAACTGGGTTAATTGAGCACACTGTAATTTGCTAAATTATGGATTAGCATGTTGTGCAAAGACTTCTAGTTTTGAAAACACATTTATCCCATTACTCCATATTCTTTTAAAATAATTAAAAGTCATAATACCTAATTTATGCTTGTTTTTCTGGAACACTTAATGATAGTGCTTGGGATTCTCTGTTTTTCAAAAACCTCAAATGGGGTTGGTTTGATTCTGGTTGGAATTCACACTAGGACCCCAGAGGAGGTAGAACTCTGTGGGATTTGGAAGAAAAGGCATTAAATGATAGGCATTGTCTTGAAGGAGCATTCCTGCACCACAAGACTGAGACCACTCCCCAAACCTTCTTCCTATCCCTTCTCCTGCAGCCCAATCACTACCAGAGCACAGTCAAACGTCTGGATGATGGGTACCGTGTCTGTGACCAGATTGTAGCTTGTTTCCAGGAACGGGCAAAGATTGAACGTAACTATGCTTTGATGATGGATGAATGGACTCGCAAATGGCAGCCCCTTGTTGATGCAAGTGAGTGGTTTCATCCTTTTTCTGTGGATGTTCCAAATTCTGGTTTGCTTTATATGCAGGTTTCATTTGAAAGAAATGGGGATCAGGAGGAAAAACTGATAGAAATGTATGTTCTAACTGTAAATTAGTATGCTTGTTATTTCCTTCAGGATTAAGGCCAACACTTTGCCACACCTAGAATGTTACTTGCAACATTACTAGAGTGTGTTGTAAATCCAACCTTTCTTGTGTCTTTGATGCTTGTTCATGTCTCCATGTCTCCAAGTTCTGAGTTATGCAGTTTTACCTGATTTATTTCTGTAGGCAAAGCATCAACCCACCACAAAAACAGAAAGCAATATAGGGAGTTAGGGGAATTAATTATTATCTCACCAGCCTTTTTGGGTCTTTCCCCATTTATACCTAACTATTGCCCCAAAGCATCCTTGCAACATCTTTTTCCTACCATGTGTCCCAGTGGTGGGTTGCTCCCGGTTCTGTCCGGTTCTTTAGAACCAGTAGTAAAAGTGGTGGGAGGCGCTGCCCATCCGTCCAGACGTCATAATTGATGATCTGTGCATGTGCTCCCGTTGTGAACCGGTAGTAAAGGTAAGTAGAACCCACCCCTGATGTGTCCATGATGCTGCCTTCAATTTGTCCCCAGTCCATGTGGAAACCTATGTTAAAAGGTATTTCCCTTTTAGTCCAAAATCATTCAAAGACAACCTCAGGTTTTGTCACCAATTACACATAATAGCGATTGCAATGATTAGGAATTGTGGAAGCGAGGGACAGCAAATATTGTACAGTTTTCTAGAGATCCCATGGATATAAAATATTTCAGCTCAGCAGCGGGAAAAGTCTCTTTTTTTCTATTTCAAGATCCACAAAAGTTTGTTTTTGCCATAAATTTTAGTTCATTCTTTTTATTCCTAGAATATAGTATGGAACCATTTCAAAAAATGTTCCAGGAAAATTCTCCTTTCAACTTTCCCAGCCCTGCTGTATTTATTTAGAATGTTGATATAGCTAGTCATAATACTATAATGCATTTCCTGAAACTAGCCCTAGTTGTAACTTCAAAAGATAGGTGGATAATTCCCATGATATGAGACTGGGTGATTTTTTTCCCCTTTGAAATAATGATTTCATCTTGATAAAGTGTATGGGAGGATAAGTATTTCTGACGGGATGGTAATATCTTTGCTCTGATGCCTACAGAAGAAACTGGTTTTCCATGGATAGTTGCTGTTGACAGCCGATGCAATTGAAAAGCCGAATAAATCGTGCCTTTTAAAAGTTATCTGAGAAAGTCTAGCTGTTCTATATTCCAGACACTTGCCCTTCGGCATTTTAACATCTATTATACGAGAATGCTGTTAGGTTTTCTTTTGTTTTTAATGTACCTGAAACTGCAGTCTTGAGCAATTAGTAAAATGCTGGGACTCATCTGCAAATAATTCAGGATACATATATTTTTTGGAATTATCTCCTAGAGGCCAGGTGATGTCATTCCAAAGGATGCTATCATCATATTATTATAGACTGTAAACCATAGTTGGATAGTCTGTGGTCAGGAAGTGTCCTGTCAAAAATCAATAATAAATGTTGCACTATAGAAAATCTTGAGGTCCATTTCTGTAGCCCATGAGCATAGCTGAAATACCTGATATAAAATTCATGGCTGCCTGTTGGCCAATGGTATTTGCAAGGTGTGATTTTAAAAAAATCAAGCTGTTGGCTGTGATAAGGCAATCAAAGCACCGTGATAAACATAAAAAGCAGATGGAGTTTCAATTACACAGTCACAGCTGCCATCTTGACTTTTTAAATCATATTCTATAGACACTCCTACAGCTGCCATATCATTTATCTGGCTGATTCCACTTAAATAGTAATAGCAGTTAGACTTATATACCACTTCACAGTGCTTTATAGCCTTCTCTAAGCAATTTACAGAATCAGCATATTGCCCCAAACAATCTGGGTCTTCATTTTATCGACCTTGGAAGGATGGAAGGTTGAGTCAACTTTGAGCTGGTCAGAATCAAATTCCTGGCAATTGGCAGAATTAGCCTGCAGTACTGCATTCTAACCACTGCACCACCATGGTTTTGTGGTAAAGCAGCACTTCTCATGTTGCCCCCTTCAAGATATGTGGATAGCACAGGTGGCTGTGGAATTCTGGGAGTTGAAGTCCAAATGTGGCCAAGGTTGAAAAAGACTTCTTTAGAGTAGGCCAATTTTCTGTCTACCAGTCTGAACATGGATCTCTGCCCACCTTCACTTCCCATGCACTGACATCTGTGTTAGTGGAGAAAATCCCCCACATGATTACAGCAGAGTAAAAGTTGCCAGTGAAGTCAATTTTTTTAATGACTTCTCTACCTAGATCACTTTTCCAGTTCTCCAGTTCCTCAATAAAGCATCAAGGTTGCATTCTTAAAATCCCAAGAAATCACTTGTTCTCAATTTTGCTGCAGTGAAGGAATTTATGAATTCCTGTCATTCCTTATCTTTCTTCCTTCACTTCTAGGTCCAGCATATGGTTCCCTACTCCGGGCATGGCAAGCTTTTCTGGGGGCTTCTGAGCGGTTAAGCAGACTACACATGGAGATGCAAAGGGCTTTGGTCTCTGAGGATGCTGGACGTATCCGATCCTGGCAGCACGACTCCTATCACCGCAAGCTCTTTGGTGGCTTCAAGGAGGCTTGTGAGCTAGAAAATGGTTTCCAGCGAGCTCAGAAACCCTGGACTAAGAAGCTCAAGAAGGTAGGGAGAACCTTTGGGAATTCTCTAGGTGTAGAGATAGGTAAAGACATGGAGGAAGAGAATCCAAGGATTTAGGTTTGTTTAGGAAGCAGAAGAAGCCTAGTCAATCAGGTTTATTTTTATTGTGAGCTTGTATTTCCTTTTCCCTTTATCCCTGATCTATATCCTTTTCCAACCAGGTCCAACATGAAGCAATAGAACGAGGTTGGATGGAGTCCTCAGTTTATGAATAGCAGGAGGCTAGCATTGGCTGCCTATGTAGACTTATAGATTAAGGGTATATGGAAACTAAGGGTATATGGAAAATTAAGAAGCAGGATTTCCGGGACTACTGGGTTCCAACTTTCCTGACTTTTCATCCCTTTCTTCCTCATCCTCTTCAACTTCTACATTCAGACAGAGAAGGCCAAAACTCTTTATCACAAGGCCTGTCGCAAAGAGCACATCGCAACACTGCGGGAGAGTGGAATTCAGGCAGCATCGGGGACTGAAATATCTCCAGATCGGCAACGTGCTTTGCGGGAAGAACATCAGCGTTGTAGCCAAGAAACCAACAAGGTAGGGGAGTTTTCCTACCTCTCCATCTTCTCCGTTGCTTCTGGCTGGTGGGGCAGTTTGTCAGATAGGCCAACTACAATGGCTAAAATTGTGGCTGGTATCTCCATCTATTATATGCTACTGTTGGCTTCACCATCAGCTGGCCATGACAGGTAGTCCTCAATTGACGACCACAATTGAGTCCAAAGTTTTTGTTGCTAAGTGAGGCATTTGTTAAGTGAATTTTGCCCCATGTTATGAACTTTCTTGCCACAATTGTTAAGTGAATTGCTAGAGGTGTTAACATGGTTGTTAAGTGAATCTTAACAGAAGGCCGCAAAAGGGGATCACGTGAACCCGGGAAACTGCAACTGTCATAAATGTGAGTTAGTTGCCAAGCATCTGATTTTTTTAAAAAAAATTTTTAAAATTTTTATTAAACGAACATTAAAAACATTGGACATAATGTGACCATCCCGGTCTTATCATATCTATACATATTTTTAACATAACAACAAATATAATTATTATTTAACATGCATTACTATTTTGTTCTTATATACATACCCCTTGTCCTCATTTACATATTTGTCTAAATATTATCCAGTATCCATTTTACAAGTATCTGAATTTTGATGACATGACCATGGGGAGGCTTCAATGGTCATAAGTGTGAAAAATGGTCATAAGTCACTTTTTTCATTGCCGTTGTTACTTCAAAGAGTCACTTAATGAACTGTTGTAAGTCAAAGACTATCTATATTTTGTTTAAAATATAAAGCAGAAACAACTACAGTTCCCAGCATTCTTCATTTTAGGCCAGAGTGGCACAAGTTGTTCTGAGTTACATTTTAGCAACATCTAGAGAATTAACAGTTCTCTGATACTTTTATCAAATATATCAATTGACTGGTGGGGTTAGAGAACACGTCCCTCTCTTGTGCCTTCAGTATAGGGGGGGTCTTTGACTTAGGAAACAATTGGGACCAGAATTTCCATTCCTAAGCAAAGTAGTTAAGTTAGTGATACCCAATGTTGTGTCCTTTTTTACCATGATCATTAAGCAAATCACTGCATCTGTTAACCAGGTGATTATTAAACGAATCCTGCTTCCATCTTTGACTTTGCTTGTTGGAAGCCAGCTGGGAAGGTTGCAAATGGTGATCACATGAACCCCCCCCCCCAAAAAAAAACAGCTATTGTAAATAAATGCTCAATTTGATCATATGACCATGAGGTTGCTGCAAAAATCATAATCAGAGCCTCAGTGGCACAGTGGTTAGAGTGCAGTACTGCAGGCTACTTCTGCTGACTGCCAGTTGCCTGCAATTTGGCAGTTCAAATCTCACTAGGCTCAAGGTTGACTCAGCCTTCCATCCTTCTTAGGTGGGTAAAATGAGGACCCAGATTGTTGGGGGCAATATGCTGACTCTATAAACCGCCTAGGGTGGGCTGTAAAGCACTCTAAAGCGGTATATAAGTCGAAGTGCTATTGTTATAAACGCAAGGACTGGTTGTAAGTTTTTTCAGTGCCATTGTAAGTTGAACAATTGCTAAATCAAGGGTTGTAAATTGAGGTCTATTTGTAAAGTGTTTTTTACTGTGCAGCAATGATTGAGATCTTTTGCTAATATCTGAGTAATGTTTGGGACTTGGGGATTTATCTGGAATAAAAAATCCACAATGATTTAAAGCAAACAGTTTTTCTTTTCTTTGATTGGAAATGCAATTATGCAGAACAATACCGTTGTTGCCTGAGTGCAGCAAACTAAAAACAAAATCTGTTTGAAGAACAGTGTGACCTTTAAATATTCTGGATTGGGTTCAAAAAGAAAATTAAATAATTATGAATTGCAGATTTTGTTTCAAGTCAGCCAATTCAAACCTTTTTGCTCATCAAGATGCTGGGTGTGCAGAGTTTTTTTTACCCAGAATTGCAGAACAGTAAGAGCAAATTACAAACACATATTAACAATGTGAAGGACACAATTCTACACATACAATGTATATATAACAAATATTGGAGATAAAACATTTCACACAAAAGCTAGTGTCCCCACCAAAATCGCCTCAAATATTACAAAGTGTTGACAACCTCATCCCAAGATCTCACAGGATCTCAGAAATCTCAAGAGATTTTTTGTGAGATTTCATGAACTTGTAAACATTCAGCAATTATAGACCCACATACACACACATATATATTAAATGGTAATTTAATTCGGAGTGGTATGATGCGATTTGAGTGGGAGTGCATATTCTAACACCCACAGGCACTGATCTCTGTCTGCCTCCTACATTTGTTCAGGTTCCCTGGTCTAAGGCAGGAGATAACCCATCAATCTTATTCAGCTCCCCAAAGCAGATGAGTTTCTTCCTCCCTCTCCCTGCAATGCAGCAAAACCAACCAGTCTGGTTACTGTGGACCACAAGGAGTGGCCTGCAGCTGAAGGAGCATTGCCTTGTCCAAGACATCTGAGAGCACATGCTTAGGGATGGGGATCCCAAAGACTGGAGAATTTGAAAGTATATGAATTTTCTTGGCTCTGGTCAACAGATCCGTGAACGTTATGAGAAGGCCCTACAGGAGCTCGACCGTAGCAGCCCTCGCTACATGGAAGAAATGGAGTCTGTGTTTGAGCAGGGGCAGGTTCTGGAGCAGAGACGGATTGTCTTCCTCAAAAGTGCCTTCCTTGCCCTGCATCGGCGTCTGGATATCACTGCAGATTCCAGGTGTGGAAAAAGGAGTCTTGCATCAGGCCCCAAGAATAACATATAGAGTTGTTTCTTTATTGTTGTTGGGCTGCAGACGGAATCTTGCCTGACTAAAACCACAATCTGCATAGTTATAGATATATTCTGTGAACTGCTAGGGAGGTTTGTCTTTGTCCTCTTCCTGCCTACCAGACATTCCAAACTTCACTGCCCTTTTGCCTTCTGGATTTCCTCTTATGAAAGAAGCCATTCCTCATTAAAAGGGATGGTAAAATGGCCATTATTGGACACCAGGAGCATTTTTTAGTTAAAAATGCAATTTATCTACTTCATGCCTGACTGTGGAATTCTGGGAGTTGAAGTCCACACATCTTAAAGTTACTAAGGTTGAGAAACAATGATCTACTCTGTCTATCCTCATGGATGCCAGATATGGATTACTGGCTAAAAAGGGATGAAAGGCCACTCCTCCAGATGTGCAGTACCACCATTTGCCATTAGATGGAGGAATAAAGCTAAGGGTGATCATTGAGGAGGGATCAAAAAAGTCAAGATGTCAACTTTAGTTATACAGTCAAACCATCATCTTGACTTTTTTGATCAGCAGATGACTGGATGCTTCCTTCATTCCCTTGAATCTATCTCTCCACAGGAAAACTATACTGTAGATGTCTTCTGCCCTTTTTACCAGAATGCCACATTCCACAAAAGAACTTGTAATTGATTTACAATTAGGTAGTCAGGATGCTTCCAGATGGATACTATAATGCTATTATAACCCTAGCTACAATTTTGGCGCCAGTCCTGGGTTCAACAACCCTTCCCATTGCCTACCCTAGAGAATATATTCTCATCACAGCTGCCCTGAACTTTTCACTAATAGAGAACTCTTTGGGGTTACTTCCATCCCTCCTGCAGAAAAAAAAATCACAATTGTCAATGTTCTACAGCTTTTACTAATATTATTAGGCAACAATTTATAAGCACATGAATGTTATATTGAACTATTGAATGACTTGCCCAGAACTAAACATCTCCCCTTCCCCAACCCTTCTGAAACCTGCTAACTCTACTGTAATTGTTTCTGCCCATGTTTCCTGCAGCTGGACACTTGGTGTTGAAATGGGACAACTTGACATGTCCAACTTACATTGGCCATCTTGCTGTGGGTGATCCTCTGTGGGCAACTCTCCTCGGGACAGCTTTTCACAGCCAATTCACCATGGGACAGCTCACCGTGGAACAATTCAACGCAGGATAATTCAAGAGAGGGATAAGTGAGACGGGTGACTCCATGCTTCGACTCACCCCAACCTTGAGGATTTCTAACTTGACAAGGTTCAAACCTAAAGCAAGACAAGGCCCCCTGCAATTCTCTTGCCCCTCTCTTGAATTATCCCACATTGAATTGTCCCACAGTGAGCCGTGGTGAATTGGCTGAAGTGAGTTGGCTGGGGTGAGTCAACCGGGGTGAGATGGTTGGGGCAAGTCAGCCACAGTGAGCTTGATGTTAAGGCTTAGGTAAGTCTTCCATTTCCCCTTTTCCTTTCCTTCACATACAAACTTCTTATTTTTGAGCTACCTCTCCCAACTTTTCAGCTTCTCATAAATGAAACTTCTCATAGATGAAACCTCACTGCTAGTTGATTATGTGATCGATAATGCACCATCAAGCCCAACTCTTAATGATGAGTCTAGGACAACTTTAGGTTTGAACCTTCTCAAGTTAAACGTCCTCAAGGCTAGAGTGAGCCAGAGCTTGAGTCACTTGTCCCTCTTTGGTCCCTCTGTTGAGTTATCCCATGTTGAATTGTCCTACTGTGAGTTCTCCTATGGCAAGTTGGGCACAGGAAGTTGGCCTGGTAAGTTGGTTGCAGGAAGACAGCCAGGGTGAGTCAGGCGGGGTGAGTCATAGGAGCGAGTTGGCCATGGCAAGTCATCCCATTCTGCTTAGTAACCACAGAGAGGTTCTCCATGACAATCAATGCCTAAGCTGTTCTTGCCTCCATCATTTCTACTAAGAAAGTCTCATTCTACATTATCCCCCATCTCATGGCCTGGCCTTTAAAACAGAAGCTAGTTAAACTATACCTTAGCATCTCTCCAAGGTAAATCTTATCTCTTCCCCAAATATGTTCCACCATTCGCTTTTCACCCATCTGATCTTCTTTCCTACATCCTGCAATCTAGCTGCTAAAACTACAACCTGCCTTGCCTTGTAGCCAATTTTCCTGAAAAGCACCAGGTTGCGCTATCAATCAGAACATAAGACTGTTCAGTCTTTCTCTCTTGGATATATTTTTTTAATGGTTGGAAAGCACAGTAGAATTCCACGTGGCAAATGTTGCAACTCAGTACATCCTGTAAAAACCTGTAAATCAGTTTCACAACGTTGTAAACACCTTGAGGGCAGCATCCTCGGTTAGACTTGTTTTGTACACATTGCTCCTAAGTGGGAATGTTTTGTGCACGTGTGCATGCTTGTATATGTGATAATCTTCTCATCTCTATTTCTCCTTTTCTTCAGTGTCCAAGCTGTTTATAGTGACTTGCATCAGGCCATTGAGGAGATAAATGACCAAGAGGATCTTAAGTGGTGGCGTAACCGAAATGGCCCAGGAATGCCCATGAACTGGCCAAAATTTGAGGTGGGGAACATTTTTTCTTCAATGGTAGGAGAAGAGCATGTTGCATGGTCTCAGAATCCTTCTGATTTCCATTTATGCACATATAGAAAAATGTCCCAACATAGTAATACAGGTAGTCCTCGACTTACAACAGTTCATTTAGTGATCATTCAAAGTTACAACAACAATGAAAAAAGTGAGTTAATGTATGATCATTTTACACACATATGACAGTTGTGGCATCCCCATGGTCATGGGATCTAAATTCAGACATTTGGCAACTGACTCAAATTTATGACACCTGCAGTGTTTTCGGGTCATGTGATCACTTTTAACAAGCAAAGTCAATGGGGAAGCCAGATTCGCTTAACAACCATGTTACTAACTTAACAATTGCAGGGATTTACTTAACAACTGTGGCAAGACAGGTCATAAAATGGGACAAAACTCACATAACAAATGTTTCAGCAACAGAAATTTGGGGCCTAATTATGTTCATAAATCAAGTTCTACTTGTAGTTTCCAGTGAGAAAAAAATAAATCCACTGTTCAGTTTATTCTAAATCTAGATACCCTCACTTCTCCATGTTGTTTTTTTCCCTCAGAAATAAAGAATTCTTTCTCTTCAGAGCCTTTAGGCTGACAGTCAACCGTTGTTTTTAACATCCTCTGTGACAAAACAATTCAGCTGATAGCTAAGGAAATATTTCAGATTGTTTGATAACAACAATAATCTCCTTTGTCCTTTTTTTGACAAGTTACCAGAAATATCTTGAAAGAAGTAAAGATTTTTGCTTTCATTTAACATCCCATTTACACCTCTTAACAATTCTGGCTTAGTGCCATAAAAATTAGATTATGAGTTAAAAATTAGAGCTAAACTCCACAGCTTGGTTTAGGAATTTTCAGACCTTTCAGGCTGACAATCTGATTTAATTAATTATGCTATTTACCTTTGTATTTCTTTCAAGGTAAATTATAGGGTTTTACTGTAAAAAAAATTCTTGGCACCAAATGAAATATAAAAGACACCTAAGTTTTGATAGTGCAAGAATTCCTACAGCTACACTCTTCTCTAGGGTTTTGTACAGTCTGGCAAATGGGGCCTGGTTGAAGGAAGGTTTCAGGAATCTATTTATATGGAATACAGAATAACAGATTTGGAAAGGATCTTGGAGGTCTTTTAGTCCAACACCCTACTCAATCAGGAGACTTTATACCCGTGATGGCAAGCCTATGGCAGCGTGCCGGAAGTGGCACGCTGTCGCCCATTTCTCTTCTGGGTTCCGGCACGCACATGCGCACTGGCCAGCTGGTCTCTGCGCACACGGGAGCACCGGAAATCGGAAGAGTAGCTCCCTGGCGTGCATGCATATACGGGGAAACTGAGCTTCCAGTTTCCGGCGTGTTCATGCACGCCGGCCAGCTGGTCTCAGCTCACACAGGCGTGCCAGAAACCGTAAGACCAGGTGACTGGCGCACATGCGCATGCCGGAAACTGGAAACTCAGGTTTCCAGTGTGCACATGCACACCAGGGAGTTGCTCTTACAGTTTCAGGAGTTCCCATGCATGCACACCGAGGAGTTGCTCTTCTGGCCTCTGGCGCTTGCACTCACGCATACGCACTCCCATTTTGGCACTTGGTGTCGAAAAGGTTCGCCAACACTGCTTTACACCATTCTAGACAAAGGGCTGTCCAATCTCTACTTAAAACCTCTAAACATTGAGCACCCACAACTTCCAGAGGCAAGCTATTCCACTGATTAATTGTTTTTGAGAATTATTAATGGCTTTTAAGAAATAGTCACTACAGGTAGTTCTCAGCTTACAACAATAATTGGCAGCAGAACTTCCATTGCTAAGTGTGGCAATCATTAAGTGAATTGTGCCCAATTTTATGACCTTTTTTTGCAGGGTCATTAAATGAATCACATAGTTATTAAGTGAATCCAGCTTCCACCATTGAATTTGTTCGTCGGAAGCTGATTGGGGAAGTTGCAAATGGCAGTCACATGATCCTGGGACACTGCAGCTGTTGTAAATATATGACAGTTGCCAAGTGCCCAAATTTTGATCATGTCACCATGGGGACACTGTAACAGTCATAAATGCAAGGAGCAGTTGAAAATCACTTTTCCCAGCATCTTCTTAACTGAACAGTCACTAAACAAATGGTGATAAGTTGAGGTCTATCTATATTCCACACAAGAGGAAAAATGCAAAATAATACTAAAAATTGTTGGGGGCACTAAAAAAAAAACCCACTAAACAAATTGCCAGCAGGTTTTGATGAAAAAATTTTTCAGGGTAAATGTATTACTTTATTAAAGTTCCCATACATTTTTCAATACTTTTTTAGAAGGGCAGATTTTATTTTTCTTCTTTGGACTAGCTACCATCCATCTCTTGAGATAATGTCTTGCTGGAAAACCCACTTCACCTATCTCCAAAATATTATAATGCTTTTCATGCTGTGGTGATTAGAGACTTCCGGCGGGTGGACTGACAGATCCAACTACCTAAACAGGTATCAACATCAACAAAGTTCTGTCTGTTGCAAGGCTGCCTTTTCGATTCCTTAACCACTTTCAACTTTTCTTCTTCTTTTTTATTCTGAATGGGATGCAGCCCAAATTCAGATTTCACGTTTTCTTCCTCTCCTCTCCTGCTACCCAGGATTGGAGTCCTGATCATGAGCGGCCACAAGTGAAGATCAAGAAAACTAAAGAACCAGAGAAAGTGACTCCCTGCAGCATCTCCCCCTCCCAGAGCTGGTGAGTTGTATCTCCACCTTCCTCTTCCTTCTTTCACCCTCCAAAATCAGTGAAAGAGCTAAAACAATAAAATCATGTTGGACAATGTGTAACTTGTAGTGTCCATCCTCTGAACTCAATAATCCTCATATTCCCAGGATAAGAGGACTTCTCCTTTCAAGGATTGCTAATTGGTTCAAAATCAGAAAGCACAGAATCGAAATGGATGGGCACTTTTCCTGATGCGGGGGAAGTGGGGAACAGGAGCTGGAATGATTTTGAGAGAGCTACAAGCTGCCCAAGTTTGCAGATATGATTACAAACAAGATGGTGAAGACTGGAAATAATTATGAAGTGAATAGTCAAATGGCAACTATAGTCTAGTTTAAGTAAGTGTAATGCGATGCCCCAGTGGGGCAGAAAACCCTAACTTTGCATAAACCCAGAGATGATTTAAGTTGCTTATGACTAACTGACCCAGTTTGTGGGGGCAATAAGCTGACTTTGTATAAAATATACAAAAGAATGAAGGCTATTGCTTAACACATTGTAAGCCGCCCTGAGTCTCCAGAGAAGGGCAGCATATAAATCAAATTAAAAAAAAAAAAGGGATATTGACCTCAAATGAAGAATTTGGTGAAAACATCAACTCAGTGTGTAACATGGGTGAAAAAAATCAAATTCCATCAGCAAGGAAAAGGACTGAAAATTGCCAACATTGTAATGCAATATATCAAATTCCAAGTTAAGGATCACAAGAAAATGAATTGAAAACTGTCAACATTGTAAAGCAATAACATAAATCTGTTACGTTTATAGTTGGAATATCATATATAGTCCCAGCTGCCAGGTTTAAAAAGGATACAGTAAGCTAAAAAAAAAAAGTGCAAAAGTGAACTCCCAAATGATCTGGGGGAATCAAACATTCTTCCTGCAAGAAAAAACTGGAATATTTGAACTTGAAAAGAGGAGAAAGGAGCCTGATTCACATGTGGCATAGGAAAACCCTAACTCTTAAACATTAGGGCCAGGGGTCATCCAGTGAAACTGAGGAGATTTAATTAATTCAATTTAATTTAATTAATTCAATTTGTATGCCGCCCTTCTCCGAAGACTCAGGGCGGCTGAGTCTTCAGAGAGAAGAGAAAGAAACAAGGGCTTCTTTATAGACCATATAATTAAAATATATGGCTGTCACTGAGATACAGTGATAGCCACAGATTTGGATGGTTTTAAAAGTCTTTGGGCCTCTATCAGGCTCCATCAACTACCTTATCTTGGGGCGGGGTGGGGGAGTCAGAGGAACAATGGGGAGAGGGAGAAACAAGGACTTCAGAGACATCTGGCTGACTACTGGAAAGTTGTGGTGTGATACAACAGGGTAGTCTTTATGTTCTTAGTGATCAAGACGCTCTTCTACTGGAATTCTTGCAACTTCGTAAAGTAAGTGAATAGTACATGACAACAGCAGGAATCCTGTAATTAAGAAAGGGTGATTTGCCTACAGCCAGTTACGGTACTTATCTGACTAAGGCACACACCAACCTATGATTTGCTTAATCATTATCAAATAAGCCACATTTGGCTGGGTTCAAACTCAGTGCTGAACCATAAAGCACAGTATACAAAACAGGATGGTTGGATTCACCCGATATGTGTGTGTAGTTTGGCCTTAGTAGCTATGAAACTCTTGAATTTCATCACCAAAAAAAAAATAAAAAATGAGTCAAACCTTTCTTGACTGATAAGTCTACTCCAATGATTTTGTGGACTTCAACTCCCAGAATTTCCCCAGTCAGTCTGTTGCATCTTATTCTCTCATATTCTCCATTTATCATTAATAGGTACGAGTTGAAGTGGGAAAGCACCTTCTCACTTGTGAGCAAAGTATGTAATAATTAAAGAGGAGACAGATTTATTCTCAGTTGCTGTGTTGTTGTTATAACATGAGTGATGGCAAGAAGACAATACTTCTGGTTGGGATTTTGTTTTATTTGGAAGGCATCTTTCAGGTTACGGCATTTTATAAAACTTCATTTAAAAAGCATCCAGGCTGAGCTTAACTATTTCATAATACAACCAAATGCTCTATAGCAGTGATGGCTAACCTTTTTGCCATTGCGTGCCAAAAGCGGGGAGAGCACGGGAGGGTCACGCGCGTGTGCCACACCCATAATTAAATGCACCCCGCCCCCCCTCGCATGCACATGGGACACACTCTTCCCCCCCGCCCCCCGCTTTTGGCCAGGTGGGCTCGGTAGCCCTGTTTTTCACCCACTCCAGAGGCTTTCTTGGAGCCTGGGGAGGGTGAAGACGGCCACCCCACCCTCCCAGGAGCCCTCCAGAGGCTGGAATTGGCCCGTTTCCTCACTTCAGTGGGCCTGGAAGGCTCGAAAGTCTGGAGCTAAGCTAGAGCAACGCTCGCGTGCCCACAGATATGGCTCCACGTGCCACCTTTGGCACGCGTGCCAAAGGTTCGCCATCATGGCTCTATAGCCATTTTAGAAATTTGTGCTGATAATTTTTCTGCAGTAAGTTATTTTGAATGTTTATGATTTACAAACCCCCCCCTCACTTTCCAAAGAATTGTGACTTTAAGTTTGCCTTCAGGATCAAGGAACATTTGAAGACTAACGTTGCTCCTTTACTTAAGAGAGCGACATCTACTTTCTAACGCAGCCCTGCAGTTATAGAGCTGAAATATATTCTCTCTGCTTAACCATGTCAACAGCACTTGCAAAGTACAGGTAGTCCTTGAGTCATAACCATAATGGAGTCCTGCAACTACGGTCATAAATTGTGGCAATCGGAAAGTGAGCCATGACCAAACCTGATTTTACAACATTTTAATGGTGGTCATTAAGTGAACATTTAGGTCATTAAGTGAATCCATTGTTCGCTATGGGGCAGTTTTTGCCAGAAACAAAAAGTAAACTCCAGTTCCCAGTTGTAATGAGAGATTACAAACCCAATAGTATAATAACCATGAAAGGATTTTTTAAAAAAATTAATGAAGACAACAAAGAAAAAATTGCAGTTTCACTGCAAGCAGTTTGTAAATGAAGATTCAGTCATCCAGGCCAAAAGTCTCAGTTTTAATAAACGTTGGTCCAATTGCTATGATATAACCCAATGATGGCTAACCTTTTTTCCCTCAGGTGCTGAAAACGCGTGTGCGACAGTGTACACGCGTGTGCCCACACCCACAATGCAAACCTCCCCACGTTCCCCCCGTGCATGTGCGCGCAACACCCCCACTCTCCCCCTGTGCATGCATGCGCAATGCTCCCCCCCCGTGCTCCCTCACCGCCCCTGCGCATGCACACACAACACCCCCACACCCCATTTTGGGCCTAGCAGGCCTCCCTGAAACTTCCTGGGACCACAAACTGGCCACGGGGGAGTGCCGTACCACCTCCCCCCGTGCATGCATACGTGTCTCCTGCATGCGTGGTAGAGAACTGAAAATCAGCTGGCCGGTGGGAGGCGTACACGCCTGCACAGTGGAGCTGACTAGGGCAACAGCTTACATGCCATAGGTTCGCCATCATTGATTTAACATATAAACTATAAACTATTACTATAAACTATAATTATAACTTATAATTATAAACTATAAGCGGTTCTATGAAGCTGAGATCTGCTTGTAATTCATATGTGACCCAAGGAAACAAAGAAGCAGAGGTACAGAAGACTAACTAAGCAGTCTGTCACAATTTTACCCACTTCCTGGTTTTTGTAGGCTCAGTGACATTAAATCTGTTCTCAGGGACCTAGTGACTCATGTCTCTTGCAGACCAAGAAGCCAAGACTTCTTGAAACAAAGAAATTATAAGCAGTCTTCAACTTGCAATCATTTGTTTGGTGCCTGTTCAAAATTACAACAGAACTGGGGGGAAAAAGTGATTTACAAGAAGTTCTCACACAGACAATCATTACAGAATCTTTGTGGACAGGTTTTCAAAATTTGGGCGTTTGGCAACTATCATGTATTTATGATGGTTGCAGCATTTCAAGGTCATGTGAATACCATTTGCAACTTTCTTAGCCAACTTCTGACAAGCAAAGTCAATGGAGGAAGCAAAATTTGCTTAAGGGTCACATGATTCGCTTACTAACTGCAATGCTCACTTAATAATCTAAAGATTGCAACAAAGATAGTAAAATCGGGCATGATTCACTTAATAACCACCTTGTTTTGCAGTGGAAATTCTGATCCCAATTGTAGTCCATAAATCAAGGACTATCTAGAATCTCTAACTTCCTCTTCCTGGAATCTCATTTTGGAAAGACAGTTCCTGTATTTATGGAGTCCTTAAGAAAGTTCAGCTAGTTAGCAGGTCATCCAAGTTTCAGAATCCTTTTACCAGTATTTATAGATCTTCAGTCCTTTGTTAGTTCCTACATTTATGAGTGTCACTCATAAAGAAATGACCAAATGGAGATATATATCTGGATCCACAGAAATCCAGATGTATATCTCCATTTGGCCATGAAATTCACTTGGTGATCTTCAGTAAGTCAGTGTCAGATCTTCTTTATACTTATACACATTAAGCTATAATATAATAACGCATAATGTGTTTATTTGTGGCTTACCATGTACATTGTTTTAGCCTCTTGTAGGATATGCAGAAAGGCCAGGGTAGGTATAATAAGCAAAGGTTGAACAAGGCCACTTATCGTCACATTCTCCCTCCTTTCTACAGTCCCAAGCCAGCACCTGCACCAATAGCAGGTCAACGGGTTCGTGCCGTGTACGATTATATTGGCCAGGAAGCAGATGAGCTAAGTTTCAAGGCAGGTGAGTGTTATCTTCATAATCCTTCCAAACAACATCATTCTTCAAAGGAAGTCTCATCTCCATAGAGACTGGCTGATATTAAAATGGATATGAATCTGTTCCAACCTCCTAAAATGGACTCCAATTTCCCTTCTCTTGTCATCTATATTATTCCCTTCTCTTCATTTCCTCGAAAATACGACCTACCTGAAAATAAGCCCACCCTATTTTTTATGTGTGTGCCTAATATAAGCCTTCCCCAAAAGTAAGCCTTGGTGAGTGGGGGTGGGGGTGGCTACCATAGCAGGATGTGAGCGCACACGAGCCAACCGTGTTTGGCAGCAGCCTCAGCCCGCACAATAAGTAAGTAGGGTGAGGTGCAGGGCAAGGCAGGCGATGTGGACGTGCTGCGTGAGCTGAGGGAAAGCAAAGTGGCGATGGGCCGTAGTGCCGGGCAGCCATGGGAGGCTCATCTTTGCCTGGCGATACTGGCAGTAGACAGAGGCAGAGATGCAGGGGCAGATGATCCAGATGCGCAGACTGTGGGAAAGCCAAGCAGTGGTGGGCAGGAGTGGCAGGTGGCCAAAGGAGGCTTGTCTTTGTGTCTCTTGGCTTGCATGCAGCCCACATGTTACACCAGGATAGTCTGTCTTCTACTCTGTGCGTCAGGATTACCTGCCTTCCACTCTGTACAGCTCCAGAGTGTGCCGACTAAAGAACTGGTGAGCTGCAGCTGCTGCCGAATACTGTCGTCCCTGTGTGTTTGCCAGCTCTTTTGTGTGTATTGGGGGGTGGGGCGCCCAGCCGGGCTGACCACCCTGAAATCGTGTTTTCCTGAAAATAAGTTCTAGTGCTTGTTTTGGGCACAAAAGAAAGTAAGACTGGGTCTTATTTTCTGGGAAACATGGTATATGAAATTCTAAGGGTTAGGGTTAGGACTGTTGGAAAACTGCTGGCCAGGCTGGAAGGAGGAGTCAAGCAAGTGCCTAGTTTGGAGTCCTTGTGTAGCTGTAAGTGGCATAAGCTTGACATCCCCCACCCACTCCTCAAGATCCATGAAGCCTTCTCTAGTCATTCCCAGGGGAAGGCAAGCATTCTGGTGAGATTCTTTTAACATAGTGGTTACTGACTATTGTTATTCATGAATGGGCTGTGGTTGTTTGCACTTGACAAGGGTCAGGAGATAGTGGTGTTGGGTACAGTCTTGTTCATCTAATATTATTTTCTCCTATACCAGGGGTGTCCAATTCGATTTCATTGAGGGCAACATCAGGGTTATGTTTGACCTCGGAAGGCCTGAGTGGGTATGGTCAGGGTGGGCGTGGCCATGGTGGACGTTTGACACAGGCTCAAGATGCATTTTTTCCCCTTTGTATTCAGAACAGCTATTCCAGACAAAGGGAGATTTACTTTCTGACACAAATAATCTCAATTCCATAATGTAGCAATTAAAGACATGTAGAGTCCCCATTAATAAAAGTTCTTTGAAATCATTAAAATTTTATTCCAGATATTCATTGTAAAGAGAAACACTGTACAACACAACAAAATCATCACAATATATTACTAAATGTCTAGAAAGATTCAGAAAATATACATGCTATGTGGAAACATTTCCAGGTCCATTTGGACTATAACTGGATACACAATTAAATCTCACTGACTTCACTGAATTTTATGCATACCTGACAAAAGCTGCCTTCTATCTGCCAGATTTGCACACTATCCAGTCATAATATGATTTGATTTTAACTCTGTGTGTTCTGTAAATTCAGCCATTTGTGCTTTACACAGTAAATCACAATTTAGAAATAAGTACTGGATGTTTTCACATGACATACTGCATTAAAAAAAATCTTATAGCTTGTGCATACTACCATATCTTACATCCAATCATGTTCTGTATTTTAAGTTCTTAGGCTCATTATATTGTTTACAAACCATTATGGGGGAGATAACACAATCCAGTTGTAAGTCAAAACCAATTACATTACAGCCACAGATAAGTGAGCAAATTCTTTGGATTAGGCCTGTTCCATATTTTTAAACTGGATGAAACCAGGAATCCTGTGTAAAACAGCCAACAGGAAGGAAGATAGAGTGCACGGGGCTGAGAAAGAAACATATAAAAGCCCCCCCCCGGCCCATTTTCAGCCGCCAGATTGCTCTAGGAGGCTGTAGGGGCTGAAAATGGCCCGAAAATGCCTAGACTGCTGTAGGAAGCCGTGGAAGCTAAAAACAGCCCAAAAACTGCCCGTCCATGGCCTGTTTTGGCCAGCAGAGGCATTGCGGGCTGGTCCTTTATTTCCAGGCCGACCCCGCGGGCCAGATTTAAGCACCCCGTAGGCCGCATCTGGCCTGCAGGCCTTGAGTTTGACCCCTCTGTCCTATACCAAAGTGGTCAGGATTAACTGAGAATAGTCATGCCTCTTCCCAAAGGTGCTCCATGCAACTTAGATAGAGTGCTATCTATCAACTCTTCAGATGAGAGAAAAGGATTCTAGCATAACAGTTGTCCCACTGTTGAACTTTATTCTGTCATAGAAAATGCCATTAAATTGCATCCTCGTTTATAGTGAACTAAGGAAAGAACATGGAGGGTTCTACTGACTTTGGTTTCCTTCTGTCCCACTAAACATACCAGCCAATGTACTTGAATGGGTTGAGTAATGGGTAACCAGTGAGTTTTGATGGAAGATTATATCAAAGATGGAGTTCTGTCTGTCAGAGGTTATTCCAGCCAGGGCTGAAAAGAGTGGTATTAAGCCTGCAATTTTATCCAGTCAAGACACACAATCAGGAATGCTAGTTCTAGCTTTATTGTAAGGTTTGGGTTTTGATTTATTTTTTGTGCCCTTTGAGTCATTGTTGATGCTAACAACTGCCTGGACTAGTCCCTGTAATTTTCTTGGCAAGATTTCGGAAGTGGTATGTCATTACGTGCTTCCTAGGGCTGAGAAGGTACGATTGGCCCAAGGTCACCCAGCTGGCCCATTGCCTTAATCACTACTCTAAACTGGCTCTCAATTGTATCATTACATTAAAAGAATCTTGTGAGATGAAAGTATTCTCCCCTTCTTTAATTTCCAGAAAACTAAGGAGAGTCCCTTTTGAAACATCTCCCACACCATTTATTTATTTATTTTTATTTATTTTATTTTATTTTTATACCGCCCTTCTCCTGCGGGACTCAGGGCGGTGTACAGCCGAGATAAAACATAGCATATAAAATTTAAAAACAGTTTAAAAAACAATTAAATAATTTTGGCCCAAAATTTAAAACAACCCAATTAAAACCGAATTCAATTAAAACTGAGAGGATGGGATCAAGCCAGCCCGGCTAGATGGAATAAGTGTGTTTTCAGGGCCCAGCGAAAAGTCCAGAGGTCTGATATCGTGCGTATCTCAGGGGGTAGGTTATTCCAGAGGGCAGGTGCTGCCACAGAGAAGGCTCTCCCCCTGGGGGTCGCTAGCCGGCACTGTCTGGCCAATGGCACCCTGAGGAGGCCCTCTCTGTGCGAGCGAACCGGTCGGTGGGAGGCTATTGGCGGCAGAAGGCGGTCTCGCAGATACCCTGGCCCTAAGCCATGGAGCGCTTTAAAGGTGGTCACCAACACCTTGAAGCGCACCCGGAAGACCACAGGAAGCCAGTGCAGCTTCTATGGCTTTTACATGGCAATTGCCCCATCTGAGATACTCCCTTCTAAAGCCATCCCTCCATACCATCTAGACAAGATAGGCAGCGTACAAATCAAATCATAAATAAACAAACAAGCAAATAAATAAATAAATAGGTTGCAGGAGAAAGGAGGAGCTATCTCTTTTTCACTAGCCTCAACCTATGGCACTCATTAATTATCTATTGGGTGGGTAAAGACTTGACTCCCTCTTTTTCTTCAATTCCATTCAGCTTGGGGACCTATTGCTAAGACTGAGAGGGGCAGCAGGAGAAGAGGGCAGCCAATTCATCATTAGTATTCTTGACAGGCTAGACTTAAACTTCATCCATCCCCACCTTTGCAGTACTGAAAAGTGCTTTATCTTCACTGCAGTTGGCAGTAGAAATTTTAATTTGGATTTGCATAAGGCAGGTAAGATTAAAGTATTCCTCCTTGCCTCACAGCCCTATTGAATATTTATTTATGCTGATTCTAATGGGAAACCTGTTCCCCTTTGTCCAACTATGGCTGATCAGCAGAGTACCTAAGTTCCTTCGTTCAGGAGACCATAACCAAGGATCTTCTCCTCCTTTTTGTGTGCAGAGGGAAACACTAATACAGATAGTCCTTGACTTACAACAGTTCATTTAGTAATTTTTGAAGTCACAATGGCACTGAAAAAAGTGTCTTATGACTGTTTTTCACACTTACAACTGTTACAGCATCCTCATGGTCATGTGGTCAAAATTCAGACTTTGGCAACTGACTCATATTTTCAATGGTTATAGTGTCCCTGAGTCCTGTGATTATCTTTTGCAACTTCTGGCAAGCCAAGTTAATGGGGAAACCAGATTCACCTTAACTACTGTGTTACTTAACAACTGCAGTGATTCACTTAATAAATGTGGCAAGAAAGGTCATGAAATGGGACAAAACTCACTTATGTCTTGCTTAGCAACAGAAATTTTGGATTCAATTGTGGTCATAAGTCGAGGACTACCAGTAATATTTATGAACAAGACCAGATGCCTTACAAACCAAACATAAAAGGCAAACATCATGCCTAGTACTTCCAGCTTCAGAGTTGTTACTGTCTACCAGATCTCCAAGGTACTTCAAGTCTCAGCTAACTGGCACCTCTGCCTCTTGTTCCAGAACATAGACTCATGCGTACACATCATTTCACCCTCTTACTCATTAAGGCTCAGCAAGGCACATGTGTCTCATTTTCTCAAAGCTGTGGGAGCTGATTCTCGAGAGATCTTCCCCAAACATTACTTTTCCTTAAGGAAACATCAAGACTCTGGGCCATTAACAAGCAATCTTCTGAACAAAGGCATGGCTAGCCAGCAACCACAATGCTATTGTGAAAGTATTGTAACACCACAAGAACAACAAGTTTAGCTACAGTTGCCTACTCGTAGGCATAATTGAAATTGGTGGGCATGCTGGCTCCCTTGAGCAATATCTAACCTGAATTGGGAATTAAGGAAGTGGCAATCCACCAGATCTGAAGAGTTCCAGGAAGGGAAAGACAATTCTAAAATCTGATTGATTTCAGTCTGCTTTTAGTTAGCAAAAATAGGTGGTATATTATAACTGCTTGTTTTTGACATATTAGAACTTGAGATGAGATGAGTGGCTTTGAAATTATATATGAGAGAGAGAGAGAGTGTGTGTGTGTGTGTGTGTGTGTGTGTTTCAGTGGTGGGTTGCCCCCGGTTCGGACCGGTTCTATAGAACTGGTAGTAAAACCAGTGGGAGGCTCCACCCACTGACTCTGACATCATTAGAAGCGATCTGAGCATGTGCAGAAGCAAGGCACACGAGCGCGATCCCATTGCGAACCGGTAGTAAAGGTAAGTAGAACCCACCCCTGGTATGTTTGTGTGTATGTGTGTTTTTTACTTAAAATTCATGTTAATAAAATGCAAAGAGGAAGATGGGCCTGAAAAAGGATGTAATAAACAAAATTTTTAAAAAATATTACCATCTTTTATCTTGATTTTTTGTTAAAAAAAAAAACAAAAATTCATTACTCTAAATCATTGCTTGTACAGTTTTTCTTCCAGCATTGTATGTTAATTCTTTTGGTAAGTCTCCATGCTTGCACAATCCACCTTTTTGCTTTAATAGATTCTAAATTAATCGCTGGGAATATAGCCAAGAAAAAACAAATGCGTTCCCAACACATAGTCATCAACCCAGAATCATATTAACAGTCCTACTATTCTAAATGTAACAATACCAGAACAAGGCTAGTATTAATAGCAATACTGTTTTATGTATCTGTTTTATACATAATTTCAACTAACTTGTTCCTTACAATAACATTAATAAATATTTAAAACATTTTCACTTTTGGATACCATCTTGAAAAAAAAAATTCTGAAAAGCAACCTAGAAATCCTTGAATTATTTTAGAATATGTACCAAACCATTCTCTAATACAGGTAGTACTCGACTTACAACCACAATTCAGTCCAAAGTTTTTGTGCTAAGTGAGACATTTGTTAAGTGAATTTTGTCCCATTTTACAACCTTTCTTGCCATAGTTGTTACGTGAATTACTGCAGTTGTTAAGTTTGTAACACAGTTGTAAGCTTCCCCATTGATTCCCTTGTCAGAAGATTGCAGAAGGTGATCTAATGACCCTGGGACACTGCAACTGTCACAAATCACTTAGTTGCCAAACATCTGAATTTTGATCAGGTGATCACAGGAATGCTGCAATGGTCATAAGTTTTTTCACACATAAGTGTGAAAAACGGTCATTAGTCACTTTTTTTCAGTGCCATTGCAACTTCAAACGGTCACTAAACGAACTGTTGTAAGTCGATGACTACCTGTATTTATGGAAGTAGATGGCAGATCAGTTTATTGAGTCAAATCATTTCACCCTTTTCATTATCTGTAATAATTTATGAGATCCTCCCCTGCTTTTTTTTTCAGGAGAGCTTCTCACCAAATTGGAAGATGAGGATGAACAAGGCTGGTGCAAAGGAGTGACTGACAGTGGACATGTGGGCCTCTACCCTGCCAACTACGTGGAACTCTTACAGGGTTAGATAGAATGGGCAAAACCGGGGTAGGGGGGACTCTACCTAATCAGTAAAATTACATCTATATACCAGGGTGGGATTGAAAAATTTCAGCAACCGGTTTGCTGCCCAGTTGCTGGGTAGGTGTGGCCATGGGGGCGTGGCCTACTTGGCCTTTTGCATCACAGCAGTGGAGGTATTTTCTCCCTCCCCAGGCTCTGGAGGCTTTCCTCGAGCCTCCAGGAGGGCAAAAACAGCCTCCCCAGGCACCGGAAGCCCTCTGAAGGCCGGAAATGGGCCCATTTCCAGACTTCTAGTACTTCTGATAGGCCCATTTTTTGCCCTCCCCGGGCTCTGGAGGCTTTCCTGGAGCCTCCAGGAGGGCAAAAATGGCCTCCCCTGGGCTCCGGAGGCCCTCCAGAGGCTGGAAATGGGCCTGTTTCTGGACTTCCAGTAGGCCTGTTTTTCACCCTCCAGAGGCTCCAGAGGCTTTCCTTGAGCCTCCATGAGGGCGAAAATGGCCTCCCCTGGGCTCCAGAGGCCAGAAAAAGGCCCATTTCTGGACTTCCGATACTTCCGGTAGGCCCATTTTTTGCCCTCCCAGAGCCTCCACATGCATCCTGCATTTACCTGTCATCCAAAACGGGTGTGTGGAAACTCCTGGGAGGGGAGGGGCAGGGTGGGCAGGGTCAGCCAGTCCTTGGAACAACCAGTTCAGCGAACCAGATTGAAATTAACATCCGGTTTGCCTGAACTGGTCCGAACCGGCTGAATCCCACCTCTGTCTATATATAGTTTGCATTTCTGAGATCACAAGACAGAAATTTCTGATTTCCAAGACAGAAAGATGCAAAATCTTTCCTTCAGAGATCCAGTTGCATTTGATAGTCATGGAAGTTCTTAGCTTACACAGGTACAAAGTTCACCTTGAAAACTGTGGGAAATACTAGTGAAATCTCAGAAACTGCAGTGGGTTGGTGGGTGACACCTCACATGGGTGGTTCTGGCTTCTGCATTCAGCATAGCTTTTTGTCCTTCCCTTTAGTTGTAGAATAAATGAATTGCAAAGCAAGCCCTCTGAAGCTCCATTTACATATTGTATTCACAGAAAGTAAGCTTTTTGTCGTTTTGAGGGTGGCACAAATTGGTAAAATAGACTCGAATAATAAAGACTCAGAAACAAAGCCGTGTAAAAGTATAGTTACCAAATCATAGCACTTATAAGTAAATACAAACACATACTCACATACATCTACTGGACACGTACATCCGGTGTGATTTACAACTCGGTATGCCTGTAGATTTTTATGTGTTTACGTAGTTATTCATTCTTTCTTCTTGTTTCTCTGACACACAAACAAATCATGGTGCCTTAAAGCTCTTCTTTATTTGCCACAGAGGTTGAAAGCACCCTGCCCTGAAGGGCTGGTCAGACTTCACAAGAAGCACAAGAAAGATGTCCCACAATCCCACAAATTCTCTTTAGTCATATCTTAATCCAAAGATCTGCAACACGTGAGATGGATATACATTTGAAAATGGCCCTCACATGGCAAGTTAGTGAAGTATGGGAAGTTTGTAGGACCCAACCACACCGTTCTTTCAACACATCCCTGGATGACTGATATTTGGGGAAGAAAAACTATTCAAAGACAACTGCACTCCACCTATAGAAGTACAGTCCATCCATCAAAGTGTGAAAACTGAGAAATAAGATGAATTTGTGAACATCTGTGGGTTGTTTTCTAAAATTGATACTTTAGTAGCTGTGGATTTTGGAAAATAAAGAAATAAATAAGCATGACAGCCAGTTTTAGTTTTTTGTTTCCAAGCTTCTAGTTCTTATGACACACATTTAATCTTACAAATACGTGGGCAAGGCTGATGAAATCCAATTGGTCTACATGTGACTTGTTTCAGCATTTTATTTACACTTTTCTCAAAGTATCTATTGTCAGTTTAATTGATAATAATCCAGAAGCTGAATTAAGATACAGTATGTATGTCATACCAATCCTAGCATTGGTGAAATGTAAAATTTGTTACTACCGGTTCTGTGCGTGTGGCTTAGTGGGAGGGTAATGTGACTGGGTGGGCGTGGCCATTTTTTTTTTTTTTACTTTTAAAACCATTTTTTCTACAGCCTCTTTGGCCGAAAAGGTTGTAAAAAAATGCTTTTAAAAGCCTCTGACGATCCCAGTTGAGCCATGCGATCATCAGAGGCTTTTTTTGTTTTTGTTTTTTTACTTTTAAAAGCATTTTTTCGGCCAAAGAGGTTGCAGAAAAAATGTTTTTAATTTTTTTTTTAAAAAGCCTCTGATGATTGCGCGGCTCAGTTGGGCATGGGGGGGCAGGGATTTTTGCTACCAGTTCTCCAAATCACCCGCTGCCATCGCTACCGGATCAAGCGATCCGGTCCGAACCGGGATCATTTCACCCCTGAGTCCTAGTCAATGTGGTTGATCTCCAAAAGCTAAGTGAGGTTTAAAGCTGGTTAGAATTCGGATAAAAAGCATCAGGAAATCCCAAGGCTATTGACAAGACTGAAAGTTGAAAAACCATGATTGAAGAAAATAATGACAAAGCACTTCTGTATTGTAAGAAAACTGCATGGAGAGAGACTTCGCAAATTTGAACTAGGCTCAAAGGAGAACAAATCTCAGCTGAGCTTTGTCTCATAGTCAACTGTCATTTGATTTTCCCACTTCAGATTAAATAAATCTCTCTTTAAACATTAAAAGAAGCATTACAAGGCATTTCTCTACCCCAGGAAACATCTGAATCTCCCCTGCAGAAACATAAACCAAGAGGATCCACCCTTAGGTGTCAGCCATAGAAAATCTCACCAAGATTCTGACAAATAATAATGGTACGATTTGGAGGGAGGAATTAAATACATTAACTATTTAACTGTGCCATTAACTATTTAATCGTGTTAATTAAATTGCTAATTAACTGTTTAATTTTATTAATTAAACTGTTAAAAAAAATGAAACAATTACAAAACAAAGTACAACAGCAATAGGAGCTCTAGCAAAGCACATGCTTGGGGCAAAGATATAAATAAAAAAAGTAATAACTCTAGTACAATTACTGAAACAATGACTTAACAACCAGCCAGTGGGACATCCATACCTCCCAGCCCAAATTTGTGTATGGAGACCGTCAGGTCTTCAATGTTTTGCAAAAGATTGACAGGATGTGCCATCCAAATCTCCAGGGAATGCTGTTCCACAGAGCTGGCAAGGCAGCAGATACCCATTCTCCCTAAAGTTGGGAAGAAAACTAACTACAAGTAGTCCTCAATTTATGACCACAATTGGGACCAAGAATTTCTATCGCTGAGCAAGGCAGCTGTTAAGTGAATCATACCTGATTTTACAATCGTTTTTGCCACTACAAGTTGTCAAATGAATCAGGTGGCCATAAAGTGAATTCAGATTCCACCATTAACTTTGCTTGTTGGAAGCCAGCTGGGAAGGTTGCAATTGGCAATTATGTGATCCCAGGATGCTGCAATTGTCATAAATGCATACCTGTTGCTAAGTGCCTAAATTTTGATGACATGACCTTGAGGATGCTCTGATGCTTTTTAATGCTAGGACCCATCATAAATCACCTTTTTTCAATGCTGTTCGAATAGTTGCTAAATGAATGGCTATAATTTGAGGACTACCTGTAAACATTCATCACACCTTATGATTTACTGTGAGCGGCACTAACATAACTTCCTAGGATGAATTGGGGCATTTGCATACATGGTCTTGCCCTGAGCCTGCAGCATCAGCTCCTGACGTGAGCAATGCCACCTTCTGTGTTCAGTAGCTGAGCTGAGTTAGTTCCAGCTCAGCTATGATCAGTGGTGGGATTCAGACGGTTTGCACCAGTTCAGGAGAACTGGGAGCTAATGTTTTTTGTAGAGTTTGGCGAACTGATTCCTAAATGGCCAGACTAGCGTGCGTTCATGTGGCGGCAGCGAAAGAAGCAGTATCAGATCACGGGGGGAGAAGTTTCTAAGTTAAGTAGGAAAGTATAAGGAGAGGGGGTGGGGAAAAGGGAGGTCAGTGGAGGAACTTTATCAACTGCCTTTATAAATGTTTTGCTCCATATTTGTTCGAGAAACATGCCACTGAGGTTTTCCAGTTAGCAAGCAATGCTCGGTTCAGCAAGTGCTCTCTTAAGCATGCGCCAGAAACCCAAGCAATGTTCCAGAGGACCCTCTTCACTTGGGGTTTGGAGTTGAGCAACGGGTCAGGTCTTCCTGGCCCTGGTCATCCCCACGCCTTCCCATGCCACTGATTTCTGGTTGGCCTGAAGTAGGACTCAAACCTGCTGTTTCTCCCAAGATGGTGGATGAAGGTGACAGCATGGGAAGGATGGCTGGAATGGGGGCAGTGCTGCCCCCCGTGAACCCCTTGGAGCTAGCTTCGGCTTCCGCCCGACTTCATCCCTTGCCTTTGGCTGACAGCCATGGCAACATGCATTCCTAAAGGGTCCAAGCAGCTATGCTCAATAAAAGAATTGTAACCCAGAAATGCCCAGGCTCCAATGCTTTTATTAGCCCACTTTGTTCACACAGTAGAGGCTGCTCCTTTATCTTTCTTTAGTTCCTGCTTCTATTGCCTGCGCTCCTCAACCCCCAAAAAGGGATTCTTGTCAAATGGGACTACACAGTTGTGCACTACATAGCGCTGTACCTACATCCTGCGCAAAGCCCACTTGGACAGACAAAGAGTTAGGATTTTGAGGAGGGTCAAAGTGGATCCTGGGTGCTGTGCTGCAAAGGAGAAACGGGAAACAGAGCGGCTGGTGTGAGGGAAGGAGGAAGAGCAGGGAGAAGAAAGAGGAAAGCAGCCTCCTCCTTCCCTCGTGCTGGCAGCTCCGTTTCCCGTTTTTCCATTGCAGCGCAGTGCCCAGGATCCACTTTGATACTGGGGGGGAGGTGTTTGGGAGATCGTCAATCCCCATTTCTGGCAGAGAACCCTGGTTGTTAAATTATTTGAATCCCACCACTGGCCACGATGCATTTGAAAATCACAGACAGTGATTTTTTTTTTGCTTTCTTTTGTGGTGTGGTCTGCTATGCTATGTAGAACCATTGGTCCTTTGGCAGGAGCTCTCAGCTCAATCCACCTCCCAGATCATGGGTTCAAATGAACTTCCTTCCCCATAGAGGTTCAGATGATATAGCAACAGAATAATAGAGTTGGAAGCAAGAGACACTATACCTGTCCAATCTCTACTTAAGAACCTCCAATGATGGACCACCCATAACTTCTAAAGGCAAGCCGTTCCACTGATTAATTGTTCTAACTCTAAGGAAATTTCTCCTAATTTCTAAGTTGCTTCTCTCCTTGATTAGTTTCCATCCATTGCTTCTTGTTCTGCCTTCGGGTGCTTTGGAGAATAGACTGACCTCCCCCCTTTTTG
The DNA here is from genome assembly GCA_022577455.1 of Arizona elegans. Lineage (NCBI taxonomy): Eukaryota > Metazoa > Chordata > Lepidosauria > Squamata > Colubridae > Arizona > Arizona elegans. The sequence continues at coordinate 128,667,848 of JAKOOJ010000004.1, forward strand.
CAGCAGCCCCTCAAATATTGGAACACTATTAGCGTGTCACCCCTAGTTCTTCTTTTCATTAGACTAGACATACCCAATTCCTGTAACAGTTCTTCATATGTTTTAATATCCAGTTTCCTAATAATCTTTATTGCTCCTCTGTGCACTCTTTCCAGGGTCTCAACACCATTTTTATATCATGGCAACCAAAACTGGATGCAATATTCCAAGCGTGGTCCTACCAAGACATTATAAATCACACTGGGACACTTAATTCACAGTTATTTTCAGAGCAATAGAAGGATGGTACCCAGATGTCCTCTTAGCTCTTCCTTATAGAAACCGTTCATTTTTTACTTAATATTTTTTGCAAGTACAGATGTACATAACAGAAACCATAGGGGAGAACTATTGACTTATTATGTTCTTTGCATTCTCTTCCTGATTAGTTGGAAACTGATGTGGGTGTTTTGAAATCACCAGCAACAGACACCACCAGGGAGTGAATCCAAACAAATTTTAAGGGACTTGAGAGAAGAAACATCTTTTCCTAGCGTTATTCCCACCTTACGGCAGGATCCATTTAAAACTCCCTTTTAATGACTCTCTAATCCCTTAATTCAATGTCAGGGTGACTGGATGGATCTGAGCATTTACTGGCCGGGTGCCCTTCCTGATGCCATGTGGAGTTTGCAGATTTTTTTTTCTTTGCACAAAAGTGGATCACATGACTCCAGGACATTGCAACCATCATGAATATGAGTTAATTGGCAAGTGTCTGAATTTTGATCACGTGACCACAGGGATGCTGCAACAATTGTAATTATGAAAAATGGTCATTTCAGTTTTTAATGTTGTTGTAACTTTGAACAGTCACTAAATGAACTGCTGTAAATCAAGGACTCTATTACAGATAGCCCTCAACTTATAAATGACTGCTTAGTGACTGAAATTACAACTGACCTCCCCAAAACTACTTTCAACCCAGATTCAAAGTTTCTATGGTGGCCCACCCCTTACAGAGAGCCACAGTCATATGGTCATATTTTGGCTGCTTGGCAACTAGCCTGCGTTTACAGCTGTTTGTACCATTCCCTGATCACATGACTGTGCTTTGCGATGGTTATTTTGTTTTTGCTTTTTTGCCAGAAACTGGCATTTTTGTCCAGTTTCTGGTAAAAAAAATATCCATTAAAGAAAATGGGTTCACTTAATGACCATCACAAAAAAAGGACATAAAATCAGGCATGGCCACACGGTGACCAGCTTAACAAAAAGCACAATTTATGACTGTAATTCCCAGCTCAATTATTGATGTAAGTTGAGGACTATATATATATACAGAAGAGAATGGGACTTTCAGGCAAAACAGATGCTAATATTGGCCTTAAGTTCAAGAAAGACTTTAATTTGCAAAATGAAAAAGTGAGTCATTCTTGAGTCCTTTCAGGTTAGCTGTTTCGCTCTGCCTAACATAATCAGCAACTGCAGCTGCCTCATAGCTGCAAGCAGTTCACATTTGTTGTCTCCAAAAGCCTTGAGCGTTTCCTCAAACCCTACCTTAGTGGCTATAAAAATTTTGAAGTGAGATTGAGATAAAATAATAAATAGACTGGGGATTGTTGCAGTAACTTCATTTTAATGAAATGTAGTTTTTGTTCTCACCTGAACAAAAGGTTTGCAACATCAACCCTCGGAAGACTTAATAATTAAAAAAGTATTGGACTGAGCTGAAACGAACAAGATGACACTTGAGCTTAAAGGACTGATGGATTTGGAATATTATATAATATGGGAGAAGTTGTATAAATGGATTGAGAATTTAGTTAGTAGGATTGAATTTAGTTAGAATGTATAGAGTGTAAATGAAATATGGTAATATGTCATGTAAATGGTCACAGTTATACACAAACTTTCTTCTTTTTGTATTTTAATTGTTGAAAATCAATAAAATATTTATTAAAAAGAAAGAAAGAAAATAATAATAAAGCCTCATCAATTGCTACAATAGAGAAAAAATTACAACATTAAATTAAAGAGACATCAGAGCTAGGAACCATTATTTTATCAAACTTGGGTATGTTTTATGGTTTATCTCAATGGCTAGATTATAGTCTGGTGAGAGAGAGGTGGGGAGAGGGAGAGGGAGAGAGAATTTTTGTATGTATAGTACCTATCTCTTTGTATCCCAGATTTATATAAGCGTACTTACCTGATTTTGTTTTTTTTAAAAAGAAAATAAAATAAAAACAGAAAACAGAGGGGGATTTCCCAGCTTTTCTCCACTGATTCATATAATATTTTCTGCTGTCAAATTAATCTCTCTGTCCTGATGGCGAGAGACATATCACACCCACAATAGCTCTACCTGTTTAAGGGCTTCAAGGAAAATCATTTTGTTTTTGAACCCTAAGATTTTGCACGCCACAAACATGGAACCCCACAAGTGCTAGCCAAACATTAAGGAGATCTGCTTTCTGACTGAGCTCACCTCACGACCAAGGAGATTCAGAGCTATCAAAGTTCACTGCTCATTAATCAGAGTGGCAAAGCATTTTTGCTCAGGTGCTCTTAGCCAATTGAAACATGAGCCCCAATAATTACATAGAATAGAGGCAGTAAACCCCAGCAGTCCTAACCAGTCAGGATCTACAACTCACATTCCTGGGCCCTATGGGCGAGGCAATAGTGTTACTCCCCAGCCAGTGCAAATATACTTCTCCATCCCCAAGAAAAATAATCCGGGTGCAGTCAGGACACACGGAAGGAATTCCCGCTGGAAACTGAACTGAAGGAAACTGAAGGTCTGAACCAACGGAAGATGGGAGGCAGAATCTGGATCATAATGCTGCTGGCAATTGGGATTGAAGGGCAAATCCGGTGAGATAATGCAAGATGGTTATTGAACTCTGAGCTGCAGAGGAGTACTTAGCAGATAGGATAGCCTCTTTTAGTTTCAGATGCTACAGCTGAGCTGGACCAGTTACAGTAGTTCCCAACTTCCTGGCTAGCACGATGAATTCTGTAAACTGTAGTCCTCATCCTTTGGAGGTTATCATCTTAAGGAGGATTTAGAAACTTGTGGCTTTAGGGACCCTTGATCGAGAAAGAAGAATATGATTGCAGAGAATTTGAAGAATCAAGCTATAGGGGCACACAGCTTGCATTTCAAGGAAGAGGTCTGTGCAAGCCACCAACTGTGAACCCAGAATATGGGATCTGGGATAGCTAGAGGTAATTTGAAAAATAAAGTGGCCTAGTGATTAGAAAGGAGGTCTCTGTGAAGTTAACTTATGATCTACTTTTTCCTTTTCTTTGTGCTGGGCTAGAGAGGGAGATCCTAGCTGGAAATTGTGGAATTTGTAGTTTCGATAAATCTGGAGATCACCTAATTGTGGAAACTTAGATTAAAACAATAGTTGTCACTCAAACTGACGGATAATATTATGATCAGGACTCTTCCATCACATGAAGGGTGCTGACAGCTTAACATGTGAATCTGAGGCTGTCTATATGTAGTTAGACTCTAACCCCCAGCTTTAATCAGCATGTTGGGAGTTGTACTTAGTAATATCTGGAAAAGCAGAAGTTCTGCCACATCTGAAATTTCAGATGTGAGATTAAAGAAAAGGGACTTTCCATCATATGCAGGAAAGTGTCCTCAAAAGAGGCAGGAGAAATAAAAATGCAGAGATTCCAAATAAAAATAAAAATAAAAATATTGCAGTGTTTCTCAATCTTGGCAGTTGGAAGATGGATGGGCTTCAACTCCCAGAATTCCCCAGCCAGCTAGTCTTCAGCTAAGCTGGCTAAGAAATTCTGGGAGTTGAAGTCCTTCCGTCTTCCAGCTGCCAAGGTTGAGAAACACTGATATACTGAATAACCAGTAGTTGGTAGTAAAAGCACACCCTGCCTTAACAAAGATTTTAAAAATTGGGATGTCTCAAACACTTGAAAAGAAATGAAATTAAACAGGTTAGAAGAGAAAAACTTTAGACAAAACTTGAGAGAACTCTTTGGTTCTTTAAAAGAATAAGGGAGGATTAAATTGAATTTTAGGCTTGCAGTTGGCCAGAAAACAAATTGCTGGATTAGGATGCTAATAGCCCCAACTGAGAGTCCCCTCTTAATTGAAAATCCCTCTAGCACGTGTCCAGTTTCAAGATAAAACAATGGCCTTGAAATTACCCATCCATATTAAGCAGCTGAGTAGCTAAGCAGAAACATATGGTTCCAAACTCAACTGAGACGGATTACATTTTTACTTAAATTATTGTACAGGCCAATTTGGAAGTCCAAATTTAAACAAGTATACATTTTGTCCTCTTTCAGTTTTGTCCTTTATCTTTTTTAATGATAGGTAAGAGTTTTCCTTAGGTTTAATGTAGATTTCTCCCACTTTTGATAGAGGTATGAAATTTCAGATTCCATAGGATTAGAATTCTGGGAGTTGAAGTCCATACAGTTTAAAATTGCCAAGGATAAGAAAGACTACAGTAGCATGATTACAAAATAAATAAGAGTTGATCTTGACTCAAAAGAGGTGTTGCAACTTTTAATAGCATGTAAATAAATGTGAACTTTATATTGTGTTGCTACTGTAACGTACCTTTAGAGCAGGGGTGTCGAACTCAAGGCCTGTAGGCCAGATCTAGCCATAGGGTGCTTAGATTTGGCCTGTGGGGCCGCTCTGGAAACATTGAAGGACTGGCCCGTGGTACCTCTGTCAGCGAAAATGGAACTTGGAGCTGGCGCCCGCAATCCTCCCAGGCTCCATTTTATGACGACCTCCTTCAGCCCTCTACCAGCAAAAATGGAGCATCCCTCCCACCCAAGCTCCATTTTCACTGGCAGAGAGCTAGCAAAACAAACTAAAAGCAAAACAAAAAGAGAAATGTTTCCCTTTTTGCATTTGAGCATGAAGAAGAGACAGGAAAGGAGGAATGGAAAGAAGAAAGACAAAGACAAAGATGGGAAGATAGGAAGAGAGCAAGGAAGGAAAAAGAAGGAAAGAGGGGAAGGAAGAAGAAAAGAGAAGGAAGAGAGAAGGAAGGAAGGAAGGAAGGAAGGAAGGAAGGAAGGAAGGAAGGAAGGAAGGAAGGAAAGTCCTGCCTTAGTACTTGGCCACCAGCAGCCCTGCTGCCCTTTCACCATCCCCTTGTCTCCTCCTCCTGACCTCTCCTGGTGGTCTCCCATCCTATCGCTGAGGATGCTTTGGTTACAAAGCCAGGTCTACTTGTATTGAGAGGGAGTGGGCTTCCCTCTGACCCACATACTTTGCCCTCCCGCACACACCATGAGCAACATGGCCAAGGAGAATGAGAACAGCAGCAGCAGCGTCGAGGAGGAGGTAAGCGCCTCCGGGCACCCACTCTGGGAAGCAGGGCTGGGTTGGGCTGGGCTGTGGGGTCCTGGTGCCCCTGAGTTCGAGGACTGGGTGCTTGCTCTCCGCTGCCTAGAGCTCTAGACAGTCTGCACCACTATCTGGGGGTCCTCTGAGTGGTCTGAGAGGGACAACGAAGCTCCTCTAAAGAACAAAGGTTTGGTGCTCTCCCTGGTCTCACCTTCCTCCACTGGAGAAATGGATCCCCCCCCAGCCCCACCTGGGCCACTACAGGCACCCCAACACGAGTGATGTCGAACTGGCCATAACCACCCGGCCCCCCGAAATCAAACACAACCCTGATGCGGCCCTCAATGAAATAGAGTTTGACACCCCTGCTTTAGAGAATATTGAAAATCCTCATTATCCCATTTAGGATAGGTCTGGAGTCTCTTGGATATCAGCAATACATTATTTTACTGGAGATTAGAAATAGAAAGAAAAATAGTACTGATGGTGGTGGTTTTTTTTTAATCTAGTGAAATTTGTGCACTTTTCCATGCATCCATCCATCCATCAGATAAATTAGGAAAAGAAGCTCTGTAGTAACAATTAACAGAAATCCATTGTAGTATTAACTGGAAAAAAATGGTTAAATATATATTTTTTCTTTAACCTAAATAAAAACAAAGAAGCTATGAAACAAATACATAGGATACCCAAAGACTAGTTCGCAAATACTGTAGTGTTTCTGCTGAATAGAAGCTAGAATATCAGGATTAGCTGGAGATTTAGTGTGATTTGCAAATGCTATGCAGAATTTTCATGCTGTTTTGATACATCCAGAAATGTCTTAAAATGAAAAAAAACAAAACATTTCTTCATAAAATAATAATTAAAAAGAAAAGAATTAAACCCAGAAATTTCTACCCCTAAAGGCATTCGAGGAAAACCAGGAACAGAGCTTGATTTTTACCATGATCATACTTCGCAAGGCTTGTCCTCATTTGCACGATAGAACTGCCTGCCATATCTGGTTCATATTAGGGACCTAATCAGAAGCATTAGATCCAACTGACTATATTTGAAATCTACTCACTATTGTACTAAAACATGAGTAGGAAATAATTTCCCCTCTCAAAAATTGCAGGAGGAAAGCAAAGATGCACAACAATTGACTAATTTATTATGTAATTATATTAGTTATTTGTAAGGTAGGTGCTATTTGTTGGAAAACAAGTTGAGGACAGATTCTCCTTGAGAATTCCTATGTGGTCACTAAGATTGACACTGATTTGATGGCACGTAATCAAATCAATCAAGTCTTATTGTTAGGTGAGGGACAAGAGAAGCGGTTGCCAAGCATTCAAATTTTGATCATTGTCTATGGGGATGCTTTGAGAGTCACAAGTGTGAAGACCAGGCATAAGTCACTTTTTCAGTGCTGTAGTAACTTTGAACAATCTCTAAATGAATACTTGTAAGTTGAAGATTTTGTTTCAGTAGTGAGATTCAGTCGGTTCGCACCACTTTGGGAGAACCGGTTGTTATCTTTCTGAGCAGTTTGGTGAACTGGTTGTTGGAAGAAATCATTAGGGCAGAGAACTGGTTGTTAAATTATTTGAATCCCACCACTGCTTTGTTTATTGCTATATGCTTAAACCATTAGCCTTCATATTAACATTAGCCTTCATATTGACAATGAATGGGAAATCTTTTGTAGACTGGATACTGCACCTGACATTTGAACACAGGCAGACTGGGGATGTAAAGTCAGTGGGGTCATGACACATATATCGGGGGGGGGGGGGGTGTCCAGAACTGATGTGGGGTCTTTTCGGTTTGGGAAATGAATATTTGAAATTGGGGGGAGACTTTTTTCAAAATGCAATTAACCCTCTTTTAGGTTTTGCTACAGCAGTAACAAGCAGCTATAGCTGGCCTTTGCTCAATATGAAAAAAAAAAACTATGTAGGATCAGACGAAGTTAGTATTTATAGGGTGAATCACTAAAAAAATCCCAAAATAAGACAATACCATTTTTGCACTGTTGCCAAGACAAGTTCACAGACACATTCATGAAGATGTGTTCACTTCAAGGGAGACTTTTAAAGTTTAATTTTAAATGTTAGGGTTTACAATACTTGTCCTGTGAGTTTCCTACCTCAAAAAGCCAGTCAGTGTAAAACAACTTTTTTTTTGTAGTTGTAGTCCGATCTTTGGAAGTTGCAATCAAATCTGGTAGCTTCATGTAGTGCTAGGGGCCTTAAGATACCTATAATGCATAAGTAGTCACTGTCTTATCCATGGCTTAGCCACTATGACAGGGTTCACACAACATACTAAAGCAAAACAGTCATCTTATGGCTTAATGCAGTGTGTGAAGCCAACCTACAACTAACCCTGGAATGGGAGGAAGCTAAAGAAACTCACCTGCTCTTTCTCTCAGGGAATAAGAAAGATATGGGGGTGCTGCTTGGGTATGACAACTACCCTGTTTCCCCAAAAATAAGACCCAACTGGAGAATAAACCCTAGCATGATTTTTCAGGGTACCCATAATATAAACCTTAACCCAAAAATAAGCCCCAGTTAAGACTGTCAGCCAGATGGACGCATTTAGTACCGTATTTCTCCAAAAATAAGACTTAAGCAGAAAATGTGTCTAATGTGTCTTTTTTGTAGAAAATTAATATAAGACCCTGTCTTATTTTCAGGGAAACATGATAAGTGTTAGAAATTCTGTTTATATAAAGCACCACAGAGCAAACAAAGTACAGTCACCATTTGCTTTACTGCTCAACTATTTAACTGTAATAGGAAACAGGAAACTCTACTTAGTACAAAAGAGCATCGAGCATATACCATAGATCCAAACTTATAAATACTGCTATCTACTGGTTGAAAACTACTGTAGGTGTTGCATAGAAATACATTCCAACAATGCATTTTAATACTAAGCAATACAGGTAGTCCTTGTTTAGTGATCACTGAAAGCAACAATGACACTGAAGAAGTAACTTATGACTGGTTATCACACTTTTGTAACTTTTCACCATCACAGCATTCCCATGGTCATGTGATCAAAATTTGGGTGCTTGACAGCTGGCATGTATTTACTATGGTTATTTGTCGCTAGTTGCAATTTCCCCAGCTGGCTTCTGACAAGCAAAGTCACTGGGAGAAGCTGCACTCGCATAACAACAGCAGTGATTTGTTAACAACTGTTGCAAAAAAAGGCTGTAAAATTGGGTGTGACTCACTTAACAACCATCTTGTTTAATAACAGAAATTCTGATGCCAATTGTGGTCGTAAATCAAGGACTACTTAAACTTGGAATTGGAGCACTTTCAGGGTTATCATCCAATCAATCTGTCTCTTTTTGGGGGGAGGGGAGCATTCCCTTTTGGGAAACAAGCACCATGGATTTGCCCAAGATGGATGGCATTAAGCATGGGATGTATCTGACTCACCGATTCAAGATTCCCCCTCCTGCTCTAAAATAATAAGGATCAAATATTTCTGAGATCTATGATTCAAGGATGTTGTAGACGTACAGTGAGGCAGCAATCTAGATCTGCCAGCCAGTTCCTGGTAAGATATATGAACAATGTGGAGGATACCAGTTCAATACACTTTCCTATATGTTGAAGAGATAACTTATCCAGTTGATAACACAACCCAATTCTTCCAGAATAACCCCATTTGCATCCACCAGTTCTGGCTCATTTTCCTCCCTAAAAATCAGATACAATTGACACAAAACAAGAGATTGACTAGTTTAGCTCCTCCCAGGTGGTTATGAGAAGATACCTGGTGTTTTACGAAGTGTCAACCTGGTGCCAGAGCACACCAGTCTATGACTTACTCAGCACTGATTAAGGATACTAGGTAGCTACAATTAATTCATCTGCCCAGCCCTGTTGCTGCCTACAGGTGGGTGATGCCCAAGTATCAGTGTTAATTAAAAAATCTCTCACTACATGTGTAAGGATTTATCTCTCTTCCTTTATGGCTAATACTGTCTCATGTGGGTAGGTGAGAGAGAATTGAGGAATGTTGGATGAAAAATGCCAAGCTAACTCTACAGAGTTCTGAACACAGTAATGCCAGATGGACAAGAAATTTATGACTCTAATTCAATGATTTAAAACCCCAATCCAATGAAATAATCAACCCTAGAGTTTGATTTGCCCGTTTTATTTTTGAAATATTCTTTAACAACTGTCCAAACAGCATACACTAGAAGAAAGCAAACCTTGCTTGAATCTACTTCATCCTAAACCAGAATCCTGTTTCATTTTTCATAGCTCAGCAGGTAGTGTGAATCTGATCAATTATGGGTTTTTTAAATAAATCCTGTCCTGTAGGACCATTAGACCAAATAAAATAATTTCAGTTTGTAGATTGTGTGCCCTCAATCAGGTCTGTACACCTTTCACCATCCAGAGAACTGAATTTCATGAGGGGAGAGGTTGCAAATAATCCAGTTTAAAGTGAGGAAGAATGCTAAGGGGTAAAAGGGTTACCTTAAATCCCACCCCTTCCATGAGGAAAGAATCCATATCTTTGGTTGTACCTAATCTTGGGGGCTCTGGAAAATCATGTGAACCTACTGGGATTTATAGTTTTCATTTCTGTCCTAGTTTTTTGCAATCATCAGGCCTATTGACTTATTATAATGGCGGTGATATTCTTGATAGCAAGAATATCATACCCTCCATTACTTTTAACTCCCCCCCTCTTCTATCTGCTTTCTATTCCCTTGCAGGATCCCTCTGCAGAAATTTCCATCTGTCCGAAACCGGTTTGGCCAATCAGGGCTTCCCATCGCTGAAGTATTAAGGCGAGGTGGACTAAGAACTGGAAAACCACCAGCTACAACTTCTGTCACTCGTCTCCACAACTACATGGATGTATGTTTTCTTAATAGAGGGCATAAGCTTATGATTACATTTCAGAGTGTTGCAGTGGTAAATGAAAGGCCTCTGTACCCAAGTATAATGATGCCAAAATACCAAAACCTGGAGGTCAAATCATTGGATAAATTTGAGGAGATTCAAGCCCATCCTCAGCTATGGAAAATTAATCTCTTTCAGCCCAACCTACTCTATTGTTGTGGGATAAATTGAAGAAAGACCCTATGTAAACTACCATGAGCTTTTTGGAAGAAAAGCAAGTTACAAATCCACCAAATAAATTAATGGGTCTGCGAGGGAAGGAATCTTAGCTGCTGGATAGAGTCTCAAGAACTGTGTCTTTGTTCAAGCCATAGAGATAACCCACAGTGATCTGATTTGGTTAGTTGTATTGTGGGAATTCAGTCACTGTAGTTAGTGAATGGCTTGGCTTCTTCTTGCTCCTTATAATACTCAACAGATGACACTTCAACAAATAGTAATGTTGTGAGATGAACTGTATAAACCAGCTAACTAACCAAATGTAAGTGTTATTGGCTTAAACAAAGGAACCTTACAGATAATTCTCAACTTACGATTTCAATTGGGACTAGAAACCCAATCATAAGTTATTACACTCATAACAGGGGTGAAATCCAGCAGGTTCTGACAGGTAGCAGAAATTATGAGCAGTTCAGAGGACCGTCAAATACCACCTCTGGCTGGCCCCAGAGTGGGGTGGGAATGGAGATTTTGCGGTATCCTTCCCCTGCCAGGCCCACCAAGCCACGCCCACCAAGCCACACCATGCCCACCAAGCCACACCCACAGAACCGGTAATAAAAAATATGGATTTCACCACTGACTCATAAGTCAAGGTACCCATATGACCTGATCCATTGTTTTTATAGTGATCCTCAAACAAATCACCATAGTTAAGTGAAGTTAAGTAAAGTGAACCCCAGTAAAAATGTTGCAAACATGGTCATGTGATGACCATGGGATGCTGCAATTGGTCATAAAGGTGAACCAGTTGCTAAGCACTCAAAATGCAGGACCACGGTGAGGAGAAGGTATTTTACAATGGCCGGAAGTTATTTACTGCCATAAAGTATCCAATCCAAACCCTAACCCTAACCCTAACCCTCACTCTTAATGCCACATAGCTAGAACTTCTCTAGGATGATCTGTCCCCAACATGGTCCTTCAGGTCTTCCAATGGTGCACCTAATGCCGTTGTAACTGAGTCCATCTTCCTTGCTCTTGATCACACTTTTTCTTTTTTCTTCCATTTTTGGTGGAAGGCTTCCCGTGAGAACTAAGCCTTTGCATAATGTGTCCAAAATATGATAACTTGAGCCCGATCATTTGTGCCTTGGGTGAAAACTTTATTTTCTTTGTTTTCTTGTTGTTTATGATATTCTGAGGTGTTTTCTCCAACACCAAAGCTCAAAATAATCAAGAATCTTTCTATCCTGCATCTTCAAAGTTTAACTTTAATTTCCATAGCATGTCACAGAGAAAATCATTGCAAGCACAATTCTGATCTTTGTAGATATAGACACATCCCAGCCTACAGTATGAATATATTTTTCTGACCTTCATTGCTATCCTAACAAAATGCCAGCCTGTGAAATATTCCTTGAGTGTTACTTTTCTATTGCTTGCTCACTGGTGAAAAGCAGAAACCACCTGCCATATCAATAGCAGCATTGTTCATAACGGTCATAAAATGGGGCAAAATTCACAATAAATGTTTCACTTAGCAACAGAAATTTTGGGCTCAATTGTGGTTCTAAGTTGAAGACTACCTGTATACACTTATGTTCTTCCAATATATGTTCTTCACTAAATATATGTTCATTATACAGTAAATCCAGTTCCCTTTGCTATGTTCTTTACAGACTGTGGCTTCCAGTCCTGTATATAAATTTTGCCCAAGACCAGTAAATTGTTCTAGGATTTCTGGTTTTCTCAGGAAATACCACAGTTGAACATGACACAATCAATCATGACACAATGAAAAGATTTTTCTATAATCAATTAAGCACATACTGACATTTTAAAATCCTTTCGCTTTCTCAATTTTCTAGTGAATATCACCAATAATCTTTCTTGGTCCTCGGATTTTTGTAAAGCTAAACTAATGTCCGTGCAGGGCTCTAATCTGAATGATCTGGGTGATCCTAAGTATTATTTTGCTAGTATGTGCAATCAAGGATACTGTACAATAGTTTGCATGCCCTCTTAGATCTTCTTTCTTTGATATAAGTAATAGATTAATCTTTTCCACTCTTTACCATTTTCTCTTTCTCCAGATTTGCTTGCATATTTTGGTTAGAACCTTTACAGATTCTTCTCCTCTTCAAATTGTTGATTTAATTGCATATTTTAGTACTAGAGATTCTTGGAAATACCTTGAAAAATTTATTCGTTGTTGAGATCCCTAAATTCCTCTCATCTTTCAATCAGTTACTGTATGTACATTGACATCCTTTACCATATTAATTTAAACCTCCTTCTGAGTTTGGAAAGATTTTGAAAGACTTTCCTTGGGTTTCTATGTCAGTTTCTCTCTTCAATGCCTTTGCAGATATACAGGTAGTCCTCGAGTTATGAATGTGTTGGAGCCTGCCCATTCCATTCATACCTTGAGGATCTGTGGGAGTGAATCTCATACCTTAAACGAGATCACTCCCTGCTTTCGCCCACGCATTCGCTAATTTAATGTGTGGGTGAGTGCATGGTTTGTTAAGTGCACATGAGGTATCTCAGAGTGGGGATGGCCATGTGGGGAGGGGGGCTAGTGATAGAACAGGCCCAAGGCCTCCCCAACCCACTAAGATACCTCATGCTTCCCCCTCCCTGCCGCACCGGACTCACTTGCCTTGCAAAGATCTGTCTCCTCTCTGCCACGGTTTCATTCTCTTTGAGGGAGAGGAGAGCTCCTGGGCACAAAAAGTATTTGTGGCACCTGTCTCCTTCTCCTCTCCTCTCCCCTCCCTCAACTCCTTTCTGCCACCACTGGGACAATTTTTGCCCAAATGGGGCCTTTGAAAACTGTTATGTACTGACAGATTGGAGCATGCGTGTTAGCCACCGCCAGGCGAGGGCGCTCTTCTGGCGGGAATGAGCAGAGCGCTCATTGGATAAGATGCTGACAGCTTGAATATATTAAGAGCTGTCAAAGCCTGACAGAATTGCTTAGTTCCTCAGTTAGTAGTTGTTGTAGAGATCCAGCTGTTGCTGTTAACTTGTTCTAATTAAAGGAATGGTTATGGTTAATTGAATTGGCCTCGTTTATGCCTACCCACCTCAGTATTTATCACTGGCGACGAGGATGGGATCGTGAGGCAGCAAATCGAGCAACTACGTTTCAGCTGTCACTGAGCTATTAACCATACCAGAACGCAGAGTAAGTGCCTCAGGCAACCGTCCAGGCACCATGGCCACCCTAACAATGTTTGCGCCCTTTAACCAGACGCAGGACATGTGGGACTCTTTCCTAGACAGGTTTGACTGTTTCTTAGCAGCTAATGACTATAAGGCTTTACCGGGTGATCGGAAGCAAGCCGTTTTCCTCAGCGTTTGTGGTCATGAGATGTTTGAGACTGCGAGAGCTCTATTAGCACCCCTGAGGGTTCAGGACGTACCCTGGGATACTCTGATGGCCAAGTTAAAAGGACATTATGCCCCACTGCCTTCCCGTGTTGCTAGGCGTTATGCTTTCCGCCACAGTTATCAGGCTGAAGGGGAAACGATTAACCAATACATGGCCGCATTAAGGACAGCCGCCTTGTATTGTGAATTCCGAGACTTAGATGACCTCCTGCTGGATCAATTAATTTGCGGGGTACGGGATCTTAATCTACAACGCCGTCTGTTGGCCAGAATGGATGCCACCTTGCAGTGGGCAATTGATGAGGCCAGTGCATCCGAGCTGTCAGATAAGTCCTCGAACGAAATGCAGAAGACTGCTAGCCCCTCATTAGCGAAACAGGCGTCAGCTGTTCACCATGAAGACATCGACTCAGACCACTCCACAGATGACGAAGGGGTGAGCCGTTTGAAGGCAGCGCCTAAGAAGGATCGGGACCCCGAGAAGCGGAAGGTTCAAAGTTGGTGCGATAGTTGTGGCGGAAACCACAACCGGTCTTCCTGCAGATTCAGGAACGCAGAGTGCAGGCGATGTGGCAGGAAAGGCCACATAGCCAAAGTCTGTCGAGCCGGCCAACCATCCACAGTTAAGCCTAATAGACCATTTCCCCGGGAAGCCCCGCCACAAGGCAGACAAGGCCCCAGGCGGGGAGAGTGCTTTACCATCTATCGAGACACGGACAGCCCTGAGGTAGTTGTTGGCCAGGCCAGTGGGGACGTAAAAAGAAAAATTTTCCTCACTTTGTTAATTGAGGGTATTCCATGTAAAATGGAAGTTGACACGGGATCCTCAATGTCCATAGTGTCATGGAGCACCTTTAAACGCCTGTCACCCAAAATTTCGAAACGCCGTTTGTCTCCATGCAATATTAGGTTACGGGACTATCAAGGTAACTCCATTCCCATTTTGGGGCGCGGATACGTTAGAGTGCAATATAGCAATTTTAGTGGCCGCCTGCAAGTCATCGTTGTCAGCGGCTCCTTGCCCAATCTCCTAGGGTTAGATTGGTTTGATGCCCTGGGTCTGGCCATAACGGGGGTTAATAGGACTAGCGAGGATAAGTTTGCCTCCTTATTTGATGAGTTCGCTGACGTATTCAGCGAGGGTCTTGGTACCTACAAAGGTTCCCCTGTATCTTTTAACCTAGATCCTGGGGTTGCCCCCATCAGGCTCAAACCTAGAAGAGTCCCCCTGGCACTCCTGCCCAAGGTTGATCAGGAACTAGATAGACTAATTAGTCAAGGGGTCCTGGAGCCTGTGGACTACGCTAAATGGGAGACCCCCATCGTGCTGGCAATTCGGCTTCCTTCGAATTTGCGCCGACTATAAGGCGACATTAAATAAGGCGTTGCAGTCCAACCCGTATCCTGTTCCTGTGATACAACACTTGCTGCATTCTTTGGGCCACGGTGCGGTGTTTGCCAAGTTGGACATGGTGCAAGCTTACCAACAACTTCGGGTGGACAGCGCCTCTGCAGAGGCCCAGACAATAGTTACCCACCGTGTCGCTCTGTTTTGAAATGCCCCATAAGCATCTATGACATCTTTGAAAATGGAGGGATTTGCTCCATTTTCAAAGGCCTCATAGAGGCCTTGGGGGCATTTCAAAATGGAGTCAATCCCTCCATTTTCAAAGGCCCCATTTACAAGCAGATGAAGCTTCCAGTCTCCATCCGATCTCTGTCTGAGTAAAAGTGTCCCAGTGGCGGAAAGGAGTTGGGGGTGGGGAGCAGGAGACAGGCACCGCAAACACTTTTCATGCTGAGAATGAAAGTTTCTGGGGTCCATGATCTCATGAGAGTTCAGGCACCCAGTCTCTGCAAAAGAGGATGGGTGCCTGAACTCGTGCAGTATTACAGCATCCAGGAGCTTCCATCAACTCTCATCTCCCTCAAAAGCAAAAAAAACTGTGGCAAAGAGGAGACAGATCTTCTAGGGTAAATTAATCCGGCACTGCAGGATGGGAGGGGGAAGAAGTTGTGGGGAGTGGGGACTGGGGGAATAGGGAGAATGTTGGAGACCCCTGCAATCATTTGTAAGGGTGAATAACTGTTGTGGTGCTGCAACATTCATAATTTTGGGACTTGCTTGTAAACACTAGGAGGCACTTATCTCATAATTTTGAATGGGTGCTAAATGAATGCTGGTAATCTGAGGATTAGTTGTAATGACAAATACTGTTTCTTGTCTCTTTAACGGTTTTCTGAATATCTTTGTTATGTTCTTTCCTAAAATATTTATCTTTCTTGACTTTGCTTCTTGGTAATTTTCATCCTTTGTTCTGAAATCCAATAGTTTTCTTCTGTTTCTTCATCTTTTTATATAATCCTTCTTTAAATTTATTCCACAGTTTCTCTAGCTATTTTATCAATGAGATTCAGGATTATGGAAAGTGGGTGGCTTTGTTTTTCTAATTTGTTTGGTTTGGAATTTGCACAATATTGGTTGGTTGAAGACTGGGCTAGCAATGAAGATATTATAGGATTGGCAGACAGAGATTAGTCACTTTCCTGCTTAATTTTTGTTTCCTGGATTATACAAACCAACTGTGGTTTTTTTCCTACCCTCTGCAGCTTCCAACCCCAGTCAGCACATCTAGCTTGCATGTTCTATAAATTTCAAATTAAACTTAACCATAAAACTTTTCTTCTTTTTCTGCATCAGTGATTGGAGCATGAATTTAGATAATAATCATAATATTAAACTGTTGTCCATGATGTTGTATTAAATTTACCTGGTTATTGATTGTATTGTTCCCAAGTACAGGTAGTCCTCAACTTACAACCAGTCACTTAATGATCATTCGAAACTCTGACACACCTGTTTGGGTTACTTATAATCTAGATTCGAGATTTCAATAGTCAGGCCCCTTCTTCAGTCATAATTGGAGGACTGCCTGTACTATTCCTTTCTATAAAAGCAAGGGCATTCCTTCTTTGTTTTTCATGTCCTGAATAATTAAAAATATGATCTTCTGATTCTGCAATCCATTTCAATTTACTGATGCCTAATATGTTATTTATATGCAGTTCATTTCTTATCTCTGTATCAAAGTTTTCTATGTTCATGATTCTTGCATTCTGTATTCCCATTGTCAATTCTTCTCTGCAGCTTCAGATCTTCTTTTCTTGCATGACATCATCAGAAACTAAACATCTGGAAGGCAACTTCCAATCTAACCCTATCATAAACATCATTAGTGTTCAGAAATATCCTCACTAGTATATCAGGTACCATTTGACCTGGATGCTCATCATTCAGGCACTATGTCATCAATCACTTCTATCTTATTTATCCATGTAGTTTTTCCTAGTAAAATGCGGAAGTGGCTGACATCTGCCTTCTCTAACGAAGCTTAAAATGATGCCCTTCCTGTTGTGGTTAAGGTGATCACCCATCTCCAGCATCTTCCTGTATTGCTGCTGCTGAATTTAGGTGCCTGCTCTCTTTAGTTGGGTAGCTGGAGTGACCTTAGGTGACCTTAATGAAAGAATACACTTGGCATACTTTCCCTCCAAAGAACATCACTTACCCTGACATAATGAGGTAGGATTCAAGGATATCTACTATTAGAAAGTGGTTCTAGATAACTTTAAAATAACCTTAATATTCCACTCCCCCAATCAAGCCAATTTAGATAAAAATCTTTAACTCCCATTTTGATTGCCATCTGAAAAACAAAAGACCAGTATGCTAAAAAATCTGTCAAATAAATGTTGCAGTATGGGAGATTCAGCTGTG
Organism: Arizona elegans; assembly: GCA_022577455.1. Lineage (NCBI taxonomy): Eukaryota > Metazoa > Chordata > Lepidosauria > Squamata > Colubridae > Arizona > Arizona elegans. Next base: position 128,685,447 of record JAKOOJ010000004.1, read on the forward strand.
TTCTCTTCTCCTCAAGAAAAGAATTATGTATTTATTTCTTCTCCTTCTCATGCTAATGGATTTTTTTTTCAGCTGACTTTGTCATGTAATTACTGAGCGTGCTTGTTCCTCATTTGCTGTTCTTCTCCTTTTCCTCTTCTTTTTAAGATTAATGTTTCTGAAGTGCTTGAATTCTTCTGCAAATGTCAGTTTTTCTGTGTCTGGTGCTATATCTCTGTTTTGCCTTTGGCGATTGCCATATTGGATACAAAAAGATTGGCACTCAGAATGTGTTTGTCATTGGTGTATTTACTTAATTTACAATTACATTTTTTCGCCTCTAGACCAGTGTTTCTCACCCTTGACAATTTTAAGATGTGTGAACTTCAATTCCCAGAATACCCTACCTAGGCCATGTGGAATTCCCCACCTAGCAGTTATGGACTTGAACTCCCAGAATGCCCCATCTAGCACATGTGGACTTGAACGCCTCAACTAGTACATGCAGACTTCATCCAGGAGTTGAAGTCCACACATCTTAAAGTTGCCAAGGTTGAATGATGCTGCATTAGACAATCAACGTAGCCTACATGGCCATGCGGGGAGGGGTAGGGAACCTTTGTGAGATAGGTTGGGCTAGAAGAGAATGTCTACTCCAACAACACTCAAGGATCTGAACTTGGATCCCACAATTCTGTTTCATCACCAAATTAGTCCTCTCTATTTAAGAATGATAAACAAATAAATAAGGACAATAACTAGATAAAATAATGTCGTAGATAAAGACATTGGTTCAAGTCATTATAAAATGCTGATCCTTTTGTTTTCTTCTTCTTTTCTTGCTATATACCAGGCCCAATACTATGGGCAAATCTGTCTTGGAACCCCCAAACAATGCTTCAACGTCATCTTTGATACTGGCTCATCCAACCTGTGGGTGCCTTCTTCCAAATGTTGCCTGATACATTTGGCATGCTGTAAGAACATCATACCCTCAACTGATTCTTGAGACTAGAGTGGAAGTGCATGGGGAGGAGTTGCTCAAGAGAAATGTGCATGCTAATGCACCCAAAATGTTATGCAGGCTTTTCTTAAAATCACAAACTGATGTGGCAGTAGGATGAACCAGATGAGAAAATTATAAATATAACCATCGTTACAGTAATCCATGCGTCCCATACAGTCGCATGTGTGGGGGGCGGGAGCATAGAATTATGGGTGTGGGCACGTATGCAAGTGACCCCCCCCCCCCCGCACTCCCCCCACTTTTGGCACGCGATGGCAAAAAGGTTAGCCATCACTGGTATAGATCATGGGTGTCAAACTTGCAGCATCACGTTGCTATCATGTGATGTATCATGACTTTTTTCCCTTCGCGGAGTTGGGGCGGGTATGACCTGCATGTGACACATCCAGCCCACAGGCCACCAGTTTGACACCCCTGCTATAGACTATATGTTGGGAAATATCAGTGGTATAAGCCATAAAGTAGATTAGCATGGAGAGAAGGTAAGGGAAGCCCTAGCCCAGTCTGTTCTCTGTACACAATTAACTGCTTTTTCTCCATCAGGGGTACACAAACATTACCGTTCCCTGTTTTCCTGCACCCACAAGGCCGATAAAAGCAAATTCGAAATTCACTATGGAAGCGGTAGCCTTAAAGGATTCGTAAGCCGGGATGTCCTCAGGGTGAGTATTGGAAGCTGACAGAATCCGGTTCTCAGAAATAAATAGGTTTAATGCAGGAAGGGAGGGATTAAGAAGGAAATACAAGGGCATATTTTTCCTTTCCTGAAGATAAAATTCAGCTTTCTTCTGAATGAGATTTCTATACCATTTATTTCATATTCTCTTTCCAGTGACAAGCCTCAGATCTGTAACATGCAATCTAAGACAGAATGAAATAGTTTCTCTTTAATTCTTAGATAACTTTTAATGAAGGCGTCTGAAGCTTGGGAGCAGGACAAAGAAGCAGCTTTGAAATATTTGCAGGGTTTTTTTCATTACACTAAATCAATAACATCAGCCTACAAATTCATGCATCCTTAAAATACCAGCTATTGTGAGACACTGGCATTTGGCCAAAATGTGGACTCCAGCATCATTTTGGGGGACCATAACAAAGTCTGCCATTTTGACTTTTCGACCATCCCCTGTGGATATCCCTGCTAGTTTTCTAAAACACTGAAAACCATAACTCCTGATTGATGAAGGATCAGATTGGTTATACTTAAGTAATAATAATATAATTATCTGTTACGTGATAAAAGGCAGGGATGTCTACCATGTGTGGTGAAAATAAGTCAAAATGGTGGTCATGAAGACTTGACTGAGACTTTTTCCATTTTTATATGCATTGCAGTAAATTTTGACAAGTCATATATTGTACCTAGGTTAACTGACCATACGATAGACATAAAAACCAGGCAGTTTTCATTGTACTTGTGGTTCATATCTTATGTACACCCTTTGATAAATGATACAGAAGACAAAATGCTGTGTATTTTCTTTCTCTTCAGATTGGCAACGTCACCGTTAAGAACCAGACCTTTGCGGAGGCTACCGATTTGCCAGGCTTGGTTTTTGTGGCTGCCAAATTTGACGGTATCATGGGATTGGGTTATCCCTCCATCTCAGTAAACAACATCACCCCACCCTTTGATAACATGATGAAGGCAAAACTTCTGAAAAACAATGTCTTCTCATTCCATCTTTGCAAGTATGGATCTTTCTGCTATCGACCTCACCTCCTCCCTGATATTTATTTATTTATTTATTTATTTATTTTTATTTAATTTGTCAACAAGTACAAGGAAACAGTATCAGTACAGATGTAAACATGGACACATGAAAATGGTACAAATAAATGGATATAAATAAGCAAAACATAGCCATAAACACATAAAATGAGTACATATAAATGGGGACAGTAGGACAGGGACGGTAGGCACGCTGGCGTGCTTATGTACACCCCCTTAGGGACCTCTTACAAAACGTGTAAGTAGGGTTGCCAGATGTCCACTATTTGAGCGGACATTTCGCTTTTTTCATATTATGTTCACTATTTCTTTTCACAAAATAGTGGACATTTTTTTTATTCAAAAGCTTTATGATGAAATGGTACGTAATCTAAAGCTGTACAGTCTAAGAGAATAAGGATAGGAGAATCGCGTTTTGTCTTTTTTTTCATAAGTTAAAATGAGACAAAGATCAAATATCCATTGAACTCAATTCTCTAAAAAAATTAATGAGATTAAAATAAAAATATATTATAAAATTATGTACAGTTCACATTTTTAAAATGTATTGTAGCTTGTGTCAACTGACCTAAAATGGCATGTTAAAATGTTTGTAAGAAAATATATAATTTAATTGTAATTTTTTTTTTTACTACTTAAACACCCCCCCCCCCCGCTTGTCTGCTATTTTTGGGAAGCAGACCTGGCAACCCTACGTGTAAGGTCCACGGTAGACAGTTTAAGGTAAAAGGTATGAGGGTTAGAGAAACTAACAACAGGATTAGGTAGAGTATTCCACTACTCTATTGCTGAAGTCGTATTTTCTACAATCAAGATTAGAACGGATTACATTTAGTTTGAATCCATTGATAGTCCTTGTATTATTGCAGTTGAAGTTAAAGTGGTCATTAACAGGTAGGACATTACAGTAGATAATCTTGTATACTAAGCTTAGGTCGTAACGTAGACAGCGTAGTTCAAAGTTATCCAGGCCTAAAATTTCAAGCCTGGTGGTATAAGGAATTTTATTGTGAGCAGAGGACTTGAGTATTCTTCTTGTAAAATATTGTCCAAAGCAGAAGACTTCCCAAGCCCCATCCCCTGGGTTTCATTTTTTATGAGAGTTTGGGGATTGGCATCAGCAATTGGCATCCAACCTATATAGCCTTGTGCTATAGTGACAGGGCTGTCAAACTCCCGGCCCATGGGTCAGATGCGTCACACACTGGCCATGCCCACTCCCATTACAGCCTTCCAGATGTGTTGGAATACACCACCTATCACTCCTACCCAGGAGGATAGTTTGTTTTGTAATTGGTTTAATAGTCTACTTCCAACTGACTCACCAAGAGCAATTCAGGATTTCAAAATATCTCATAGTACACAATTATCAGCTGTTGAATACAATGTGAGCATTATCATATTATACAGAGTAGCAGACAACATCTTTTACATACAAGTGGGATGTGGAGCATCTCCATTCATTCCTAACTGTCTCTCTTCCAATGTTGGGCCATTCCTTTAGTCTCTTAGCTTCGCCTTATGACGTCTTCTGCCACTGAGACCCTCTTTTTGCAGTTATTTCAAACTATTTCAGTTGCCAATTAAACCCCCCACTCCCAGTCAAGAGGCAGGCTGTATGTGGATGTGAGAAATGTAGTCCTTGACTTATGACAGTAATGGAACCTGCGCATTACAATTGTACGTCATGACTGTTGTAACCAGGCCCACGCAACCAGGTCCATTTTTAAAATCTTTTTTTTTTTGCAGGAGTCCTTAAACTAATTAGGTAAAGCAAATGTTGTGGTCATAAAGCAAAGACCTCAATTATAAAGCAAACCCATTCTTCACTATGGGCCATTTTTGCAGAAAATTGGAAGCCAGTTTTCAGCAAAAACATCATAAACGGCCATGTTGCATATGGCCATAAATGCCGGCAGATTGCCGAGCACCTGACATGTGGTCATGTGGCTATGGGGAGGGGAAAGGCCCAGCTATTGGAACTATTGGAGCCAGGTAATTACCTTTTTTTTGAGGGTGGGGAGGGGAGAGAATCTGTCATATAACTTTGTACAATCATTAAGCAATTGACCATTAGTTGAGGACTACCTGTAGTGGGAATTGTAGTCCAGGCAAGAAAATATTGTTATCAACCTTCCAGTAGCCACTCTCTCAGCCATCAACCCTGGAGGACTACTCCCCATGTTTCTTGGCCTGAGTCCTCTCTCCAACTGGCCAGTCAGGTTGGTTTCTTCTTCTGATCCACCTCCCTGGTGGTGGATCCACAACAGGGATACATTCTTGTGCTTTCCCAGGGTATCCAGGGACAGGGGTCAAAAATGCCAAGATGGAGGCTGCCAGTCTGTAGCCAAAGCTCCCCTCATTTTATTACCTGTTGCTTGTGCAATACAAATTAAAAAAACAAGGCTTCATTGTGAGGTCCTGGCTACCCTCTTGACTTTTTTTTACTGTTCTGGCAGAACTGAGAGTAATCCTTCTGATTACAGATAGAATTACAACCTTCATTTAGCAACCGTTCAAAACTTCAATGGCACTGAAAAAAGGTTTATGGAGATTCTCAATCATCTAGGTCATGGTTCCAAAGGTGCTTTTTCAAGAGGCAGCTGGACTTTCTGGTTTTTCTTTTTTTGAACAGCTGAAGAAGCTTCTTGGATGAGAAGCGAAACCAGCTGCCTCTTGAAAAAGCATCTTTGGCACTGAAAAAAAGCAACTTACCATTAGTTCTTCAGTTTACAACCATTGCAGCAGCTGGCATGTATTTATAACAGTTGCAGCATCCCAGGCTCAGTTTGTGACCTTTCCAGCTGGCTTCTGACAAGCAAAGGCTACGGGGTACCTGGATTCACTTAATGACTGCATGATTCACTTAATAACTGAAATAATCATGGCAAAAAGGTCATAAATTCAGGTGCGATTCATTTAACAACTGCCTTGCTTAGCAATGGAAATTCTGGTCCCAATTGTGGTCATAAGTCAAGGACTATCCATACTTAATTTTTTTTCCCTAGTGTTTTCCCAGAAGTTCAGGATCCATACATTTTTGGCTGAAGCAAATATCGATCTTATCTCTGATTCCTTCTTATTGCCTCAGGTTGTTTCACTGCCTAACCACTTCCTTTGCTTTTTCTCTGCCATCTTTTCCAGGCTTCATTTCTCCAGCCCAGGTCTTAGATTTGCACACCAGGGTGCCTTCTTTGCCCTCACAACTCCACACTTTTTATATGTTTTTCAAAGTCTACATTTCTATGTCTTCTTATGACTTTTCCCTCCTGTTGGATTGTCGTTATAGACTTCACTTTGTCTGCCGAGAACCTCTTTTTCTCCCACTTGGGGTTTTGCTCCTGTTTACCTCCACATCCTCTTTTTTTCTCTTCTGGATTCAACTAATTATAAACCCTGAATGTCAGGGAATTGAGCAACTGGTGTCCAAACAGAGATGCTGTCCTGAACTTGTAGTTTTTATATAAATAAATATAATTTATATTTACATCAGACAAGATAGTCAGGCACGTCACTACATCATGACGTAAACCACAGAACAGAATACAGAAGAAAAAGGCAGGAGGGGAAAGGGAAACGCCCTCTTTACACCTAGCAACCAGTCGTAACATAGATTGCCTCATGTAGGAGCCTGCACTCTCCAATCAATCAACTACCACTGTGTGTTCTGAGCCATTATCTATTTTACTGTTCTAGCTATTAAAACACTGGGCAATCACATTCCCAACGTCCAGTTATTCCTTTAGCAAATTCCTGCCACTTTGTAACAACTACACTCATTTCCTCAAACTTTGGTGCCGCTTCCTGGGTTACATTTACTAGGATTAAGTAAACCCATCTATTCAATAAAAATTATATGTCAGAAATATGGGATTGCATTGTAATTAACAGTTAATAACCTATGTAAAAACATCAGGCTTATGTTTTCTGTTTGGTTGCCTGAAGTATAGCTATATTCTGAAAAAAAAATTGGGGAACAAGGTAATTTATCAAGACAACTCTCCAACACCCTAATACTTTTTCATATTTGGTTTCTAGGTTCTTGAATATCTTAGCCAATTAGTTTAACCATTCTATACTTTTCCAGTTCTGAAAAATTGGCTAGGGATCACTTACAACAGTGTTACTCAACCTTGGCGTATAAGATGCGTGGACTTTGACTCCCAGAATTCCTCAGCCAACATGCTAGCTTGGGGATTCTGGGAGTCAAAGTGCACACATCTTAAAGCTTCCACAGTTAAGAAACAATGGCTTACAACATTATTCTTGACACATTATAAAAACTCCATTTCCCACAAGTCTTTATAATGGGTTTAGTTGGTTACCACTAGAAAACACATAGTTTATACTTAAAGAAAAAATTAATAGAAAATATTTTTAAAAATTAATATACCCCTCCCCATATGATTCTTTTCCTGCTTTTGACCCCCATAAATCACACTGTAATGTAGATAAGCAGTTCTGTCTCTTATCAAGATTCAATAAGAGCCTTTTGGTAGCACTAAATCAGTGTCTATGAACATTGGTAATTTTAAGATACCTGGACTTCAAATCCCAGAATTCCTCAGCCAGCATGTTCACTGTGGAATTCTGGGACTTGAAGTCCACACATGTTAAAGCTGCCAAGATTGAGAAACGCTGCCCTAGAACTTGAAGTATATGATGTGAAAAAGGAGTAGAGTAAAAAGGGACAGAAGGAAAGAAAACAAACTTCCTGTAGTACAACAAAACCAAGTTTACTCTGAAATAGGAATAGTGACAATTCAACAGGAACCTGTTTTGGCTTGTTATGTGACCTGATCCTGTTTCTTCTCATCATCTCACTTGATGGTATTGATCAAGGGCTGTGTGCAAAATCTGGATTTAATCTCAAAATCTATCAAATAAGAATCAATAGGATTCTTGGCTATGTGCCTATTCTTCTGCCAAAATAACTATATATATATATATATATATATATATGTTTTCTCAGGTTTTTGCGGGTGTTTGTATGTAGGTCTTTGGTTATTCGGGTCTTCTCCCACGTAAAATTGGAAGTGTCTTGGCGACGTTTCGACGAAGTCTCATTCGTCATCTTCAGGCTGGTGTTCTCGGCTTCGTGCTTCCAGGAGGCACAAAGCCGAGAACACCAGCCTGAAGATGACGAATGAGACTTCGTCGAAACGTCGCCAAGACACTTCCAATTTTACGTGGGAGAAGACCCGAATAACCAAAGACCTACATATATATATATATATATATATACACACACACACACACACACACACACACACACACACACACATACACACACACACACATATACACACACACACACACACACACATATATATATATATGAATGGGAAAAAAAGAGCATTCAAGATAAGAACTAATCTTTGTGAACTCCTGGTTCTTGGTAGCAAAATTAAGCATGCTACCAATCTTTGTTAAATGTTACCTTGATTGAATGGTTTGATCAAATGGTTAGTACTTTTTTTTGCCTGTATTTAAACTTTTATTTTTAAACTAGAATGCAATTTTCTTTGGAATTGCCAAAGAATGCAGGGAGGTGGGATTAATGCTTTCTTTCCCTAATGAAAATGTCTCTCTTCAGCTAATGGGACAATTGACCTTGTGGGGAAAGAAATGGCACTTCCACTGGATTTTTTTCCTCACAATGCTCAGGTGAAGAATGACCTCTTTACCACCATCTAGTGGCTATGTGATGTTGTGCAGCCCAGGTATGGCGGTTCTAACTAGAATATCGATGGGGAAGAACAGTATTTTTCAAATTTAAGTCACTTTAAGACGTATGGTCCCCAGAATTCCTCAGGCAGAATGCTTAAAGTGTCCAAATTAGAAAAAAAAAATTGGAATAGAAGAATGGAATATTGGAGGGGGGGGTGGCTGGGTACCCATAATAGAACTATCACAGATACCTAAAGCCTTACTAAGGGTAAACCAAAAACCAGGAAAGGCAATTGCTGGATTGGGTTTTTAATTGTCCAAAATGTTTTGATGTTGTCCTGATTTCTATTCCTATGCCCTAGGCACTAGACACACTTATAACTGATCCTGGGTGCAGCTTATAATACAATAAGGAAAACAGTTGAGATAAATTAACATGCCCCATGTACCATAATTACTCCTTTCTGCAACCATTAAAATCTCAAGACCTTTAGCCATCTTGGAAGAGTGAACTTTCTTGCCATAAATGACACTGTGGCTTAAGACAGCTGTTTTAACTTTTACAATGTTTCTCTTAGCACCAACAAGACCTCACAACAAGACAATGGAGGTGAAGTTATTTTCGGAGGCATCAACCACAATGCCTATGTGGGAAAGCTTCACTACATCCCAGTGTCACGCAAAGCCTACTGGCAGATCAAGATGGACAAGTGAGTACACCTTTAGATCCCCCATACTGGATTGCCACACATGTGAGAAATTATGATTTTGTTGACACACACATAAAAAGCTCAGAGGGCATCTGCTTGGAGAAAATGAGAGGCATCCTCAACTTACAATCACAACTGAGCCCAGAATTTCCAATGATAAGTAAGACAATGGTTAAGTCATATCCCATTTTATGACCTTCTTTTGCTGATTCAGTTGTTAAGAGAATCACTGCAATTAAGTGAATGACACTCTCAGAACGCTGCAGCCATCATAAATACATGCTATTTGTCAAGTGCCCAAATTATGATCATGTAACTATGGAGATATTGCAATGGTCATAATTATGAGAACCGGTAATAATCACTATCACTTTTGTCAATACCATTGTAACTTTGAACAGTCGCTAATAATCGAATGGTTGTAAGTTGAGGACGATTTGTAAGTACGCAATCGCTGGTGCCAGCTGAGTTTAGCTGCTTGCAATGACATCCCTCAACACTAGAGGGCAATGCTGTAATATTTTAAAAAATGACATTCAGGTTTGCTATCTATTATGCTATTTTCTTCAAGTTTTTTTCCTATTCTTGTCCTGCGTGATATTCTTGCAAGAGCTTAAAGGCATCAGAAAGAAACAAGCAGTCCCCTCCAGCTTTCTTCTCTGATCACTAAATACAGTTTTCTCCAACCTAGTGTGGACTGCATGGCCAATCTAGGCCGATGGATATTGTAGTCTAATACACCTGGAAAGCTCCAGATTGATAATGACAGCATAGAAAAAGACAGACTAGATAGAGCAGCTTTCCCCAGCATAACTGTCCCTCAGATGTATGGACAGAATTCCATAAACCTTCTATCAGTATAGCCGCTGCCTAGAATTCTGGGTAACATATTTCACCTTCCTGAAGGACACCAAGGTTGGGTGAAAATGTCAAGATGATGTATGAAAGATAAAAAATTTAGCCAGGATTGTACATCCTGCCTTAGCACAAACCCTATTTTGTCTGTAGCAGATGTATAAGAGATTCATTGGGAATTCTGTGTAGAAACCATTATTTATTAGATTTTTATCCCATTAATAAAATGGGATCCCATACTTTTATCCCATACTTTTATCATTAATAAAAGTAATGTTACTTTTATTACATTAAAAGTAACTTAAGACAACAACATGCATAATGCTCCTTCTTCCTCCTATTTTGTCAACAACAACCCTGTGAGGTGTGTTGGATTGAAAGGGAAAGTCACTGGCTCAGTCACCCTGCCAGTTTTCATGCCTAAGGTGAGACTAGAACTCAGTCTCCTGTTTTCTAGCCTGGTGCCTTAACCACTGGATGAAACTGACTCTTTTATAGCCCATATGTAGAAAAGACAGACTCTTTCACTTTCCCTGTTACACTTCACTCAATATACTTTTTTCTTCCAAAATCATCCTTACTAACAAGAGGCCAGGGATGTCAATCATCTAGTCTACATTGGGCACAGTTATTTTGTCTCTCCAAGGCAACTGCCAGTCCTCCTGTCCTCTGTTCCTTCTCCCCAAATATTAATGATGTTAATGAAAGAAAATTGCTGCCATTGATCTTTCTTGGCTGGCTCACTCCATGTTTATGTTAACAACTTAATTTGAACAATCAAATTTTAAATTAAAAAAAGGTCAGCTTGCAATGACCCAGCTCCAGGCTTTAAAAGGCCATGATTCTATTAATGCCTTCTCAAACTACAGATAAATGTGGCCAGTTTGCATTTGAATTTATCTGAGGGCTAATCCAATGTGATTCCAGGGCATAAAAATTTACCACCTCAACAAGAAGTTGAGGCTACATCCTCTTCCCTAACACATAAATGTATGCAGCAGGGGTGAAATCCAGCAGGTTCTGACAGGTTCTGGAGAACCGGTAGCGGAAATTTTGAGTAGTTTGGAGAACTGACAAATACCACCTCTGGCTGGCTCCAGAGTGGGGAGGGAATGGAGATTTTGCAATATCCATCCCCTGGAGTGGGGTGGGAATGGAGATTTTGCAATATCCTTCCCCTGCCACACCCACCAAGCCACACCATACCCACCAAGCCACGCCCACAGAACCGGTAGTAAAGAAATTTGGATTTCATCACTGGTACGCAGGATGAAAGTAGTGGTTGGTTTTGGAATAAAGCGGCAGACGGTCAGACAATGTTCCCACCAGACTCTAAAAGTGGCACAGTCCAGATACAGATGCTCCAAGAACTATGACCATTCATTTAACAGCCATGCAAAGTTATGACACAGAAAAAAGTTATGTGCACCCGGTCCTCACATTTACAATGGTTACACACGATCAGAATAAGAGCACTTTGCAACCATCATGTATTTACAAAGGTTGCTGCATTCTGGAGTTGCCATTTGTGACCTTTCCAGGGGGCTTCTGACAAAGTCAATATTACTTAGCAACTACAGAGATTCGCTTAATGACTGTAGCAAAAGGCCATAAAATGAGGTGCAATTCACATAACAACCAATCCCAATCGGGTCAAAGATTATCTGTTCCTCCATGTCCTCTGCTATGGCAAGAGACCTGTAAGAAGCTGCTGGTGCAAATGCTTCAAACTGGATAGCCTCCCTGCCTCTAATGTTCTGGCACTTTCTCTCACCTCCCACTGAGCTGTCTCCCCCAATCTAAACCAAGTTTCAAATCCCTGTCCTTTTCCAAACATTCTGTTTAGGATAACCATAGAGAAACAACGCAAGGAGAATAATACATGTTGGCCCTGGAACCTGTTTGAAACTACCAATTCATCCATTCTCTGCAAGGACAGTTGCCAAGGCATTGTGGACACCGGGACCTCTCTCATTACGGGGCCAAGCGCGGACATAAAGGCTCTGCATGAAGCTATTGGTGCTCAGCATGCTTTTGGTGGACAGGTAAGGAAGAGATGTTCCTTTGAGGACGCATCCTAGAATGACCACATCTGAGCTGCAAATACCCAGGTGACCACTAGACAGCAGCAACTGAGTTTCCCAAGCACCAACTATTTGCTGTCAGCTGGCGGTCTTTCAAGTGTTGTAACTCAGATCTGATAACCTTAGCCTTGATTTCATTATTTTAGCAGGTAGCTTTTGGGGGCCAGTAAGTACATATGGGCAATTTCTCAAAATAGTTGCTGCATCTTGGCTATTCCCTAAATGGCATATTGCAGAAGGCTCCCCTCCTGCCACTGTTTTTAGGGTTCCAAAACCCAATTTCACAGCTCATTTTGAAACAGTATACTGGCAAACAATGCCCCAACTACTACCCAAAAGGATTCTTGGAAATAATAATGATGCTAGTGGTGTATCTCAACCTTAGCAATATTAAGACATGTGGACTTCATCTCCCAAAGTTCCCCAGCCAGCAAACATCCACACATCTTAAAGTTGCCATGATTGAGAAACACTATGCTAGAGGCAAGTGTTTTTTCTTCACAGTACATCTGCTGCTGGTTTTTATAATTTCATTAAAAGAATATTTAAAAAAAAAAAAGTCAGATGGATGGAAAGCTCCTCCCACCCCAGAAAGTGCTTGAGATAATGAGGCCCAAGAGTAGCACATTTACCCATCGCAGACTTCGCATTTTGCTCTATAGCAGACCTGCCAATGGCAGACCGACATTCCTCTTCATTCTAGAACAAACACGAAACATGTACCGAATGGAACAATCAGAGCAAGTCCCATTTTCAGGGGCTGAGGCCAAACTCATCTTTTATTCAAGCTTAGCGGGTCTGCAAATGCATCTGTGCAGTCTAATAGCAGTCAAACAATAATTCTTAAAGTGGTACTGATACGAATCCTGGGGGCGGGGAAGGTATTCACTGTCTCCTTCCTTCTATAGTGGTACCTTGGTACTCATCGTTAATTAGTTCCAGGAGGCGTGATGAGTATCAAAAACAATGCGTATCAAATAAATTTTCCCATAAGGAATAATATAGTGAGTCACAAAGCAGCTGTCACTGATAAGTTCTAGTTTGTGCACTGAGTACCCAACAAACAATGAGTATCAGGACATAATTTTCATGTCAAAATACATTGTACCATTTTTATTTTATTTTATTTTATTTTATTTTATTTTGAATTTGTATACCGCCCTTCTCCCTGAGGACTCAGGGCGGTGAACAGCCAAGTAAAAACATCAAGTACAAATATTAAAATACAGTTAAAAATATACATATATAAATTTGGCCCCGTTAATTAAAAACAATAAACAAAACACTTAAAAACACTTAAAAAATTAGGCCAGCCCGGCTTGCTGGAAAAGGAAGGTTTTAAGGGCACGGCGGAAGGCACTGAGGTCTTGGATTCTCCTTATCTCTGGAGGCAGTTGATTCCAGAGGGTAGGTGCCCCCACAGAGAAGGCCCTCCCCCTGGGGGTCACCAGCCTACACTGTTTGGCTGATGGCACCCCGAGGAGGCCCTCTCTGTGGGAGTGCACGGGTCGATGGGAGGTCGTCGGTGGCAGCAGGCGGTCTCGAAGATAGCTAGGCCCTAGTACAATTCAATTCAATTCAATTCAGAATAAACTTGGAAGGGCCCTTGGAGGTCTTCTAGTCCAATCTCCAACTCAAGGAGGAGACGCTATACATTTTAGACAAATGGCTGCCTTCTTCTTAGTCCCTTCTTAAAAACCTCCAGTGATGAAGCATCCACAATTTCTGATGGTAAGCTGTTCCACTGGTTAATTGCTTTAAGTGTTTCTTAATTCCAGATTGCTTCTCGCCTTGATTAGTTTCCATCCATTGTTTCTTGCCTTGCCTTCTGGTGCTTTGGAAAATAAGTTGACCCACCTCCTCTATGTAGTAGTCTCTCAAATATTGGAATACTGCTATCATGTCACCCCTAGTCCTTTTCTCTAGACTAGTCAAACCCAAATCCTGCGATCTGTTCTTCATATGTTTTAGTATCCAGGCCTTTAAACATCTTAGTTCCTCTTCTCTCAACTTTTTTCAAAATCTCAACATTTTTTTTGTAATGTGGAGACCAAAACTGGGTGCAGTACTCCAGGTGTGGGCTTACTAAGGCTCTACAAAGCAGTACTAATACATCGCGTGATTTTGATTCTATGCTTCTATTAATACAACCAAGGATTGTATTAGCTTTTTTGGCTGCTGCTGCAAACTGCTGGCTCATGTTTAAGTGGTTGTCCAATTTGATTGTCCAATTCAAAGCAGGGAAGTACCAAGGTCTTCCTTCCTCTCCCCCATGGAGCTCTGATACCATCAATATAGCACTGCTTGTTTCTATTTTCAGTACTAAAGCTTTCAGTGGAAGGCTTGCAAAGCTAAAACTTTCCACTCTTCAAGATGAAGTGACGGAGGAGGTTTGTGATTGCAGACATAGAAAAAATATTGGAAAAAAAATATTGAAACGGGACTTCATAGACTCTATACCAATGACTGCTAACCTTTTCTGGACCAAGTGCCCGAAGCGTGCATGCGTGCACATGTGTGCAAATGTGCATGTGCATGCCCAAACCCCCAAAATGCAATGTATGTGTGGTTGTGCATGCAGCCCCTGTGCATGTGCACACAGCCCCCCACAGCCCCCCACCTCCCACGCATGTGCAGCAGAGACCCAATGACCAGCTGGAGAGCGGGAAGTGCGTGCACATGTTTGGCGGAGCTAAACAAGGCGACGGCTCACATGCCCAAAGAGAGGGTGCTGCGTGCCACCTGTGGCATGCGTGCCATAGGTTCGCCATCACTGCTCTATACAGATAGTCCTCCGCTTATGAATGGTCGCTTAGCGACTGTTCACAATTATGATGGTACAGGATACTTATGACCTGGATTCGAAATTCTGATAGCCACCCATCTCTTCTGCACTCATACGATTGCATTTCAGGTACTTGGTAACAGATATGCGTTTATAGCAGCCCAAGGTCACATGACTGTGATTTATGACTTTTTTGCTGGAATCTGCCGTGTGCTTCCAATTTCCGACAAAAACACTCCTTGTGGACAAGACACTATGCAGGATTCCCTTTCAAAGGAATTTCCTTGAGGTTGCAAAGAGGTCTAGAAGAGGTATTGAAATGGACTCAGTGGCCTGAAGTCATTGTTTTTTGATGTTCTTTCTCCTGCCAGCAGCATAGTCACTGCATGATGGCATTATGTCACCTGCTGAATTTTGCTGGACTTTACAGGGAAGAGAAGAACCAAGAAACAAGATCGTCATGTTCAACAGCGACAGTTTTTTCCTCCTGTCTCAGGCAGCGAGTGTAATGAGAATCAGAAAGCGATTGACTCAGGAGAAGAGAAAAAAAACCCAGCACTTTTGTTATAAGCATGAGAGTGATATGAAACCTTTTCTTCTTCTTCATGCCTGTCTCCCTTTCCTTCTCCCAGTACATAATAGATTGCCAGAAAATACCTGAGATGCCCAGTATCACTTTTCATCTGGATGGCAGACCCTACACCCTGACCCCCAAAGAATATACTCTTCAGGTAAGATAAGCCAATGAAATCCACATGAGAAAATGGGGTAGGTGGGGGGTGGGACTCTTAATACACAGCCAGAAAATCATGTTTTCTTGGGTTCATTTTTCTGCTTCCAGTGCAAGGTTTAATTCAATTTACACTGAAATTTATTATTTATTTAGAAGTTAGCCTCCAGTCAGTGAAGAATTTTCCCAAGATTTTAAAATTGAAATTGTGATGCAGTTCCCTGGATTAGAACGTCTTGGTGATGGAACCAGATCATGGCCAGGGCAAAAGGTTAAGCTCCTACTCAAAAAAGAAGTCCCCAAATACAACAGTACTGGCTGAGCATATTTTGAACCAAAGATAGCCACAAAGTGTGAAGAAAAATGTCAAGATGGTGGCCAATGCATATAAAATCAATCACACTGTCACGACTCCATCTTGATTTTTTCAACTGCACCCGTGGTGGGTTGCCCCCGGCTTGCACCGGTTCTATAGAACCGGTAGTAAAACCGGTGGGAGGCTCCATCCACCAACCCCAACGTCATCAGAATGCTTCTGCGCATGTGTGCGCAGCCCTGTTGCGAACTGGTAGTAAAGGTAAATAGAACCCACCCCTGAACTGCACCCCGTGGAAATCTGAAATCAGTGGAATCCTGATCTCTTCATAATATAATGAATATTTAAAGGAAGGTCCTATAAAATCAAGGGCAAAGAATTTGTTCCTCCGGAGACCATACTTCATTTTACAAATTAAAAAAATAAATGAAACCATGATAATGTCATTATTCCCACCCATCCACCCAACTTGGCCCTTTTTAAAAAAAATTGGGGAGGTTTAATGATCTATATATATAAAAATGTAAATGTCCGTTTGTACCTAACTGCACATTTCCAAAAGTTCTTCACCGATTGCTTTCAAATTTTGACACAATGTTGCATTCGAATACGGGTGCGTTTTTATATACCTATATTATATACATGCCACACCTGTGACAGGTAAAAACATGAAAAACATTGGAAAACATTGAAAGACATTGACAAACATTGAAAAATAGCGCCATCTGCTGGACATAAAACCAACATGGCAGCCTCCCAGCCCTGATTATGCTCAACAGATTTCTGCTCCTTATGTTTAGACTCTCCATATTGCTTCCAAGAAACTGCGCATTTGGAAGGCAGAGACGCCCGAGGGCAATATCCTGCCACCAGGCTTGGCAGGTAGGCAGCCGGCTCCCCGCCGGGAAGCCCTCACAGCCAGCGCTTCTAGGGCTGGGCGGGCCTGCCTGAGCCAGGCTCTGACCTCCCCCTCCCCAGGCCATCCCGCAAACTAGCCTTGCCGGCCGCTGCTGCCCATCCCCCTTGCCAGCTGCTCTCGGGACTCCCTCCAAAGAACACCTGGCAATGAGACTGCCTTGGTCCGCCGAGCAGGAACCCTCCGTCCCTTGCCTGGCCCGAATCACACCTGGCCTAGCGCTACCACGGGCCCTGAGGTCAGAAAGACCAGCCGCTGACCGGCGCTATGCGAATCCGGTTGGTGAGCGGGAGATGGAGGCAACTGGAGCCTCGGGGTCACCTTTGACCAGCGCCGCTTTTGATTCCCTATTCTAGCAGTTCATGGAGCCTATACAAAAATTTCAGCCTCTGGCAGAAAAGGGGCTCTGGGGAGGCTTCGGGGGTGGAAACGGGCAGGAGGGAGGATGGCCGGCCCTCCTTTGTTTTGCCTGGAAGAGCGGGGGATTTAATCATTCCCCTGCTCTTGGCAGGTGGGGGAGGACTGCGCAGCAGGGGTCCAGTGGGGTGTGCGTGGCTCCTGGCTTTGCTGCTTTCTTCCTTCGGACGAGAAGCCTCGAACCCCCGCCGCATCCCCTCCCTCCCTCCCTTCCCTTCCCTGCTATGCGTCTCCCTGTCAAGCCCCCAGAGAACATATGTGTAGGGAGGATGGAGGGGGCCCCTGAGTTTCTGCTGTGGTGCGGAGAGCTGCGAAGGCCTGGCCTGAAAAGGGCGATGGCGGGGGATGCAGAAGAGGCCGGGCCAGAGACAGAGATAAACAGAGAGAGAAGGAGAGAGACATAGAGAAATACAGAGAGACGGGGGGGGGGGAAGAGAGAGACACATACAGAGATACAGAGAGAGGGGGGAGAGAAAGAGACATAGAGATACAGAGAGAGGGGGAGAGAGAGACAGAGAGAGATACAGAGGTGGGAGAGAGAGACAGAGAGATACAGAGAGGGGGAGAGAGAACACATAGAGAGATACAGAGGGGGGAGAGACATAGAGAGATACAGGGGGGGAGAGAGAGACAAAGAGATACAGAGAGAGGGGGAGAGAGAGACACATAGAAAGATACAGAGGGGGGAGAGAGAGAGACATAGAGAGATACAAAGAGAGAGGGGGAGACAGAGAGGGAGGATTTTGTGGTTCCCATTGTTTTTTAGCAACTGGTTCTCTGCCCTAATCACCAGTTGGGTAGGCGTGGCTCAGGGGCTGTCATGTGACTGATGAAAGTGAGTGACGTCGAGTTGGCCACACCCACCAAATGTTCGTGGAGAGTTTGTAACTTCAGCCTCGCTCTTTTAGCCCAGCGGAAGCACCAGACTGGGCCACAGCAACGCGTGGCCGGGTACAGCTAGTATAAAATATAAAACAAAACGGAAAATAATTCCATCAAATTTTGGTGACAAAATTTGAAGTTACTTTGATTTAATTACTTAATAATATGAACAAGTGCTCATAAACAGATCACGTTTTTTGTAAATCCTTCCAATTCAGAGTCTAAATTAAAATAACAAAATATCACTGGATCATCTTGGGGAAACTTTATTTACCTTGGGGAGAGGGGCGGGGGCAAAGGAGACTTTCAGTAGTACGCAGTTTTATTGTTGTTGTTGTTGTTGTTGACCAGCATATACAATGAAGAACTGAGAATCAAGTATACATTTGATTGAGATGAACCAGTTGCTTTCATGGTATGGAGACAATAACTTGGTCCTTAACACCAATAAGACCAAAGAGCTTTGGTCTATAGTTTCTATAGTGGACTATAGAAGGAACAGATCAGACATCCAGCCCTTGCTTATCAATGGAGACCGAGTGGAGCAAGTGGCCAGTTTTAAGTTTCTGGGTGTCATCATAAAAGAGGACCTGACCTGGAGCACTCACATTGCAACACTGGTCAAAAGGACCCAGCAGAGATTAGACAACCTGAAACTTCTCAGGAAACAACAACTGAATGAAAAACTGCTGACCTTCTACAGCTGCACCATAGAGAGTATTTTACTGCACCTGTGTACCAATGGTGGGTTGCTACCGATTTGCCCCGAATTGGGCGAACTAGTAGCGGCGGTGGGAGACTCTGCCCACCCACCTGGACGTCTCTGTGCATGCACAGAAGCATCACACGTGCGCATGAACACGCGTGCATCCATGGGCGAATTGATAGCGACGGGATTTGAAAACCACTACTGTTGTGTATGCTTTACCAAGCACAATGTATGCTTTAGTGCACAGTGGCAGATAAGACAGCACTCCAGAGGGTTAACATCATTGCCCAGAGGATCACTGGTAGCCCTCTCCCCTCTTTGGAAGAGCTTTATAGTTCCTGCTGCTTTAAGAAAGTTCAAAACATTCGTAAAGATCCATCTCATCCTGGGCACCCTTTTTTTGAACTATTACCAGCTGGCAGATGGTACAGGATAATAAAAACAAGGACAAATAGGCTGAAAAACAGCTTCTATCCCAGGGCAATAATCATATTGAATTCTAAGGTATAGTGCAATACTAATTCAATATCGGGTTTTCAATTCAATTATATAGAATGTGAAGGATGTGTGTTTTTGTTTTATTTTTATAGTTATAATGTACACTGAAGATGGCATTTTATTTCGTTGTACGAGGTACAACAA
Organism: Arizona elegans; assembly: GCA_022577455.1. Taxonomy (NCBI): domain Eukaryota; kingdom Metazoa; phylum Chordata; class Lepidosauria; order Squamata; family Colubridae; genus Arizona; species Arizona elegans. The sequence goes on from JAKOOJ010000004.1 coordinate 128,704,901, forward strand.
CAATAAACTAAACTAAATACATACATGTTTCCAATAAATATTTATTCCAGCACAACTTCCCCAGTCTGGCACCCTCCAGTAGTGTTGGACCCCAATCATAGGGCCAAAGTTTGTCATTGGAGCCTCACTAGATGCAGCCATCTGCCCCAAAAGTTGAAAGTTCAGTTGTTGACATCTTTGATTAAAAAATGGTGCAAGACGTTGAGGAGTGGAAAAATCTCTGTCAGACAGAGTAACCCATATTATGCTAGGAGGAAATAAGGATTCTCTGTTCTTCAGCTGTCATGGATCAGCAGCAGCTCTTGTTATGCTCAGGGGAGAGATGTGCAATGATGAAAATGTGAAACCTTGAGGTTCATAAGCTCATCATTCAGGTGTCTCCTTTCTTCCACAGGTGAGACAGGCACAGGTGACTACTTGCATCAGTGGATTCATGATCCTCGACATCCCAAAGCCTACAGGACCACTCTGGATTCTGGGAGATGTTTTCCTCCGACGATACTACTCAGTCTTTGACCGAGATCATGACCGAGTTGGCTTAGCTGTTTCTAAACAAACTTCATGTGGTTCTGACGGAAAAGATTAAACATCACAGCTGCAGCAGAAAATTCCACTGCCCTCAGAGTGGTCAGAAAATAGTAGCTATCATTTGTTTCATGGCCTCGAGAAGCTCTGCAAGGATTTATTTTCTTACCAGTATATGCATGGTGTCTGCATTCACCATACTTCATGAAATAATTCCACTTTTAAAACACAAGAACAGGTTTCCAGACATGATGATGATGGTGATGAACCATTGTTTCCAAACTCCAACCTGGAATTTTTCCTAATAGTTCCTAATATATTGCTGAGTCCAGAAATTAGCTGCCACTGACTTCACCTGTCTTCTTCTCTTCCACTTTTTCTTCCTGACCCTCTGCTTTTTGTTTCATGCATAACCTGATGCTACACATGCCAATTCAGAAGTAATTCTGTAGAATCTTACTCCAAAGTAAGAGATAATAGGATTTCATCCTATGGAGTCTTTCTCCCTATACTAAATATCAGAGAATTCAGGCATAATAAAGAAAGAAAAGGGGAGGGGGTTAGAAAAGAGGGAGATAAGAAGCCAGATTTCTGGATAACAGCCCTAATGTCAAAAAAGCTAGATAACTCACAGCTATGTATGCTACAGATAGTCCTCAACTTACAACCATAATTGAGCACAAAAGTTTGGTTGCTAAGAAAAACATTTGTTAAGTGAATCTGGCTTTCCCATTGACCTTGCTTGTCAGGTCACAAAAGATGGTCATATGATCCCAGAACACTGCAACCGTCATAAATATGAACCAGTTGCCAAGCATCCAAATTTTGATCATGTGTCCATGGAGATGCTGCAATGATTGTAAGTGTGAAAAAATAGTCATTAGTCACTTTTCAAAGTTGTAACTTTGAATAGTCATTAAAAGTACTGTTGTAAGTCGAGGACTCACCTGTATAAGTATTCCTGCCTTGGGCAGGGATTTAAACTAGAAGATCTCCAAGGTCCCTTCCAGCCTTATAATTTTATGTATTTGAAATCCTCTGATCTTACAAGTTTAGAGATTTTGCATACGGGATGGGTGGTATTTGTTTCAGTCCTAACCCTTTAAGAAAAATCTCTGCAGCAGAGCAGGAAAAGTCCTTTTTCCCCTGAGAAAAGTCAGTAATGAAATAGATTGTTCATTAGGCAGCTGTGTTCATTTAGCTGGGAGCATAGCTCAGTGGAAGAGTTATGACCTTGGTATGCAAAAGCTTCCTGGTACAACCTCCTACATAATATCTTCAGAGAGGGTTGGAAGATTCAGGCCTGAACCTCAGAGAACTTCTCCCACTCTGCTGCTGAGCAACAAACCCAACGTTTGATGGCAGCTTCCTAACATGTACAAATAATATTGTCATGTCAACTTTCTTTAGCTTCCTTTCTAGTTGGTCAACGGGATGATAGCTAGAAACAGCTATCCAGAATCGCTTTTGATACTGAGATGGGTGGCTTATACATTTAATAAATAAAATAATATAAACAATGCTGTGAGGCAGGCTGGAAGAATAATGAGAGAAGATCAGCTGAAGTCAAAATAATAGCCTCGTATGCTTATGCCTAATATGTCTGATGTTTTCTCATTGTCTTACAGTAAATTTCAATTTAATCAGCCATCAGTTGTTATTCCAAAGTTTTGGGGCCCTGTTGGCCAAATGATTAAAAGACAAAGTTAATTTGTTTCTGAGGAAAGCTGAATTGCATCTTCATAACTTTACTTACATTTATTTAAGTTAAAGGACTTGACATTCTTTTAAAAAAAAATAACAATAAATCAATAACCAACTGAGCATTTCAAGGAAAAGGCCAGATATTTTCACAACAGGGTCAATTCACTTTCCTCTTTCATAGATTTTTGACTATTCTGACTGACAATCAAAGGTTTTTCTTACTTGATGCTTTTGTGTTCAAATGGATAGCTTTCAGTTGGTGACCCTCCAGCAATAGGGAGTGGATTAGGTGGCTTTTGTGTCACATCTTACATTCTATTTTAGGCATGTTTTCTACTATTATTATACTAATAATATACTGTTCTACATTCTTCATTAGTTTATGCAAACAAATGTGTATCTAATGCTTCATTTTTTTCTGATTCCATTACTTGCATCAAAAGATAAGGAATTAAATAAGTGCTCCAAAATCATTTTCTCCTTCCTGTCAATAGAAATCTAATTCCATGTCAAATTTCTAATCTTTCCTTGGGGAATTACATGTATAGTTTGTTTTTGCACCCATGAGAGACAGAAATGTTTGCTTTAAAATGAAATACCATGCATTCATAGGAAATGGAATTATTCATCCAACCCAGCTGCATTTGAATAGAGTCTAAGCATATCTTCTGTCCTAATATTCACTTGTATGTCTTCTTGTCATGTGAAATAAAACATTTAGTGCTTTTACTGGTGTCTTGTAGTTTGCAATCACAAATAAAACTGATCAGAGATATACAGTATAATCGATTTTAGTTCAATAACTTTAACAAATGGCAACCTCTATTGTCTGTATGATTTGCTTATTATCTATTAATATTAATATAGGTAATAAAGAACCTTGCAATGCTTAAAGCAGTGTTTCTCAACTTTGGCAAGATACGTGGACTTCAGCTTCCAGAATTCCCTAGCATATTCGTGAGAGAATTCTGGGATTTGAAGTCCAGATTGGTTAGAGTACCTAAGGTTAAGAAGCACTTATTTAAAGGATTCCTACCTTAGATGAATTTCACAACTCAGATTCCCACAGACTTCACAATTGTCACTGGGACATGACAGAACTGTTGTGTTGTTTGTATGGAGGTGAAATTGATTTGATGCTATTGGATTATATTGTTGCTATTTATTCAATGCTTTATTTGGTTTTTTAAAAAACAAACTTTACCCAATTTCAAAGACAATTAAAATACAAAGTAACAAATATGAAAAGGTTTTAAAAAGACAAAGGGATTAAAGGGAAAAAAGTTAAAAAGAAGAAAAAAGGGTGGAAAGAGGTACAAAAAATTGACTTTTGACTTACAATACAATACAAAAAAAATACAGATACAAATATATAACAAAATAACTACTTACTCTAGATTAAAATAAAAACACCATATAAACAACATACAAACCAAATAATCATAAAAACACAAAAATTAGATATATAAAAATAACTTTTTCTGTTTAAACATAAACATTAAAAAATATACATCTAGTAATAATAAAAATGCCCAATATTTATATAGTTATAACAAATCTAATTATCACTTTCTAAAACCAAAACTTCATTTTCATCTCACTCAACCAAGACATTCAACATGATCTCCTAGTAGAAACAAACCTAGAAAAACTTTTGTCTTTCATCAAAGTAGTCAATTTTGTCATCTGTGCCAGTCCCATTAGTCTCATGATCCACTCTTCAGATGTGAGAATTTGTGTATCTTTCCAACTCTGTGCATATAAAAGTCTTGCTGCCACTGTTGTATATAAAAACAAACTCTCATGTCATCTTTCAATCAGCTTACCTGTGACACCTAGGTTTAAAAGGAAAACATCTGGTTTCAGTTTAAATGTTTTATTTTTGGTATCAAATATTCCAAATGAAAATTAGCTGAAATTAGCTGAAGACATGTTTTTATTCTTCAGGAAAAGGGCTTGTAGATTTCCAAAAATTTGATGGATGATAGAAATGTAGAGCATTTTCCCCTTACCCTGGTAGTGTTATGCTGAAAAAACAATATCTAGTTGAATAAAAAGTTTGCAATGACTTTATCCCACTATGGTTTGCAGATGAGGAGAGTGTTCCTAGATCTTTACCTTTATCTGTGCATTTTTCTAATTATTTTATTTCTGATTATCTGCTGCAGATTTATTCATGGCAATGTGATAGATATTAATATGGCAATATGGTAATTCATTTGGATACAAAATTTAAACTATTATGCAGTGTGCACGTTTGAGTGTAAACTATCCATGCTAAAATACACTGTTATTTCCAAATGATTTGGACATACATGTGTGTAGGTTCAGTTCCGTTCAAACCTTGTAGTGATATGTGGGAATGACCTGGCAGAAGGGAAGAGATAGCTAGGAAAGGATCAGATAAAGGAAACAGAAGCCCACACCTGCATAAGGAACAAACTCAGAAAAGATCCTTCCTAACTTAATGGGATGTAAGATTCTGTTAATGTAGCCTTGCAAAAAAGTAGAATTAATTCATCTTGTCATGTTTCTTGTCTGGTTTACTTGATAAAGATGACAAAACTGTTTTAGGTTGTAAGTTAAGTTCAATTCTGGAGACTGCTCTTACCTGAACTGCATGCCCTCCAAGTTAATTAACAGCTGAGGTAATTGGAGTTCTCCAAATATTTTGAGTGCATTAGGTAAGGAAAGCATTGAAAAGGATATAGTCCAGATAGTCCTCCTGATTTTTCAGAACTATCTTTCCCAGCATTCTTCACTGTTCTCTGTGCTGTTGGATCTTCTTGGATGTCACGGTTCAGCACCTGGAGGACCATGAGTTATGCATTTTTATGTTGAGTTGTTACTTTCCTTTCTTTCCCTTTTCCTGATGACTCATCTCTCAGCTGGAAACAGCTCGAAGCATTCACTTGCTTCAGTCAGACATCACCTCTGAATCAGATGAATTGGATGCTGCAAGACAGAGAAGTTTTTATTGTCTGAAAATGGAAGCATATTGACCTTACCATTGGATTCCCCTGAACGGTGGTATGCCACCCTTATCCTGGCCACAAAATCTAGACACATTTCCCTCAGAAAACACATTGCTTTTATAGCTCTCTCCGCCTGGCTCCTCAGCCATCAGAGCATAGAGCATTGGAGACAATCCTTCTTGAAGCCTTTTAGACATGGCAGAAACTACAGGAAAGTTTAGCAGCTTTTTTTCAGCAAGGAGCAGACAAGCTGTGGCTCCTTTAGTAATCAGCTGAAGCTCCCACCAGAGGGAGAAAGCTTTCGGTAACGTCTAAGCCTCTTACCCTGGTGTAAACATCTTGTATTAACAGTAAAGCCAGCAGGCCAGTTAGGGTGCTGGTTTTGAGCATTGTTTTCTCCAAGTTATTCATATATTCTGTTCTGCTTTTCCAAAATAAATATATTGCTTATTTCATTTAGATCTGCCTTTATGGTTTTTAATAAAGGCGCCCCAATCCTCTGCACAAATTAGGCTGTGAGATCACCTAAACAAGGTCGCTGTTCTGATAGCATTTTTTATTCTTTAGATTTTTATCCTGCCTTTTTTCCATATACAATTCAAGACAGCAAACCTAATATTGTTCCTCCTCCTATTTTTCGTACAACAATACTGAGAGGCACACTTAGCTGAAAAAAACCTGAATGGAACCAAGTCATCCTGCTGACTTTCATGCCTAACCCAGGGCTAGAATTCAGTCTCCTGGTTTTGAGCCTTAACCACTAGTCCAATGTGCTTTACAGGTACTCCTTGATGTACAACTATTCATTTAACGACTGCTTGACGTTAGAACGGCACTGAAAAAAAATGACTTATGACCAATCCTCACATGTACAACCTTCATAGCATCCCCATGGTCACATGATCAAAATTTGGCCAATTGGCAACCAGCATGTACTTATGAGGGTTGCAGTGTCCCATGGTCATGTGATCGCCATTTGCAGTCTTTCCAGACAGCTTTCCACAATCAAACTCAATAGGAGAAGCCAGATCGGCTTACTTGTTAAGGAATTCGCAGAGTAACCCTTGAATAGCAAGGGTGTGCACATGAAAGTGATTGAGAGTAGGTACGAATAAAACACAGTCAACACACAGATACACTGAGTTGTGTTTACTTTCAGGAAATAGTAAGGCAGAGTCCAATAAACAGTCCAGGTCATACACATATAAAGCAGGAGATAGCAAGTCCAGGGATAATCCAATAACAAAGTCTTCTTACCAGTCATTGTTGTCATTCACAATAAACAATTCTTCTGGATTTGCAAACAGTAACATAGCCATGTTCATCTTCCTGTCAATAGAAATCTAATTCCATGTCAAATTTCTAATCTTTCCTTGGGGAATTACATGTACAGTATGCTAACAATAGCATACAGAGATAGCAGAGAGCAACAACAAAGAAAAGCAAAGAGAAACAAACCATGTTTCTAGCTCCCTCTTAAGGAGATTGACTACAGAGCTAACCAATCAGGACACAGTACGACGCAATACAGCAGTCTTAAAGCTATTTTGAAGGTTTATATATTTCCAACCCAACAAGGTAGGTAATACTCATTTTCTAACACCAAATGATTCACTTCATTGCAGTGATTCGCTTAACAAAGATTGTAAAATTGAGCTTAGCAACCAATTCATGTGATTGAAGGAGGACAATGACGTAACTTCAAAATTGGCTCCTAAGTAGCTTTTGGGTGGGGTCCATCATAACTTTAAACAGTTGCTAAGTGACCGGTTGTGAGTCAAGGACTACCTGTATTCTACTCTATTTGCACATATTCTGTAGGAAGATGAACATGGCTATGTCAAAGTCAATCTGGCAATTGAAATTATAGTTGGAGGAGATGCATTTATTGTTATTTATTCCCTTTAATGAACATCCTGCTTACAATGCAATCCTTGTTGGATAATAGTGGTTCAGATGTTAGCCTAGAAACCAGGAGACTGTGAGTTCTAGTCCCATCTTAGGCATGAAAACTGGTACAGTGACCCCTGGCCAGTTACTCTCTCTCAACCCAATGCACCTTACAGGGTTGTTGCTGTGAGGAAAATAGGAAGACGAATTATTAGATATGTCTATGGAAACTCTCAGCCATCAGGTTATGGTTGTCCCAAAGGTGCTTTTCAAAAGGTAACTGGACTCTGTTTTTTCTTGAAGACGTTTTGCTTCTTATTTAAGAAGCTTCTTCGGTTCTTCAGAGGAACTGAAACGTCTTCAAGGAAAAACCAGCTGCCTTTTGAAAAAGCACCTTTGGGACTAGTATTAGATATATTTACTGCCTTAAGCTGCACATGAAAAAAATATTTCATATATATTTCTTGTACAAAAAGAGCATCATCCAGAAGGCGACAGGGAAAGAGGCAATGGAAAAATAGAAAGTCAAACTGGGTTGCTCAGCTTTCCATGCATAACAGTATTTCTGTAAGTATAGTAGTTTTGTTTGTTCTATGAATTCCTGTTTGATCATCAGAAAACATTTCTTTGCTGTTGTCTTGTAACCGTAGGTGGGTCCTAGCAATGGCTGTCAGCAGTAGCGACACATTTTTTTCCACAGAGCTTCACCAATCATTTTGCCCACATTGCTCAGGACTATAACTTTAATTACAGTAGTTGACACTTCTTTGAGATACTGGCTAAATAATTGCTGAGTTCATGGGATTTCAAAGGAGAACAGGTGGGTGGTGAAGGGGGGAGAGGAGGACTTGTGGGTTCCTTGCCTATTTCTTTCTTTTTTCTTTTTCTTTTTGAAAAGTGATGATTGAAGGGCATAGTCAGTGCGACTTGGAGAAATACATTGTACGAAGAAAACGAGAGCAGATGTTTTTCATCTGACCGCTGTTTTCTGAAGCATAGAGTGAAATGAAACTGTCTGTTGCACAGAACACTGGGGAAAGGTTAAGGGCAGGACACCTCCTAAAGAAAGTGGATATGTTACTGTGTGCTACGCTTCAGCAGGGAGCAAAAAAAAAAAGGCAGGAGAAAGGGAATAGGGGAAAGAAAGGAAAGGAGAAAAGCAAAAAAAAAACGAGAGAGGAGGGGAGGGGAGAAGACGGCAGGGGAGGGGAGAAGAAAGTAGGGGAGGGCAGGGGAGGGGAGAAGAAGAGAGGAGGGGAGGGGAGAGGGGAGGGGAGGAGAGGGGAGGAGAGAAGAAGAGGGGAGGGGAGAGGATGGAAGTGGGAGACAGGAAGGGGAGAGGGGAGAGGAGGAAGGCATAGATTGCAATCATGTTTGCATCTTCGTGTGGGCATGAATGCTGACAGAATAGGAAGTAGGCTGTTGTTTTAAAATTGGACAAAAATGGGCAACGGCTCTGGGCACATCAGCCATGGACATGAAGTCCCAAGGAAAAGAGATTTAAAGGGAACCAGGCTGGACAAAGTCTTCTTCCCCTTCCTCCATTTTTTTCTCTTCCATTCCACTTTAGATTGTAAGCACAAGAGGCTGAGACTTTTCCCCTGCAAAAGCCATGCATACTGATGGCTGCCTGCCCCGTTGCCCTCCATCTTTCTGCAAATATTAAATGCTATTTTAAATTTTTAAACAGCACTTTTTTTTAAAAAAAAGGCACTATCTGGAAAGCAATAAGAACTTCTGGCATTTTAGTTGCAATCGGCCACAACATGAGTAGGTCCTAGCATTGATTCTTACATTTTTACTCCATTTCTTCCAATACTTGGTTGTTGGTTGTTTATGCATTGCTCTTATCTACAGTAGGTGGCAGCCCTTAGCTAATCTTGAAAGTTAAGCAGGACTTGATATTCTTAAAACACAGATAGGAGACTACAAGGGAATATCAGAAGTGAAGGCTAGGCTGGAGAGTCCAAATCATCTTTTGGAAGAAGGCAACTGTTTTTAAATTGTTGCTATTAGAACTTCATGGTTATTTTTCTCCCTAAAGACATCAGGATTCAAGGAGAGCTTTACATGGAATGGAACGGAACGGAACGGAACGGAACGGAACGGAACGGAACGGAACGGAACAGAACAGAACAGAACAGAACAGAACAGAATAACAAAGTTGGAAGGGATCTTTCCTGCTCAGGCAGGAAACCCTATACCATTTCAGATAAATGGTTGACCAACATTTTCTTTAAAACTTCTAGTGTTGGCGCATTCACAACTTCTGGAGGCAAATTGTTCCACTTTCAAGAAATTTCTTCTTAGTTCTAGGTTGCTTCTCTCCTTGATTAGTTTAAATACTGCCTTTCCTTCAAGGAACATAAGTAAAGTTTGTCTTCCCTCTTTTCTGCTGAGGTTCAGTAGGTTGATAAATAGCAATTGATTGAATTTCACCCACTGAGAATAATAATTAGATGTGAATTTCAACCTCCATCTCCTGGGAGTGGTCCAGTGCAGTCCCCTAATCAATACCCCATGCAACCTCTTGTTGTCTTGAAGCTACCGTGTCACATTCAGATCTGGGAATAAGAAACCAGTTTCAGCCTTGTATCTAATAGGTTACCTGCTAAATTGTTGAAATTCTGGGCTGGGAGAGCCTGTGACACACTGGGCAAAATTCCCATGACTGTTTGTTTTGCATGTTCAGCAGTTAGTGGCAATGGATTTTAGAACAGACTTTAGTTATGATGGCAGAAATTGGATGTATGCCAGAAGGGTGGCCTTTTAATGCCCCATAGATTAATACCATCTTTTCTCAATGACTCTGGGTGATTGAAATTGATTTTTTTAAAAATCCTCTCAGTATTGTCTGGACTGAGATGTAGGGAGAAGAAAGAGAGCAACTGATCCTCAAACATCTGAGTGCAACCTAACCCACCAGAAGGAAAGTTGAGTTTTCTGATCCTACAGTATGCCTGGGATGTAGGAAAAACACCTGTTTCAAAAGAACAACAGTCCTCTTAAGAGTAGCACGTAGGATGGGAGTATTGTAGCCCCTTCACGTTAGGTCCTTTTGTGTGTCCTGCAAGGTAGCACACACTTCAAATAAAAGTCAACCTCTTCCTATATAGCAAACCCTACCATATCGTGGTCTGTGGATGTCCCCACAACCAGCAGTTCAGCAGTTCAAGAACAATCTCCCCAACTCACCCCAGTATTTAAGCCCTCTTTCTCTTTAAGGTGGCTACTTTCACCATCTGTACCTTTACTCTCCCAAAAGGTTCTAATGTTTTTAGAGTAGAATAGGTTACCTTCTAGGCACCATAACTTTAGATAACCTAGTTCAGAATAAGGATGGATGGATGGATAGATGGATGGGTGGGTGGGTGGATGGATATTTATGTGGCAGCTCCAGGGAACATAGCACTTCAGGCCATAGTCCCAAATTCATTCCCCAACCAGTAATCACTTGTTTATCTCTTGTGGCAGCCACAAGTGGAAAAGCTGGGGTTGGGGTTGGGTGTTGTTTATTTCTTTTGCAATTCCCTGTGAGCATAATTGTATTGTGCTTCTCTGAATCTCAGCTTTCCCCAATCACAGAAAATGAAACGTTCCCCCACCTCCAATCCAATCCAATCCAAAGACAGCCTAGGAGATGCCCCAAAATTCCACCTTAAGAGGTAGTGATGTCATCACAGGGTCTGCAGTACCAGAAGGCGCAGCCCTGCATCCGGAGACCAGGGGTGGAGGGGGGGGGTAGGAAGCAGAAACACACAAGGTGTGTGGGGGAAGAGGCAGACACAGTGACTCTATTCAGCAACATCCTGCGTCTCCTGTTCCCCCACCCCTCCACCTCACCATCAATTATCGACTCCATCCTTCTGCGCTGCTACAGAGATATCTCAGTCCCCTGAAGGTGGTGGTGGGGAAGCATTCCATAACCTCTCTCCTGATCCCTGATTTTTATTTTTTATTTTATTTTTGGCGGAGAGACAGGGGTAATTCCCTTCATCACGGGCTTTCCTTCTGTCTTTGTCTCCCTCTCTCAAAAATAATACTAAGCCAAAAGGGTTGGTCTAGCAGGTAAGTATGGGCCTTTAGTGGCTCTATTGGTGTGTGTCAGTGTGTGTTTGTTTTCTCTGTTGGGTGGCAAAGGGAGGGGGTGGTTATAGTCAAAAAGCTGGGGGGGGAAAATATGTGCAGGTTGTTTTTCCCCCAAAAAAGGAGCTCAAAGAGAGCATATCGGGCCAGAGACGAGGGTGGGGGAGGAGTGAGAGTTTCAGCACCTGTGACTGGACAGCAGCATGTTAAAAATAGACAGAAGACAAGGATGGCTTGTGCTCTATTGATACTTAGATGCTTTACCATCTTCTGGAGGATACAGGTCTGGTTTTCAGTTTGGTGGCTATTTGCCTGCTCACATCACTGTGTGTGAATGTGTGTGTGTGTGTGTGTGTGTGTGTGTGTGTGAGAGAGAGAGAGAGAGAGAGAGAGAGAGAGAGAGAAAGGGAGGGGGAGAGAGAGAGAGGGAGGGAGGGAGGGAGAGGGAGGGAGACAGAGATCTTGATTTGTCTAATCTATGCACTGCAGTGTGTGAATGCAAGGGCCATGACTTCAAAGATAGCTCAATCACCCCCAACTTCAGGCCCTCCAGACATGCTGGACTACAAGTCCCATCATCTTAGGAGGACCTTTGCTGTCTGGAAAGTATGGAGTATGGAAGTCATAGTCATAGTCCATTACATCTTGAGGAAGGAAGGAAGGAAGGAAGGAAGGAAGGAAGGAAGGAAGGAAGGAAGGAAGGAAGGAAAGAAGGTAGGAAGGAAGGGTTTAATATGATTGAATGGTCAGCCTGTATGAAAGTGTGTCTCTGGGATTATGACTCCAAAGGGAAACAAGGTATGTTTAATTGAAATTGGCACATGAGAGAAACTACCATAATTGGGAAATGTTTGCATGCATAGATGCACATGAAAAATAGGCAACAATTTGATGGTGTCATTGCATTCCTGTATGGTGATGCGTTGGTGATGTCCTCAGCTTTTGTTTTGTGTGCTATCCATTCCTCTGCTGTTGTGGTAGGGCAGAAAATATGGGGAGAGAACAGAAAGAGAGAGGGGGGAAGTTAGAGTGAGATTATTTCTGTAAGAAAAAGCCAATCACATTGACATACTTCCTTACAGGAAAGCATAAAAAGAAAGCTGTAAGAACCAGATGGCCCCACAAATATTAGGGAATGGAAGCCTTGAAAAATAACAGATTGGCTCCTGCCCTTGAAAACAGCCATGCACCATTGCTAGCTACATGTGCTCTATTAATATTAGTATTATTTCAATTTATAACCTATCTTTCTGCTTGGGAACACTCATTCCAAATTCATATGAGGTTGTTGCTAACTTCCTTGCATTTTGCCTTCATCTGTAATTATGAAAAATTAAATTGCATCCAAAACCAAAAAAAAAAAGCCTTTTAATAGACATATAGAAAAGCAATTCAGGATATCAGTAATGTGTTAATTAACTATATTTTAAAATAATAACAAATAAATTTTCAGTCACGGTCTTTCCCAATAAAGCTTAGAATGAAGGCAAATTGCAAGAATTTGCCATTGAATAAATTGGCAAACCAATCCTATCTGAATTTACTTAGAAGGAACCCCAGCTTGATTCCTCAGGAATTGCTGTCTACATCAGGCTGAACAGGTTGCAGATCTGAATAATAAAATTCTCAAGATGTTTCTGTGTGGAGGGGTTTAGAAGCCGGCTCCTCCTATTCCCACATCCTTCAAGCCAGCTTTATCCCAATGGAATACTTCCAACCTCTTGCAAAACTCCGGTGACCATAACAGCTGGAAATGATGAGCATAACCGGAACGGCAATTAATCTAAATGCTTCATCTTATACCTTTCCTCTTTCTCAGTTATCCTTCCTAAAACATTTATATATTTTGATTTTGGAAATATATTAGGGAGCAGATTATAGCTTTCACTGTATTTGGAATAGCAAATATATTTCAAACATATACACACTATAAAAAATGCTAACTTTGAAATGGAAAGTGCAGGATTTTGGATTTTAAAAGCTGGAATCCAACATCTAAAACTCATTCTTGGTGAGAACAGTTCATTAGGAATTTAGTTGTGCCAATTATCCTAAATGACAGATTCAAAATTGGGATAGCTATTTACTTTACTGCATGTTGCTTTTATAGATCTGTTCCCATAACTGTGTATTTTTATTCCTTGCACAACCTTACATGCCATGTTGATTTAGGAACACTTGAGAGTTAATTCACACACACAGGCTTACATTCCCTTTACAAATGCCTAAACTCAGGTACATAAGAGCATGCATTTGTGTGTACGTGGACAATTACTCCATGAGAAAAGGAACAGCAATTAGTGAAACTCCAGCCTCTTTTTGCCCCCCCCTTTGGTATTCACAAACCAATATTCCCCATCTGGCTCTTGAACAAAAATAATCTCACCAAAACGTTATTGAAAATATACATGCACCCATTTAATTGCATTGTCATGCTTTTCCTTATTGTCACTGGTCAGACTAGATCTCCTCTAGGTATAGGTCACTTGATGAGAGAGAAACTTGATGCTTAGTAGCTGAATGTGTGAACTGTTCATGGAGTGACATTGCATTTCAAATATATGGAAACCTCATCTGTGATGTTATATATCTATTGTTATGGCTTATTCACACATTGAGGTTACTGCCTTGCTGGTGCTGAGACGTCAAGCAATATATAAGCATACATTAAAAAAAAAAACCATTCCTAAAAGTTGTATATCCCTTTGGGTGAAAGCCTCTGTTAGAAAACCCTTTCCCTAATTCTCAAAATAACAGAACTGCTGTTATGTTCATATCAGCTGCTGTTATGAACAGCAGCTGATATGAACTGATATGGAGCAACTCCATTAAACACAGTAGAATTTACTTCTGAACAAGTAAATGCAGGATCATGTCGGAGAGACATTTTGCAAACATCTTATTGCTGAGGTCTTATAGATGCAGGTTTAATATAGTCTGGTTAAATATCCATTGGCTAAAATTTCTCATTTCCTCTCAACTGATCTTCAAAGACTCCCAAATCCAGACACTGGTCTTCAAGTGAATATGGACGCGAATTCTAGGCATTCTCCCTTCTAGGTAATGAGCAGATCCAGATGTGCCCAGCTTTGCATTATGTGCTTTTAGATCAATACTTCTCAAGCTTGATAACTTTAAGATGCGTGGACTTCAACTCCCAGAATTCCCCAGCCAGCATGCTGAGGTTGAAATGCACTGCTTTAGACTCACAATAGAGAATGAAATAAAATAAAAGGAAAGGTTATATAAATATGGTGGTGGGGAGGGACACAAGCCAATTCAGGCCACGAGAAATTGTCTAAGAATACAGCTTGCACTCATACATACATTCATACAAATTTTCCAATGTCCCTTCTCCCTTTTCACCCCACCTTATTATCCTGACTTCTTTAATCCAGTAAGTATAACGAAGTCCTCATTCCTAGCCATGCCAACACTCTTCTGGTCCTGAGGGACATTACACACAAAAATACACAAACACATAGAGGAAGACAAGTAGGGAGAAAGTGTTTTTCCCAGCCTGGAAGTTTTGAGATGTGTTGGAATCCAAGAATGGTTGCACTGACAAAGGACTAAGACACTGCAGGACTGTGATTTGAGGATTGTTGAGGTACATATAGAAGGGAATCTTTGTAAAAATAGTCAAAACCAATACATAGAGGAAGGGAAGGAGGGAAGACCTAAAGATCAGAGATTGAGGATCTCTGAGGCAGCAGGATTTGAAATAGAAGCAGAGGTCATGAAAGAGGTCAAAGGAAGCGGTCAAGGGCAAGGATATATGGGCCCTAGAAAGAATGAGGATCCAAGAAGAATTGGGGTGGCAGTTTGACCCATTGTGGAGAACAATAAGAGCCAGCCAATAAGAGAAGAGATCTGTAAGACTTCTATAGGGAAAGTACAGTAGAAAAAGGTATGAACAATTGCAGAAAGGCCACTGAAGGAGGACTGAAAGGACTATAACATGTAGATAGTGGCTGGATTCACACAACACACAACTTGGTTACTGAATTGATCCATTTTCTGGATTTGCACAATTCACCGGATCATAAATTAACTAAGCAAGCTGAGTTTTCATAACATATTAAAAATTCCAGCTAAGATTTCTTGAACTAGGCTTAGCACATAGTGCAGCTTTTAACTGCTTTGGCATGTTGGGTGTACCCAGCCAGTGAGGATTATCTGGAAAACTCCATGCTAGGAGTTTCAAGGAAAATCTGGTCATTCATAGGTGAAACAAGGCAGTGCGAATAGGGTGGGTGGGTCACAGAAGGACCAAGAACTTGGGCAGAGTAGCAGCTCTGCTGTGGATGGCTGCCTGGAAGCAAAACCAGAGTGTTTGCTTAAAGCAGCACCAAGGGCTGCTCAATCAGCAAATAGTGTGAGCTAGGGCAGTGTTATTCCAGAACCAACTAGAGAGCAATGCAGGGAAAGGGCACAGAAAAAATTGGCAACTCTTGGAAGGGGGAGAAGAACTGAAGAAGAAGCAGAAAAGGAACCCTGAAAAGTGGCTCAACAAGGGGAAGATGTTGGAGGGGGGAAGGAAAGTGGAGGGAGGGAGGGACGGAGGGGACAGGGAACCTGAGAGATGAATGGGGAAATGGACAAAGGCAGCGGAAGGGCAGTGCAGGCTAAGCAGCAATAAAGAGGGGAAGAGCTGGAAAAAGGAAAAGAGGGAGAGGCTCAAAAAGAGGGGAAGCAAAGGAAAGAAAGAGGGACAGAGAAGGAGAGAAAATGAAAATAAAGGAGAGGAGTAGAAAGTTTGATGCCTGGAAGGCTGAGTGAAGCAGGGAATGGAAGAAAAGGTGGGGAGAAGGGAAGATTTGCTCAGGCAAAGGGTTTCTTTTGCCTTGGGCTGCTCCTCCACCTACCTGCCTCTTAGGAGGAAGACCACAGCGGTTCCTCTCTTCCCTTCAGGAAAGTATACCCTGAAGTGATTCCCACCACCCAGAATGAAGGAATGCTGGACAGAGCTAAGAAGGAGTGAAAGAAGAAGAACAGAAAGAAGACAGGAGGCAGGGAAAGTAGTGTGATTGTGGGAAATGAGGGAATCAGGCAAGAGGGCTGGGAAATCTAGAGTAGGAACCAGGACCAGAAAAACAGGCAAAGAGGAAACCAGTAACAGCTTCAGAGGAAAAGGAGAAAATCTTTAGAACATGGGGGGGGGGGTGAGGGGGGGCGGAGTGGAAAAATGAAAAACTGAACTAAAAGGAGGGAGGGAGGAGGAAGTAAGGAAGAAAATAAATAAGTGAATGACAAGAAGGAAGGGAGGAAGGGAGGAAGGAAGGAAGGAAGGAAAACATTGAATGGAAGATAAAAGATGGAGGGAAGAAATGAATAAAAAGATAAAATGGAAAAGAAGAAAGGAAGAACGGAAGAAATTAGTGAAAAGACTTAATGGAAAGAAGGAAGAGGGGAAGGAGGGAAGAAAGGAAGATAAAGGAGGAGACTGCAGGAAGGAGGCAAAAGTGAGAGAGAGTTGAGATGAAGGGGCCTCGGAGGGCTGAGGGAGACCTGCAAAGGGACAGAGCTGCACCAGAAATGGAGCGATATATTGGCAGGATAGCAAGTAAGGAGGCTGCGGGGGTCCCCGTCGAGGTCACCAGCTTTCCGCAGAGGGGATCCCGAGTGGGACAGGAACGGGGGTCGGCGGGGGGGGGGAAGCGCGGATTGAGGAAGTGAGCACAGCAGAGCAGAGGGGGGCAGGCTGGCCGCCCAAAAAAGACGGGTCGGCGGTGGCCGAGGGCAAGGGGTGCAGGTGGCGCGCTCGGAGTGGGTGGATGGAGGGGACAGTGGAGGCGACAGGCGGGATGAAGGGGGAGAAATCCCGAGCGGCGGATGATTGTGGGGGGGGGGGGAGAGTTAGGGTGGCGGAGCAGCGTCCGCACTCACCTTCCCTGTCCCTTCCTTTCTCTCTTTTGCAGAGCCGGGCGCTGAGCCGCGGACTCCCTCCTCTCGCTTGCCCGCCCGCCCCGTCTAGAAAGAGCGGGAGCGGGAGCGGGAGGAGGAGGAGGAGGAGGGGCCGCGATGACGCCTCGTCCCCTGATTTGACACCTGCCCAGCCTCGGGGGCGGCTCCCCCCCCGCCGGCCCGGCCCGGCCCGCGCCCCCGATGCTGAGCTCAGTGTGCGTCTCCTCTTTCCGCGGGCGCAAGTCTGGGAACAAGCCGCCGTCCAAGTCATGTTTGAAAGGGGAGATGGGCCGGAACGAAGACAACGACAAGATCGTCATCAACGTGGGCGGCATCCGGCATGAGACTTACCGCAGCACCCTCAAGACCCTGCCGGGCACGCGGTTGTCCTGGCTCACCGAGCCGGACGCCTGTAGCAACTTCGACTACGACCCCAAAGCCGACGAGTTCTTCTTCGACCGGCACCCGCAGGTCTTCGCTTACGTGCTCAACTACTACCGCACCGGGAAGCTCCACTGCCCCGCCGACGTCTGCGGGCCGCTCTTCGAGGAAGAGCTGGCTTTCTGGGGCATCGATGAGACAGACGTGGAAGCCTGCTGCTGGATGAACTACCGGCAGCACCGCGACGCCGAGGAAGCCCTGGACAGCTTCGAGACCCCCGAGAGCCAGGAAGATGAGGACAGCGGCGACCTCAAGCGCCTCTGCCTCCAAGAGGACGGGCGCAAGCTGGGCTGGTGGTCCAGCTGGCAGCCCAAAGTCTGGGCGCTTTTCGAAGACCCCTACTCCTCCAAAATGGCCCGGGTGAGTCCGAAGGAAGCAGGCAGGGTGGGGGTTCCTCCAGACAGGTCTCCTTAGGGGTCCTCTCCTCCCCACTGCTCCATCTAGCATGACTGCTTTGGGGAGGGGTGGGGGGGGTAGAAGCATAGCTGAATTCCAGCACATCTGGAGAATGGCCTGCTAGGAAAGTATTTTCCTTCCACGTGTGTGATCTTTCCTATCTGTATTTCCTAAGATTCTCCCCCCCACACACACATTCTTTAATATCGGGAAATAGACATAGATGGTTCTTGGAACTGTTGCTATCAGCCTGACTCTTCTGTGATTCAATTTGGTGGCAGAGTAAATGAACAACCCACTAGGATTTTGCAGTTATAAACATAGACCTTAGAAGAGACAACCAGGTGCAAGAGAGGCTCGGAGGAGGAGAGAGATGTGTTGGGTTACCTTTGGTGTAGCACATTCTAGAAGAAATGGAGCACATTCTATAGGACTAGTGTCACAAAGAGGGACATGGGATTAATGTCAGCTTGAGTTATGTAATGGGTAAATGGGTGAAAATCCTACTCCTCCCTCCAAATAGAGTCTTAACTCTAATATAGTCCTAGCACCTATAGTCCTAGCACCAGGTAGCCCAAAAATGTCCATAGAGTAATAATAGCTCTTAGGACAGCCTTCCCCAACCTGATACTCTCCAGATGTGTTAAGACCTTAAGACTGCAGGTGCCAGAATTGCACTGATGTGTTGACACCACAAAATCAACTCCAAGGAATTCTTAGCTTGCAATCCTAACAGAGTTGGAGGATATCAAATTCGGGGAGGGTGCTGTAGAATTTTCATGTAGGCAAGCACCAAACTTAAGTTCCGTGTTCATAATTTGGCACTGCCATATAAAATATACATTCTGCAACTAGCTCAGGTTCCAAAGTGAACTGGAGAAATGGCCCATGAAAAAAGCAACAACTATTATTTGATTTTGTAATTGAATCTTGATTCTCTCCACAAGCGGGCCTTTCCGCTTGCAAATCCCGCCCTCTTCGCACAGCATCTTCCGCACTTGTCCTTGAACCTTGAAATTGCACTCTTAGGAGAAGGGGTGTGTGTGTGTGTGTGTGTGTCAGAAGAGTTGAAAAAAAAAACAGAGGAGGCTATTTGGGATAAACGCACTTTAGTGGTAGAGGTAGGCATGCAGTGATTTGCTAACTTCTTTCAAATGCTGATTGAGCAGTAAGTAACAGACGAAATACGCTCCTAAAGGTATAATCTATACATGCAGCACTTGATATGGATGAAAGGATGTGCCAGTTTGGAGGTGTGAGTGGCGCTGAGTGGAGGGGGGGGAGTGAAATCATTCTAGGAGGGGGAGGATATATCTCATGCACAAACTTGGACAAATAATATGGAAAGGAGATGCCCAGAAAGTGAGCAATTGATCAGGACACTCTTTTCAATCTGGAAGCCTTTAAAGAAGTTAGACCACAATTTTCATAACCCATGTAGCTTCATGAACAGGCTGCCTGGGACAATGGGAACTGTAGTCTGAACACATTTGGAGGACATCAGATTAGGGTAATATCTGATACTAAATTGGGGAACCGAGCAGATATCTACCCCTGCAGAGCGGAGCAAGAAAAAATGGATTTGGCAGTGAAGATTAAGCCAAGCTTCTTGTGTCAAGGAAATAAGGTCGGAGCTTAGGGCTGGATGGTTGTGTGCCCTAGAGTGGAGAGAGAGAAGGTTATTTGAGTTTCGGGAAAAGTGTGCAAAAGGCCAAGAATGGGAAAGGGAGAAGTGTGTGTGTGGGGGGGAACCACTGAGAAGCACAGAGATAATGTGAAGATTGTGTGAGGCAGCAGAAATAGACTGCCAAATATATAGTGGGGAGTGAAGACCCTAAGTTGAATGCCACAGCACATAAATGTGTGAATGAAAGTAGTAATGTGTAGCGGCAGGAGGGCCCTAATACGCATGCTCCAGAGTTATGACTAGCTTCTCAGTGTTAAGAGAGAATGTCTTGGTTCCCGGCAGGAGGTGCTGCTAGCACGTTACAAACTCTTTCCTCCTTGTTCCCCATACTGAGGTTTTCTGCCCTCATTCGTTTTCTGCCCTCATTCGTATTTGCCTCCCTTCACGATTGCTATCAGATGTACCTTCCCTTCTTAAAATCCTCTTGTCCCACACAAAAGTTTGGGCCCCTCACTCTCACATACCCATTGCCCCAAGGCCAATCTCTAAGGTCTTTAAGTCTCTAAACACATGCAAATCCTTTACACAACTGGGGAGAAACTCTTAGCATTCTTCAGCATTGCAGTTCTGGATTCACCGCTCCCCATCCCCCCAAGCTGAAACAATGTTCCTCAAAGTGACCCCCCCCTCCATTTCCAAACACTGCAGTTCAGAACTCCTTGCTCTGCTCTGCTTGCCTGCTGGTTGGCTTCCTTGCCTCCTCTCTCTATGCAGTGAACCCCCCACCCCCACCCCAATCAAACAGTTTTGCACAGGAACTCAAGTTGCTGCTGCTGACAAGGACCCTCACCTTCCCAGTCCCCCTTTTCGTATATTAAAAGCTTTGCTGTCTTCTGAACTGCAGAGACAGCAGGTTGAGCGGGGAGGGGGGGAGGGGGCACCGCAGTGCAGTGTGGAAACCCCAGAGTTTGCAGTGCAAAGCAGGCATTTGGCAGCCTGTGGCAGCTTCCCTCCCTCTCCCCCCACTCCTCCTTCCCTCCCAGGCAGTGGGTCTCAAAGCTGCAAACACTGTCAGATATCCTCATCGATTCTCCTTCCCCCCCCCCCCCACTCCTTCTTCCCCCACACAGTTGGGAACACAGCCAGGAAAAGTTGCAGTGGGAAGGAAGATGAATAGAGAAAGCAGGAATTTTAGTGCCAGGGAGGGGGGCCACGATTGTGGATGGTAGGAGCCGAGATTATGAGCTGGTGCTGCATTGGGCGGGCATCAAATAAGGAGTTTCCATAAATGGAGGAGAACCATTTGGTGGACTAGAGATGACACTCCTTTACTGTCCCCCCCCTCGCTGTATTTAAAAAAGATTTGATTTACAGTTTTGGTAGCCCCCCCAACTCACCCAACCAAGAAAAATAATGGGAATAAGATATTAATACCTATTGAAGACAGTGGAAGGAGACTTTTCATTGTCTAGCCTACTGTTCCTGAAATATATTAGCATCAAAAGCCTACAGAAAAAGGCTGCAGAGCTTATTTAAGTGGCCCAATTTTAGCATTTCTTCTGTCTTTCTCCCACCCACCCCCTGCACCAACTTTCTGACATGGTAAAAAGAAAAGGAAGAGATGTGGGCTAGAAAGAACAGGTAGACAACTAGCTAAAGGAGCAGAACAGAGGTTAGGCAGATAGACCAAACTCTTCTGTAAAAGGTCTATCCAAGCCACATTTCTGAGTTTCCAGCTAAGAACCATGATGGATATTTTACGGCAATGCAAAGGCAGGATGGAACTTCAAAACTGAAGTTCAGCACCAGTCTGCTGGTGGCTCAGCAGACTGATAACATTGTGACTAACACCAACTGTCTGCAATTACTGTAAGTTCGAATCTCACCAGGCTCAAGGTTGACTCAGCCTTCCATCCTCTCTAAGGTAGGTAAATTGAGGATCCAGTTTGTGGGGGCAATAAGCTGACTTTGTATAAATATACAAAAGTATGAAGGCTATTGCTTAACGCATTGTAAGCCGCCCTGAGTCTCTGGAGAAGGGCGGCATATAAATCAAATTAAAAAAAACCCTGTATATTTGATAGCACTTATTGGATAGTTGCATCTAAAAGCTGGAATACTGAAAAGTTGAGTGTGTACATGAAGAGAACTGTTAGGCAGCTCATAAAGACAACATATCTGTAGATGGATCTTCATCCCCTCCAATTATCAAGTTTTTCATCTGTTTATGTAGTTTCTTACTTTCATCTTACTTACTTTCTTCCCCTTCCTTCCTTCCTTCCTTCCTTCTTTCCTCCCTCCCTCCCTCCCTCCCTTCCTTTCTTCCTTCCAGGCAGTGTTCAGTTCTCAAACTTTTAAAATTCCTTTAAAGAATATAGACAAACTGTTAGTTATATCACGTGCGTCCCAGGATTACTTCAGTAAATATATACTTCCAATAATGTGGATAAGGGAATAGATTGTAGAGCATATTATGCCAGTTGAATTAATTCACAGGCTGTGTATTACAAATATAAGCATGTTACTGGAAAATAAATCCCATCATACGCAGTTGGATTTTCTTCTCAGTAGAAAGTGGTTAGGGTTATTGTCAAAGTTTTCTTCTCCAGAATATAAACATTTGTTTTCATAAAACGAAGACATACACATAGAAAAAAAAAATCTCATGGCTCCAGAGATTGCATTTCCTCCACACTGTAGATGGACAACTCAGTACAGGATTGCATGAACCTCTCAAGTTATCTTTCCTTGCAGGTTCCAGGTTAGTTTACCTCCCTTTTGAGGTGAAGAATGTATAGAAAATGTAGCACAAGCTTTTTCGTATTCTTTAAAATAAACAGGAAATGTCAGATGTAATCCAAATAATAATAATAAAACAACTGTGGCAAAAGAAAACAAAGATACCACCAACAGTAATAAGCACCTTGGGTGCAATTTCAAAACATCTGGAGCACCACTTGAATACCATCAAAATTGACAAAATCATCATCAGTTGATTACATCCTGTGACAATATCTTTAATATTATTAAACAACAACATCTGCCTGTCCTAGATTCTTGGGAAGGACTGAATAGGTGGGCAAAAATGCCAAATGCAGTCTAAACATCTGGCTGGCTGTGTTACCAAACATAGTAATACATTAAATTTGTATCCCACCCGATCTCAGTTATTTACAGGGTTGTGTATACTCTTACTTCTATAGTGATCTTATACCCTTCTCCATATCCATTAACTAGAACTGTCGGGACCTCAAAAACTGATACTGCTTTTATACTGCAGAACCAAGTTATGGATGATAGATAATCTGAGAGTCTAGTTCATCAAAATGTGCATAAGTTCATCTGTATCATTTCAACAACAAAAACTTTTTGGGGTACCCTGAAGACATTAAAGAGAGTTGGTTAGTTGATGGTGGTAAAAAATCAGAAGCTGGTCGCACCTTAACAGATCACATGTGAATAGAATGACAACAAGAAAACAGGGAACAAAGAAAACAACACAAATTAAATAGCCTTATGATCCCCTTTAATACCTTCCCAACTCAATTTACTGTGATCATCTTTAAGAGATTCTTTGGGGTTTTTTTCAGGATACGGTATGTACCATTTTTAAACTTCATTAGAAATATATGCAAGAGGAAAGGAAAAGGGAGACAGAAATGGAGGGCGAAAAATCAGAACAAATCTATTTCCTGTTAAATGGAGGACTTGCTAAAAAAAAGAAGAAGAAGAAGAAGAAGAAGAAGAAGGTCATCCAATATGCCAGGAAATATACATGATGGAAAATAAATGCGGACAGTTATCTTTTCCTAATATTACAACTGTTGAATAGTGGGGTTCTTTTTTTACAGTAGATCTGCACTTTTGACTAAAATAAGGAAGCCAGCACTAATTTTAGCATCATTAAAAAAAACTGTTATTTTCCCCTCTGCAGTACCTGACTGACCTTGGCTGATCAAAAAGAAAATAGAGTCACCTAGTTATAGTATTTGGGTGGGAGACCACTAAGAAAGTCCAGAGCTCCAGTTTGCACTGGAAAGTTCGAAAAAAAATCAGGAAGATGGTGATAACAAGCTATATCCAAATAATTGCTAACTTGCTTGATTCAAGGCTGTCTTTCCCTTTAACATAGCCCTGCAGTTAGAATTCATACCTGATATAGTCCTCTCATATATTTAGTTCTGAAGTTGTATTTTGATCTAAGAGTAACTGAGGCACTTAAAATATAGTGCTCGTCCAGCAGAATAAGATCAGAATAAGATCGGAGCTAAAATTATGTATTTTTAACTAAATTTATTTACGCTTCTCTGCCTCAGATTCATTCACAATATCGTATGTTTTTTTTAAAAAAATTCTCAAATCTGAAAGAAAAAGCGAATCTTTGGAGGCGCCCCAAATCCCATGACCGTGTATATCTCCCTTTTCTCTGTTTCTCAAATCCTGAACAACCCAACTGCATTCTCTTTTATATTAATTTTTCTATTGTAATCTTCCTTGCATGATTAAACAGAGGTGTAAAATTTCTGGTTCAACTTCTTGGGGAATGTAAAGGAGGAAGGATGTGAAAGGAGATAAATAAGAGGGTTTTAAAAAGGCTTTTAATGATGCTTGTGAATAATGACTGCAGAAAGAAAATAAATTCCAAACATTGGCAAGAACCAGTTATTCTTATTTATTGCAGTGAAGGGCTCAAGAGGCATTTTGGTTCTCCCAGCACATTAGCTATACACTTCCTCACTCAGTAAACCCACAAGTCTTGACATCCAACAGCCTTTGTCTGAATTTAGCAGTCTCCATTTTACTTTCACAACTTTCTGAATTCAGTTCGTGATCACCATTCTGACCTGCAAGACTGGCGTCCTTCCCAGTCCTCACTGCAAGCTCTCCATATTTTATTGTCCTACTATTCAAAATCTTTCCAAAAGAATCTGTCGGGATTTTAACTCATCCCTCAGATCACTTTATCCCGCTTCTCCAATTTAAAAGCCAGTCATATTAATTCACTTCTCCTAGTCCTTTCTCCCCAAATTCCAATTCCACTGCACAATGTCATTCTTTTTTTTTTTTTATCCATGATCCTTCTTTGCTACTTCATCAAAGACTTGGAAAGAACTACCTTCCTCAAATTCAGAACCCTGCAACTCATTTCTTTCTGCAGAATATGTGGAATAGTTTAGATTCCAGTAAGATAATATATATACAGATATTTCCATCTTGTCTTGCTTGAGAATCTCAACATATCTCATTAGGTTCTTCACATTCCCGGAAGACTAGGTGCAACCCCTAATTTCTGAAAGTTCAGAAGTCTTAATTTTACATCATTTCTTTCATATCTTTCATCCCCAGTACAACCGACTAGCTTTTCACAATACCCTAAATCAGGCTAAAAGCTTTCATTGTTGCACAAATCCAGCTATTACCTTAGCATATTGTAGGAACCATTGCATAATGTTAAACCATGTTAAACTCTCTAATCTGGGTTTAGAGATTGGTATGGTATGTGATTCCAGCCATCCATAAACTTGCTTGACCTTAGATGGTTTTCACAGATGTTTCAAGAACTTTGTACCACTCCACTCTTCAATTTTATTTGATTGTCTTTTGTTCCAACTTCTTCTTGAAGGACTTAGTAACTAGTGCCTGATCCCTTTATTCTAAGGCTTTCCATACCAAACAAATATTTTCCTTTCCATCTCTCCCCCTGATGAATATAGAAAAACGACCCTTTTTGTGGAGCTAAAATTGGGCTACTGCGGTTTTAATCCAGGCTTCTTTATGTTGCTCTCCGTGGTACTGAACTGCAGTATTGCATCCAGCAGAAGCAGCTGATGGAAAGAATATACAGGAACACAACAGAAGCAGAAACGTTCTCCTACTTCCAGACCTCGCTAACCGAGGTTACTCTATCGTGCTTTGCATTAAAGATAAGATAATATTAAGGATTTTGCATAAGGTGTCATATGAGGATGATAAATGCAATATCCCACTTAGCTATTACAGAGAAGAAGGACAAAAAAGAAATAAGGCCAGTGAGGTTCTGGAAAGTAATATTTGTGTGTGTGTGTGTGTGTGTGCACGTTGTGTGTGTGTGCTTTTGTGTGTGTGTGTGTGTATTTAAAGCACTATTGAAAAATGTATAGGAATCAGGGGACATTGTAATTTCAGCATAATTACTTTCTTCCATATGAGTTTACAAATAAAAACATGGTTTAAAGAAGAACAAAGATAGGGCAATAGAGTGAAATCAAAGTGGATGATGGCAGGTGCACACACACACAAAAGGAGAATGACAAAAGAGGACTGACCTCATTCTTATCCCACTTTTCTAGCTCCTGAGCTCTTTCCTTTGCTCTGGCAAAGAATCTACAGGTAGTCCTCAACTTGTGACCACAACTGAGCCCAACAATTATGTTGCTAAATTAGAAATTTGTTAAGTGAGCCCTGTCCCATTTTTTTAACTTTTCTTGCCACATTTGTTAAGTGAATGAGTGCAGTTGTTCAGTTAGTAACACAGTTGTTAAGTAAATCTGGTCTCCCCATTGACTTTACTTGTCCGAAGGTTGCAAAACGGGGATCAAATGACCCCATGACAGTGCAACTGTCATAAATATGAACTAGTTGCCAAGCATGTGGATTTTGATCACGTGACCATGGGGATGCTGCAATGGTCATAAGTGTGGAAAATAGTCATAAGTCATTTTTTACAGTGCCTTTGTAACTTTGAATGGTCACTGAATGAACTATTGTAAGTCAATGACAACCTGTACAACAAACTTTGTGGAAAAAGTGGGAAATTCCTAGAGCATTTGGAGAGGTTATTTCTTGTTCCTACTCAAACAAAAGCCACTCCTGTTTCAGCAAGAACAAAGTGGTCCCTTGTTTGTCTAGATCAGGATTGGGGGAAATGGCCCTTTTATAACTTGTGGACATGCATGGCTGACTGAGGAATTCTGGGAGTTGAAGTCCACAAGTCATCAAAGGGCCATCTTTCCCCACCCCTGATCTAGATGAAAACTATCCTATGTTTCCAAACCTTCGTTTGCTACCTTTCACTTCATCTCCTTTTGCAGCATTGATCTTCTTATCAAGCCATAATAAATTAATTAGGTGCCACAAGGCTCTGGATGGGTTGTTTTTTTTTTGCAGCCACAGACTATTCCTCTAGGGGTAGGGAAATAGAGGCATTGCAAATAAATCACTGGAGAGGGATTATAGTTTAATTGCCATCAATATCCATCTGCACTGCATTTGATGTTTACATATTTCACTATCTTCCTCCCCCCACCCCACTCCTTTTATTCATCTACTTACTTTGTTTCCTATCTCCCCATTAAAATAGATCTTCTTGAAGAAACAGAAAGTACAGCTTTCAGGATCAACCATTGCCTACAGTAGAGATTTAAAGTCATAACACTACTTCATTATATTATTTCCAGTCATAAGCTATTATCCAAATTTACCTCAAAGTAGCTAGGGGGAGATACTGTCTTTCCAAGCAATGTTACCTGCTCATCTCTGACAGGTCTGTGCTTACTTGCCTGTTTCAAGGAATCTTAAAAGCCTTCCAATATGATCTATCCATCTGTATACCCTTGTTGGTCTTTCTCTCCACTTTAGAGAAACCATCAGCCGTAGGCTTTCCAAATCTGTCTTGTTCAACCAACATCAGTTCAGGTATTCATACATCCAGGCATCCAAGCTTAATGACCCAAGTAGATTCTTCTCAAGCAGACTGCAACACCTCTCAACCCTCAGTGAATCTCCAAGTAAACAGAGAGAAAGCTAAAATGAGTGGTAATTTAGAGTGAGTTTCTGATTCCCAATCATAATAAGAAGGCTCCTCTATCTTAAATCTGAAACTGAAGGAGTTGAAAGTCTGATGATTCGGGGATAAAAACAAACTCTGAATTGAACTTGAGCTCAGAGATTTCTTTAGCTAATCTGGAAGATTTTAGCAAAATGATTCCTGCAAAGCCTGACATTTACTACCCATCTTTTAATGAGACAGGCCCCAGCCTTTTCCTGAATATCTAGGAATATTCATTTCCTACTTAGACTATTTCAACCCTTTTCCTCCAACTGACTCATATTTTAATCCCAAGGAGAACAATCTAAGACCACGGGCTGCCCAAAAAGCCTTAAGTACATTCATGGACTTCTAAACATGGTTAATTTAAATGTAAGTGACTTCAAGGCAAATATATCTTTTGGTCCTGGCCATTATTTTTTTGGAACATGCACCTATTCCACATCACATTTAAAGGCTAAGGGGGACATTTAGCCTTTTTCTTTCTCATTCGTTTCTCTTTCCTAGAAACCAAGCAACTGCACACACACAAAAAAAATAATATATATCTATTTCAAGCTCCACACTCCACATCCACTTGGAAAGAAATAGAAGGACAGAAAAGAGATGTCTAAAGAAAGAGTTTCCATTATGGTTCTCTAACTGACTAGGTAGTGCTTACACCTTGCCTAATACTCAAAGAATATCTCACCATATTCTTTGGATCTATGCTTAGGGTTTTTTTCCCTCTCCCTCTCCTCTCCGCACAAGTTGTAGAATGGAATCTTTGAACAGCTAAATTAAAGATAAGGTCATCTCAGGGAATAATGCTGGCTAAGTCAGGCTTTTTTCAGAGATTTCAGAATAAAGTTCTATTTTTTTGACCTTGTGCCCTATACCAAATGCACACACATATACATTTATTTTTTCCTTTCCTTCTTTCCACCCCTGCTGCATCTTCCATCTGCTACTGCAATATGTTCCTTCATTTATTTCAAAAAAGAAGGACTATTCCTGCACTGACAGAAGGGCAGTCATAGCCATGGGAAAAGATGGAAGGCGGGGGTTGGCTAGTCAAGGCAGCAGGGCCAATGACAGTCACAAGTGACAGGAATCCTGAGTTCCCTAGTAAGATCCTAATGGGTTGGAGGGAATGCATAAGACCAAAAATTTGGGAGTTCTCTGGAAGAAGAGAAGTTTAAAAAGATGGTGGTGAGCTGACCGTGTCTTTTTGAGCATTTCATGCCTTTGCTGTGTGACATTGTGCTGGTCTCCTTCCTGCCTCACAAACACCTTCCGGGAACAGTTACATGAGTCATATCTATTCTCTTTCCCACGTACTCTGTCCCCAACCATGCCATGGTTCCCAGGAGACAGAAGTCATTATTTCCATCTGAATGATTTGGGACTCCCAGCGCTGCCTGAAGGAGGTCCCATATAGAATATTTCTCATTACTTTTTGCAAGGGCAATGAATGTAGACTACAGCGTGTAGCATTAAGGGATGAGGGTACCATTCAGCCTGCTTCCCCAAACCTCAAGCAGCTGGAAAAACTGTATGTGATATACACAGCTCTGGAAGTGGGTCAGAACCACTAGATGGTTTCTGGGAAAAGCACTCCTTTGGGACTTCAAAAGATCTGTCCTTATTTCCCTTCCTTCCATGGAGAATGCCATTCTTAAAAACAAGGTTCTACCCAAATAGTTTCTCTACAGTAGAAGCGTCAATCTAGTCCTCAGTTTTCTCATTCTCCTCATCTCCCTCCCTTCTCTTGAATTCCTTGGCTTTCCCCTTCATCTTTTCCTCCTCCTGCTCTCACCCCCCTCCAGTTCCTGGGCACCGCACTGCGCTTCAAAAAGGATTCTAGGATTTGTTTGTAGAAAGTGCTGACGGGACGGGAATTCTATGCAGTGCAGAGAGCAAGCAGCAAGATTTTGCCCTGCAAGAAAGGAGATGAGAGTAGAGAGTGAAAGAGAGTTTTGCACACAAGCATAAACATGAATGGAAAATCTATGTACATAGTTGTATAAGCAAGGGCAATCATGCTTGCATTGTATTATGACATGCATGCATCTATGGTGTGTGTAGCAAGCTCAAGTATGTGCATAGCCTTGGAGAGAATTGTGCTGCCAAAGAAGATTTTGCTCTATGCATGTATAAAGGTATATTTGGTGCATAGCATAGAGCTTTTCTGGGTGCATTAGAGCAAACAGTGTATGGGAGTATAAATTCATCTTTATATGAAATATAATGTGTATATGTACGTATGTACATGTACACACACACACACACATACATTAATATATAAACATACTCTCAGAAAAAGTTTGAGTGTACCAACACACATTTTATATAGAATGTGCTAATATCTATGAAAGGGAGTGTGTAGTTGTAGTTAAGTGCAGATATATGCGAAACTTTGTTTGCACCTCAGTCTGCAGTAAAAGCAACTTAAATTTAATTGAAATTGCTAAATACAATTCCATTCAACAATGACCTTGTTTGTACTGTAAGGTAGATTGGCATGGTGGTGCATGTGTAGAACCGCAGAGAGAGATGGGCAGGCAACGTGTTCTGTAATTTTCAGTTATGGAAGGAATGCATAAATAGGTATAATCTCCCCAGAGCCCATATTCATATAGGGCCTATAAAATTGCATACTGTACTGAGATGAATGTGTTAAATAGTGGTAGGCTGGCTATGGCTGGGAGAAATCTAATTTGTGGAAGGAGGGGATTGGGGAGTATACGCATGCAGATGAAGTTGAAGTGAGAAAGCGATTTCTGTACACTTCAGCACAAGAGCATTATTTCAAAGCCTGGGGAAAAGTAAGTTGAAGATTGCATGCAAATATTTATTTGTACATGATTGTACATGGGACATACCTTGGAGGACAGTGTCAGATCCCACGTGGTGACAAAGCATTTGGTAATGATGTAGCAGCTAAAACTCCTAGACAATCAGAGCTTCTGTAAGTTGTGTGTATACCAATGGAGGAATGTGAATGAATGTGAAGTGCTCAGTATATGTGCAAGGAGCACATGACTGTTTGCGTCATTGCTTGCTTTCACTGTTTTCTCAAGGGACTAAAATAGGAGAATGGTATAACAAAAGGCGCATGAATGCCGAGCCTGAAATCTCAGCAGAATCCTTTCTGTTCTGGGCTCTTTATTCATTCATCCAAATTACTGATGTTAGGATAGTTAAAACATTCAAAAGTCTGCTGAAAAAGAGCAGAAATTCAAGAAATTCATCTTAAAATTCCCTTGTCCCCTATATGGTACAATGGTTTATGGGCAAGTTGCATGGTTCCTGTTCTTTTACAACCTATAATTCCCGGTGTGAAAATGAAACCAAAAAATGGAACAAAGTTGACCTCAAAAGAGCTGTGACAGGATCACTGCAATTCTGCCCAAAAATAAACCAAAATTCACACCAAGGGAAGAGATCTGCATTCACTATGCAGATTAAAGAGCAAATATAGTCAGAATGGTGGGAAACTTCCTTGGTTTTTTTTTAAATTATTATTATTATTCAGGCTCAGAGTCTCAAATCAAAATGTTGACTTTTGTCAACAGCAAATTATGTACCTCCATAATGCAACTGTCAGTTGGTGAATGCTAAATAGGTGTTATATTGTAATAATAGATTCTGGTTCCTCTAAGGAATAAAGCAAGTTCTTTTTGGTTCTCCCCTCCCCAGTCATTTATTGCATCAGTTTTACAAGGTAGTTTGGACTGAAAAAAGAATAATTGGCCCAAAATTATGGAATGAATTTCATAAGTGAGCAACTAATGGAATCTGTTTTTTCTCTACTCCACCATCAGCTGAGAATTAATACAGAATGAATGACTAGCCCAGAAGACATCCAACCTTGTCAACTTGGCTGGAGAATTCTGGGAGTTGAAGTCCACAAGACTTAAAGTTCTCAAGGTTGAATGCCACGAGGCTAGAGCATTAGGCTATGACTGGGGAAGCATACTTATGAATCCTTTGTTTGCTATAAATTCCCCAGGTGATCTTAGACTTGTAATTTCAGAGTTTTTCAAAAACTGTTGTACATAAAACATAGGGGAATATGGATTCATATCAGTTTCTTTGGAGTAAAGATAAGACAAAAATGTTTTCAAAAAAGTGGATATTGGGCAATGGTCATACTATAGTTCCAAGAAAAGCTTTCTTAAAGGAAGACAACATTGCCCATCCTCTCTCATGAGGTATGCAGAGACAAGGCTGGCTATCTCTACAAGATGTTGGGATTCTCCTGGTCTCTGATGGCTTTAAATCAAATTGTGGCCCCTAAAAGCTTCAGCCATGCTAGCCAGAAGTGTGGGAATTCCATCCCACCTTAACTGAAGGGTACCCTAATGAAGAAGTCTTCTTTAGAAGGTGACTAGGCAAACATTCAATTGATGGCTATTAAACATGATGCCCAGCTATAGCGAATTCAAGGAGGAGGCATTGTTTAGAGTGGAGATTTTACGAAAACTCCACGTCCAGTCAAATGGAAAGAAAACATTGGGAAAGAAGTCACACTAAGAAACCATGATCCCAAAAAAAGGACAAATACTAACAAGCGAGAACTGGTGTTGGAAAACAATCTGGATTTATTGGTAGATCTTTATAGACATGCAATAGATCATTAAGAGTTTTTGACTTTGATGACAGCAACAAGAAAGCATACGTATGCAACACACATACACAAACATGGTTAGCACCCCCATTCATAATAAATCAGATGCAGATCAATCCATTTAATAGGTTACAGAGTGTAATGAATGGAGTACAATAAGCAGATAAGACATTTCAGGATACTACTTAAAATAGAATAGATCTCTATAACGTAGGGGTTGATGATACAGAAATGATAGGGGAAAAAATTATTCATTGCTACATCATTTTGGGTTTTTTTCTTCCAACAGTTATTAGACCTGACTTAGATATATTAAGATGGCAGACACAACTGCAGGGGATAGGATACCATTTTTAAATGCATATCCCTCCATTTGCTTAAAAAAAAATAACCCTTTTGCATAAGAAGAAAACTAGGCTAACACATTAGTATCTAATCTAATTGTCTAGCTATAGTGTGAGGATTTTTTAAAAAATTGGCCACATTTTTAAAAACGAAATATGTCCTTTCCTCTTATCCCATGCCTCAGTTTTCCCTCACTAACAATGGGATAAGTGATGTCTTTGCTGTCTCTTGAGGTATACTTAGCGGCTATTTATTGAAGAGAGGGTAATTATTGGGAAGGGACTGACTTTTGTAGGGTAGGTTGTTCCTTTTCTGGAAGAGTTTGTTCCTTTACAATTATGAGTTAGCACTAATGTTTTCCTTCCCTGTCCTTTCCTGTTTGACATTCTCGCCTCCCTGCTGTTCCTCTTTGTCTGCTTCTTCCCCGTACATTTGTCCTTCTGCATCTCTCCAGTATGTGGCCTTTGCCTCCCTCTTCTTCATCCTCATCTCCATCACCACTTTCTGCTTAGAGACCCATGAGGCTTTCAACCACTTCAAAAACAAGACAGAAATCATAAAGACGGGGAACAGTACCAGCATAAAGGTGGACTATGAAATGGAAACAGAACCCTTCCTCACCTACGTGGAAGGGATGTGCGTCATCTGGTTCACCTTTGAGTTCCTCATCCGGGTCATCTTTTGCCCAGACAAAATGGAATTCATCAAGAGCACCCTCAACATCATCGACTTTGTGGCCATCCTGCCCTTCTATCTGGAAGTGGGTCTCAGTGGCCTCTCATCCAAAGCAGCCAAGGATGTGTTGGGCTTCCTGAGGGTGGTAAGATTTGTCCGGATCCTAAGGATCTTCAAGCTGACCCGGCATTTCGTAGGACTGAGAGTCCTAGGTCACACGCTGAGGGCCAGCACCAATGAGTTCTTGCTCCTCATCATCTTCTTGGCCCTAGGGGTCTTGATCTTTGCCACCATGATCTATTATGCTGAAAGGATCGGTGCTCACCCAGACGACATAACGGGCAGCAAGCACACTGTCTTCAAGAACATCCCCATTGGGTTTTGGTGGGCTGTAGTGACCATGACGACTTTGGGCTATGGTGACATGTATCCCGAGACTTGGTCAGGCATGTTGGTGGGAGCACTGTGTGCCTTGGCTGGTGTGTTGACCATTGCCATGCCTGTGCCAGTCATCGTCAACAATTTTGGCATGTATTATTCGCTGGCTATGGCCAAGCAGAAACTACCAAAGAAAAAGAACAAGCACATCCCACGAGCCCCCCAGCCTGGCTCACCCAACTACTGCAAACCGGACATGCAGTCCCCACATCGCAGCAACCAGGGTGACTCATGCCCCTTGGCTCAAGAGGAGATAATCGAGATTAATCGGGCAGGTAAGGGGGAGACAGAATGGGCAGAAATAGTTAAAAATTACATCCATTTGAGTCAGATCTATACGCTGTTTGGGATTTTCAAATATCCTACTAAGAAATTAATACTATAGGGAAGGAGGCACAGGTAGTCCTCAAGTTATAACCAGAATTGTGACCAGAATTTCTGTTGCTAAGCAAGGTGGTTATTGAGTGAGTCATGTCCAATTTTGCAACTTTCTTTGCCATGGTTAAACAAATCACTGTAGTTGGTGTTAATCAACGGTCATTAAGCAAATTCAGACCCGTCCCACCACCCTTGACTTTGCTTGTCAGAAGCTGGCTGGGAAAGTCACAATTGACAATCACGTGATTCCCAAGAAGTTGCAACCATTGTAAATATATGCCGGTTGCCAAACTCTTGAATTTTGATCATGTGACTGTGGGGATGCTGCAATGGTCGCAAGTGTGAGGACCTGTTGTAAGTCAATTTTTATCTGAATTATGAATTCAAATAGTCGCTAAATGAATGGTTGTAAATTGAGGACTACCTGTACACAGAACCAGGTAGATTGAGGATTCCTGAGAATCTTAAAGAAACATGTTTTTGGTTCACGTAGGCTTTTACTATGTTGAGTCTCACCTTTGTACCTCTTGGAAATAGAGGAGCACATCCAAGAATTATTCCTGTTTCCCAGCCTTTCTCAAGCCTGCTGGAGCTGAAGAGAGTTGTAGCTCAACAGTGTCTGGGATACCAAGATTGCCCACAGGTGCATATGCTAGTTTGGGGCTGTGTATTACGGGAAAGATTAATAGAAAAATTTTCCAGGTGAGTTTACCATTAGCACTGATGCTTCTCATTGAAAACAACTTGGTAAATGTGTGATAAAATTTTAAGTCAAAAATCAACTACCATGTGCTTGCATGGACTACAACTATCATTCTCAGAAAATTATGTGTGAAATCCCTCAAATTACATAATTTTTTTTTTTAATGGCTGAAAGTTTGTGAGATTGTAAAAATCTGGCAAGATTTAAGTACAGTTTGCCCAAGAATGCTACACTCATAAAATCATGTATGAGAGTGCCAAAAGTTCATGCAAGAACTTACAGCTTTGTATCACTATTTCTAAAATAGGTGGATTTTTTAAAATATTTTTTAAAGATAATGCTGCTTTTTTCCAAACAAAGCTGGACTTATTATTCAATCTGCTTTGGAATGGAGTAATATAATGCATTAGGTTGATAACCATAAAAATGAAACAATAATCAAGAGCAAAAAGTTAATGTCCTATGTATGTAAGCATCTATATTATAAGCTCCTGTTTGTGTCTCAAGTGCAAAAGTTCGAAATGCATAGATTGCATAGAATTTCTTCTGTGGGAATCTGTTTAATTTCTTAAAGCAAATTATTACTCATTATTACATGAATCTGTACCTCTCCAGATGTTGTTAAAATTCGTCAACCTAGGCAATAATGATGGATGTTGGCAGCTGTTGTTTTAATTCAGAAACATCTGGAGACCATATCTATTTAAGATCACGAAGGCATAGGTGAAAAGATCTTTCCAAGTAAGAGACACAGAATAAAATTTTTCGTGGTCCAAGGATGATTTTTTAGTTCCTTACCTTGCTTCCAAGGACAATTTCTTTGCCCTTCCTACTCTTGACATTTTCAAATAGTGACATAAATGTCCTCAGGATTCTATTTCTCATTCTTCCCTTGCACGTTTATTTCTTTGTAGCAAAGAAGGCAACCAACTACCAGCCACTGAGCTGGTCTGATGGACTGTGAATGATGGGGGGAAACCCTCTGTATGTATGTATGATGTTGTGTGCCCTTTAGAAAGTTGGGAAATGTGAAAAATAGGGGGCAGGACAAGTTGGGATCTACTGGCAATGGAAAGCTACTTGACCTGCAGCACTTCAAAATGCTTCCAAACTATTCCTCCCAGTAATCTTTCTGGAGTATCTGCTGAGTTAAAAGTTAATCATCTCATGTGAGAAGATCTCCATGAGCCAAAACAATATGCAGACAAAGAAGACTGACTGCAACATTGGATTGGTGCTGCCCTTACATATGGAAGTGCCCTTTTCAAGGCATTAAAGAGGAAGCATTTGAAGCTTCTGTTTTTCCAGTTAATCAGAACTGTTTTTACAGGAAATTAAAGATGGATTCTTATTCCATAAATAATAATATTCAATAAGTAATATAGGACCCTAACATCTGTGTTAAATTTAGCCCAGTTATCAATCATTGACATAGAAGTTTGTTGTAAAGTTTGTTGAATATTTTACAACAGGTCCACAAAATGGAACTCTTTTACTCCTGTTTTGCAGGACACTGTTTTAGGCATACCAGCTTACTTGGAGGATTGCAATAGTGGCAAATATCTGTAGCTCAGGTGTAGGATAAGGGTGAGGGTTTGAGGATTCATTCTTCGAGCTTGTGGGTTGCCTTCTGAATGGTTCATTACCAGGCCAGGTAACATCTTCAGAGGAGTTTAGGGGAAGTCAGTGTTCTTCTGTTTATAAGGGCTTCAGGTGTGGATGTGTCAAGTGAGGGTCTTGTGATGGGTCAGCTCTGAGTCATCAGTGAATCTTGTACTGATGACTCAGAGCTGACCCTCACTTGACACATCCACACCTGAAGCCCTTATAAACAGAAGAACACTGACTTCCCCTAAACTCCACTGAAGATGTTACCTGGCCTGGTAATGAACCATTCAGAAGCCAACCCACAACCTTGGAGAATGAACCCTCACCCTCACAGCAGAGGCAAAAGTGTGCTGAGGTCAATTTTTGATCCTTTCCTCAAAATCCAAATGCCCAGCTTTAAAGCTCACCCATCACTTTCCCATGGTAGATTGGAGTTCTCCCAAAGTTTGCTGAGCTCTGGTGGCTCAGCAGACTGAAGCACTGTTATTAACATCCACTTACATCTGCTGCCTGCAATTACTGCAAGTTCAAATCTCAACAGGCTCAAGGTTGACTCAGCCTTCCATCCTTTCTAAGGTAGGTAAAATGAAGACCCAGATTATGGGGGCAATAAGCTGCCTTTGTATAAATATACAAAAGTATGAAGGCTATTGCTTAACACATTATAAGCCGCCCTGAGTCTCTGGAGAAGGGCGGCATATAAATCAATTTTTTTTTAAAAAGTAAAACAATAGATTCCTTTACTCATTAACTATGAGGCAAATGCAGGAAATATGAAGCATTTTGAAGCAAAAACCCTTTGAAAACTAAAACATATTGAGCATCAAAACCCTCTTCATGGATTATACAAGAGCTGGCTGTTTTCCATACTGACATACTTAATGGCACTAAAATCTATTGTCTTGAGCAGCATTTCTCAACCTTGGCAACTCCCAGAATTCTCTAGTTGAAATCCATCCATTTTAAAGTTGCCATGTTTGAGAAAGTGGTCTTGGGGCTCCTTTCTTATCTTTATTATTAACACCTCATGGTCTTATAATTCCATAAATTACATCTTATCTCTTCAGTAAAAAAAAGAAGGGATGATTAAAGACCATATTTGTATTAGGAACACTTCCTAGACTGATAACCTTATAATACATTCTACAGATTGCATAATATCACCCCAGTGAAAAAGAAGGGATGATGAAGGGCATATTTGGATTGGAAATGCTTCCTAGACTTATTTAATTTATTGAATAGAATTTAGATTTGAAGGATAGCTATATTAAGAAGGTTGACCAAAGGCAGGGCTGGCCTATTATTTGATAGAATAAGGCAAACAGGGGCAGACAGCACATACTGGGGAACAGCAATGGCACTTAAGGCTACAGCTGTTCCATTCTGTTGCAAGACAGATGCATTGGCTCAGGACCTTGGCCAGCATCCCAGGTGATAGGAGTGAAGTAATGCTCAACCAGCAATTCACTCAATTCCTGTAGGTGAAATATCAGAATGGATTCCAAACTATCTTTGGCCAAGCTTGTCCAAAAGCCCTAAGGCAGCTAAAGAAGACTGTCGCCTATAAAAAATATATATTTGGGATGCAGTAGGCCAAGGCTAATGCTAAAATAGGAAGGTGATAAAATATAGCCAACCCCCCTCTTTCAGCATTATTGTCTCAAAGTTGCCTTTTTTTCAGAGAAAAAAATGACAATAAAGGTTATCTTTTTCAAAAGGCAACTGGACTATCTTTGTTTTGCTTGAAGACTTTTTGCTTCTCATTCAATCAGCTTTTTTTCATTCAGAAGCTTCTTGGATGAGAAGCGAAACATCTTCAGGGAAAACAAAGAAAGTCCAGTTGCCTTTTGAAAAAGCACCTTTGGGACAACCCTGATCTGGATGACTGAGAATCTCCATAGACCTTTCGCATTATTAAGACTGGGCTCAGTCTTTGTAATAGATGAATTTGTGTCTTCTCACTTTAGCAGAGGACTATGTAAGGGAAAGTGCATTATGAAAACCTACTCAATTGATAGCCTCTGTCCACTGATAGCATGATAACCAAGCCCAGTTCATTAAAATGGTGTTATATTCTTAAGACTTTTATCAATTTGCCTGGTAGGGTGTCAAATTCCAGCAGGCATGATCAGCATCCTAGAAAATGTGAAAAAAATTCCTCAGAACATAACTTCTTTGCAGCCCAATTGTTGGTAAATGGAGAATTCTCTGTGTGGTCAGTAATTTGAAAGTAGTAGTCAATGCTCATTTTTTTCCCTCTGTCTGACACCCACACCCACAAACTCTTTCTCTCCAGCTATGTTCTCTCTTTATATTTTGAACTGCTGGCTCTTGGAGGTGGCATAAAAACTACTGCTGCATAAAAAGACCTACGTGTTGTTCCAGAAAGCAGTTTAGGTTATCCCATCTTGGCTATGGATTTGGAAGGATTTGTCCTTCCAAAATGACTCATATGTAAAGATCAAAGGGCCTGTTTTGGCAATTCAAGCCATTTTTTATTGAAAATTATTATTCTTTTTCTTCCGCGGAGAAAAGGGGATGATATTCGCAATCATGCTCAGAAATAGGTGACTTAGATTCATGGGAACATTTTAGCTCCAGTGGAATCATTAGTGATAGAGGCTAAAACATACAAAAAAACGGTTGCAGGAATTGGGTATATCTAGTTTAATGAAAAGAAGGACTAGGGAGTGATATGATAGCTTTGTTCTGATATCTAAGGGATTGCCACAAAGAAGAAGGAGTCAAGCTATTCTCCAAAGCACCTCAAGGCAGGACAAGAAGCAATGGATGGAAACTAATCAAGGAGAGAAGCAACTACAGAAAAATTTATTGACAGTTAGAACAATCAGTGAAACGACTTGCCTCCAGAAGTTGTGGGTGCTCCAACACTGGGGATTTTTAAGAAGAGATTAGACAATCATTTGTCTGCAATGGTAAAGGGTTTCCTGCCTGAGCAGAGAGTTGAACTAGAAGACCTCCAAAGTCCCTTCCAACTCTGTTACTCTGATTTGTTGAGAAAGATATTGAGTTTAAATGGAAAGGCGTTGGCCAAAACATGCAGTGCCTCTTAATGCCTCTTCTTTTCTTTGAGTAGATAAAAAAGATTGCTGAGCAGGGTAATTGCACTGAGAAAGGCAAGCGAATACTTCTTGTCTATAATCTTGTCTTGAGAAAGAATATCCCAAATAGCCAGGATGTTCAGGGTTGGATTAGTTAGTATATTACGTGCTGGCAAGAACAGGAAATTTACTAATAAAATCCCAGAAGGGAAGTACATTGCACATCCTTAGTAAACGCTGAGAGTTGGAACAGTGTTTCTCAACCTTGACTGCTTGAAGATGTGTAGACTTCAGCTCCCAGAATTCCACAGCCAGCACGATGTGAAATTCCGAGAATTGAAGTCCACACAGCTTCAAGCAGACAAGGTTGAGAAACACTGATAGGACGTTTGGATTCCATAACAACAGAAGAGGAAAAAATCAAGAAGTAACCAATTCCTTGAACCGGGTGAGATTCAAGGTGTTGGTGATTACCTATAAAGCCCTACATGGCTTAGGCCCGGGGTATCTGGCGGATCACCTGCAG
Organism: Arizona elegans; assembly: GCA_022577455.1. Classification (NCBI taxonomy): domain Eukaryota; kingdom Metazoa; phylum Chordata; class Lepidosauria; order Squamata; family Colubridae; genus Arizona; species Arizona elegans. The sequence goes on from JAKOOJ010000004.1 coordinate 128,744,606, forward strand.
CCAGCAACAGCTCCCCATCGCCCGGTGCGCTCACACAGAGAGGGCCTACTTGGGGTTCCATCGGCCAAGCAGTGTCAGCTGACAGCCCCTAGAGAGCGAGCCTTCTCTATAGGCGCACCTACCCTCTGGAATCAGCTCCCCTTGGAGCTCCAGGTGGCCCCCGACCTTCGCTCTTTCCGCCATGACCTTAAAACATGGTTGTTTCGCCAGGCTGGCCTGGACTGAAGGGGTTTTAATGGGAATTTTAGATTCTTTTATTGTTTGAATTTTAATTTGGACTTGTTGCATATTGCTGTGAGCCGCCCTGAGTCCTTGTGGAGAAAGGGCGGCATATAAGTCCGATAAATAAATAAAATAAATAAATAAAATAACCAATTCATTTTATTTATTTCTTAGATTTATATCCTACATTAAATAGGAGCTGCACAATACTCTCCTATTTTTACCCAAATAACAACAATAATTTTTTTGTACTTGGGTTGACAGTGACTGACCTGAAGTTATCCAATGAGCTTCTGTGGTTGAGGATGGGTTTAACATGGGTTTCCTCAGTGTCAATCCCTTAACCATTATACCACTGTTTTTCAGCAATAGTTGGTTATTTTGAAGAGAGGGTTAGTTATGGTTGGTTAGCAAGGCTTTTTGAGTTCAAGATTAAAACAGGACTGCCTTGATAGAAAAACAACAGTGTTGGGTAGACAGGAAACATAATAGCTCTGGAACAATCCGGACGCAGAAGAAATTCAGGTTTGCGGTGGAGGAACCCAACTGCAACCTGAAACAAAGTGATCGCTACAACCACTACACATCCTTACCCACACATCTCTTTGGAGTTCACTCATTAAAAGGATTCTCAAGACAGACCACAAAGCAGAAGTGGAAGGAAGAGAAGACTGATGACAGGCCTGCAGTGTCTGCAATCAGTTCCTAGCTCGCTTTCCATCTGCTCCAGGTCCTTTGGGCCAGGAAGCCCATTTGCAGCAAATACAACAGAGGAGCAAGGATTCACTTAATTTAACAGGCTCTTGGCTATGCACTGCATAGCAGGGGAGGCCAAAGGGGATGTGGTTGCTGGAGCTATTACTGTCAGGGCACGGCACAAACAGCATCTGACAACTGCAACCTCAGTCTTTATGCCCAGCTTAATTTTACCTTAGTCTCTTTTTTACTTCACTAACAGCCTTACATTTTCCACTTGAGTTGTCTGATAACCCAATGCTTTTCGGTTTCCATGGCAACAAGTTGCCTGCAAATCCTTCAACTCAATTTATGCGCTCATTTCAATATATGAAATGATTAATATCAGTGGTGAGGTTGCCTCGGAAGGCCTTTCCTTCGAGCATTATTTACTATTATTATGCTAATTTTTGTGGATCAAAATTGATCAAAGATGAAGTAATCTGAGCTTTTTGCTTCCTGTGGTATTCTGAGGGGCAGCCATTAAATGTAGCAGAGTGCTTATATATGGGAAATTTTATTTTCTTCCTTTGGCAACAGATTTTCCTTGACTAGCCCTAATTCTGCATGTCAGGCTGCTATTCGCAGGGACAGCAATAACCATAAAACCATAAAATTGAGCAATCTTGAGGTTGTGAATTAATGCAATCCATTTAATTATCTTTGAAACAAACAAACAAAAAAAGATATTCACTCCAATTCTGTAAAGGAAAGTTCATTCTAAATAAATACAGAATTGCCAGGACTTATTTTGGAAAGATCCCTATTTGGAATGGTCGTTAAAAAAATAATCTATGAACATTTAGCGAATGAATTCTTATTTGGAAGGATCTGAGAAGAAAGGGGGAATTAAAACTTGGAAAGTAATAGTAAAAATGATTCCAGAAGATATCAAAGATTTATTTAATGAGTTCCTTTGAGTCCACGCTGCCTAAGTCTATTAGAGTCACTACACAATAACCAGAGAGCTTTTTGTATCTCTCCACTACAGACCGAATTTGGCACCCCAGTTTTGGTAGCCTTAATACAGCCTTATGTGGAATACAATAATCTGAATAGCAATGGAGATAGTAACTGAATATGCATGTGGCTCTTTGAATACAGTTAAAACAAAATACCTATACAGTGGAGGCATAATTTGACCTATGAGTCTTTACAAACTCTACACATACGTTTAATAAGTAAATGAACAAATAAATAAGTAAAACAATTATACAGATGGCTTATAAATTATTCTCAAATGGCATCCATCTTTTCAAACTTCACTTTAGTGCTAGAATATCTTCATCAAAACATTTCACAAAGTTAGCAAATACTCCTCACTCCAGCCCCCTCTCCCCCACAAAAAGGTAGTGTTTTATAGTACAATCCAAGCCATTGTTTAAAGTTGCAAAGAGACCAAACCAATCTAATTTGCCATGTATCAAAATTGATGGCCATGCCATTGTGGTACCATAATTAAATCATTCTTCTATTCCAGATTGAATGGAATTGATTTCAAAGAGATACAAAGAGTTGAATATGACCTGGATATCTTGCCACTTTCCACATCTTGTTAAAGAGAGATTAATGTACATCTTATTACAGAGAAAGATAATGTATTTTATTTTGGCTTAGTTACTGTTCAGTTGGGATAGCTTATTTAGCTTTGGGCACAAGAGCATAAGAAGGTTGTTGACAAGAAATTCTAAGAATAGCTATACAGATGCTAAAAGGGTCAAGAAGACAAATATATGAGAAAAAGTTGAGAGAACAAGATATCTTTAGGGCTCCTTGCAGTTTTCAGGGCCTTTTCTCTGGCATTAGGGAATTCCATGGAGATGTGCAACATTTACTCAGCTGACAGATCAATGCAGGCTGCAGAAAGATTTCTGGAGGGCAAGAACTATAAAATCCATTACTTTAGTTTGGGGGAAAAGCCTGGAGGAGAAGCATAAATGAGACAATTGTTCATGTGAGGAAGAATGGAAAAGTTATTCATCCTATCTGCTAAAAGAGCAGGGAAAGAGGCAATAAGATTACCATAAATTTAGGAATGACAGAGGTTTCATGTCAGTGTGGATGAATGTGCAGAATACATACAGTTGTTGATTGGGCCCGAAAGCCTTCCAGAGATCTTTGCTCAAAGAAATGTATCTCTTTCAGCACCAAGAGCTTGCTAGTGCTCAAGCATGTATTTTGTCACTGGGTAAATGGGAACTTTAGCTAGCATTTCAGTTGCTATTTCAATTGTTGTGTAAAAGGCGATTGCATAAGGGTCATAGGCTATCCCCCCATTACGTCCATCAAAACTCAGAGACTGTACCACTTGAACAAGGTTGCGTCACCTAGCTCCTAATTCTGTACAAAGCAATGCCCTTCCACTTCAACAGTATCTCAACATTTCAACAAACTTTACCCCCTTCCCTAAGAAAAATTGTACTAACAGCATTGGATCTTTCTAGAATAATTCCCTCACAACATAATGATATATGACAAGTAACCTCTGATAGTCTCATCCATTCAAATGTCAAGTGATATTATCAGGTTAAAAATAAAACCAACAATAAATTCTTCCACAGCATTGCATGATCATACCTAAGGACCTGATTATACATAGCTTAAATGAAAGATCAGGACAAGATACGAGAATACAGCTATGAAGGCCAAATTTTATTTAGAACACTGTCTTTAAATAAAATAAAATTTCTATTTCAGACTATGATAATTTCTGAGGAAACCCAAAATAACTTATATATATGCTTTGCAGCAAACTGCAGTGACACTATGTGTGTGGTGATGTCATCGCACAAATGTGACTTACTTGAGTCACAATGTCTGATTCAAGTACATAAGTCACAGCATTTGTATAATTACATCATTATGAATGTTTTATTTACATGCTACCCATGGATACTTTTATTCGTACATTTTTAAAATTTGGTAGCCCTAACAATTTCAGGCAGATTGTTTTGTCTCTTTCGAAATTGCTTAGTGAATTAGTGAAGAGCCTTGGTGGCGCAACAGACTAAAGTGCTGTTAAGTAGCACCAGCTGCCTGTAATTACTGCAAGTTCAAATCTCACCAGGCTCAAGGTTGACTCAGCCTTCCATCCTTTCGAGGTAGGTAAAATGAGGACCCGGTTTGTGGGGGCAATAAGCTGACTTTGTATAAAAAAGAACAGCGCTTAGGGAGGGCCCAAAAGCCCTACTAAGCAGGTATATACAAAAGTATGAAGGCTATTGCTTAACACATTGTAAGCCGTCCTGAGTCTCTGGAGAAGGGCGGCATATAAATCGAAGCAATAAATAAATAAATGAATTATATTAAAAATGCTCTTTTGGACTTCCTTGTTTTCAAGGAACCTTCTCCAGTATGGATTTTAATTGATTGGAAGTCTATCTGTCATAATTTCCACTACAGGACCTAACGTTAGACTGCAATTCCTGAGGCAGATTCCTTGGGAACCTAATCATTATTTTTAAATAAATATTAGAAGAGCCATGATCTATTGGATCATTGCTCCAGCGGTATTTCCTTATGAGACTCCTCTATGCCTCCAACAATGGCAACAGAGTTTCTAAATATACTTGAAAAGTTCTTAAAAATTCAGGGAAATATTCATGGATTTATCTGCCTTAAAGGTAGACCATGTTGAACCATATAGCATAGTCAAATATCATTACAGGAAATATTTTATGACATTTTGTATTATGTCATAAACTGGTTTCTATTCCGTGGATGTCATGGGTACCAGTTTTTGGGATGTATGCTGTAAATTAACCTATTTGAGGTACTTTGGTTGAAAAGGCTTTGCACCATTTCTCTCAGTCACAGACACAAAAGTTTTATAGAATATGGATGGGAACCTATTCTCAACACAAATCCTATTGAAAGAAATGATAAATACTTTTATTTTAGTGCTCTTGAGCTACAGACTGTGGTGCAAAATCATGGCTAAATTGGTATTTAATATACATCAACTGCCTAGGCCAAAGCAAAGCAGTTAAAGATAGAACTCCCTCTTTTTCTGAGTAGGGAAATATAGTCAACATTAATTTTTGAACATAGGTTACATTTGAACAAAATCTTCTGAAACTTGACTGTTAATTGCTTGTCACTTGTAATTATAAGGAATCATTTACATCTTGGATTTGTAAGAAATAAAATTAAAATTAAATGCCTCACTTCCCAATAATATGTACTACTTTAAAAGGGTTTAAAGTATTTGGGCTAGGAGACTATTCACTGGAATTTTCATAAAGCAATCTGAGAAACAGTTTAAATTTTCCCCCTAGATTTTCAAAACATATGTACTTTTAAAAACATAAGAGCCAATGTTCTCCTGGATTAGACCACAAGCCTATTTAATCAGCATTCATTTCTTCAAAGACTATCAGAATCTTCTGAGACATTTGTAAAACATGAGCATCAAATTTTGTTTGAATTCCGTACTGGTTGATATTTAGATTTAGAAAGTATTTCAGTGATCTTCTTAAATCTGCTCTACATTTTTTCTTTTCCTTTCCCTTTCCCTTTTCCTTTACAGACTCTAAGCAGAATGGCGATGCAGCAAATGCAGCTCTGGCTAATGAAGACTGCCCCACAATTGATCAGGCCCTGTCACCTGAGGAGAAGTCACCTGTCACACCTGGTGGCCGAGAGCGCTATAATCGTGACCGAGCCTGCTTCCTCCTCTCCACAGGTGATTTTGGGCAGTCACCTGATGGAAATATCCGAAAAGGTACGTATACATACATCACCATCATTTCCCCCTGCCTATTTCTGCAAAGCTTGCATTCCATCCTCTAAGCTTATACCCAAGTACGTTATTTTTCACCCTTATCACTAATACCACCATAACCTTTGTCTTAGTAAAACATAAAGCTGCCACTTTTGGGGGATAAAGAAGACAATTGCAAATATGTAACTGACTTAAGTAAAAGCCTAATCCTGAGATCAAAATGGGCAGATAATGTCCTAGCAACTACCAAGATCTCCATTTGTTCCACTCTTAGCACCTTAATAACAGTATGCATTGTTCAAGGGACAGCAATATCTAGTATTACCTTTCCCAACCTGGTGCTTCCAGAATCTGTTGGACCATAATCCAGAATACGCTTTGGCCAAATTGATTGGGAATTCTGAGAGCTGTAGTCCAGTCTATATAGTTCAGTCTTTCCCAGATTGAGAAAACCTGCCACAGTACTTCCTTCCAGAAGACAATCCATGAACACAGCTGATTTTGAGCAGTTGAGATTTTGGGGAGAAGCTGGATTCTCTACCAGCATCACCAGTCCATTCTTTTCAAAACTGTTACATTATGTGCACACTTCCCCAGCTTCATTACCTCACATCCTCCCAAACAAAGTTATGTTTCCCTTATCAGCTTTTGCTTTTTCATCAGTATCCCCCACCACATTTTCTCCCCATATGTATCATTCTGTCTCACAATAATTGGCTGCAGTTGCTCTTCAGTGTTTCAAGTTGTCCTTTAAGGGAGGTTACAGCAAATGACAACTAGTTATTTTACAGGGGTTTATTGGAAGGACATGGAAGTGACCATAAAGTGTTTGAAGTTATTTCTCATTCTCCAAATTTGTATAGAGAGAAAAAGTAAAGCTTGGGCTTCTTTGATTTGCTTCAAATTCCTGCAACATTTTCATCTGAAACATAGAAATAATAAATCTCTAGTCAGAGATCTTATAATGAAAGATTTTCCCCCATTGTAAACCTTGGGCTGGTTTTAGACCAGTGTTTCTCAGCCTTGGCCTCTTTAAAATGGATGGACTTCAGCTCTCAGAATTCCCCAGCCAGACTTAGCCTTAGCTAGCTGAGGAATTCTGGGATTTCAAGTCCATCCGTCTTAAAGTGGCTAAGGTTGAGAAACACTGTTTTAGACTATAAACTTAATTGAAGACCTACTGGCCTAAGTGAAGAACCGCTAGTCTGAGGTTCCCCAAAATGATAATTATCAACCCCCAGCGGCTGAGGGGACCATCCAAGGGGTTGATGTTTTTGTTGCTGGGAAAGACTGGAGGCCAAAGGAGAAGGGGATAGCAGAGGATAAGATGGTTAGATAGTGTAATCCACACAATGAACATGAATTTGGGCAAACTCCAGGAGGCAGTGTGGAGAACAGGGGAACCTGGGGTGCTATGATCCATGGGGCCACAAAGAGTCGGACACAACTTAACAACTGAACAAAAACAACAAATATTTATTAAATCACTCCCATATAATAAATGTTTGGGTGGGGGGTGTCAGTGAAGAATCTGAAGCTTCATGAAGAGGTTGATAAACTGGCATTTGGCAACTTTTGTATTAGTCAGCCATAGCTGACTGTTTTGTAAACAAATTTCCATATAAAAGAGAATCACGTTCCTTCCACTCAGCTTGCTTGCAGGTAGTCCTCAACTTACAACTATTTGTTTAATAGATGTTCAGAATTAAAAACACACTGAAAAAAGTGACTTTTCACCAGTTCTCACACTGATGACCATTACAACATCCAATAGTCACATAATCAAACTTTGGATTCTTGGTAATCAACATGTATTTACAACGATTGTGGTGTCCCAAGATCCTGGGACTGTCTGCAACTTTTGCAGGGAGTTTCTGACAAGCAAAGTCAATGGGGTAAACTAGATAATGACTGGATGATTCACTTAACAACCATAGCAAAAAAAGGTTATAAAGTGGGGCACAACACACTTAACAATCGCCTTGCTTAGCAATGGAAATTTTGGGCTTAATTGTGATTGTAAGTCGAGGACTACCTGTGTTCTGCCCTTTCCTATTCAAAAACCCTGCAGACTCCAACTCTCTTGAGTTCACAGGGATAGGTCACAAATTTAGTACTGATATTATTAGATAGGAAATTGCTACCAATACCCATACAATACTTCTTTCTCAGTTCCTCCCTCTCTGTTTTCTTCAAAGAGTTCTCCTGTCAAATCCTCTATTGTTTTTTAGACACAGGTGAGTCTCAAGAGAGACGTGTCAGGATATTCCAGACTGTAGGCAAGGAAGCTGCACGCTTAGATATTCAGGAACTGAATATCATGCTGGGAAAGCAACTTGGACCTTTATGACAAGAAGGCTGAAAACCGAAATCTCACATCTTTTAGGATTAGGGCTACAATATCTGGCTTGCAAAATGCTGGCTAGACATTATATGGTAACAAACTCTAACTCTAGGCTGTCATCTAGGCATCATCCAAAATTTTACAGCTAAGATATAGTCTCTCTGCAGTACAGGTAGTCATCAACTTATGACCATAATCAAGACCACAATTGCTGTTGCTAAGCAGGGTGTTAAGTGAGTCATGCCTGAGTTTGCAACCTTTTTGCCATGGTTGTTAAATGAATTTTGCGGTTGTTAAATCTGGCTTCCTGCATTGACTTTGCTTGTCGAAATTGTCTGGAGTGGTCAAAAATGGCAATCACATGAGCCAGGGACGCTGTAACTATCATTAAATATATCCCAGTTACCAAGCACCCAAATTTGGATCACATGACTGTGGGAATATTGCAATGATTGTAAATGCAATTGTAAGTCACGTTTTTTTTAGTGCTGTTGTAACTTTGAATAGTTGCTAAACCAATGGACAAAGAAAATGTCTATGGACATTTTTCAGTCATCCAGGTCATGGTTGTCCCAAAGGTTCTTTTTTTTTTCAAGAGGCAACTGGACTTTCTGTTTTTTCTTTGAAGACGTTTCGCTTCTCATCCAAGAAGCTCATCCAGAGCTGAAGAAGCTTCTTGGATGAGAAGCAAAACGTCTTGAAAGAAAAAACAGAAAGTCCAGTTGCCTCTTGAAAAAAAAAGAACCTTTGGGACAATGGACAACGACTACATTTATTCAAGATTGACTTCCAAATCAGTGTTTATTGATCAATCATCAAAAATTTTCATAATCTTTATTAATTTTACTATTCTATTCAAAAATTCCCAGTCTGTGTTGGATTGGTTTTTTTTAAAATCACTCATGCTAACTGCATGACCAAATAACTGGTTATGAAAATATTAGGTTGCTGCTGTTGTTAACTCTGGATATAGTGATAATTAATGATACATCTGAAATTAATATTGCTAGTAAAGTCATTGGTCATTTTTATGGAACTTTACATCAACTCTTTGCAGTCCTTCATTCTGCATTAGGTGAGACTTGACGGTAATTGTGTTCATCTCTCTGTATGAAAAAGAATAAGAGACTATGATCCCTCTAGTCCAGAAGTCATCGTCAGCATGTTTGTGTGCTGTGTAAGTTCTGGTCTAGCATCTGTCAGAAACTGATCTTAGCAGCAGGCAAACTTTCAAACAGAGACAAGGTTGCCCCTGTCACAGCAGGCAAACAGGAGGTGACAGCAAATGAAAGCTTACGATGACTTTAATTCCACTAAGGAAGCAAAAGCTTTCATGGTATTGCACAGTAGAGAAGACCAGCCAGTGATGGGCAAGGAAGAAGCACAGAAGTGGAACAATCATCACAAAGTCCAAAATCTGACAATTGCCTTTCTATTCCAGAGATGCAGACATTTGACCCAGGATTAAGTAGATTACAAAATATTTTCATTGGCCTTATTTCTGTTGGCATAAGGGTAGGCAGACTTTTAAGTTAATCAAGTGGAATGAAGGGAGTCCTCCAGATAAAGGAAGCAGACAGGGTTAATCAAATCAGTTTTCAATGAATGAATCAGTTAAAACAAAACCAAAAGTTCTGAAGGCAGAAAGATGATTCCCTTTGATTTTAGGTGGGATGTGCATATCCAGTACAATTGCATAAGATCCAGAGAGCCTCTTCTTCCTGAAGGAATGTAGTCTGATAGTCAAAACAATATTGATGAGTAAATCCAACCACTGTATTTTATGAGCCCAACATCCAGCTAAAAAAGAGTATTGGAAATACTTTAACATTTAAAACAATAGGATTGCTCTATCTGCCTATCTATGTACCGTATTTATTTATCTCTATCTATCTGTATTGATCACTTTCTATCTATCATCTATCTACTATACTGAACCTTCTTTTTAGCTCCCTATCTACTACAACTATCTTCCTATCTTTATCATTATCTATCGCCCATACTCCTTTTTAGTTGGAAGTTGGATTTATATGATGCACTAGTTGGATGTACTCTTTAATACTGGTTTGTCCATAGCAAATTTGCCACCCAGCTGAAAAAAAAGTCTGGATAAGCATGAAAAATGTGAAGCAGTTATTGAAATACCATTCAGTACCCACAGGATAGACCTAAATTCATGACAAAACATCTTTAAGGCCAAAGTCTGTTCAGTATACACTATGGAACAGGTTGCCTGTTTAAATAGATGGGGCATTCTAAGCATACATATTGTTAGTGAAGAAGAAACAAAAGGGTATTTCAATTTATCAGAGAGTTCTTTATGCAGCCATGCTGGTTTCTTTTGAGAGCTGTTGTTTTTCTTCTTCATTGGTATTGTGGTAGACTGGGCTTTTATAATCTCACTTTTCAAAATTTCCCAAGCTTCTTGAGTTGTTTTCCACTTGAGGATACTCATCTATGGAATTCTTCCCAAGCTCTAAGTTTATTGAAATTAGCTATCTTAAAGTCAAAGACTCTAGCTTGACTTTGTTCTATTGCTTGTGCTTGCATAATGTTGAATTACAATATTAAATCATCACTTCCCCCCAAAGTTCCTGTAGCTTCAACAACGTCTATCATTTCATTTCTGTTAATGAGAATTAAGTCCAATATGGCTGATCCCCTAGTTCCTTTCTCTATTTTTTGGGAGACAAAGTTTATGCTAGGTTTATTAGGAACCTGTTTGATCTTGCACTTGAGAGTTTGTCTCCCAATTGATGTCAGGATAGTTAAATCCCCCATTACTATTGTAATGTGTTTTCTACATACCTTAGCTAACAGACTAGCAGTGGAGAAAAAATGGCACTGCTCCCATGCGTTGGCTAATTACTCCAAATGTATGCAGATTAAACCTTGTGAGGGGAATAAAGTATTGTTCAGATGCTGATTTTTATTAATTGAGGTACAAAATCTAATTTGACCCTGGGCTACTAGCTACTGCACCACTGGCTTGTGCTGATTAAATGTATTTAATGAAGCTGGCTGGTAGCCTTCCAACATCTTGCAATCAAGAAACCTTCTCCTCACCAACGTGGCTTCCATGTTTGCTGTACATTTGTTCCAAACTCAGGTGCAGTGATTCCATGAGTATTTATGTCTCATGGGTACCTCTTTCCCAAGGACCATCCCTATTTGTGGCTAGTCACCATGTGAGAGTTGGATAGCTATATAAATTTGATCAATCGATAAATGAACAAATAAATAGTTGTGTTCGATGAACACTGATGCTATTAATGGCTATGAGGGAATATGTAAGTTATTGCTTGTGGTATGCATTCCCTGTGTTGACATTTTTTCAGAGGCTGCCTTCTTCCCTAGAAGAGATATTTATGCACTGCACTAGTGGTAAATATATATTGTCGCCAGTGAACATGAATATAAATAATTCGCTGTATGTGACACTATGTAAATAAGGAGTGTCCAATCTTGGTAACTTTAAGACCTGGGACTTCGATTCACAGAATTCCCCAGCCAGCCATGTCTGAGGAATTCTAGGAATTGAAGTCCAGAAGTCATAAAGTTGCCAAGGTTGCATATCCCTGATGTAAACAGTGAGGCATGATAGCCTATTACTATCCAGTGTTGTCTCCTCGATTTGCAACCTTTTTTCACTCCAGACATCATCTGTCTGCAGCCTCTTTATAAACTAAAATCAGGTGGAGCAGAAGCAAAGTGCAATCAAAATTGAGGGGCGAATGACTTTGAGGGCACTTCCTTTCTCAATCTATTCCTATTCTGCCTCACAAGGGAGGGCTCAAGAACAAAAATATTGTAACTTTTACCAGAGATCCTATACCTACTCCAAGTAGAACATAAAAACTGTTATAGCTTCTCCATAGAGTCATTGGCAAAATCCAATATTTTCATCAAAATGACTAAAGTAGCACCATACTTCTGTAGTACTAGAGGAGTCCTTAACACATGTAGTCACACACATACAGTTCAAATGGAAGTCTAGATTGGTGAGTTGCTTTCAGTGAATGATATTTCTTAGACTTGCAGCAGGTACAGCAGCCCTCGACTTGCAACCTTTCATTTAGTACCGTTAACAGTACTGAACAAAGAGGCTCACCACCAGTACTTGCGCTTACAACCATCATGACATGTCCATGTTCACATGTTCAAAATTTAGGCATTTGGCAACCAGCATATACCGTATTTTTCACTCCATAAGACACACTTTTTTTTCCTGTGGGGGGAAATGTCTGTGTCTTATGGAGCAAATATGGGTGACAGACAACAGCAGCGAACGGCGGCAGCGATCCCCACCACCTGGAACTGCTGATCAGTGGTATTCCGGGAGGTCGATCCAACCGCCGATCAGCTGCTCAGAGGCAAAGGCTCCAGCGTTCCCTGGCGGAGGCAGCAGACACGGAGGAGGCAGGCTGTTAGCTGCAAGGGCGCTAGCCAGATGAATACCGGATGGACTCTGGGAGGCAGAGACAGATTTTTTTTTCTTGTTTTCCTCCTCTAAACCTAGGTGCGTCTTATGGTCAGGAGCGTCTTATGGAGTGAAAAATATGGTAGTTATGATAGTTGCTGTGTCCCAGGGTCATATGATCATCATTCAAAACCTTCCCAGCCAGCTTCAGACAAGCAAAGCCAATTGGGGAAGCTGGATTCCCTTAAACTGCAGTGATTCAAATACTTGTAGCTCGAGGTTGAACTGTGGAATTCTTAGTGCTCTCTGAGCTGGTTGCACTGATGATCTTGTTTGTTACCCTAGTTGGGTAATAAAACATCTGCAAGAGAAAAAAAGACAAGCTCAGGGAGCATTGAGGACCTTGCAATGATTTGCTTAATAACTATGGCAAAAATGGTTGCAAAATTGGGCATAACTCATGTAACAATTGCCTTGCTTAGCAACAGAAATTCTGGTGCCAATTGTGGTCATGTCAAGAACAACCTATAAATTGCTTTTGGAAGGTTTATCCCACAATTCTGATATTTTCACTGAAGACCTTCTGATCAGCTTCCAAAGAAACCAGCAAAGCTAGGAACGAAGTTTCGGTAATATGAAGAAGGCTGAATTTTTTTTAGCATAATAAAATAAATGGTGCAATTAGGTAAGTGTAGGGAACCAACAATATCTTTTATAGGCTTGCTTTTAAAGTTTTCAGTTTCTTCTCTTAAATTTTAATCTACATGGAAATGTGTTTTAAATCAGCCCCAGGCATTTGCCTATGCTCTTCAGAACAAATAGAAGCATGTACAGCTGAGGGAAAAATCATTATTAATTTTCCTATTTGTACATGTGCATATTTTAAAACACATTGGAAATAAGGTCAACTATTGTTTGACAAAAGATAACTATAAAATCTTATTTCAATTCAAGGAGTTGTTCCTGAAAAAGGTGACAAGACAATAAGAAAAGGTATCTGAGCATAAGAGAGCGCACTTTAAATAGCACTGAAGAAACTGCTTGTACTACATTTTTATGATTAACAAACATGATTTCAAAAATAGGGGAATTCAGACTGACTTCAGTTGTAGCCCAATTTAGAAATTAAGTACTCTGTGGATCTTAATCCCCCCCAAAAAATGAGAAGTAGATCTTGGTTGATTTACATATGGTGATTAATCCACATATGCGCAAAAGAAAATTCCATATAGCTTAGCACCAAGAGTATGCAGAAAAATTTAGATATAGCTTAAGGCAAGGGCTGATAGGTTAAATCTTATATTAGGGGATAGGAGGCTATTTATTTCTTTAAAAATGTTTAAAGGTTTAATTTTTCACCAGCCGGATTGACATTTTAGAGGAAACCACCGAAAGTCAAGGACACAGTCTGTATTTATATATTTATTTTAAAAAATTATCTATTTCACGGTATTTGTAACCCGCCCCAAGCTGCGGACTCTGTCCAGAGTGCCACAGAGAAAAAACATAAAATAAATATTAAAAGAGAGATCCCTCCTCCTCTCCCCGAGATAGCTACATTAAACATTAAAAAGCATGATTAAAAACATAGTGGGGGTGGTTTTTCTTTTAACAGCTTTATAAAATGCTGGAGGGAAGGCAGAGATACCCCCAGTTTTGGCCTATCAAAGCTATAGTCTACCCATCCTCGAAAGTGGCTAAGATAGCATTAAAAAACTGCCCACATTATTTTTATAATTTTTCTTTTTACCAGCATCATAAAGAATAGTTTTGGTTGAACAGTAGCAGCTAAGTCAAGATAGGCTCCATTACTCTAGGACAGCATTTCTCAATTTCAGTGACGTTAAGATGTGTGGCCTTCAATTCCCAGAATTCCATAGCAAGCCATTAATAGAAAGTTCTCCGGTTCGTTCAGGTAAATGAAAATTTAGACCCAAGCGAGTGTGAACTGCTGCCTCAGAGATTAGTGTGGCATGATCTGATAACCTATCTGATAAATTGTAAACCACAATAAATAAAAGATGCTGAGATTGTTTTAGACTTCATTAAAAATTTTAAAGGAAGAGATTTATTGGACAAAATTAAGAAATTCAAGCACCCTCAAGCAGTTGTGTTCCTATTAAAATCACAATACTCTATTATATTTAAAAGGAATGCTTAGTCTAATTTAAATTAATGAATCTTCCTCCAAACCGTGCCTGTTTGATATTCTCTAAAAGAAAGAATATACTAATGATGATTTGATATTGGAACCCCTGGGAGTCCAGAAGATAGAGAAACTGGATTTCTGGACAGAAAAATAATATTTTTCTTTTAAATATTATTATAGATTTATTTCTTCCATGGACAGCAGAGAAAAATCATGAGGCTCTTAATGATGTTATCCCAAATATTGCCCCAGTAGCCTTTTTACGGCCAAGAATGGATTTGAATTCAGATCCCTCTGAATCAAAGGTAGCATTCCTAACCATGGCATCATTCCATTTAAACAGGAGGGAAGGAAAGATTAAAAATTAAAATTAATGGGGAAAATAATAACAGCTTTCTCCAACCTGGCACTTTCCAGATTTTCTGGGACAGCAACTCCCAAATTTTCCAGCCAAGAGTTTTGTTAGAGACCTTGAAAATTACCATTCTGGAGGGCTCTCAGATTAAAAAGGATTGGTGTAATATGATAGAACAGGTGAGTCAAGCAACAGGCTGGGAGCAGAGCAGGTAAGCGGGTAGGTGGTTTTCTACAGCCATGCCTCCCTTGACTTCATCACATGCTCATTTTCAGTGCCTCCTCCTCCTCACACCACCTCTGTCTGTTTTTCCCACCCCTGACCCCCTTTTCATCTCCATCCATTGCTCCTATCCCTACCCCTCCCTTTATTCCACTGCCCACCAAATCTGGGCCCCACAGGCGCCCACCGCCTGCCACCGACAGCATTTGACTCCTCTGCCACCTCCTGGTACCTGCATGACTACAATGCCAACGCAGCTCCTTGGAAGCATGAGTAGGAGGCCTGGAAAGCAGGGAATTGGTGAGTAGGCTTTCCCCATTGCTCTCCATCCCCTTGACTCACACTTTCAGTTTGGTCTACTTGCACTTTGTAATCCCCTCCAAAAGAACATTTGACATCAACTCTGAAGTTTCCTCCTCCTCCTCCTCCTCCAACTCAGGTTCTTGATTTCATTTAGGCTTTTGTGGCCGTAGAATTAACAGCAAAAATGGGCCATAAGAATTGCATTGTCGGGAGGGAAGTCATTTGAGGAGAAACAAAAAGCAACAACAGGCTAGGCTAGATCGTCCTGCATGAACACTGTTTTTCATTTCTTTGTTGGTTTTCTTTTTGCAAAAGGTTTTTAACATTTGAAAGCATTACAAATGTAATCACCTCTTTCTATAGGTAGTCCTCGACTTACGACCACAATTCAGTCTATAATTCTGTTGCTAAGTGAGGCAGTTGTAAAGTGCTTTCTGCTTATTTTACAACCGTTTTTGCCACCGTTGCTAAGTGAATCACTGCAGTTGATAAGGGAATCATGTAGTCGTTAAGCAAATCTGGCCCTCCACATTGACTTTGCTTGTTGGAAGCTGGCTGGGAAGGTTACAAATGGTGATCACATGATCCCAGGACACTACAACTGATGCAAATACATACTGGTTGCCATGCATCCAAATTTTGATCACATGACCATAGAGATATTGCAATGGTAACAAGTGTGAAAACTGCCCATAAATCACTTTTTTCAGTGCTGCTGTAACTTTCAATGATCACTAAACAAATGGTTGTTAAGTCAAGGACTAGCTGTAGTCTAATACAATGCTATCAGCTTTTCAACTCACTGGCATCTCATTCTGTTTCATGTTTCAGCCAGCCTTCGGATGTTCCCCTGTGTGAAGTAAAATGGGACAGAATCATATTCCTTTTTTTAGCAGAGCAGACCACATATAACATTAAATCTTGGAGTAATTTTAGGGGTCACAGAACTTTACTGAAGGTACCTCATAAATCATTAGTAAAACCTTCTACTTAGCGCAAGATACAGTTGTTAAGTGAGTTTTGCCCCATTTTACGTCCTTTCTTGCCATAATAGTTAAGTGAATCACTGCAGTTGGTAAGTTAGTAACCTAGTTGTTAAGGGAATCTGGCTTCCCCATTGACATTGCTTGTCAGAAGCTTGCAAAGGGCAATCACATGACCTTGGGACACAGCCATGGCCATAAGTATAAACCATCTGAATTTTGATCACAGGATTGTTGGGATGCTGCAACTGTGAAAAACAGTAATAAATCATTTTTTTCATTGTAACTTTGAATGATCACTAAATGAACTGTTGTAAATCGAGGACTACCTGTAGACTGAACCAATTATTTTTTTTTAATTTTACATGTATACTGCCTAATTACAAGATTAATTATTATTCTTATATAATCCTGTAGACTTTTTCCCTCAAAGGCCATTTTCTAGATCATTGACCCTGTTGCCCCCTAGCAATGCTAATTAAAAATAAGCTGCTACTGTATTGGACATGGAATTTCCATTCAGCTGCTATGTCCGAAGGCTATTAAAATGTTGCTTCTGTGAGTAGGTTATTTTTTATCCTCATTAAAGCCATTTAAATTGGAAGCGATCATCTTTTGTACCACTAATAGCCTAGTGTTATCTCTGTCAACCTATTTATGACTATAAAAATAGTTCTCCAGAATGAGAGACCTTCTAGTAGTATAGGAAAGAGGAAAAACCTTTGTGTAATCACTCTACTGCACGCCATTCTCATTTTATAATTTTTAATTTCAGAATTACCTGCTTGTTCAGGTGAAGGACTCCAAGGTTTTTTTTCCTAGACTAACCATTTTTGTACATTCCATTGAATCTGTAGCATAAATGTCCACTTAATGAGTTTATTATTTTTTTAAAGAAATGATATGCTGTATTTCACTGAGCTGTAATATAATTTGGGCTATGTTGGACTGACAACTTATGATAGACCCTTTTTATGTCAAACCTTTTTATGTGCCAAATATATCACAAATAAAGGTTAAATTGTATTTGGAGAGCTTTTGGAGAACAATCCACTGAAAGCATTTTCTATTTCTCAGACTTGGCAACTTTCAGACAGGTGGACTCCAATTCCCAGAATTCCCTAGCCAAGACAAAGTTGTCAAGTCTCAGAAAAAATGAATTAGTTGCATTAGTTCTGTTGGAATATTAACAGGGAATAGCATGAGGACAACCTTGTTTGAGCCTGGAAGTCAAGCAGGGTCTGCTGTTGTCGGGACTAGAGCAGGGGTGTCAAACTCAAGGCCCAGGGGCTGGATCCACGGGGTGCTTAGATCTGGTCCGCAGAGCCACCCTGGAAAAAGCAAAGGATCAGCCCATGCTGCCTCTGTCAGCTCCGTCTTTGCTGGCAGAGGGTTGCAGGAGGCAGTCGCAGCCAAAAATGGAGCTTGCGACGGCCGTGGGTGGCCCTCCCAAGTTTCTTTTTCACTGGCAGAGGCTTGCAGGAAGCCGTCGCAGCTGAAAATGGAGCCCAGGAGCCTGTTTTCACTGGCAGAGCGCTTAGACCACCACAGGCACCCCCAACACGCGTGATGTCCTGCTGGCCACACCTATCCTGGCCATGCCCACCCTGACCCCCCCAAAGTCAAATACAACCCTAATGTGGCCCTCAATGAAATTGAGTTTGACACCCCTGGACTAGAGAAAACTCAGAAACTTCCAAAACTTTTCATTGGAAAAACTTACTGATCCAAAAATGGTGTCCATGTAAGAAGGAAAAGATAATAACTTTGCTCATCAATAGTTAAGATGTAGGATGGATACACAGGATACTTGACAAACTCTTTTTCTCTTACAGTAAATCAGGACCTGTTCAGTGCTGAATTGATAACTGGCATATTCATTACTATGGAAGACAAGCTCATTGGTTTTATTCAGGCAGAAAGGGTATTACACATATCCATTTATCACTGTAAGGGATTGTGCTGGGGTGTCTACAGGGAAGTGGTAAAAAAATAGTCAAGATGGCAGCCACAACAATGGGTTTGAAATCCTGTCTCCTTTTTTACCTAGGATCAAGATACCACAAAGTTTGCGAAACCTCACAGTACAAGTAGTCCTCGACTTACAACAGTTCCTTTAGTGACCGTTCGAAGTTACAATGGTACTGAAAAATGTGACTTATGACTGTTTTTCACACTTACAACCATTGCAACCATCCCCATTATTATGTGATCAAAATTCAGATACTTAGCAACTGGATCATAGTTATGACAGTTGCCGTATCCTGGAGTCATGTGATCACTTTTTGCAACCTTCTGACAATCAAAGTCAATGGGGAAGTTAGAGTCTCTTAACAACCATGTTACTAACTTAACAACTGTAGTGATTTATTTAACAACTGTTGCAAGAAACGTTGTAAAATGGGGGGGGTGTCACTTAACAAACATCTCACTTACAACAGAAATTTTGGGATCAATTGTGGTCATAAGTCAAGGACTACCTGCAGTGATTTCCATGTGTGAATTTATATAGAGAGCAGTATTTCTAACCTCAGCAAATATAAAATGTGTGGAACAGGCTGGGGAATTCTGGGAGTGGAACTCTGTACATCTTAAAGTTGCTGAACTTCAGAAACACTCGTATAGAGCAGTATATGCAAATATCATGCAAACCAGCAGATTTTTAAATCCTCTTTTTAAGCAGTGCTTTTCTATTATTGAAGTGATGCTATTTATACTGTCACTGCAAATCTGTCAAGGGCTTAGATCCACACAAATAGGCAATGTGTTAGTATCAGGCAGTTCACTTAACTGTACCCCCATTTTATATAATTCTGGGACATGGGCACACATGTACATACACACTCACAGGTTACAGCGGAATTTTTTCCCTCTCCAATTTCTAAAAGACAAATCATACCCCCCAAAAATGTATCAGGCTATCTCTTCACTCATTTCTTCTCTTATCTTCTATGGTATAGATAAAATAACAATTAACTATTTCAGGTTAATCACAAGCCATAGCATATCATGTTAGACCCTTGCCAGACCTTTCTTCTTACTTTTAAATTAAGTATAAGAGTTTATTTGTGTTTAACAGAAATCCACAAAAAGCCTCAAACCCAGTAAGGGAAACAACAAAGGAAAGGAAAGTGACCAAGAATTAGCAGATGTGAGCAAATTGTAAGACTGTTATTTTTAGGCATGCGGTTAATTTCAATCTCAGAGCTCAAGGTAGTATATTTCATACATAGATTTCTCCAGCCAGTGGTGCTCGGGATATGTGAGGCCCTCCAGAGGCTGGGTTGGGAATGACAGGAGTCAAAGTTCAGCACATGAAACGGGCACCATGTTGGGGAAAAGCTTCTTTAGCAGGTATGCAGACAAAGTCGCAGCCCTTGTTTGTTTGTTTTTTACAATCAGGATTAAAATTCAAAAGAGACAGCAGCAAAGATGGGCCAAGTCACTCAAAATTTTGCCGGTTTGAGTTGGGTGCCAATATCTTCATTTCTATTCTTCTCACCTATCATATGTATAGGCACAGACTCATACATACCTTCCTAATTCCCCTTCCTCCCCCGCTCCCATGTCCTATGTGCTTTGGCTTTATTTCATTATTATCTGTTTTCATTTTCAGGGCAAATATTGTGCCTGTCCATGGAAGAGAACGATGGGGAGCCCCACAGCCCTAGAACTGAGAGTTGGGATGTCAAACACTACCTGGCCTTAAAGCATAGAGAGGAGGGAAAAAGAGAATGTTTTAAAAAGCAGCATTTTTTAAACCTGGCAACTTTAAGAGGTGTGTACTTCAATTTTCAGAATTCCTCAGCCAGGCATGCTGGGAGTTGAAGTCCACACCTCTTAAAATTGACAAGTTTGAAAAACAGCCCTTTAAAGGGACGTTGAAGATGGACACCATTAGGGAACCAAATTGATGGAGCATGGGGCTATGGGTACAGAGCTGAAGTGAAATTGGGAGGAGCTGAATTGTTGAAGGGGTAAAAAAGCAGACAAGACAATCCGTGACTTGACTGAGCCACAGAGTAACATCTCAACACTGTCCATCAAGTGACAAAAGCTTCTTGTTCCTGGCAGAGATGGGGCTTCCCTCGTGTTCTTCCCAGGGGTGGGCTGCATCAATATTTGATTCCAATTAATGCCCCATTTCATACGTCTTGTAGGGTCTACCCTGTATTCTCGTAACGCCCCGACTGCGTGAGCCAGGTACGTATCTTGTGCCATACACCTCAGCCTGCTTATTTATACGCCTGGGGGTGAATGGGGGCATTTTCCATTTTTTGCAGGCAGCTGGTTAGAGATGTCTGGATGAAGCTCGGGCTTCATGCCAGCCTCTGGTTCAGGGATTGGGTGGAAAAGGACAAGAATCCAAAACAATTCCATCAAGCAGCCTTTTGACTTTTTGTCATGGCTTAATTGCTTATGCCAATATTTGTAGCCCCACAGGATTGAAAAAAATAAGTCATGAAGATTCTGTGCATTAGATGCAATTCTTAGGGGATCCTAGCCTTGGTTGCACAGTTTCATTGCCCAGCAGTACCGTGGTTCTCACTTTACGCTTTCCATTGGATCAGATTCAAACAATGTTGTCCATCCAAATTCTTGGTACAATTCTTGCCATTCACACTTTTTAGTTTTCCTGTGTGTGCAAATCAGTGCTCCTCTCTTTTTTCCATGTGCCCGTTGTTTTGCATATGTTTACCTAAGCACCTGTGTTGTGAGCATATGCAAAACCCCAAATCATGGCCAAGGAAATAAATGAGTGGCTTGCCCTGGTTGCAAAATTGAATTCTGGGTGTAGACAACAGTGTGTGGAAAAACAGGTAAGTGTCAAATGAAGTGTCTGGTGAAATGTTTGGATATCGTTGCATGCCAAGGAAGCTCAGTTTCCCATTTGCACATTCAAAACTAGTGCTAATGGGACAGAAACAATGCAATGCATTTGCATGCATACCTGGGTCGAGCTGCAGGTGAACCTAAAGGGTAAGCGTGCAATCTGCTGCTTAGTTGCGTTTAATTTAAAGAGTTGCACGTGAAAATAAACTGGATAGTTTCCTTGCTTCTTAAGTTTCGCTTCATTCAAGTAATTCTGGACAATTTTACAGAATTGTACAGTAAAAAGTAAAAGTTTACTTGGTGTGAGCGAATCTTAGAATGTGCAAACTGTTCCTGTGTAGGTAAAAATGAACCGATGAGCACAGGAAACCTGCACTTTGCACGTGCTGTTATTCCTTTTGCTCCATGCTGCGTGTCAAAAAGGGTGAGCATATGCTGATTATATGCAAAACTCTCCTTCTGCACACAAAGGAGTGAATGTTTGCTTGCACAAGCTATCCTGCTTAGCATTTCCAGCCCGTATGATCAGGTATTTGTGTCTTTCTTTGTTCCCAGCTCTGATTACCGCCTGAGACTGGCTGGGCATGTGAACTCCAGCGCTCCCTGGAGGAGGTCAGCCTTGCTCTGCTTTCACTCCAATCTCACTTATTGCTTTTGGTGTGGGTTTGGGGATTGCTGGTGAATAACTAAGGAGGCCTTAGGACATGGTCCTCTTTAGTCAGGATCATTTTCTCTCTCCTGCTCAGGACTGAGTTGGGGCATCACACGAGATCTATTTGGATGTGTTTGCATGACCCCGCTAGTTAACTTATTATATCAGTTGTGGAATCATAATCAAATAGCTAGCTTGGCACATAATTGTTAGGCTAAATCATTGTGATCTTGTTTCTGCTCATTGTGTCATGTGAACACACCACGTGTGTGTAGCAGGGCTTAGCCGCAGCCGTCTCTGACACAGAATAACTCTTTTGCATGACAGTACAGGTAGTCCTCAACTTACAACCTTTCGTTCATAGTTATGATGGATTCAGAAATGATGTACCGACATGACCCTTGTACCACCCCTGCAGTAACATGATTGCAGTTCAGAGATTTGGCAACTGACTCCCATTTATGACCAGTTGCAGCATCCTGTGGTCATGTGATTGTGATTTGCAAGCTCTTTTGCCAAATCCCAGCAAAAACACCCTTTGAGGAAGCTGGATAACCTCAACAACTGTGTGATTCATTTAACAACTGTGTGATTTGTTCAATGACAGTGGTAATTTGCTTAATAAACAATGTCATAAAAATAATTCTAAAATCAGATCCAGCTTGGCATACAACTGCAATGACCTAAATGGAGATGCCGATCCCAGTTGTAGTCATAAGTCAAGGACTATCTGTACTGAGTTATGAGAGAGAAAGAGAGAGAGAGAGAAAGAGAGAGATGGAGTTGGGCTTCCACACGCTAAGAAATTGCACCAGGTTTGTAATAGATTTAGTGCAATGTTCTGATCAGAAAGCTAATGCCTCTCTGTTACACATTGAATATGTAAAAGCATGATCATCTGATAATAGGAGCATGCTTTGTAAAGTGTCCCTGGGATGACATATAATGACTTACTACCTGCATGCAAACATACAAAAGCATTACATATACCATGCCATATAGGTCTGCAAAGTGCACACTGGTATATGGGATGGTATACTTTACATGTATATTGTACTATACCTTGAATCATCCAGTTCCAATTCACAACAGTCTGCAATATGTATTCTGAAGTGCTGCAGATAGGCTACACAAGCACAATAATGGATCTCCTGGTATTTTTTTGTATTGGTCTAGATCAGCCTTCTACTATTTGGTAGTTTTCAGATGTATAAGATTAAAACTTTCATAATTCCCAGACAGCATGAGTAGTTTAGCTCAAGAATATCAGGTTGGAGTTGGAGAGGTGGATGGATAGAATGGATGGATAGACAGACCAATATCCAACAATACTATATTTTCATAATATACTGTATACACCTCAGAATAGCATATGTGGGTTGTGTATTCTCCACTATTTTCTTTTAATGGAAAGGAGTATAGAAGTGTTTTTCATAAAACAAATATTAAAAAATTAAACAAATTCCATGCATCTTAACAGTAACATATACATTATACCAGGGTTTTACAAACTGAATTCTGTTTGAATTTGATGGGGTTCCCTGAGAAACTAAGAGGGGGAAAAAACCTCAACTAACTTGAATATATAAAGTCGCATAAATAAATGATATGCACAAACTTTATTTTATTGGCAATGTTTGTCCCTAGAGTTTTGCCTTTTGATCAGGGATTCCAATGTTTTTTTAACAGCCTGAAAAAATTTGAACACCCCCACCCCTCAGTTATATGACTCATGTGTCAGCAAGGTTTAACCTGGAACATATATTTAAATTATGTTTCACATACCGTATTCCTTCATCAAATCTCACCAAGGCTCAAGGTTGACTCAGCCTTCCATCCTTTCTAAGGTAGGTAAATTGAGGACCCAGTTGTGGGGGCAATAAGCTGACTTTGTATAAATATACAAAAGGATGAAGGCTATTGCTGAACACATTGTAAGCCGCCCTGAGTCTCCGGAGAAGGGCGGCATATAAATCAAATTTTTAAAAAAAGCATATTAATTATACGCATTACGTTTAATATTATGAATATACTTAACAATGGCTTGACCCTCACATGCACCATCTGGAATAAACTCCCATTTAATACAGATCATGCTACCAAGAGTATTGTGAGTTATAAGCAATGAGTCATATAAACCACCTGTGCACTTACTTACCTTTGGAAGAGCTCCAAAGTTCGCATTGGGAAAGGAGAGCAGGCCTCTCCACCTTTCAGCATCCTTAGGCCACCTCACTCCATCCCAGAAGCAACCCCATTTTCAGAGCAGCTACAATGAATCATGGCCGTTTCCCAATGTGACAAGCACAATGAAATGATCCTTCCATTGGGAGGAGGTGGGTGGAGACAAAGGTATGGGACCCAATGGGACAGCAAGCAAGGCAGGAGATGGGAGAGGCCTCAAGAGGCCCAGAGTAGGCTGCATGTGAGCTAGGAAAGTACTGCATTGCAGGCCTGGACTTGCACTAGGCCTCCCAGGACTTCCTGGGAGGTAACCCATGCTCCATTTAATGACCACATCAGAAAAAAGGGTGGAGGTTGTTAAGCAGAACAATCATGCAATTGCCACACACACACACACACACACATACACACATATATGTGTGTGTGTGTGTGTGTGTGTGTTTTAAATTTGATTTATTTGCCGCCCTTCTCCGGAGACTCAGGGCGGCTTACAATGCGTTAAGCAATAGCCTTCATACTTTTGTATATTTTTATACAAAGTCAGCTTATTGCCCCCACAAACTGGGTCCTCAATTTATCTACCTTAGAAAGGATGGAAGGCTGAGTCAACCTTGAGCCTGGTGAGATTCGAACTTACAGTAATTGCAGACAGCTGCTGTTAATCACAATGCTATCAGTCTGCTGAGCCACCAGGCCCATGTGTGTGTGAGAGAGAGTTTACCTTATAGTAAGACGGGCAGCCAATAAATTTTATAAATAAAAGATAAATACGTAATGACTTACACAAAATACTTAAGTCATAACATGTTCTAGTCCCATGCATCTCCTGGACAGCTATATTGTTGTATGAAGCAAGTGTGGGTTCCATGGGTTTTTTTCTGTATTGCACAATTGGCTGTGAATTGTGTAGCAAGCATGTAAATGATGACAGTGAGGAGCTTCTATAAGGGGAAAAACAGGTTTTTAAGAGAGGGGACAGAATGGAAAGTCATGGTGGGAACTGCTTTGGCAGCAAAAGGGTTTTTCAGATTAAATTCCTCCTCCTCTGTATTATCTGTGATGTGATCCCTATAATTATCAGCCTTTCTTTCTTGAGGATAAATGCATTTTTGGAAACCTGCAATTTTTTTTCCTTCTCTTATGCAGGATATGCCCTTTATTTTTTTCTCCCTGCATTTATTTATTCTGGAATGATTGGGGTTGTATAGGGAGTTATATAGATGCCAAACAGAATTATAAAATTTAACCACTATAAAGCAGTTGAATTAGGGAAAATCAGAGTCTGGGAGTATTTTTAATAGCTTTTTTTCTGGCATTCTACTTTTGGATGAAGATGGATCTTATTTGGGGGAACCATTCCCATCTGGAACAGTAGCAACTCCATTCCAGAGGTGTCCAGAGATGGGAAATAAAATCAAGATGGTAGCTAGAACTGTATGATTGAAGCCCCATCTTTTTTTCACATATGCTGAGACAAACTTAAAAGGGGCAGGGCTTCAATTCACATATTTGTGACCACCATGTTGATTTTTTGACAATCCCCCTCGGGACACCTTTGATGGACCTCAGATTGATAAAACAAAGGAGAGGACTTTGTTCTCCTAAATTCTGCTTCCTCAGAACAGATTGTCCTTTGTAAATAGGAAAAGCTAAGGGGGAATGAGGGAAGCGGTGGCTCAGTGGCTAAGAGCTTGTTGATCGAAAGGTCAGTAGTTCAGCGGTTCAAATCCCTAGTGCCGCGTAATAGGGTGAGCTCCCATTACTTGTCCCAGCTTCTGCCAACCTAGCAGTTCGAAAGCACGTAAAAAATGCAAACAGAAAAATAGGGACCACCTTGCTTGTTCCGTGCGCCTTTGGCGTTTAGACATGCCAGCCACATGACCACGGAGACGTCTTCGGACAGCGCTGGCTCTTCAGCCTTGAAACGGAGATGAGCACCACCCCCTAGAGTTGGGAACGACTAGCACATATGTGCAAGGGGAACCTTTACCTTTTTAAGGGGGAATGACGATCTCTGCTGCTCATCCCTCTAACAAGGCTGTGAGAGCCTGTGGGGCAGTCCTTTTCAAACTTGGCCATTTCAAGATGCATGAACGTCAACTCCCTGAATTCCCCAGCCAACAAGGGATTCTGGAAGTTGAAATCCACACATCTTAAAAACAGACAAAGTTAATTTCTGAAGTGCTGGACCACAGCCAGGAAAATCAGAGCTAATAGTTTTCAATTCAGGTAGAGAGCATGGGGCAGCCCATTTCCAAATTTTCTATCCCAGAGTTCTCCCCTTGATTGTAATGATAGCAGCCAGACAACCCAGGCCCAGTAGGATTCTCATACCCACACCACCTTTGCTAACCTGTGTTTTGCAAGGTCTGTGGGGTTGGAGTAGAGATTAATTTATAGTACTACTGGGAAAGAAGCAATAATTCATTTGAAGCCCAGATTGAACAATACATACCAGCCAGCCTGATCACTGATCACTAGATAATTACAAATATTGTTTTGATTTAAATAATTATTACTTAAAAGTTTTTTGAATCAATTATTATACAGTTCAAAGTTGAGCTTTGTTATAGAATATGGCATGGGTTTGTCATGATTAGTGGTTTGAGATGCAGGCTAAGGTCTAAAGTGAAGAAATTTGCATTTCCAGACAATGTTTTCAGAGGGCAATTATTCTGCCGTATTCATAGCATTTTAAAGAAACAGAAATCCAGATGACCCTATTTTCTATAGGTAAATATCCACTTTAAAAAAAACACTGAAAAAATTATGAAACAGAAGATGGAATGGTTGCACTAATGCTTTTGACTGGTTTTAGTAGGTCACTCCACTGGAAATATCTTCAACCAGATTTAGCGGTTTTATGCAGCTGGTTAGCGTATCTAGTGACCTGCTGATCTAGGAACTGCCTTATAGCTGTCTAAATAGCAGTATGGAGCTACTGAAATAGCACACAGTTTGGTTTTAGAAGGTCCCACTCCGCACAGCCATTGTTGAAAATTTCAGGGGTGGAAATCCACGCGCTTATAATGTGTCAAAGTTGGGAATAGACACTGGTATTCAGGGGTGATTTTACAAACCATAAATTGGCCTTCCTCAACAAGCACCTTCGAATTGTGTTGAGAATGCAGCTTCTAAAGCGTGCCAAATTGTGGGAAGACTGCTCTAAACCTCCACAAAGTATGACTTAATACAAGTAAAAAGTTGTTTTAATTAAAACAAAATAAAATCAGAGTGCCCCTTTTTGGACTGTACAGCCAGCATCTCTGCAGCTGATGAAGAATTGGGAATGGAGGAGAAAAAGCTGCTGCTTCAGAAATCATGATTATGAAACCACAGATTTTTAAATGCAACCAACATTGGGGTAAATGGAGCAGATCTGAATCAGTGTAAAGTTATCAGTGAAGTATAGCAGAAAGTAGCTTTTTCCCCTCTGTATGCTATTGAGTTTGCCCGACAGAATGCCTTTAAGTCTTAACCGGACTTGTGTTTTGTTCATTCATTCACTTCTCTCATTACTTCTCTCTTTCCTTCCTGACAGCACTCCCCACAGGCTATGAGAAGTCCCACAGCCTGAACAGCATTGCTGGTCTACCTCCATCTCCAGCACCCCCTTCCTTTGGCTCACCTGGTTCCGTCCGACGTCCTCGCTCGCCCATTCCTTCCATACTCTAGAGACACACCAGGAATGCTTGGGGTTAGCTTGTATGTTTGTTTCTTTAAAAAAAAAGAAGAAGGAAAAGGAAAAAGAAAAGGTAATGCCAAAAAATAGGGGGGCAGAGTTAAACGCAAAGAAAACACTCTCTGCCAAATGCATTGGAACACACGAAATGCGGGAGACACCCATACAGGTGGTGTTGCACTAAATTTGCACTTTCTGGAGCATCCATGAGAATTCTGAGGCCTGAAGCCTTCGATCCCTGTAGCTTTGAAACAGGAGTACAGTTTAAGCATCTACTGCGGGAGGAAGGGTGAGGGATGGTTTGCTCTGAAAATCCAAACACTCAAAAAGCAGGAGAGGAGATGTGTCAAGGACAAACATTGCAGGAAAAAGCCCAAGGCCCTCCTGTCTGGATTCTCTGCATCCTTCCCTTCATCCACCTTACCAGACTGCACAGTATTTCTCTGACCCTGGCTTTGCAGTTTCTCTCTCTGTTTAATGCTCTTTCCCTTTTCATCATCTTACTCAGGACTTTAATGAGCCATAGAGCCTTCCTTCCTTCCTTTCCTTCTGTTTTGTGCCTCTCAGTCTGCACCTTGTTATCTACGTTTGGTTTCTCTGTCCTTTCTATCTATCTCTCAACTTTTCCCATAGAAAAATCTATCTCTCTGTTAAAACTTCCCTCACAAATGACATGTTTCCAGTCTTTCTATCTGTCTCTCTCTTAACTTTCCTTATTTCCTTAATGAACGGTTCTGGTTCTTTAAACACATGGACCCTCCACCGTTCCTCTGAAGAAGGCCATCCACTCATCTGCCTTGGGTCTTCTGTCTTTCCTTGGAATTGTTCTTCTGTTCTGTGCATGGATCTTCCATCAATCACAAGCAATAAGGTCAGACTCTCCCTTCTGCCTGGATGCATGATAACGACTTTCCTATGATGTAGATAATCCAAGAATAACCAAGTTCCCACAGATGAAAGAGCTGAGGGTAAGCGCAGAGACCAGGATGGGGTCTGGGAGAAGGCAACTCCAGCATCTGACTAGGTTTGAAGGAGAAGCTAGAGAACCATCCTCCTTCTTTTGCCTCTCTCTCCTTTCTTCTCTTTTGTTTGTCTCTTTTTCCACACACAGAAAAGGACAACGGAGCACTACTTGTTGAGGTGGGTGCTTTCACTGTGATTTTTTTTTCCTGTTTCCATCCAAAGTTGAGATGGGATGGTCTTTTGATCTGATTGCAAAAAATAAAGAGAGGGGAAAACAAAGAGATATGAGAACAACAACCAAGAGAACGTAGGAAAAAGAAATTTATTTTTCAATTGAAAAAGAATAACCACAGGATCAGAAAATTTATTGGAAACTGCAAGGGAAAGATATCTTCCCTATGTTTCTTCTGGAACAAGAAAATATAGGACATGTCACTGAGCACTTGAGTATGGGACACCTGGTTTTTTCAAAGCAATGCTGCTGATACAGACAAAAAACAAAAACATAAGGAATAGCACCACCGAGCTAAACTATTTAGAATCTGCATTTTCCAAGCCAGCATGTATTTGCATGTAATACTGTAAGCGACAATATTTAATGTTATATGCAAAAGCAAATGAAAAAAAATGACAAAAAAGAACTACAAAAAAGCAAAAAGAGATATATTTTCCTTCAGGACTTGCAATCCCCTACAACAACAAACATCACCAAATTTAGCAAGTACCCCCTCCCCCTGACCTGTTTCCATCCTGCAAGGGGGTAAGAAGCACTGCACATTGTAGGAGGTGGATGTATCCTAAAGGGCTTTTTCCTTCCCTGGGCATGTATCACGGATGGCGATAAGATGCTGGCAGAGCGAGCCCTTTGTCCTAGAGCAAAATCCAAGAGCTTCTTGTTTGTTAAGAAAATGTTCATGTGATCTGAAATAATTCAAGGGGGAAGAGTAGCTTATACTCATTGCTAATTCAAGTAGTAAATTCCAGTGGAAAAGACAGTGCGGGGGCAACAAGGCTGGCATTTTATTATGTGGACATTGAGGAAGTAGCTTGGCGGGAATATAAAAGGCAGGAATTTGGTCAAGCTGGGAATAAGACATTGAGAAATGCTGTACTACAATCCCTTGTATATAAAGGCGTTACCTTTAGCTGATATATATTTTAGCACAGGAATTCTGTTTCATCAGAGTGGTGTAATACTCCAAGCGGCGTGTTCCTTTTGTAGATGTTATCTTATTGGAGGCTACCAATCTTCAGTGCCTCGGCTTCCATTCAAAACCTGTTTTCCTAGCAATTAATTGTAGGAGAAAAATTAAGCACCTCAACGTGGTTCAAAAATATACACAACCAGTCTGGTTACCTTTTTTTTTTAAAATGAGTGATAAGATTTGCAGATTTGCACAGCTCAAGTTTTCCAATGAATGCACTTTTGAGGAATGCAAAATACCATGTTTTGCAAGATGCTCAGGACTGAAGAGGGAACTGTTAGCAGCATGTTAGTTTCTTGAAGTTTTTAAAAAGAATTTGTTAAGTCTACCCATCCTGTGGGCATAGTTATGGAGTTTACTGTACCAACAACATATGTCACAGGCAGGTTGATTACTTTGGCAGCCAAATATATCTGGCATGTTATCAGAGTGTAAATTAAGTGGGGAGATTTGTAACTGGAACAACATGGATCATTCCATAGGCAGTCTAAAAATGTAGCTTTCTAAGGCCAAATATCACAAGTAGCTGAAGCAATAGTTGTCCCACTATCATGTATTGTTCTGTTGCCTCTTATTGGCAGGCTTTTCATTGACAGGCTACAGGCAACGAATGGCACAAACCAAGCTATTCTGTGAAATACAGTCAGTCAACAGTGATCCCACTGTTTTATGTTATTGGTCCATGTAAAGTCTGTGAATATGACTAAATGCATCACACTATCTTCAATATCTGAATGGCTTCTTAGCAAAGGGATAGGTATCTCCATTAAATAACCTTTATCACCTTATGGTTAAAATAACCAGCACCAGTAGCTACATATCATTATGCTGGGTGGGTGTTCAGTTGTCAGAGAGCTAATAAATTATCTGAAGGACTCTCTAGAAGCACTTCTAGTATAGATTTGTTTGTTTATTTGGTTATATTGATGATCTGCCTTTCCTTCTCTTCCGTAGCTTTTCCAAACACCCTATGAAAGTGTGATGGTACAATTTGTAATATTCAGCAGTAAAAATAATTAAAACATAAATTGCATTTCTTTTTTGTTAGTTGTATTAGAAGAAAAACATTGTTTAGCTTAGACCAGCATTTTTTTAAAAACTTGGCCATTTTTAAACTTGGCCATTTTAAGATGTTTAAGATGCTGACTCCCTAGTCAGCAAATCTGGGAACTGAAGTCCATATATAGTAAGTTTGTCTAGTCTGAAAACACTAGCTTAGAAGACCATGGATCTCTAAACTGGTTTTTCTCTCTAGCTAATGGCTACCACATATTAACAGATCAAAGGAACTAACATAGTGAACAGTTGAGATAAAACAATACATAACTTTCTGACATGCCATCAGATCAAAAGAATTCATGATCTAGATCTATGTTAATATGCCATTATTTCAATTGACGCTTGAAAAGGCCTTGTTTTCTTGAAATTCTTGACCTAATGCCCAATCTACATCTGCACTTGTAAAAAAAGTGCTAGTCTTCACTATCAGAGTGGCAAATCTTTGAATAAAACAAGGATGATTAAAAAAACTAAAAGTGAAAGGAGGTGAGATTGAAATATTTATGGACAGAAAACAAATGGAGACAAAAAAAATATTTGAATAATACTGTCTCTGCTTAGTGAGATAACAAACACATAGATTCTTTTTTTCCCTCCTTTTTTATTGTTCCATAATACAAATGTGGAAATCTTTAATATTCCTTCCTTCCTTCTTTCCTTCCTTCCTTCCTTCCTTTTTTTTCTCTGAACTAGGAATTTCTAGTCTCTATGGGGCAAAAAGTTCTTAAATTAGTGTAAACAGATGGAAATAAAAGTATATTTTGGCTTATGAAGCTATGTTTGTATGAGTGAAAAGAATAGCTAGTGTCTTTTCTTAGTCTATTTTTTAAATTGTTCCCAATGACAATATTTTTTGACTGGTCAGATTTATGGAAGGGTTTACAATGTAGTCAAGGTTGCTAAATTTGTGTGTGTGTGTGTGTGTGTGTGTACATTGTTTTTATAACAATAAAATTGGTCTCCAATAGATATGAAGGATATCTGGAATTGATTCTGCAGTGAAAGAATTTAATATACATGAGATGCAGTGACAATTGGATGAACATCCATTAGACTCAAATGAAATAAAAATTGTTTCACCTTGCTTTGCAAATTTATAGTTGCAAAATCTTTAGGCTTGTTCACTGATTTCCTTTCCTCTTCCTGCATGTGAGGACCTCTTTAATCTACTTTTTGAAACTAACTATGTTTCCCCATTATATCTCAACTTGGAAATCACAGTTGTTCTTGATAGACTTTGTTAAAAGCCTTCAGATCAATTTAGATGTGATAGGAAATTGTGGTTTGTTCCAAAACAAGAGATCAGAGCTCCCAGAATTTACAGGACGGAATGAGGAAATGCAAATCTCATTGTACACAAAATATTTTATCATTACAGCTGAATCAGGCAGGATTTTATTGAAATAAATATTTTTTAGTGTATTTTGATAGCTTAGATAGATAAGGCTGTAGTTTCTACGTAAGTAAGAAAACACTAAATACAATCATTGAGTTTCTACAATTTGTTCCTCACCCATAAAGTTATTATTCCTAGACTTGATATATGTCAGTTAATGTAGCATAATAATTAGATTAGTTAAGATTTTTGGTAGAAATAGTTATTACTGTATTTTTAAACTCGCAGCATAATTTGTATTTCAGCATAATTAGAATCAATAAATAATAAAACAATTAAATTAAATTAATTGCCCATCATAGTATATTAAAATCCCTCAATTAAGGAAGAGCTATATGGCCAATTGAAACAATATTGTCCTGAAAGACAATAAAGATGAAAAGCATTTTAGTACTTTGATGAAATAACAAAAGTATTTCCTGCCATATGTATTCATTTGTCTGCTGCACATTCCCTAAATTACATGATTTCGTAGGAAACTATATCACTGAATTAATTCAAAGTGATTAATAATCATAATTTGATTTAATCAATCAAAAGTCAGTTCCAAAGTCCTCTATATTTGAAGCCTGCAAGTGATATTATATGTCACCAAAATGTCATGCCAATAGCAAGCACATTTTAATTAAAAGGCTTGATTCTAATATAACCAATTAAAGAATCCACTTCCTTGTTTTTGTAGTCTAGGATGCTAGTTAAGAAATACACACACACACATATGTGAAGATGTTTGGATTTTAACTCCCAGAATTCCCCAGCCAGCCAGAATTCTGAGTTGAAATCCACACATCTTCAAGCAGCCAAGGTTCAGAAACACTGCTCCAGAGAATTTAGAATTAGGTTCCCAAAAGAATGCAACTAGATTCAGATAAATATGGCTGCACCACCTCTATTTACTTGGGAAATTGGAGTTTGAGGGAGCAGTCTTCCAGTACGGCTAAAAATGTCACAAAAATTGTTCTGGCAATGAAAATTGCCCTTAAAATCAATGGAGGCTTTCTCACAATATTAAATACCACCAATGACATATAAAACCTAGGTTACACTGAGGCTATAAACTATGTCTGTAGCATTCCACTTTAGACCCTTTAGGACACCATAAAAAAAAGAATAACAAAGAAGGTTTAGCACCCAAAAGAACTAAAGCAGGATTCCTAGCCAACTACATTTTGCACATCTTAGTTTTTTATTTGCAGGGGGAAATGTTTGAAAAGTTTATTCCTGTAAAAAGTAATTCTGTAGCACAGAATCAACTCTAGTGAAAGTACTCAAAACTGCATTTTATGATAAGAGATGATGAGACAATTTGCTCTGAAACTTTTCTTTTTCATTAAAGATTTCTTTTCTGTACAAAAAGAAAAGGGGGAAAAAACCCTTCAGCAGCCCACCACATCTAGTCAAAGATACCCATCTTACATACTATGCAAATATTTTTGTGGGTGCCTGTTTGAGCTCACCCCCTCCCCAAACTTGCACAGTTCAAAGGATGGAAGCTCTTTATGCAATGATTTCTATGCAAAATAAACAAATAAAAATATAAAAAGTGGCTAGATTCAGGAAGGCAGTTGGGAGCATAGGAAAAACATGGGAATGATGAATTAATACAGATGACTATTTTTTTAAAAAGTTCCCTTTTGTGGTGCATATTCCACCAATCTGCTTCCAAAATGGGGACAGTTCACCTGGTCATATTGACCTATATATCTCTCTGAAGGATATGTCATTTTGTATGTATATTATAGTTAAATTGTGGAATGTTGAGGCTTTAAATTTAAGAAAGGAGTGGTCTTGACAAAACCTGTGATTGGGTGGATGCAGTACTATCTAGTAAGTACTGTAAAATAAATACATTAATTGTTTCTAAGTGAACACTTGTAGGATTGCTTATTGTCTATTTTTCCTTTTCCATTAATATGACCATTTTGTCTTCTCATTATCTGGATGTTCTGAACGACTAAGAATAAAAGACATGACAGCGGGCTTTCTAAACCAGAGATTCCAATAGCAAAAGGTACAGATCATGTTTGTATTAATTATAGATTTTCTACCAAGAGTTCTTCTGTCTTTAAAAGGTGGATGCAGAAGAGGATGGGGCAGGCTGATTTAGAATTTCTGCATTTTAAATATTGTGTCCCCTTCCCACCCCATTTAGTACAGGCGAAGTGCAACTTCCTTTAGCAAGAGTTTCATTTATTTTAGTTGCTTTCATTTGTATAATTTGATTTGGCTGGTTTGTCAGAGTTGATTGACGTTGATTGAGTTTGCACAGGACAATTTGTGTGACCCAGTTCTCCTGGATTGTACCATTTCAAAAGATGAGTTGGTGGAAAGAATGTTCCCTAGGCTTGCAAATTGCTAATCTCTCTGGCTTGAATAACATGGTCAGGGCAGGGGAATTTTGGAAATAGATTAAAATAGGTCCTTGATTTTTTTTCCTGATTATATTAGTAATATGCATGAGAATCTTAGCTAATAATATTTGTTAAGGCTTAGTAACCTATCTGGACTTGATCTGTGTATTTGAATTCAAGCCCATATTATAAAATATTGTTTGTAGAAAACTAGCAAGTCAGGTAAATAAACTAATCTATAAGCTTGACATTGGTAAGGAAAGACAAAGTTCTTACTGCACCCAAGAATTCTGTAAGTCCTCTTTGCATTCAGAACCAGGGATTGGCCCAGGAGAGTCATAATATCTGTCTTTTACAAGAAAATAATTGGTTCCGAATAAATAGCTTGAGATAACATATTTGTAGAATTGATATGGGTGAATCATAGTACCATTTAAACATCAATATCACTTTCTCTTATGTCATTTCTTTTCCTTCTTCCTTTGCAGTATTTTCTTCTTTGACAAGATGAAAAAATACCCATTTTGTATGAAAAATTATGTTAACATAAACATTGCCTTGTTTTTCCATTTCAGATATTGTCATTGGAATAATTTTCTTGCTTGTGGTTTTTTGTTGTTGTTGTTGTTGTTGTTGTGTTCTTGAGAAGTTATTGATCACTTATATGTCAATAGAAACATTTTGAGCCTTCTCAAAATGTTTGGATGTCTTTTAAATGAGGACACTTAATTCATTATCACTGAGGCAAGTAAAAAAAGAATCTTAATTTAAAAAAACTAATTATATCATGTCTATTTGCAAGAAATGAAGCCAGGTTTGAGAGATTTTTTTTAAAAAAACTATTCCAAATCATGGGGGGAAAGTAGAAACTTTTCCAAAGGAAATAATCTGGAAATGTTAAATATCAGTAATATTTTCCACATGTAAAATACTGTTATCACTTCTGACCCTCTACTACAATAGAAACATACATTTGAATTCAAATATAAGCACAAAGTAAAAAATCATGAATTTTGTTAGTGCTTTTTCGGAGGTGTTTAGAAAATCAGTGAATTAAATGACAGCAGCAGTTTTAATAAACCATTTTTAAACTTGCCACATCATGCTAATTTTTCCATTTTCCATATACAAGAGACCCATTGCTGTTATAAAAATTTGCAGTTACAAATGAAGAAGGTTGGATATTTAAGAATATGAAGGATGTCATCATTCATTTGAAGAAAGCCTTGCAAGCATTTTCTCCATCCTTTTGGTTTAGAGAAGAGATGTAATGGGGGGAAAATGAGGAAAACTGTACTAATGAATGAATCAGGAGGGGGTTCCAGTTATAGTGAATCTTCAGAGAAATATACTGCTGTGAGTTCACAATGTCCAAATCATGGATTTAATTGTGCCTTGAAAAGGAGTGATCATTCAACCTGTGCAATTTAATTTCTACTTGGATATCTGCGTAAGTGTTTGTAAGTACTGACATATCAACAATATGTTTGTGAACTGCCTTTCACTTACGAATGCATAAGTCTTCGTTTTGATCAGAGTTTGTTGCTGTTGCCTCAGAATCTCATAAATAATTCCTCTGTGTAAGTACAGAGTGCCTTTCCTGCACTAATAAGAATTGCCAAATTCAGATTCTCCTTTTTCTTATAAAAAAGGGAAGTATAACCTACTGGAATATCGGGTGGGTGACCATGGGCCATTTACAAACCATGAATTTCAATTCCCAAAATTCCTGAGCCAGACAGGAATTCTGGGAGTTGAAGTCCGCAGGTTGTAAAGGGGCAATAGTTGCCCATCCCTGCCCTATATGATGAACCTGTAAATTGTAAGGTTGGACAATCTGGGCTAAAGTAATTAAGTTTGGGTATATGCAAATGAATGCTGGAAGAATGTCACTTTTCTCCCCAGGCTCCAATTTTAGATAAATACCCAGAAAGTGTGTGTCATACTGAACACACAGAGAATGACAGGGACAGATTTTCCTCTTTTTACATAGATGGATAAATAAATGGGGAAGTAGCTAAAGTCTGAGCAAGAGTGAAAGCAGCTATCATTTTCTAGAAATTTGTCTTATTCCAAATTATGATGGCAAGAACAGAAATTTGCAAGGGAAATGCATTCTACATACATTCAGAGGTATTTTTTATTCCAGTGATCTTGCAAGAGAAAAAAGAATCGAATTTAAAAATAGAGAAGCACTTAGGCAAAATAGCAGTCAGCTCCAGGAAAATCCTCATGTGAGTTGTATACATTCCTTTGTCCATTTTTGTTCTCAAAAATCATCAGAATAGTCAGTCTGCAAACAGCCTAATGGTTGAAGCCTAGATCTTTGAATGATATTTCCTCCAATTGAAAACTTCAAGAGGAACCAGTCCAATCCAAAATTTATTTTTTCCACTTGAACTTCTTTTGCTTTTCACCAGGGATAATGTTCAAACCAAGAGATGTCCTTTAACTCATGGTCCTCTTGCACAATCTTTCATTCAGCTGTAGCGTTCAGATGGCATTGCAGCTGTTAAATGGGGTTATAGTGCAAGGTGGGTACTAATGGATCTGTCCATGCATATTTGAATCTTCTATAGGTCTGCATTTTCCAGCTAGCACTTTATGGCTCAATACCTCTGAATCCATGCATTTCTAGCTATTTCAAACCCAGTCCAAAATCTGTTGGTGTTGAGGCAGAACAGAAGTCTATTGTTTATTGTGTGCTTGAATGTGTTGCCAGTGAAAAGGGGCTTCAGCTATCTGATAACATGGAAGGTAAAATCAAGCCTTCTAGGGCGCAACAGCTGGCCATAAATGACTAAATTTTCCATACAAATAAATCTTTATGAATGTCTTAGATGTATATGCCATCCGAGAATGGAAGGATTTTGCTAAATTCCAACTCTTTGTTGCCAGATTAGCCCTAGCTTTCATTCTACCTGATGGGTAACATTTTGCCTAGTACTGTAGTAAATTAAAGTCACAATCAGAATCTGTATGTGTAAAAGTCTGGCTGTTTTCTTTAGCTCTGTCAATTCCCTGCTAAATGGGGGAGGGAGGAAACCCCTGCATTTGTGTGTCTGTGGAAGTGATGGCTGGCTGTGTCTGCTGCAAGACAATCTCCTCCTCACCTTTGCTAGATGCCTGCCTTTAGATGCATTCCCACAAAGCGGATAGTAAGAGGTAAACATTAAGTGATGAATGCCCTGCTCTTGCAATGTTTAGGGACAATGTGAAGTCTTAATAGGAGAAGGAAGAACAGAGGATATGTTTAGAAAAAATGTGTTGCATTCTAGCAATGTCTTTCCAACAATGCTTCACCCCAGTGTTGTATTAAATTAGGAGCAAGGGTGGGAAAAAGGTAGAGGAAAGACGGGTGATTTTTGACTCAGGAAAGATTGGGTTTGGGTGGGTGGGGAGTGGAAATGTGATTTTTGCCCCATTGCTGGTAGGGTAGTGAGGCTTAAGTTTGGCAAATGTTGGTGCCAAAAGTTGTTGATGAGGGGTGGGCTCAGGGACGATGGGGGAGGGACACAGAACTATTTTTTCAAAACAGATGTATTATAGTGATTATAATTTTAAAAAATGGAAATTGATGCTATTTTTTCATAAATCCCCCCCACCCCCCGTCCAATTGCCAGAGAAATATTTAAAAAAAACAAAACCCTGTCACGGAGGCAAAGGGATTTCCCATGGGAGGGCAGTCAAGCGGGGGAGAACCATGAAGGATGCAGGTGGTGAAAGCACAGAGTGGTCTTCTTTTGCCAAATATATATATATATATATATATATATATATATATATATATATATATATATATATATATATATATATACATACATATATATACGGTATATGAGAAAGTTTTCTTTGTGATTTTCGCAGTGTTTTTCTCCCAAATGAAATTATATCTTCTGCTCACAATGAGCAAAAATATTAAACCAGGTCAAGAGGACAAAAATGTTTTATAGTTTTTCTAATTCAAGAAAAAAAATGAAACTATTAACTTTTACTCCCTGAAAATATACAATTTAAATAATACTTACCTATGTTTCATCCCCTATCAGAAGCTTTAATACAGAAAGCTCTATTTTAATGCCTTGAAACTTGAATGTACATTTTACTTCCTTATTCAATGTAGGTGATACAGAATCCTTCAAAATAAATCATGTTCCAATCATTCAACTTCCAGAAATGGCAACCTTTTTAAAAAGAAAGAATTTCTTTCATTATTCAAAAAAAAAATCGGGCGGGGAAAAATTAAATATGTCTAGGAGGATAGTTAACTGGGACAATTAATGTTTTTCTTCTAGAGATGCAAATGTCTGCTTAATATCCCATGGTATTTTCTTCCTTCACGTAGAATTGATGTGCCAAAAATGTTTAGAATTCTTAAATGTTAAATTATTAATTGTTGGGGAGGGGGGTTGGCGAGTCAAAAGAACAAAATTCAAGTTTGTATTAATGTATTGGATCCTCTGTTTTGTCCCACTCATCCTATTATCTGTTCACCCCTCACATGAAACACACCTAAACATACCCCATTATCCATTCTTCTTCATCCTAGAGAAATATCCATGTTCATTTTTTTTGCCAAACAGAATCTCATCTTTACGCCTTTAAAATCATATCATAATTTAAAGTGAAGATAATTGTAAATTCATATTAGTTACATTTATGGTGATTTAGAAGGATGGCTTCCCCAAATGTATTATAGTTTGGTGAAGATTATATGCTTCCCCTTTTAGAGGATTACAAATTCCCTGCTAAATATTTAACTTGCTTAAATATCTGATTTGGATATGATCAAACAATGTTATTGTAGCAGTGGCTTTCTGGAGTAGTAGATTATCACTTCAATAAAACCGTTTAACCTTCAGGGTGTCAGGTGAACAATTTTCATCATTGCTGTACACATCTATTCTCAGCTTCTATGAAATTCTTGAGGAGACTTTATA
Organism: Arizona elegans; assembly: GCA_022577455.1. Classification (NCBI taxonomy): domain Eukaryota; kingdom Metazoa; phylum Chordata; class Lepidosauria; order Squamata; family Colubridae; genus Arizona; species Arizona elegans. The sequence continues at coordinate 128,784,327 of JAKOOJ010000004.1, forward strand.
AGGACTGAAATGTTATCCATATTCATTTCATACACTCTCAAATTATTCCAGGTTCCAAAGAGAGGTACAACATATTTTCTCTCCTGCATGTTCCATCTTGCCTTGAAAATAAAAAAGAATGGTCAGAATATCTTTTTAAAAAGATGAGTTGATGGGATCCAGTTAGATACTATGCAGCCGCTTCAGTCCAATTCATTTCAAAGAATATACTTCCCAGAAGATATATCAGAGAAGCAAGACATGTTTCATCGGACTAAGAACAAATCTATCTTCTGTCACATTCAAACTGAGTCAATTTAGCTCCTTCTAAGAATCTGCCCTATGTGTTTAGTACCATTGCCTGCAAGAGGCCTCTTAATAACAACTTCTTGGTGCTCTCTGAGCTTGGCTGTTCACTTGCAGACATTTCATTACCCAACTAGGTAAGATCATCAGTGCACTGATGGTTCTTTTTTCATGGCTTGCAACTGTGTAAAATAGTGCTGAGAATTATAGATCAAACATAGCAAAAGAAAGTCTAAAACAGCCAAATTCAAATTCTTGGAGCTCCTTAGGAGAAGCCATGGCTCTTAACACATTACTGGCTTGGGTTTATGGTGCATTAATGTCTGGGTAACATTAATTATCCCAGTCATTGTTCCTTAATCACTACTCAGACTTGGGGCAATAACCAGAAGTGTATAGCCCATGCATTTACATACAGTTCAATACATCTATGCAAAGCCTAGGCTGATGACTCATACATTTGCCCACATAATATTGAATTAACATCATCAGGACCTATTCACACTCTAAACTTAACTTGGGTTATACAGAGCTTTGCTGTCATGGCATTTTTCAAAGAATTCTGGGAGTTACGACCTTACAAGGATGCTAAGAGTGCTTTTTTTAAAATCTCACATTTTCAGTTCATAAGACTACCATTTTCCAATTTCTCTAGAGAAAAGTAATGACTATTGAACCAGGCTTCAGTTCTCTGATGTTAAGAGTGCCCTTGTTCTGCACATACACAACCAAATGGAGGTATGGAGATGTATGTGTATCTGCATGTAGGCCCAGAGTAAAAATCAAAGAGAATAGGAAGCTATCTTATATTGACTATTGTCCATTAATGCTTCTCAATCAGTGTTGTTGACCTTGAATGATAACCCAGAATTTGCAGCAAGGGTTCTCTCATACTGCCTATAGCTGTAGGTAGTGAATAGGGATTCTCCTGCATCACAATGTTGTACTCAATCACTGAGCTCTGAGCTTTCCAAAAGCACATGTGTTCAAAATGTAAATTATATAAGGGAGATGCATATTCATACAATTCAGGCCATCAGTTCCCTATTTTGCAATTTTCATCAACCATTTAATGTTCCGGCTCCTGGGCTATAAGGACAGGAAGGCGGCCATTTTGAGCTGCACTTCAAGAAATTACTTTTGGCCTTCTTTCAACGACATTTATACAGCCTGTTCTTCACCAAACTCCGCACTTGCTCTCTTAATAGGAGAAATACCTCCAGGTCAATCTCATACAGAAAGCAATAAAATCAGTCCCCATCATTAGCCCCTCCAGATAACAGAGAAGCTTCCGGAACGCAAATGTGAATTCACATGTTTTGCCTTGTGGTGACAGGGCACACGGGGCACCAATCTTTCAAAAGCCAGCTAATCCTCTTTCACCTTAGCCAGCTCTCTTCCTACTTCTCTCCCTCCGTTGTAATTTAAAGCCAGAGAAGCTAGTAATTCTAAGTCAAAATCACTCCTTATTTTCTTCTTTCCTCTCATTCCAACAAACACATTTCCCTCTATCTAGGCGACCAATCAGTCCAAAATTTCATTCTCCATCATTCTCTTCTATTTTTCATAACAGTGTTCTTTATCTTCTAGTTAACAAACATCAGCATATTAAGATGAAATGTACCTGATAAGCAATAGTAAGAGATGCAGATATCACTAATTTAAGTAGGAAGGCCATGAGGGTAATGTTTGATAACAATAAATAATGGTAAATAATGTTTACCACATTATTTCAGAAATGCAGATCATGATTTCTATCTATCCACGCTAATATTCTCCAAGGCTTATCAGTTTATGATCTCCAAATCCAGATATCAATGGACATGCAGGGCAGATCAATATTTATTTATGTTTCTAATATGCTCTTTTCCATCCTGCTTCATCAGTCTGTGACGCCAGCATGAAGCAATAATCCATCCACTGTATAATGGTATACAGTGTAAAAGATCAATTCTTCTTTTGCCGTCTGCCCCTTCCCACCTGGATGCCTCATTGGTCTTCAACTTCAATTTGCCCAGAGAGGAAGGAGAGATTAACCAGCAAAATCCAGACCTCTTGAAACAAGAAACCATTGGGCCACTTGGTTTTAGCTGTTCGCCATCACCACCGATCCTTCCATCTTTTCATTGCCACTCAACTCTGGTGCTACAAGGGACTCCTGGATGAGGGTTGGGGCTAGGTTCTTCTGAAAACTCCTTAAGATCTGGCCCTATTCCCATTCCTTTGCATCTGCCCTTGAGGGTCATTGAGAAGGTGGTGCAGTTCAGATTCTTGTTGATTTTGCAAAGAACTTTGTTATGTTCCTCATTGTTCTATTCCACTCACTCTGCTTTCTCCCCTCTTAGCACACCATCTCTCCTCCCATGTCTCCCATGTCCTCTGGTCTTCAATCTCTGGGACATAGTAGTGTCTGCATGAGCTGACATGCCGAGGTTACCGCATGTAATAAAATTATTTCCTTTTCATTTAAAACTTTCAAAAAAAAAACCAACAACCAACCACCAGATGCATTCAGAGTGTTATTCATTGGCTGAAGGTGGGAGGGAGGGACACTGGGCTCACCTGATGAAAGAATGAAGCTACTTTCCAACTCAAGAACAAATCTTAAGCAGCTGGAATTGCCAGTCATCTATTTCTCCACTTCTGTTGTCCACAGAGGATAACATGCATCACTGTATCCAGCCAACTCTCTGGAACGCAAGCATTATCTTGGAGAGCATTCTCTAGGAAGCCAAGAAAAAGGAGCAAAAGACTTGGTGTCTATAAGTGTCATCATTAAATCTTCTTGCCTTAGTGATGATGCTCAGGCTACTTCCAGGAAGAGGCTGAATATTATGAGCACATTTGAAACAAATGCTATTGGAAGGAAAGGCCCTTGAGCCTTTTCCCCCCCCAGTAGGATTAAAAAATGGAGTTGGACTGCACTTGCTGTGAGTCTTGAGGCCCTTCTGGGCAGGAGGAAAATGTTCGTTGTATGCTGTTACATCAATTACCAATTTAGTATCTGTGGCATTATACAAATCTTAACGAAAACAGTTTTGCTGCTAAGGAGACCAAATTGTGTTTGTAGAAGTAGCGTGAAGGCTGTAAGGAAAGCAAAAGGGAAAATGGCCTTTTGCTTTCCTTTTGCTGTTCCTTTTTACCTTTTTCAATCTGACCAAACTGGCAAACTATGATGGAAGGTTTTCCTATCCCAGTTTGCAAGGCAAGTGCAAAGTCAGAGAAGCCACACACCAACTCACACCAGGAGAATTGAGCCAGACATGGAAAACAAGGCATTTTGAGAAAAGAGACTTTACATAGGACCATTATATTTGTTCTCCAAGGACACAGCAAAAGAGATTCAAGCTGACCTGCTCACATCTCAGCGCTGCTGACTTTAAAATGCAGAGGATGCCCCGGGAGACAATCAGTGCCCCTTCCTGACCCTAAATAGAAAAACACAAAAAGCAGCATCCAGTTACTGCTGTCCTCTTCACTCTCTCTTGATTGGCATTTAAAAGGTCTGAGGTTTCACATTCAGAATCAGCTGCAAAGCTACTAAGGCCCCATTTATTAAAACAGCAAAGGAGTAAATCCCATGAAACTATAATACAGATAATCCTCGATTTACAACCACAACAGCCCAAAATTTCTGTTGCTAACTGAGACATTTGTTAAGTAAATTTTGCCCCATTTTACGACCTTTCTTACCACAGTTGTTAAGTGAACCACTGCAGTTCTTAAATTAGTAACACAGTTATTAAGTGAATCTGGCTTCCTCATTGACTTTGCTGGTCAGAAAGTCACAAAAAGTGACCTTCTGGAACACATAATCCAGGGACATTGCAACCATCAAAAATATGAATCTGTTGCCAAGCATCTGAATTTTGATCACATGACCATGGGGATGTTGTAACAGTCATAAGTGTGAAAACCAATCATAAGTCCCTTTTTCCAGTGCTGTTGTAACTTCGAACGGTCACTAAATGAAGTGTTGTAAGTCGAGGACTACCTGTAGCTTAACATCTGAGGGGAAAAGACAAAGTCCAAAACCAGGAGCAGATAAAGCAAAGTTCTTGACAATGTGAAATGCCCCATCTCTAAGATTTGCAGAATTTCAGCATTTTTACTGGGAAACTGAAATCAGTCCAAGGGAACTGGGAAATCATTTGGCTCCATTATGAAGGAGAAATGAAGTTATGCGGCTACATGAGCACAAACACAATCTGGGAAGAGTGCAAATGCCATATGTGAATGTCCTTTGAGTCTGAAACATATAACATTACCTCTGATTTATCACAGACTCTGCCTTTCTTATGCTTGGGTTTTTTCCCACTGTAACATCTCAGAAATGTCACTAATATTCAGGGGTCTCCAACCTTGACAACTTTAAGACTTGTGGACTCCAACTCCCAGAATTCATCAGCTAGCTGGCTGAGGAACTCTGGGAGTTGGAGTCCACAATTTTTAAAGTTGCCAAGATTAGAGACCCCTGATTTAGATCCCTGTTTCAACTCCAGAATTCCCGAGCCAGCCTTGTTAGAAGTTGACAAGTTGGCACATCTTAAAGTTGAGAAACACTGATGTAGAATTGACAATAATTGATTCAAACAATGTGCAAGAACCCCAGTTCATGTGTAAATGAATACACACCAGCTTGTTAGAACAGGATTCCGACATATATTGATACCACTCACATTTTCCAGGCACAATTAAAATTTCAGTGAAACTTTCTGTCTTTGGTTCCACACAGCATGTGTCATACAGGTAGTCCTTCACTTACAACAGTCCGTTTAGTGACTATTCAAAGTTAACAATGGCACTGAAAAAAAGAGACATGACCATTTTTCACACAATCGTTGCAGCTTCCCCATGGTGATCACGTGATCAAAATTCAGATGCGTGGCAACTAACTCATATTTATAACATGTTTTTTTTGCAAAAAAAAAAACAAAAAAACAAACAAGCAAAATCAATGGAGAAGCCAGGTTCATTTAACAATTGTATTCCTAACTTAACAGCTACAGTGATTCACACTTAAGTGTGACAAGAAAGATTGTAAAATGGCGCAAAGCTCACTGAACAAATGTCTTTCTTAAGAACAGAAATTTTGGGTTCAATTGTGTTTGTAAGTTGAGGACTACCTGTATTTGAGGATCTAGGATTATCCATGTGCCCCTTGGACTAAGAATATTCCAATTCTGCACTCTGACCTAGGCAGCCTAGGTTACAAAAAAAAAAAAAAAAAAAAAACCCAGAAAGAAGCTTGTCCAGATTGAGAAAAGAGGAGTGTGAGGTTAACCACTTGACACAACTCACTCCCCCCTCTTTCCTTGCACAGGAGAAAGGGTAAAGGGAGCAGGTTGGTCAGGTGGCTATGTCTGTGCTCTCCTTTTGCTTCAGGGAGCGCAGGCAACCATCTGGCCAAATTCCCTCCTCTTTCTCTATGCAAGCTGCACAGGCAGAGGAAGGGGAAATGTTGAAAGAGGACTGAAGTGTGCCTTCCCTATTATCGCCTGGGCAAACCTGCTAATCATGACTTGACTCTAGTTTAATTGCTTGAAAATATGGTACCCACTGATTACCAATATCCTCACTAGGAGTGATGCCTGCAGAGAAATGCTAGCAGGCCTGAAAAACTGCACACATGTATTTTTAACAATATCATCCCTACCCCTAAATTTGAGAGGTCTACAAATGGTAGAATTCGGACAGCTGATCGCAAGACTTTCGATCTGAATTGTCATCAGATAAGAACATGGTCCTACTTACATTAAAAAAAACAGCCCTTAGCCATGGATGGCTGGTTATGAACTCAATAAACCTCCTTTGTGGGGATTATGGCAGGAGAGACCAGAGGTTGTCAAGAAGCTAGCAGGCCATAACACATGTCTGGAGGGAATGGATAGCTTTTAATCAGTTCTAATCTGAGCAAACTACAAATAGCTCTTGCCTAATCTCTATGTCAATGTCAGCCGACTGATTGCACATAATTGTGAAGTTCCAGATCAGGCTGGTTTTGTACCATCTAGCTTGATTGCTGAGCTGTGCAATGAAAAAAAGCCAGAAAGCTTTCTTACTAGTGTTTTCGTTGGTTCGCATAGAAAGCTGATAAGACATTTTACAAAAAAATGATATCTACTCTTCTTATTTACCATGACTGTTAAGCATCTCACATTACTAATATTCTTTAAATGAATATTCTATGCCAATTATTCCTGCCCTTGTTACCCAACAACCTGTCTACATCTCTGCAACTACTTATTCCTGCTGCCTACTGATCAGGGACCACTAAACTGCTTGCCATCTGAGGCTACACCCATAAATGCACAATCAGTTGCTTTAATTGGTTTGACCCCTTTCCATCATCATCACAGAATTCTGAGATACATAATTTTGTGAAAATATGGAAGAGTCTTTGCATACATCTGCACAACCCACTAACTTCTGTTTGAGGTTGCTTGAATAACTGTTCTTGAAGGATATGCCTATCTGACATAAAATTCCTTCCACACATAACCCCAAGAAGGCTAACTAATTTTATATTTTTCTAAATTTAAATTCATTCCATCATGGAAAGATGTTCTTTCCACCTCCTCCAAACACAGGCCTTACTACAGACTTATGACCACAATTGAGCCCAACATTTCTGTTGTTAAGTGAAACATTTGTTAAGTGAATCTTGCCCCATTTAACGACTTTTCATGCCACAGTTGTTGAGTGAAACGCTGAACTTGTTAAGTTAGTAACACAGTTATTAAGTGAATCTGGCTTCCCCATTGACTTTGCTTGCCAGAAGGTCACAGAAAATGATCCCATGACCCCAGGGCACTGCAACCGTCATAAATATGAACCAGTTCCCAAGCAGCTGAATCTTGATCATTTGACCATGGGGATGCTACAACAGTCATAGGTGTGACTGCAACTTCGAATAGTTACCAAATGAACTGTTGTAAGTCGAGGTCTACCTGAATTTGCATGATGTGTGGCACATGATAACTAGGTTTCTGATCAGACAAGACTAGGATCAGTCCACTTCCTACTAACTACTTTCAGCTATTCCAGCCAGTCTTTCTGCCCTCCAATTGCCTATGTCAAGTCAAGCTCGCTTCCTAATTACTTCTACTCCCCCAGAACTTATTAATACCTAAATTGATAGCATTCGTGGATGTCTGCCCTTTGGTTTGGACAAGTGGGCCTTGGTTTCATTGTCATTCATGCTCTCTCCACCATCCTCCTGCACTAACAGGTACATTTTGAATTATAACAACTGTTCCCCCAGACAAGACTACACTCTGAACCAGGTACAGATGACCATTTAAAGTTTCAGCCAAGAGCTTGTTGGCATTTGGCGAAAGAAGTCAACTGGTCAAAGCAAGAGAGTCCACCTGTATTGGCCAGTGGCACCTCCTACAGCGTAGAGATACAAGTGTTCTCAGGAAAGACTGCAGTTGGAGATGGAAAGAGTACTTAAATGTCCCTTTGACCAACCAGCAATGCATCCTCAGATGGCATCTTTGTGTGATGGAAGGCAAATCCGTTGTCCCTTTTTGTTCCTGAGCCAGCTTGTTTTATGCCTTAATGAATCGGCACCCCTGTTAAATGGACTTTGTGTCCTTTCAGGGAGCCCTGATGGGATTTTGATGCCTCAGTGGTTAGCAAAGAGGCTGGCAGGAAGAGAGAACTGGCTGCTTTCCAAATCTCTATCTCTGTGCCAGAGATGCTCCCTCAGCACCGGCCTGGACAAGGATGTTGGCCAAGAAAAGAGCAGACAGATTGTGGGGGAAACAGCAAGGATGAGGGGGGCAGATGGAATGGATGCCCTCCAAGGAAGGGAAATGCAATAGGTTGTTATTGACCAGACTTAACTATTTCTGGGTGACTAAGAACATGTGCGAACATGTAAACAAGATATTTAAAGGTCCCTGAAGCGACTTTACTTTTATTGACAACTGTCAAGCAGGGGACTCTTAGCTATTTTGTGAAGAAATCAAAATGGTGGCCACACTCAAGTAACATATTCTATTAATTAATTAACTACTGTACAAAATTAAAGTTAATCCCACCTTGATTCTCCTTAATCCCACCTTGAGTCTGATATCAGTGCCCATATCAATAAAGAAGAGTTTCAGGATTTTTTGTAGAGTTCATTTGTAGACTTGGCTGCTTTTGGAAGGCTGATCACAGTCTAGACCAGTGTTTCACAATCTTGGCAACTTTAAGATACGTGGACTTCAATTCCCAGAAATCCCCAGTCAGTGAATGCTGGGGAATTCTGGGAGAATGTCCATATACCTTAAAAGTTGCCAAGGTTGACAAACAGTAATCTAGAAAGCCTGACAATGTTTTGACTTTCTTTTCTCTTATATCAAAGAAAGTAAATCTTTAGTTTGTTGTGTTTTGTCTTTCTGCACTCATTTAATGTTTCACTAATGGTCTTTGCCAAGGATTTCCTGTATTTCTCAGCATGAGCCCACCACCTCATATATCTAACCAAGGGACAGGGGGAAACAGAGAAATAAACCAGAACCAGAACCAGAAATCCCCTTTTGTCCTCCTACATTATCAGTATCCCATGAATTAAAAATAACATCCAAGTGATGTGATGCTGAGTTTGTAAGCTATCTGCTCTTTTTAGAAAGAAGACAAGAAAAGTAACTTGGTGCCATGGTGCCTGAATCTTAGCAAGTAAAGAGCAGGGATATGATATGTGGTTGAACTGTATTCCATTGTATACTGACCAACCTAAAACTCTTGAGTTATGCCTTCTAAAGTCAATTTTTATCCTCCTGAGCTGTACCAAAACCAAATGTTAATTGGCCCAAATGCCCAACAAAGTATGACAGTCAAGAACATCTGTCCATCTGGAGGGGCTAGGTGCCCTGGGTATGGAATAGCTGTTTTGAATGCAAAGGGAAAAAATGCATCTTGAACCTGTGTCATTCCTGGCCATGCCCCCCCCCTGTTCCCCCGGCCCTCCAAGGTCAAACACAACCCTGATGTGGCCCTCAATGAAATCGAGTTTGACACCCCTGCCCAACAGCATATATAACAACTTTTGTCCTCTGTAACTGCTTATTAAACAGGTTGCCTCTCAAATTAGTCCCTTTGTGAGATGATCTGATTTTTTATTGTCCAATACATTATCACATGACAAAAAGAGACAGATTCCAATTTATATGCTCATAATCCATCTTCAGACTACTTTTCCAGCCTTCTAACAAAGTGTTATTGAAGTCTGCAAGGAGTATAAATCCTTTCATTCCCCAACATCCAGTCAGAGCTGAAGAAGCTTCTTGGATGAGAACTGAAACATCTTCAAAGAAAAAAGAAAAACCAAAAAGTCCAGTTGCCTCTTGAAAAAGCACCTTTAGGACAACCATAACCTGGATGTCTTAGAATCTCCATAAACAAATTACTAGGCATCTTTTAATAACATTAAAGAACTCTATTCCTAAATAGCTTTGTTTTCAAACTGAATAAGACAGAGATGAAAGCTATAGAAGAGCTATAGAATAATAATTCCGACAAACAAAAACATTAACATTCAGTAAGGGAGCTTGGGTATAACATTCAACTTGTTAATTAATAGGGAAAAGGTATTTGTGAGAACACTTTAGCCGGTTTTCTGGCTGCAGCTCAACTGCATCACATTGAAAAGTCTGCCTATATAGCAAAATGTGGCTGAGCTGTAGGGGAAAGAAACATGGGGAGAACAATTTTTTTCTCTCTGATCAACAAATCTTCCATCTTTCCTGGAGGCAGAAAGCAGGAAAGCAGTTTATAGCTTCCTCATTTATAGCTTCCTTTCTACTCCTATATAGCTAATTAAATGCCTTCACCCTGAGAGATTGGGTTAATGAGAGTTGAGTGCACCGATTCCCTAGAGCACTGTTTTTCAACCTTGGCAACTAAATTGTGTGAAATTCAGCACCCAGAATTCTCTAGTTTGGCTGGAGAATTCTGGGAGTTGAAGTCCACGCAACTTAAAATTGCCAAGGTTGAGAAACACTGCCCTAGAGCATGCTGGCAGGAGAATTCTGGGAGTTGAAGTCCATACATCATCACATTACCAAGGTTGAGAAACATTGCCCTAAAGGAATCCTGATAAGAGTTTTCTCTTTGTATTTTACACACATATCCAATACTGTCAGTTCAAATCTATTTTACATTACAAGAAAAAGTTGATATTTATTATAATTAGATACGTCAAACATTTTTTTTGTACTTTTCTTCTAAACTTTTTCTTCCCATGTATTGAGATGCTATAGATGCCCAGTCTTTTTATTTCAAAATTCAGGGCTTCATTTTACCTCTTAATGGAGATGCCAATTCTATGTGTGCCACCATTTTGAATAGACCGCATTGCTTCTGCCTTCCCTAATTTGACCTGGTATTTATGTCTTTCAAAGATGGTTTAAGAAATTGAGGGTCCCAACCACTCTTGGAGCCTATCGCCACCTCCAACATACAATCCTAGATTAATATGGTATTGGAATGTGGTATTATTTCCTGCAAAATAAGATGAAGGAAAGGACAGTGAGGTTTTAGAAAAAACAATCCTCTGTATTGACTAATCTGAGAAAAGCAAAGCACAATTCACCACACCACCTTAAAAGCTAGTATCAAGAGTGAAATATTGGCAGTTTCGTGCCTTTTAATCTGAACTTGTCATTAGAGTAAGGGGTGGGGGATGTCTTGATTATGAATGGGTTAGTTGGAGAAACGAAACTTCTACAGTTCCACTGAAGCTTGTGAGTGTCTAGAAAATTTTCAAGGATGTCTTAACATGTGTGAAGAAGAAGGCAGATGGTTCCCATAACAAAGATAACTCATTTACATGGTCTACATGGAAGCCTGGGGGTTGGGCTGGGAAATTCATTGTTTAATGCTGTGAACAGGTGCCCAAGAATTTCAGAGTTAGTATTACTTCACCATTACTATGCAATGTATTCAATAAACAGTAAGCTTTTCAGAAATGAAATGATCCCAGACTTTTATTAGGATACTAAAGCTGGATCTTGACAGTCAGACAATTATGCTGTCAGCTGAAACTATTATTGACTAACCCAAAGGTGATTTGGCCCATAATTGGATTGTACTCCATGAAAACCCCATCAGCCTACCTGCCAGTTAACATGGACCTGTGTTGATGAATGAGTAGACCAGCCCACTGAGAGCCAGTTTGGTGTAGCAGTTAAGGCATCAGACTAGAAACCAAGAGGCTATGTGTTCTAATCCTGCCTTATGCATAAAGCCAGCTGAGTGACCTTGAGCCAGTCACTTTCTCTCAGCCCTAAGAAGGAGGCAGTGGCAAATCACATCTGAAAAACCTTGCCAAGAAGACTGCAGAGACTTGTTCAATCTCCGAAAATCAGACATAATTGAATGGAAGTTGGAGGTGGGAAGACCAACCCATTAAGCCATTTCCCTTTAGGTACCTTGCAACTCAGTTAGTTTGTGAGATTTGAAGTAAACATCAGACCTTCTCTCCGGAGCAAAGTGGTAAAGACAGGACACAAAGCCTCTTCATTTGCTGGTCTTCAGATTGCTTTCCAGAAACTACACTGCTTTTCTGCAAACTGCAGTCTGATGCTGATCCAAAGGCAGAAAAACCCTGACAATTAAAATTATATTTTTATTCCATGGATAATGATATCCTTAATAACATTTTGCTCTCTTTTCATGGCACCCATGTTCAACTGCAAGAATCTTCTTTCTCCTTTGCTCAGAGTGTCCGTAGGGAATAAAAAAAGTCAAGACGCTGTCCACCATTTTGCCATCAAAGCCCAGTCTCTTTTTTATACACACTGCACATAAAAAGGCAGCAAGGCTTTGGTCACATGATTTGACTGCCATTTTGACTTTTTTGACACCCTCCCTGCAGCCCGCCATGTCTCTGACTGTTTGATGGTTTTCTTTATTTATATAGGATTGTGCTGTCATTTACTTGGACACTAAAGAATCGGCAGCAAGTACACGTCAATCTAACTGGTAGAGTGCTTAATAATTTCTAGCAGGTCAGTAGGGACCTCAAACTTCTAATTGCTTAGTTATAGTCATAACAAAAATTATTCTTTCCCTGGCCCTAAAGCACACAGACAGAGACACAAAACGAGCAATTCCAATTATTCAAATGACATGAAAAATCCTTGGAGAAATAAAGGGCTATATTTCTAGGTATGAAAAAAATCTATGAGTTTCATTCAGTTTCATTACTCAATGTAATTTTGTACAGATATATATATATGCTAAATATACCTTTTGCAGCAGGCTATAGTCAGTAGCTGCTGGGGAACCCATTAAAAAAAGTAGGTCCCGTAACTTTGAAGAATATTCTCCCCTGTTAAATGGTACAAACAAGAACCAAGATAGTTTAGCGGTTAAAGCAGTTCCTACCCAAATGGCTGTTCTTCTGACATATTCAGGATGTCAACATTTTTCAGTGTACTGAGAGTTGAAATCTGTTTGGACGGCACTATGGTGTGGAAGGCTGGTTTAGACAACTGGACTGAGCAGAGGAAAGACAGGATCAAATATGTTTGAATTAGTCACTATCATTCAGTCCAATATACCCCCGAGGTTTATACTGAAAATAAAAAGGGACAAGAATTCTTGCATATGCCTTGATTTCTTAGGATAAAACTTGAGAGGAAATTGTTATTAATATTAATTAGTAATATATTGATGACAATCCAAATATGGATTATTTAAATCCACATTAAATAAATTGAGATACTAAACATGCAAGAACCCTAATGACTCTTGCATCAAATCCTCTCCCTTAGGCTTAGACCTTTCCCTTTTAATAAACAAATATTTGTTCTTTTACATTGTTTTATTCCTCGTTCTAAGACTTAGCTGTTTAGTCTTCAAGATCAGTGTTTTTCAACCTTAGCAACTTGAAGATATGTGCTGGGTGGGGAATTCTGGGAATTTAAGCCCACACATCTTAAAGCTGCTGAGGTTGAGCAACACTGTTCTAGAGGAATGATAAAGAAAAATAAATATATGAGATATATAACATCTAATATAGATAGATTTATGAGGGATTACATTCTGAGCATATGCAGAATGCCCCCAAGGGAACACTTTTTTATCTATAAAGGTAAAATGAAACTTATGAAATGTAATGAATTATCAACCCTGAAGATGACATATGTGTAGCCATATTTTATTGTAGCCTTTGTCTATTTTTTTTTAGCTTTTAGGCTTGCAAGTAAAGGAATTTAATGGTATTTCAGACTTGCCACTCTCTAACTGTTGAAAGGGGGGTTACAGAGATAAAGAGGGAATATTATGTCTAAGTGGCATTCCTTCCTGTGGGAACAAAGAAGATGCCTGCAGCTGGAGGAAGATGGAGCTTGGAGTCACTGGACAGTTGGACTGTGAGCTGACTGGAGATTGTGACTCAGGGGGGAAGTTTCAAACTTTTGCTTTTATTGGGTGTAATAATTCCGGATCCTGGCCAGAGTCGGAATTACACCAAGTCTTTGCCAATTTGATATGTTCCTAATAAACAGACTCTAATGGAAAATGGATGCCTTGGATTTTATTTCAGGGGACATATTACTTGGAAGCTTGACATGAATAATAACAATACAAACCTTCATATGCACTTTCTCTGCCAACCCAACTAGCCACAATTTGTACAGTCAAAACCTGAGCTTAGCATGATTGGTAGCACTGATGGAAAGCTACAACAGAAGACTTGGCTGTCAAGGTCAATTTTTGGTGCTCTTGACAAACACATGGAAGTCATCTGCCCTTACATGTTTGACTCCCAATTCAGTCTACAGCTGCAGAATTTCCTAATCATCTCCCATCCAGGAATTCACTGTGGTGGCGCAGTGGTTAGAATGCAGTATTGCAGGTTACTTCTGCTGACTGCCGGCTACCTGCAGTTTGGCAGTTCGATTCTCACCGGCTCAAGGTTGACTCAGCCTTCCATCCTTCTGAGATCAGTAAAATGAGGACCCAGATTGTTGGGGGCAATATGCTGACTCTGTAAACATTAGAGAGAGCTGTAAAGCACTGTGAAGCGGTATATTAGTCTAAGTGCTATTGCTATTGCTAATTAGCCAGGGATGATCCTGCTTAGTTTTGAGGGTTGAACCATAGTCATCTAGGTACACACTGTACATGTTCCCAGCTTGGATAAAAATATATTTTTTCCCGAGGCTCATAAAAGGACCATGGATTCAGAAATAAAACCCTTCTGTTAGGATAGTGATGAAAGAGGAGGTTCAAATAGTGTGATGCAGTTTGCTGGACTGACCTAGATTTCCTCTAGAAAGACTTCAATGCAATTTCTTAAAGAAAACATAAGTGTTTTGTTGAGGCAGGAAAGAGAGTCACCCTTTTCGACCTAGGAGTTTTCTATGCCAGAATCACCATTTCCTTTACTATTTTAGGAGCAAAATGGAAGGCACTCAACAATCCAGCTCACCCAACTCACAACAGCCCCCTAAGAGCATGTCACCACTGTACACACATTTTACATTACGAACAACTGAGGCACAAGGCCAAGGCTGAGCATTGTTTTAAAATCACTGCTGCTTATATAAGAGATCATAGCCCATTGCCTCTCTGCTCAGAAATTGCCTTATAGAATTCAATACTGCTCAGAATTCAATATAGGTAGTCCTTGACTTACCACCATTCATTTAACAACCATTTGAAGTTACAACGGTGCTGAAAAAAGTGACTTACAGCCGATCCTCACACTTATGACTGTCACAGAATCCCCATGGTCAAGTGGTCAAAATTTGAGGGCTTAGCAATTGACATGTGTTTACAATGGTTGCAGCATCTTGGGTTTAGGTAATCACCATCTGCAACCTTCCCAACCAGCAAAGTCAATGGGGGAAGCCAAATTCACTTAATGATTGTGTGATTCACTTAACAGTCATGGTGATTCGCTTAATGACATCCACAGCAAAAAAAAAAAAAGGATTGTAATACTGGATCCCACTCTCTTAACAACCATCTTGCTTAGGAGCAGACGTTCCAGTCCCAATTGTGGTTGTAAATCAAGGGCTACCGATAAGTTAAATCTCCCTATAAAGATGTCTACAACCTAAACAGATTTAGGCAAGGATTTTTCCCGTTTCAGACAACTCATTCAAGTTAAGATTTTTTTTGAACTGGAATATCTCTTGATGGAAAGCACATCAAGTAATATAGCCATGTTTGAACCTGTACATTGATATGGCCTATAGCAGTGATGACTAACCTTTTTGCTGTCGTGTGCTAAAAGTGGGGGGAGCCTGGGGAGGTCACCCACATGTGTGCCCACACCCATAATTCAATGCACTCTGCCCATTCACATGCACGCGCACCCCCACCCCCACCCCCCCGCTTTTAGCACGTGATCGCATGGTGGGCCCGTAGGCCTGTTTTTCACCCTCCCCAGGCTCCAGAGGCTTTCTAGGAGCCTGGGGAGGGCAAAAACGGCCCATTTCCCAATTTCCGGTGGGACCAAAAGGCCCAAAAATCAGCTGGCCGGCACACACATGTGCTGGAGCTAAGCTATGGCAATGTTCGCGTGCCCACTGATATGGCTCCGTGTGCCACCTGTGGCACCCGGGCCATAGGTTCGCCATCACAGGCCTGTAGGCTAATCTATCTATCTATCTATCTGTTCTGTCCCCGTCTCACACACACACACAAACAGGTAGCCAGGGGTTAAATAAAACTGGCAGACAACAAATTCTTTCGATAAGAGGAATTCGCAGCAACCCAGTAGCTGCTTGCCAAGAACTTTACTCATAGAGGGAGGGGTTGTTCTTCCGACAGATAAACCCAAACAAGATACACACAGTTCAAGAATTGTCAAGTCCAGTCCGTATTAAATCCAAGGCAGATAACGTTGTTTCAAAGATACAATGTGACTCGCTAGTAGTTAGTTTTGTCCGTCACAGAGTCTGAATGGCCAGCTCACCCCCAGTCACCCCCAGTCACCCCCAGTCACTGTCCGACTGCGAGGAGATACCTGGCTCCTGGCCAATCTCTTCTCCAGGAGACACCTGAGGCATTGCCAGAGAGGAGGGTCCTGGAGAGGGAGGCCTGGCCAATTCCTCTCCTTCATGTTCGGAGCCTTCTCCCTCCGATAAGTCGGCCTCAGGGGTCGGAGTCACAACACTATCTATCTATCTATCTATCTATCTATCTATCTATCTATCTATCTATCTATCTACATACACATACACTAGGTCAATTTTTAAAAGGAGATTGGAGAGCAATTAGGATTATAACCATCCCCATTCTAAAACCTGCTTTAATGGTAGAGGGATTATCTTTCAGATAATCCCTCTTTCTTTCAGATCTTTCTATTTGTTTAAGTAATAGTGGGCTGCTAATATTGTATTTCCCCCACCCATATTGTCTGAACAGGTCTTGAAATCATCTGTCTAATTTCATTGTTCTGCTCTACATACCATAGGCAAGAGACTTCGGACAAAAAAACAAACTTTGCCACTTGTTCTCATATTTCTAAATATTTGTCCCTTCTTCATTTCTGACTGTTTATTTTTTTCAGGATGGGCACAATAAAGGACCCTGGTCAGAAGATTTAGCAGGCTGCCCTCCCTCAAAGAGAGTGAGGCTAACTAACCCTCTTTTGAAGGCAGTGAATGAACAATATACATTACTCAATCTTTACAGATAGCAATCTAAAGAGAGGGAATTGTATCGGAATTTTAAACACAGAATGAGGGAGCCATTTCAGGCAACAAAGGTGTCGAAGGTCAAAAAAGGCAAGATGTCAGCTTTGATGCTGCAATTGGAGCTCTACCTCATTTAAAGGTGCAATATATTTTAAAACAGGCAGAGCTTCATTGAGGCCTCCATCTTGCCTTTTTTAATCTGGCTCCATAGACAACCCTGACAGACAAGATGGCAACTCTGTTTCCAACTATTGTTGCTATATGAACATGCGGACTGAAGAATTCTTCTTATTCAGTGGCAAACCTTGTTCGCAGAAAGGAAGGCCTGCTGGCTGTCTCCTTCAGCATATCACAAACAATTTTGGGGCAAAAACAGGCAGCAGGGAGGGGAAAGTGTCCTTTTGTAAGCCACCTAAGCATAACTGATGTGTACAGGACACAAAGCCCTGTGCTAGCCGTAAATTTTTGGTAAAATCCATTAATCCAGTGTGCCTTGCCCAAGTAGGATCCAAGCTGGAAAGATAGGTTAATATCTCTTTATCCATACATCAACAAGGAGAGGAATCCCAAAAATAAAAGCTAAGGAGCCCCTTAAAAAGGTAGGAAGTCACTTTATATATAGTTTATATACAGTTCAAACATATTCAGTTTGGAATGAATTCCTTTATTGGTTAGTAGCTAATAGTTATATGTACCTGTAACATTTCATAGCATCTCATAATGCTATCTGAGGACCCAGATTGTGGGGGCAATAAGCTGACTTTGTATAAATATACAAAAGTATGAAGGCTATTTATTGCTTAACGCATTGTAAATCGCCCTGAGTCTCCGGAGAAGGGCAGCATATACATTAAAAAAAATAAAATTAAATTAAAAAAATTAAATTAAATTAAAAATAATATTCTTAATATGATTTTATTAATGCTCATCCTCATTCAGTGGTGTGATTTTTACATTATAATGGGGCATAATGAGTTTGCAAGTTACTAGCATTCACATTTTTGAACTGCTACAAAGAAGAGAGGGTCAACCTATTGTCCAAAGTACCTGAAGGCAGGACAAGAAGCAATGGATGGAAACTAATCAAGGAGAGAAGCAACCTAGAACTAAGGAAAGTATTTCCTGACAGTGAGAACAATTATTCAGTGGAATGACTTGCCTCAAGAAATTGCAGGTGCTCCAACACTGAGGTTTTTAAGAAGAGATTGGACAACCTATTTGTCTGAAATGGAATAGGGTTTCCTTCTTGAGCAAGGAGTTGGATTAGAAGACCTCCAAGGTCCATCCCAACTCTTTTATTTTGTCCAGTCCTTGTCTTTAGCAGGTTATTGGAATCCAAATTCCACATGGAGAATGTTGTGTTACTTGAAAGAATTGGAAACCTTAATCAAAGACACTGAAAACATTACTCAAAGAGGGCATTCTCTCCTGCTCCCATCACCTGTGCCCCCAACTGGCAGTGGCTGCATCTCTCTGTGCCAGCATTTGCTTAAGCAGCCCCTAAACAGAGTGGAGTACCTCAAAGAGACTGTGATGCCCATAGCAAAACAGGATCTCACTGGCAGTACAGTACATATAGTCATCTTGGTATAGGATTTTCCCCCTTACCTCATATAGCAAAGGGCCTTGGGCTGAGCCCTGCCCAAAAGGCAAGGAACACGTTGCTCTCGGAGGCGTATTTGTCCTTTAAAGGTTTCAGCATCAAAGCATGGCTTACTAGGGCATGCCAAATTGTTCAACTTTCAATTTGGGGAATGTCTTGGGAGTCACATCTGGGTTAAGTTTGACGCTGTTTCCGTTGATGAAGTGGACAGGATTGTGGGTAGACTGGGTGCCTCCACTTGTTTGCTGGATCCGTGTCCCTCCTGGCTTGTGTCGGCTGCCCGGGAGGTGACTGGAGACTGGATCCAGGCAATTGTCAACTCTTCTTTGAGGGAGGAGGTCTTCCCCGCCTCCCTTAAGGAGGCGGTGGTTCGACCCCTCCTCAAGAAACCTGCCCTGGATCCAGACTCACTTAATAACTATCAGCCCGTCTCCAACCTTCGCTTTATTGCAAAAGTTGTTGAGACCGTGGTGGCACAAAAGCTCCCAAAGTTCCTGGAGGAAACGGAGTACCTAGACCCGTACCAATTGGGTTTCCAGCACGGGCACAGCACAGAAACGGCATTGGTTGCTCTGGTGAATGATCTCTAGCGGGCCCGGGATAGAGGTTGTTCCTCCATCCTGGTCCTACTTGACCTCTCAGCGGCTTTTGATACCATCAACCATGGTATCCTACTGCAGCGGCTTGAGGAGTTGGGGGTGAGAGGCACTGTTTTACAGTGGTTCTCCTCCTACCTCTCAGGTCACTCGCAGTTTGTTTGGGCGGGGGGACAGAGGTCCACCCCGAGGCCCCTAACTTTTGGGGTGCCTCAGGGGTCGGTTCTCTCCCCCCTCCTCTTTAACATCTATATGAAGCCGCTGGGTGAGATCATTTGTGGTTTCGGGGTGAGGTATCATCAGTACACCGATGATATTCAATTATACATTTCCATCCTGGACCATCCCGGGGATGCCCTTTCCGTGATGTCCCGATGCCTGGAGGCGGTGTGGGTCTGGATGGGTAGGAACAGACTCAGACTCAACCCTTCCAAGACTGAGTGGCTGTGGTTGCTGGCATCACGTGCTCTAGAGGTCCCGTCACTTTTGATGGGGGGGAGGTACTTGCCCCCGTTGAAAGGGCCCGCAACTTGGGTGTCCTCCTAGATTCCCGGCTGTCTTTAGAAGAACACTTGATGGCCATGACTAGGGGGGCTTTCGCACAGGTACGCCTGGTGCGCCAGTTGCGCCCCTTCCTAGACCGTGATGCCCTTCGCACGGTCACTCATGCCCTGGTTACATCCCGCTTGGATTACTGCAATTCCCTCTACATGGGGCTGCCCTTGAGGTGCATGGAGGCTCCAGCTGGTCCAGAATGCCGCCATGTGGGTGGTTACGGGAGCTCCTCGTTACTCCCATGTAACACCTCTCCTGCGTGAGTTGCACTGGTTACCGGTGGTCCACTGGATTCACTTCAAGGTGCTGCTATTGACCTATAAAGCCCTACATGGCTTAGGCCCAGGGTACTTGCAGGACCATCTCCTGCCTGCTTCCCACTGTCCTGTCCGCTTTCAGAGAGCCTCTTTCCTGAGGATACCGTCGATCAGGCAATGCCGTCTGGCAACACCCAGGGGTAGGACGTTCTCTGTGGGTGCCCCTTCCCTTTGGAACGAACTACCCACTGAGCTCCGGACAGCCCCAGATCTCCGCTCCTCCCGTCAAGGCCTGAAGACTTGGCTATTCCAACGAATGGGCTGATGCTGATTCTTGGGTTTTATTATTTATTGATTTTAATTTGGTTTTAACGGGATTTTATTATTTTATCATTGTATGTTTTTAACCCTGTGTTCGCCGCCTTGAGTCCTTCGGGAGAAGGGCGGCATATAAATACTGCCAAATAAATAAATAAATTTCCAAACATTAGGGGTGCTCAAAGGTTGTGACATGCCTTGTAGATTGTAAAGATATTTTTGTTTCTTTAATAAAATTTAGATGTGCTTGGTAAGTAACTATATAAATATCATAACTTTTTAATATTTTGTTTGTTTCATTTGGTTTACAGAAGTGAGGCAACACATATCCAGGACCAAAAGCCCAATTGAAATGCTGTGGCAAAGAATTAACTATGTAGCTTTATATGTTCCTGTATTATTGAAAGATAAACTAGAATAATTTTAGTATGAAAGTAGATCTATCGCTAAATAGATCACTTGTTCATATTGTATAAGGTTCTAGATCTGTTTTTCCCATCTTTATTTAAAGCAGAAGTAGCAATTTGTAGCCCCTAAAATTTTCATTCTGAAACCCCTGAAATGCTTTGGATCACTACAGATGAATCTGGTGGCATGACTTCCCTGTCATTTTGAAGCAGGAAATATATTTTTAAAAAATGACATCATCCCAAAAAGTACCTTTTGGCAATGAAAAAATATCCCCCCCCAGCTCCAGCTGTGAATTAAAGCCTTGAAAACTGAAGGCCCACCAGAGTATGATTCAGCTCCGTTCACTCGGCATCATTTCACCAAGTAGTGTGATCCTCAGGGCCAGTGGTGGGTTGCCCCCAGTTCGGACCGGTTCTATAGAACTAGTAGTAAAACTGGCAGGAGGCTCCACCCACTGACCCAAACGTCATCAAAAGCGATCTGCGCGGACATGATGCAAATGGGTAGTAAAGGTAAGTAGAACCCACCCCTGCTCAGTGCCCACCTATGAAAAAGTGTCAGACCCCAGATCAAAAATTCCCATTTAAATTCCTGTCTGCAACCAGGAAGGACAACATGGGAGAACTTGTAGGAGGAGGAGAGCCATGTTAGTCTCTAATACCAAAACATCAGGAGGCGTTTGATAGCACCTTTTCCGATTAAATAATTTAGTACCTTATGCCTTTTAATGAAATGTGTCAGTCAGAAAAGGAAGGGATGAGCGATCCACATGAGTACAATCTTCCTCTATTCTGTCCCCATGTGGCTGAACTTGGAAATTCCCCTGCTTTAATATGCCACCATACCTTCCACACTTCAATCTGCAAAATACAGTATATCGGTTCTCAGAGCCCGTGGTGTTCTTGCTTTCTGGTTTGCATGATAACCTGGTTTGAACAAAATTGCAATAAATAACACAAATACACTTCCCATTGCTTAGCACCCATAGAAAAACCATAAACTAGAACCTTGGACCTCACAATCATGCTTATATCTGTTTTATTTTTATCCTGCTTTTCTTGCTTCCATCCTTTTTTTTTTCCTTGCGGGAACCTATGTGAATACAAAATAAGCTGACCATGATTTAACTCTAGAAAAACCCATGATGCATTTATTTTTTTGCCTATCGCATTCTAAAAATATATAATCCTTTCCACCAGCCACTTATATTGTTTGCATAAGACGGCCTGAATCTCTTTAAGTGTGCAGTAAGCAGATAATACAATACTGTATATACAAGTGTGAACTAGTCTAGCTTCTCCACCAAATCAGACGGTTTTTGTTCTTTCTATCAATATGCTAATCAGGGACATCTGCAGGGGGTCAAAAAATAGTCAAGATGCCAGGCTTTTGATTGCACAGATGTAGCCACCATCTTGACACGAAGGACATGAAGGAAGATTTTTTAATCCTCCTTCATGTCCTTGCTGTAAATCTTAATAGCTTTGCTCATATAATTTTATTCCTCAGCTATTTCAAGGGAGAACTTTGTGTATCTTAAGGATTTGCTTCTGCCGTTTTAAATACCACCTTGACCCATAAAGATTATGTTCCATTTATAATTAGGTTCACATAGATGTTAATGTATATATTCTGCCACAATAATATTTTTTTAAATCATTGCAAGGCAAGCTGGTTTCATTAATGTACACAAAATTTTCAATGGGTTGAGATAGTAGGAATATGTGGAAATCAGGAAAAGGAAAACTAAGATTTACTTAGACCTTTGTACCAAATGTTATGATTTTTTTAAGATAACAGAATGACAGGGACCTTGGAGGTTTTCTAGTCCAACCAATAGCCCAACTAATTTTAATTCTCAAAAGGCATGTAAACAGCTTACTACTTTCCCTGAATTTGGAGAGATAACAAGTCATTATTAGACTGGAGATCAGATTCAAATTATCACATAGCAATTAAATTGAATTTACACACAGTGCTAAAGTTAAAAATAGAGCTTAAGGTTGGTTTTATACCTGGTGTATTGTGAGATTCCTCCCCCTAACCCAGCTAATAAATCCTGATTTATAGTTTAATGCACTACCCAAACCCAGACAGTTGTGGTTCCTGAACAAACCAGATTTCCAATGGTACATGAACTCAATAATTGTATTGAGGAAGTGTAGAGTCATTTTCATGGAAACACTTTCAGTTTAATCTTCAGAGTCAAGAGGATTTTTAAAAAGGGAGAAGCACCATATATAATGCCAGGAATATCTTGAACAAAAAGCAGGAGTTGAACGCTAAAATAAATTATTCAGGACATCTGGACCAGCGTTTCCTTGACAAGATGTGTGGATTTCAACTGGGGAATTCTGGGAGTTGCAGTCCGCACATCTTTAAAGTTGCTGTGGTTGAGAAGCACTGATCTAGACTGCAAGAACCTCGATCACCCTCAAGCTGGTGCAACGCAAAAACTAAGACTGAAGGTATGAACCTTCCCCTTTAAGAAAGCTCTCAGTCTCACTGCAGTTCAATCTGATAGAGCCTAAGATAAATACATTTGGCTTCCTTCAATTTCTGTTGTGCTAGATGAGACGCAAGATCACTATAGCTACTGAAGCTGGGCTGTGCCTTCATCTAGTGGCTATTTGGATTTTTGCAGCCCAATTATCTTAGCTGTAGGTTTATATTCGTTCCTGGAACTGAAATGAGGTATTTGTACTATTTACTCCTGATTCATTTGCTGAGAGGAAAATTGTACTTTTGACTGCTGGTTAGGGAGGGCAATCGGGGACGTTACTGCGGAAACACTTTTAAGAGAGAAAATAATTCATCGGATGATGGCTGGCAGTATCGGACAGGAAGAAAAAGGCAGCAAGATTCCCAAATATTGTTCAGGAGGGAAATTGAGTATTGTGTTCTCTGGCATTCTGGCTGAATACGCTATCCTGTAATTTGTGTAGGAAACTATGGTATTAAAAAAAAAGAGTCTAATAGCTTATACCTTTTAACAAGATTTCTTAATCAGAAAAGGTGCTACCAGAGTCCTCCTATATTATAATGTATAGGAAACAGGTTGGTGTAACCCAGGTTTTTTTTTAATGCAACAGCAAGCACTAGGGGTGCACAAGAAGAGAAGCCAAAAGATAGCCCATCTGCAGGGTTGTGATGCTTTTATTCCCAACTAACTGCCCTCTGATTCTCTGTCCTCCCGCCCCCCCTTAAAAATCCCTCTGCTCACTGCTAGGTGTTTCAGCAAGACAAAAGAGGGAGGCATAGAAGCGCAAGAAAAACCGAGCAGCCAGCCAAGCTTCGTGATCCTGGACAAATTGCCATTTAGTACTGCATCACCGGCTCCCTGCATTGCTCTCCTGCAGTGCTTGGGGGGGGGGGGGGGGGAGAGGAGAGAGAAGCAAGGAGAGCAATGCTGCATTCACTGCAGTGGAATCTGGTTTACTGCAGAGAAGCTGGAAAATGTAAGCTCCTATGGACGTTACCCTTCACTCATGGGGCGGGGGAAGGGTTAGCAGTAATACATAATGATTTTGTAGAGCCAGGTTTGCACTCTCTGTAGTACAATTGGGCTACCCCAAGGGACTGCAGATATCTCCCCCCCCCAATCAGGGGAGAACACCCCTGAAATCAGCCCCCTAAGGGAATATCCCCTAGACTTCATTCCTTAGGTAACACCTGTAACTTACACAATGAAAACCCACAAGATCAATGCTTGTTGACTTGTCGAGTATGAAAATGGGGAGAATGCTTCTTATCATAGCATGCCACGAGTGCCTGGCTCCTTCCTCTAGATCAGTTTTCTGGAGCATTTGGCTTTCTGTTCCTCCAAGTCCTGTCTTGGCCCACTGCTGTCCTCCCTCTGAGGAAAATAGGTGGTTTAGATACATGAAGTATAAATAAAAACAAAATAGACCTTAACAGGTAGGTGTACCAGAGACTGAAAACCTAAGCATGATCTGACTTGGAATGTACTGGGATGGTAGACCAATTTACCATCCTAGGAGCATAGACTGGAGCAGTTATTTAAAAATTCCCAGAAGGCCGCTGTGGTCTACTATATTCTGCACTGTTGTCCAATAACTCCAAGGGACACACTTTTGAAGTTCAACATTGCTTTTCTGAGCAAAGTTGAGAACTCTTGTGATTCTTCTAAACAGAAAACTCTGATTTTCCTGCAAGACCCAACTTATTTCACAAAGCCAGGAATCAAATTTTTCCTCCCTCAATGCAACAGACAGAAATTTTTTAAAAATATCCCAATAGGAACTTCCATCCCAATGTTACTCAATGGCAGATACCAGTCTCAAAATCTAGGTAGAACCAGGGAAGGTTTTTGACATTTTGGATAGCCACTTACTGTTTAATGAAGGCTAAACACAACTTGTAGCTTGACATGAATTCTACCCAGATTGACAATATTAATGTGAATTGTAATCCAACATCTGGAGCATTATCTTTAGTGTAAACAATGCTGTTTGATAGATCAATGATCTGACTAGACATGTCAATCACTGCTTTTTTTTTAATGACAGTTCATAATGGAAGCTGCCCCACTGAATCTATTACCATAATAAAATGATTTAATTAAATTGGTAGTGGATTCCTTGTTGGGGGAAGAAAGCAACACTGAGATAGAAGTCAGCAATGATGGAATTATATGTCAAGGTCATAGAGCCTCCTCTGCAAACAATCAATTACACCTTAAATATAAGGTGATCAAATCACTATGGCTCCCATCAATGACTTTTGCTCCAAGAGGACAGAGTTAATGAAATGTGTCAATCCCCAGCCTTTGGATTGGCTTCATGTTAAAAGATCTAGATTAAAAAATACAGTAATTGATTCTAAGCAATCATAATTTAAAAACTTGAGCTACTGTAATTTGTATTAAGATGTCACTAATCCTTTTGTATTGTAGAAAATACATCAATCTGACCACCCTCTTTATCTGTTTAAAATTTTATTCTCTATTTGCTTTCTTTTGTATCTATGTCTGTTCCTAGTTTGTGTTTACATTTCATGCATAGATAGTTTGGATTGAATTGCTGACATGTTGTGTTTACAAGATCTACTTTTCATTTAAAAAAAACTTGTTAAGGGAGATGGTTGATGAGGCTGTGAGTCTCACAATCAAGTGTTCTTTACAGTAATCCATAATCACACTGGTTTAAAAAGTGCAGCACAGAAAGATAAAAAGGAATGCATGCATGCTCTGGAAAGGCCTTTTGAAGACTTTCTTTAATTCCTCCTCTCTCCAGTCTCAGCCCACCCAGGACAAAATAGCTCAGGCCAAGCAACTTTGCCCCCAAAAAGCTGCACACTCAAAAGAATGACACAATACTTTTAATGTATTTTATAAAGAGGGAGGGAAGCAAGATAAGGACCAAGAAAGATTGTTTGGTGGGAAGGAGAATAGTCTGCATATGCACACAAAGTTTCAGATCCATGTGCCTGCTGGATTATAGAGGCACTGAAGAACAAAGTCTGACATCCTTCCTCAATGTATTGCAGTTAGTTTATAATCATGTTTTAAAGAGAAAGCAGCAAGCAGGCCATGAGATGAACCTCCAGCTGTGGGAAGGAAGCACGAGGCAGCATATCAATAGGAATTCCTTGGCAAAATACTAAATATCTTAGGAGTTGGGCCTTCTGGCCTCTACTCCTGGAAATCTCTGATTCTGTGTTTTTCCCAGAGAGAACATTTCTGCAATATTCAATTCTCCACTAAAGAATTGTTCTAATCAGCTTTCCTGCATTTTTGCTTAGCTGCATATAACTTGGGCATCTCCAACTAAATCCTGTAAATCAAGGCAGAGGCTTCAAATCGACAGAAACAATAGCTGCTGCCAAAAAACCTAAAACTGGGAGGGGGGAAATAAATGTTGGAAGACAAGACAGCAAAAAACAGGATTTATGAGGTTCGGAATACAAATCAGAAGACTACTGGGACAACAGCTACTAGTCTGATCCTTTCTATCTTTTTATATAAACCAAAAGTGAAAATCAACTTCGGGCCAAGACCTGGGACTTTTCAAGGAAGCCTTATGTTACGGATAAAGGCACACTGTGCACACTAAGCCCGCTGGCTGTGATTGAGATTTGATATTCCTACAACTATTTGAACTCTAGGAAGAAAATAACTTTGCAAGGCCCTCTGACCTGCCTCCCTCCTAGCCCACCCCCTGCTCTGATTAAAGTGCTTGTGTTAAGAAGATGGTTGTGGCGGTGTGAGTTTTTCATGGAGACAGGCTCTGAGAGGTGGAGGCATCCTCCGCAGGAAGAATTTCGATGCTGCTGTCTGGCTGGCTTGGGGAAACGCTGTCAGTCAAGTCCATCTCCTGCACCTGACTGGGTGACAGTGGCTGTGGGGAGCTGGCTGTGTCAGTGCTGGAGGTGGGAGATTTGCTCTCGGAGAGGCCCAGCAGTTCCTGGACATTACGTGGTAAATCCTGGCAGAAAGAAAACCCAAGACTTTAATAGGTAGTTTTTTCCTGATCAGATATCCCCTAGTGTAGTATGCTTAGGTCCTACACAGCTTCCATGGCATATAAATACCCCAAAAATTTCAGTGGCAAAGCCCTGCTTGAAATGTATAAATTTTAGGCTTCAAATTTTGGCTCTCCAATAAAAGGGTCAAGTAGGCACTCTTTTGTGTGCTTAAATTTTAGGCTGGGATGTAATGAACTAATACAATGCTATATAAGCCACCATTCACAGTCACATGGTATGTGATCGCCATTAGATTTGACAGCCCTAAAAGGGGATTAAAGTATATTTTTATGTATTACTTCAGGAAGCTATAACCAGTTTGATATAGAGATTAAGGCATCAGACCAGAAACCGGGAAACTGGCACTTGCGGTCCTATCTTGAGCCAGTAACTTCTCTCAAGCCAAGAAAGGCAATGGCAAACCAATTCTGAAAAACCTTGCCAAAAAAACCACAGGAACTTGTCCCTGAAGGCTTCAGGAGTCAACAGACTCAAAGGCACACACACACACACACACACACACACACATACACACACAACCTCATTGGGTAAAATACTGTACATAATATCTTGATTTGTACTAAACATCTACCTATCCCAGGTCCTTGGCAAGGAGTTAGATAAAAGGCAGATAAAGTGCCAAATATCACAACAACAACGATGATGATGATGATGAATTGCCACTTGCAGACAAAGCAAACAATCACCAGCTTATAAGAACTTGGAAAAAAAAAACACTCAAGCAGCACAATGAAAACTGAGCATGCTCAGTGTCCACATAATTCTGACCCTGAACAGGAATTCTCCTTTTTGCAATATTTTGCCATAGATCTTGTAAGCACTGTTGTTAATAACCACACACATTAACCACACATGACAGATGGAACACTTCTTGTGTTTTTGGGAGGGCAACACTTCACCTAGCCATTTCAGTCTCCCAATAATATCAGGTCCCAAAATTTACCAGGTGGTTCTTCATTTTGCTCAGCATGAATCACAAACACAGGAAATGCTCAAGGTGAAAGCCAACAGCTATGCTAGCTAGAAATATGGCGCCAGTATTTAGGACATCGGATTGAGGAACATTCTTTCAATCCAGTGAAAGTTGGATCATTATTTCAGCACTGTTTTACACATTCCTCTTATTGTGGATGTCTTGCCTATTGGCTCCAGAAAGGAGACTGCAGTAGGAAAGCTTCGTGCCTCATTGGTAAAAACTCACTGGAGTAGAAACCAGCTGCCTGTAGATTGCCTCAGCCCGGCATAAGATGTCTTCCACACTCATCTTCATGGTCAGTTCATTAATATGCTTTGGGAAGACACAAACAAAAAGAACACACTCTGCTAAACATGAATGTATAATTCAACTAGACAGAAGGGAATGGAGTGGACGGTGTAAAAAATGTTACAGAAGAAGGTATTTTCCTGAAAACCAGAACACATTCTGAGTTTGGGGAACTGTTATAAATGACATGGAAGAATTATAGATGTGAAAGCCAAAGTGAGAAACTTCTATGAGTGAGATATAGTGAAATAAATACATTATCCCTTAACCACACAAAGCAGCAGAAACTTTGCATAACAGCAGGGGGCACAATGACAGACAATCTGAACAGAAAAAAAATCACTGTTCTCCAGCATATACCATTCATATTTCAGAAGCAAGCCACTAGCATAATTCAGTATTTGTTCCTGTAAACTTGAAACTGTGAATGGTACATGTTTAGAGTTCAAAAAACAAACCTATCTTTACGAGTGAGAGATATGAGAAAGCATTCACCTGCTTGGCCCTCACCTTGAGAATCTCATTAAAGCCAAAGCCAGAGTTCATAAGAGCCTGTCTCTCTGCATCCAGAATACCACAAGCCACCAGCAGATGGAAATTAGGGCAAGGTAATTCTGTCCATAATACCTGGAATAAGAGGTACAAAGACAATTTAGACCGGTATAACTAGCAATATTATTTATCATATTGCCTAATTAAGCACAATAGTCTGTTTTTTCCAACCATCAGCTGGACCATCCTATCCCTGAGATGAACCTTGTTCAGTGAAAAACTAGAAGATGTAGCTTGCCTGGTTCTATCATTTGATCTTACCAAATCACTCTCAGATTTCAACCAAATTCCTCTGTGAGAAAACAACTGAGACTGGGGGAAGTCAGCAGACTCTCCTAAAGACTCCGTGTTAAATTCTACAATACAGTTCTGTACCAAACGGACAGGAAAAAAACTAGATTTATAAGACCAAATCAAAAGCTGATTGTGAAGATTTTCTCAATCCAAGTAGTCTTATAACACTTTCCTGGTTTATCTATACCCAGAAAAGTGAGATACAATAATCATACATGAATTTATTGCCATCTTTTATTCAACTCCTCAGGAACTTTGCACAGTTCTCTCCTTGCTAAGTAATTTTATTTTATTGTTTATTAAGCAAATTTATATGGTTGCCCAGAGCCACACACAGGTGAGTCCGGGCAGCTTACAACATTAAAAATCCACAAAGATAAAAACGCTAAACTCTACTACCATCATCTCTATTCACATGGCAGCAGCAACACAATGAGGCTGATGAAGTGGTTGGACCTATCTAAGATCTATCTAAATGTGGATCTTTACTATGGTCGGGTCACTGCCTAAACATTTTTTCTGCAGAACTCCTATTAAAATACTCCAGCCTAGAAATCTTATGGATCAAGGGATTTCCTGCAGATGCATGGGGTATTTATGAAGTGGTCTAGTACAGCAGGTACCGTATTTTTCAGAGTATAGGATGTACCTTTTCCCCCCAAAAAAGAGGGTGAAAATCTGGGTGCGTAGCCCCGCCCAGCTTCTCAAACAGAGGTTTCAGAGGCTGAAAAAAGCATCAGAAAAGAAGCTTCAGAAAAGAAGCCCCCAAACAGAGCTTCAGAGACTTTTTTTCTGAAGCTCTGTTTCGGAGGCTTTCAGAGGCAGGAAAAAAAGTTTCAGAGGCAGAAAAAAAAAGCAAGGCACAGAGCTCACAACCAAGGAACCTATTGCTAAAATTCACCTCTGGGAACAGCTGATTGGGGTTATTCCAGAAGGCCGATCCACCTGCCAATCAGCTTTTTTCTTATTTTCCTCCCCAAAAACTAAGGTGCGTCTAATATTCCAAAAAATACGGTAGATCCAATATACATTGATCCTTGGAACTCAGAAATAAGAGGGGCACTGGACATGACTGCTTCTGAGCATCAATTCTGAGGATCCTTTTGGCTTATGAAGGAGCTCTGCTAGAAAATACAGGTAATCCTTGGGTTACTGCTCTTTATTCATTAACTGTTCAGTACTACAATGGCATTGAAGAAGGGAGATTTACGTCAGGTCCATGAAGTTGCAGCCATTGCAGCATCCCTGCAGTCATGTGATCGCAAGCTAGGCGCCCAGGTATCCAATTCACAATTACAGCATCAGAGAGCTGCAGTCATTAGCAGCCTCCTGTACCAGCCTACTCATGTTGTAGCGCCCATCTGCAACTCTTTTAACTCCCAGCCTGCTTGCCTAGGATTCTAGTCACATGAGCTCCAAGATTGCCATCGCTAAGCAATGCAATCACATGACATTATGCTTTATGATTGCACTGCTTAGCCATCCCAATCCCAGTTGCCATCATAATCCTGAGGATTATCTTTACACTAAGAGAAGTGATGGAGAAAGACAAAGACTGAATATAACCTAAACCAAGTACAGATACATATCTGGGCCTATATTGTGGTGATAGGAAGAGAAACACTGTTTCTCCACTGATAGAATGGTGCATTGCAAGAATTATAGCAATAGCGCATATACTGCTTCATAGTACTTTATAGCAGGGGTCCCCAACCTGTAGCCATGGCCGAGGGGTTTGCAACTGGGCCATGGAAATAGTTGGCGGGCTCGCGCACATACACATCCTCACTTGCCCAAGCAGCGGGCCAGAGGATGCATGTGCTCCATTTGCGGGAGCAGCAGGCGCGCATGCATGCCGCTTGCACAAATGGAGCTGCATGCGCAGTTGCACATTTGCCAGCCACTTGTGTGAACTATCCCCTCCCCACCCCTGCCAGTCAGCAAAGCCAGAAATCTTGGGGAACTCTGCTTAACAGTCCTCTCTAACTGGTTTACAGAGTCAGCATATTGCCCTCAACAATCTAGGTCCTCATTTTATCGAACTCAGAAGGATGGAAGGCTGAGTCAACCTTGAGCCAGTGAGAATTGAACTGCTGTTATAGGCAGAGTTAGCCTGCAATAATTATGTCCAGTGACCTAATTCTAAAGGGCCCATTTCTCATTGGAGAGGAATGAGCAAGAAGACTTTCATGCAGGCCACATCTGCCAATAAAACTGCTCATTATGCACTTAGATTTAGACTCCAAATGAGCAGATCCAGGCACTGCTGTACTGTCTTGCAATGTGTACCTGGGATTCTGTTCGGCTTATCGAGTTTCTCCAAACTTATCAGATTCTCTGCAGCACAAGAACTGACAGCTGCATGTTAAGATACCATCTGGGAATGGTATACATGAAAATCTAAACTTGTTAAAGGAATGGCTGGAAAGCATTCCCACAAGTCTCTGTCTTTCTAAACCTTTTTGCATCTGTAAATCTCTCTCAGACATTTCTCCACACCTCAACACTGTAATTCAGTCCCAAAACTCTGGTTTTCACCAGTCTGTTTTCTCTGTTTCCTCCACCAGTCCCCAAAATGAAATGAATTATCGCCTAAGGGTAAAGGTAAAAATTCCCTTCGCACATATGTGCTAGTCGTTCCCGACTCTAGAGGGGACTAGAGTGTTCATCTCCGTTTCAAAGCCGAAGAACCAGCGTTGTCTGAAGACATCTCCGTGGCCATGTGGCCGGCATGACTAAACGCCAAAGGCACACAAAACGCTGTTATCTTCCCACCAAAGGTGGTCCCTGTTTTTCTACTTGCATTTTTTATGTGCTTTCGAACTGCTAGGTTGGCAGAAGCTGGGACAAGTAACTGGAGCTCACCCTGTTACATGGCACTAGGGATTTGAACTGCTGAACTGCCGACCTTTCGGTCAACAAGCTCAGCATCTTAGCCACTGAGCCACCGCGTCCCTATATCGCCTAGGTTTCCCCTAATCCTCATGACATGAGTAAGAATTATTTTTTCCAGTCTCACCTCCCAAAGCTGAAGAATTTCAGAGAAGGGAAATTCTCTCTTGAACCAGATCAAGATCCATCGGAAACAGAAACATAAGCTGCCAGATTCCTTCGAGTCTTTGGGAACCAGGAAAAATAGGGCAGAAGCAAAAGGAAAAGATGGAATTATATAGATAGATATTCATTGATGTAAAATATGTTAAAATTTTTTGAGTATTTGTAGGTCAAATTAAAGAAAAGAGCCCCTGAATAATGAGACTTTTTTTTTACACTACATGAAATAAAGAACAAAAACATTCTATCTCCACAGATGTCTATCTCCACAGAAACGGAATTCCTTAATTTTTAACTTCTCTAGACCTGTAACCCCTGTAATACACCTGTACCTAGGAAGTCACAGAGTGGGGGATCCAGCACTCTAAGAAGCAAGGTGAGCTGGGAAAGCTGGCGTTTCATGGACTCCTGGCTTTCTTCAAAATTGTGGTGCTGCAAGCAGAAAACAGAAGACCATGAAAAAACCGGTGGGGAGAAATAATTATTGTTAAGTAAATGTATACAGATTTTTTAACAAGCAAAATAAACGAGGATGTCAGATTCACTTAACAACCGTGTTACTAACTTAATTGCAGTGATTCACTTAACTGTGGCAAGAAAGGTCATACAATGGGGAAAATTTCTCTTAACAAATACCTCACTTAGCAGCAGAAATTTTGGGTGATATTGTGGTTGTAAACTAAAGACTATCTGTATACCAGCCTCTTTCCTAAAAGTAGTCTTCAAGGCACTTGCTAAAATACAAAACCAAGATTATAATCCAAAAACATATTTTTTTAAAAAATGAAATTAGTAGCAAGTCAGGTCAAAGACCCAAAGCTTCCTTAAATTAAAATGAGGCTAAGGATATATTAATTAATTACGGTTACAGTTATTATTTTGACCCAGGCAGCATACACACCACCAGTTCCATGAAACCACAGAAGCACCAGAAGGCATCGACTTCATTCTGGGTGATATAGAGAATGGGGGACAGGAGATCACTCATGCCTTGTACATACCCTGTTCAGGCAAGCAAAAGAAATAATGAACAACAACAGTGTTAATTTCTTAATCTGAGGTGATTTTTTTCAAGCTTCAAATTAATAATGCTTGTCTTTTCTACAATGACTCTTTAAAAGAACATACACCTTTTCCTGGGCTTACCCGGTTCTAGGAAACATGTTAAGACGACAGTGATGAACACAAAGACTGTGTTGTGCCTTGGCAGTGCCTCACTAATTCAATCCTGTCCTAGGTCACATGGCTGCTGGCTCAGCTTCCCAGGTTTGGGCCTTGTTTACGGAAACACTGACGGTTATAATAAGATGCCCTCTGAAGCACTCTTTTTACACCCATATAGTTGCACATGATTACATTGTATCTATTCCTTTCTACCCATATTTCTGTTTCCTTCCATCTTTGCCCATTAGGCTTCCAAAAGGCAATAGTTTCAAATATTAAGCAAAAATCAAGAATATGGGGGCATGACCTCAAACAGACAGGAGAGAAGTTCAAAAGTAATGTTAGAAAATATTACTTCATAGAAAGAGTAGTAGAAGCTTGGAACCAACTTTCAGCCGAGGTAGTGGGTCAATCAAGTTTAAACATGCTTGGGATAAACACATGTCTATCATCTGACAAAAATAAAATAAATAAAATAAAATAAATAGAAGTAAAAAAATAATGACTACAAATAAAAATAAATTAATGATGGACCATTTGGTGTTTTTCTGCCATCAGTTTTCTATGTTTCTAAGAGCCCCCTCTTAAGCTATGACGATTTGGACTGGGCCCTTCCTTGGAACTCACCTAGATCGAAGTTGTACATGCAGTATGTCATCAACACATCATTCAAGAGTACCAGTCCAGGATTCTCACTGCCCTCATAGAATTTGTTGTTTCTATCTGTGCGACTGACATCTCTTTCTGCAAAGGCACAAATACAACTTTATAAAACTCACCTGTACTGCCCCCTTACAAAGGATGTTCAGAAGGATGACTTAGGAAAGGAATTTGTTTAAAAAAAAAAAGGCAAACTAAATCAGGAAAATAAAACAATGTGGAAAGGTGGAGGCATTGTATCCCAAGGAAAGAACAAATGGTCATACACACAGTTTAGACAATGTAGATTAGAAAAAGGGTGTTCCAAAATATTAAGACAAGCACAGGTGGGATTCAATAGAAATCAATAATCAATTATGTTATGAATGAGGGTCCTGAGAAAGCAGAAATAGAGATCAGACTCATTGCCTTATAATGAGCCGTGGGGGCACAGAGGTTAGAATGCCATTATGCAGGCTGACTGCTCACTGCTAAGAGTTCAATCCTGACCAGATTGAGATTGACTCAACCTTCCATCTTTCCAAAGTTGGTAAAATGAGGACCCAGATTATTGGGGCAATATGCTGATTCTGTAACTGCTTAGAAAGTGCTGCAAAGCACTATGGAGTGGTATATAAGTCTAAGTGCTATTGCTCTAATGTAGCATAAGGGTCCCCAACCCCAGATCCATGGACTGGCATGCAAGCGAAGCCCCATCCACGGGGTGTATGGAGTATACGAAACCAAGCCCCTTCCTGACAGTGGAAAAAGCTCTCTCCACGGAACAAGTACCTGTGCCCAAAAGGTTGGGGCTGCTGATGTAGCATATAAGAACTTGGAAATCACTCACTGAATCTGATTGGCAACAGATTCAGGCCATATTCAAGGAAGCACTTATTTATATAATGCATAATTTATTCATACAATGTACTGTCAGAAGTAGTGGTGATGGCTGCTGTCTTGGAAAGCTTTAAAAGATTCTGTCTTCTGTGCACTGATTATTAACTATTAACCAGAGCAGATAATGGGAGGAAGCTCCACATTCAAGGGGAAACATGGTTTGCAATATTAGATACTGGGAAACAATAAAGGAAGAAAGGATTGTGTTTAGAAGCATCTGGCTGTAATACGAGAGTAGATTTTTATGAATAGAATGATCTTGCTTTAGGCCAGTAGCTCAGTATGGCTAAGAATTCCAGGAGTTGCGAATCCGGCCACTGGCAAAAAAGATGGGCAAAAACAAATTAGCCAGGTGCTGTTACAGAATGAGAATAAACCTCAAAACCAACAAGTAGAATTTATACCAACCAATAAGGCTGCGATAACCTCGCAGTAAAGAGTTCCGGAGCTCCTGTTCCTCGCTGACCGACTTCCACTGTAACTTCATGCGGAAGTATTCATCTCTGAAGAGAAGGTAGAATGAAATGGGAAAATGCTCAGATTCAGGTCATCTCTGCAGACCCAATAGTCCTTGCCAAGCACCAGGACTAACTCTCCTTCAAACAGGCCACTCCCTGATGAAGAATTAGACTTACGTTTTCCGTCTCACTTGTGCCTTGTTCTCTTCGCTGGTGTTGCCCCAAGAATAATAGTTCAAAAGGTACTTCCACACTTCCTTACGTAATGACATGCTGAGACCCTGAAAGGGACAAAAAAAAAATAGTTCAAAGAAAACAATGAGCCACGTTATTAAAGAACAAAGCACCTACCTTGCATCAATTCTTAAATCTGTGGTAGGAAACAGAGTTAAAGGTGAACTTTAACTTACAACTGTTTGATGTTATGACAGACCCCCAATTCAAAGTTCAGACAGCTTGGCAGCCTTTGCAGTCACATAATCACATTTTGGGCACCAGCAACCAGCCTGCATTTATGTATGTTTGCAGTGTCCTGCAGTCACATGACTATGATTTGTGAGGGTTTGGGGTTTTTTTGGGCCAGAAACTGGCATTTACTTCCAGTTTCCGGCAAAGTAATGCCAAATATGGACAACGGGTTTTCTACACAACAGTGCTTACTTTACAACCATCACATTCGCTTTACGACCATCATAAAAAAGTCATAGGTCGAGGACTATCCAGTAAACTACTCTGCCCAATTTACATGGACATTCCAATAAACAGCCATAATAATTTCTTCTTGTTTACTATTCCAGAAACACAAGCCAGCTGCCCTCCGTCCAACAAATCTCACCCCAGCAAAGATCCTTTTCCGCAATCCAATGGGATCCAGTACACGTCCATCAGGATCCAGATGTTGTTCCCATTCCTGCTCAGTAACTGGGGTCTCCCTTTGAACAGTGGGCCGTTCTCCTAGTTGTGCCTGCTGCTAGGAACAAAGTAAGCTAAAAAACAATTGTATCTGAAGAAGAAAAGTTCCTCAAGAGGGAAGGAGGGAGAAAGGATAATGATTAAAACTTTCCTTCTTTTGAATTAGAGGGACGTTGTAAAGCTGAAGAGTCTAAAGAACTCTTTCTATAGTCAAATGTGCCTACAAATTGTAAATTCTTTTCACACTGAAAAGTTCTAGAAGCAACTTCCCAGTTTCTCTGCAGTCGATCTACAAAGGAGAAATTCTGTTGTGAATCTGTTGACTGCTATGATAGTTTATTTATTTATTTATTTTGTCGCATTTCTATGCCGCTCAACTCCCAAGGGACTAGTTACCTCGGTACTCATCATTAATTGGTTCCAAAAGGTGCGACAGATACTAAAAACAAAGAGTTCCAAACAAAGCACATAATTAACATGTGATCCTTTGTTTCAGCTGGAAAGGGTTGTGACTCACAAGATAGCCGACAAGTTCTAGCTTGCATGAGTACCAAACAAATGATAAGTACCAGAAGAAAATTTTCGTGTCAAAATGCATTGAGTACCAAATTTGATGAGTTTCAAAGCAGTCGAGTGCTGATGTAGCACTATAACTATTTTTCCGCTCTTATTGCGTCTGCAGAGAATCACCCAGCAGCCCTGTTTAGGGTGACCCACTCCCTTCTCCATTTGCGAGCGAGGGAAGACTCCTTGCAGGATAGGGCTGAGGATTTTGTGCAATTCCTGCATGACAAAGTCACTCAGAATCGGGAAGGCCTGGACTCCGATTGGGTAGATTCAGAGGGGGTGATGGAGGTGGGTCTTGAGAGTGTTATCTGGGAGGGTTTGACCTTGTGACTCCCGAGGACGTGGACAGGATTCTGGGTAGGCTTAGCGCTGCCATGTTTATTGGACCTGTGTCCCTCCTGGTTGGTGCTGGCCTCCCGGGCGGTTACATGAGGCTAGCTTCAGGGGATTATTAATGCTTCTTTGAGTGAGGGTTTCTTCCCTCCCTCCCTAAAAAAGGTGGTGGTGAGGCCCCTCCTCAAGAAGCCTTCCCTTGACTTGGCTGTATTAGCCAACTATCATCCAGTCTCCAACCTTCGCTTTGTGGCGAAGATTGTTGAGAGTGTGGTGGTGTGACAACTTCCCCAGTACCTGGATGAAGCTGTCTATCTAGATCCGTACCAGTCGGGCTTCAGGCCGGGGTACAGCATGGAAACGGCATTGGTCGCATTGGCTGATGATCTCTGGAGGGCTCGGGACAGGGGTTGTTCATCTGTCCTGGTCCTATTAGATCTCTCAGCGGCGACTTCCGGCGGTGACGTAAGGTCGTGGCAACACAGGAGAGAAGCGCTCTCTCTCTAGTGTCAGATTTCTAAGCTTTTGGTGCCTTTTTCGGTGAAGACTGGTCCTGGAGAGATCGGGAATAAGGAGGGGAAGCTTCGGGGGAGGCGAGGAGAGGTGCGATCTCCCACTGTACCAAGAAGATCCCTTAATCCAGGCTTGGAAGAAGCCAGCTGGCGCGGCGAGTGCAGCTGGCCCGGAGGCCCGACGAGCCGAATGAGATCATTGGGAGCAGAGGAGTGAGTACAGTGCAAGATTGCTGAGGGTGAGTAGAAAGCGAGAATTAATTTGGATTATTTTGGCGCAAAATCGAGGAGAAAGTATTTTTCGGAGGGGCAGCGTGAAAAAAGAAGAGCTCAGAGCGTAAATGGGTGGCAACCGAAGAGGCAAGCAAAAAGGAAGAGGATGGAATATAGATCAGGGAAGAAAGACTAAAAAACATTAAAACAGTGAAGACGAAGGTGAGGAGAAGCTGATTTAAATTGCGGAGATTAAAAGAAGAACGGACATCTCTTGTACCCTCTTTTTAGCTGCCCTAACGGAAGGAGAGAGGTAGTTTGGCAAAGTAAGAACTGCATACTGTGACTGTGCAGATTAGAGATTGCCATATTGAAACCGGAAAAGATTCCAGCAGTAATAAAACGAACTTGTCTTTTCCTTCACTGAAAATATAACAAACAAGATTCATAGAACACGGAAAATATACTGCTCCTATCTGTCCTTTTTATTTAGACATAGATTTATTGGAATCAATTAAGAATTATAGTGATACTTATTTATTTATTCTTATTTATTAGCAAATAAAACAGTATTTAACAATCTAGAAAAATATTTAAAATTTATAACATACATAGAGATTTAGAAGTAATTATTGGGAAATAATTAAATTTGAAATAGTAAAAAAAAAAGAAAATATTTCTTTTCTTGATTTTATATAACTTAAGTATTATAGTTACTAATTACTGAATAATCAAATATTAAGTATTAAGAATTGACTGATTAAGTCTTTGATTATTTAAGCCATATATTTATATATATTTATATTTATATTATTTATATTTATATTTATTTAATTTATATTTATTATATTTCTGCTATATTTTTACAGAGTATTTTATAGAGATAATTAATTATTTAAAGGAATTTATTTAAAGAAAAGAGACCAAGTGATTGAGAGGTTATTGAATTGAACTTTTACGAGAAAAGGAAAAGAAAGAAATTATACAGAATTTGGATGGTGATTTGGGAGAAAGTTGATAAAATATTGGTGGAACAATATAGAATTTTGAAAGCACTACCACAACAATGTTGAAGACAGGGAAGAAAACATCAATTCTAGGGGGAACGTCGGCCTCCCCAGTGACACAGAAAACCTTGGAGGGAATGTTTGCATCAGAGAAGTAACCTAGCACACCCAATATGCCAACTATGCAGGCCACACTTATGACAATCCAAGAGACCATGGCCAAAATGCAAGAATGCATGACTAGAAATCACGAACAATCTAGAAAAGACATGGATGAGGTAAAGAGAGAAGTTAAGAACGACATCCAAAAGATAGATGAAAAAATGGATCTGATAAAAGAAATCATCCAAAAAAATGATCAAAGGATAAAAGAAATAGAACAAAAAACTGAATTGACAGAAGAAAAATTGGAAGCATTGGATACAAAAATGACAGGATTAAATAAGGAACTTGAGAATACCGTGGCGCAATTGGAAATGGAAAAAGCAGCATTTTATCTGCGTTTCCAAAATGTAGTTGAAGACAGGGAGGAAGATCTGACGATGGTAATGGCGGAGATGATAGCAGAGGCACTCCAAAGAGAAAAGGACGAAATAATAAATGAATTAGATGAAGTTTACCGGGTTCATACAAATTACGCCCGACAAAACAAACTTCCCCGGGAGGTACACATAAGATTTGTAAGAAGGAAGGTGAGGGATATTGTATATAAGATAACAAAGGATAAACCTATGTTCTATAGGAACAAAGAAATAATTACTTTGAAGCAAATTCCCAAAAGAATAAGAGACTTGCGAAAAGATTATTGGTTCTTGGCCACGTTACTAAATAGAAGATATATACCCTTTAGATGGACAACGCCAGAAGGAATGCTGGTAACGTGGCAGGAAAAGAAAATAAAGATGGATTCGCAGAGTAAAGCAAGGGAACTATATGATCAAATGATGGGCATTGAGACAACAAGTGGCAGTAAAGAAGAGGGAGGACGGAACACCAAAAGAAAACAGAGATGAGAACGTGAAAGAACCCCACAACAAGGAGGAAAAGAAGATGAAGGAGAGACTCAGGAAGAAGGAGTGCAAAGAAGAGGCAAAAAAAAGGAACAGGAAGAAACAAAGAAGAAACAACAGGAAAGTCAGTAAGAAATGGAACAAACCCTAAAAATTCTATCAGTGAATGTAAATGGCCTCAACTCACCATCCAAACGACACCAAATTTTCAAAAAAATTCTGAAACAAAAATCAGGCATTATGTGCCTCCAGGAGATACACATAAGAAAACAAGATATAAAATATGTACAATATAAGAAATTAGGTAAAGTATATTCATCATTGGCAGAAGAAAAAAAAAGAGGAGTAGTGGTATATATCAAGGAAGGAATAGATAGCAATATAAGATATGTGGATACAGAAGTTAGAATAGTGATGATAGAGCTAAAACTTGATTTCAAAAATATATTATTGGTACTAATATATGCTCCAAACAGTCAACAATCAGAATTCTATAAAAAAGTGCATGAGAAAATTATGGATCAAAAAATGGAAAATGTATGTCTGATTGGAGACTTTAATGCTATTTTAGATGTAAGAAAAGATTATAAATATGGTCAGCAAAATAAAAATAAGAAAAATGTATTGCCCAGAACTTTTACAGATATGGTAGAAGAGTTAAATATGGTAGATAGTTGGAGATTCTATAACCCCGAAATTAAAAACTTTACATATTATTCGAATCCACACAAGTCCTGGTCTAGGTTGGACATGGCTTGGGTAACCAATATGTTAATGATGGAAATAGAAGCGGTAGAAATTTTATCAAATAATTGGGCTGATCACAATCCAATAATGATGACGAGGAAGGGGCAGCAGAGAAAGAAAAATAGATGGACAATGAATACACAGCTATTAAAAGAAAAAGAATATAAGAAATATATGGAAAAGGAGTTAGAATTGTTTTATAAGGAAAATACAAAACAACACACCTCCCTACAAAACCTATGGGATACAATTAAGGCATATGTAAGAGGCCTCACAATAGCTTATAATGCAAAATGGAGAAAAGAGAGAGAAAGAGAATATAATAAATTACGAGAAGAAATTCAAAATTGGGAATGTAAATTGCAAGGAAACCCAGGGGATGAACAAATAAGGGTAAATTGGATAGCAGCAAAACACAAGCTGAATATATTAGAACAAGGGAAATATGCAATGACTTTGAAATATATAACGCAGAATTACTTTGAACACGCAAATAAACCAGGGAGGTGGTTGGCGTATAGGCTGAGGAAGGAAAGGGAAAAAAGAACAATTCAGAAGCTACAAGACGATGAGGGAAGGATCCAACAGGGCTTAGAGAAGAAAAAGGAGATAATAGTTTAATATTACCAAAAACTTTACGAGAAGGACATAGTAACAGCGGAGGAAATTGAACATTACTTAAAAGGAGAGGGATTGCAAACACTAACAGAGGAAGAAAAAGAATTATTAGATAAGGAGATTATGATAGGGGAACTAAAAGAAGCGCTGAAGAGACAGAAAAATAATAAAACTCCGGTGACTGATGGTCTACCAATGGAGTTTTATAAAACATTTGGAGAATCATTAAATGGAATATTATTAGAAATATATAATGAAGCTTTGATGGAGGCAAAATTATCAAACACATGGAAGGAAGCATATATTTCCCTAATACCCAAAGAGGGGGCAGATACCACATTAATAAAACACTATAGGCCGATTTCTTTATTGAATACCGACTACAAAGTCTTCATGAGTATAATTGCCAATAGGATGAAAAAATTATTACACAAGAAAATACATCAGGATCAAAATGGTTTTTTGCCCACAAGACAAATAAAAAATAATTTAAGGATGGTAATGGATGTTTTAGAATATTACAAGGTGCATCCAGAGAGACAGGTGGCTCTGATCTTTCTGGATGCACAAAAAGCGTTTGATCAAGTAAACTGGCAATTCATGAAACAGCAAATTAAAAGTATGAACTTTGGAGAGAGATTCACAAAAATGATAACATCAATATATCAGAACCAAAAAGCATGCATTTTGGTGAATGGGGATCCAACAAAATTTTTTGGAATAAATAAAGGTCACCCTTACTTTTTATTTTAACTTTGGAAAACCTGTTAATTAGAATCAGGGCAAACAAAGAAATACAAGGATTAAAGATTAAGAGAGAGGATTACAAGGTCCAAGCTTTTGCGGACGACCTTGTTTTCTTCATAGAAGATCCAATATAAACAACCCTGAAATTAATAAAAGAGATTGAAAAATTTGGAAAGGTAGCAGGCCTAAAAATTAATAAAGAAAAGACAAAAATGATAACAAAAAATATGACAACAAAACAAGTAGAGAAATTAGTAAAAGATTCAGGATTACAGGCAATTAAAAAAGTGAAATATCTAGGGATAAATTTGATGGCTAGAACTATAACAATAAAAGAAGATAATTATGAACCTTTAGTCCAGAAAATAAAAGAGGACTTAGATAAATGGGGGAAATTAAAATTGTCCTTGTTGGGGAGAATAGCAGCGATAAAATCAAACATACTTCCAAGACTCCTTTATTTATTACAAACAATTCCAATAAAATTAGATAAATGTTTTGATAATTTAGACAAAATAACTACAAAATTTGTGTGGGAGGGGAAAAAATCAAGAATAAAATTAAATATATTACAAGACGACAAAATTAGAGGCGGATTTAGGTTCCCGGCATGGGAAAAATACTATAAGGCTGCAAGCCTATTATGGATCAAAAAATGGATAACACTGGATAACCAAAGACTGTTAAATCTGGAAGGACATGACTTAATGAAGGGATGGCATGCCTTTATATGGAGCTCTGGAAGTAAAATATACAAACATTTCAACAACCACACTATCAGGAAATCTTTAATCAACACATGGCAACAAATCAAATGCAAACACTACATGAAAATTCCCGGCTGGCTATCAACGATAGAAGCAATAACTCACCCCAATATATTATCAAAACAAAAAATGTTAAGTTACAGAGAAATAGTAGATGTACAGGGAAAATTGAAAACTAGGGAAGAACTTAAAGAACAAGGAATAGTAATAGACTGGTGGCCCTATTCACAAATAAAGATAAGATATAGAAAGGACCAAGAGGAGGGAGGAATAGATTTAAAACAAAATCGATTGGACAAATTACTAAAATCTAAAGAAGGGAAATTAATTTCGAAAATTTATAAATACTTGAATATGATTTGGCAGAAGAATTGATTAAAGGGCAGATGATAGCGTGGGCGAGGAACATCGGGCACAGTATAGAGTTAGAAGAATGGGAAAGAGCATGGGAAAACAATTACAGCATGACAAAATCGGTAGCTTATAAAGAAAATCACTATGTGGTACCGATGGTATATGGCCCCCGCAAGGTTAGCAAAAATGTACCCGAACGTAAATCTGGCCTGTTGGAAATGTAAAAAAACACAGGGAACTTTTTACCTTGCTTGGTGGCTTTGCCCAGAAATTAAGAAATATTGGAACAAAATAAAAACATGGATAGTAGAAATAACAGATTACGAAATTGAATTAGAACCCGAAGTCTTTTTATTAGGCATGATTAAAAAAAATATTAGAAATGATATAAAATATTTAATACTTCACATAATTACGGCGGCTAGACTAGCGTTAGCACAATATCTATCTGGAAAATCTATCTGGAAAATAGATCGTTTGCCAACCGACCAAGAGCTAATACAAAAAATCTATATATGCGCAGAAATGGACAAATTAACTTTAGAGTTACAGGACAAGGAAGACTCAAAATATTTTACAATATGGAATAGATGGTACCAGTGGATAAACCAGAGGAGGGGGAATGGGTAAAGATGAAATTCAGAAGAAATCAATACAATTAAAAACAGCACTGTCAGATGGATAGAAAAGGAAATAAGTCACTGTGTGTGTGTGTGTGTATATATATAAATTAGTCAGTGGGTGAAGTTGTGTACTGTATATATAAATTTGTTTTTGATTAAGAGAAACTTGTATGTTTTAAATGTTTTTTAAGACTAAATAAAGTTTTGTTTTAAAATTTTTTAAAAAAAGATTTCTCAGCAGCTTTTGATACCATGGTATCATGCTGCACCGATTGGAGGTGTTGGGAGTGGGGGGCACCGTCGTGGTGGTTCTCCTCCTTCCTCTCTGATCGTATGCAGTTTGTGTTGGCAGGGGGACAGAGGTCGACCTCGAGGCGCCTTGTTTGTGGGGTGCCACAAGGGTTGGTCCTCTCGCCCTTCTGTTCCACATTTATGTGAAGCCGCTGGGTGAGATCATCCGTGGTTTTGGGGTGAAATTCAATTAGTACGCTGACAATACTCAGCTGTACATTTCCACCCCAGACCACCCCAATGATGTCCTTGACATGATGTCCCGGTGCCTGGAGGCCATGCGGATCTGGATGGGGAGAAACAAGCTCAGACTCAACCCTTCCAAGACCGAGTGGCTGTGGTTTCTGGCATCCCAATATAGCCAGCTAGCCCCATCGCTGACTATTGGGGACGAGATCTTGGCCCCCTCAGAGAGGGCTCACAA
Source organism: Arizona elegans (assembly GCA_022577455.1). Classification (NCBI taxonomy): domain Eukaryota; kingdom Metazoa; phylum Chordata; class Lepidosauria; order Squamata; family Colubridae; genus Arizona; species Arizona elegans. Next base: position 128,828,958 of record JAKOOJ010000004.1, read on the forward strand.
CTTGGGTGTTCTCCTGGATCCACGGCTGTCTTTAGAAGACCATGTGAAGGCTGTGGCCAGGGGAGCTTTTTATCAGGTTCGCCTGATTCACCAGTTGCGTCCCTTTCTGGACCGGGACGCCTTGCGCACGGTCACTCACGCCCTTGTCACATCCCGTCTGGACTACTGTAATGCTCTCTACATGGGGCTCCCCTTGAAGAGCACTCGGAGGCTCCAACTGGTCCAGAATGCGGCCATGCGGGTGATTATGGGGGCGACACAGCGCACCCATGTAACACCCCTCCTGCACGAGCTTCACTGGCTCCCAGTGGTCTTCCAGGTGCCATTCAAGGTGTTGGTTACCACCTTTAAATGGCTCCATGGCTTAGGACCTGGGTATGTTCGAGATCGCCTTCTGCCACCAATAACCTTCCACCGGCCAATACGTTCCCACAGAGAGGGACTCCTCAGGGTGCCGTCGGCCAAACAATGTCGACTGGCGACACCCAGGGGGAGAGCCTTCTCTGTGGGGGCACCTGCCCTCTGGAACAAACTGCCCCCGGAGATTTGCAGGATTCCCGACCTATGTGCCTTTCACCGTGCCCTTAAGACTCTTTTGTTTCGACTTCCGCCGGCACCACCAATGTTGCTGGACGCTCTTTTTTGGAGCGCCAGCCTTGTGATCTTGTTAGCCATTCTGAAAGCGCAAACCAGCTGTCCGACAGCTGGAAAACCTTTCCCTCGGGAGAAGAGGGAAAGGAGAGCAATCGGATGGGGGTAGAGCTCCCCGAAAGCCCCTGAAATAGCTTTGGGGGCTAGGAGGGTGAGAGCTCCCCAGGAAATCCGGTGAAACTCCGAGATCCAGGGCGCTTCTGCTTTAAGCAGAAAAAAACGTCGCGACCGTCTCTGCAATCTTTATTGAGATTTAAGTTGTTTCCTATGCAGACGGAGTGAAGACAGGAGAGCAGACAATCACAAGTAACAAGCCCTTAATTCCATGCTTAAATTGTTACTTTTGGAAGTTGATTGAAGGAAGGAAGAAAATGGCACTTGTGCTTAATAGGGCGTGAAAGTGAAACTTAACTCTCGTTAAAGCTGTTAACATCCAGCATTGTTCAAGGTGGTTGGAGAAAAAGAAAAAGAGAAATGGCTGGCTTTATTGAAAGTCTTGAAGGTTCACTATTACAAACATCATTAAAGACACAAACACTGATCGGGGATCTCTTTAAAGAAATATTAGAATCATTTACCTCTGTGATAGTGGAGAGAATTGAAGGACTTCTTAAAAAGGATTTTATTCAAGTTCGAAACAAAGAGACAAGCGGAGATATTGTATCGGAATTTCAGTTGCTAAATAATAGTGAATTGCTGAAAGAAGAGGTGAAAGAAATCCAGTTTAACGTGCCTTCAGGAAATGGAATGGATGCTTTCCAAATCAAGAAGGAAAGGCTGAGAGGCTTGAAGGAGCGTAATCAGGAAATACTGAGTGAGATTTCCCCAAAGGCTATGTTACAGTCAACTGGAAAATTGTCAGGAGGTGATGGGATTCCTAATATCAGAAAGAAAATTTGAAGTGGAATTTTTCAATTTTTTTTTATAAAAATGGACTCTCAATCACAGTTAAGGAGATGTGTTCACTGAGAGGAACTACTTTGCGAGGAGAACAAGATGAAGGTGGAGGAATAAGACTGAAAAAGAAAGTTCGCAAAAAAGTTAGGAAAAAATGGAGATGGAAAAATTACAATCTTTTTGTTGGGGGAGTATAGTAATAGTGAAAATGTATGATTATACCAGCATTTAGGGATATGATTTGTTTTGAAAAGTTATACTATAGTGAAAATGATTTACTTATATTTAGGGATATGATTTGTCTAGAAAAGTTATATTAAATAATGTTATGTTTGAATTGTTATGGATTACTGACCAAATCTTTACCATTGTCTTGACGCATAGTAATACTAAAGTTATATGTCAAGGAATGTTTTGTTGAAGAATCTATATAAGCTTATGGGTTAAAAATGGTGCAAAGGTTGAGGGAAGGTTTTTATAATATTTTTTATAGACTTTAAATAGTGAAGATGTTATTTGATTATACGTAATGGATTTGTAGAGAATAAGATGAATAAGTTTGTATAAAGTTATTAAGATAGGAATGTTTCCAGGCAGAATCAATATAAGTTTGTGGGGCAAAAAGTAGAAATAAGGTTTTTTACAATATATTTTATTTGAGATTGGTTAAAATATCTTGCTAATGTGTTAATATATGTAAGGGTTGGAGATGTGATGGTTAATTGTAACTGGATTCTGATTGTGTAATGCTGGAAGAAAGAAGACTTGCTTATTATTGAGAAACGGATAAGAAAGAAGTTGGATTGACTACTTTTAAATAATAATTGGTTTAAATAGTTATATTTAGATATGAACAAGGAGAGTTAAAAAAATTTTTCTTTCTTTTTATGTATGTATGTATGTATGTATGTATGTATGTATGTATGTATGTTTGTTAGATGCTATATCCTGTATTTGCTCTGGGAAGTCCGGGGGGGGGGGAGGATTGGGGTAGGAGGGAAGGGAAAACATGTGTAAAGAATCTGGATAAGTTTTTGGAGTTTACGTAATTGTTTCTTTTTAAAGAGGTTGTTAATTTGCAAATGTGATTGTACAATTCATATATGGAAATTTGGCAAACAGTTTATGTTTTTCTTGTAAAAATGTTTTTTGTCTTGTAAAACTTTTTAATAAAAAAAAAAAGACTCTTTTGTTTCAACAGGCCGGGCTGGCTTAGAAATTGAATTTTAATTGGGTGTTTGTAGTTTTTAATAGAAGGGCCAAATTTTTATATATTTTAAATTGTTTTTAAATTTTATGATATATGTTTGTTTTAATATGGCTGTACACCGCCCTGAGTCCTTCAGGAGAAGGGCGGTATAAAAATTTAATTAATAATAATAATAATAATAATAATAATAATAATAATAATAATAATAATAATATCTTAATTTATTTGATTATTTTTACTTTTAAGAGCATAATCTTTTGAAGGAAGCTTATAGAATAAACATATTAGCATTGTATAACCATTTTCAATATAGTTAGCTCTTCAAGCCAGTTCCAAGTATGACACACTTTTAAAATACCCTCAGCAAATATCATTCCATCCTTTTTTCCATCTGGACCTTTGGACATGGCCACTTATCCTCTTGTAGCAAAATGTATTCGGCAGCTGAGCTTCTTGTTCTGCGAGACTCCCCCCTCTCGCAGGATTGGCCCTCTACGTTATCGAGGGCCTACCTCGATGACGGGCTTTGGAACCCCGAGAGGTGGCACGCAGCAAAGAGGGGGTTGAGGGGTTTTTTAAAATTGTCATTATGTAATCTTTTAAGGGGTTTTAGGGGGAGGGAGGGTGTTTTGGTGGGGGGTGAGCCAGGCCCGGCACGGGATTGTGTCCGAGGAGGTGCGGAGCGGGGTGTGGAGGGGGTTAGTGTCGGTATGGAGGAGGGCGATTCCATTGGGATTATTGGTGGGAGAGGCAGATATGGTGGGAGCAGGGGGCCACATCGTGTGGTGGGGGCACGTGCCTGCTGTCTTCAAGCGGTGACGTGCTCCGGTCCCCAATGCTCATCTCGTTCGCTGGGTTGTCCAGAGTCTCAGAGCCCTGGTCTTAGGCTGATGCTGTGCAATGCCAGGTCTGTGGTCAATAAAGCCCCCCTCATTTGCGAGTTAATTCAGGAGGGGGGAGCGGACCTGGCGGGTATTACAGAGACCTGGTTGGGCCGGGAGGGGGGAGTCCCCCTCGTTGAGATGTGCCCATCGGGTTTCCGCGCATTTCACCAGCCGAGGGCTCAGGGTAGGGGTGGAGGAGTGGCGGTTATTGTAAAGGAAGGTCTCAATCCTAGGGAGGCCACTGTACCTCAGATTGCCGGATGTGAGTCTCTCCTTGTGAAGTGGGGCCATGGGATGCAGGTGGGCCTGCTGGTTGCGTACCTGGCTCCCTGCTGCGTAGCAGCAGCCCTGCCCGAGCTCGGCGTCATAGCCGGGGGTGGCGGTTGAGACCCCCAGGCTAATGGTCATGGGGGATTTCAACCTGCTGTCTATCGGTGAAACGTCTGAGGTGGCTCGGGAATTCATGGCTTCCATGACAGCCATGGACCTGACTCAATTAATTCATGGCCCTACTCATATAGGAGGACACACTCTGGACCTGGTTTTTATCTCTGGTCAGTGGTTGAATGGTCTTGATATAGGGGATATAGTCACTGAACCCCTGTCATGGTCAGACCATTCTCTCCTTAGACTTGACCTTCTGACCGCCACACCCTGCCGCAGGGAGGCGGAGCCGACTAGGTAGTTCCGCCCCAGGCGCCTGATGGATCCTGATAGGTTCCAAATGGAGCTTGGGCCATTTCCTGAGACTCTGGCTCACGACTCGACGGAAGACCTGGTGGTCGCCTGGGATAGGGCGGCCGCTGGTGCTTTAGATCGGGTCGTGCCTTTGCGGCCTCTGACCCGGCGCCGAATCAGCCCAGCTCCTTGGTTCTCCGAGGAGCTGAGGGAGATGAAGCGCCGGAAAAGACGCTTAGAGAGTAGTTGGAGGGCTAGTCGTTCTGGATCTGACCAAACACTAGTGAGGTCTTATATCAAGACCTACTTAGTGGCGATAAAAGCGGCGAAGTGTAATTACTTCTCTGCTCTTATCGCGTCGGCAGATAATCGCCCAGCTGCCTTGTTTAGGGTGACCCGCTCCCTTCTCCATCTGGGAGCGTGGGAAGACCCCTTGCAAGGGCGTGCTGAGGATTTTGCATGTTATCTGCACGATAAAATCGCTCAGATTCGGGACGGCTTGGACTCTGACTGGGTGGGTTCAGGCGATGTGTCTGAGGCAGGTCTTGATAATGTCATCTGGGAGGAGTTCGATTTTGTAACTCCCGAGGACGTGGACAGGATGCTGGGGAGATTGAACGCAACCACATGTTTATTGGACCCGTGTCCCTCCTGGCTGGTGCTGGCTACCCGGGAGGTTACACGAGGCTGGCTCCAGAGGATTATTAACGCTTCTCTGAGCGAGGGTGTCTTGCCTCCCGCCTTGAAAGAGGCGGTGGTGAGGCCCCTCCTCAAGAAGACTTCTCTGGATCCGGCTGTTTTGGCAAACTACCGTCCTGTCTCCAACCTTCGCTTTGTGGCGAAGGTTGTTGAGAGTGTGGTTGCGCGACAGCTCCCAAAGTACCTGGATGAAGCTGTCTATCTGGATCCGTTCCAGTCCGGCTTCAGGCCTGGGTACAGCACGGAAACGGCATTGGTCGTGTTGGTTGATGATCTCTGGAGGGCTCGGGACAGGGGTTGTTCCTCTGTCCTGGTCCCATTAGATCTCTCAGCGGCTTTTGATACCATCGACCATGGTATCATGCTGCGCCGGCTGGAGAGGTTGGGAGTGGGAGGCACCGTTTTACGGTGGTTCTCCTCTTATCTCTCCGACCGGTCACAGTCCGTGTTGGCAGGGGGGCAGAGGTCGACCCCGAGGCACCTTGTTTGTGGGGTGCCACAAGGGTCGGTCCTCTCGCCTCTCCTGTTCAACATTTATGTGAAGCCGCTGGGCGAGATCATCCGTGGATTTGGGGTGCGATGCCATCTGTACGCTGATGATACTCAGCTGTACATCTCCACCCCAGACCACCCCAACGATGCCCTTGAAGTGATGTCCCGGTGCCTGGAGGCCATGCGGGTCTGGATGGGGAGGAACAGACTTCGACTCAACCCTTCCGAGTGGCTGTGGATGCCAGCGTCCCGATATAGCCAGCTGGTGCCAACTCTGGCTATTGGGGACGAGTCAGTGGCCCCCACGGAGAGGGCTCGCAACTTGGGCGTCCTCCTGGATGCACGGCTGTCTTTAGAAGAACATATGACGGCCATGGCCAGGGGGGCTTTTTATCAGGTTCGCCTGATACGCCAGTTGCGTCCCTTTCTGGATCGGGACTCCCTATGCACGGTCACTCATGCCCTTGTCACCTCTCGCCTGGACTACTGCAATGCTCTCTACATGGGGCTCTCCTTGAGAAGCACTCGGAAGCTCCAGCTGGTCCAGAATGCAGCCGCCCGGGTAATTATGGGAGCGACTTGGCGCTCCCATGTGACACCTTGCCTGCGCGAGCTGCACTGGCTCCCGGTGGTCTTCCGGGTGCGCTTCAAGGTATTGGTTCTCACCTTTAAAGCGCTCCATGGCTTAGGGCCCGGCTATTTGTGAGACCACCTTCTGCCACGATAACCTCCCACCGGCCAATTTGGTCCCACAGAGAGGGCCTCCTTAGGGTGCCGTCGGTCAAGCAATGCCGACTGACGACCCCCGGGGGAGGGCCTTCTCTGTGGAGGCACCCACCCTCTGGAACGAGCTACCCCCAGGAATACGACTAATCCCGGACCTCCGGACCTTCCGTCGAGCTTTGAAGACCTTCCTATTCCAGCAAGCTGGGCTGGCTTAAAATTTTTAAAGGGTTTTTAAGGGTAATGGGTTTTAATACTTCGGGAAGCCAATTGGATTTAATTCTGTTTTAAATTATTTTAAATTTTGTATTGTATGTATTTTAATTTGGCTGTGCACCGCCCTGAGTCCTTCGGGAGAAGGGCGGTATACAAATTTAATAAATAATAATAATAATAATTCAGTTAAAATTCAAAAAACACAAATGTAAGGTTTGAAATCCTCTTAAGAGCAACCACAGCTGCCATTTTTGCTGGAAGAAATCTATAAGTTAAGAGCTATCACCCAGAAGCTGAATCAGATTCTCAGTCCTACAAAACTTTATGAGTTTTTATAAAATGTCAAGATACCTTGGACGTTAAGCTACTACTACAGCAGCTTCACACTGGGCGTGAAGTTTTTTTAGTCCTCATGAATCACTTGTGTAGTCACTCCACTGATGGGAGGACTAGGTACACAAATATATAAAACTGACAGATGCATGTATAAACATGACAAGGCAGCACAAGCCACTCTTAACAAACTAACTGCCACTCCTCCCACACATCATTTCACAGATTTGTTCTAAGATTGGAACAAATGGGTCCATTTAAGCTTCTGTGATTAAAGACTGGCTGGCTGCTCTTTGATCAAGGGGAAGGGTTTTCCTTTGAAGAGTTCGCTTGTAATCTGCTCCTTCTACAGTGTTCCACTTGTTGCATTTTTACATGCTCCCCCCACAACATGTCCACATCTTCAGTAACTCTATGACAGTTGAGAAAAAAGGTGGCAGAAAGGATAACCAACCATTCCTTGAGCCAGAAAAACTCCTCTTCCCCCTTGACTGGTTGCCATCTCTGCCAGTTGTCAAAATTGCCTATTTCAACACTCACACAGGTGATGACTTCAAATCCTGTCTCTTCCTCCACATTGGCAGCTGCTGAGTCACCAAGTGAATGGTGGGTGAGCCCATCTTCCTGGTGCAGAGCTCCACGGAAGAAATTGGTAACTTTGGAGAAGCCGCCAAAGGTGGCAGCATAAGGATCCTGCAGGAATCGCTAGGAGGAAAAACAACCACAACGTGTTTACAGCTACAGGTAGTCCTCACTTACTGCCTCATTTAGCAACCATTCAAAGTTACGACAGTGCAAAAAAAAAAAAACAATTTTGCAACCAACAAGCATTTACAACCACTGTAGCATACCAGTCATGTGATCGCCGTTTGTGTGCTTCACAACTGGCTTGCAATAAGCACAAATCATAGAGAAGGTGGAAGTAAAATTATTAAGTCACAGTCACATGACGCTTCATTTAGCAACTGTGGCGCTTGGCAATAGAGTTGCCAGTCCCAATTTTGGGTCGCTAAGGGAGGACTACTTGTAAACCTCACTGCATCAAATGCATGTTGCATATTATTCATAGCGCCTAATTAATCTGTGGTCTAGGAGTGTCCGGCGCTAATCATCTCAGCAGTACCCATGTATCTGAAACTCTGCAGTTAGTACTCAGGATATAATTGCAGCCCTCTCCAATATAGTTTACTTTCTTCCAGTGTAAATAGCAGCTGGTGGTGTGAATAGCTGCCAAAGTGGCTAAACCTCTTTTTCAATTATCAGTCTATAATCCACTTCTTGAAACCTGAACTCAAATCATGTTTGCCCAGAACCTGACGGTGCAGCTTCACACACTCAATCATTAAGAGAGGAACAGAATCATGATCACATGAAGTGTTAATACTGCTTTATAAAGCTTTGGTAAGACCACATCTGGAATCCTGCATCCAGTTTTGGTTACCATGTTATAAAAAAAGATGTTGAGACCCTGGGAAGAGTGCAGAGGAAAGCAGCAAAGATGATTAGGGGACTGGAGACTAATGAAGAACAGTTGCAGGAATTGGGTATATCTAGTCTGGTGAAAAGGAGGGCTAGGGGTAATATGATAGCAGTATTCCAATATTTGAGGGACTGCCACCACAAAGTGGAGGGACTCAACTTATTTTCCAAAGTACTAGAAAGCAAGACAAGAAGCAATGGATGGAAACGAACCAAGGAAAGAAGCAATTTAGGACTAAGGAGAAATTTTCTAACAGTGAGAACAATTAATCAGTGGAACAACTTGCCTCCAGTAGTTGTTGGTGCTCCATCACCAGAGGCTTTTAAGAGACTGGACAGCCATTTGTCTGAAATGGTATAGATCTGCTTGAGCAGGGGGTTGGACTAGAAGACTTCCAAAGTCCCTTCCAATTCTGATGATGTTCTATGTTCTATAATTTCTAGTTCTATGAAATCTTTGTAAATATTTTTCTTATACACCATTTTTGGATGCAGGAGTTGAAAAGCATAGTACGAATAAAAATATCCAGCCTGCTTGAGTTTTCAAAAGATCAAAGACACAGTTCTGGATTCTCACTTGCTGCCTTATCGTCTAAACCCAGTGTTTCTCAACCTGCGCAACTTTAAGATATCTGCACTTCAACTACAAGAACTCCCCAGATATCATGGCTGGCTGAGGAATTCTGGGAACTGAAGTCCAAACATCTTAAAGTTGCCAAGGTCGAGAATCACTGATCTAATATATTAAACTAAGTCCACATCCCTGCTTAAGAGTATGCACAACACCTTTATTGAACATTTGATCCCTTTTGGTTCAAAATAATGCACAAAACTGTTCCCAAAACATTCCTAAACCAAGGCTTCTGCCTGAAAAAAAACCCCATATTAACAGCTTGTCTTTTTTTCCACAAAGCCTCATTCTGCTTTTAGTTTTCCTTCATTCCTTTTCCAGAGTATGTGACTCCAGGTAAGGTCCTTCAGAAAACAGTCTTACCGATACTAGATTTGATGAACTGTCATCAAAGAGTTGAAGCTCATCAAAGGAATGAGAAAGGGCATCTGAGTCATGTGTATAAACCAGGTAGAGCCGAGAATCTTTGGGGGAGCTATAAGAAAGAAAGAAAAGGAAATAAAAATGGGTTTTTTAAAAAAAGTCTGGAAGAGCATTTCCACACTGCAATAAATTGTCGGGTGCATTATGTATTTTTTTTCATTGTTTACAAGAATTAAAATCATCGTAGTATAAAAATGCAGATGAAAATAAAGATGACAGGAAAATGGGAAAGAAAAAAGAAAGAAAGTTGTAGGGCAAAGAGGGAAAAGAAAGTGAAAGCACTGAATTCTAACTTTTTACAGTACAGGAAAGTATAGGTAGTCCTTGACTTACGACCACAATTGAGTCCAATTTTTCTGTTGTTAAGTGAGATATTTGTTAAGTGGGAGTTTTGCCCCATTTACGACCTTTCCTGCCAATCATTGCAGTTGATAATTTAGTAATATGGTTGTTAAGTGAATCTGGCTCCCCCATTGATTGTCAGAAGATTACAAAGAGGCGCTCACATGACCTTGGGACATAGCAGTGGTTTTAAGTATTAACCAAATGCCAAGCATCTAAATTTTGATCACACAATCATAAGGATGTTAGAAAGGTTGTGTGAAAAATGGCCATAAATCACTTTTTTTAGTACCGTTGTAACTTTGAATGGTCACCAAATAACTGTTGTAAGTTGAGGACTACCTATACAGAATAGAATTACAGTCTCAACTTTTTACTTTAGCAACTTAACAAGTACTAACCATTTCTATAAAAGCAAATTATATTAACTGGCATCAAAAATTCATTTTTTTCTGTCTCGAGCACAAAATCTAGACACAGTTTCCAACTAGAAACAACGCTGGATATGTTTATTAAAATAGTCAGTTTTGCCATTTCTGCAAGCACCATCATTTTTTCCATCCATTCTTCGGTTTTGGGATTGGTGCATCTTTCCATTTCTGTGCATACAGAATTCTCACTGCTGTCAAACAAACATTCCAAATCTTTTTTTCTAACCCATTTGTTAAGAAATTGCTATTATCTAACTAGTTGGTCAGGCAATATATAAACTATCAATGCATGTTTGTCAAAAGGTATTATATTGCTTTAAGACTGTATTGCATCATCCTGTATCCTGATTGGCTAAGCTCTGTAGCCAATGTACTTAAGGAGAAGCCTGAATCATCCCTTGTGGACACTACACCATTTTACCTGCTTATTTGCTGTTATTCTCTACCTGTTCCCTCTGCATGATCTATGTTTGATCATTGCTACTTGTAGCTTTATACTATTTATTGAATGTTTTAATTTATTTATTTATTTATTTAATTTGATTTGTATGCCGCCTTATCTCCATAGGACTCAGGGCGGCTCACAACAATTAAAATCAAACCAGATAAAAACATATTAAAATACAAATTAAATGTATGTTAAAACTCATTAAAATAATCAAACCCCATCAGTCCAGGCTGGGTGATTTAAACAGCCATGTCTTTAGTTCGCGGCAGAAGGTGCAAAGGTCAGGGGCCAACCGGAGCCCCAGGTGATTCCAAGGGTGGGCGCGCCCACAGAGAAAGCTCTACCTCTGGGGGCCACCAGCCGACATTGTCTAGCCAACGGCACCCTGAGTAGGCCCTCCCTATGAGAACGCACCAGGCGATGGGAAGCTGCTCCTGGTTGCAGATGGTCCGACAAATATCCTGGGCCTAAGCCATGTAGGGCTTTATAGGTCATCACCAGCACCTTGAATCTCACCCGGAGGGCAACCAGCAACCAATGCAAGTCGCGCAGGAGATGTGTAATATGGGAGTATTGGGACCCTCCCATCACAACCCACGCGGCCGCATTCTGTACCAGCTGAAGCTTCCGAGTGGTCTTCAAGGGCAGCCCCAAGTAGAGAGCATACTGAACTTGTTCCTGCTTGAAACTCAAGAAGAACTGTTTTATTGTGTAATGACAACAACTGGTAAGACAACCTTGGAATATCCCTGAACTGATATTTTAACTATCGCCTTATCTATGTATGACTTGGATTGTTATTGGACTTTGCTTTACTTTTTCCTAAAAGTAAAAGACTACCACAACTCAGTGTGTCAGTATATTAACTGCGATTATTCATAAACACTCTCAGCTGTTTTCATGTGCATACTCAAGGGGTACTCTGCTCCATAACCCATAACATCGGTTATGAGCCAAGAATATCCTTAACACCCTTGTGTCCATAATTTAGTATAAAGTCCTTCTGGAACTATTCTGCTTCTAACTACAGCTGGAGATTCCTATATTTTAACTGCTTTTGCAATACAAAGAAAACTAGCACGTTGGAGAAATTACTTTTGCTTTACTATTTCCCTTAAATAATATAGAGCAAGGTCACTTTACTTTACACGCAGGAACAAGACTATGTAATTAGAATGCTTAGAAACTGCATTTCTCTTATAAAAAGTCTACAAGGTGTGTAACATGCTATCTTCTGTACTGATCTGGAGCTACATAGAATGGTCTCTACAATCTAAGACTAATTCTTATTCAGTTGTGAAGAAACAATTTGATTCATTTGAAAAGGACAGGGAGAAAGGCCACCCCCATAGTCACCAAGCATGGCATCTTAATAATGCCCATTAGATGACTACAAGAAATCTCAAACTTCCGGTGGCACCATAGGCATCGGTGGCAGCTCCTTTGGGAGCGCTAACCCCCGCGATTTCGTAAAGCCGCTAGAGCAGCGAAAATCAGCTGTTCTAGCGGCTCGGAACTTTCCCCTTGGGAGAAGAGGGGAAGGCGAGCAGGCAGGTGTGGGTAGAGCTCCCCAAGACCCCCAGGATTAATCCTGGGGCGCAGAGGGTAAGAGCTCCCCAAGCACCTGAAGAAGCTCCGGATCCGGGACGTGTCTGTTTTTTAACAGAACAAGGCGCCGCAACCATCCCTGCGAACTAAATGATTTCACAGCGATTGGACTTAAAGCAGGCAGAGCAAGACAGGAGAAATCACAACTGCAAGTACTAAACTTTAACTCTAATAAATTACCACTTCCTTCGGAGCTTGAGATGGGAGAAAGTTAAAAAAGATGGCGCTGAAATGCTTAAGGGCATGAAACCGAAAGTTAAAAGAGAAAGTGCTTGTTAACGCTCATTAACGCTCGTTAACGCTGTCAGTACCTCTTAAAAGACTTTGTTGGGGAATTTTGAGGATTGGAAATTGAAGAATACAATATTGATTTATCAATAAGCCATAATAATTATTAAGGACTAAGATTAAGAAAACCTGTTGGTTCTGCTGAGTGGTTGGTGGGAAAGTGTTGGAGATGGCTGCGAAGCAAATAAAAACTGTTGTGACTAAAAGTGCGGGGACTTCTCCAGCTCAAACATCAAAAATGCAGTCTTTGTTAGCCCCACTAGATACACAAACACTGACACTAGAAGTTCTTCAGGGAGCTTTAAAGAAACTGTCTACTGAATTGTCTACTGATTTGGAAGAAAAAATCACACTCCGTTTTGAGGAAAAAAATTAAAGGAGTGTCTGAGAATTGCTTGAAATTAAAGAAACAATTCAAACCCAAAATGATGCAATAAGAAAAGATATTGTGGAAGCATTTAAGGGACTGGTGGGTCATGTTACATCATTGGAAGAAAGGGTGGATGAAATTGATCAGTTTAATTTGAATGTGGAAGCTAAATTGGGAGAAGCTCAAAACAAGATGGAAAAGGCGGAAGCAGAACTCATAATGACACAATACAGAGTGATGGAATGGGCAGTCAGGGTCAGAGGCTTGAAAGAAAATAACCAGGAAAATCTCAGAGAGATTTTTGCAGAAGCCCTTGCTCAGTTTACTGGAGAGTCTAAAGCAGTGTGTGACTGGCAAATAGACAAAATTTATCGCGTTAATTCATGGATTGCCAGACAGAGACAATTACCAAGAGATATTGTGATTTAATTTGTCACAAGGAGAACAAGAAATGGAGTTTTACAAGTCTCTTATAAGAAGAAACTTCAAGTGGCAGGACAGGTTTCAGTAATGAAGGAAATTCCCCCCAAAATGTTGAGATCCGAAAGGACTATGCATTTTTAATTGATGAACTTAGAAGGCGTCAGTTGCAGTACAGATGGGAAGCTCCAGCCGAATTAGTGGTGAATTATTTGGGTGAGAGACATCGTCTCAACTCAGTTTGGAAGGCAAGAGATTTTTACACTACCATACTAAAGGCTGGAAACCCACCATCTCCAGATGTCAGAAGAAGGAAAGAACCAGGAGAGGTCAGAAAGGGGGAAAAGGAAATTATGCAGGCACAAGCTCAAGGAGGTGTTTTGACTACTCAACAAGAATTATTGCAACTCTCAGAGGATGTTCAACTTTTGGATTTATTTGAAAAAATGGAAGACCCCAAGGATCAAAGACAAACTCGAGCAGCAACCAGACGTAAAGAACAAGAATTAAAGAAGCAACAAAGTCAAATAATAACCCAAGAAATTGCAACTACAAATATGGAAGCTGTGGGAGGAGCTAGACCGAAAAGGAAATTCCAGGAGGACTTCCAGTCAGTGCTCCATAAGCTTTCAGGGGCCAAGGATGGCAAATAAACTTTTGACCTGGAATGTTAATGGCCTAAAGTCACCACAAAAGAGAAAGAAAATATTTCACTATTTGAAACAGTTTAAAAATGATGTAATCTGCTTGCAAGAAACACATATTAGAACAAGTGATCAGAAATACTTAATAAATGCTAGACTGGGCAAACACTTTGTTGCATCAGCTCCTGAGAAGAAAAATGGTATAGCTATATACCTAAGAACAGATTAATGGCTAAAGTAATTTAATGGCTAAATTAATTGAAGCAGATCCACAAGGAAGATATATAATGATTGAATTATTAATAGAAGGGAAGAAAATACTTTTAGTTGGAGTATATGCACCTAATCAACAAGAGAAATTTTATAAACTTTTGCATAAAAAATTAATACAAATGGATTATAAATTATGTATCATGATGGGTGATTGGAATGGCGTATTGAATACTAAAAAAGACAAAAAGACCCTTTTGCCAAATGTTCAAACACGGGCTAAATTGCCTAAATCTTTTTTTAACATGATGGATGATATGGAGTTGAGAGATATATGGCGTGAACGAAATTTTAAAGAACAAGATTTTACTTTTTTTTTCTGATAGGCACCAATCTTTTTCTAGAATTGATTTTATACTAATTACAAATGATTTTCTTTCCAGGGTAAAGAAGACGAAGATATGACCAAGAACTTTAATAGACCATAATCCGGGGTGGATGGAATTAGAGTTTGGGGAGGGGTCTAGGAGATCTTGGAGACTGAATGAAAACTTATTTCGATATGAGGCAAATGTGATAGAATGTAAAAAGTTAATGAAAGAATTTTTTGTTTTAAATATGCATAAGGGTACACCTGTGGAAATGGTATAGGATGCAAGTAAAGCATATATGAGAGGAGTTTTAATAAATTTGAATAATTCCTACAGACGTAGACAGGGGAAAAAACGGAGGGAATTGGAAGAGGAAATAAAAAAGAAGGAACAGGAGTTAGTGGATAAACCAGATGACAAGAATATAAAAGAAGCCATTACAATATTGCGAGAACAGTTTAATATGTTGATGTCAGATCAAGTTGCAGCAAACTTGCAATATGCTAAACATAATACTTTTTGTAATGCAAATAAACCAGGCAGGTAGTTAGCATATATGTTAAAGAAAAAACAAAAATATCGTACAGTAGAAAAAATAGAGTATAAAGGAGACTTCCGGTTGGGTCCGCGCGCTTCGAGACGCTCCTCCGTGAGCGCTCAATCCCTGGCACCGTAAAAACCTCCAGAACAGCAGAAAAACAGCTGTCTGGAGGCTGAAAACCCTCTCCCTGGGCAAAGGGGAGAGAGGAGAGCCGACAGGCGGAGGTGGAGCCCCCCAAGTGCCTTAGGAGAACTTCTGGGGTGCAAAGGGTGAGAGCTGCTGTCAATCTGCTCCGGACCTGGGTCAACTCTGCTAATTAGCGGAGCAAGAAGCCGCGACCAATTCTGCTAAATACAAATGAGGGGTACTACAACATCCTGAATTGCTGCAGGCAGAACAAGCCAGGAGAAGTCAGACTGCAAGTATTTAACTTAACTCCAATGTTTACTGCTTCCTTCGGAAGTAACAATTTAGTAAATTTGCATCAAAATGGCGATTGAAGCTTGAAAAGGGCGTGGAGAACGAAAGTTAAAGGAAAGTTTCGTTTCGCTGGAAGCCTCTTGCTTGAAAAGAGCTTTTGTAATGGGAGAAGGAGGATTTTAAGACATCAATTTAAGATTGGGGAAAACCTTTGACTTTGATGAACTTTTCCTTTTGGCTTCCGACTAAAATATAAAGATTAATTTAACCTAAACTGAGAATGGCCTCAAAACCTGTAGACTGTTTCCACTAAAGGAACTGGGAGTGCTGGAAGTTCCCCAGCTCACAGTTTTAAAATGCAAGCCTCTGCACTCCCAACAAACCTACAGACTTTAACAATTGAAATGATACAAGAAGCCCTAATAGCTACACAGACTAAACTTACTACTGTGATTAACGAAAAAATTAATGAAACTAATGAAAAAATACAGGCTGTTTCAGAGGACATTACAATTTGGAATCAGCAAATTAGGGAAGATATATTACTGGCATTTAAAGATTTGGCAGGCAATATTGAAATATTGGATGACAAAGTTGAAGAAATTAAGCAATCTACAGAAATTTTGGATAATAAAGTTGCAGAGACTCAGAATAGAATTGAAAGGGCTGAAATTGATGTAATCATGGTTCAATACAGGGATATGGAATTCGCTTTAAGAATAAGAGGGGTGAAGGAAAACAAACAAGAGAATTTGAAAGAAATGATGTCAGAGGCATTGGCACAGATGTTAGGGGAGAAGAAAGTGGAGTTAGGCTGGCAGATTGACAAGATATATCGTGTCAATTCGGGGGTGGCCAGACAGAAACATCTACCAAGAGATATTGTAATATATTTTACTACAAGGAGACTACGCAATGAAATTTTATAGGCTACCTTCAAAAACAAGCTTCAGGTGGAAGGCCAGGAGATGACGACAATGAAAGAAATTCCTCCCAAAATGTTGAGAGCTAGAAGAGATTATGCCTTTCTGGTGGATGAACTGAAAAAGTGTGAGATACAGTATAAATGGGAAGTGCCAGCCGGCCTAGTGGTGACATATTCGGGAGAGATATCGCCTTAATACAATATGGTAGCAAGAGATTTTTATGTCAATGTGTTAAAGGCTGGGACATCCAAATCACCAGAAGGAAAAAGAAAGAAGGAAGTAATGGAAGGAGAGAGAGAAGAACTGATGACAGTAGTCCAGGGGGGAGTTTCAACGAGTCAAGAAGAATTGTTACAGATTGCTGTTCAAGATTTGGATTTAATTGATATAGCAGAAGAACCGAAGGTTCAAAGACAGACTAGAGCAGCAACAGCTAAACGCAGGGAAGAATTAAGACAGCAGCAACTTCAGATGGCAACTCAAGAAACTACCAAAACAGAAGCTGTGGGAGGAGCCAGACCTAAAGGTCAAATGTGGCAAGAACATCAGAAAGTGCTCCAGATGCTCCAGAGGCCCAGAGATGGGAACTAGATTTTTAACCTGGAATGTCAACGGTTTGAATTCGCCACAGAAGAGGAAAATATTAAACAATTTAAGAATGATGTAATTTGCTTACAAGAGACTCATATTAGGATACAAGATCAAAAATATTTGACAAATACAAGATTAGGTACACATTATGTAGCAGCAGCACCAGAGAAGAAAAATGGTATAGTTATATATTTGAAAAGAGACTTAATTGCCAAATTAATTGAAGCAGATGATCAAGGAAGATTGTTAGCGATTGAACTTTTAATAAAAGGAGAAAAATTATTGGTAATTGGAGTATATGTCCCGAACCAATAACAGGAAAAATTTTATAATCTTCTACATTCCAAGTTGATACAATGGGGATACAAGACTTGTATCCTACTGGGTGACTGGAATGGTGTTTTGGATGTAAAAAAGGATAAGAAGGGACCTAAGCAAAATATTTTAACAAGAGCAAGATTGCCCAAGTCGTTTTTGGAGATGATGGACTATTGGGAGTTGAGGGTTATTTGGCATGAAAGAAACCCAGAAGAAAAAGATTTTACTTTCTTTTCGGATAGACACCAATCCTTTTCAAGGATCGATTTTATACTAATTACTAATGACCTTTTTTCTAGGGTGAAGAATACGAAGATTTGTTCAAGAACATTGACAGACCATAGTCCAGTTTGGTTGGAACTGGAGTATGGAAAAGGGCCTAGGAGGTCCTGGAGGTTAAACGATAATTTGTTTCAATATGAAGAAAATGTAAAAGAGCGTAAAAAATTTATGAAGGAATTTTTTGTTATGAATATGCAAAAGGGTACATCTATGGAAATGGTATGGGATGCAAGTAAAGCATACATGCGAGGCATTTTGATATATTTGAATAATAAATATAGAAAGAAACAGGGGAAAAAAAGAAAAGAATTAGAAGAAGAGATTAGAAAACAGGAACGAGCTTTGATAGCTAATCCAACAGATAAGAAAATTAAAGAGGCAATTAATTTACTGAAAGGTCAATTTAATATGTTAATAGCAGACCAAGTGGCAACTAATTTACAATATGCTAAACATAATATTTTCTGTAACGCTAATAAACCAGGTAGGTGGTTAGCATATATGTTAAGGAAAAAGCAGAAATCAAGGACTATAGAGAAAATAAAACAGAAGGGTAAAGAGGTTTATGAGCAAGAACTGATCAAAAAAACTTTTTTAGAGTTTTATTCAAGGCTGTATGCCAGTGAGAAAATTCAAGATATAGATATAGATAGATATTTGCAGAAAGAGAACATCTACATAACTTCAAAAGAGCAGAGGGATAGTTTAAATCAATTGATAACTTCAGAGGAAATTTTGTTTGCAATTAAGCAGTTGAAAGTGGGTAAAGCTCCTGGGACGGATGGTTTGACAGCTGTTTATTATAAAAGCTTACAGGAGGAAATGGTGGAACCATTGAAGGAATTATTTAATAACATACAACAGGGAGGAGAGGTACCTCCAACTTGGAAGACAGCTTTTATTTCTTTGATCCCAAAAGAGGGTCAGGACCATACAGATCCAAAAAACTATAGGCCGATTTCACTTTTAAATACATATTATAAGATTTTTGCTAAAATATTAGCAAATAGATTAATGACAGTTATGCAGCAAATGATTCATCATGATCAAACTGGTTTTATAAATGGTAGACAAATGAAAAGTAATGTAAGGCAAGTTGTTAACTTATTAGAGTATTTGGGAAGGAACAACCAGGTCCCCGCAGTGCTAGTATTTTTGGATGCTGAGAAAGCCTTTGATAGATTGAATTGGCATTTTTTATTAAAATTAATAGAAAGGATGCAACTTGCAGAACATTTTATACAATCTATTAAGGCAATATATCAAAAACAAACAGCACAAATAATAATTAATGATGGTTTAACAGATATTTTTAATATAGAAAAAGGATCAAGACAATGTTGTCCCCTGTCTCCATTATTGTTTATTTTGACGCTGGAAATTTTACTGAGTAAAATACGTGGGACGGATATAATAAAGGGAATTAAAATTAGACAGCATGAGTATAAGCTACGGGCATTTGCAGATGACCTGGTTGTTACCTTAGCCCAACCAGCACAATTGATTACAGCCTTGATGGATATAATTAACTTATATGGACAAGTATCTGGTTTTAAAATAAATACAGCTAAAACAAAGATAATAGCTAAAAATATGACTAGAAGCCAAAAAGAAGAGATAGAAAAGCTAACAGGATTTGAGATAGTTAAGAAGGTTAAATATTTATGGATTTATATTATGACCACAAATACGAAATTATATCAGTACAACTATGAACCATTATGGCAAAAAATACAGAAAGAGATGGAAAATTGGAAAAAAATACAACTGTCTTTGCTGGGTAGGATAGCCGCAGTAAAAATGAATGTTTTACCAAGGTTTTTATTTCTTTTTCAAATGATATCTATATTTAAAAAAGATGAAAATTTAAAGGAATGGCAGAAGGGCATAAATAAATTTGTTTGGGCAGGGAAAAAACCGCAAGTAAATCAAAAGTTAATGCAAGATACAAGAGAAAGAGGAGGTCTTAAAATGCCCAATTTAAGATTGTACTACGAAGCCGCTGCCCTCTTAGCAATTACTGATTGGATAAATTTAACGGATGAAAGGATATTAAATATTGAAGGATATGGTCTGGTCTACGGCTGGCATGCTTATTATTGTATGATAAAAAGTAGGTAAGACTTTTAAAAGTCATATATTAAGAAATGCTCTATTATGTGTCAGGAAAAAGTATCAATATAAATTAAATGATAAGTTACCAATATGGACAGTACCCAGACACGCGATAGAGAATATAAATTTGGAGCAAAAGCAAGATAAGATTACATACAAAGAACTTCTTTATAAAGAAGGAGTCAGACTACAATTAAAACCTATTGAGCAATTAAGAGAAGAAGGAATAATTAGAACTTGGTTTCAATATGGGCAGCTGCAGGCCAGATGGAGAGAAGATCAAAAAATTGGTATTTCGCAACAGGATGAGAATTTGATAAAACAAATAAGAGACATAAGTCAAATGCATATAAAAAGGTTGTATAATGTGTTAGTGGAAATAGACTCAGAAACAGAGCTAATCAAGGACTGTATGATAAAATGGGCACAAAATGTAGGAGAACCAATAATGATGGAAACATGGGAAAAGATATGGGTTAGAAATATAAGATTTACACAAGCTCAAAACTTAAGAGAGAACTTTTATAAAATGTTTTATAGATGGCATTTAGATCCAAAAAAACTAGCCTGTATGTATCCAAACTTACAACCTAAGTGTTGGCGATATGGATGTGAAAATGCTATGTATTTTCATATATGGTGGACATGTAAAAAAATTAAGGCTTTTTGGATAAAAATATGGTGGATTATGCAAAATATTTTAAAGAAAAAGATTAAATTTACACCACAGTTTTGTTTTGTTTTTTTGCTGGGAATAGTTACGGATTGTACTGTAATAGAAATTAAGTTGGTTTTGAATTTAATAACAGCTGCCAGGTTACTGGTGGCACTGTATTGGAAGAAGGAAAATCCACCTACTACTGAGGAATGGACACTAAAAGTCGTGCATCTGGCAGAGATGGTTAAAATTTCAGCATATCTTAAAGACCATTCAAACAAAAGATACATAACGGAATGGAGAAGATGGATTGACTATATTCAAAACAAGTATCAGACTAAGAAGATTCATATAGCTTATGAGTGAAACATTTTTAACTTTTAGCTTATGTTTATAGTGTTTTAAGTTATAAGGAGTTAAAGACCTAGAAAGAATCTGAAGTCAACAATTTGTTAGCATATTTTAGTTTTATGTTTGTGGATTCTATACCCTGTGCTTGTTCTGGGAAGTCAAGGGAGGGGGGTGGGGGGAAGGCTGAGGGGTGATGGGTGGGGGAAGGGCAGGGGGAGAAAATGTTTGTATTTCCTATAAAACTTTTCAATAAAAAAAAATAGAGTATAAAGGTAAAGAGATATATCAACAGAATATGATTAAAAAAGCATTTTTAGATTTTTATATGAGGTTATATGCTGGTGATAATATACAAGGTAATGATATAGAGAGATATTTGCAGAAGGAAAATATTCTTGCAATTACTGATGAACAAAGGGAAAGATTGAATGTATTAATAACCACTGAGGAAATTCTTTTGGCAATTAAACAATTAAAAAGTGGAAAGGCTCCTGGCACAGATAGTTTGACAGCAGTGTATTATAAAAATTTTCAATTAGAAATAGTAGAGCCTCTTAAGGAGTTATTTGCTAAAATACAACAGGGAGGAGAAGTGCCACCATCCTGGAGAACAGCTTTTATTTCCCTGATTCCAAAAGAAGATCAAGATCATAGTCAACCCAAAAATTATAGACCCATATCATTGCTTAATACAGATTATAAGATCTTTGCAAAAATTTTGGCAAATAGACTAATGTCAGTCATGCAACAAGTGATTCATAAAGATCAAACTGGATTTATACAAGGGAGACAAATGAAAAGTAATGTAAGACAAATTGTTAATATACTGGAGTATTTGGGGAAGAACAACCAAGTCCTTGCAGTGCTTATGTTTCTGGATGCAGAGAAAGTGTTTGATCGATTGAATTGACAGTTTTTAGTGAAAGTAGCACAAAAGATGCAGTTGGGAGAGCATTTCATACAGTCTATTAAGGCAATATACCAGAAACAAACAGCACAAATAATAGTTAATAGTAGTCTCACAGAAATGTTTAAAATTGAGAAAGGAACAAGACAGGGATGTCCCTTGTCTCTACTACTGTTTATTTTAACTTTGGAAGTATTGCTGAATAAAATATGGGACTCGGATAATATACAGGGTATTAAGATCAGGCAACATGATTATAGATTACGAGCATTTGCAGATGATTTGGTTGTAACTTTAACCCAACCAGTAAATTCAGTTACAGGTCTGATGGAGATAATTAGGCAATATGGTCAAGTGTCAGGGTTTAAAATAAATATAGGGAAAACAAAGATGATAGCTAAGAATATGAATATTAATATTAATCAAAAAGAAGAAATGGAAAGAGTAACAGGATGCAAGATAGTGAAAAAGGTTAAGTACTTAGGAATTGTTATTACAACGTCAAATGGGAAATTATACAAGTATAATTATGAATTGTTATGGCATAAAATACAGACAGAGATGGATAAATGGAAAAAATTACAACTGTCTTTGTTGGGAAGAACAGCAGTAGTTAAAATGAATGTTCTGCCCAAGTTTTTATTTCTTTCTCAAATGATACCGATACTTTAAAAGGATGCAAATTTGGAGGAATGGCAGAGAGGCATTAACAACTTTGTTTGGGTAGGGAAGAGACCGAGAGTTAAATTAAAAATGCAGAATACACGTGAAAAAGAAGGTTTGAAATTGCCCAATCTAAAATTGTACTATGAAGCAGCTATTTTGTCAGCAATTAGTGATTGGATTAATTTAACAGATGAAAGAATATTGAATATTGAAGGGTATGATTTGCTATATGGTTGGCATGCCTACTTAGTTTATGAGAAGAAGGTGGATAGGACTTTTAAAAGTATATATTAAGGAATGCTCTCCTGCATGTTTGGAAAAAATACCAATATAAATTGAATGGCAAGATACCCATGTGGGTAGTACCCAGACATGCGATAGAAAATATAAGTTTAGAACAAAGACAAGATGTAATTACTTATAAAGAACTTCTCATTACAGAAAGAAATGTACTACAGTTAAAGCCTCTGAATGTACTAAGAGAGGAAAGGGCAATTCAAACCTGGTTTCAGTATGTACAGCTGCAGAATAGATGGAAAACAGATCAGAGAATTGGTATTATACAAAGTGAAGAAAATTTGATAAAACAAATTAGGGACCAGAGTAGAATGCATATAAAAAGGTTGTATAATATTTTGATAGAAATAGACTCGGAGACAGAATTAGTTAAAGATTGTATGATAAAATGGGCACAAAATTTTGAGGAACCAATAATGATGGAAAATGGGAACGGATCTGGGTAAGAAATGTAAAATTTACACAAGCTCAAAATTTGAGAGAAAATTTTTATAAAATGTTTTATAGATGGCATTTGGATCCTAAAAAGTTAGCTTATATGTACCCAAACTTACAACCTAAATGTTGGAGATGTGATTGTGTTGATGCTACCTATTTTCATGTTTGGTGGACTTGTAAAAAAGTTAAAACATTTTGGATAAAAATATGGTGGATTATTCAAAATATTTTTTAAAAAAGGATAAAGTTTACTCCACAGTTGTTTTTGTTAGGTATAATTACAGATTGTACGGCTATAGAGGCTAATTTGATTCTGAACTTAATAACTGCAGCAAGACTCTTGATAGCTCAGTACTGGAAGAAGGAAGATTTACCTACTATTCAAGAATGGACATTAAAAGTAGTAAATTTAGCAGAAATGGTGAAAATTTCAGCATATTTAAAGGACCATTCAAATGAGAAATATATGTTAGAATGGAAAAGATGGATTGATTATATTCAAGGTAAATATCGGACTAAAAATTTCAAATAGCTTATGAATGATTAAAGAGATTTTATAAAGTAGATAAATTTAGTTTAGTAAAAGGGAAGTTAAAACTTTAAGAGGGGGATAGGAGGCTATAGATAATTAGCTTATGTTAGCTTATGATTTTCAAATATTATACCCTGTATTTTGCTCTGGGAAGTGGGAGGGGGAGGGAGGGGAAGGGGAGGGTTGGAAGGGGAGCAGGAAGGGGGAAGGGGAAATGTCTGTAAAACTTTTTAAAACTTTTCAATAAAAAAAAAGAAAAGAAATCTCAAACAAACCAGGATAACCAAATTTCTCTTGCTATTGCTAGATATCTGGTCCTTACTTGAAACTTAGCCAGCACTTTGCTCAAAGCATCCAATGAGACAAAGAATAATGTCAACCTTGACTCCCAGTAACTTCAGGGACAAATTCAAATAATTTCCTTGCTAACAATGTAAAAGTGATTTACTACTGCTTTCCTCCTGGATATTTTTCCTCACTTCCTAAATTAATCTACAGCCTTGGAATATCCTACTATCTAACAAAGGCTTTCAAATTTTGCTTTCAGAAGCTGATATTAGAAAACATTCCCCTATTCCATGCAACAAGTTTAAACCAGATGGAGACTACATCTTATTTCTTTAATGTAACAGAGGTTGTGATGTAATCTCACTCACGTTGCTAATATAACATATTTGCAAAGAGCTTTGAGAAGGGCCTTCGTGCCTCCACGGTGGAAATGCAGAGCTTGAATGGAAATGCCTTCTTTGGTGATGAAGATGAGGTACGACCAGCCGAGGCCTGGTTTACTCTTACGGATGGATTTCAGATCAGACAAGCTGAGAGAGAAGGCCCACTGACCACGAGGGACTGGAGATTTTGACCCAGAAACTGGTAGGGAAAACACAGGAAAAGCATAGTGACAAAGGAAAGAGGAAATCCCACAAAATCCCACAATTTCTAGCTACTGTCTTTTTCTCATCCCCATGTTCCATTCGTTATTGCAACGTCATCAGTAAACCTAGATACACACAACTGAAATTCATAAAAGGAAATTAGTGCTTCCTCTTTCAATTTACCAGCAGTTTCCTCTTGAACCCGAGACCTTGTCCCCACAGTACTGATTACGGCCCAGTCTGGTTCATATCCTGGATCAAAGTGTTCTTCCTCAGCTTGGGGGCCAATGGTATCCTAGTAAAGAGAAAACAAGATTAGAGGGTATTTCAATGTTTTTAAATATGTCCCTCATAAGTATCTTCAGGGCAATGCTCCTTTAGGTCCTGTTCTAAATTGTATCCATAGCAAATCATTGATTTGCTTAATGACTGCTGGAAAAAGGTTGTAAAATCATGTCTTTTGTGTGACTCACCCATTTTACAACTATCACAACTTGCAACCGTGATGGGCAGACTCCGTTACAATAACTCAAGGACTACCTTTACAATGATTCTAGGAGAATTTAAGACATGTATAGTGAAACCCTAGCATTGTTCTTTATTCTTATAACTATTTTCTTCAAGAGACTGAGGCTTTTTTAACTTTTATATAAGCTGAAAGGATACCATAACATATTACTCTGCAAAGAATAAGCAACCTATACAGTGATTAAAGAAGAAAAACTACTAATCTAAAGAAATGTATTTTTGCTTCTGCCAAAATATAGAGAGCAAATATATCGCAGAATTTAAGTACATTAAGTTTCTATCCTTGGGCTGTCAGACTCTTAAACACAACCACAATCACTTCACGCAGACGCGGAAGCGTATGACTAGTTTTTCTTTTTCTTTTTTTCCCCTAATTACTTGCATAGGGATTATTCTTTATACTATTTATATTGTTTGTATTTTTTTGTCATGGATTGCACCGGTGAGGCTAAAACCAATTTCGTTGTATATATGATGTACAATGACAATAAAAACTATACTATACATATAGGTAGATGATTAAATCAGCAGAAAGCCTTACCTTTTTAGTGTACATGATTTGAGCAGTATCTGAAGATTCTTCCACAGGGGTCCATTGTAGTAAAGTATCTGAACCCTGAATAAAAAGGAAGCAACATTACAATAAAATATTCCAACAAAATCCTTCATCCCAAAACTTTTTTTAAATTTTGAAATTTAAGTGATCAAATGAGTGCTGAATTTCACGTGTTTCCTCCTGGAAAAGCAGCTGATGCACAAATACTGAAATACTGCTCATCCCCCACTTTGTTATCTAAAATATCATCACAACCTGCCTAATGTTTTTTATGTGCATTTAAATCATAAATTGTGGGAAACTTAAATTTTCTTCTGAAATATTGAAATCTTTTATGTACTACATAAACTACTACTTGTGCATATGCATTAATATAGCATACAGGTAGTCCTCATTTAGTAACTGCCTCATTTAGCTAGTTTGCAATTACAACAGTGATAAAAAAGTAACTTTGCAACCAGACCACACATTTACAACTTTCTCAGGTCTGCAAAGCAAAGGAAAACTGAAGCAAGATCATTACATTGCGATGTTTACTTAGCTTAAATAACACTTTGTTTAATGGCCGAGTTGCCAGTCCCAATTGTGGTCACTACATGAGAATAACTTGTATTAAAAATAAACTGTAGAAACCGCTGGACTCAAATACAAAGCTTCCGCTATTCTGACCAGTTTTGTTCAAATTAATCCTAACTACCTTTAACCATAATGTCACAATTAGACAATATTACGACGCTACAAAAGCCTCAGATTCTTCCTCCAGCATCCAAAAACCAAAGAGGAAAAAAAGTCTTGAGCCTGCTTTGGCCCATTCATTTAATGCTAAATAAGACTGGACAGGATCCCCCAAGGTAACCAATACAATACTCCAATACCCCAATTTTCTCACCATGACCACTTCAGTTTTACAATCCAATTGGGCAACCAGTCTCGACCCACCTTCTCAATGATGCGAATAACTCCAGGTATGAGGGAATCCTGGTCAGGATGCCGCTTTGCACTGGTGTGTAAATAGACCCCATCTTTCTCAAACGCAATCTGGAAAAAAAAAAGTCAGAAGAAAAGAAATGGAAGAAATGGGCAGGAAAAGGACCAGAATTCCACTCCTCCAGTTTTTAACCCCAAGGTGCAGCTCAAGTAACAAGATCCAAACTTCTTTAATGGTTTATTGTCAAAAGCCTCAAAACAACTCCAAAACAAAAAAAAGGGGGTGGGACTCATTTTACATAACCGTAACGCTGATACCCAACTTCTACATACTACCAGGGGGGAAGAATCTCAATACATATAGGAGGAATATCACGTCTCCCTGCAACTTCCAAGGCGGAAGAAAGCACCTTTCCCCATTTCTAACCAACCACACTTTCCATACGGAACGACACAGCCGCCCCTCGTCCCCCGGGAAATCATTTTCGGCTCATGCTTGAAAAAAACCCCTCAATCCTTTTCCCTTTGAGAGCCCATTT
Organism: Arizona elegans; assembly: GCA_022577455.1. Classification (NCBI taxonomy): domain Eukaryota; kingdom Metazoa; phylum Chordata; class Lepidosauria; order Squamata; family Colubridae; genus Arizona; species Arizona elegans. The sequence continues at coordinate 128,855,873 of JAKOOJ010000004.1, forward strand.
TTGCTTCAGGGAGCCTAACGAGGACCACCCTGGAGGATTAAAGGCCTTTCTTACCCTGCAGCCCCCTAACTCCATTCTGCCTGACAGCTACTTCCTGAAAAACAAACACGTCATTTCCTGCTCCGATTGACAACCCCCGCCCTTTTCACAGAGCCGTGTTCTGTTTTTAATGTTTCGTGAAGCCGCCATCATTGTTTCTGGCGCGGAAAAAAAACCTCAAAAACTGGAACGGTGGATGTCTTGTCTGGAAACGCAGATGAAGCGTTAGGCACCATCTTTGTAAAGGTCAAAGTGCCTGGATCTTTAAAGTTGACTTTATCACCAATATGCAAGTAAAGTTAGATAATTATGCACCGGTTAAGGAATGTTTTACACATTCGAAGAACTTAGTAAAGCATGAAATATAAAATATATTTTATGATTTAACTAGGGGAGGCTGGCACGTGGAAACATCTGGGTGATTTTGGCCTCGGAAGATAAACGGGGGTCCGTCCATGATGAATTATAATATGGTTGGGAGTCTTTTAAGCAATATCAATGCTGGATATCGGGGTGGGGGGAGTAATGCCAATAAATTATTACCAAGAAAATTATGTCCATGAAATATTTGAAACTCATCTAAAGTTTCTTGCAATTATTATCAAGGGACCGCTCCCTTGGTGCGGGAAAAATTAGGTAATTTTATTGAATGAAATAATACGTATATGAAATTAATCTTGCAGCAGATTGCAAGATTAATTAATCTTGCATCTTTATAGATGGTGGGGGGAGTTTTCTATCAAATGACAAATAACAAACTTTAGAGGAGTGGGATGCTTCCTGAGACTTCAACTCCCAGAATTCATAGCAAACTGGCAACGTTGGCTGGTGTTCATACTATACTTGGAAGTTAATAGGCTGTAAAACTTTGCTTGATAGCATCGTATTTTAGCAACAGAAGTGTTTGATGTTGATGATGATCCAATATATATCTTTTCTGCTAAGCACCATCAAACAAGACATACCTATCCTAGGTCCTTGCGAAGAGCTAGATAAAAATGCCAAATCCAGTTTAAACATCTGGCTGGCTGTACAATGAAACCTAAGGAATGCCTCCTAGCTCTCAGTGACTATGGACAGCTCACACAACCAAGCAAATAAATCAGAATAATATCAATAATACATTAGAAAAACTATGGCAAGCATGGTGAAGCGAGGGATCTCAGACTCCAGACTCCCAGGTCTGACCAGGCAATGGCAGCAAATAGCTTAGAGCACTTTTTATCAACCTTAACCACTTTAAATTGGGTGGAATTCTGTGAGTTGAAGTCTACAAATCCTCAAATTGCCAAGATTGATAAACACTGGCTTAGAAACCTCTGCCTCTCTTTGCTGCCATCTGCTGTTCGTTAGAATATCTGCAGCATAGCAACATTTTGCTTTTAAGAACCTGCAGGGTTTTAGTCGCCCTGCCTGTAGCAATCCGCTAGTGACTCCTGGCGGATACGGTTTAAATGGCGTGCGGAAATTCTCAGCCGAGAGTGCCATGTTTTAAACTGAGATTCTTTTAAACTTGAGATTCTTCAACTTTCACGTGGGTGTCTTGAAATCCCTCTCTCGCCTCCTCCTTTATAGAAGTTCGGCGGGTTTCCTACTAAGTCCACAGTCACATGTAGCTTTCTCCCTCTCTTCTAATATGCCCTCTCTAGAATTATCGGTATCTCTTCGCCGCCATTCGGATTTTGATAAGCCCTCGAAATTTAAAAATAAATAAATAAATTTAACATGGCAATGTGAACTAGGTTTCATAAACAACCACACGCATGCGTACGAGGAAACGCTCCCCCACCCGTTTCCGATGCCATCTTTGGGCCGGGCAAAAGAAGGCCAATCCACGTTCTCGACTCCTCCCCTCCCCCCGCCCAGACGCCCTCCTTTGTTCCCCGCCTTCCATCTTAGAAAAGGGCAGCGTGTGGGCGCTGGTCTCATGTCTTATAAGGGCGGTCGGAGGAGGCGGAGTCTTGGGGGTGGGGAAGGGGAGGTGGCGGTTGTTGTTTAGAAGAGGAGGAGGAGGAGGAGGAGGGGGCGGCATAAGTGTCCTGGGAAGGGTTAAAGGTGAGAGGTCAGGATTCCGGCTGCTGACCCCCAAGGGGGCTGGGAGGAAAGGGGTCTCCGGTGCTTAAGCGAGGGGGGTGGGGGGGAAAAGGAAATAAGAGGTAGGAGAAGGTAATATGCGTCACCCACCCCTCCTGCCGCTTCCTTTCGGAGCCCTGCTCGGGGAGTGGGGGGTGTCTGGGGAGAGAAAGGAAAGATTTGTGCCGGGGGGCGTCCCTTCTTCCTCACAGTGCTGTCTGTCTGTCTCGGTATGTGTCCACCCACCCCCATCCCACCCCACCCCCTTGCTTTTATTCCAGGGCTGTTATCATTTGCTTTGGTGCCCTTTTGGGCTCTGCCCCGTTGGGAAAAGGGGGCTTTCCTCCCTGCATAGCCTCCTCTGCACCCCCCACACCCTGTGCATGCTCTTTTCCAGAGCAGTCTTCCAACACCTGAACCCCACTTTCTGCCCTGCACGCTATCCTTGTTTGTTTGGCTCTTGCAAATTTCTTGCTTTGGCGGCTTCTCTCTGTGAAAGAACCCAGCTTCTTTGGCTCTTCCAGGTGTGCTTGTGGCTCCTCTTGGTTTTCATACGGGCTGTTCACGGTGGCTTCTTAACTTTTTTCTTTTTTAACTCCTGCTCCACGCCAGGTGTTTTGAATACAGGCTCTGGTTACACTGCTCAGATGAACTCCCTCTCTGGAACAAACCAGGTTTCTTGGCCTTCTGTTCTCCCCCCCTCCCCACCCCCTTCCTGGTCTCTCATAAAAGTGCCTCAGGGCGAATCTGGGCTGTGACATTCGGCTGATAAATTGGCTAGGCAAATTGACTAAAAGTATTTTGCTTTTCGACTGGGCAAAAGCAACCCTAGGCGGCAGAAGCTGTCTTTAAAAAAAAAAAGGCATTGTGTGAATTTGAATGCCTGTTGCAGTGCGGTATTTGTGTCGCTTAGAAACAGGTGTTTGTTTTCCTCCTGCGAATATTTAATATTTTCATCAGCTCAGCTTTTTAACTATGGATGTGTTCTGTTCCACTGTGCAATGGTTTAACCTCAGTGTCTTTCTTGTTTTGTTTGCCTGCAGAATGACAGCTATGGCAGATAATCATAAGGACAATTGGGTAGCCCTGGTGGCTGCAGCAGAACAGTACCGGCGTCAAACAGGCAACGAAATTGTTTTGCTCACAGCCTTCCGGGCACCACCCCCTGGCAACTACAGCTATGCGCACCATGGGAGTGGGGCTCTAGCAGATGCCGTTCAACGCTACCTCGAAGATATTGCAGTGGTTCATAAAACCACTGCTTTCACCTATATTGCCCGCCCTCCCTCAAACCCTCATCCACTTCCCCCACTAGGATCCTATTCCCAAAGTTACCCCCCTACTTATGCTCCAGATGAACTTGCCCCACACAGGACGCCTACATCCCAGGGAGGCCTGCCTCAGGCTTCGGGAGGCCAAGAACATGAAGATGAAGATGATGAAGGTGACAGAAATACATTGACTGAACTGGAACAACCCGGTGGAAAAAACCCTCCTAGTGACACTACTGGTATGTTTCTGTGCAACAAGTTTGCATTTATAGCTTGTTTTTCTATAAATAGTTTCAAGTAGCCTGCAATAAATATATGTCAAATATCAACCCAGTAGGCTGCTCACCCCAAAGCTTAACTTGAAAAGTCAGGCTTGGACAACACTGGCAATTACAGCGTAGGGGTAGAGAGAGACTTAGATATGCACTACTTTTTGTAAAAAAAGTTCTAAGGTCAACCTTCCCCAGTCAGGAGTTCTCCAGATGTGTCAGACTTAACTCCCAGGACCTGCCAGCCAGCATCTGGATAAGGCGGCCCAGGGGTGTTAAAATTCAACCACCGGATGCCTGAATGTAAGTCCACAATAAATATTAAGAGTGTAGTGGACTATACAGGAAGTCCTCAACTTACGACCACAATTGAGCCCAAAATGTTGTTAAAGGGAGACATTTAAGTGAGTTTTGTCCCATTTTACGACCTTACATGCCACAATTGTTAAGTGAATCACTGCAGTAGTTAAGTTAGTAACCCGATTGTTAAGTGAATCTTGTTTCCCCATTGACTTTGCCTGTCAGGTCACAAAAGGTGATCACATGACCTTGGGACAGTCATAAATTTGAACCAGTTGCCAAGCATTGAATTTTGATTGCATGATCATGGGGATGTTGCAAAGATTGTAACTGTGAAAAATAGTCATAGGTCACATGCCATTGTAACTTTGAACGGTCACTAAACGAACTATCGTAAGTAGAAAACTACCTGTATTTTAACTGGATCTGTTAAGAAAAGAAACCTGATTCACACATTGTGCCAAGCCTTGACTGGCTTAAACATAGTTTTAGAACAAACAGTGTAGGCTTGTATAATAAGAAAAGCCACATTGAGTTAAGGCTTAGTAAGATGCCTGAAGGCACTAGCTTCACATCACATTCTTTAGCAGGATAAACACTAACTGTGCCCTAGTAGCACTTTTCCTATCGTTACAGTTGTGTCAAAACTTGCCTCTGTTGAAGTGAGAAGGCACATCCCAAGCAAGGTATTAGGTTTGACAGAACAGTGGGTAGCAGTTTGAGAATGAAGTGAAGATACGATTATGCATAGTCCCTTGCATTCCTTTCTCTCTCCCCCTTTTGGCCTTTGTATTTTATTTTTCTGCTAAAAAGGACTTGCAAATCAACAAGCAAAAAAAAAATTAACAGGGTAACTTTATTATAGCTAATTAGCCAATGGAAGGGAAGCAGAATAACAAATTGTTGGTGTGTCAGAGTTTGAAAAGGAAAAAAATGAAATATCATTTAAAGGTCCCTTGAAAAAACAATTTCTTAATAATAATGGAGAGCAATTTCATTTTGGGAACAAAATGAAACTCCGGATGAATGAGTGTTCCAGAATTGGGAATCTTCTGCCAAAAAGGCCCAACTATTTATCTGCTGCAGCTCAGAGCCAAGTCTCAGCTGAAGATCTCACACTGATAGGTTGATATATAGAAATATAAAATTTGAAATTGGTTTTGTTTTTTGAAAGATACAGTACAGCTATTTTAAGTGTGTGCATTTATCTAGTCAAAATAATTTGTATCAGATTTATAGATGTAATAAATTACATTTAGCTATCACTTTTTCAGGTGCTGAGAACCATTTCATGTAGCTTAATTTGAGAATCCTCAGAATTCTTAAAGGCATTTCACTCATATTTCAGAAGAGATTGGAATAGAAGCCACTTGTGAGCACATGGCTGAAAAAGGAGATGGAATACTTTTGTGGCTTCTAGTTTTAGCTACTGCATCCTAGTGGGTCCATGTTGGGTGTTTCTTTGTACCTTGTCCTCTGAACCTTTAGCCTCTCTTGCTGTGTGTTTAATGCACACAACTATCCCAAGTGAAGCCTGAAGAGTGCAGAAATATATTTTTAGCTTCCTGGCGTAGGAGAACCCATTTGATACTAGCTGGGATTGTTGGGTTGTGTGAAGAAGGGTGTTGGCCTGCACTTTGCAAAGTACATTGTCCCATGTCTCCTAGGCTCCATTTTGAGTCACTGAATCTATCTTGTAGAGCACAACTAATTTCCTGAAGGCTGCAGCCAGGTTTCAGTCTTCCTCAGTTGGCCTCAATGCTCTTAGCAGTGCCAGCAATAGAGATCCTCCATATGTGCTGGATGACAATAAGGAAAGTTTATCATATATAAGTAATTACAAGTAATCTGGAAGACATAGAGTAGGACACTGAATCAAATAGATCTGCTATGTGTCTCTGCCCTGACATATTCCTGCCTTCCCTCAGGAGTGATCTGAAAGTATTTGGTATAGTTTCATCTCTCAGCAAAACAAATCTGAGTATAGTGAATGCTTGCCTGGAGATAATTTAAGATTATTTCAAGAGAAGCTTCCCCTCATGTTGTTGGTGTGGGCATGGTTTTATTCTGTTCTCCTTTCAGGCCAATTTGGTTTCCTTCTACCATTTGTCTCAATTTATATTTTACATTTTTCTCATAAAGCACTCAAAAGGCCAGAACACCTTAAAATCTCATAAAAGCAATTACAAGAATTGTTAAGAAAGCTGAAACTGAAAAATCTGAAGGGAAAGTTCTGGACTCCTTTCATAAAAGAAAGAACAAGAGTTGAGTGTGATTTTCCTTGAAGTGCATTCTGCAGTTTGGAAATAAGACAGAAGCCCAACGAATGGAGCTCGGAAAATGAGGCCAGAGGGATGTCTTTAAGAAGGCCTCTTCTGTTGACCTTAGTTTTCAAACAGAGACATGGCATTAGGAGTGCTTGAGATATTAAGACTGTAACTTGTTTTAAAAACAATCTACTGTAGCCACTGTTGTTATCTTCATCGCACCCCTTTGAGATAGACTAAAAGGCAGTAACTGATCTAAATAAGATTTGTGACTGAGGGATGGCACTATAGTCTCTCTAGAATTAGATCTAACAATTAGACTGTAAAGTCACACTGGTTGACAGTATATTTTGACTTGCTTGAAAAGTAGGTCATTAGTTGTGCAAAGCCTAACATCCAAAAATATTCCATTCCTCCTTCAAACTATTCTGATTCTGGTTGTTCAGCAAATAACCATGGAGCAATCCAGAACAGCCAAAGTTCAGAGAAGGAGCAGAACGTTTACTGCCTGAGAACATTAGGTTGTGCATGTATGTGTCATGTATGAAAGGCTATCTCCAAGGAAACCTGTTTGGCCTCTCCTCTTTTTTTTTTTTTTTTAAATTTGATTTATATGCCGCCCTTCTCCGGAGACTCAGGGTGGCTTACAATGCATTAAGCAATAGCCTTCATCCTTTTGTATATTTATACAAAGTCAGCTTATTGCCCCCACAAACTGGGTCCTCAATTTACCTACCTTAGAAAGGATGGAAGGCTGAGTCAACCTTGAGCCTGGTGAGATTCGAACTTACAGTAATTGCAGACAGCTGGTGTTAATCACAATGCTATCAGTCTGCTGAGCCACCAGGCCCTCTTCTCCTAGAGCTTAAGTGAATAAAAAAAGAATCTTTTTGCTAAGCCTTTTAACTATTGATTTTGATTTTATTGTTTTCATATTTTATACTTTGCTATAGCTTTATAAGCTGCATTGAGGGGTTATAATGGATAGTTATCAACATATGACCACAATTGGAATCAGAATTTCTATTGCTAAGCAAGATGGTTATAAGTGAGTCATGCCTGTATTTATGATCTTTTTTTGCCACAGTTATTAAATGAATCTGACCTCTCCCATTGACTTTGCTTGTCAGAAGTGCTCTGGGAAGGTTGCAAACAGCCATCACATGATCCCAGGACACTGCAAGCATCATAAATGCCTGTTGCCAAGTGCCCAAATTTTGATCACATGACTATGGGGATGCTGTGACCATTTTAATTGAGTGCACTGGTCATAAATCATTTTTTTTTAGTGCTGGTCAAATTTTAGAATTCTTTATTAGCCAAGTGTGATTAGACACAAAGAATTTGCCTCCGGTGCATAAGCTCTCAGTGTCATACAACAATAGTGATAGATCATTATCATAGTCACTGTAAAATGGTTCCTAAATGGACGGTTGTAAGTCAAGAACTACTGATATAAGCAGAAATATGTGCTATAATTATTTGACATATCCCACCTTTATTTTACATGTAATATAAAATACATTTTTATAGCATGCATACTTCTCCCATTTTCCCCACGAAGAGATTGTCTGACTCAAGTCCTCCAGCTGACTTACATGCCTAAGGGAGGACTAGAACTCATGACCTAACACTTTCTGGTTCTATCTTAGCCACTGCTTTATCCTGGCTCTCTTTAATGTCCCCCAATTAATACCTTCCTTTTAAAATTGGCTTCTCATATTTGAAGTGCATTCCTTTCAGATGTCCTATTGTCATCTGCTGACATGAAAGAAGTCTGTGTGAAGGAGAGGTCTACAGCAGTGTTTCTCAACCTTGGTAGCTTGAAGATGGGTGGACTTCAACTCCCAGAATTCCCCAGCCAGCACTGTCCATCCACCCAAGTCCACCCATCTTCAAGCTACCAAGGTTGAGAAACACTGGTCTACAGACTCATTTAGTTGCGATAATGTAAACTTTAATCCACATTTACTAAGCAGAGCAGACCTATTAAGCTATTAAGACATCTTGTTCACGATGTACTTATTTTTCTTCTCCATCCATTCCATATTGTTCTTGCCTCACCTGACTTTCTGACTTTGCCTTCAAGGAAATGTATAAGTTAAAATAAAAGATAGGACCTTCAAGCAGCCATTGGGTTTTGTTTCAGGTTCCAAGTCAGTTGCTGAAAACTATTATATTGAGCATGATTGGTTCTAACTGGTCTTTGTTTCAAACACACACACAAACACACGCCAACATTTGTGCTGCATTTAGAAAACCTTGGTTTTCATCCAAGCTTGTTGATATCTTCCAGCTGTGATGGTATTATTTTTGGATACAAAAAGATTAATTCTTTAAAAAATGGTGGTACGAGAAAGGCAGCATTTCCATTCACCTGGTACGATTATCCACATTTATGTTGCGGGACAGGAGTGTATCATGAGGGATCTTGTACGAACAGCCACTGTCATTCTATATTTTAAGATAACTATTAATTTCTAGGTCTGTTTGTGATGGACGAAGATTCTCCAAGCCAAGATTATGAGCCTTTTTTTGATTCTGATGTGGAAAGCACTGATGGTGAGTGGAGTAGCCCTGTGTAAGAGAGACAACACTGAGCCCAGCTAATCCTTTTGAGTTTTTCCCTATTCTTCCTGTGGAATAGGTATCCTCCCTTCTCAGAATGATCAGTCCAAACCACCTGCGAATTTTTGGTTTCAGCTTCTTCCATGAAGTCCTCTTTTGTTGTAAGGATCTTCTTAACAAGCCCAATGACATTCAATTACAGATAGTCCTCGACCTACGACCACAGTTGACTCCAAAATGTCTGTTGCTAAACAAGACAGTTGTTAAGTGAATTTTGACCCATGTTATGACCTTTCTTGCCACACTTGTTAAGTGAATCACTGCAGTTGTTAAGATAGTAACATAGTTGTTAAGTGGATCTGGCTAACCCATTGACTTTGCTTGACAGAAGGTCACAAAAGGGGATCCCATGACCCCGGGATACTGCAACTACCATGAGTATGAGTCAATTGCCAAGTGTCTGAATTTTGATCACGTGACCATGGGGATGCTGCAATGGTCATAAGTGTGAAAAACAGTCATAAGTCATTTTTTTCAGTGCCATTGTAACTTTGAACAATCACTAAATGAATTGTAAATTGAGAACTACCTGTACTCAAAAATGAGAGCAAATATATGTGTTCCAGGATAATGTTGAAGGATCCAATCTTAGCCACTAAAACTATGATGGTTACAGTACAGGTAGTTGCAGAATCCAATCTGGGTGGGTCACCAGGATCAAAGGTTTGGTCTTCCGAGCTTTTGGACTCATGCTGGAGCCCATCTTCAGGGAATTTCTCCTTAGCAGAGTGTTTGCTGTTCTGTGTGTGGTATTTATAGTGCCTGTTGTTTAGATGTTGATTGGGGTGTGTCGAGAGCTGGCTTTTAAGTTATTAACTGTCTTTTGCTTGTGCACTCGTTGATTGACGAGTGGCCTGTTTCCCAGGCTTCAATCACTTCCCTGGCTGTTTTTGTGCCTGCTCGTCCAACAAACTTAGTAGCTGCAAAATTGAATGTGTGTCCGGGTTCATGGCAGTGTGAGGCTTCCAATGAGTTCGGGTCTCCTCGTCTGACCGCTCGCTTGTGTTCTTGCAGTCTGGTGATTAGCTTCCTCCCTGTCTGTCCTACATAGTCAGAGGGGCAATCCAAGCAGGGGATTTGGTAATTACACTGGAAGTATCTCCCACCTCCAAGGGATCTTTACAATGCATAATTTGTCCTTGTACATATGTTAACCTCTGGGCAGTGTGCAATTCCCACTTGCAGCTCTGGGAAGCTGCATTTAATCCCCTGCATGGATTGCCCCTCTGACTATGTAGGACAGACTGCCATCAACAAGGACACACGTTCAATTTTGCAGCTACTAAGTTTATTAGATGAGCAGGCACAAAACCAGCCAGGGAAGTGATTGAAGCCTGGGAAACAGGCCCCTTGTCAGTCAACAGGCGTGTTGATTTATCATCAGCCTACCAAGTACTTAGAAGTCGAGGGCTGGGGAGCACAAGCAAAAGACAGCTAATAACTTAAAAGCTAGCCCTCAACATACCCCAATCAACATCTAAACAGCCACTTACAGCAGGCACTATAAATACCATACACAGCAAACACTCTGCTAGGGAGAAGTTCCCTGAAGATGGGCTCCAGCATGAGTCCGAAAGCTCGGAAGACAAAACCTTTGATCCTGGTGACCGACCCAGATTGGATCCTGCAACTACCTGTACTGTAACCAGCATAGTTTTAGTGGCTAAGAGAATAAAAAAGATCTGTTCAGCCATTCACTGGATGACTTTGGCTAGTCTAGCATACTTTGCAAATTTGTTGAAAAGAGAAAGAAAGAGGGAACTCCTTTATCTGTTCCTTGGAGAAAGGATATAAATGTGAGGGATAATTAAACAAAGATCCACCTAATATGTGTGGCTTTGTCTCCTCTACCCTGTTGGCTCCCTTAATTGCTTGGTCTAATTAGTCTTTAATGAGACTGCTAGGCATGGTTAAGTGGATCCAATTTACTTTGTTGGAAAAGCTTGTTCTCAACTTTTTTCCTTATATTTAATGTCATTCCCCACAGTTTGTATATTACAAATTATAACTCCTCACTATTTATACATTTGACACTTTTGTAAATAATCTGGATATTATTATTTGAGTTTTCATTTTCATTTTTCAAAAACTAGAAGCTGGAATTCTTTATGACAGCCATCTCCAACTTAACAGTATTCAATCCAGCAACCAGGATTTCCTATATTTTTTTATATTGCCAGCTGGGAATTCTGGGAACTGTAGTTGCAATATGATTGGAAGATGCCAGGTTAAGGGAGGCTGCATAAATGGAAACTTCATTAATTGACTATAGTGGTATTTGAAACCCCAAGGAGTTGCTTCATTTCATTTGTCTTTTCTAGATCTTCCATATTCTTGTTGGAATTGACACTGTTACAGGGTGAGAGGGAGTTTTAAATTATAGATTAAAGGTTGCTCTACTGATGAATCAATGTCTGGCTTCCTGGGATTTTCAGGAAACAGAATATGGAGAAGTGCTGAATGAGAGTAGCTTTGGCCAGGTCTAAAAATGAACATTTCGGGTATTAATTGATAAAAAATATCCTCAAGAACATATACCAATAATCTATGCCAAAGATGCTTGTACACACTTGAATTTGATTTTTTTTTTTTGAATAAAATTTAGAGAGAGATGGAGGATCTGGATAGCTTGTAACCATGGGTGTGTTGCTAGACCCTCCCATTGTTAGACCCCTCCAATGCTACCCACTTTTTGAAAAAGGCTTGTCATAAGAAAAAGGGAAGGCAACATGCTGCACAACGACGCACTTGCCTTCTGCTTTGTATCTATTTGCAGGAATCCCCTTGAGCTTATCAAGGCATGATAGAGAACATCCTAGTAAATGAGTGTTTTGTGACGGGCCATGAAAGTACATCTGCCACATGCTGCCAAAATTCCAGATGTGCCTTTTGTCTTAGGAGGTTGCCCACCTCTGCTCTAAATATTGTTGAATCGCAACTCTCGGTAGCCTCAGCCAAACGTGATCAAAGATTAACGATTCTGGGAGTTGTAATTCAACCAAATGAAAGGGATTAATCTAAACCAGGCCTCTCCTGCTTTTGATCAGGCTTCGGCTGCTCACAGCTCGCTGTTTTCAAATGTTGCACAGTTGGTCTAAGCTGCTTTTTTCCCCCCCGAATCCCCACTTTTTCTCAGATGGGAGTCTGAGTGAGGAGGCTCCAGGACAGACAGCTCCTCCACCCCCAAGCCATCAGTATGCCAAATCCCTCCCTGTCTCCGTGCCCATCTGGGGCTTTAAAGAACAACGCCAAGAGATGCGATCCTCTGACGAAGAGAACAGTAAGGTGGGTTGAAGTAAGGATGTGAACCTTGAGAGGCCGTCCCCTGGGGAAGCAGAATGGATCTCGGGGCCCTTTCCTTTTCCTTGGGTGTCATTGGAGCCTTGCTGACGGAGTACGGGTGGTCCTCAAATTACAACCATTTATTTAAGAGACTGTTCAGAGCTACAGCGGCACTGAAAAATACGACTTACAACTAGTCCTCGTACATATAACTTCCCCAGAATTCCCATGGTTAGTCATCCACATTCTGGCAACCAGCATGTATTTACAATAATTGTAGTGTCCCAGGGTCATATGATCGCCATTTACCACTTTCCCAGCCAGCTTCCAACAGATAAAATCAATGAAGAAAGCTGGATTTATTTAACAACCACATGTTTCCCTTAACTGCAGTGATTTGCTTAACAACGACGTGGCTGGAAAAAAAGGTCATAAATCAGGCACGTTTCATTTAACCATCACTTTGCTTAGTAGCAGAAATTCTGGTCCCAATTGTGGTCATGTCAAGGACTACCTGTAATAAAATCTTTGAGGGGGAGTTGTTGTCGCTGAGCCTGTCTCAGTCTGCCGACTGAAAGTAGGGGAACAAAATGCTTGAATGCTTTTAAGGAAGACCCAGAATTTGCAACACATTAAAGGAGGTTGCTCAGGCACTAAATTACATATTTGGAGAGAAACTGTGGGAACATTCTATATTTGTGATAGAACCTGAAAGAATGTCTGACAGAAAAAAATTAAAAATCTGTTCTACATCTCCTAAAGGATGGAACACAGGAAAATGCTCTCAGGTTACAGGAAGGCAGATCAAAGCAGGCAGATTGAATTGTGTGGAGGACTTTCTAACAGTAAGAGCAGTTCAAGCCAAATACTCAAAAGATGATGTTGGCTCATTGCATTAGATACGTTTAAAGAAAAGTCAGGCAGCAATTTTGTCAGCCATGCTTTAACTTGGGTTCCTGGACTGAGCAGAGCATTGGGCCCAATCAAACTCTCCATTTTTCATAGTCCGATGTAGTTTGGAATAGCAGATGCACAGAAATGCAAGAGGCTAATGCAAAGTTTCCTAATCTTGGCAATTTCCAGGTGTATGGACATCAATTCCAAGAATTTCTCAGCCAGCATAGCCATTTCTGAGAATTCTGGGAGTTGAAGTCCACTCCTCTTCAGTTTGAAAGGTTGGGAAACTCTGATCTAAGGATTGGCTCTTTCTCCACTATCTTGGCCATTTAATTGTGCCTAATTCAGTTGTGACTTTTGACTTTATTTGTCCTTTCCAAACTCATCTCTATATTGTTTACCCATAAAGCACTTAGGTAGGTATAATGATATAAAGGGAAATCTTACAGTTAGATACTTCAGAAGAAAAATGTTTACAAAAAGGGGCTTGAAACTAGTTTCTGGAGAAAAATCAGAAGTGGCCTGCAGTTCCTTAAACACGTTAAAGCTTTCATCCTTCCGAGCAGGTAATGAATATAGGTGGTCCTTGATTTAAGATCACATTTAAGATCAGAATTCCCATCACTAAGCAAGGCCATTAAATGACACTCACCCAATTTCACAAACTTTTTCTCCATTGTAATGCAAATCACTGCAGTTGTTAAGTGAATCGCACAATTGTTAAATGATTCAAGCTTCCCCCACTGACTTTGTTGGAAGCCAGCTGAGAAGGTCACAACTTCAGGTGACACATACACACCTAGCTACAACTATCTTAATTTAAATACACGCCTGTTGTCTAGCAACCAAATTTTGATCATGTGACCTTGGAGTGCTGCAATGGTCATAAGTACGAGAATCTGTCATAAGTCACTTTTTTCAATGCTGTTGTAACTTCAAACAGTCACTAAACCGCAAATCGAGGACTACCTGCAAGGAGCATGTTGTGTAGAAAACCAGCTTTCCAGGTTGGTTCTCCTTGTCTTCTTAAGGGTATAGAAGGAATACAGGTAGTCCTCGACATACAACCACAATTTAGCCCAAAATTTCTGTTGCTAAGAGAGAGATTTGCTAAGTGAATTTTGCCCCATTTTATGACCTTTCTTTATCACAGTTGTTAGTGATACAGTTAGTGAGTGATACAGTTCAGGGGTGGGTTCTACTTGCCTTTACTACTGGTTTGCAACAGGGCCGCGCACATGCGCAGTAGCATTCTGATGATGTCAGGGCTGGTGGGCGGAGCCTCCCGCCGGTTCTACTACCGGTTCTATAGAACCAGTGCGAGCCGGGGGCAACCCACCACTGATACAGTTGTTAAACGAATCTGGCTTCCCCATTGCCTTACCAAGTTGCAAAATGTGGTTACATGACCGCAGACACTGCAACCATCATAAATATAAGTCAGTTGCCAAGCGTCTGAATTTTGCTCATGTGACCATAGGAATGCTGCAAGGGTCCTAAGTGTGAAAAATGGTCACACAACCCTTTTTTCAGTGCCGTTGGAACTTGGATGGTCACTTAATGAACTGTTGTAAGTCGAGGATTACCTGTAATGGTGGAAGACAAGTCAGAGTCATAATGGTAGCTTCTCATGATCAGTGACAGCAGGAACACAGGAAGGAGTCGAAAGAATTTGGAGATGCGGGAGGAAAGGCAAATGAATTCTCCATTTTCTCACTTCCATTCCTCTTTTTGCAGCATTCGTCTCCTGACCTCGAGAAGATTGCCGCCAGCATGAGAGCGCTGGTGCTGCGGGTTTCAGATGGCACAGAGATGTTTGGAGACCTGCCTCGGCCACGCCTGAATACGAGTGACTTCCAGAAGCTGCAGAGGAAATATTAATAGATCTGGCCATTGGTCCTACCACCTCGCCACCATTTTTCTCCACTACCAAAAATCGGTAGACAGGGTTCAGAGCTCGTCTCAAGCCATACTGTTCAAATTCTGCCCTCCGCTCCTCCAGCCATTGCTCCCATAAGCTTTAATTTAAAATGGGCAACCTCAATTTCACACTACAGATGGGCTGGAGGGGTTATAATTACCTCCTTTTTTTCCAAACGGGAAGCCTCCTCTTCTATGATTTGAATACAAAAGTCAGTGTTTCTCAACCATGGCAACTTTAAGGTGTGAGGACTTCAACTCCCAGAATTCCCTAGCCAGCTGTGATTCTGGGAGTTGAAGTCCCCACACTTTAAAGTTGCCATGGTTGAGAAACACTGACCTTAGCTGTAACAGCCCTTCTGAGAGGGGCTTCTGACACACCATGACAAAATCACACCCACACACAAGACAGGAACACTAGAGACACCCTGACAAAAGTAGCTCTTCCACCATGCCTTGCCTCTGCCGCGCCAACCCTCTCCAACCGATCTTTCTTCAACAGCTATTGGAAATTCTCCATCTCCTTTTTTTTTTCTCCCCAATTAAGTGTCTTAAAGGAAGATCCTTTGCACACGAAGTGGGCTTGTTTATACTTGGTTTAAATTAACCATCCCTTTGAGGAACAGTGAATGGAAGGAGGGTTCTATGCCATTTTGCTGTTCTTCATTTTCTTTTCTCCCACATGTAAATCTCTCCCTATTTCCAGGAGTAGAATTTCAGGGTCCTTTTTACTTTCGGGGAGGTTGGTGCAAATGTGTCCTTCCACCCTGTGGCAGGTGGGATGCGAAAGAGGGTCTAGGGACTGTGTACAGCCTCGGACTGATCCCACTCCAACCCAGCCTACTTTTGTATCAGATTTTCAAGAGCCATTTCTGGCTCAAACCCTCTATTTTTGTCCAAAGATGATTGGCGAATTGGAAGAGAGAGGATATTTTGTTCTCCTTCCTGCCAACCTATAAGCCAATAAAAATAATAATAATAAAGTTGTCTTTTACCAGCTCCTTCTGCTGTATTGTCTTGAGTTTTTAACGGTAGAAATCAGCTGTTTTGGCTTGGAGTTCTGAAGCGCAAGTTGGAGAAAATAATTTAAATAGAAAAAACACCAGGGAAGTTTCCAGAAAGTTATTGCACTCCAAGTAATGTAGTCCTCGACTTACAACAGTTCATTTAATAACCACTTGCAGTTACAACAGCACTGAAAAAAGCAACGTATGACCATTTTCACTGTTATGACCATTTTAGCATCTCTATGGTCATGTGATCAAAATTCAAATGCTTAACAACTGATTCATATTTATGATGGTTGCATTGTTCCCGGGGACATGTGATCACCTTTGGTGATGTTCTGACGAGCAAAGTCAATTGGGAAGCTAGACTCGCTTAACAACTGTGTTACTAACTTAACTGCTGCCGTGATTAACTTAACTGTGGCAAGAAAGATCTTAAACCGGGGCAAAAATTACTTAACTGTCTTGCTTAGCAACAGAAATTTTGGGCTCAATTGTCATAAGTCGAGGACTACCCGTAATATGAAAAGACAAGAGGGTGACTTCTTAAAACTGCCTAACATTTAAAGGCTTCAATGGAAACTTTGTTCAATGAAATACTGCCGCTTTCCCCATTATTTTTAAAGTCTTCAATGGGAACATTGCCATTGAATTCATTTGCAATGTCAAGGAAAACTATAATGGGATATGAATAATATGAATAATTCTAAGACGTTTTTACCTTCCAAATCTCCAGTTTTTATTTTCTCAGCCTCCCAGACTTTTTAAAGTTCAGCTGTAGGTAGGACTAAATCATAACATAAACCAGAAATAACAGGTGCAATGCAGTTTCTAAAAGATAAATACTGTTTTATTGGTACTTGGTATATTTTTGTTATATACAAAGCAGGAGATTGGAGGGGCTACATTATAAAATATAGGGAGAAGTCAAAGTGTAAAGAAGAGCTTTGCTTAGGACTTAAAATTTATGGACAATAGAAACTGAGACAAAGTTCTTCAGGAGAACTGGTTATTTTGGAAAGAGAAGGCCCCTCTTGCATGCATGGTATGTATGAACCTACCAAGTGTCAGAACTGGCTTTCGCCTGAAGAATAGAAACAGAAAGAAGATGTGGGAAGAGACCAATGCAAAAAAAAAAAAAAAAAAACCCTCCAAAAGAGCAAAACTGCTCTTGATCCACCTGCATCTCATGTCCCCAAGATTGAAAGGACAAATAATGGACTTGGATGGAGTCAGTCATAGTATTTCTCTACCCTCCGAACTTGGCAGTACATCAGCATGGAGAACACGATGCCCAAGACCTAAAGGAATAGAGAAAGATTTACTCAGAAAAAGAACAAAAGCCCTAACCCAGCTTATCGATACTGTCCCCTTGGAAATCCCTGTTCCTTGTGCTGCTCCAAAACACAAGCAGGTACTGTCAGCTCTTGTCTTGGGCCTTGAAGTAATCCTACTGCTTGACATGTAGAAGCTAACTGATCATATTCTAAACTAATGCTTCTCATTCTTAGTAATTTTAAAATGTGTGGACTTCAACTCCCAGGATTCTCAATCTCTGTGATGGCTCAGGAATTCTGAGAGTTGTAAGTCCACACATTTTAAACTTGCCAAGATCAAGAAACACTGTTCTAAGCCCAGCCCCATTTGACCTACTTCATCTTCAGTTTTAAGCAGCAATGGATGGGTGCAGAAGGTATACTTTCCTGCCTCTTTTTCAAACTACGTATAACCAGGTTTAACTAGAAAGTGAATGGAGAAGGGAGGGCCCTTCTTTGCACTTTCTCTACCAGCCATCTTGCTGCCTTAGTGGAATTTTGGATAGTACAAGAACAGGTAGTACATGTTACCCTAGTAACACAACTTTTCTCAGTCTTGCACTCTCCACATGGGTTGAAAATTACAGGGATCTGGCTGGAGGTATAACAGCCAGGGTGCTGGATTTGAATTGACACAGTGGGAGATTCAGGTTCAAGTTCACCTCAGCCAAGGAAATTCCCTGGCAGTTTTGGGCCACTCCACCACCAGTAGAGATTGTGGGAATAAAAAGGCAGGAAGGGACACTATATATGCTGCCTTGAGCTCCTGAAGGAAAAGGCTAGATGGAAGCCTAACAAATCTTAGTGAGCTGAATATTCTCTCTGGTGTTGGTCACATTTAAAAAGTAACTTTTAAGCCCAGTTCTATTACCTTCTTTCCATCAGATCTGCAGCTAGGCTATGACTGAATGCTGAAGCTACCTCTTTCCTGCCATCCAGTGGCCATTGAAAGTTTTCCATCTTAGATATGTTAAAACCCAGATAAATACTATGATGTATACTTAATGAAATCTTGGAAACCAGCTGGCCAAAAACTTAAATCCTTTCCATTATTTTTATATTTAATCTACATACTGTTTTTCTAATCCCATTGCTGTCTTGCGCACCTTTCCTATTATATTATGATCTAAATATAAAGATGCTGTCTTTATGGAACCTATATAACCTTAATGAGCTGTAAACTGGCTTTCCTTCTGCCTGCTCTTTGCTCTGTTTCTCATGATAGGTAGCCTCCATTTTTTTAAAAGAAAGAAGCATACTTTGTTGTACATATTTCTTTCTATCCTCCAAGTGCAACAGAAGACATTGAGGTGATGTTTGGTATCCTCTGAGCAGGAAAAGATTTAAATGTCGTTCATTGCTTTATCTTAGGCCAGGGGTGGGCAACTGTAGCCCTTTTACAACCTGTGGGCTTTTTTCTAGGCTAGCCAAACCCAAATTCTGCAACCCATTCTTCATATGTTTTTGTCTCCAGGCCTTTAATTATCTTAGATGCTTTTCTTTTTGCACTTTTTCCAAAGTCTCAACATCTTTTTTGTAATGTGGTGACCAAAACTGGATGCAGTATTCCAGGTGTGGTCTTTCTAAGGCTTTATAAAGTCGTACTAATACTTCACATGATTTTGGTTCTATGCCTGTTTATACAACCAAGGATTGTATTAGATTTTGGCTGCTGCCGCACACTGCTGGCTCATATTTAAGTATCGTTGAAATCCACAAGTCATAAAAGGGCCATCGATCCCCACCCCTACTCTATGTGATTAGAATAGAGAATGTGCAAGGAAATCTTGCTAGATATCTAATACAGTGTTTCTTAATCATGGCAATTTTAAGATGTTTGGACTGCAACTCCCAGATTTCCCCAGCCAAAATGCTGGGTGAGGAATTCTGGGAGTTGAAGTCCACATATCTTAAAGCAGCCAAGATTGAGAAAAACACTGGTCAAAATTACTCCATCTACCACTTGTGCTTTGACCATCTCACCTGGACAACAATGATACAGGCAGCAAAAATGCCCATTGCAAAGATGTTCTCCGCTAGCCAACGTTTCACCTTCTCATAGCAAGGCTGCAAGGAAAAGGACAAAATAAACAGAAGCACATTAAACAGTGGTTAGGAAACTTTGGGAGGAATGTCCCATACAGATAATTCTCGACTTACAGCCATTCGTTTAGTCACTGTCCAAAGTTATGGCAACACTGAAAAAAGTGACTTACAACCAGCATCCCCTTGGTCACATGATCAATATTCAGGTATGTGGAAAGCAGCATGTATTCACAATTTTTGCAGTGTCCCAGGATCACCGTTTGTGACCTTTCCAGCTGGATTTCAACAGGCAAAGTCAAGCAGAATTGACTTAACAGCTGCAGTGATTCATTTAACAACTGTGGCAGGAAAGGTCATAAAATGGGGCAAAACTCACTAAGCATCATAACTTTTGGGCTCAACCATGGTCGTAAGTCGAGGACTACTGTACATGCTTACTAGACACACTATTGTTATCTACTGTTAAAATTAATAGACATCCTTAAAAATCATGAACAGACAGAGAAGAGGACAAGCAGCAGCAAGGTGGAATTTCAGGTTGTGCATTGTTGCATAAACTAAGTGCATTGGGGTTGAGGAATCTAGAAGGCCACCCATGCAGGGAGGAGATGTCTGCAGGGCCTTCCACAATTCTATGTGCTTCAGTCTGGCAGTAAATTTTACAGATTCTCTTAGAGAAAGTGCCAGTTTGGGAACCACTGCAGGGAAGGGAATTCCCAATAATCTCCATGTATTGATGGCATTACCTAGTTTGGTAATGAAACGTCTGCATGAAAACTACCAAGCTCGAGAGCACCAAGGACTCCACCATTCAAACCTAAGCTACAAATATTCTCTTCTATCAGCATAAATAATATTCAGCACAATCCTTTGTTGCCATCTCACCTCTTTCCACCAGCTGGCACTGTCCCTTTGACAATCATCGCTTCGCTGTAAGCAGCAGGACTCAGGAACCCAAGTGCTATTCCGCACCTCAAACCAATCGGTGTAGTTCCGTACCCCGCAACAACGGAACTGCAAAGCAAGAAGATAAGAAGGAGAGGGAGGTATGTATAACATTGTATTGCTAACTAGGGCATACAAAACCTTTGCCAGACCAATTCTTGAATACAGCTCGTTCACCTGGAACCCACACTGTATATTGGACATTAACACGATTGAGCGGGTTCGGAGGTATTTCTCAAGAAGAGTACTCCACTCCTCTACTCACAATAGAATTCCCTATGCCTCCAGGCTTTAAATTCTGGGCTTGGACAATCTAGAACTGCACTGCCTGTGGTCCGATCTAAGCATAGTACATAAAATTATCTGCTACAACATCTTGTCTGTCAACGACTTCTTCAGCTTCAACCACAATAATACACGGGCAAACAATCGATACAAACTCAAGGTAAACCGCTTCAAACTCAATTGCAGAAAATGCGACTTCAGCAGCAGAGTGGTCAAACACTTGGAATGCTCTACCGAACTCCATGGTTACAGCCTCAAACCCTCACAGCTTCAATCTCAAGCTGTCTACCGTGGATCTCACCCCATTCTTAAGAGGTCCGTAAAGGGGGGGCGTGCATAAGCGCAACAGCGTGCGTATCGCCCCTGTCCTACTGTCTCCATTTATCTGTACTTACTTCCTTTGTTCATGTTTATGTTCATACCTATACTTGTTATCTTGTACATGTTTGACAAACAAATAAAATAAATAATAAAATATAAAATAAAATAAAATAAAATAAAATAAAATAAAATAAAATAAAATAAAATAAAATAAAATAAAATAAAATAAAATAAAATAAAATAAAATAAAATAATAAAATAAAATAAAATAATAAAATAAAATAAAATAAAATAAAATAAAATAATAAAATAAAATAAAATAAAATAAAATAAAATAAAATAAAATAAAATAAAATAAATAAAATAAAATAATAAAATAAAATAATAAAATAAAATAATAAAATAAAATAAAATAAAATAAAATAATAAAATAAAATAAAATAAAATAAAATAAAATAAAATAAAATAAAATAAAATAATAAAATAAAATAGTAAAGTAAATAGTAAAGTAAAGTAAAGTAAAGTAAAGTAAAGTAAAGTAAAGTAAAATAAAATGTGTGTGTCTGTGCCTGATGTCAGGAAAAACTCCCAATGGTTTCAAACCACGTGGGTACCATACTAAACCATTATTTTTACGCACTCACCTCATTTTGCGCCAGGTCCCACGCTTTGGTTAACCCCACGTTGTCGTCTGTGCCATAGAGCTTGAGTCCTTCCTTGAGGTTAGACTGGGCATATCGATCAAACTGGAGGAAAGACATACTACATGCACCAATGGATTTATTTAGTGTCACTAGTAAATGTCTCTGGAAAGGGGAAGTACCAATGAACCAAGTTTTCAGTCATCACAGTGGTGATTAAGAGGCCTTCTCCCCCCAAAGTTGAGGGGACTTGGAATGCCCTAGGCTGAAACAGGGTACTTTTGGCTGGTTAGAGTCCTGGATAGGGAAACTTGATATTAAAATACTTTATATACTTGCAAGCCATATTTCTATAAAGGTAGTCCTCGAGTTACGATCACAACTGAGGCCAAAATTTATGTTGCTAAGTGAAACGTTTGTTAAGTGAGTTTGCCCCATTTTACAACTTTTTGTGCCACAGTTGTTAAATGAGTCATCACATTTTTTAAGTTAGTATCATGGTTGTTAAGTGAATCTGGATTCCCCATTGACTTGGCTTGTCAGAAGGTTGCAAAAGCTGATTCAGGCAACCGTCATGAATATGAATCAGTTGCCAAGGGTCTGAATTTTGATCAGGTGGCCATGAGGATGCTGCAATGGTCCTAAGTGTGAAAAATGGTCATAAGTCACTTTTTTTCAGTGCTGTTGTAACTTTGAACTGTCACTAAATGAACTGTTGTAAATTGAGGACTACCTGTACTTAACACTTCAGTCTGTTTTTTTAATATCACCTTTTAGATTATCAAAATACCATTAGAGCCTTGGTGGCACAGCAGACTAAAGTGCTATTAAGTAGCACCAGCTGCCTGCAATTACTGCAAGTTCAAATCTCACCAGGCTCAAGGTTGACTCAGCCTTCCATCCTTTCGAGGTAAGTAAAATGAGGACCCGGATTGTGGGGGCAATAAGATGACTTTGTATAAAAAAGAACACCACTTAGTGGGGGGCGAAAGCCCTACTAAGCAGGCATATACAAAAGTATGAAGGCTATTGCTTAACGCATTGTGAGCCGCCTTGAGTCTCTGGAGAAGGGCGGCATATAAATCG
Source organism: Arizona elegans (assembly GCA_022577455.1). Taxonomy (NCBI): domain Eukaryota; kingdom Metazoa; phylum Chordata; class Lepidosauria; order Squamata; family Colubridae; genus Arizona; species Arizona elegans. The sequence goes on from JAKOOJ010000004.1 coordinate 128,878,466, forward strand.
AACCAATCAATCAATCAATCAATCAATCAATAAATAAATAAATAAATAAATAACCCAGGAACAGAAACATCATGTAATTTGATCAAAGGGAACTTTTATGGGATGGAGAACTCCAAAACAAGCCAGCAAGTTTTTGTATGGACATGGAATGAAGAATCCTATAAAAGTGCACCTTTGCTGGCTGGGACATCCTGCAACGAGGCAGGCTAAGGGAATTCTGGGAGTTGAAGTCCATATACTGTTGAGTTTGAGAAACTGTAATCTACACTCAGATGCAAATTTTCCAGTTTATTAACAGATTTCTTAGACCCACAATTGGAAAACAGGAGAGGTTGAGAGTAAACCTACATATATTTTTTCTCTCAGAACATCATTATTATCATCATCAGTTCTGGACAAATTAAGATAGGAATGGATGGCTAGTATGACTACATTGGTGTACGACTATTAAATATTGTATTTTCTGACACATGGCACCAAACTATGTATGACTGACATGATCTCTTGACCACATAGAAGCAAAGAAGATGACTTAGCCGGTACAAAATTATTTCTCCCAATTGTTTTGTTTTAAAAAACAAAGAATAGGAAAATTTTTGAGGGTGTAAAACGTGACCACATGACCAAAGGATGCTGCAAATGTCAGAAATACATGCCAGTTGTCTAGTGCCAGAATTTTGATCACGTGACTGCAGATGCTGCAACGGTTGTAAGTCCAAGGACCAGTCGTAAGTCGTTGTAACTTCAAACAGTCTCTAAAGAATGCTTGTAAGTCGAGGACTACCTGTGCAATGGATTCTTTCCTCATTCTGGGAAATTGAGAGAGATGTTCAGTCTGTATTACATACCTCTTTGGATACTTGGAATTCATACTGTGATACACATTTCTGATATTGGCGATGGCATAATCAGCTGTAATGCAGAGCACTGAGGATTTTCTTTAAGCAATCTCCTTAGCAATTTACCCCATTCCTTCTATTTTTTTTAAACAAAATATGGAAATAAGGAACCTTACCTTATCCCGGCAAGTGAAAAAAACTAGCAACCCAACTAGTTCGAGCAGAAAGAGGGTAGAAAGGACCATGAAGAACTAAAGAAAAACAGACAAATTTATCAATCTAGGATGGACAGGTTTATGTTTAGGTACATATTTTATATTTATACAGGCAGTCCTTGACGTACAACTACAACTGAGCTCAAAATTCCTGTTGCTAAGCAAGACATTTGTGAAATGAATTTTGCCGCATTTTACGACCTTTCTGCCTCAGCAGTTTGCCTCCTTGCAGCAAACAGCAAACAGCCTGCTTTAGTTTCATTTTCATTTTTAACACAGCCTGATTAGCACAAGAAAAAAAATCTGCCTCCCAGCAATTTGCCTTCTTGCAGAAAACAGCGAAGGCCCGCGTGGCAATAGGCAATAGCAATCCCCGCAGCTTGAAACAGCTGAAGGTCGGGAGGCCGATCTAACCAACAATCAGCTGCTTGTGCTAATCAGGCTGTGCTGAAGCTGAAATGGGCTGATTGCTGTTTGCTGCAAGGAGGTAAATTGCTGGGAGGCAGAGGCCAAAAGGTGAGGGCCGGTGGGTGGGCAGGGCTACATTCAGTGTATAAGACGCACCCAAATTTTCACCCTCCTTTAGGGGGGGAAAAGTGTGTCTTATACCCCAAAAAATACGGTAAGTCATAAGTCATTATTTTCAATGTTGTTGTAACTTTGAATGGTCACTGAATGAACTGTTGTAAGTCAAGGACTACCTGTATACAGTTATGTACATATCTCAGCTAAGGCTATTTCCATCATGTGAACCTTTCTGCTCAATATTTTTAATGAACTCACAGGATTTTTCTGTTAGAAAAATACCTTGGAACATAACCTTCCTCAACCTGATACTCTCCAGATGTGCTCCCTAGCTGCCAATTACGTCCAGACTTCCCTGCACATAACCAACACCCCAAAAGTGCACATCTTTAAATTCTATTATTAATTTCTTTTATTAAAGCCTTTAGACACATTTTTTACTCGAAACAATCCCTACTGTACCAAAGGTGCTTTCTTTTTCAAGAGGCAACTAGACTTTCTGGTTTTTCTTTGAAGACGTTTCACTTCTCATCCAAGAAGCTTCTTCAGCAAAGAAAAAAGAAAAAAAGCACAACCATGCATCGCAAACCATGGTTTGGGTACAACCATGACCTAGATGACTGAGAATCTCCATAGACAAACCCCTACTGTAATTTATATATGAACACAGGGAAAGGAATCCCTGCCTTGCAATATAAAAAGATCCAGCACAAAAAGATAAACGTTTCAGAAGAAAAAAGGAAACAAGTAAAGTCATGCATCCAAAAAAGACTGAAAGCAATTCTTAGGAAGGTTGTCTGAAATGCAATCAATTTAGGGGAGCAGAAAAAACAGGGGAATGTCGTTCAATGATTGAGGGTCACCATCTTGATTTTTTGATTCTCTTCTTGGAGATGTCCCTGCTCAGAAATTTATTGCTTATGAATTATATTCCAAGACCGAGGATGCCTGGTCTTTAAATAAGTCCTGTAGACAAATCTTGCTTCAGATTAAGTCCTGTAGATACCACCTTCCCTGACCAGAAGTAGTTCCAACTTCTGCCAATGGCCTTATTTGACATTCATTCCATCTGACTCTTGTTCGTGCATAGAGTACGGTCCACAGAGATACTACTTACCGTCAGCAGGAGACATCGATGTTCTGTGGCTGCCCCCAAGCAACCGAGGAACCCCACCACCATGATGATGGCACCTGTTGCCATGAAGAGTCCTGCTGCTGACAGCGATGGGAAGGAGAAGGATAAGGTAGCAAAGCGGCCCTGGGTGGCAGCCAGCCATATGCCCACGCCAAGCACCCCACAGCCACCCAGCTAAAAGGAGAGAGAAAGGAGAAGGACATTCACATAATCAAGAATGGATGCTCGACTCTTCTCATTGCGTTCCAGGATACAGTTGCAAGAGAAATAATTAGCTTAATTCCCAACAATTAATTTTTGCCTTTCCAATTCATCAAACTCTTTCCCTACCACCTCAAAGGATCTTCCACTTCCGCAATGGAAACAATTCTAATGTTCAATTGTTGTGGAGTTCCAATGTTTGTAAACATTCCATGACATCAGACAAGAGTTTATAACTCTCCTACAAGACAAAAGTTTATAACTCTGCTGTTGTTTAGAAGACCCATGAATTCCTGTTTTTTTTACCCAGCCTTTCAGTGAGGGAAAATGAGACATTTCACCATATTGTGCTTGCCATCTTTTATCTTTATTGATTTATTATAATTTTTTAATTATTCTGAACTCCTCAAGAGCTCTTGAGAGTTGGGTGAACTATACATTTCATAAATTATAATTAAAGTTAGTTCCCATCCAGGAGATAATATGAATCTGAACTGGATCATCTATTATTTTTCATTGCTGATTGTTTTATATTTCTTGCTTGTTTCTCATAATTTGTTCTCAGTCACATTAATTGTTAAATTAGAGAGCGAGAGAGAGAGATGGATAGATGCTAGATAGATGCTAGATAGATGCTAGATAGAAAGATAGATAGATAAGAGATAGATAAAAGATAGATAGATACTACATAGATAAGATAGATAGATAGATAGATAGATAGATAGATAGATAGATAGATAGATAAGAGATGGATGGATGGATGGATAGATAGACAGATAGAATAGATGGATGGATGGATGGATGGATGGATAGAGATAGATAGATAGATAGATAGATAGATAGATAGATAGATGATGGGGGATGGATGGATGGATGATAGAATACTCATCAATAGAAAATATTCCTAATCTGGAATAGATCCGCTGACTTGTAAGGGATGAAGATAGCCTGTTGCACAGGAAGGCTCTCTGATGCATTATTTCAGCTTTAAAATCAACTTTAATTCAACTTTAAAATCACTCAAATTTATTATAGAGATGCAGACTTGCCATACCTACCCAGAAGATGAGATTGAACAGAAACATTTTCACTTTAACACAAAGCAAACATCCTCGGCTCACCCCCATGATGCACAAAGATAAATCTAGAAAGAGATGTGGATGAAACTTAATGACACCTAATATTTCCACACATTATTCAAAACAAAGCTTGATTTGCCAGTAAAAATACCATGGCTTAGACAACAGACTTAATAAATCCAAAATCTATTGTGGATACTGCAAAAATTGAGTTCTCCAAAGTAATTTGTCATATTAGCAGAATGAAAGAGAAATACAGTAAATACAGAAATACAGTAAAAACTTAAGCAACATATTGTATCATATCACTGCCTGTAAAGAAACAGTAATATATATTGGGCAGAACAGTTATTATAACTAGTAATTGTTGCAATAGAACCAACAGAACGTATAATAAAAACACTGATGTTTGGGAGAGAATCACTTGTACCATCTTATGAAAACAACAAGAGATTAGAGTTTTTTGATTTGAGAAGTATTTTCTAGTTTTTATAATTCTGTCTAATTACTGAAAATTAAGCCTTTTGTCTCCAAACAGGAAAGGAAAGCCTGAAAGAAAATTCAAATGGGAATCAAAAAATGTAAAAGTAAGTACAGGTAGTCCATGACTTACAACCAGTAACCCTTTGATGGACATCTCCCCCTTCCCAAAACTGGTTTCAAAATCACAGCCACTGAAGCAGAGGTGGGTTTCAGCAGGTTCTGATCAGTTCTGGAATCGGTAGTGGAAATTTTGAGCAGTTCAGAGAACTGGTAGTAAAAATTCTGACTGGCCCCACCCCCATCTATTCTCTGCCTCCCAAGTCCCAGCTGATCGGGTGGGGGGGAGAGAATGGGGATTTTACAGTATCTTTCCCCTGCCATGCCCACCAACCCACACCCACAGAACCGGTAGTGAAAATTTTTGAAACACACCACTGCACTGAAGCCATTCACCTCCACAGTCATGTGCACAACATTCAAGGGGATTCACCCTTATGACTGATTGCAGGGACATTGTAGCAACCCCTCACTTTTCTCCCCACCCCCACCCCATCATAAGCGAGGCTTGGCCTACCATCACCACTTGTGACTGTAATTGGCAGGCTCCAATTTGGTCATAACTCGAGGACTACCCGTAAGCATGTTTGCTGGTGAAGAATAGGGACAAATTTCCAGAGTATACTATTTCTATGTTGATATAATCCTGTTTCTAAGCAGCAAAGTGCAATTCTAGGTTTTCAACCTGTCTTTTCTTAATGGCTGAGTTGGTTCTATGGGTACGCAATTCAGGCAGTATCCTACGGCACCAAATTTTAGAGAATGCCAAAATTGAAAAGAATTCCAAAATACACAAGTATAAAATCAGATAATCTGTGCTTATGGCTGTAGAACATTTTCTTTCCATGCTATTTGGAAAATACTCACAAAGTCAGATAAGCGATAGTAAATAGCACACTAACCAGAGGTTGCAATTCCTGAAAAATTATTATTACAGCTAGGGACTTCAGAAAGCTGATAATATTAGACATAGTGTTGACATTAAATTGCTGAATGAGAGAATCACATGATGAGCAAGTCATGTGCCCAACAGTTTATTAAAGTTATAAGTGGTAGAAGAGCATGCTCCATGCCAGTGGTCCAGTCAACGGTTAAATATAATTTCACAGAATAGCCGTCATATGACCACAATGGGTGCTGATGTAATTAAAATTATTTACTGTAATTCAGAGTAAATAGGGAAAAATGTTCAGCAAAAGAAAAAAAGGAGTAGGAAACCCTAAAGCTAAAAACCTAAAGCTAAAAAACATGAAGAAAATTGTCATTTCTAAGAAAATTGGAAGATGAACAAAACTATAGGAGAGCCCATAATATGCCACAGGCATCGACATGTCTAGAGATGGGCCTGATAATGGTTTACAGTCTCTTATAACTTCATCTAAGGTAGTATTTTTCAAACCTAGCAACATTAAGATGTATGGACTTCAACTCCCAGAAATCCCAGCCACCTATCTTAAAGTTGCCAAGTTGGAAAAATACTGATACAGGAGATGATTATTGTAATCAGTTGATCTCAGTGGGACTTGTGGCTCTATATAAATAGGACCCATTGTTAAACGAAGAGCAAATAACTCTTTATGGTCTTATTTGAACAACATGCTCAATTGAATTAAGAGTGAGACTTGCATGCAAACATGAAAAACAAACTGTATTGGAGCATAAAAGGACATATTTTAACCAAAATAATGCTGGGCTTGTTCCATCTTATATTATTCTGTCCTGGTGAAGCAAGCCTAACTGTTGTAATTAAGTAGGAATTTGAATTTGGTCTGGTTTTCCCCCAAGTCCCACAAAAAAACAGACAGTCATTTTACTATACATTTGCCAGCTTCACATTGTTTCCATTGAATTATATATATAAAAAATGGTGGGGCCTCAATTGCATAGTCACAGCCACTATCTTGACTTCTTAAGAACACACACACACACACAGATGCTTCTGCCCCATTTGGTTTGGTGTTCCTCCTCTTAAGGAAGCACAGCAGTAGTGGGTTTCTACTGGTTTGCCCCAGTTTGGGCGAACCAGTAGTGACGGCAGTTGGAGGGTCCACCCACCAGCCTGGACGTCATCACGGATGCTCTGAGCAGGTGCAGAAGGTTCTGCGCATGCACAAAATACCTTGCGCAAGCGAAGCAAGCACATGTGTGCATGAGCTCACAATTCCGAACCGGTAGCAAAGGTAAGCAGAACCCACTACTGAAGTACAGGTAGTCCTTGACTTACAACAGTTCATTTAGTGACCTTTAGAAGTTACAATGGCATAAAAAATGTGACATGACCATTTTTCACACGGACAACCATTACAGCATTTCCATGGTCACGTGATCAAAATTCAGAGCCTTGGCAATTGACTCATACTTATGGTTGCAATGTCCCGGGATCATGGGATCCCCTTTTGCAACCTTCTGACAAGCAGTCAATGGGGAAGCCAGATTCACTTAACTCTTGTTATTAATTTAACAACTGTGGCAAGCAAGGTCGTAAAATGGGGCAAAACTCACTTAATAAATGTCTCACTTAGCAACATACATTTCTGACTCAACTATGGTTGTAAGTTGAGGACTACCTGTATCCATCTGCATTCACCCATCTGATGCCATCCAGATGTGGAGGCTGTGGAGGATTATAATCCTCCACATCTTCCAGATGTGGATTATAAATATTAATAACCACATTTATAATCCCAGCACAACCAGGTTTAAGAAACAGGCAGTGTAGAAACTGACCATCTCTACACAATGGTGAGGAGAACTAAATACTTTAGATCCATTATCTTGGTTAAAAAAAATTGTAAGAAATGAATTAAACCATTATGATTGATGTGGTGGAGATCTAATTGTCATGGTCGGAAGCTGTCAGAGTCTAGAAGAGCAAAATAAGATGATAATGGGTCTGGAGGCTAAATCGCATGACTAACAGTTGAGGGAGTGATGTATGTCAAGCCTATCGAAGAAAAGGATTGGGGGGTACATGAAAACTGTCTTCCAGTATTTGAAGAGCTTCCAGAAACTGGGGAATGACGCTAAGGCACCTGAAAGCAGGACAAAAAGTAATGAGTGGAAGCTTGTTAAAGAGAGGTCCAACCTAGAAGGAGAAATTGTCTGACAATGAGTGTAGAGGTAGGTCAAAGTTCATACTGCCCGCTAAGAGCAGGACACTGCCTTAGCTCATGCTCTGTGAATCTTGTCTACTTACCTCATTTTGGCTCGGATCTGGATTATCTCATCTCACCTTCAGAGAGGATGGCATCTTGAGAGGGGGGTGAATAGTTTCTACCAATTAGATACTGTTGCTGTCCTTCCTTTTTATCTGCCTGTGTAAAACTGTATAAAAAATAAAGCTCTCTGCGAGAGCGGGAGAGACATCTTGGAACAGAGCAAAAGCCTGAATCTCTGATTTACAACAAATGAGAACAATTGATCAATGCAATTGTTTTCTTCCTGAAGTTGTGGGCGCTCCCATCACTGAAGGTTTTCAAAAATAGAGTGGACAACTGACTGGGATGGTATAAGGCTCCTGCCTTGAGCAGGGGGTTACACTAGAAGGCCTCTGAAGTCCCTTCCAGCCTACGATTCTAAGTTTCTATGTTTTTATGTGTAAGATGGAGCCAGATGTCTTCCAATATAAGTTGCCATCTCTGATCCTAGATGGGGTTGTGCTACTGCCCTGAAAGGGCAAGATCACAATTTAGGAGTTCCTGGACCACACCTCCTGCTAGAAGAGCAAGTGGCAGATGTGGTCAGAAGGACCCAACTATGGCTGAGGCACAAATTGTACCTTTTCCTGAACCAGGTGGCACTATGCCAGGGGTTCGCATATGGCCTGCTGAAGCCATTAATCCAGCCCCCACAGGACCATGAGGCTGCACCACCCACATCGCCCCGCCCACCCACTGGCCCCCACCCTTTGGCCAAGCACAGGACTTACCTTCGCGAGCCCCATGGGCTGGAATTGGAAGATAAAGCCAACATTTTTGGCCTGCAGAGTGCTTCTGGAGGCGGGGGAGGTGAAAAACAGGGCGCATGGATGCCCCGGGAGGCCACAAAGGGCCCGTTTTTGGCCTCCCCGGCCTCCAGTAGAACTGTGCAGGCCAAAAATGGGGTGCATGGAGGGCTCCCGGGACATCCACGTGCCCCATTTTTCACCTCCCCTGCCTGCAGAAGATAGACAGAGAGAGAGAAAGAGAGACAGACAGACAGAGAGAGACAGAGAGAGAGAGGGAGGGAGGGAAAGGGAGACAAGACAGAGAGACAGAGAGACAAAGACAGAGAGAGAGAGAGGCAGAGAGGCAGAGAGAAAGAAACAGAGAGAGAAAGAGAGAGAGAGAAAGAGAGAGAGATAGAGAGAAAGAGAGAGAGAGATGGAGAGAGAGTTAGAGAGAGTGGGGAAGAGAAAGAGAGAGAGACAAGAGACACACACAGAGAGAGAGAGACAGAAGGAGAGGGACAGAGAGAGAGAGAGACTTGTTGATTGTAAGCTCCTTGGGGCTGAGAAGAATTGCTGCAAAACTGAGTTTCCTGAAGTGGACCACTAGATCCTAAACAACTGAAAAAGTTATCTAGTAAAAAGAAAAGTCAACCAAAAGAGTAACATGCAAACAAAAGCAAATAAAACGTCCCTAGGAGTAAAACAAATTAAAGTTTAATTTGTGTGCATTGTTTAATGAACTGCTAAATTGGCCATGCCCATCCAGTCACATGACTTCCTAGCCACACCCACCAGGTCACATGACCACCTACCACGGTGATGGCGAACATATGGCACGCAGAGCCATATCGGTGGGCATGCATGCACACTCCAGCCAGCTGATTTTCAGGCCTTCTGGGCCCACTGGAAGTTGGGAAACAGGCTGTTTCCGGCCTCCGGAGGGCCTCCGAGGGGATGGGGAAGGCCGTTTCCGCCCTCCCCAGGCTCCTAAAAAGGCTCTGGAGCCTGGGGTGGGCAAGAAAACGGGCCTACCGGGCCCACTGTGCCATTGCGTGCCAAAAGCGGGGGGAACACGGAGGGGGGGTTAGGCACACATGCGCAGGGGGAGGGGTGCATTGACTTATGAATGTGAGCATGCACATGCGCGACACTCCCCCCCCAGCACTCCCTCCACTTTTGGCATACAGCAAAAAAGTTAGCCATCACTGACCTAGCCAGTCCAGCCGCTCCAATAGTCTGAGGGACCATGAATTGGCCCCGTTTAAGAAGTTTGAGGACCCCTGCACTATGCAGTCTTCCATGTTTTGTGAACCTTCAACTGTGGATTACAAGCCAGAAAGGTTGGGGACAATGTATCATCTTTTAATGACCCCATAATCCCTTGCATGGTGGAGTTTGGGCAATTGAAAGGAGCTAGAAGAGTGTTTAATGGCCGGATGCCCTTCCTGTCGCCAATACAAAGTTTTGTTCAGCAGATATATTGTCATTTTGCCCAGAGACAGAAATATCTGCCTCTACCTAGGATCGAACTCACAGCCTCTCGACTGTGAGGCAAGAGCTCTACCTCTCGGCCACGCACCACTCCCTAATACAATGTATAAAGTGTAATAAAGAGAGTTCTTGACTCACAACCACAGTTGGGACCAGAGGTTTATCTATCACAAAGCTAAATGTAAGTTTCCTGCCTATCCTGAGTGGAAAAAATATTTTTTAAAAAACGTTTTATAAATCTAAAATAGGCTTAACATAATTTAAAGTTCTTCCCATCACCAAAGGCAGAAAACTTTAGCCTTGCCAATCTCTGTGATTCTATTTTACATTTTTAAATGTAAAATTGCACGAGGTATCAATTCCTGCCTAAAAAACACACCTGCCCTCTCAAATGGTTGTCCATTCTTCAGTTTACTACCGAGTAAAACATTTTTATCATCACCTTTTCACAGTGTGAAATCCAAATTTTTTTACTATCGGATCTGTGGGCGTGGCTTGGTGGGCATGATGTGGCTTGGTGGGCGTGGCTTGGTGGGCATGGCAGGGGAAAGATACTGCAAAATCTCCATTCCTACCCCACTCCTGGGGGAAGGATATTGCAAAATCTCCATTCCCACCCCTCTCTGGGACCAGCCAGAGGTGCTATTTGCCAATTCTCTGAACTACTCAAAATTTCCGCTACCGGTTCTCCAGAACCTGTCAGAAGCTGCTGAATTTCACCCCTGCCTTTTCAGTTATTGAAGTTGATTTGAAAATTGAAGCCCTTCAATTTTAAAAGAATTATCTATAAGGGACAACATGCCTATGTTGTCAATGCAGGTTAAGATGTTTAATTTCCTTTTAATAACATGGAAGAAACTAATGACTTGAGCATACAAACTGGGTAACTAGGTTCACTTAATTGCTTGTGGTCTTACACCATATCGTACTTCTGAGAACAGTGATTCTCCATTCTGCTCTCACACCAATCTTCAGAGACGAGTCATCTTAAGTACTGTATCCATGTTCTTGCAGTTCATTGGATGGCTGAATTAAGAACCTCAATCTTTCCATAGTCCAACTTTCTATACCAGAACATCCGTTTCTCTAAATTGTTGAATCAAATCAGATTGAGACCGTGCAGAAAGAACCAACGTGATAAGGTGCTTTAGAATTGGACTAGGAATAGGGAGACCATGATTCTGGTCAAGACTGGCTGGCGAATTCTGGGACTTGAAGTCCACTCATCTTAAAGTTGAGAAACTTGAAAAACACTGCGGTCCACTCTCAGGCCTGGTCATTCTCAATCAGCCTAATCTATCCCAAAGGGTTGCTGTTATTATGGAAAAAATAGTTCTAGTATAAGCACACTTCAAATAAAACCATCAGAAATGTTAAATAGTATGCTAAAAATGTGAATTAAAAATGAGGGCTCACTGAAATCAAAGAAATTATTTAGAGCAGGGTTGTCAAACTCGATTTCACTGAGGGCTGCATCAGGGGTGCGTTTGACCTTGGGGGGGTGATGGTGGGTGTGGCCATGGTGGGCGTGGCCAGCTCGACATCACTCGTGTTGGGGGTGCCTGTGGCAGCCTTCCTGAGCTCCATTTTTGCTGGCAGAAGGTTGCAGGAGGCTGTCGCAGCCGAAAATGGAGTTCTGGAGGACCACACGCAGCCCTCCTGAGCTCCGTTTTCTCTGGTAGAGGCACCACGGGCCGGCCCTTCACTGTTTCCAGGGTGGCCCTGCAGGCCAGATCTAAGCACTCCACGGGCTGGATCTGGCCCCCGGGGCCTTGAGTTTGACACCCCTGCTTTAGAGGAAAAAGGGCAGAACATAATGGCAGATTGTCTATAAAATCAGAGAACACTCCTTGCTCATAACTTCCCCATATGGATGATACAATCTTGGGTTTTGATAACCATGTATTTGCTCTTTTTTAAACATTGTATTATGTCTTTCTCAATTTCTTCTTGAAAACTGATCACTTATCATAAAAGGACTGAAAAACCTAAAATGCAAACCACTTATTTTGTCTTTCAGTGTGGCAAGAAATATAGAAGTAATCTTTCAAAGTTACAAATGTAATGACGTTATCTTTCAAAAAAGCAGAAATATATAGTATTTAACATTTTAAAAATAGAACCTGTTGCATTAAATGTTATATGCACACACATGTGAGAAGTCCTGATAAAATCTTGTTATTCTCCCCTATTTCTATAGTTTTGGGGGTTTTTTGCTTGTTTCGTTTAATCAAAACCTTCTCTAGTTAAAAAATAGAAACACATGTAAATTGTAGTGAAGCAATAAAAAAAAAATCAAGCTGAAGTCACATGAGACTAATCTTAGTTCTGCCAAAAGTGGAGAAACTGAGTCTCTATGCTTATTCAAAACCATATAAAACAGCCACATTTTGGCTTTAGCTCCCTCCATTTTATGATCTTTCCCCCTGCCATATTTCTTGCCATATATTTCAGTTTCTCTTCTCGCTCCCTCTCTTGGCATTTTGGAGAAATGTACTCCTCCACTTTAGACAGACCAAATAGACTGCTCTCTTAACTGTAACTTTAGTTGAACAGAAATCTCAGATTTTTTGACCTCTGGTAAACCTGTATTTGGTTAATTTGTTCAGATGTTTGTTTTAATCACATATAATCCGTTTTTATTTAATGGATGGACTTCCCCTCTCCCTGCCCCTTTGGATAATATCTCAGAAAGGAGAGAGAAATAAAGGATCTAAAACAACAAATTACTTTTTAAAAAGTCTTTAGAACAAGGCCAACTTTTAAAACAGCACACATACTTACAATAATTATTTGGGTCTCCTCTCCCACCCATCCAGCCACATTACATATATATTTCTTACTACATTTAAAGAAAAAATATATGGTTGGCCTTTTAGTTTTCCAGTCCTGATGGCTTTCTATGATAAGTGTTATCAATTTTCAAGAATAAATTTAGAAAGACATAAATACAATATTTTAAAACAAGGATCAATCCCTTCCAAATGGAACATAAAGGGCAGAATTACCTCCACCCTGGGAAAGTTTCTTCTGTTTATTTTTAGAGCATCTTTCCAGCCTTAGTGAAAGAGACTGCTTCTCTCGCTCAACCCCACCCCCAGGCTTATCCCCCCTCCCCAACATAAAAACTATCAGATGTGCCCCTCACCTTTACTTTGGCTCACAGCAGTCTGGAAGAAAAAGTGGATGTGGAGCACAGTCCCGTCCCAGGTACCTCTGAATCTGAACGTGGCTCCTTCGGAGGGCGAGATGCAGGATGGAAAGGGAGGGGGAGTGAATTCCAGGCATGGGACAGGGGAAAGGAAATGGGCGGCGGAGGGGGGGGAAGGGGGCAGCCATGGGGGGCGGGTTTGAGCATCTGGGGAGGAGTCCAAGGGGCTCTGGCAAGGATCGTTTGCTAATCCCAGTGAAACTTGGGTCATCTACACCAGTCTCAATCCACCCCCAATCTAAAAATAATACTGTAGTATAATAGTTTTTCTGGATTCGCGTCAATTCGCTTCTGTGGAATCCTTTTTGGTTAGCAGAAGGGAGAGGTGGTGGGTTTTTCCTGCCCCTCCTGCTTTCCTTCAATTGTTTCACCATTCTGTTACACATACAAGCACACAAACATTTTGTGTGTCTAAGTGCAAAGGCTTCTTAGAGAAAAACGGAGTTTTGAGGCTAAAGGATTCCCATTCTTTCAAGAGTTGGGGGTGCAGATACAATCTGCATCGGCTGAGTGAATGCATGCAGAAAGGGGAAAGAGCAAAGCCCCCAATCCTGGGTGTCTATTCACATGATCACACTAGGCAAAACAAAACAAAAGGTTATAAAACAAAAAGGCTAAGCCACTGTGTCCCTTGGTGTGTTTCCTGCCACAGAGTAATGCCACTACTTCTCTGCAAGTCACCTCACAAATTAATTGCCTTGCAACCAGTGCTCAACTTTACACAGCCTTTCCCTAGCATTTTTAATGCACAGATAGTCCTCGATTTACCACCATTCATTTAGTGACCATTCAAAGTTACAAAGGCACTGAAAAAAGTGACTTATGACCATTTTTCACACTTATGACCACTGTAGCATCCCCATGGTCACGTGATCCAAATTCAGATACTTGGCAATTGGTTCATACTTATGACTGTTGCTGTGTCCCAAGGTCATGTAATCATCTTTTGTGACCTCCTGGCGAGCAAAGTCAATGGAGAAGCCAGATTCACTTAACAACCCTGTTACTAACTTAACAACTGCAGTGATTCACTTAACTGTGACAAAGAAGGTTGTAAAAAAGGGCAAAATTCACTTAACAAACATCTTGCATAGCAACAGAAATTTTGGGCTCAGTTGATTAGCTTATGCACTGGACACAAATTCCTTGTGTCCAATCACACTTGGCCACTTATTCTATTCTATTCTATTATGATCATAAGTTGAGGACTACCTGCACATTTCTCCCCTTCTCCATAGTAAAGCGCTTCCCAGCTGCCCCTCTCTTGGCCAACTTTTGAGGGCTTTTCCTAAAAGCCCTCAAGGCGAGAGGTGCAACCCACAACTTCGCCTCACCTGGAGTTACTCAAAGGAGACCCATTACCACCCTCCACGTGATTAAAACGGCCACAGAAACTTAATGAGTGTGTGTGTGCAAGACAAGCAAAGTGATCTGCACACAATTGCGAAATCCGTTAACTATATTACAGGCGGTCCTCGACTTACGACCAAAATTTCTGTTGTTAGGTAAGTGAGTATTGCCCCATTTTACGACCTCTCTTATCACGTTGCTAAGTGGATTGCTACAGTTGTTAAATTAGTAACAAAGTTGCAAAGTGAACCTGGCTTCCCCCTTGACTTTGCTTGTCAGAAAGTCAAAAAAGATGACCAGGATATTGCAACCGTCATAAATAGTTGCCAGGGATCTGAATTTGCTGCAGGCGTCGTAAGTGTGAAAAATGGCCATAAGTCACTTTTTTCAGTGTAACTTCCAACAGTCACTGAATGAACTGTTGTAAATCGAGGACTACCTATATTCCTAGGAACGAAAGGCCGAAAAGTTAAGCCAGCCCACAACAACAAAACACACCCCGGGTTAACGGGATCGCTTGTTCAGACGAGCAAAAAGTCCTCCGGGAGGAAAGGGAGGAGCTTCCCTCCCCCTCCCCGCGCAGCTTTTCTCCGCCTTTTGCGGAGATTCCGCCGCTCTGCAGCGCCCTCTAGCGAGCCGAAGCGCGAAGGAAGTGACCGCGCGGCTGCCTGCGCCACACCATTTGCACCGCGATCCTAGAGAAAAGCGGAGCCCGGAGAAAGGTGGGAGCGGAGACGGGGGAGGGTTGGCGAAGGGAAGGGTTGTTCCGCCCTACGATGGGGGGGCAGAGATACGGCTCGATCGCTGCAAGGGCCCGGCTGGTTTCCGCCGGAAAAGGGAGAAAGGATCTGCCGGAAAGAAAGGGCCGACTTAAGGGGGGGACGCGGGACTTGAGAGTTGGCCAGGGCGGGAGCCATCCTGAGCTTCCGTCACCTCGAAGCTGCAGTCCATTATGGCCCAAGAGAGAGTGGCGGGAGGGAGGGAGAGAGAAAGAGAAAAAGAAAGAAGGAAGGAAAGAAAGAGGGAGAGAGAGAGAGAGAGAGAAAGAAAGAAAAAGAGAAAAGGAAGGAAGGGAAAAAAAGAGAGAGAAAGAGAAAGAAAGGAAAGAAGGAAGGAAGGAAGGAAAGAAAAGGAAAGAAAGAAAGAAAGAAAGAAAGAAAGAAATTGAACACTATGTAGGTCAGGTACCTCTCTCCCATTATAGGCAACAATTAAACTGGTAAAGCTATTTTTCCTTCTTTCCTCTAAAGCAGAGTTATCCAACCTCAGCAACGTTAAGACTTACGGACTTCAATTCCCAGAATTCCCCAGCCAGCATGTGAATTGAATTCATAGGAGTTGAATTGTGGGAGTTGAAGTTCATAAATCTTAAAGTTGCTGAGGTTGAATACCCCTACTCTAAAGCAAATTGACACAATACTGTAATGGGAAAGCAGCACGTGTTGAGTTGTAAGACTGGCATGCGGGTTTTAACAAGCAGGAAACAGAGGGGTGATGTTTTATGCTCCTCAAGGTAATTTGTGATAATTATATTTTATCTTTCTGATTATAATAGGGGAATCTTATGGGAGAAACAGGAAGAAGGACTTTCCATTGAAGTGAAAGCATAATATGAATAATTTAACCATTGTTTACTAAATTGTCCCATTTTGGGGATCTCCTGTGGTTTAGTGAATGTCATACCTATTTGAGATTAATTGGTAGCAGCTCAATTTATTGGCTCCCTCCAATAAATTCCATATTGGAATTGGAATTTTCAGAACTGCAAGCCAGCATAACTGAAGACTGGGAATGTTGGGGTATGTGATCCCCATATCTTGAAGCAGCCTATCAAGCTCTGTTTCTCAAATTTGGCAACTTTAAGATGTGAGGATTTCAACTCCCAGAATTCCCTAACCAGCACCCATCTATTTTTCAAAACCTCTCCTGTTCCAGCTACCTGTACAGTTCAAATTGTTGAGGTCCAATAAAAAGAGTGAGGCCCTTTAGTATCCCTCACTAGGGATAAATTGAGGCAATATGTGGACCAAATATTCATTGGAGGCAGCAACACCCAGCTGCACATCAAGAAGCTGTAGCTCTGATGAAATGTCATAGTGTTAATTGTGGCCTACTGTTTTTTTAAAACAAGCCTTTTATGCTTTCTGCTTTACAAGTGACTTAAAAATGTCGTCCTATTTTATCATTAGCAAAGGGGCAATGGAGATGTTCGTTTCTCATGACCCGTCTTAGCCTCATTTCATTCCAAGCTGTGATCTTCCTACCATCTGTAAGTGTGTGATAGATCTTAAAGCAGGGGTCCCCAACCCACAGGCCATGGTCCATTACCCGGGCCATGAGCTGTTCAGAACCAGACCAGGGAAGTGGCGGGTAAGCACATGTGCATGCACAAATCCCCACTTGCACAAGCAGCGAGTGAGCACATGACCACGATAGCAAAAACGGAGCTGCACACACACCCTTACCTGACATTTGTTCAGAATCATCTCCTCTCCCCACCCCACCCCCAATCTGCAAAACCAGAAAGTTTGAGAAATTCTGTCTTAAAAGGATATGAATCTTATTGGGCTCAAAGTACTGCATGGATCACAGAAACATTTTATCTCCTGTGAAGGACTTGGATATGCTGCCTGATGTGCCAAGAGGTCAAATAATGTTGGTACAAGTTGATCAGATCAATGGGCTACCAAAATCTGGATGACTAGATGATCTGATTGGGAGCAAAAACCGCAGCAAGAAGTTTAGGTTCCTCTAACTTCGATGCAACATAACACAGTTTTAATCTCTATTCTTAAAGATAGGCCATTTGTTTGAGAAATATTGGAGAAAATAAATTGGGTCCTCTAAGAGGCCTAATTGATTCACAGATCCCTCTTTCTCTCCAGGCTGGTTCACCATGATCATCCCTGTACGATGCTTCACTTGTGGCAAAGTTGTGGGGAACAAATGGGAAGCATACCTGGGCCTCTTGCAGGCCGAATACACAGAAGGGTGAGTTTGGAGAAGGTTTTGATATTTGCTGGCATGTACAAGTAGTCCTCCACTTACAACAGTTCATTTAGTAATCAAAGTTACGCCACAAAAAAAAGTGACTTATGACCATTTTTCACAGGTATGAATTTTGCACATACCCATAACCATGTGACCAAAATTCAGATGCTTAGCAATGGGTTCATATTTATGACTGTTGCTGTGTCCCATGGTCATGTGATCATCTTTGTGACCTTCTGACAAACAAAGTCAATGGAGAAACCAGATTCACTTTACAATCTGGTTGCTAACTTATCAACTGCAGTGATTCGCTTAACAACTGTGACAAAGAAGGTCGTAAAATGGGGAAAAACTCACTTAACAAATTTCTCGCTTAACAACAAATTTTGGGCTCCACTGTGATTGTAAGTCAAGGACTACCTGTATTGATGATGTGCTATCAAGTTGGCGTTGAGTTAGCAACCACGTTGATCAATTTTCTCCAGGTGGATCTGTCCCAAGTCTGGCCCCTTCAGGTCTTCCAAAGGTGCATTCATTGCCTTCCATTAACTTGGTTACAATAGTCCTCGACTTTACAGCAGTTCATTTAGTGACCTTTTGAAGTCACAACGCTACTAAAAAAAAATCACTTATGACCATTGCAGCACCCCCATGGTTATGTTATTTACATTTGGACGCTTGACAACTGACTCACATTTATGACGGTTGCAGAGTCCCGTAGTCATGTGATTCCCTTTTGTGACCTTCCAACAAGCAAAATCAATGGAGAAGCCAGATTCACTTAAACGATCGTGTTACTAATATAAGAAATGTAAGGATTCACTTAACAAAAGTGGCGAGAAAAGTCGTAAAATGGGGCAAAAAGTTGAGGACTACCTGTACTGGTTATCCTTGTCTCTTTCCACCTATCTTTCCCAGTATTAGAACTTTCTCTAGAGAAGTAAGTCTTCACCTAATGTGTCCAAAGTATGATAATTTGAATCTGGTAATTTGTGTCTTGAGTAAGAAATATTTTTTTAATGAACCATTGATTTGTTTCCTTGGCTTTCCATGGTATTCTCAGGAGCCTTCTCCAGCACCAAACATTAATACTCTTTCTAATATGCTTCACAGAAGTCCAACTTTATTTCCGGAGTGTCACAGGAATATTATAGGTTAGGTTATTCCGAACTTTGTAGGTAGACATATCACAGCATCTGAATATCTTTTCTAAGGCCTTCACGACTGCTCTACCATGACTGCTTTCTCCTTGGTGTATGTTCCTTAACCATTGATAATTGATCCACCATTTCATTAGCTTTATTGTAAGCTGTAAGGTTGGTTGCTGAATCTGTTTCTGCTAGTTTGGTCTGTATTTGATTTTAATCTTGAATATTATTAGCACATTATATAAAACGCTATAAGAATATGGCTGGAATACAAGTAGTACTCGACTTATAGCCATAATTGATCCCAGAATTACGGTCATTAAGTCTTGCTGTTTAAGCAGCTCATGTGACCATTCCTGATTTTTATTATATTTTTCACGGCAGTCATTAAGGGAATCCACTGCCTACAATGGGTGTTTTTTTTTGCTGGAAAGAGAAATGGACACTGGTTTCCAGCAAAAATTGTCATAAATTGCAATCATGTGACTGTAGAACGCTGCGAATACCCAATTGCCAGATGTCCAAAATGTGATCATGAGACCACAAGTGGAAGTAGCTGTCAAAACTTTGAATCTGGGTTATAAGTAGCCCTGGGGAGGTCTGTTGTGACTTTGAACGGTCACTAAGCAACCAGTCACAAGTTGAGGACTTCCTGTATGGATAACTCTTGTTAGAGTGTGTGTGTGTGTGTACACACACACAGATACATACAAGAAAGGCTTTAAGTCAGTGTTTCTCAACCTTGGAAGCTTGAAGATGGGTAGACTTCAATTCCCAGAATCCCCCAGCCAGCGCTGCTGGCTGGGGGATTCTGGGAGTTGAAGTCCACCCATCTTCAAGCTACCAAGGTTGAGAAACACTGCTTTAAGTTCTACACGATCTTATCTAATGAAAAATATTGAAGCCTGTAGGAGCCAGTGTGCACCCATTAACTGAATGTACAGGTATCAATAAGTAAACCTTTGTAAACATTGGCATCCCATATCTTCTGTTGTTCCTAAATTAGGCTGCAAGGTAGCAATAGAGACAGGGTGGCAACCTAACACAGCCTTACACAAAGAAAACAGAGTCATCAAAATTGCCCTGTACAAAGATGAGATACATAATTTCTTATTTCTCCTTTCATTTCCCCAGAGATGCCTTGGACGCTCTTGGTCTGAAGCGCTACTGTTGTCGTCGGATGCTTCTATCCCACGTGGATTTGATTGAGAAGCTGCTGAACTATGCACCCTTGGAGAAGTAGCATTAGTAAACCTGAACCGTGCCCAATGGAAATGGGCTATAAACATGTGCATCCCTTAGCTTGTGCTAAAATGGACACCACCTACCGGATGGCTAACATCAGCAGTAGAAAAAGTTCACTTCAGTGATGCATAATAAAAAAAAAATACCATGTGCGTGAAATTGTTCCATGATGTGTTGAGTTCATCATCGAGAGAAGTCTACACTCAGTGCTGTTTTGAAAGAATCTTGTAGAGGAGCAGTCCACAACCTTTGTGGCTTGGCGGATCAGTGGGAGGGAAGGGAACCAGGCCAGGTGAGCAGTGGGCCAGCATTCATGCATGCAGGTTAAACTTGCGCAAGCAGCAGGCTGGCGCACATGCACATCAGGGGTGGGTTCTAAATTTTTTTACTATCGGTTCTGTGGGCGTGGCTTATTTTGTGGGCGTGGTTTGATGGTCATGTGACAATTCTTAGGATTTAGCAGAGGTACTAGTCTACCAGGCTTTTAACTGCTTGCAGAGCTGTACTGGTCTACTCCTTTGTTTTTGGAGGCACCAGTCTACCCATTTGTTTTTGGAGGCACCAGTCTACTCATTTGTTTTTGGAGGCACTGGTCTACCCATTTATTTTTGGAGGCACTGGTCTACTCCTTTGTTTTTGGAGGCACCTGTCTACTCCTTTGTTTTTGGAGGCACAGGTCTACTCATTTGTTTTTGCAGGTACCGGTCTACTCCTTTGTTTTTGGAGGCACCAGTCTACCCATTTGTTTTTGGAGGCACCAGTCTACTCCTGTTTTTGGAGGCACCAGTCTACCCATTTGTTTTTGCAGGCACCAGTCTACTCCTTTGTTTTTGGAGGCACCCGTCTACTCCTTTGTTTTTGGAGGCACAGGTCTACTCATTTGTTTTTGGAGGCACCGGTCTACTCATTTGTTTTTGGAGGCACTGGTCTACCCATTTATTTTTGCAGGCACCAGTCTACCCATTTATTTTTGCAGGCACCAGTCTACTCATTTGTTTTTGGAGGCACTGGTCTACCCATTTATTTTTGCAGGCACCAGTCTACTCATTTGTTTTTGGAGGCACTGGTCTACCCATTTATTTTTGCAGGCACCAGTCTACTCCTGTTTTTGGAGGCACCAGTCTACCCATTTGTTTTTGGAGGCACTGGTCTACCCGTTTATTTTTGCAGGCACCGGTCTACTCCTTTGTTTTTGGAGGCACCCGTCTACTCCTTTGTTTTTGGAGGCACAGGTCTACTCATTTGTTTTTGGAGGCACCAGTCTACTCATTTGTTTTTGGAGGCACCGGTCTACCCATTTATTTTTGCAGGCACCAGTCTACTCATTTGTTTTTGGAGGCACCGGTCTACCACCACACTGCCTTTTAACTCTGCCTTTTAACACTGATCAGCTATAGGGCGGCCCTTTGAAGCCCCGTGGCAAGAGTTTAAACAGTTTTTTTTCCTTCTGTAACTTAAGACTGTTTCACATTTACGACCATTGTAGCATTCCCCATTGTCATGTGACCAGAATTGAGACCCTTGGCGACTGACTCATATTTACAACAATTGCAATATCCCTGGGTCATGTGATCAGCTTTCGTGACCTTTTGACAAGCAGTCAATGGGGGAGCCAGATTGATTTACTGTTAGTTAACAACTGCAGTGATTCACTTAACTGGAAGAAAGGAGGTAAAATGGGGCAAAATTCACTTAAATGTTTCACATAGCGACAAAAATTGCAGCGTCAATTGTGATTGTAAGTCAAGGACTTCCTGTACAATCTCATAAATTGTGACAATCCTAAAGCGGGTCACTA
Source organism: Arizona elegans (assembly GCA_022577455.1). Lineage (NCBI taxonomy): Eukaryota > Metazoa > Chordata > Lepidosauria > Squamata > Colubridae > Arizona > Arizona elegans. Next base: position 128,900,162 of record JAKOOJ010000004.1, read on the forward strand.
TTGGTGACTAGACCCAATTTTATGACTGTTTTGCAGTGGTTGTTAAGCAAGCCCAATGTTGTTTGCTATGGGGCATTTTTTGCCAGAAACCAGAAGCAAACACTGCCGAAATTGCAGTCACCTGCTGTGGAGGTGCCACAAACGTCCATAAATGTGGGCCAATTATCAAGTATTCAAAATGCAGTAACATGCTTGGGGCAGAGGGGGATAGATATTTGAACTGGTCATAAGTACCTTTTGTGGGAGGGGTCTGTCATAACTTCAAGCAGTCACTGACTGGTTACAAGTTGAGAATTTGTAAGCCCCAAGGCTGAGTCCCTGTTGAATCCAAGTAGCAGAAGTTTGTTTCCATATCCAATCAATAATTTATTTTTGCTTTTGTTGAATCAAGTGAAATATTAGCATCTTGGTAAAACAGGGTTTTCTTTAATATAACTCTCGGTAGCCAGGTTTTACAATAAAAGGAATTGATAATCTACAGTAAATGAGGGATGGGTAATCTTTGAAAGGCTGCAAGTCACAACTGTTTCCTAATTTTCTGAAGAATCACAGAAAGCTAGTTGATAATGCTTGGATGTCACCAGGAGCCTTTTCATTTCACATTTAACCACTGGGTTTGGGGGCGATTGTAGCAGGTAACTTTCCTGAGGCAGACCACTCCCATTTCTACTTCTAAAACCATCCAACCCCCCCCCCCCCCCCCCGCCCCATAAAATGGGCTTTGGAGTCAAACTTTCAAAATTCAGTATCAGAAGCTTGGGGTTCTGGGAAGCCTCCAATTGGATGTTGGGGATGCACAGATCCTGGGGGCCAAATCCACTGATTTAGGAAGCTGTTACATTTATTAGTAATTGCTCAAAAACTGGCTTTCCAAGGAAAGCAAAAACATTCAGAATATATTTTTGGGGAAATTAGGCAGATATTCTTTTACCCAATCTTGTAGTATTGAAAATGAAAACAGGAAAACAAATCCAACTTTATTGCATCTTCCCCATTAAATTCCAACACCTCTTGATCCATACGTGTTGGATGTCAGCATCATCTACCATCTTAGTTATGCTAACTTTGATTTTTCATTTTGAGACAGAATGTGAAGAACTGAGGTTGATTAATACACTTGAGCTGTTTAAAGATGATTGAATCCACATTTGTAATGAGTGGAGGAGTTATATGGGAAATGCTCTTGGTTTCATAATTCAGATAGTTTAGGGTAGAAGTGTCCAACTTCGGCCATGTTGAAACCATGTTGGTTGAGGAATTCTGGGAGTTGAAGTCCACAGGTCTTAAAAGTGGCCAAAGTTGGACATCCTGATTTAGGGCTATTACACAATTGGAGCAGTTGCAAATATTAGGGGCACAATGTGGCCTGCATTGTTCTCCTAGGCTAAGCCTTCTTTACCTGTGTGGCTAAGGAGTCTATGTTGGAACCACTGCTGAAGATACAATTTCTTCAATTAATTTTTATACATGGAAAGGCTGGGGTGCTATTCTGTCTCTTCGGACTGGCTTGTAAAAAAAAATTCTACAGCTGCATCAGTAACAGGATGGAAGTCCTTTGTGTCCTAAACCAGGGGTCCCCAACCTGTGGGCTTTGGCCCACTATTGGTCCACAGTCTATTTGAAACCAAGCCACGTTAGTGGCTGGCACATGCACATATGCGCAAAGCTTCACTCGTGCAAGCATTGCAGGGGATCGCAGCCCCACTCGGCCCGACCATTGCAGGTACTCAGGGCCCCCCTCGTGTGACCGTTGCAAGCATTCTCAAACCCACTCATGCGCATGCACCTGCCCCTCCCATGAAACCATCTCCTCTCTCTCCTCCCTCCCCAGGCTGCCAACCAGGAAAGATTGGGGAACTCTGTACTAAACACCCTGGGTCAGACTCTTTTGGAGTTCTTCACAGTTCAGCCCAACTCTTCATCCCATTCCACACATTTTTTTTTCTCATAGAAATACTGCACAGAAGATTTAATAGGCAGATACATACATTGTCACATTGTCTTTTTCTATTAAAAGAAGGAGCAACTGGTTTCAACTTCTTTATTTTTTTTTCCTCATGAATGTAACCATATAAAAACCATAAGTTATGAAAGTCACACTATGTCAGCTTTCCAAGGGCAAGGGATTAAAAAAAACACCATCACCCTCCACAGATCTGAACAGGAAATTTAAGAGGGAAAAGTACAAAACCGTCAGTGAAAAAACAACACCCACAAAATGGAGATGCCTTTTTCACCACACCGCCACGTGCCCTCTTGATTTAAAAAAACCTGTTGGGATGCCCATCCTGCTGACTGGACGCCAAATTGATGTATGTACCCCCGAAAACCAAGCAACGTTTGCACTAGAGGTGGTGACAAGGAACAGTATTACACTGAAAAAAACAGGCTGGGAGGGAGTAAAATTTTAGGCAACACAGTTTGGCAGAGAAGACCAACAATGATTTAACAAAAATAAAAATTCATGATGGAAGCCTGCTGTTGGCACTCAAGCCTCAGAACAAACGGACGGACAAACCACGTGCATGTCTTCAATTGTGCTAACAGCCTCAGTTCCTGGTAGCTGGGGAAAGGGAAGCCTTTTGAAAATAAGGGGCAATGGGATTTGGGGTGGGGGAATCTTGGCTATTTCCCCCTTTCCTCTAATACTGACCCTCTCCTTGCTGGCCCAGAGTGCAGCTATAGGGAACTACACAATGAAATGAATTAGTGATACGTCAACGGAATAGGATGACAGAGAGGATTTGCTCTGGGTGCAAGGTTTGTTGAAGGAGGAGAAAAAAAAATCTGTGGGAACAAAGGGGCTAACGCATCCGGTAATCCGTCGAACACGACAGCTCACACAACTGCCCCTTGAAGTCCAAGTCAATGGTGAAGTCCAGATCTCGCTGCATATGGAAAAAGAAAATGAGTTATAACATTTTTTTCCCCACACAATGTATTCTACCACACACAGGAAGTTCAACCTCATCTCCATTAAGAGACAAGGAAGATTTACTTCTCATTCCTGTGCTACAAAAATTGTTATATTCCCTTTTCAGAATGTTAGCATGCATTTTGTTGTATTCCTTAACTCCTCCATCACATAACATGGCTACTGGGACAAACAGGACTGAATTTTAAATCCTTTCCCAATAAATTTTCTACAACTCCTCCTTGTTCCTCACTCTCATCAATCTATTTTTTCCAAGCAAAAATAAATTTTGTTGCGTCAAACACAACACAGGGTAACCACACACTTCAGAATGGCAATCTCCAATCAAGAATAAACTCTTGTTAAACAACCCATAAGAACTTTAATTTGAATATCGATGCAGCAAGTTAGCCCTGGAATGAATATAGCAGGAGGAACTTCTTGCAATAAGGTAAAGAGTCCCTGTGGATTTTACTCTGCTAGTTATTGACGACTATAAGGGGCGGTGCTCATCTTTTTTCAAGGCCATTGAGTCAGCACTGTCCAAAGTCATTTCTCCAGTCATGTGGCCAGCCTGACCTCACAGAGCGTTGTTACCTTCTCACCGAAGTGGTACCTATTTATCTACTTGCATTTGCATGCTTTTGAGTTGCTAGGTTGGCAGGAGCTGGGGATAAGGATGGGAACGCACCCTGCTGCACGGAACTCGAATCTAGGCTGCTGACTTTCCAGCCGACAAACCCAGTATCTTAGCCGCTAAGCTACTGCACTACCCCACTTGCTGCAGTACATAAGCTTAATATGTTTAATTTTTGGAACCTAAATATTAAACTCAAAATACACTAAATCGGAACTTTTAAGCTTGACAAATCTGGAAAGACTTTAGAGTTCCTGCATGACACTTTAAGCGAGAAAGCCCAAGTCCCAATTTTATACAGTATTAATTTTATACAAGATCCTGTAGGTGAGTTTTTAACAAGTGGTTTTTTTTTCAGAACCATCTATATATTCACAAGCTTATGCAAATTTCATAAATTATGCCTGAGTCATGACTAAACCAATTTCTTTTCTTAAAATAATAAAAGCTACAGATTAGTTGGCCTTCTCCCACAAGCTAAGTGCAGTCAGTGGTGCATAGATGAGACAGAAAAGAAACTGGATAAACAAACGGGTAACAACATTCTAATATTTTTTAGGGTTGAAAAATAAGAGGCCAATCACACTCCTTAAAAAAAAAATACATCTTATTTAAACCCCACCAACCAAAAGCATATAACTGAGGAAGAATGGGGAGATTAGGTTGCGGGGGATTTTAAAGAGCACATGAATGCAACCTGATTGGGGTGGGGGAATCTATTTCAGATCAGTTTTTGGCCTGGATTATAGTAAGAAGCAACCAATTTTTCCAAACTGGAACTTCCTAGACCACTTGTCCCAAAGATGCTTTTTCAAGAAGCAACTGGACATTCTGGTTATTTTTTGAAGACATTTAACTTCTTATCCAGGAAGCTTCTTCAGCGTTGAAGAAGCTTCTTGGATGAGAAAAAAAACATCTTCAAAGAAAAACCAGAAAGTCCAGTTGCTTCTTGAAAAAGCACCTTTGGGACAACTGTGACCTGGATGACTGAGAATCTCCATAGAGTCCTAGACCACTTTTTTCATAATATTGCTGCTAGAGCCAAAGCCCATCTTAAGACCTGCTATCTTCTCCACACGTATTTCATTCATCAGGAACCTTACTTTAATTCATACATTGCCTACTCAGGAATATTTATAAGCTGCTCAAGAGCCAAGAAAATTGCAGAGACTTGTCCAGACAGTCTCCAAGACTGAAAGGAAGAGGAAAAAAAGTATTTCCACAGGAAAGTGTGTGTGTGTGTATCTCAAACTGACTTTTCTGCAGCAAGTTACCAAAGCCTATATCTGCCACCAAATAATGTATACATATATGGAAAATTTCCAGAATCAAAATAAAGTAACAAATATTACGAGGACAAAAACTAAACACAAATTTATTTCATTAAAATCTAAAGGTCTCCGGTCCCCCTCTGTCACATTAAAATTATATTTGGGTAACCGTGTACATAAGAGCCTGTGGAGTTGCACACACAACTTTCAGGAATTTCAGGTTATGAATATTTATCCAAAACGAGTACTATGTCAAAAGTGTTATCACGTAATAGCATTTTAGACAAATGTTCCATTCCAGAACAGAATGTTTCTCTGCTAGTTCGTCCACCACATGCATAGATAAATTTACCTAGACCAGAGGAACAGAACATTTCACGCTTCCCTACTTAATAGGAGTAAGTGCATCTTAATCAGAATTCCAGCCAACCATGGCCTTCTCCAGCAAACCATTTCATCTTTCTCCATCACTGCACATCCAACACTCCATGGCCGTCACTATACTTGTTCCTCGCTGGATTGTTTCTAGTTAGTTACCTTTTGCCTAATATGGCCTTTAGAAAAGAAGCATTTGTATTTTTGCAAATCAAAGAAACAAAGAAGCTTCTATAGACTCGATTTCTATTTGACATTGGAGGAAATTATGTCAACTTTCCAGAAAAACATTTCAGGAAAAGAACCACCCTCCTGACTCACATTGTTCTTGGCGTTGGGCTTCATGCCAATGGTGCCAAATATCTCCTCTCCTGTCTTCACTGTTAGATAGTCTTCCATGTAAAAGACTGTCTGTTTCCAGTGGGTATACGGAGATTCAGGACCTGGAGGTAATAAGAAAATGAAACTGAACAGAGAGGGCAGCCAGGAGGAATAAAAAAATGTACCCAAATATGTCTCCAACCATGTGCTTGATTTAGTTGATTATTGATATTTAGTTGATATTTTCCTCCAGATATATTGAAGTCCTCCAATAATTCTACTTTTCAATCTCTCAATCAGTAAAATCTACAAGAATGCTACAGTGGAAGGATACCCAGGCTCCTAAAAAACCAGACTAGATTAACCTCTTCAATAGTCCTATTTATCAGCAATAGTTTAGTTCAGTGTTACTTAATCTTAGCCGCTTTGAGACATGTGGACTTCAATTCCCAGAATTTCCAGCCGATATGGCTGGTTGGGAATTCTAAGAGTTGAAGCCAACTGAATTTAAAGTCACTAAGGTTGAGAAACACAAATCTAGCCTTTCCAGTAGTGCTGCATTACTGTAAAATATTAACTAGTCATATTTTTAAATTGAAAATTCCATTGGTTTAGTTCTATCCTTTACCAGAATATTAACATTTTAACACCCAAACTCCCCCACACTGGATCAAAGTCCCTACTTGCCGATTTCCCACACTGAGGCAACAAATGCCCTTACTGGTAGAGAATCCAGTTCGTTTGTGGCATCGGGTAAACTCTATGTTGAAATAGGCGACCAAGGCATGGATGTAGTCATTGCGCTTCACTTGGAGACAAAAGGGGGATGTGAAGGTGAGATCCTCCACCTTCACTGTGTAGATGTCTACCTCCTGCCACAGGTGAATTGGAAGAAGAGAAAACAGGACAGGTTGAAAAAAGTCAACATACCTTCATTATCATCTATCATTCAAACAACATCTATCGTTCTTTCTTATAGCAAGCTCCTGCAGATTGCAAAAGTAGCAATCCTTTAGAGCCCAAACAGTAACATCTGAAAGCCAAATATTTGGAGGCATTCTGAGATGAACTAACATTTGACACAAAAAGTGAGCAATCTGTAAAGTTTTTAAGTGTTTATGCATCTGTGTAACCTCACTATGTTCACAGGTAGCCTGCTCTGATCTGGGCCATATGGCAACATATATCAAATCTGATTGTTCCCCCCCTTTTTGTTCTGGGGAACGGAAGAGAATAAATACTCCCTTGCTGCTCTTCAATACAACAATCTAGCATTTGTTCTTAATCCCCATTTGCCTATTTCTATCATCTTCTCCTGGTTATATGTCAGGGCTCTTCTCTCTTGCCTACAAAGTTCCCAAAAGGGTTGTTTGCATGCATAATCCAAACCAGCAAGTGTCACAGAAAGTCAAAGCATAGAGAGGCCCTACCAAAAAAACAGGTGAAGAAAAAAAAAAAGACAATGTTCCTAATGCAGTGACAGGCACTTACAATCTTTATCCACATGCCACCTAAATACCCAGTAAGATTAAGAAAGATTTAAAATGCTGGATAGTAAATCCTCTGGGTTGGCACTATATTTCCTCTAAATTCTGAAAAGCCCCTGGCATGCCACTCTGAGCGGCCTTCTTTGGGGATAGCTTAATGTTCCCCTTAATCGGGATCACTGTGCTCGATATTGTTCAATGATTTTTATTGACTGGTCTGAAGACCTACAACAATAGAGAAAGGTGATCAATGCTAAAAGCAACGTATGACCAGTGAGTACCTAAATGCCATTTAAGGTAAGGTGTTCATAGCAATGGCGATTAAGAAAATCAAAGGCAGAAAAAGAGAGTACCCAGCCCATCATACCTTGATGAGACAGGCGTTAGTGACCAACTGCTTTGGGTCAACAACGTCCACCAAAGGCTCTTTGATTGCCACGTCTTTGATGCATGACATGTCAAATCCATATACGTTTTCCCACCCTGCAATAAGAAACACAGAGTTTAGAAGGGGTTCAGATTCTGGAAAGCCTTTGCACACTCACCCATTAACAAAGGGAATAATTAAAAAGAATTAAAAGGCAGAGAAAATGTTTTTCCCCTAAAAGAGTCACTAGGAAATATATTTCCCCCAAATGGATATGGCTCCTTATGTGTTCAAAGGGCCTGGCATCCTTTTTGGGAAAGAACTGGTACTTACAGTGGATCTTGTAATCTTTGTACTGCCGATCTTCAATAGCAGTGATGTACAGCGTGGCACGGTCTGGAAAAATAAGTCCATCTGGGGTCTGGCACAAAATGGATGGAGGAAAAAATTAGCCACAAAACAATATAATCCTGGATTACCTAATTTCTTTATTAGAGGAGTGGGCAGAGGAGGGACACACAATATACATGTCAGAATTCCTGTTTCTTACTGTTATTCCCACTTTCAGAATAACAATACAGTACCGAAATACCCAAATGGCTTACAAGCAGTATAAATCATTCTAAATAAAAATAAAATAAGGACACTTCTAGGAACCTTCCCACAGTATCATGGGTACTAAGGACGCTGTAAGGAAGAGGGGTAACTTAGAGAAGTTAACACAAGTGTTAATTATGAAAAGTAAAAATGAGTAACTAATCAGAATTCAAACATATTCTGACTTCTGCACAAATTACAAAAAGCAATTTATAATTACTGATACATGTCTGAGGTTTGAAACCATAATACATAAAGAGTCTTTAAGTGCAAAACAGGTAACATTCATTCTCAGAGCTTGTCATCCTCCGAGGTCCTTAAACTGGGGGTCAGGAATCTGTAGCCCTCCAGATGTTACTTAAATTCAATCCTTGTTCCCATCTCTACTAACACTGTAATTAGATCTTCAGCAACTTCAGAGGGCTACAGATGTCACAGCATGTTCTAGTGTAATAATGGTATTAGCATCGATAGAAAAACAACTTCCATTGAAATATACTCCTGAACAAGCTACCGTTTCAGAATGAACGCCAAAGGGGCTGCCATCATAGCCTGAGTGACTACAACGGAAGTGGCTTAAATACTCAATCAGATACTTTTGCTCAATGAAGAATGTTCCATTTGCCTTACTTTGAGACAGTCTTTACTTCAGATCAAAACTAATTCTGTATTACAGCCCAAACCAAATAAAACTTATTAAATAACATGTACACAGCTGCAAGGTAGAATATAAAGAGTAAATTAAAGCATACCAGATTTTAAAAAAAGTCATACTTGCACTGCTTTTCTATCGGCAATAAACTGGTGTGAAAAAAATGTTTGCAACTTTTACTTGTTTTTCCCTACTATTCCATTAAGAATGAAATTCTAATTCTGTTTTATGTTTTGTAATTAACAGCCAAGGACAGATTTTTCATGAAGCATAAATATACTTGGGAGACCCATAAGGCATAGCACTTTTGAAAACTAAATACCAGGAAAGAGTATGGTTTATAACAAGGACAGAATTTTTTTTTCTGTTAAAGACTACAGACTCTTAGAAATATAAGTCAGCTTGGGAGCAAAACATGTTATTATTCTCTTTCCCCATTTTTACCCAAGAAACTGCAGGTGAACTTTTGCCAGAGGGACAAATAATTATTTCTAACAGGGTTTTGAAAATGAATCAAGAGCTGAACAATCCCCCTGCTGTTATAAATGGTGCCCTTCTGTCTTACTGTATTTTTAAAGGAATTAGTACTGTACTGTTCTGAAAGATTAGATGATTTAGGTACTGAATGAGTCTAATGAATCTGACTATAATCCTGAGACTTTACAGGGACAAGGTCACTCTGAAATGTTCTTTTGGTCAAGAGACGAATAGCTATTATTAGTGATGTGCAAATTTCTGAAATTGAAGCATCTTGTTGTGACCTTGAAATAGCTGTTCTGAGATCAAAACAGCTATTCCATGTGCAAAATGGCCTTCTCCAATTATTCTGCGAGTTTTTTGAGTTCAAAGTTCTTCACTTCAAACTAGAAATGTTTCCTAGGCTACCAAATAGTTTTTTTGCATTCAAAATGGGATGCTTCAAATTAAAATAAGTTTAAAATCAAAACTTCTGAACACATCTCATCACCATTATCCCATTATACCTTTGTCCTTTTTATCAAATGGAATTTTTCACAATCCAGATTTGAAAATAAGGTAAAGTAGGGCCATCTTAGATCTAAGCACCGCTGGCAGAAATCAAGGACTGAGAGACTTACCAGCCACTTATCCCGGGCGTAGATGACAGTATTGAGCATGGACTCATAGAAGAGACAATAGCCCATCCACTCACTGATAATGATGTCAACCTTTTCCACAGGCAACTCCACTTCCTCCACTTTGCCCTTGATGATGGACACCACTTTAGTGGAGAAAAACCACATTTTAAAATTATGCTTGTAAATCAGTTTGGCAAAGATGATTTCTTCATATTATTAGCTCAGTCAAACCCAGCACTCCTAGTTGTAACTGTTAAGCAATCTCACAGGTTGTTAAGTAGATGGAGTCTCTGGTAAGAAACAATTACTTCACTAAAGTTGGGGAAACCCTGGGATACCTGGCACAGGCTGCGGGCAGGTCTCTCCCTACTCAGGAGCTGAAACTCCTCCCTGCTGAAATCCAAGCAGGACTTTAAACTCCAAACCAAGTCACATGACCTGCACCGTGCCTTCTCCACCTCCTCGAGGCACCCTGTATTCCATACCTTACCATGCTAACTTTCTGTTCAGGGACTGAAAATCCTGCTTGGATTTCAGCTTCTCCTTGTTTCTGGGGGTTGGCTGAAAAAGTACTTGCCTAAGGATTTCAGCTCCATGCCAAAATCTAAGCAGGCATGGAACTAAAATTTTTTTTGCAAGGAGCTCTTTTATCCAGCCCCCAAAAACGTAAGAATCCTCTTGGTAGGTAGCAGCATCTTGCAACCTTCCCTACCAGCTTCCCCACTGACTTTCTGGGAAAGCTAGCAGAGAAGACTGCAAATCAGGCCCCAAAACTAAGAATGACGTGTGGTCATTCTTCCAAGATGAGTTCTTTTTTGCGTACACATCTATAGACAGAATTTTGCCAAACTAAGCATTTTACTATCTGCATCTACAATACATTCTGGGAATTATTAGGGAAGGGGATGGTTTCACCTTCTTTCTTGCACACAAAATATCAGAACTGAATTGTCTCTTATTCCCACCCCCCCGCCCCCGGGAATCCACCTCCTAACTACATTCCATTGCAAAAATCATGATCACATGATCATGGGATGCTTGGCAACTAGTTATAAGCACAGACAGGTTGCCACGCAGCCATTCAGACTGAGACCATATGACTACAGTGTGTGTTTTTTTATATTTTGCAACATCAGAAGTGCTTTACATAAGATCATTGTTAATATGAACCATTGTTAGCATGGTCCTAAATTGAGGACTACCTCTCAACATCCTCTGCACAACAGTGGTTTTTTGGATACCCAGATAAGTGAAATTGATGACCTTTTTTAAAAATGACTTTACTTACCATGGTCAAGTTTGTTGGCTTTGACGATTTTGACAGCATAATCAGAGATACTGGAGCATTCAATCTATTAGTTGAGGGCATAAGTGGGGAGCAGGATGGGAGAATAAAGAGAGATGTTTTATAAGATAATGCATTATATTTTTTCTTCCTAAATTAGTAGAAAACATCGCTGGAAATACATGTGATGAAATGGCACTAAAGAATGCCAAGTGTTAGTATAAAATTTCTCTTTCTCTTGCCTGTCATCCCAAATCTTCATAGAAATAAGTAAGATAGATTTGTACAACTTTAATAGCACTAATATAGTGCTAATATTTTTAATATAGAACTCTTAATCTCTGTCTATCAGAGATTACCGTTTAGGATTCCATCAAATCCTTTCATCCATTTTGTATCCAATAGACTCCATCACAGAACAGGGGCCAATAGCATATGAGCATTACACTTACTCCAATGACCCGCTTGGCACCAGCCTTGGCTGCAAACATGCAAAGTATTCCTGTGCCACTGCCAACATCCAGGACCACTTTGTCCTTGAAGAGGTGCCGATTGTGAAACATGGAATTTCTGTAGGTCAGTGTACGGACCTCATCTTTCAGCATTTCCTAAGATGCAGAAAAAAGGCACATCAGGGAACTCCCTCAAAATCTATTTACACCCTCCTCCCCAAGATGGACAAGACTGCATCTCATTTTTCATACCCTAAGGCAAGATGAGTGGCAAACAAATTTAATAAATTAATAAATAACCACATCCCCACCAATTCTCTCACCTCATGGATTCCAAAGTGAGCGTAGGAATCAAAGTAATAATCCTTGGAAGTCATCTCTTCTGCTGTTGGTTTGCTGCTGCTTTCTGGCTGGGTGCACGAGACCTGGTGAAAATACAGAAATGCCCAAGTCATCCCAGGACCCCCTAATATAACTTACAATTTCTCCACTTAATTTCATATTTTTTAAGTAAACGTTTAAATATGTACTGCTCAGCTAATAATTTCATATCAGTCAATATGATCTATAGATGCCTGATTAAATGGATTTTAAAAACACTGATACAACAATGTGCTTTCTTAACAATGTTCTGTGTGCAAGAGGCAAAACACAACAAACATCTTTTCAGAGGTGTCAATGTACATATACTTTATACAAACAAGTATACTGCTTCTTTTAGAATTACAGTTTTTTACTCTTAGCAAATTCATGCAACTATTACATAGATGACAGCCATAAAGAAAAAAGGAGTATTAGTACCTTAGCTTGTAGAAATTCACTCATATCACCCTCTCACAAAATATTTGCAGTTTCTGAAGTAACCCTTTATTCAATTCAATGATTTGGGGTTTTTTTTATTTCATCAAGGGGAAAACAGAGCTCCAATGTCTTTTAGAAAATCTGTTGCTGATACTCTTCTTCTGAATATGTCACTGTGCATCTATTTTAATGAGGCTGAATAGTCTACAGATATTTCAAAAATTCCTTCTTCCCAAGGAACCAAATGTTTGGTTTACAAAATCACTCTGCTTGTATCCTAAAGAGGAATAGGATTTTGCTTGGTGGAGGTTATTAACACATTGAGGAGATACAGGTCAGGATGGGTTCTTGGAAGTTTCATAAGCTGACAATGCGAAGGGTTAAGTGGGACTCATGTCAGAAAGGTGATGGGTGACCTTGCCATTTTAATAAGAATTTTAATAGACAATTTGGAAGGTAAGGAAAAAAACCACATGCATCTCTTCTATGCCTGAAGTGGTCTCAAGACGCTATTCTATACTTACTGATTTTAGGGAATGTTCTTTGTGCGTGCACTGGGTCTAATTCTCATGTTTAATTTGGTTTACACATATTCTACTAAGTAGCATTAAGTCTGTTCTGACTAATGGTAGCACTTTAGGCAGAAGCCTGAACCGAAGATCAGTTATCCAGACATTTTAATCAAACATTCAATGGAAATTCTTGGATATTTATTTATTTTTGCAGTTTTGTAGGTGGTGGTTGGTGGAACTGACAAATAAAATGAGGGGATAATTCTAAAAATTCTAAACAAATCGGACTGATTTCCAATTTAAGGGAATTTTAAAGCAGGAAATTAATCCCTTTTAACTTCTGGTAAACCAAGCTGAAATTGCTTAGTGGAATTAACTATTTTATCTTCCTCTAATTAAGATTTATTAGTCAGAAGAACAGAGAAAGCAGGAAAAAATATAGCTCAAGGCTATATAAGACAGGCCATATATCACTTGAACAGGACATTTTCACAAGTTGCATTTTCAAGCATGTGAAACAGGTTGTAAATTTGGAGGTGGAATTTGAGCCTCTTTAAAAACAAACTTCTAGGGAGAGAAAACTATCATAGACTTAGATTAATATCTTTCACTTATTACTTAAGATTTCAGTCCTAGACAATTGCAACATACTTTAGCCGCTCCCAGTGTTGAGTGACTGAAAGCTATAGCTGATGCAGAGAGCAGATGGCTGAATTCAAGGAAATAGGTCGTCACGTAGACGCTAGCAAAGGGTATCAGTATTCAAAATGGAAGGTGTGACTGGATGTTCAAAGTCCTGCCTCTTTTAATATGCATTGCAAACATGTTTCTATCTCTCTCATACACACAGGTAAAAAGAGGAGGGTCTTTAATTGCTCCAGTCATGTCCATGATTTTCATTTTGTCAACACTGCCCCCCACCCTCTATAGAGTGCATCAATATTCCTTTATCAATGCAGATCCTCTTTTTTCGGGGAAACCACTAAAAGCCATCTACAAAGTCACATTGAATTCTTACTGGAATTTCCTGGATTAGAACTCAGTGCTTATTCCAGTCTTTTCCAACGTGGTGCCTTCCAGATATATCTATATTTAGTCCTCAATTTACAGGTATAACACAGGCTGCCTTTCTTTGCAGCAGTCATTACGGAAACTCATTGCTCACTATAGGGAATTTTTGCCAAATACTGGAAATAAACACAAGTTCTTAAGCAAAATGTGAATATGGGATGCTGGAAAAGAGGGCCAGTTGCCGAGTGCCCAAAAAACAATCATATTAAGGGGCATTGGAACTTCAGAACTGGGTCATAAGTACCTTTTGGAAGGAGGGGTCCATAGTGATTTCAAACAGTCGCTAAGCAACTGATTGTAAGTCAAGGACCACCTGTATTTACAATTCCCAATGTTTCTACCCCACATGTCCAATAGGAAAGTTGCAATCCAACTAATTTTGAGGATGTTATCACTGGAGAAAGGCTACTTTATTATCACTCAGTCAGAAGATCCCATCTTAAACAAGATCCAGTCACCTGCTGCCCACTTCAAATAGCTGTGGCTCTTAAATTATTCCTGCTAACATATTACCTTTTTCATGATTAGAACCCTAAATTTGAAAAGGAAAAAGTGAATCCACTTTTTTCTCTGCATCTAGAAAAGTGTCCAAAAGTCACAAATCTCCAACCAACAGATGGCCTACAAAAAATTAATACCATCTTTTCTGTGTTCCCTGTTCTGTCCTGGCCACTATTGCCCACTGAGGTTGCCCCGTTGTGTATTAACATTTCACAATGTAGAGTCATTGGCAAGCAGTGTAATATAGTAAGCCCAGCTGATTTAAACCATTTTATAACTAATCCTATACATGTTACTAGACTGCTGGGGGCTACAGATTATAACGAGCAGCATTTCTAAGATAAGATATAGATAATACTAAGTAGCTTCCTCTTTCTATTACTGGATTGGTTCAATCACCTCCATGGTGTTCTGGAGCATACATGACTACCAAGATATAGTGCGTTATGAGCACTATATGAGATGGGGGACTGAGTCAAGTTATTCGAAGTCCTTGGCTGACGTCAGAAAGCTAAACAGAAATAGTTCGATGGGATGCATTGAGAAAATTCTGCGGGTACAACTGGGAAGTAAAGTATTTTTGCAGAAGATAATGGCAAATCATGTCCATACTGTTACCAAAACTTCTACGCAGGTTCTCTGTGTAATTTCCAAGAGTTGAGCTCAACTCAAAGAGGCTCTTGGCTCTATACAGGCAAGTCCTAGTCTTATGATCACAATTGAGCCCAAATATCTCTTAATAAGTAAGACATTTGTTAAATGCCTTTTACCCCATTTTACGACTTATGTGACCTCAATTGTTAAGTGAACCACTGTAGTTTAATTTAATTTAATTTAATTTCCAATTTATATACCGCCCTTCTCCCTGAGGACTCAGGGTGGTGTACAGCCAAGATAAAAAACATAGAATACAAATATTAAAACATTTAAAAATATATATAGATTTGGGCCGAAAGTTAAGAATAACAAACTAATTAAAAAATTTAAAATTTAAAATTTTCTTCTAAGCCAACCCGGCTTGCTGGAAAAGATGGGTTTTCAGGGAACGACGGAAGGCATTGAGGTCATGGATTCTCCTTATCTCCGGGGGCAACTGATTCCAGAGAGTGGGAGCCCCCACAGAGAAGGCCCTCCCCCTGGGGGCCACCAGCCTACATTGTTTGGCTGATGGCACCCTGAGGAGGCCCTCTCTGTGGGAGCGCACGGGTCGATGGGAGGTCATTGGTAGCAGCAGGCGGTCTCGGAGATAGCTAGGCCCTATGCCATGGAGCGCTTTAAAGGTGATAACCAACACCTTGAAGCGCACCCGGAAGACCACCGGGAGCCAGTGCAGCTCGCGCAGGAGCGGTGTTACATGGGAGCGCCATGTTGCTCCCATCACTACCCGCGCTGCTGCATTCTGGACCAGCTGGAGCCTCCGGGTGCTCTTCAAGGGGAGCCCCATGTAGAGAGCGTTGCAGTAGTCAAGGCGAGAGGTGACAAGGGCATGAGTGACTGTGCACAAGGAATCCCGATCAAGAAAGGGCCGCAACTGGCGAATCAGGCGAACCTGATAAAAGGTCCCCCTGGTAACAGCCGTCAGATGTTCCTCCAAGGACAGCTGCCTATCCAGGAGGACTCCCAGATTGCGCGCCCTCTCCGAGGGGGCCAGAGACTCGCCCCCAATAGTCAGCGATGGAGTCAACTGACTATATCGGGATGCCGGGAGCCACAGCCACTCAGTCTTGGAAGGGTTGAGCTTGAGCCTGTTCCTCCCCATCCAGATCCGCACAGCCTCCAGGCACTGGGACATCACTTCAAGGGCATCGTTGGGGTGGCCTGGGGTGGAGATGTACAGCTGGGTGTCATCAGCGTACTGGTGGTATCTCACCCCAAAGCCACGGATGATCTCGCCCAGCGGCTTCACATAAATGTTGAACAGAAGGGGCGAGAGGACCGATCCCTGCGGCACTCCACAGATGAGAGGCCTCGAGGTCGACCTCTGCCCCCCTGCCAACACAAACTGCGACCGGTCGGAGAGAAAGGAGGAGAACCACCGTAATACAGTGCTTCCCACCCCCAACTCTTCCAGCCGGTGCAGCATGATACCATGGTCGATGGTATCAAAAGCCGCTGAGAGATCTAATAGGACCAGAACAGAGGAATAACCCCTGTCCCGAGCCCTCCAGAGATCATCCACCAACGCGACCAATGCCGTTTCCGTGCTGTGCCCAGACCTGAAACCCGACTGGAACGGATCTAGATAGGATGTTTCCTCCAGGAATTGCGGAAACTGTTGCGCGACCACACTCTCAACAACCTTCGCAATGAAGCGAAGGTTGGAGACAGGACGATAGTTGGCCAATATTGCTGGATCCAGGGACGGCTTCTTGAGGAGAGGCCTCACCACCGCCTCTTTCAGGGCAGCGGAGAAGTGACCCTCACTCAAAGAAGCATTAATGACGCCCTGGAGCCAGCCTCGTGTAACCTCCCGGGAAGCCAGTACCAACCAGGAGGGACACGGGTCCAGTAAACATGTGGCCCCACTAAGTCTCCCCAAAATCCTGTCCACATCATCGGGAGTCACAGCATCAAACTCCTCCCAGATAACATTCTCAAGACTGTTCCTCGTCACCCTGCCCTGATCTACCCAGTCAGAGTCCAGATCCCCCCGGATCTGAGCGATTTTGTCATACAGGTATTGTCCGAAATCCTCCGCCCTGTCTTCTAAGGGATCCTCCCACACTCCCAGGTGGAGCAGGGCGCGGGTCACCCTAAACAGGGCGGCCGGACGATTCCCTGATGACGCAATAGAGGCGGAAAAGTAGTTAGACTTTGCCGTCTTTATCGCCACTAGGTAGGCCTTAATATGCGACCTTACCAGTGTTCGATCAGATTCAGCGAGACTGGCCCTCCAACCGCTCTCCAGGCGTCTTTTCCGGCGCTTCATTTCCCTCAGCTCCTCAGTAAACCAAGGAGCCGCACGGGATCGGCATCGGGTCAGAGGCCGCAAAGGCACAACTCGGTCCAAGGCCCCACCAGCCGCCCGATCCCAGGCGGCTACCAGGTCCTCGGCCGAGTCATGTGCTAGATCCTCAGGAAATGGCCCAAGCTCCGTCTGGAACCTATCAGGATCCATCAGGCGCCTGGGGCGGATCCATCTAATTGGGTCCGCCTCCCTGCGGCGAGGGGTCGCGGTTCGAAGATCTAGGCGAAGGAGTGAGTGGTCAGTCCATGACAAGGGTTCCACGTCTATATCCCCTATAACAAGACCACTCAACCACTGGCCAGAGACAAAAATCAAATCCAGAGTGTGACCTCCCCTGTGAGTAGGGCCATGAACTAACTGGGTCAGGTCCATGGCCGTCATGGAAGCCATGAACTCCTGAGCCACCTCAGACGTTTCACCGACGGATGGCAAGTTGAAATCACCCATGACTAAAAGCCTGGGTGTATCTACCGCCACCGTGGCTATCACGTCGAGTAGCTCAGGTAGGGCTGTTGCCACGCGGCAGGGAGCCAGGTACGTAAGCAACAAGCCCATCTGAACCCCACGGCCCCACCTCACAAGGAGGGACTCACATCCGGCTATCTGAGGCACAGTGGTCTCCCTCGGACTCAGATCCTCGTTAATAATAACCGCCACCCCCCCGCCCCTCCCCTGGGCCCTCGGCTGATGGAATGCTCTGAAGCCTGGTGGGCACATTTCCACCAGAGGGACGCCACCCTCCGGGCCCAACCAGGTCTCCGTAATACCCGCCAGGTCCGCTCCTCCCTCTTGTATAAGATCGTGAATGAGGGGGGCCTTATTGACCACGGACCTGGCATTGCACAGCATCAGCTGAAGGCCCAGCTCCTGAATATCTAAGTTGATAAGTTAGTATGCCGGTTAAGTGAATCTGGCTTCCCCATTGGTTTTGCTTGTCAGAAGGTGATCATATGACCTTGGGACATGAACTAGTTTCCAAGCATCTGAATTCTGATCACATGGGGAAGTTGGAAAGGTCACAACTGTGAAAAACAGTGATAAGTCAATTGTTTCAGTGCCATGGTAACTTTGAACAATCACTAAATGAACTCTTGTAAGTCGAGGACTACCTGTATTAAATCCTAACAAGCCATAAGAGCACAATATTCCTTTCATCCAGGTTGCTCAAACCCATCTGGAGGGCACCAGACTGGAGAATTTTGTTTTCAAGGTTAAATCTTCAAGGAAGTCAAATTGTTCCCATATTTGCAAAGCTTTAGGCAACCATAGAGATTGTTTTTAATGGAGAAGTTTTATCCTGATCTTTTGATGTTTTATGCTATCCTTAATTGACTTTTTATAGTTAATACAGCCTTGGGCAAAAAGGGGATTGATAAATATTATAGTAACAGAAAAATTACAACTGAAATGCAACTCAACAAACAAGCAATATGTCACAACAAATTTGCTCCTCCCCTTAGCGGTTGTTGCAAGACCTCAGCTGCATGGATTCTTTACCCCCAAAAGAGGGGGAAAAACGGGGAGTTAAAGATCAAGTGTCTGTCCATTTGGCTAGTCAGATGCTGAACAAAGTGAAGTTCGAATTAAAGTGCACCAGCTCCATTTGATGGGAAAAAAATTTCTGACTCTGACAGAAATAGATAAAAATTTGCTATTTCAGTCTTCTTAGTACCACCATATAGGAGATCAGCTTTTTGTCTCTCCCCTGCCCCCCCCCTCCACTCCCAATGCTCCCAGGGCAATTCTGTCTCATATTCCCACAATGCACAGGGAAGTTTGGCAGGCTTTATCATTAATGGCCTACCTCCTGAGCTGCTCTACCCCCTGAATGTCCCCAGGAGCAGGGAGCTGCAATAAAAGTTAAGGAAAGAATGATCAAGTGCCCCCAATGCAACCAACACCCTGGCTTAGAACCCTCCAGCTCTGCCCCACAAAACTCTCTCCAGTATGTCAATGTTGGGCAGTTAACATTTTGTTTAAACTGACCAACATGAGAAAAAGGGGGGGGGGAACCCTGAGATACAAACCCTTTGCCAATACATCAACTAGAAAATAAGTTTGGGGTTTTTTTAAAACAAAGATGCAGTGCAAGACAAATATAATTTGATGCCCATTATAATAATTTCTATGTCTGAGATAAATGATAAAACTTGAAAAGTGGTTATTTAGGAATAGATGCTCATAAAACCTCATGGGACAATACCTGGGCAGCACATCAAAAGTAGCAGGTATGTGAAAATAAAGCAGCTGAGCTAAGTGCAAGTAGTCTGTTTTTTGACCTAACATCCACAACTCCTCCCAAAATATCAAGGAATGCCTAAACATTTTCTACCAACACCCTGAGAAAACAGTAGGAACTGTTTTCCACTTCCAAAAGTAAAAATAAGTGTTGTAGCAGAATACTATTATTATATTTGCAGCTTTATCAATGGATCAAACAAGGATAGGCTCTAGTCAGTTTCCACTAAGACATAAATACTGTGTTTCCCCAAAAATAAGACCCTGCCTTATATTTTTTTGAACCCTGAAATAAGTGCTTGGCCTTATTGCCATGCACTCAAAAGCCCGATTGGGCTTATTATCAGGGGATGTCTTATTTTGGGGGAAACAGGGTATATGTCCTTTATATGGGCAGCAGGGTGAACAATTTGAAATAAATTACCTGGTCCATATTTTCAACCAGTATGGTTTAATATTCACTGCACACACAAAAAAGGTATGGTCATGAACCCCATTCTTTTCTCACCCTGCACTGTTTAGTCACTCAGACTGAACAGGCACTGCATCATAGGATTAACTGAAAGATATGGACTAAAAGATGCATACAGAAGCAAGAAAGAAAGAACAAGAATGTAAACTAATTCTGTGAAGAAGGGGGCAAAGAACCAGAAAGTAGGTATATTCTACATCTAGAACTTATGGGAAATAGTGTTTAGTTAGTCCTAGCAGTTTGAGAGAAGGGCAGTACATCTAAGCAAGAGCTACAAAAGCAAGGGGATACTATAGATGCAATTTTAGCAAAAGGCAGATGCGAGGGGGACTAATGAATGATGCATCACCAAGCCAGCAAGGAAAGATTTGGCCTGAGCTCAACCACATCCAGGGTTGAGCACTAGCCTAGTGTTCATGTACTCAAAGGATATTTACATCTTCTAGCGGAGTCTGCAGGCTCATCCCATTAGCCAGCGTGGTTACAAAATTCTAGGAGAGAGAGAGTAACAAGGGAAAGAATGTCAATTCGGAGCTCAACGGGAACTGATCCGGAGCCTGGATCATTTTAACAACTAAGATTTGGAGAGGGAGTAAGGCAAATAAAAAACTGATAAAAGTTGATCAACAAACAAGGAAGCAATTCTGGGATGTCTTTCTATGTGAGGACATTAATGGTAGTTTCCTGCTAGGCTTGCCAATGGTATCCAGAAAGAACAATTTCGAGAACTGGAAACCAGCATTTAGGATTGCAACAATCCATCTGGAATCACATTATGTGAGATGGGCAGCTGTATTAATTGAATAAATAACAGGGCGGACAAATGCAAGATCGGAGAGGAAGTCTTTAGCAGTATGTCCTCTATGGTAAAAATAGGCTAGCACCCCTCTCCCCCAATAATGTATGCAATTTCTATTCAACCATATCACTAAATAGAACTATAGCACACAGAGCAGGGTTGCCTCCAGTCACAAAGAGGCTTTTTATAGGATTATCACAATCCCATGCCAGGAATAGAAAAAAAAAAGTCATCTGAAATGCCAGCAGAGTTGCTATGCCAGACATCAAGGTTTCAGTTATACACCTATCAAATGGCAGCTCTTTCCACCACCTATTCCCCTTCAGTATGTTCAGATACAGCATTCCAAGAGGAATTGAGAAACACAACTGTACTGGAAATAGCTACTTAAACATTCAGAAGGGAAAACAGAATGCAAAAGTTGCAAGGGTACATAAGAAATTGCATGGGAGACATCCATTAGGTGATAGGGCCTCCTCATGCGATATTCCTGTTTGGGACCACCTTGTTCCCCACATCCTTAGTAATCTTTATAATTATTTCCATAATACTCTTATAAATTGTCAGCTGACATATATGCAGCAGTTATACCACAAGATGTCAGTACTAGCCTACTCCTCAGAAGGTAAAACTGTAGGATTTCTTTTGGTAGCTTAGTGTGAGTTACCTGTATGCCAAAGCCAAGCGTCATCACTACATGCTTTCTAGCTGCAACTACTCTTACATTTGGTTGACGGAGAATTAAAGCAACCAGTTATCTATTGAGATGATAACCTTCTTTAACAAATGAAGGCAAATATATGTATCCCAGGATAACGTTGCAGGATCCAATCCAGCCTAGAGAGAAGTTCCCTGAAGATGGGCTCCAGCACGAGTACGAAAGCTCGGAAGACAAAAACCTCTGGCCCCAGTGACTGACCCAGATTAGATCCTGCAATCTTCTTTAAATTGAAGGCATTGAAAAAGAAGCTAGTAAGTCACTTATTACGGTTTATTGGATTCCTATATCAAGCAAGGGGTTAAACTCAATGGGCTAAATCAGCTTTCAATTCATGAACTTTCAAAGTACTCCCCAATAAGCAATATATGTTGAATGCCGAGATCAAGAAGCTTGGTCTAAATGGATCATTTCAATTCTATGGGCACTATTAAACCAAAAACTAAAGGGCAGTTCCCCAGAGTCAACTATTGGGCCCCGTCATTCCCATTCTAGGAAGAAAACCAGCAAATGAAAAGGATCCCCAACAATGGTGTTTCTGTGACAATGTGAATAGGACAGGGGTGGGCAAATGTGGCCCTTTTACAACCTGTGGACTTCAACTCCCAGACAGCTTGAGTTGAAGTCCACAGGTTGTAAAAGGGCCACATTTGCCCACCCCTGGAGTAGGAGATACTTCAATTTTTCATTTAGATATACAGTACATACAGGTAATTCTTTCCAACCTTTTTCAACCTCTGTCATCTGCCAATTTAAATAATTCATCCACTCTTCATCCAGTCTTCTTCCAAAATTTGCAGCTCCTTTAAGTCTATAGATATTGTAACCTCTGATGTCCTAACCTCCCAAGTTCAGTTCCTACTCACTATGAGCTTTGCCTTTCACCCAAATCTTACCCCAGCCTCATCCAAGCTTTCTCCGGAGACCCTGGAATCTTACCTGCCCTCAAAAGATCATTTGTGCAAATCATAACACATCAAAGCAGTTCCCCCTAAAAAAATGCCCATTTTATTTGTGAGGCTTAGCCTCAGAAACGTTTTCCCATCCATAGTAAACCTACATAAAGTGTTAGGCTACCGTAAGATGCAAGAACCCTCCTAGCATAAGGGAACAAAGAGCCAGAAGGCAGTAACTCACCACAAGGCATCAGAGATTTTAAGAAAAGATTGGGCATTACCATTTTCTGAAATGATATAGGGTTTCCTGCCTGAGCAGGGGGTTGGACTAGAAGACACCCCCCCCCCAAGATCCCTTTTCCCACTCTCTTATGCTATATTCTAAATAGAAAAGAGCCTCCTTAGGACAATGAGCACAATGGGCCTGTCAAACTAAAGAGCAACCATCCTGAGGGAAGCAATGGCATTAAGGCCCACCGTTTCCTTTCAGACAGAAGACGGGGTTAAAATTTAAGAGGTAAGGGACCACTTCACAAAATCATGGGTGGGAACAGGCACCCTTTTTACAGGCAAATTTAGGAGGCTGAATAATGGGGTGGAGAAAAGGAACAGATGGGACTTGGGCGAAGGAGATCGGTCTGGTGGGGGTTGATACTGTATTTCCACGAGCGGGAAGGATTCGGCAATCCATAATCTGCCCATATTACGAGGAACCAGCAAGGGCGCCAAGGAGGCAGCGGGGCAGCCCGTCGAAAAAAGCCGGAGCGCCGGCGAACAAAGAGTTCACTATCTGCGGCAGCAACGGGGGGTTTTTTCCCAGCAGAAGGGAGCGCAACTTAAAGGGGGTGGTGGTGGTAGGAGGAGAGGGAGGGGAGGCTGCTGCTGTTGCTCCTGCACCGAAGGGTCGACGGGCCGCGGCGGGAAAAGCTAATCCATCCGGGGAGCAGGAACCCCACGCGGACGATTAAGGAGGATCCACGGCGGGGGGGCGGGGGGCGGAGCTCCAGGGGCCTCCCCCGGGCCACGGGGGGCGGGGCCCAATGGAACAGGCCTGCCATGCGGCTCCCATGAGGAAAGGACCCGTTAAAGTGGGGGCGGGGTGGGGAGAAGCGTGAGAGGCTTTCCGCGGAACGGGATCGGAAGGGGAACCTATTAGATTTGAAGCAACCGAGGCTTTCCCGCCTAAGATAGCCAGCAACAGCGCTATACACGAATCTCGGGGTGGGGGGGCGAGGGAAGAAGAACCTTTTTGCCCTGACCGCCCCCCCCTAGGTGTGGACGATCCGGAACGCGGGGGGGGGGAGAGAAGGCGGCGGCGGCGACGAAGAAAATGGAACCTTTGTGGGAGGGAGTGGGGGGGGAGAAGAAAAAGGCGGGGGTGGTTATTTAAGGGGCCGCTAGAAGGGGAAAAGCAGCGAGGGGCAGAAAGTAAAAGGGGGCTCGGTCATTCGGAGGGCAGACGCTCCCCAGGAGCCCAGTCAAGCCTCGGGGGGGCTGGGCTTGTCATCTGGTGGGGGTCTTCGGAGGGGTCTCGGTTGAGCAATCCCTCCCGTTCCTATCGCTTTATGAGGTTCTGGAAGAGACTCGGTGGGTGAAGGATTAGGGCCTCCGGCTTCCCTGTTCTTTCTCTCCCTCCGCTACCCCCCCCCCCACTCCCTCACCTCCATGATGCAGTTTGCAGCCTCCGCCATCTTGCGAATGAGACAGAAAAAGAGATCCACTGGCCGGACTCCCCCAGCCTCGTTCAGTCGAGGGGAGGAGACCGGGCGTTCCATTGGGCCGCCTCTCCGTCACTCAAAAGGGGAGGGAGGGGAAGGAGGGCAGCCCCGCCTCCCAGGTTTTCATTGGTCGGTGGGGGTCTCCCTCAGTCAGTCAGGAAGGGAAAAGGCCCTCCCTCACGCTTTTTCAAACCGTATTGGGCGCATTTGGAGGAAAGGTTCGGCGCGCGCAGGCTCCTTTTTTCTTTTTTTTTTTGCGGACCATAGACACAAGTGGGAAATGTCGGGGAACGCCTTCTCCTCATGATCGTGAATTGCCATTGGTGAAATAAAGAAAGCTTTCACCAATAAGGAACAGAGGCAGTTTCTCGGATAATTTATTGGGGGGACGCAGATGTCACTCACTGCAAAATCTCTGCGTTTCTCCGAGCCTTTGGTGTCTTAACTTCTAAGGGGCGGGAAGAAGCAGCGCATTGATTACCTGAAGTGGCTGTCAAAGAGCGTTCGCATTCAAACCTCGTATTACAACCGATGCCACTATGAGGGAAGTGCAATATGACAAAGGACAGGAAGGAGGAGGCGCCATTTATTTTGAAAGGGAAAGAGCAGTTGCTCCTTGCAATGGCCTTCAAAGATGAATATGCCCATCCGAACCGATATTGGTTATCGAAGTGCCATTCAACAGCAAAACGTCGCTTATTAAATCACTTTTTTGTCTTGGGGTCGAATTATTTACAATATCTTTCATTCGCTTTTCAGCGATCTGTTGGCCATTTTAAATAACGCCATTGGTAGAAAATCAAATATAGCAGGAGTAGTAATTAGTATACCAATTCAGTGACTTGCATTCATCTTCCACGTTCTAAGAAGACCGAAGTCCTTTTACTCATAGGTAAAGATACTGGCAATTGGTTGAAATTAGGATCAATTAATAAGCTAACAGATATCATTGGCTGCTCTTGTGATCATTCATAGGGGGCGTACCGTCTCCACCAACGAATGAAAGCTTCCTGGAAAATAAGGGGAGGGCCTTTTTAATTCTCTCGTAGAAGCTGGTTGGTAGAAGTTTGACTCTTTCCTATTGGTCCGACATGAGACCATTGACAAAAATGTGTTCGACGAAGTTGAGAAAACTTCGGGTGAAACATGCTGGGTGACTTCATGGCCACCGCGGAGGAAGTGTTATTTTTTAAAGCAAGGTTGACAAATGAAAAAAGTAATAAAATAAAAATCTCACCCAACTAAATCTGTTATAAATTCTATGGTGCATAAAACCTCATGCATGGGGCCACAACTCTTAGGTTTTGTATAAATAAGCTAGCTATAGTATTTTTTTCTTCCACATTTTTCCCCATTTTTCTGTGGCTGTTTTGAAACCAGTAAATTTTGCCTTTTCAATTAAGCTATTGTGTGGGTGAATAACAGACACAGAATATAAATCAGGCAAATTTTATAATGTTTATCTCTTAATTGCTTCTCATTGAGGGCCTTGGAATAAAAGCAGAGGTAAAATAGTACCTAAATACAGGTAGTCCTTGACTTACAACCACAATTTGAGCCCAAAGTTTCTGTTGCTAAGCAAGACAGTTTTTAAATGAGTTTTGCCCCATTTTATGACTTTTCTTATCACAGTTATTAAGTGAATCACTGTAGCTGTTAAGTTAATAGTATGTTTGTTAAGTGAATCTGGCTTTCCCATTGACTTTGCTTTGTCAGAAGGTCATCAAAGTTGATCACGTAATCTTGGAAGAGTGCAATCATCATATATATGAGTCAGTTG
This sequence comes from Arizona elegans, assembly GCA_022577455.1. Lineage (NCBI taxonomy): Eukaryota > Metazoa > Chordata > Lepidosauria > Squamata > Colubridae > Arizona > Arizona elegans. The sequence continues at coordinate 128,926,091 of JAKOOJ010000004.1, forward strand.
CCAAGTGGCCATGTTTTGATTGCATAACCATGGGAATGCTGCAATGGTTGTAAGCATGAAAAACAGTCATAAGTCACTTTTTTCAGTGCCATTGTAACATTGAACAGTCGTTAAATAAACAGATACTACAAGGTACCAGGTACTACGAGGACTACCTGTAGGATAATTTGTTCTTCTTATCAGCTTTAAGATCTGCATAGTTTATAACTTGGCTTACCACCATATCAATCATTTCAGGTCTGATGTCCTGCCTACACTGTCTTCATTAATCTATGTGGGTTAATATTTTGTACCCCGATTTATCTGTTCTACCCTGTGACTATTAATATCCCAACAATCAAAAAATTATTTCCCTGGCAATCTCCATCTACTTGTGACTTTCCATCTTTCTCTAGCCTCCCCATTTCTTTTTATTTATTTTTTCAGTTACTTCCTTTTACCCAGTAATCTTCTTTCCCTTCAAACTTTATCCCGCAGTCTTCACATCGATTCTTCACATCATTACCCCCATTGTTCAGCTACGATCAATTTTTTTATAAACTGTTCTGTCCCTACCTGATATTTTTACTCTTGGTTTTCATTCATTATAGGTAGCCCTCAACTTACGACCCAACATTTCTGTTGCTAAGTAAGAAATTTGTTAAGTCAGTTTTGCCCCATTTTACAACTTTTCTTGCCACATGTGTTAAGTGAATCACTGTGTTTGTTAAATCAGTTAACACTGTCATTAAGTGGATCCAGTTTCCCCATTGACTTTGCTTGTCAGAAGATGGCAAAACATGACCCCTGCATGGGACACTGCAACCGTCATAATTGGGAGTCAGTTCTCAAGCATCCGAAAGTAAATCCTGTGACCACGGGGATGCTGCAACGGTCATCAGTGTGGAAAATGGTCATAAGTCACTTTTTTCATTGCTGTTGCAACTTCGAACGGTCACTAAAGTGAACTGTTGTAAGTCGAGGACTACCTGTACTTCCCATCTACCACGTTGTCTTTTTTTACTTCCGGATCTCACCGTGCATTTATATCCCACCTGCTTTTTTGGGGGGGGGGGGGGGTTGGGGTTGGGCTTTCTTTCGAAAGCAATTTCCAGGAAGCCTCAATTCTGCTCTTACCCCCACCCCCACCCTCGCGTTCTTGTGACGCTTCTCCTTTAAGTCCTTGGAACAACCTCCTGGGCGTGGCTTCGGGGTCTGCGTGGTTTTAGCGGTGGAACTGGGTGGGGGGGTTTGGGAGTCCTTAGACTTCGGCTCCCGAGAGGTAAGTACGAGCGGGCTTCCCCAGACTTTTCCAAGAGATCGGGGTCCTCCATCCTCTTTAAAAGGCCCAAAGAATCTTGCTGATTGTTGGGTTTTCTAATTCACACAACCTTTTTATTCATTCCCAGCTCCTTCCTGCATCCCCGATTTCTCACGGGACTGAATGCTTCAATGCTCTTCTGCAAATCTTGTGACGTTGATTTCCCTCTTCGTTGTCATTAGTGTAACCCCCTCGCAAAACCCTCCCCTCCCGGGCAACTGAGAGGCTCAAATTTGGTCTCCCCAAATCTGAGATCTTTCCCCAATTCTCCCCCCCCCCACACACACACACTCCCGTTCCTGCTTCCTGCAGCCCCTTAAAGGAACTTAGTTTGCCTGTTCTTTCCTTTGCACGTCACCCTGTCCAAATAAGGGGCCCAGTGTATCAAACGGGGATGGGAGGGGGAGGCCATCGTTCCTTTTAACTCATTGTCTTAAAAGAGTTGCTTTTAATGATTTAGCATTCTTCTTTCCTGGCTGCGCCCAGGAATCTTATAGACTTATAGAGTCTCTTGGCTAACTCCCAAATGAACCCCCTTTGGAAAGCTCCAGGATATAAATCTCTTGCAAACCCACCCACCCACACCCACCCCCGCTAGGCGATTTCCACCATCTTACCCTGTTCCTTCCCTCAGCTGTTGCTGCTACTCCAGACTAAAAGACAAGCATCTCAAAGATCAGGGGTTGGAAGAGCCAGAGGGAGAGAAAAAATTGGCTTATAATGGTTTAGAACAAGGTAGGCCAGCAGCTGGCTGGGTGAGGTTGCAAGACAGACACATGACATATTTGGGTGTGGGGGGGCGAGTTTAGATAAAACAAGGAACTTAAGATGCAGAGAAGTTCTAAAATGCCACCTGCTGCAATGGTCCTGAGCAGCTGTTGGCCTGTTTTTTGACCATGTCTTCCTTTCTCTTTCTCCAGGTTAGGCCCTGAAACCCCCTCCCTACCCCCAAGTCCTCTTGCCCTTGCTTTCGTCTTCTTGAGGCCATGCCACTGACCCGCAGCCTGTCCGTGACCTCCCTCTCTGGGTTAGAGGACTGGGAAGATGAACTTGACCTTGATAATGCCATTCTTTTCGAAGTGGCTTGGGAGGTAGCCAATAAAGGTATGTGATGACTATTTTTAAAGAAGATCTTGGGAAAATGATCAGGTTTCCAAAGTTGGGGGAGGAGAGTATTTGGGAATTGGAAAGCCTGAATTTCTTGTGGGAATATAACTGGGAACAGATTCTACAGAGCTATTTGCAAGTCAAAGTATGAGCAGTATTGAAAGAACTGAGACCAGAATTCAAGTATCATTTTGATCATGTGACCATGTGGATGCTGCAACAGTTGTAAGTGTGAAAAACGGTCATAAGTCACTTTTTTCAGTGTAACTTTGAACAGTCACTAAATGAACTGTTGTAAGTTTGAAGACTACCTGTAGAAATGAAGACTTATCTGATTGCTGGTCAAAGACTCTTGGTTGAGCAGGTAGTAAAGGATAAGGCCTAATCGACCAGTGTGTGGGCAACTCATTGAATTGTGGAAGGGCGTGATATGGAGACAAAAAAAATATGGGAAACAGGTTGTCCGTCTCTCTTTTTAAAAATGATTGAGCAGCATGCTGAATGTTAAAGCAAAAGGTTTGTATTTTAAAAAACACTCATTTGGGGGGACAGGAAGTTCATGTAATGTTGCAGTTCCTTCCAAGCAACATTGCTCAGCACTTTAGGAGATCCCTTAGGGCTTAGGCCTTTCCCCTCCCTTTGTTGTTCTCAGATCCTCCCATCCATAAATCTTTCATGTATGGGTTACTGCTGTCTGAGATGACCCTACCCTATTATAATGAACATTTCCAGGGCAGTCCAGTTCAGCAAGCTGCTATCACTGTGTGTTCATTGAGAAGATTGCCTTCTGGAATCAGACGCTACACATCTGGAAGTTTAAGGCACTGTGATCCAAAGGACAATGTTTCAGGCTGACTTTCGCTGTAATAACGTGGCTGTGTCAAAAAACCAGAAGAGTGCTATGTTCTTTAAAAAAGGATAGGGTTTCCCGGTAAATCTGAATATCTACCAATGTTACTATAAAACTATTCCCATGCCCTCGCTTTAGGAATAACCGCTTTTGAAGCTATTTAAAGATCTCTCGGCCTGCCTTGAATTTTGAGCATCTGCTGTGCATATTCTTGATGTATACTCAATATTATATCTGTATGTGAAATACATACAACCCCCACTACCACAACCTCACCTGCATAATAAACTTTTTGAAATGTTATTCATTCCTTGAGAAACTGCATCCTTTTAGATACTCAACTACAGCCCAGGATAACTACTTTGAACAGCAGGTGGCCAGTGAGCCCTAACATCTTCCCCATCGTCGCAGACATTACTGAATTTTTTAGTGTATTAAAGATTATTCTACCTGGATTATTTTACCAAGAGTAGATCATGCCACCAGTCACCGAACATATGCAGGATGTAGGAAACCCAGGATCCTTTTTAAATAGTCCTGTTTCTAATTCTCAAAACCAGTAAAAAGGGGCTTTTGCCTGTATGCCTTTGCGTAACTCTTGATTCCTGGTGAATACCTGCATAAGTCCTTGCAGTTCACTTGGCAACATTTTTAAAAGTGATTTACTATTGCTTTTGTCCTAGGGCTGAAAGAATGACTAGCTTAGTGGCCTATGTCAACCACCTAGCTTCATGCCTAAAACAGGATTAGAACTCATGGTCTACAACAAAATGGTCTACAGAATTGTTGGTGCATGCAGGGACCTGGTGGATAACGATTGTAAACTAGAATCTGTTTAATGCAGCGAATCCTGCTGAATCCAGTGGTTTTCATTTCCAAGCCAATACAAATGGAATTTGTACTGTCATTTTTGCAAAGGAGAATTGGCTTTTAATCCTTTTTATGAAGGTACATACCTATATGTAAACACACATACTATACACCTATTAGATTTTTAAATGCCACATTTCACTTTAAATATTTTATCACCAGGAATGACCATGTCAGAAAAATATTTTAGACAACCACTTGTATTTTCAACTAAATGTTGCAGCGTGAAATTCTGCTGGTCCAGCTTTTTGTCCCTTAATTTCATACATTTCCTCTGTTTTTAATCTGCCTTCTCAACAAACTATTAGTAGAATGACTTTGTGATCTTTTCCCACATTTTTTTCCTATATTTTTTTTAAAAATCTGCATAGGGCCTTTCCCTGAATTTACCACAGGTGTTGCCTTTTTCTTGTCAATGGGTGATATCATTTTGCTACTAAAGATGATGATCTTCATTGGAATAAGATGATGATACTCAGGGCTATCTCGGCCTCTGTACAAGGTAGATGCCTCGGTTGTTCCCTCAGAAAAGGCTACCTGCATATTTTGTGGCCTATCTCTGTCCTTCGTCCTGTGATCATTTGCAGAACTCTCTCATCACTTATGTCCAAGTAAGTAAGTAAGAATAAAGAGGCATAAGGGTTTTTTTTGCTTCAGGCAAGAATATTTCTTGGAGAAGCCTTGGATCCTCTGAACAGATTGCAAATACATTCAGTAAAGGCTACATTCACCATGGAATGCAGGATACGAAATCCTGGGTGTGTGATGCAGGCACCCAGAGAAATGGGACAGAGTTCAGCTTATTGTTCATTTTCCCCTCTCTGGACCTTTAGTTGACAACTGACTGCAGCTCCAAGGTGAGACTGGCCTAGAGCTATAGAGAGAGAAGCAATGCCCTGTCATATCTATGTGAGAGTACTTCATTTGCCTAGTTCTAAAATGCCTTAGAAAAGCATATCATGTAATTGATGTGTGGTAGGAAGGCCAGCCGGAGCTGGTGGGACCATCGCTTGATAGTTGAAGGAAGCATTGAAGACAATCCTTTTGGCTGGTTTCTGGTAACATCTGTCATCCAAAGCCTAAAGGATATGGATTGTGGAATCTGTACAACTTATCTGCATGGTGATTATTGGACAGTATTCATTTTTTGGAAAAGAAGAGACAGAAAAAAAAATGTTGATCTGCAGACAAACTTTTTCCCTTGTAAGGAATGCTATTCCCATTTCGCAAAGTATTTTTTTCCATATATTTTTTTCAGAAGTTGCTTTCTGCTTGTCACCAGCACTCCCAACAATCTCATTTGCTCCTAAGAACAATCTCATTTGCTCCCAAGGAGTAGTGAAAAGGCCCTACATCAATTTAAATAAATAAGAATATTTTTATTTTTATTATGAGTATATTTCAACTTTCCCTGAGTTTTGAGAGAGCTTCCTTCCTTAACTTTGTGCCCACATCAAGAACTCTATAAAGTAGGCTGGCTGGAACATATACATGTAATTCCAGCCAAGGAGATATGGCAACAGAACCTGGATTATTGATGAATGTTTTATCTAGATCAATCCAGATAAAGGTCTCGTAAATCTTGAAGAATAGCATACAAAGTGAAAGATCAATTTGTCTGGAAGAGAGAGTTGTTTCATTTAAGGGCAAGCAGTTTCTGATGTTTGAGGGCAGCAGCTCAAGAAAAGTCTCTGAAAACAAATTTAATCTGGTCTTACAAATGAAGGCAAATGTATATGTCCCAGCAGAATCCAATCTGGTCGGTCACCAGGACCAGCAGTTTTGTCTTCTGAGCTTTCGGACTCCTACTAGAGCCCATCTTCAGGGAACTTCTTTCTAGCAGAGTATGTGTTAGTTAATCTGGTCTTTTTCATTGTTGTGCTGTTAAGAGTGTTTGACATCTTATGGACTTTGAGAAGGCAGGTTCCTGCCTTGTGTTGCTTACAACATAAAATCTAGTATACTGAACCAACAGAGGAAGGAGAGAGTAGTGAGGCAATCAGGAAGCAAGATATGATTGTTTCTAAGCCATGTGCTTACTTTTTGTTACAGAGTGACTAATAGAAGAGTAACTTACTAATTGGGAGCCTTGCTTAACGTTTTTAGAAGAGCGTTTAGGGTTGAAGTGTGGTAGGGGTACAATGTGCTATTAAGGATTTGAGTTAAATTAAGATATTCTTGGGTTTTTTCCTCAGGAGAGTTGCAGGATATTTCTTCTCAATGATACATTTGAGAGAGATTTATAGGGACCCAGAAAAAGATTTCAGAAGCTATGAACTGGCTATTGTTCCTTCAAGAAAATATCAAGGTTAAAGGATTGTGCCAAGGACTTCATGGAAAATACTTCGTTTTTCATTTTCTTGTTTCAGAGAGCAAATTCATTGCAAAATGCAAAATGCCCATTCTCTTTCTAGCTAGTTCTGCTATAATAAAGAAAATATCTCATCAATTGAACCCATTAAAGGATTCTTCCCCAGCCTAAGTATGCTCCAGAAGTACGGACTTCAACTCCTAAGTTTCTCAAATAGAATGGTGACTGTTAAATTTTGGGAGAAATGGACACATATATAGGGCACCCAAACTGGAAAGACTGCCTTAATGATTATTTGGGTAAATCTTTCTAAATGTACACAGTTCCTCAGCAATAAGACATTACTGTTTATTCACGATTCTAAACCTTCATCTCTAGACACAGTCCAAGCTCTGTTTGGTTTCATTGCAACGTTTCAGGTTCTTGTGTTTCGCAGTGCTATTTCCTAATCGCTCTTCCCTCATAGAATATTCATGTGATGTTTTTATTGCTTTTCCTGTAAAACTCCCTGTTTGGAAGAGGAAGCAAAGAGCCAAGATTCTTAGGCTCCTCAAGAGGGGAGGAGAATTTAGTTGAGGGAGCCAGGGTCCTTGAGAGTAAAGTAAATAGAGTGGTTTGTAAGTGATGACTGGGTTTGCCTGCTTCCCAGGAAGGGAGTTGGAGTCCAGCCACTCAGAGGAGATTGAATATATGAAGAAAGATCTTTTATCTGAGTTGTATAGCATAAGACAGACACCCCCACATACACACAGAGGGAGAGAGACAAAGGGCTAAGAACTCAGTTACTCTTACAGCAATCTTCTGTGCTGGGTATGACTGATAACAGCCTGCCTGCTTCCATAATCCATCTGCTTTTATGTGGGGTGCAGGTATGACAAAACCATGGTTTGTTTAGAGGAATGGAATAAAAAGAATTTTAATTTGATCATAAGATTTAATTTTTGCTTTCTGGTGAAATATTTTAGCTGGACCTGTCAAGTGTCTCAAAAATACAATGTTAAAATAAGAGTATAAAACAATTGCACATGAAGCAGAGCAGGGGTGGGCTCCTGGGTTCATCAGGGTTCAGGCGATCGTCTAGCCAAGGATCGCTGGGGTTCAGTGAACCCCCAAATGCCACCTCTGGCTGGCCACGCCCGCCATGCCCTTCCACACGGCCCATTCATCATTCCAGGTAAGTGCAGGGACCGCACGGAGGGTCTGGGAGGGCAAAAAACGGGCCTACCAGAGGTTCCAGAAGCCCGGAAACGGGCCTGTTTCCAGCCTCCGGAGGGCCTCTGGACCCTAGTGGGAGCTGTTTTCGCCCACCCGGAGGCTCAAGGAAAGTCTCCAGAGCCTGGGGAGGGTGAAAAACGCCTCCCCTCCCCCCGTGGTGCAGGCAGTCAACTATGCCAAGCCGACCCAGCAACAGGGCAGCGAACCCATTGCTAAAGGATCTGAAGCCCACCCCTGAAGCAGAATCATAAATATGATATTAAGTGAACTTCTCTGGGAAATCTATTTTATTAGAGTGTCATAAGTCACTAAAAGGCCAAACCAATCTCCTTGATACTCTCTACCACTTTGCTCATTTGGGAAGGTCTCATAGAAATAGAAAGCCCTTTAAAAGGATTCTGGAAATAGACTTATTGGCAGAGATTTTAACAAAGACCCCTCAGTGCAATGGAATAAAAATGGGATGCAATCACAAAGGCTCACCAATTACTTGTACAAATTAAATGGATTTCCAAATTGTTTTTAGAAGTTCTATACATTTAGTTCATTTCAGTTACTGAAACAGCCATTGGGGCCAATAGCCAACAACAGACCAGTTTCCCGTGCATTAATCAAAGTTATTTTTAAAGCCATGTTTCGATTGTTAAAATGCTGTAATTCAGCTTTGATCAGCTTACCTTGATCTTCATCTGATAAGTGGGTGACTACAATTCCTAGAATTCCTCAGCAGCATAATTGAAAACATTGCGTTAGCAAAATCTCCAGTAATTTAAGAGGGATTGTATGAAAAAATATACTACTTTGTCTCTGCTGGAGCCACCGCTGATGAATTTTATATTTAGAGTCAAGTGAGCATAGACAAATCAGATACTGAAATCTCTACGTTCTTAGATTTATTTTAAACAAGTTTATATTGCTTGTCATGTATTCAGGATGTGTTAGCTTATCTATACAATGTAGAAGAATAAATTGCATTAAATAAATCTATTAGAGCAGATTTTCCCAACTTTGGCAACTTTAAGAATTGCCCTGAGTCCAGTGGAGAAGGGCGGTATAAAAATCTAATAAAATAAATAAGATGTATGGACTTCAACTTCCAGAATTCCCTAGCCAGCAAAATTGTATTACCAACAAATTTACATTGCTCTAAAGCTTCTTGATTAAGGTGGGGTGCTTAGGATAATTTACAAGCTTGCAAGGAAAAAACAAATACCTTATTCTTTCTTCTTTTAGTTGGTGGGATCTTCACTGTTATCCAAACTAAAGCCAAGATTACACTAGATGAATGGGGCGAGAATTACTTCCTGATTGGACCTTACCTGGAATTGAATGTGCGCACACAGGTGGAGCTGATAGAACCTCCCAACCCTGCAATACGCCGAACCATTGACTCCATGAATTCAAAAGGATGTAAAGTAAGAGACTGCAGGATGGGGGGAAGAAAAATGTGTGGGACTTGGGCCTTAGTGGGCTTAATTCTCATAAACAATTTCTTGCCTCTATTGGGGAGGAAAATTTATGGATACATTGGTACACCATGAATATTGAGGACCCAGTTTGTGGGGGCAATAAGCTGACTTTGTATAAATATACAGAAGTATGAAGGCTATTGCTTAACAGATTGTAAGCCGCCCTGAGTCTCCGGAGAAGGGCGGCATATAAATCAAATTAAAAATAAAAAATAAAAAAAAATATTCAATTCAGTTCATTGCAATTCTAGTGTAAAAGGGATATTAGATAGCTGGTGATAGGTAAAAGCTCTACTTTTAGGCTGCGAAGAAAGAATTTCAAATCAGAGGAGACGAGAGATTAATAACTTTGTCTCTGAGGAATCTACATAGATGCATATCCAGCTTGCTGTTTCCTCTTGGACTGACCAACATAATGCCAAGCATACAAAAGATGTAAAAATGATAAGCTGGAGAAATGAAGGCATTGTAAGAAAAGTACAGTTAGTTCTTGACTTACAACCAGAATTGAGCCCAACATTTCTGTTGCTAAGTGAGACATTTGTTTCCTGAATTTTGCCCCATTTTATGACCTTTCTTGGATTTGTTAAGTTAGTAACATGATTGTTAAGTGAATCTGGCTTCCCCATTGACTTTGTTTGTTGGAAAGTCGCAAAATGTGATCACATGACTCAGGGACACTGCAACCATCATAAATGTGAGTTACCTTGCCAAGCATCTGAATTTTGATCACATGACCATGGGGATGCTGTAATGGTCATAAGTATGAAAAACAGTCATAAGTCACTTTTTTCAGTGCCATTGTAACTTTGAATGGTCACTAAATAAACTGTTATAAGTCGAGGATGTTGTTCGTAATACATCATTATATTTTTATATTCTCACGAACACTCCTTGCAAGCTGTATGCATACATTATTTCATACATTTCCCTTTATTCTTTAAACTTCTTGCTCTCCATCCAACCATATCTTTCTTGGTGTTCCTCTCACTCCATTCACTCTTTCTTCATATTTTTCTTTGCCAATGTGACCCCTATTAATTTTTCCTACATGACCAAAGTATCTCAATGTGAATTTTTCCTAGAGGTCTCTCTCTTATATTTGATTCATCCATTCAGCCCTGATTGATTTTTGACTGTATTAAGAACTCCATTCTTTTCCCCCCCAAGTTTTTTATCTTTTATTTTTTTATAAACATATCAATGCATGAACAGTGTGGCACCTGGGTATCATACATTTTAGTACAAATAAAATAATATTCATCATATTTATTATGTTTTATAAGCTTATATAGTTCTAATAGTACACATATTTATGTTGAGTTATAATCTTTCATTATCTAGTTATTCAATATTTCAATATGTTTTTATGCCAATCACCATATTCTGAGTGTCATTCCTTTTAATACAAACAAAATATTATTAATCATATTTGTTACATTTAGCAAGCTTATATGGTTCTAATAATAATACACATACATGTTAAGTTATAACCTTCCATTATTTAGTTATATTTCAATATGTTATTTTTATGCCAATCGCCGTATTATTCAAGCATACTTTATAATACCATCGTTCAGGTTCTGCTTTCCCCTCTTGTTATTACTTCACCTTATTACATAAAAAATGTGTATTCCATTAATCCCTCTCTCTCTAGTTTCCATCCCTATTCTAACTTTTAATTATGCCACTATTATATTTAAAAATATTCTCTTTCTATCCATCGTCTCTTGCCCTCTTTAAAGCTTTGTTTGTTTCTTAGCTTGCCTCCCATATTCCTCTCTTGGATCTTTATCTCGATCTGTTTCCACCTCTTGACCAATCATTTTAAACATTTCTCCCTTCTCTGCCATTTTCCATTGTCTAATTTTCAAAATATATACTCTTGCCCCCATCTCTCTTCGAAAAAAGTATTCCTGCAACGCCAGTTCCTTTTTTAATTCCCTTAAAATACTCTCCCCTTGGCTTATTTCATCAGTCATTATTTTTGTTATCTCCTTCTTGTCATCTTGTTTTATTTGTTGGTTTATCTGTTCTGGTTTTTTTCATCTGCTATTTCAATTGGCTCCTCCTCTTCCTGAGCGTCTTGGTCACTCCTTGTCCTTTGTATCATGTTCTCCAGCTTTTCATATATGTTCTGTATTTTATTCATAATCTCCTTGTAGCTTCTTGTCAAAGTATCCTTAATACTTTGAATTATCGATGCCATTTCTTCCCATGTTCCACTTATTTCTTGCTGGTGGAGCATCTCATTTAGTTTTTTTTTTTCCTCTTTTGTCCAATAATCCAAAAACCATATATTCAAACCAAAGTCAGTTCTCAAAAAGTTCAATATTCATAAATCTTTAATCTCAAAGCTGATCGACCTATTCCTCTGGATAATCCCAAACTTTTTTCCAGAACCTTCATAAGTCCCTCTATAAATTCAGTCTTGTGTTGTAGCCTTCGGGGTCACTTTAATAATAATGTCTTTCTTATTCTCATGTTTAAATCTCCAATAGCCAAGTATTTCCAGGATTTTGGGAATATGTTATGCCTTTCTTTTAGCAGCAGCTGGCACTCATAAATCAAATTTCAATATTAACCAGTTTTATTCAATTTTAATGAAACAATCCAAAATATAAAGATGATGTTAGTTTTTTTAATAGTTCCAGCATTTTGAAATGCCTATCTGAAACAATGCCTGTCCAATTTAGAAATCCAATTTTCTGTATTTTTAAAGGTTTTTGCCTTTCTTCCTTTGATTTCTTTTTCCTTCAATTTTGAAATTCTTCTCAAAATGTTAAGTCACTGCTTTTAAAAATAGCAGTGAGCCTCTCTTTTCCGGGATATTCTTTTGGGGTTGAGTTTTAAATAAAAAGGATTCTTCTCACCCAGTTCCAGACACTATTCACTGACTCCACTCCAGTACAGTTCTTAGGTATTTCTCGGCTGTCCCAGCTTTGTGGCAGCCATCTTTAGGCTGCCTCTTCTCCTCCCCATGGCATAGAGGGAAAAAAGCCCGGGGTTCAGCAAGAGAGTTGCAATGTCTCCCGTGACCTCTTAGGGTGCCCCTCCTTAGCTTCTCCTCCCCTATAAGGCAGTTTTGGCTCCTCTCGGAGCTCACTATCTGGGAGAACTCCGCACAGGGAATGCGGAAACCCGTTCCCTGTGTCTGATATCATCACGATGTCAGCCGGAAGTCTCTAAGAAAACTCAATTCTGTTGCTTCCCTTCTGATATATTCAACTTTCATTTCCATGTAAAATGTAGGCAGAAATCTACATTAATAGGCATCCATTTTATGTCTTTTAACAGACATTCTCATAATAGACCATATATAATATATTTTTTTCAACATTTGTACAGCTTAAAATTTGTCCATTTCTCTATATTTAACAAATATAATAGATACAAATTCGTCCATTTTTTTCCTTTCTGAATAATTTACAAATGTTCATTTTTGTTGTCAAATGTAAGTACTTTGATTTCTGATAGCAATAACACTTAGACTTATATACCGTTTCACAGTGCTTTATAGCCCTCTCTAAGCAGTTTACAGAGTCAGCATATTGCCCCCAACAATCTGGGTCCTCATTTTACTGACTTCAGAAGGATGGAAGGCTGACTCAACTTTGAGCCTGGTGAGATTCGAACTGCCAGATTGCAGGCAGGCAGCAGAAGTAGCCTGCAGTATTGCACTCTAACCACTGCACCATCTTGGCTCTGATAGAGTGTTTAGAGCTGTAGTTTTTATTATATCATATACTCTGTCTAATATTTGTTGGAAATCATTTATGCACACAAAAATGCACATATATTCATGTCCCCAAACTACACAACTGTAATAATAATTTCAAGCATTATCCATGAATGCATTAAGCAATCAAGGGGAGGTCACCCATTCTTGTCTTACTTCCTGTTTAGTGTTGAATCTTTACTTAAGAATTCGGTTATAAAATTACAGTTGGGCAATCAACCTTCCTATTTTATAATTTCATGTTTTTACTATTTGCTCCTGTTACATTCCAAGTTACAGTATTTCATAATCATTGATCACCATTGGATGAACCCATGTATTTCTACCATCCAGATTTTGATCAATCCAGATTTTTAGATACAGTAATACTTTTTAATAAGTTGAAAAAGATGTAGACCATGTTTCCTTGTGAGTCAGACCATGTCACATGCTTATAGTATAGAAACTTATGATCAGTTTTGTAATATGTTGGCCAATCTACAGAGACTTCCTTGTAAACCAGTATCGGTAGTCCTTAATTTACGATCAGAGTTGAGCCCAAAGGTTCTGTTGTTAAGTGAGACATTTGTTAAATGAGTTTTGCTCTATTTTACATATACCTTTGATACATTGAAAAAGACAAGAAGACAAAAAGAAATGATTCCTAGTTAAATAAATTAGTATTAAGATCACATGAAGTGTTAATACCACTTTATAATGCCTTGGTAAGACCACACTTAGAATATTGCATCCAGTTTTGGTTGCCACAATGTAAAAAAGATGTTGAGATTCTGGAAAGAGTGCAGAGAAGAGCAACAAAGATGATTAGGGGACTGGAGGCTAAAACATGAAGAACAGTTGCAGGAACTGGGTATGTCTAGTTTAATGAAAAGAAGGACTAGGGGTGACATGACAGCAGTATTCAATATCTTGGGGGTTGCCACAAAGAAGAGGGTGCCAAGCTATTCCCCAAATCACCTGAAGGCAGGACAAGAAGCAATGAATTGAAACTAATCAAGGAGAGAAGCAATCTAGAACTAAGGAGAACTTTCCTGATAGAACAATTAATCAGTGGAATGACTTGCCTCCAAAAGTTGTGGATGCTCCAACACTGGAAGTTTTAAAGAAGAGATTGGACAACCATTTCTCTGAAATGGTATAGGGTTTCCTGAGCAGTGGGACACCAGGTTTCCTCAGCAGGGAATTGTACTAGAAGATCTCCAAGGTCCCTTCCAACTCTGTTATTCTGTTATTTAAATGGTACCTCTATCAATGGGAGAAATGGGGCCAGATTATGAGAGAGGTGAAAACTTTGCTTAAAGATTGCTTAGAAGCCTCAATTTTCCTTCAGCCAGCAAAGATGCCTTGGTCTTTTGCAATTGGACTATTTTGCACCTGAACACCTTAACATACTTTGAAAGAAGCTGAGGAAGTCACAATTGCTCTGCTAGTTTTTTTTGCAGGACTAGGACTGTGGAGATTCTGCCCAGGTAAAGGCATCCTACAGAGATTTTAATCATCTTCTCCCTCAAAGTAAAAGGAACATTCTCCATCTCTAGACCATCTCCAGTGGGGTGATTCTAAACATTTCTGCCTGTTGGTGGGCCAATATTTTTCATCTTTACATCAAGAGAAGTTTGGGGTTCCCACATGAGAGGATTAGAAAGAAATGTTATTTGTCATTGAAGATCTTTCTAATTTGTTTTTACTTCTTCTCAACATCCAAATCCATGAAGATACGGCATGAAAATGGAGATCCCACCCAAATCCGTGGCTCCTGAAAGGCTGCAAAATGTTTTTAGGAAATTTGAGGTAAATTTATGCAACAGGCCATTATTCTGCAGACCTCAAAATTGCATTAGCGTGATGCAACCGACAAGTATGGGAAATATTTGCATGGGAAGGCATCTTCTTTCAAGGTGCATGTGTAGAAGAAAGGGGAATCTGTAGTCTTCTAAAGTTGTTGAACTCCAAACTCAATGACTTGGACGAGGGGATAGTTGGGGAACTCATCAAATTTGCAGACGACCAAGCTAGCAGGAATAGCCAACATTCCAGAAGATAAGCTTAAGATACAGAAGGATCTTGACAGACTTGAACATTGGGCGTTATCTAACAAAATGAAATTCAATGGTGAAAAAAGTAAGGTTCTACATTTAGGTAAGAAAAACAAAATGCACAGGTACAGTATATGTGGTACCTTGCTCAATAGTAGTAACTGTGAGAAGGATGTTGGAGTCCTAGTGGACAACCATTTAAATATGAGCCAGCGGTGTGCAGCAGCTGCCAAAAAAGCCAACACAGTTCTAGCCTGCATAAACAGAGGGATAGAATCAAGATCATGTTAAGTGTTAATACCACCACTTTATAATACCTTGGTAAGGCCACATTTGGAATACTGCATCCACTTTTGGTCATCACGATGTAAAAAAGATGTTGAGACTCTAGAAAGAGTGCAGAGAAGAGCAACAAAGATGATTAGGGGACTGGAGGTTAAAACATAAGAAGAACATTGCAGAAACTGGGTATGTCTAGTTTGATGAAAAGAAGGACTAGAGATGACATGATAGCAGTGTTCCAATATCTCAGGGGCTGCCACAAAGAAGAGGTGTCAAGCTATTCTCCAAAGCACCTGAGGGTAGGACAAGAAGCAATGGGTGGAAACTAATCAAGGAGAGAAGCAACTTAGAACTAAGGAGAAATTTCCTCATAGTTAGAACAATTAATCAGTGGAACAACTTGCCTTCTGAAGTTGTGAATGCTTCAACACTGGAAGTTTTTAAGAAGATGTTGGATAACCATTTGTCTGAAGTGGTGTAGGGTTTCCTGTCTAAGCAGAAGTTGGACTAGAAGACCTCCAAGGTCCCTTCCAACTCTGTTCTATTCTATTCTAATTCAGTGAGAATCACCACAAAGATGAGAATGAGGAGAGTTGTGGTTCCACGACTGCTAAAGGACCCAGGGAGTCTCATGTCAACTTTATAGTCACTAGATCACTATTAAGCAAAAGGTTTGTATTGTGGGATTTTGTGCTGCTGCATATCTGTAAGAAAGTTTTGCTAGAAATAATTTAAAATATTAAAATAATGCCCAGTTGTCTTTTCATTGTTGGTTATTGTACAAATGCAAATAGCCACATTTGCTGACATTCCTTTCCTGCAAGAAGGTAAAACCAATCAGACAGGAAAAAAAATATTGTTATGTTCTAATGCATTTGTGGGGCTTCACACACACATATATAAAGCCAACTATATAAAGCTGTTTAAACCATGATTTATGATTTATACAAGTCCCCTTTAATTAAACTGTGGTTAAACAATGGCAGAGCCCACCCACTGTGACAAAATCCAAGGTGATGGATACAGCTCCCAAAACTAGGATTATAAATCCGGCACAGATTTGTATATTTTTCATCCAATTAGCCAAGAATTTTGGCTTATCTTCACATCATTTAAATACTGGTTCCAAATTGGATACGATAGCAAAGATACTATGATCAGCTCCCTGATGAAACAGTTACAAATGAGTAGGAAAACACTGATGTAAAAACAAATTTAAATGTATGCTGGAACTATTGAATATAAATATTAACTATTTTGAATATGGAAGTGTGTGTGTGTGTGTGTGTGTGTGTCTGTCTGTCTGTCTGTCTGTCTGTCTATCTATCTATCTATCTATCTATATATATATATGAGATACATTCAATACTCCCTCTTGTTTACTTGATTTTTCTAGTTCCTAACCTCATTTCAGAGCAAGAGGTTATTTTGGGTTGCCCAGCAAAAAAACAACCCCAGGCAAGCGACCTTTTATAAAATGGAGATGAGGTAACATGAACCAGACTCTAAATTTAGAGATCTACACACACTTGATGCACATATCTCTGCACATTTTGGTATGTGAAACGAGTGGACAAGGGATGATGATATCATGGGTTAAAAGTAGGTCTGAGAGATGAAGGAGAAAAAGAGTGTTATGGATTAAAATGGAGGTCACAATTTACAGAGTCCACTTAAAACAAGGAGAATTTGATAGTTAAAAATAAGTTATTGAGATATTCTCATCAGATTTGGAAGTCTGTAAAATCTGAAGTGCAGACGTCATGATCTAAGCCACCTTGCATGTACAGATTGCACACTGTGTATACATACCGTAAATAGTTTTTAAAAGTTTATTTCGTAATTCCATTGATAAATCTAATGGATATAAATTGGACTCTTGAAGTATTTCAACTTCTGCATAAAAACAAGGATTATATTTTTAGCACACAAAACAAAAAAAAAAATGTTTGAACCTGTAAATGGGCAGAGCTGAAAATCCAGATGATTTAAAGTAGAAATATATAGAGAACTTCCTTATATAGGATCTCTCTTCTTTTTTATTCCTCACTTTGATACTTAACTTTTTTTGCTGGATGCAGTGTGCTGATTCATCATTTATTTTTTTCCTGAAATTGTAAAATGTACATTTCTTCAAGAATCTGAGAGATGAAATGCTTGTAGAACATAACCTCATGAGTGTGGATATTATTAAGTTGATGATAAAACTTGCTCAACTGAGCATTGACTTTTACAATTGATACTTTGTTGATTGTGTTTTAGAGAATATTTCTGGATTAGATACGAAAATATCAATCCATATCTCTCCTATTCATTAATCTGTTGTCTCTAACTTTTTTCTAGGTTTACTTTGGCCGCTGGCTGATTGAGGGGGGTCCATATGTGATCCTTATCGACATTGGGGCAACTGCTTGGAGCTTGGATCGCTGGAAAACTGAATTGTGGGAAAGCTGCTCCATTGGGATTCCTTGGTATGACCGAGAGGCCAATGACGCCGTCCTCTTTGGCTTCCTCACAGCCTGGTTCCTAGGGGAGGTAAGGGAACGTGTTTCTATCAGAAAATTTACTCTCTTCCTCTCTCCCAACATCTTTCTCGTCACTTTCTTCTTGTGCTTTTTGTACAGTTTTCCGCACAATGTGAAGAAAAGCCATTCATCATTGGTCATTTCCATGAGTGGTTGTCTGGTGTTGGCCTCTTCCTCTGTCGGATCCGGAAACTTCCAATAGCTACCATCTTCACTACCCATGCTACCCTGCTTGGTCGCTACCTGTGTGCCGGCAGTGTGGACTTCTACAACAATCTGCAGAATGTGAGTCTTCTAATCGCTAGAATTGAAAATCGATTGGTGGGTGAGGTATGAAACTATGGGATCGAAGAACAAGGGGAAGAAATAGGAATTCGTGGAAGTGTGGCACTCAGATAAATCAGCCGTCAACAGGCATAGAGATATAAACAACATCTACATATCATTCAAAAGAGACAATCAAAAAGCTAAAAAGAAAACAAAATGACCAAAACAGCTCTTTGCCTGCCATCAGTACTTGGATATCTAGAAATTAACACCAAAATTAATACTAGATCAATAATCGAGCAGTAAGCAATACTCCACTCAAGGAACTACCAACTCAGACAAACAATCAAACAGCAAACAACAGCCTGATCAAGGAGCCACAAAGATCACTCCCACCAACACAGTCAGAGCAAGTCTTTTGTACAGAAACAGAGAGTAAGCCTGACTTTCTGTAGCACTGATAATATTACCTAGTATGGTAATGAAATGTTTGTAAGAAAACCACCAAGCCCAGAGAACACTAACGATTCCACAGTTCAACTCTGAGCTGCAAATATTCTCTTCTGTTGGTAGAAATAGGAAACTCTGACCTATCCTGTTTTTGCCTTTTTTATTGCGTGCTTTGGGCTGCTCAGGGGATAAGAACTTTTCTTTCAACTACCCTCAATTCTGCATCAGAGGCTCAAGTTCTTATCTTCCCCTCTCCCAAAATTCCTGCATAGGAGGTGGCAATACAGTGCCTTTAAAATTCCTTGTAGGCGTCCAATGATAGCTCTGCCAATTAAATATATGTTAAAAAGCAGCTGCAATCTCACAAAGTTTCTGTTCTTATATGTGCAAGATTTCAAAGTGTTTTTATTTTTAATTTTGAGAGCAAATTATTGCCTGCGGTTACGCCTAAAGAGATTGCTGACCCTTGCCATCTTAGCTTTTCATTCAACTCTTTAGCACATAAATGAAGCAGTTCTAGGAAACAGGAACCATTTTTCCCTTAAGGAAGCAGTGGTTAAAGAAATCACATTTAATCAGCCCTTAAATAATATTTTTACTGCAGGGAAAATATGATTCAGTGTTCCTCCCCACCATGTTATGACCCCTGTGATAATTAGTGTTTTGGAAATACGTCTATTGGATTGTCTTGAATAACAGTGGACAGTACCTGTAATATTACAATGTTCCATTACATTGAATACAATAATAAGACCTTGTCACTTTCCATTGTTTTATTTTCTTTAATGAGAATGATCTCATTTTCCACATATGTAATTACGGTAGGCATCTTTGCTCAAAAAGGCAATGTCTATATATGTTAACATCTCCAGTCTATTTCGTAGGCATAGTTAGACTACTATCATTTCAGAAATGAAATACAGGTAGTCCTCACCTTACAACAATTCGTTTAGTGACTGTTCAAAGTTACAATGGCACTGAAAAATGCAACTTATGACCATTTTTCACACTTATGACCTTTGCAGCAGAAATTTTGGGTTCAATGATGGTCATAAATCAAGGACTACCTGTAGTTGGAACTGGATTAATGAGAGAAAACACTAAAAAAAAAAGCTACCCTCAGTTTTTCAGTCTAGGAACCCATTTCTTAGTACTTGTGAGAGGAATACAGAAGAGTTTCACAAAGAAAAAATGTAGAATTAAGTTCTTGGAAATCAAACTACTGGATTGCAATCTCCTTTTTTTCAACTTTCAAGATAGCCCTTGACTTACGAAAGTTCATTTAGTGACTGTGAAATTACAACTTCACTAAAAAGAAGTGTTTTCTGACCGTTTTTTACACTTAATGACCATTGCAGCATCCTCATGATCATGTGATCAAAATTTGGGTGATGGGCAACTGATTCATATTTATGACGGTTGCAGTATCCCATGGTCATGTGATCACCTTTTTCAACCTTCTGACATGCAGAGTCAATGAGGAAGCCAGATTCGCTTAACAACCGAGTTACTAATCTACGTAACAACTGCAGTGATTCACTTAACAATGGTGGCAAGAAAAGTCATAAAATGGGGCAAAATTCACTTAACTGTTTCACTTAGCAACATAAATTTTGGGCTCAATTGTGATCGTAAATTGAGGACTACCTGTACTATAATTTAAACTGAAAGCTGTATTCTTTCCTGCTTTTACTCCATGCAATTCTGTGTGTTTTAGGATATTTAATACACTTTGTCTTGTCCCCAGTTTAATGTGGATAAGGAGGCTGGAGACCGGCAAATTTACCATCGATATTGTATGGAGAGAGCTGCTGTCCACTGCACACATGTTTTTAGTACAGTTTCTCAGATCACAGCTGTAGAAGCTGAACATCTGTTAAAACGGAAACCTGGTGAGTTGCCTTAAAAGCTAAAAGATTGCTCTGTGTGACAAGATCGTATCCAGTTTAAATCTTCTTTGGATTTATGAATATACCAATAATATTACAAGGAAATCAGCTGCTTTGCGTAGAATGCAGAATCTCAAAATGTTGTAATTTTTAATGAAATTTTCTAGTCCTTAAACAATGCTAATCAGGCTGTTGTGCAAGTCGTACATTGAAGCTTGATGTTTAATCTTAGTTTCTTTCTTAGATAGAAAGAATGTCCCAATATAAAATAACAATTTTAGCATTCATTTTAAAAATTCTTAAAAGTATTTTCAATCTTAATATGCACTGTGAATTTTTTACTGCATCCAATGTTTTTTATTAAAGGACCAGCCTGCTTATTCTTTTTCACACTAAAGAGAGGGAAATGGAGCGGGGAGGAGAATTTATATTTTTATTTGCAGCTAAGACTATTAGTTCTGATTGGCTGGCTCCTTGTGATGTCACAAGACCACTCCCATTCCTTCTCCTTGGGGTCTGTTTTACCGCATCCATTCCTATACATTGAATCAGTTGCTGTCAATGCATTGATCAATTGTATTTCAAAGGATGTTTGAGGAAGCTGAATGCTTCTGTGATTCACATGTGTTTTTCTGCATGGATATCTTTGCCGTTTGGGTAAATTCAGAAACTTAACGTTCTAAAACTCCCCACTTTTTACAAAACCCATCTCCATATGCATTCCATATCCAGATATTGTGACTCCCAATGGTTTAAACGTCAAGAAATTCTCTGCTATGCACGAATTCCAAAACCTCCATGCCCAAAGCAAAGCTCGTATCCAGGAGTTTGTCCGAGGCCATTTTTATGGGTGAGTTATCATGAACTTCACTTGCATCATATCAATTATAGCAGGTTGCCCTATGAAGTTGAGTTCCTAAGGGAAAAAAACCTGAAGCTAGTAGTGACAAGCGATGTAAGAATATTCATGAATAAGACACTGAGCTTGTTGATTAGAAAGGTCAGCAGTTCAGCGGTTCGAATCCCTAGTACAGGCCTCCTGTGTGAGCAAGGGGTTGGACTAGATGACCTCCAAGGTCCCTTCTAACTCTGTTACTGTTACTGTTAAAAGCAAATGACTATTTGTGGTCCATTCATCTTCCGCAAAGTTGTTATCATAACACACCTTCAAGTGTAAAGTGAAAGCTCTTTTTCCTTTTAAAAGAATACATGTGACTGTAGAAGAAGACACAGAGACTGGGGGTGGAGTGAAGAGAGGAATTAGTCTGGAGTCATTATGTTACCACAAATGATCCAAGTCCAAGCCCCTCTTGAATTCTGTTGACTCTTATCTAGTGCCAATTTAAGGCTGACTGTCAGTTGACTAGATTCTTGTGTATAGGCATGATCAATAAATCTTAGCTGGAATTTAACATGTGGTCCTGATTTTAAGCACCTGACAATGACTCAGTTTTGGTCTCCACTTTCTGTATGCGGAGACAGAGATGCCACTTTAACAGCATACAAAAAGGGAAAATTGGGTGAGGGAGGAACTCTCACAGGAAAGGGAGAATGTAAATTAATGAAAATTAAATTAATTAAAAAACAGCCTGGTGGCGCAGCAGACTAATAGCCTGTTATTAACATTCAGCTGCTTGCAATTACTGCAAGTTCGAATCTCGCCAGGCTCAAGGTTGACTCAGCCTTCCATCCTTTCTAAGGTAGGTAAATTGAGGACCCAGTTTGTGGGGGCAATAAGCTGACTTTGTATAAAATATACAAAAGTATGAAGGCTATTGCTTAACGCATTGTAAGCCGCCCTGAGTCTCTGGAGAAGGGCGGCATATAAATCAAATTAAAAAAAAAAAAGACAATAAATAATGTTAATAACATTCAAAGAAGAGTAGGGGGAATGAACAGATGTTTTTGCTCAAGTCTGGCAAAGTCAGATATTGAGGTATGGAAAAATTTTCCAGGACTCATATGAGAGAAAAATCATTTTTTATTCATAAAGAATAAGTTTATAAATGACTAAATCAAGAACTACTGCTTTCTTAATCAGTTTACAGGCATCTGTACATTAATGGGAATAAGACACTGCATTAGAAATCTAGCTAATCCTTGATTTACAACTTTTCTTGCCACAGATATTAAATGAATCACTGCAGTTGTTAAGTTAATAACACAGTTGTTAAATGAATCTGGCCTCCCCATTGAATTTGCTGTCTAAAGGTTGCAAACGGTGATCACAGGATCATGGGACATTGCACATATGTTCCCAAAGCAATTGACTATGGATCTGTATATGCTTCTGTTTTGCTCCCCTCACCTGTCACAGATCTGACATTTTTTCTGTTTTTTTCCCTTCTTATTTTCTTGTCCACTCTCCTTTCTGTTTTTATTGCACTGAAAACCTACAGAAGGGGCTCTATCTCTTATTTTGTTTGTTTTTCCATTTTGCATTCATATTTTGCATGATGACTAATGTTACTAAATAATATCATTGCAATTGGAATTCAGGGAACTATTAAAATGTTCAAAAAAGGATTTCAGCCAGCTGTGCAGAATGTGTGTGTGTGAATATACACACACATATATACATGTACACGGACACACCCCAACTATTTTGAAATATACACACACACACACTTCATTTTAAAACAATTGATTTTTGCTGCATGTTGCTAGGGAAGACTCGAAACTATTTAGGTATTCACATTGATCCCATCCATTTAAAAAAAGCATTTCCCAGCAGTTCAGTTTATTGGGAAGGGTGCGTGATATTATCAGAAAAGTATGAACATTGAAGGATGATTGTATTATGGTTCATACAGATTTGGAAACTGCAAATTTTATTATTTCACTTAAACACCACACCAAACTTAGTTTTGATTTCTTCTCACTAAGGCGTACAATCATTTCTGTTGAGCGTAGCGGCACTTGCTTCTTCATCTTGTGTGGGATGATGTTCCACCACTCCCTATGGATTCCCTGAACTATTTTTGCAATATTGTGGTCGTTGATATAAGCAGCGTTGATATTTCTAATGTTCTAGTGCATCTTTTGTATTTATTTAGCCAATTTACTTGTCTTGGCTGTTAAATAACATAGGCTTACTGGTTTTTCAAGAAGCTCTGACTTAGACTCAGATTCACCATCACTGCGTTTTATTTTTCTAGGCACCTGGACTTCAACCTTGACAAAACTATTTTCTTCTTCATCGCTGGACGCTATGAATACTCCAACAAAGGAGCTGACATTTTCTTGGAAGCCCTAGCCAGGCTCAACTACCTACTAAGGGTGATTAGTAAAATGGGTGCTTTAAGGGAACAGAGATGTGAGAGATGGTGGGTAGGCAATTAGGTGTGGCTGTGTTGAGAGGGTGTGGCCTACAGCAACGCTATGTCCCTGACTGGAACAACTGTGTGTCTCAGGAATTAAATAGCTGTAGCCCAAAGAATTTAGTTGTTGTTTTTGGATTTTGCTTCATGCTTACATTGTTGCGCAGATGAAAGACAATGGAAAGAGCGACTACACAGGATACATTTGCATGAAAGCAGGAATAATATATTGGAACTATTTCATATTACAAGCTGGCAGGAGTACTAATTGAACCATATCCCAAGAATACTCCATGAAAAGATACTTACAATAGAACAGTGGTTTTTAGGCCACTGTTCATTTATCAGCCTGGAACGTGTGAGAGACACGTTCTTTCTAACAAGTACCTCAAGACTCCTCATGCTGTAAGACTAATACAAATGATTCATGAGAAACCAGCCACATAGTAGAAGGGGGGGGGGGGAGATGGATTTTAAAAAGCAAACTATGAATTGATTAAACTCTCTTAACATAGGTCAGCTTATCCATTTCTTCAAGGAGCAGTTTTGACCGTACTTAAAAGAACTGTATTGATCTTTCATACCCGGTTTTTGTTGGCTTCTCTCTCTCTGTAGGTGAATGGAAGCCAGACTACAGTGGTAGCATTTTTTATCATGCCAGCTAGGACAAATAATTTCAACGTGGAGACACTAAAAGGCCAAGCTGTCCGCAAGCAGCTCTGGTGAGTTTGTGTCAGGTTCTGGATCTCATAAATCTGTCCTTTTAACAGACTTCCTTAGGATTCAGGCAGTGTATTCAATGAAATAAGAATCCATTATACCACCCTTCCTAAGCAGGAAAATCAAATTGTCCATACAAGTTCAGTGCATTTGGAAAGGATGTGCTGATACAAGGAAAATCACTCAAATTTATAGTTTGTTCTCTATACAGGTAGTCCTCAATTTACAACATTCATTTAGTGAACATTCAAAGTTACAATGGCACTGAAATTAAGAGCCTTGATGGTACAGTGGTCTACGCACCCTGTTATTAACACAGCTGCCTGCAATTTACTGCTGGTTCAAATCTCTCCAAGGCTCAAGGTTGACTCAGCCTTCCATCCTTTCTAAGGTAGGTGAAATGAGGACCCAGTTTGTGGGGGCAATAAGCTGACTTTGTATAAATATACAAAAGTATGAAGGCTATTCCTTAATGCATTGTAAGCCGCCCTGAGTCTCCGGAGAAGGGCGGCATATAAATCAAATTAAAAAAAAATAAAAAATGTGCAACTTATGAGCAGTCCTTGCACTTAAGACGATCACAGCATTCCCCACAGACACAGTATGAAAAGTTGAGCATATCGCAACTGGAATATATGTACAATGGTTGCAGCATCCTGGGGTCATGTGATGGTCATTTGCTATCTTCCTAGCACGCTTATGACAAGCGAAGTCAATATGGGAAGCCAGATTCACTTAACAACTGCATGATGTACTTAGCAACTGCAGTTATTCTCTTAATAACCATGGCAAAAAACAGTCATAAATTAATGACTGTTAATTAATGCCATCTTGTTTAGCAATGGAAATTCTGGTCCCAATTGTGGTCATAAATTCAGGATTCCTTGTATGCAAATTAGAGAATTGCAAAGGTAAAATGGGGGAGAATAGAATTGTTCTTAGGCTTTCTTTCACATAAAGCTTAAGCTTTTAGCCTGATGGCTATTACAAGTAGTCCTTGATTTACAACCACAATTGGGCCCAAAATGTATGTTACTGAGTAAAACGTTTGCTAAGTTAGTTTTACCCCCTTTTATGACTTTTCTTGCCACAGTTATTAAGTGAATCACTGCAGTTGTTAAGTTAGTAACATGATTGTTGTGAATCTGGTTTTCCCATTGACTTTGCTTGTCAGAAGGTCACAAAAGGTGATCACATGACTCCAGGACACTTCAACCGTCATAATTATGAGTCAGTTCCCAAGCATCTGAATATTGATCATGTGACCTTGGGCATGCTGCAACAATCATAAGTGTGAAAAACGGTCTTAAGTCCCTTTTTTCAGTGACGTCGTAACTTTGAATAACCACTAAATGAATTTGTAAGTTGCCGTCGGCCAAACAATGTCGACTGGCGACACCCAGGGGGAGAGCCTTCTCTGTGGGGGCACCAGCCCTCTGGAATGAGCTGCCCCTAGATGTACATATGATCCCCGACCTGCGCACCTTTCGCCGCGCCCTGAAGATCCTCTTATTTCAACAAGCCGGGCTGGCCTAACATGAATATGAATTTTAATGGGTGTATGCTAGTTTTAATTTGTGGGCCAAATTTTTGTATATTCAATTTTAATGGTTTTTTAAATTTTGTAAATTATATGTGTTTTAATATGGCTGTACAGCGCCCTGAGTCCTTCGGGAGAAGGGCGGTATGGAAATCTAATAAAAGTCAAAGTCAAAGATGATTACCTGTATCCCGTCCAACCTACCTCAAAGAGTAAATGGGGATAAAGCTAGTGGGTGACCCCTCCCTCTAAATTGCTGTGAGATTTTTCAAAAAAAAAGGCTGGATAAAAATGCACAACATAATACTGAAATATTTCCATAATTCTCACCAGCAGTGAAATCCACTTACCTACGCTACCAGTTCGGAAACGGGAGCACACATGTGCATAGCGTGCACAGAAGCCTTCACACGCACAGAGGGTCAGAAAAGGGACATAATGATGTCCCGGTGGGTGGGCGGAGCCTCCTGCCACCAGCACTACCAGTTCGCACGAGCCGAATAGCTCCAGCCAGATTTCACCGCTGATTCTTACCCATTTTGGCCTTCTGCTGTGCAGTTTATGAGCTATAACACAGTCCATTCTTTTCCTGAAGCCTCAGAATAGGGAAGGAATCTCCCTACCTGAAGAAATACTAATACTGACATAGTCCTCCTCTTTTCTCCAGTCTGTTAGATGTGACTTAACTCTCTCTAGGGAGAAAATTCTAAAGCCACTGAAAGCCATTTTTCCTCATCCTTGATTCAGAAACATTTAAGGAATCCTAGGTTCTGTCGCAAATCATAATTTCGTTCTCCCTTCCCCTCCCCCCACCTTTTTTTTCTCCTTTTTTAACTCTAGGGACACAGCCAATGCAGTGAAGGAGAAGTTTGGCAAAAAACTGTATGAATCCCTCCTCGTGTAAGTCTCCTAAGGGAAAGCTAGAAGAAATATGATAAAAGTGCTGAGCATCTGAGAATGGGCTGCTGGGTTGCCATGGCTACAGAGAATGGGAACTTAAGAGACCTTCTCTTTCTCTTTGTGTTGTCTCTTCTGAGAAATACTGATTTGATAGAAGCCTGTTTTCAGAAATCTTGGTTCCATTATAAAAACTAGAATGCATGTCCAAGTGAAAAGCAGTATTGTAAATGTTCATTAATTTCCATATTATTCACTCTCTGCCTGCTTTTCCAATTCAGGGGGAACCTTCCTGACATGAATAAAATGTTGGACAAAGAAGATTTCACAATGATGAAGAGAGCTATCTTTGCCACTCAGGTACGGGGCATGAAGAAAATGAGTCTTAAAAAAACGTATTTGCACATGAAAAATGAGTTTTTCACATTAATAAAACAGCTAATCCTCAATTTACAATCATTCTTTTGGAGACAGTTCAAAGTTACAACAACACTGAAAAAAGTGACTTGCAACCAGACTTCATACATATGATCTCTGATCAAAATTCAGGTGCTTGACAACTGGCACTTAACAATGGTAGCAGCATCCTGGAGTTGTGTGATGGCCATTTCCAATTTTCCCTGTCAGCTTCAAATAAAAGTCAATGAGGGAAGCCAGATTAGTTGTATCAATTACACAATTCACTTAACAATTGCTGAGATCTGCTTAACAACTGTGGCAAAAAAAAAAAAAATTGGGCACAACTCATAACACCTTTGCTTAGTAATTGGTCGTAAGTTGAGGACTACCTGTAACCTGTTTATATGACTTCTCATCTCACACAAAGGTTCTGGGCAGTTGCAATTAGGCTGAGGTCTCTTAGAAGGACATGTTGCTAGATGAGTGGGAAGAGTAGATTCTGGGAGTCTGGATCTAATTCCTGGATTGTATAGGTTGCTTTCATTCAGCCTTCCCATACTGGCTGTGTGGATTTCTGAGTCTCAGGATTGTCAACAAGACAATGTTCAGAGCCAACATTTTGGCTCTGAAGATAGAAAACACTCTTGTAATTGAAGCAATATTAGACCAGAGATGATAAGAAGGATGTTGGATTTGTGCTACTTAATTAAGATACCTTGGTTTAAGATATCTCAGTTTCTAAACTTACCTTAGAAAAAAGAAAAAGATGAATACTGTTTGGGTTTGACAAAGGTTCTAATGTTTTGTATAAAATAATATTTACTCCTACCTCCCGTTTCCTCTCTCTATCTAATTTACAGCTCAGTCTCTGGTTTACCATCTCTGTAAAAAAATAAACCAGGATATTCCAATATAAAACCCCACATTGATATGTGTGGAGATGGGAGAGCTGACTTCTTTCTTTCCAGGGCTTCTAAATGAGGAATAAGATCCCCCAGAAACATGGATGTCACCCACTTTCCTAGGGTTCCAGAAGGCCTTTAAAATCTAGTTAGCCCTCAGGCCTGGGTTAGTGTGTCTCAGAAGCCCCTATAATGTTTTGCATTATGCTTTTATTGGTATGGTTGTTTTTAATCTTTCATATATTTCTTTTGTATGTTTCTTAACTGTTTTCAACTGTTTTTTTTTATATTATAACACCATCCAGATTCAGCTAGAGTAAGTGGCAATAAGAAATGTGATTAAATAAATAAACACTGATATATGTAAGATTCCTAGTGATAAATTCTGCACAGGCTCTAGATACACTTCATATAATCTATGATTAGACAGGAAATCCAGAGTCTTCACTCAGAAAACATGTGAGGAAAGAGAAAGAGAGAGATTATCTTTAAATATAAAGTGATTCCGTCAAGTAACCGTAATACACTGCTCAAAAAAATAAAGGGAACACAAATAGAAGACATCCAAGTTCTGAATGAATGAAATAACCTTATTAAATACTTTGTTTGTAACATACAGTAGTTTTGTGTTCCCTTTAGTTGTTTGAGCAGTGTATAAACTACTGTATGTAATGAACAAAATATTTAATAAGGCTATTTCATTCATTCAGATCTCGGCTGTCTTCTGCTTGTGTTCCCTTTATTTTTTTGAGCAGTATATATTGTCCTGCCAGATTTATTCAGAAGGAGAAGCAGAAAAAACATAGAAGCCATCTTGGATTCAATTTAATGTGTGAATTACAGGCTTTGCTTCTCTTCCAGACTTAAGGTTTTAAAAATGAGCTGTTAACATCTTTCTGGGTTTTTTTTCCCCCTCTTCAATCAGCGCCATTCTTTCCCCCCAATCTGTACTCACAACATGCTGGACGATTCTACCGACCCTATTCTCAACACCATCAGGCGCATCGGTCTCTTCAATAGCAGTGCCGACCGTGTCAAGGTGAGTAACAGGTGTCTGTCCATGTCAGGTGAGGAGAGATATTTGTCATACTATATTTTTAAAAGAATTTTAAAATATTATAATTTTCAGCCATTTTTTAAGATGCTGGGATATTTAGTACCTGATTTTATCTATTAATTTTTGTCTGTTAATTATCCTGTCCCATATTTTATTTATTCTTGCGAATCTAGAAGTTCAGACTTTTAATAAGCCAAAATTATTGAAGGAAAGAATGGTGAAGTCTATTCCGAATTTTGTGTGCTATCATTTTTTGAATTCAGGCTCTTTTCTTTTAGTCTTGGTGTCTATAGTTGCTGTAAATACCGTTTCCCCCAAAATAAGACATCCCCTGATAAGAAGCCCAATCGGACTTTTGAGCACAAAGCAATAAGGCCAAGCGCTTATTTCAGGGTTCAAAAAAATATAAGACAGGGTCTTTTTTTGGGGAAACACGGGTAATACTAAAAATTTTTAGTGGTTGCAATTTATTGGATATATATCCAATGTATTTAAATGTTTTATTGTAATTGTAATATATGGCCATATTTTACTACTGTTTTATAATTGCCATGATGCTATTTTTTCTTTTTGGCTTTATTCCTAAATAAAGCTTTTTGGCTTTATTCCTAAAACAAAAGTTATGTTTATCAGAATCTTTGTACTTTTAGTTTGCTTTTTAACTATTTATTTTCATGAAATATATTATTGTTAAAAAGGATCCTGTTAATCCCCTATAGACCCATGAATTGAATGGTAGCAGCGTAAAGTTGAATCAGCTATATGAACATACATAAAAATACATATGGACAAAATGCAGTACAGAATTTTAAGGATAGCTCTGCTTACAAGAGCAGAAATTATATAGATTTCCAAATATATCTGTCAGAGTTCTGATCGATGCCCTAATTAAATCATGAGCCAAGAACCAAGCTTCAAAAGAAATCCAGTTATTTATTAGAAGCTTCATGTTGGCATGTTCCAAGTGAAGCCAACTCTGACCTCACTTAATTCACGCCCCAGCTCTGACCCTGTTCCCACCGGGTCCCCCCAAGGTGTGTCATCAGTCACATTCCCCAACGAGGCAATTTCGTGGGTTGTAGAAGTCCCTCTCTCCAGCCACTGTGGGTCTCGTTGGAGATGGCCTTGACATAGTGATGGCTGGAATGGCTTTTTTTTTTGACTGAAGTGCAATTCCCTTGCTGCAGCTGTGAGACTCAGTTCCCCATCCCTCTGCCTATGCAACTCGAGAGCAGGTCAGGAATGCTTCACGAGTTGACAGCATCATCACTACATCATCTCGGAGTGAGGTCTCAAGATGGCACGGCAGTTGATTAGAGCATGTGATTTACTGAGGAGTGAGGGGATGGTTTGGGGGGTTTTGATTTACTGAGTGGAAACCCGGACTTCTCAGATTCGGGTTTTCCCAGATGTGCCAGTTTACCTATTCTAGTAAATAGAACTTTGAAAGATGCTTGCTTCAGAGTCTTTACTTGGAGTTTTTTCTGGAATGCTGTCAATACACTTTCTCTTTTTACTTTTCTTCTCCCTAGGTCATTTTCCATCCAGAATTTCTGTCTTCCACTAGTCCATTGCTTCCTGTTGATTATGAAGAATTCGTTAGAGGCTGCCATTTGGGGGTGTTCCCTTCCTATTATGAACCATGGGGCTACACACCAGGTAGGTGGGTTGTAAGGGCAGATTTGTGGGCATTGACTCAACCCCTGTTCAAAATTACAACAGCATTGATAAAAGTGTCTTATCATTTTTTACACTTACAAGTGTTGCAATATCCCCATGGTCACATGATCAAAATTAAGGTGCTTGCCAACTGCCTTGTGTTTATGACAGTTGCATTTTCCCAGGGTCATGTAATTCCCATTTATAACCTCCGAAGCTGCCTTCCAACAAGCAATAGGAGAAGCCAGATTAGAGAAGCCATATAGGAAAAGCCAGATCCTTCCAATAGGAGACGCCAGATTTGCTTAATGACTGCATGATTCACTTAACAAATACAGTGATTTGCTATACAGCTGTGGCCAAAAAGGTCATCAAATGACATGCAACTCAGTTAACAACTGCCTTGCTTAGCAACAGAAATTTTGGGGTCAGTTGTGGTCGTAAGTCGAGGACTCCCTATATATATGAATACAGGATTTTATTTTTGTTTACATAATTAAGTGGTGTATAGTAGTGATCAGTTTTAACTGCCAGAAAAGAGGAAATACAAAAAATTGAAGGAGCAGTTGGAAATGAGAATAACTAGGAAAGTATTCAGACAAAAGGGCAAAATTGTATTTTGACCACCTGATTTTTTTTTTCAACAAAACTGAAATTTCAAGGCAATCTCCCCAACTATAGCCTCTTCAGAATAAGGCAAATACGTATTTTGGCTATACTTCAATTTTTCAGTTTCTGTTTATAAACAGAGGCCAAAAAAATCTACCTTCTACTAAAGTGCTGGTTCGTATAATCTTTCATTGGGTGAAATGGTGCATCATAGGACAACATTTTTGAAACAAGGTATGGGTTCAGAATGGGCAAATATTATAAAATGTTTTATGACAAAAATTATCATAAAACAGTTTATGACATAAAATAAAATGCTTTGCAACATTTCCTGTGCTGTTTGACTGTTATACAGTTCATTATGGGCTGTTTTCAAGACAGGCACCTTTATGAATGTATCCCAACTTTTCCAGTGAAGGCAATACATTAGAAACTCTCTTCACTGTTAAAGGCATTGAGGAATATGGTAAGGCAATATCTCTGAAAGGGCAACCAAACAAGCACAGGTTGTCAGTGAATACTACAGTGTCACAAGATTGCACTAGGTATGTTTGGCACATAATTATGGCTGCATTTTGTTAGTCTTGAGGCCTGGTAACTTTGCTTTCCAAAAGTGATGGAAGAGAAAGAGCCAACATGGTCTTGAATTTTTCATCTGAAATTCGTTTCTTTTAGTGTATTTTGTCATTGTTTAGGCCCACTGCAAACAATAAGGCCTTTTTTACCCGTTCACACATGTTTTTCCACTTAATTCTGCAAGTATTTTCCTAAATGATGGCTTTTCCTTCATTTTTCAATTTCAGTAGCTCAAAGGAGCTATTAAGAATTATGGAGGTGTGTGATTTATATACAATTAATTAGGAAAACTTTTCCAGAATAACTAATATGGCATCAAAATGCATTAGAATTTCCAAGTGGGGATGATAAACATTTTAGTAGATTACTAGTGTTTTTAGCTACTAGACAATCAGCGTTCCATGTAACTATGCAGTACTCATATCGTGTCATATCATATCATATATCATGTAAATCATCCAGAGTCACTTACAACTTGACCGTCCAGTGAGGAGGAGAGGGTAACTGGGCATGCGCACCAACCCACTACTTGCACAAGTTAAACTGCACGCTCATGTGCACTGGCCCACTGTTCACCAGCCACCACTTTCGCAAGTTGAGCTGTCTGCATGCATGTGCCGGCCTGCTTCTCGCACGGCCCAGTTATGAACAGGCCACAGCCCAGTAGTGGACCAGGGGTTGGGGACCCCTGACCATGGTGTATAAATTTGATTAATAACTAAATAACTAAATAAAATATGTGAGTAATGATGTTTTGGCTAGAAAAAGATGAAAACTCTGAACCTCATTAATTGAAGAGATGATAGAAACAAGTTTGCATTGTGAATTGTGGCTGAAATGAAAAGAGGGACAGATAAGTGAATGTAAATTGTGAGGAAAGCACAGTTTCTTGTAATGCCTAAAACAAAGTTTTGATGATAATAAAATAGCTGTTTATTATTTTTAACATGTACATAAAATCTATAGGGACTGGAAAATTTAGTAAACTCAAGTGACCAAAACTGAACAGGCTGCAAAGTAAATTCTTGAGATAGTGCATATCCCCGGGATTTAATCCATGTCCTCCGATAATCTCTCTTATTCCCCAGCTGAATGCACCGTGATGGGGATCCCCAGCATTTCCACCAATCTCTCTGGTTTTGGCTGCTTCATGGAGGAACACATAGCAGATCCATCTGCTTACGGTTGGTATCATTTCGGGACCTCTGGGAACAGATATTGGCACAATGGGAGCCTATGCAATCCTTAGTCGACCACAGGATAATTCTTTCAGATGGATCTGTGGAGAATAATTTGGGTGGGTAGATTAACCTATACATTTCTAGAGGGAAAAAATGGGTGAAATAGCAATAGCATTTGGATTTATATACCACTTCATAGTGCTTCACAGCCCTCTCTAAATGGTTTACAGAGTCAGCATATTGTCCCCAATAATCTGGAAAAAAACTGTTTAAACTCTTGCTACCGGGCTTCAAAGGGCCGCCCTACAGCTGATCAGTATTAAAAGAAAACAAATGAGTAGACCGGTGCCTGCAAAAATAAATGGGTAGACCAGTGCCTGCAAAAATAAATGAGTAGACTGGTGCCTGCAAAAATAAATGGGTAGACCAGTGCCTCCAAAAACAAATGAGTAGACCAGTACAGCTTTGCAAGCAGTTAAAAGCCTGGTAGACCAGTAGCTCTGCTAAGTCCTAAAGAATTATCACATGACCATCAAGCCACGCCCACAAAATAAGCCACACCCGCAGATCCGTAGTAAAAAATTTTAGAACCACCCCTGGCTTAGTGACTGTTCAAACTTACAACAGCACTGAAAAAAATGATTTACCACCAGTCCTTGCACCATCGCAATGTCCCCACAGTCGCATGATCAAAATTTAGGCACTTGGCAACTGACATGTATTTATGACAGTTGTACATCCCGGGCTCACATGATCACCATTTGCAATTTTCCCAGCTGGCTTCCAACAAGCAAAGTCTGTGGGAAAAGCCAGATTCACTTAGAAAACATGATGATTCACTTAACATCCACAGCAAAAGAGGCCGGGAGTGATTTATTTAACAACCTCTCACTTAATGATGGAAGTTCCGGTCACAATTTTGGTTATAACTTGAGGACTGTCTGTATATTATTCTCTAGCACTGTGATGGCGAACCTATGGCATGCGTGCCACAGAAGACGCACCGAGCCATATCTGTGGGCATGCAAACTTTGCCCTGGCTCAGCTCCAGTGCATATGCACAGACCGGCCAGCTGACTTTCAGGTCTTCCAGGCCTACAGGAAGTTGGGAAATGAGCCATGCGGATTAGGGGGGTGGGGAAGGCCATTTTCGCCCTCCCCAGGCTCCAAGAAAGCCTCTGGAGCCTGAGGAGACAAAAAAACAGGCCTTCCGGTCTCACTGGAAGTTGGGAAACAAGTCATTTCTGGCCTACAGAGGGCCTCCGGGGGGGGGAGGCCATTTTCGCCCTCCCCAGGCTCCTAAGAAAGCCTCTGGAACCTGGGGAGAGCGAAAAACAGGCCTACCGGGCCCACCGTGCCATCACGTGCCAAAAGCGGGGGAGCGCAGGAGGGTCGTACGTGCCTGCGCAGGGGGGAAGGGCACATTGAATTATGGGTGTGGGCACGTGCGCACACAACCCCCTGCGCTCCCCATGTTTTTGGCACACGACTGCAAAAAGGTAAGTCATCACTGCTCTAGTATCTCAGGCAACAACCATTCAGTTGGGCAGAAGAGGGACAGCCTTGTCTTACGTTGGTCAATTGTCAGCTCTCTGTATTGAATCAAGGTGAAGCCGCTTCTTTGACATCTTTTTGGTTCCCACCAGGGATCTACATCTTAGACAGGCGTTTCCGGGGCTTGGATGAGTCGTGCACGCAGTTGACCTCTTTCCTCTACAGCTTCTGCCAGCAGTCACGGAGGCAGCGCATTATACAGAGAAACCGCACAGAGAGGCTTTCCGATCTCCTGGATTGGAAATATCTGGGAAGGGTGAGCTTTTTTTTCACCGTGCCATGCCATTGTGATAGTCCTTCTCCTCTACCCTTTGCATTTCATTTGCTTTATTGTCTTCCTGTGTTGTAATCTCCATGTTTGCCTCCAGAGGGCAGAGAGTGCAAATACTATTTTATCCATTTTTTTCACTGATGGACTCAACCAGTCCTTTAATAGGATGGTAACTTGTCTTCTCTGCTCTGTGCAATTTCCTGGAAGCAGAAATAAATTTGAGGTCAGATCAGGAATATTACCAGCTTTTTTGGTGGGGGAGGGGGGTGTTAAGTAAAAGCACCTGTTAGGAGATTATGGGAAGTAGTACAAACAATTATGTGCATAATTATTTATTTATAATTTATAAAGTCTCCAATAAGTTTTTCCCCACCTATAACAAGGCTGGTGACAAATTATTCTCATCAACGCATCTTTGAAAAGTTGGGTAAAAACTCCTTGAAAGGGTTTTGTTCCCAATATATTCTGGTTCATGTCAGAACACAACCCTGCATTTGAAGCGTTTGGATTATTTTCCTTTCTTAAAGTAAAAATAAATCCAGAAAGGAAAAAGTGTCTACTTTATAAACTATCATTATTAAATATTTTTTACCTAAAGAGTAAATTTCATATACAAGTCCTGAGTTCTTAATTTAGAGAAAATCTATTACAAATGAGAGAGAAAAAATTATTGTTCTTACTTAACTATATTGTTATAACTTAACTTTATAAATGAAGTCCTTCAAGCAAATGAGCATGATAGATGCATATTCCTGTGTGAATCCCATATTCACACCAGTGGCAATCCTGTGCATGTACTCTCCTAAATGAGATTTAATAACTGGAAGTTTCCTCATACAATAATACAAATAGTCCTCGACTTAGGACTATTCCTTGAGCAACCGTTCGAACGGTTATAATGGTGCTTGAAAAAGTGACTTACAACCACATTTTACAGTTATGATCATCAAAGTATCCCTGTGGTCATATGATCAGAAATTGGGGGGGGGGGCACTTGGCAACTGGCATGGTTTTGTGTCAGTTGCAGCATTCCCCACCCCCAATGAGGGGGAAACTGGTTTCATTTAGCAACCATGTGATTCACTTAACAACTGTGGTCATTCACTTAAGGACCATGGCAAAAAAGATCATAAAACTTAACTTCACCTTGCTTAATGACAGAAGTTCTGGTGCCAGTTGTGATCACAACCCTCGGACTACCCATATTTTCATTATAAGAAAAAGATTACTGTAGATCTACTGATCTAGTATCTTCTTCAAAATAATTCATTTTTTAAATGGAAAGATATATTTCTATAGGAAAGCATTCCACTCCACAAGCTGCGATATAAAGTGACATTGTTACGAACATGAATTAATTTCATTTATTCAGAAATATGCAACATCTTATTGTTTTGATGTTTATGAAGCCTTCATTATGGGGCCCAAAGTTCATTCATTACTAAAATCAAAGGGAAATTAAACAAATTGTTAAAATATAGTATAGATTATATATAGTATAATATTGCCCTTATCCCTCGCCTGTCTCTTTTCCACAATCATCTTGCATTTCAGGAAGTGATCTGGCATTTGCCAATTTGCTGGATTCCTTTTTGTAGGCTGACAAAGGTATCTCACCACCTACAGAAAAGAAAGTTGGGTAGTCGGGAGAACTCTGTGTGGGGAAGATGGAGACCATGTTTTGATCTCACCCAGCATTTGTTTTGAGCCATATCAACTTAACGGTAGTCATGGATTTCAAAGAGGGTTACAGTCCAGCAGCCCCCAACCTTTTGGGTACCAGGGACTAGTTCCGTAGAGAGAGGTTTTCCGAGGACATGCTGCCTACATCCGGTGGATGGGGCTTCGCTTGTTTATGCAGCCCGATGCCAGTCCACGGACCAGGGGATGGGGACCACTGGGTTACACAGATGCCAGTGTCCCAAAGGTGCTTTTTCAACTGGACTTCCTTGTTTTTTCTTTGAAGACGTTTCACTTTCATCCAAGAAATTTCTTCAGCTCTGATTCGAGGGTGGGAAATGGAAGGATTTATATTTCTTGCAGACAGCTGGTCATTTGCATCCTTTTAGAGAGTCATTGAGGCCACTTAGATGTTTGTCTGTGTTCTCAGGGTCACATGAGTGGTGCAAATAGGAATGGGACCTTCTTGGCTGCAGGGTGTTTTCTGCCCTGTGTCCCTTCACTGTTGAAGACAGACGCAGGCTATTGGGGATGAGTCTGTATTGACTGCATCTCAAACTGAAGTGCAAATGGTTCCTGTAGTCTGCAATTTTTCTGGAAAACCGTTCATACTCCACACCATTCACCATTCAAGAAAAAATAAGGAAATCCAGTTGCTTCTTGAAAAAGCACCTTTGGGACAACTATGAACTGGATGACTGAGAATCTCCATAGAGAGATGCAAAAGCAACATAAGAATTGAGTTGCCCAGGGCAAAATATGCCACAGTTTAAGTGTAGATACAGAGAAAGCTTCCCTGCTTATCCTGATCAGACCCCACCCCTCTCCTTCCACCCATCAAAGAATCTGAATGTAGACAAACCTGATCCCATCAACTCTTGAAGACGGAAATCAATTGTTTTAGAACTAAATGGATGATTCTGCAGTTCTGGGGCCGGGGAGGAATATTTTCCAAATGTTTTGGAAACCAGAAGTGTGTTGACTGCCTGAATGATAACAGATTCTGTTGCTTGCAGTGGGAATGGGAAGAAATTCAGCGGTGGGGGAAGAATGCCAGCGTTCATTTTCTCTTTTCTCCTACCATACTTTTCTTTGCAGTATTACATGTATGCCTGGCATATGGCCCTCGCAAAGGCCTTCCCTGATAACTTCATCTATGAGCCACACGAAACAACTGCGGTGAGTGAAGCCCCTCATGGGAGACGAAAGAGACATAAGCCTTACATGGGGTCCCCTTACAGCTTGATTTACAACTGTTCATTTAATGACCATTCAAAGTTACAATGACATTGAAAAAAAGTGACTAAGACCGATCCTCGCACTTGCAACGGATGCTGTATCTCCGCAGTCACATGATCAAAATTTGAGTGCTTGGCAACTGGTATGTGGTTACCAGAGTTGCAGCATCCCAGGGTCATGTGAATGCCACTTGGGACCTTCCCAGCTGGCTTCTGGCAAGCAAAGTCAATGGGGGAAGCCAGATTTGCTTAACGACCACAGGATTCACTTAACAACGACAGGTTTTTGTTAAAAAAAAGTGGCAGAAAAAGGTGGTAGAATTTACTGCGATTCACTTAACAACCCCCTTGCTTAATTCTGGGCTCAATTGTGGTTGTAAACTGAGCACTTTAAAATCCAGCATCAGATCAGATGATAGCCCACTACAGGTAGTAACTGTTCAAAGTTACAATGGCACTGAAATATGTGACTTTTCTGATCATTTTTCACACTTAAGACCATTGTGGCATCCTCGTCACATGATCAAGAATCAGACGGCATC
Source organism: Arizona elegans (assembly GCA_022577455.1). Lineage (NCBI taxonomy): Eukaryota > Metazoa > Chordata > Lepidosauria > Squamata > Colubridae > Arizona > Arizona elegans. The sequence goes on from JAKOOJ010000004.1 coordinate 128,964,546, forward strand.
TGACTCATATTTATGACGGCTGCTGTGTCCCAGGGTCATGTGATCCCGTTTTGTGACAAGCAAAGTCAATGGGGAAGCCAGATTCACTTAACAACCATGTTACTAACTTAACAACTGCAGTGATTCACTTAACAATTGTGGCAAGAAAGATCATAAAATGGGCCAAGACTCATTTAACAACTGCCTTGCTTAGCAACATAAATTGTGGGCTCAATTGTGGTCATAAGTCAAAGACTACCTTATCTAGAAAAATATTTTGCCTTGCTAAAAAGCCCTAAAAGGATTGAGGGGATTTTTGTGTGATTTGGTTCTACTACTGATCACAAACTCCTAGCTGAGCATATTATCAGAGGGGCCCTGTCCCAAATTTGTAGGATCTGTCTATTTACTTGAGCCAGTTCCAGTTGGTGAACTTCAAGGTTCTAATAAAAGGGCAAAATAGATTCTACTTTAGAAATATCCTTTGCACACCTTGAGCTAAAAGTCCATGATGCAGGTCCTAGTAACCCTCTTTCCAATATTATCCCTGAGTTGCAAACTGCTAGAATGAAAAAAACAGTAAATACAAGTGGCTAATGAAAGCGAATGCTATTTTATTGATGGCATTTCATAACGATGTATTTGTTTGAATATGGACCTGGTCACTACTTGTCCTGGCTCTCTCTCTCTTGCCTGGAATTCACTTGTCAAAGACCAGGTATTATTCCCATCTTGGAAAAATGGACTAGAAGCTGAGATGCTGGTCCTGCAGAGTGTGAATTGAAAAAATGAGTTCCGGGATTCTAGGAAGTGGTTGAAGGCATTGGGGGAGGGGGAGAAGGACAAGAGACTCCTTCCTTGTGTGACATTGATTGATTTTTTTCACCATTCTTTTTCCCACCCATCCATTCTGTTCCCATGTCCTCAACCTTGCAGGCTCAGGGCTTCCGCTACCCACGCCCAGCCTCGGTCCCACCCTCTCCTTCCATCTCCCGCCACTCCAGCCCCCATCACAGCGAGACCGAAGAGGATGATGAACGGTACGACGAGGAAGAAGAGGCAGAAAAAGACAGGCAGAACATCAAACCCCCAGCCATGATGGGTCCGGTCCCCGAATGGCGAAAGCACTCCAAGAAGGGGTCTAGCGAGGCCAGCACTTCCTCCAATGCTAGCACCCCCACTATCCCCAGCAGCCCCAGTGACCTGAGCAGCCCCACCAATTCTCTTATCGAAGAGAAGAATTAGGTGAGCAGGATAGTTGTCCTGACTCACCCGCCTGCTCTTTTCCCATGCCTCCCCCTATCCTCAAGAGCTTGTTAACCTAGTGCTGCATTCTGAAAAAAGCCTAGAGTGTAAGTTCTAGGTGTTCCAGACAGAAGTGCTCACACTCGATGTAGTTCGGTTAAAGAACAGTAAGGCAGTCTTCTCTGGATCCCAGAATGCCAAGGGTGGAGGACCTCTTCCTCTGGAAGGAGTCAGGAAGTGACCCATTGGCTCAACACAAGATAACATATTTGTGTTGAGCAAGAGTAAGAATGTAAGGTCATCCGTTTTCCTCCTCCCAAACACCCTCCATATGCTGCTGATATTTTGGAAGGCGTTCTCCAGGTCTTAAGAACCTTGCTGAATTTTTTTTTTTAAATAATAATAATAATAATGGGAGAAAAGGGAAAATGGGAGGCCTTCATGGGAAGGACACAGGAAAGATATCGCGTTACCTCCCCTTCCCTACCAACAAAGGTTTCATTGAACCAGAAACAGAGCAGGCCTTTTAAAGGCTGCTCATAAAATGAGTGAATCTAATATTATTGTTTTGTTGGGTAACTCTAGACGGTTGGCATGGAGGCCCAGTGAGGATGTATGCTCAGCAGGATTTTAGAATGATCCGGGGGACTGTGAAAGACAGAATATTGCTCAGAGTTTGGAAACTTCCTTTGAAAGCCATGACTCTGCTCTTCTTTAGGCAGAGCCTTTTTAAAAAAAAAAAAGAAAAGAAAAAGGACATTTCATAATATGTCCAGACAATCTGAATTCATACTTTGGGACTGCTTGTCAGTTAGCTCTGTCTGTTTCTGGAAAGGAATTTGCAAAGCTATTTAGAGCAAAGATTCTAACAAAAGGTTTTCTGAAAAGGGCAGTTGTAGAAAGAGTTGAAAAAGTCCCCATGGAAGAGGATATGGGATCCGACTGGGGGAAAGAAGAAGCTTTCCTGCTTGATGATTTCCACCCTGTTGTTCTCCAGATGTACTGAGCTTCAGCTCCCATCATCCTCAACCAACATGGGCAGGGATCATGGATGGATATTGTAAAGTGTCCAAAGGATCTGAATGTGGGTTTATATGACCTTCTAAGGTCCAAGGGGGCTTAGGAGTACCCTGCCACATAAATTGCACTCCTGTGGCTCTATCATGTCGCAGAGATCCTAATTCCTTTTCAACAGATTTTTAAAAGTTAGTGGTTTTTAAAACTGCTTGTGGAAGTTCTTTTTTAAAAAAAAAAAAAAAAAAAAGCTATATCCCCGTGGGCACTTAAGAGCATTCTAGAACGATTCCCAGGGTGGTGATATTCATTCTGCCTAGACTGTGATGAATTTCAGGAGACACTAGGGTCAAGGCCAGCAGAATGGACTGCATGCTTAAAACCTCTGAAACACGCTAGAGGATAGTCTTCTAAAATACACGTTGCTTAAGGATAGTAATAATAGAGTGAGATACCTTTCCAAGTTGGATGCCACAGATGTATGCGTCAACTTCACAATCATCCTAGTTAGGTTTCATGGGAATTACAGTCTGGCACATCCCAAGAATAAGCTAGTCTAAAATCCACCAGCTCTCCGGCATCCATCTTTTACTCTTAATGAAAGAGAGAAAGAGTTCTGGAGTCCAATCACATTGCCCATCATGTTAAACTCTCTTGGCAGTTTCTGTTAGAACGATGCTGACTATTGACGCTCTAGACTAGATAGGTTTGGTTGGTTGCCTCTGAGAATCAGCCAGAGCTGTTGAACTGTCCCTATCCTATACTGTAATGTTTGTGATGAGGGTTTTTGCTGACGATGCAGTACAGAACGGTGTGACCCTGCATCAGGGATGACATAGCTATGACCAAAGCAGGTATTATAGTGCAGACAGGCAGCGAAGAAGTGTTCCTGGAGGCTGGGAGACTTAATTAGCTGTTATGTGGATAATACCCATCCTAGCATGAGTGGCAACTACCTCAAAAGGCAAAGCAGATGCCAACACACTCAATAATCTTTTCTGTTCTCTTCTCCTGCCAATTTTATTTATCAATACAGAAAACCTTTTTTTTTTTCTTTAAACAATCTTGGGAACTTCATTTCTCACAGTTCTGTGATGCAATCATGCATGAAGAACTAGGTGTCTTGGGATGCAGCCTTGCAAATTCCCGACCTACTTGGCACTAAATTTGGGAAGAGACAGTTTTAACAGAGCAGGATATTGGTTTGGGCCTTAAATCCCTTTTCTCTTTTCTCCAACTTTCCCCATCTAGATTTTTATTTATAGATGTCAAAAAAAAAAAAAAAGCTTGAATTTTGTTGTCTTTCTCCTTCCCCCTTTGTGTGGAAAAATAGACTCTGAAGAAAACAAAATATGATTTCAGAATAAAGTTTGCTTTGAAAATTGTTTTGGAAAATGGGAAGTGTGCCTTGTGCTCTTCTGAATTTGCTGGCTTTCAAATCCTTCTTGGGACTTCGTCCTTCGCAGAAATAGCCATCACAAATAATAGGTACTAAATTAAAGCCTGCTGGATTGCTTATGATAGCACTGGAAAAGTAGCCCCTTCATAGGAAGGGATGGCCATGATTCAAAAGGCCTGAGAAAACATTCTCAGTATTAACACAATTGATTTGTATGTTGCAGGCTCAAGGTTCTGCTTTCACCTCTAGTTCCAAGTATTTTGTTGAGAACACAGTACACAAATTAACTTTCTGATGGGTGCATTAACTATGACTTTTTCTTTTTTACATGCAGATAGGGCAACTATAGGTACAGTTCTATATGCTTAATGCTTAGGCACAAAACATATTTGCCCATTTAAATTAACTCAAATCTTAAGCTTCGTTGTAATTTCAAATTCTGCAATCAGAACTGATTGCAGTCTTCTAGTACTTGAAGAGCTCACACAGAAGGGGGTGTGTAGTCATCCTAGTCTCCAAAGCACCTGAGGGTGGGACAAGAAGTAATGGGTGGAAGATCATTAAAGAAAGATCCAACATAGAATCAAGGAGAAATTTCCTGACAGTGAGAATTAATCAGTGAAATGGCTTGCCTCCAGAAATTGTGTGTGTTCAGTCATGGATGGTTTGCAAGAAGGGATGGGTCAGCCAGATTTTCGGGAATGATCTAAGATCTCCTGCTTGAGCAGGATGTTGGTCCTGCAAGGCCTCTTCCAACCCTGTTACTCTATTATTCCGTTAGATGAGCAGAATTGGGTTTTGAGTTTGCAAAATGCAGCAAGCATGGACACTGGAAGCTGCAAGCTGCAACGACACAGCCTCCTTTGTGAGCACTTTCTAACTAGATCGGCATCCACAGGTTCATTATTCTGCACTGAATTGGCAACGCGATCCCTTCTGACCACTGTTGGTGTAAATTAGCAATGTAATTTCTTGCAACTTAGTGGGCAACAGTATAGATGCCATAATAAGTGAAAGACATTTAAAATCCTCACTAAAAGCCAGCAAAAAATTGTCCTACCAGCATTTGTGATAGTCCTGTTAATTTCTTCTGCATTCCTCACCTAGAACTTCCAATTCCCCATGGCTGTTATCTCAAATCTTCCATTAGCAGTAAATGTAGTTTATGTTAGGAAGATTGTGTGTTTGATGGTGGTTATGTGTGTTCACTGGTCACTATTTTTGACTGGATCCTGGATGAAACAAATCTTTGCTCTAATGTAACAATCGCCACACATTATGAAGACAGCCTTATCCACCATACATTCTCCCAATTAAATAGACATACACAGGATATAGTGCTTAATGCCAAGTTTATTTAATGCCAGTTACAGACTCCGCTCCTTCCCCCCCCAAAAAAATGGATAGGGGTACAGAGGCCATATTTATTGAGCAGCCAGCTTTTAATTCATTTAAGGCTGTAGGAGCTGGGAGGGAGTCAACGCCTCTAGGCTCAGTCGCTGGATTCGCCCAGAGTGAGACGGTCAAACAGGTATTCCCCAAGGCCTTCCTCCTGGGCGTTCACACGCTTCAGGTTGGTCACATGGTCTCCTAGCTTCTTGATCAACTTCACCTCTTCATCCAAATAGTGAGTCTCCAAGAAGTCACAAAGCTTAGGAAAAGAAAGGAGTTTTAATTCAAGGATTCCACAGAAAAAGCTTACCTATATTAAGTAGTCCAAGGATTAGAAGGACTAATGTCTGCCTATCATCCAATCTATCAGGAACTAGCAGGAACCTCAAAATCAGCTGAGCCTATCTTCTACTAATATAAAAAAAATCCACTGCATTCCAGCTGGCATCTTGTTTCAGGGCAATAGGAATGCAGAAAAGTGAGACATCATGCAAAGAACTCATCCATAACACCATTAAAAATTGAAAGCAGATGTTGAGTTCTTCAAAGAGGATGGTGCATCCAAGGTGTGTCAATCACACTTCACTTAATCAGCAGCCACCCAAGCTAGATGGTTTGGGGCAGTGGTGGGTTGTTCCCGGTTCGCACTGGTTCTATAGAACCAGTAGTAAAACTGACGGGAGGCTCCGCCCACCGACCCCGACATCAAAATGCTTCTGCACATGTGCAAAACTCACATGGCCCGTTGCGAACCAGTAGTAAAGATAAGTAGAACCCACCCCTGGTTTGGGGTGAATTAAATGGGGAACTCATGATGCTCAGGTGTCACTGAATCTCAACTGCCCCTAGTACACTACCACCCAGCTTAACTAATGAGGAATACTTCTTGCAGGTTCCCCATCTTTCCTTCCCTAACTAATCCTGTGTGAATGTGCCAAAACAAAGTTTGACAAGTGTAATTAAAAAACTTATTATTCCAAAGATACCTTGGTGGGCATTACTGTAATAGAAAAATGGGACTGAACTTAACCCTGCAAACCTTCTCCTGTCAACTTACATGGGGATCTGTATGGCGTGAAGCAATCTGATGCAAATCCAGCAGGGCCTGGTTCAGGCTCTTCTCCAATTTCAGGGCAGCTTCCATGGCACTGATTCCATTCTTCCATTCATCTTGTTCTGGTTTCTGGAGCATTAGAAAGAGTTAATCATGTCTCAGTAGCACTAAGCTTATCGGCCAACCACTGGTTTCATTCAACCTCTGTGTGCCCCAATGTACTTCCCCATTCTCACCTTGACATCCTGCAGGACAACTCTTCCCCCACGACGGTTCTGGAAAGTCAAGAACTTCTCCGCTTGTTCATGCTTCTCCTCAGACAGGTGATGGAAAAAGGAGGCAAACTTGGACAGTGCCACATCATCCCGGGTATAGTAAAAACTCTGGGCAGAAGAAAGAAAAAGTTTAGAATTGGCACAGGTTTAAAATTGCCTTTACGGCCAAGTTTCTATAGGATTATCGCTCATAGTCACCATTGCCTACTTCCCCAAAAAGAGCCAGCCACCCTTTAATTTAATTCACATATTGTGCTACATTATAATATCATATGTTTCAAGGTTTGGTTTTATTGTGTGAATAAATCACTTTATAAATCACTACGATTTATAAATCATTAAGTCCATAGCTTTTAGCATGCTACATTCCCAAATGCTGGTGGGTTCAATCCAGCATGCTTCATACATCATGGGTTGGAATCAATAGTGTAATTACGGTTTGATAAGATGCCAAAATAGAATAATAGATTTGTAACTAATCTGCAAAACCAAAAAGCCTATGATTTGAAATATAATACATAATATTTTACTGCTGTATCTTATTTTGGGGGGTGGCATGAGTTACACTATCTAGATACACTTATCACAAATATACTTTTTTTTTTAAATGACATTGTTTTTACATGCTGCCATGCATAGTGATGGTCTGCTCCCCACCCACCAACAATCCCGAGAAGACCAAAAGCTAGAACAAATAAACAAATATAGCTTGACTTCCAGATTCAATGTAGTAATTCATTTCCATAATTACACCAAACCTGCAGTTTGATGCAATGCATAACTGAGCAGTTGCCTGTATGTGTTTTTTTAAGTCACTTGAGGAAGAAAATTGGACATACTTCTGGAAAAGCACTAATCAGCAGTGATATAGGTACATGAACCCTATGTAAGAATTGCCTGATTCAACCCTGACCAGCAGCATTCCTAACTTAAGTCCTTTGAAAGTTTTATCTAGGTCTCTGCATATTGAAAGACAATCTCCCTGCTATCTACCATATGGATGGACCACAAGTGTTAAAAATGAGAGAATTATGAGTACCTACAAAAAAAAAAAGTTTATTTGCTTCTAAAATACGGTAATTAAAATTTTATTACCAATAACCAAAACATTCTATTTATGACTTAACTTATTGTGAAAATCTGCCCACTATGGTTTATAAACTATAGTTCATGGCTAACCAAACTTAACTGTTGTCATACCCACACATCATAGTTAAACTTTAGCCAAAATGCCCATTGCCCCTTCCTCAGCTTATCAGTCCAGCCTTTGTTTCTAGTTTATGTACTGATAAAGGAGTTTGACATAATTAAATCATTAACCTCACCTTAAAACCATTCTAGAGGATGCAACAATGGGCAAATATGAAGGGGTGGACTTTGTATCAAAACATAAATTGCGTAGAGCTCCTTCCTTGCCAAAACTAAGTATACAGCAAGGACAAAAACAGGTATCTTATTTACAGGGCAAAAAGGACTATTTGCTATGGCACTTTTCCTAACCAGATACCTTCTGATAGTGGGATACAATTTCCATCATCCCCAACCAGAACAACCTGGTGAACTAGACAAGCACTCTTTTTAATAACTTGATAAAAGAGCTGAATTGTGTGTGTGTATACACACACATCTATATACATACACACATACAGAGTTAGGATTTGAAGCAAACCCAGCACAATCTCAGGGCACATCTGCACAGCATTTAAAAACAGGACTGTGTATATATAATTAATGGGGCTTATCAAGAATCTCAAAGGGAGCTGCTGGTGGTATGATAAAACTGGAGAAGCTGATGTGTAAAAGAGATCACTCACAAGATTCAGCCAGCAGAATCAGAATACTAAAAGGATCAAAAGCAGAGGACAAAGAAACCTACAGCGGTTGGTATAGCCCCACAAAAAGATGGGGATGATGGGGCCTGAAGTCCCACGCATCTGGAGATGCAAGATAGGGAAGGTAAGCTTCATGGCTGAATAAGCTACCCCATGAAAAAAGCCTTTTCTCTTTCTCCTACAATGCGAAGAGAAGAGAAGAGCTGAGCTGCTGGAAAACTGTGTTTCGGTCTCCATGGTTACTGCAGGAAAAGAATAAAGCAAAGGGTGGATTTTCTGGAGGAAGAAAGAAAGAGGCCCATCTAAAACCACAGCCTATGGTGGGGGAAGGAGGGGGGCGGGGGCAGTGTTTTTCATACGCAGTTTGTAAACAGAAGAAACCAGATTTTTTTAAAAAAAGGACTCGCTGGGTGGGGCTATGGTACACAATAGCACATCACAACGCACACAAGAAGTCCGCCATCCTGGACCATAGGAAAGCGCAGTATTTTTGCTAGTTTCTTCCAATAAAGCAATCGGGCCCCTCCAACCACGAAAATGTGTAGCCAGCATTTAAGTGGAGAGAAAAACATTTTCTTGGCTTTGCTCACCCACAGAGCGGCTTTTTGGAAAAACAAGTGGGGGGGGAGGGGGCGAAGCAACCTGATGCTTTCCAGAGGCACAGATCTGCAACTCACATCATTTGTACCAAGAATGGGTACGGATGGTGGGAGCTGTATTCCAAGATCAATATAGGGCGCCGGGTTAGGCAAAGCCAGGAAAACATTAGAGGAGGGAGAGAAAGGGGCGGTTTCTACCTTTTGATACTCACCAAGGACAAATAGGTGTAGCTGGACTGAAGGAATTGATTGACCAAGCGATTCACGCCTGCTTCGCTTTCGGCTTGGTAGTTCTGGCGGATCTGAGAGCTCATGGTGCAAATCGAGGTTGGTTGGACTGGCTGGCAAAAGGACTTAAGGATGGGGTGGCTGCGATCCTGCTCCGTTCAAGCACTGTTGAAGCAAGAGCGAAGGAACGGAAGCCAAAAGCGAGGTCCGGACTGAACTCGGCAAGCCCGGGACGAGACTTTTATAGGCAGCCGGGGCCTCTTCCAGAACCCACCCTCCGCGCCGTCTGCAAACGCAAGGCTCCGCCTCCCGGGCTAGCCAAAAGAAGGCTGCTAGATGGGAGGGGGTACTGGGGGGGGGATCTGAGTTGGGATTGTGCAAAATCTGATTGCGAGCGAGTCTCTGGCTTCCCTTTCCGTTCCGAAGTGCTGAAAATGTGGAATACGATCAAGTGACCACAGTAGTGGCATTAATTAGGACTGATCCTAACTTGGAGGGCACAAATTTAGAGACTCAAGGCCAGTATTGAAGATGTGTGGACTTCATGTCTTCAAGGGGTGAAAGTTGAGAAACACTGTGCATAGGACACCTCTGTAGGCAGCAGCATCTGGGTGGGCAGAAGCCCATTTGGATGAAGCCTGGATGGTGGATGAGAGACCATGAGGAGATCCTAGGCTGAAGGATAGACTGGGTAGTTGGAAAAGTTCTCTGGGAAAAAGATAGTGGCAAACCTCTTGCAAATTGTTGCCATGTTAAATGACATGGATATATCCATCATCACCAGGACTCAGGTTTGACTTAGAAGCACCTTTAAAGTCTTTCCATTTTATTAACTCCAATTACAGGATTACAGTAATGCGTTGTGTGAATCAGCAAAGGGCATACAAGGCCATGATCCTTTTCCTCATAATAGCCTTTCTTTTCTTTTCTTTCTTTTTTTTCTTCTGTAACATGCGATTAACAATTGATGGGCAAATGTTTATTTAACTTTTAAAACATTCCTATTACATTATCTTGAGACAAAGTGATTCAGCCCATAAGACCGTGAAGTCCATCCATGGCAGTTTTAAAAAGTGCTTACACCGCTCATAATGTATTATTTAAAAAACAGTATTGCCTGGAGAGGAAGTTCAACAGCTTGGAGTATCATATTACCCCTCCCCTCTGTGTACTTCCCTCATCAAAGTGACTCAGCAAAAAGAGCTCCTACAGAATTTGACCCCCAAGAAGGAACCACCTCAGGATGATTCAGCAATATACAGATATACTTTGTTCCTATTCTTTGTGAAATGTTAAAGCTGTTTTGTCCATTAATCCTTGATCTCATGGGGGGAAAAAACTTCACTGGAATGATACAGGGAGGTGGGGAACCAAATATCTTGTATTTTTAGCAAAACTAGGCTACCCCACTTCCATAGACTAATTCCCCCATCAGTTCCCCCAAAGTAACCCCAAGTGAGCTGGATGTTGTGAAGGATAAAATAAGAAAAACAAGAGAATTATAGACCCACCATCCAGATTAACGTCAAAGCACCAGGGAAATCGGGAGATCCAGGCAGTTCAAATGTGTATAAAGATTTATTGTAAACTTAAGCTCTCTACAAGAATCTGAGCTACTAATGGTCAAAGGAAATTAGTGGGAGTTAAGAATAGGAAGGAATTCAAGGTAAAATGGATTTAGATCTCTTGTAGGTATGCAAGGACTCATGACTGATGACATGTTTGACCCCCCCCCTCTCATACTCAGCTTGGTCATCTCCTACAGCATGACTTGCATAACAGCCATCTTGCTTAGCAACAGAAATTCTGTTCTGAATTGTGGTTGTAAATTGAGATCTACCTGTACTTTGCTGTAATTATATTATGCTATGTATACTTTTTTAAACAAAATATGGTTACAGGAAGTCCTCAACTTACAGCCACAATTGAGCCCAAAATTTATGTTGCTAAGCAAGAAAATATTTAAGTAAGTTTTGCCCCATTTTATGACCTTTCTTGCCACAGTTGTTAAGTGAATCACTGCATTTGTTAATAGCAATAGCACTTATATACCACTTTATGGTGCTTTACAGCAGCGGTGAAATCTAAAATTTGTTACTACCGGTTCTGTGGGCATGGCTTGGTGTGTGTGGGGGTAATGTGACTGGGTAGGCGTGGCCAATTTTTTTTTTTTTTTTACTTTTAAAACCATTTTTTCTACAACCTCTTTGGCAAAGAGGTTGTAAAACAATGCTTTCAAAAGGCTCTGACGATCCCAGCTGAGTTGCCTGATCGGCAGAGACTTTTTTTCTTTTAAATGCCTCTGATGATCAGGCAACTCAGCTTGGATTGTCAGAGGCATTTAAAAGAAAAAAAAGGGGTTTTTTTCTTTTAAAAGCCTTTGAGGATCCCAGCTGAGTTGCTTGATCGTCAGAGACTTTTTTTTTACTTTTAAAAGCATTTTTTCAGCCGAAGAGGTTGTAGGAAAAATGCTTTTAAAAGTAAAAAAAAAGCCTCTGATGATTGTGCGACTCAGCTGTGGGGGGGGGGGGGCAGGGATTTTTACTACCAGTTCTCCGAACTACCCGCCTCCATCGCTACCAGATCAGGCGATCCGGTCCAAACTGGGAACATTTCACCCCTGCTTTACAGGCCTCTCTAAGAGGTTTACAGAGTCATCATATTGCCCCCACAATCTGGGTCCTCATTTTACCAACCTCGGAAGGATGGAAGGATGAATCAACCTTGAGCCAATAAGAATCAAACGCCTGGAGTGAGCAGCGAGTTAACCTGCATTACAGTACTTCATTCTAACCACTGTGCCCACACGGATAACATGGTTAAGTTAATAACATGGTTGTTAAGTGAACCTGGTTTCCCCATTGACTTTGCTTGTCAGAAGGTTGCAAAAAGTGATCACATGTCCCAGGGACACTGCAACCATCATAAATATAAATCAGTTGTCAAGCATCTGAATGTAAATCATATGACCATGGGGATGCTTCAACGGTTGTAAGTGTGAAAAATGGTCATAAGTCACTTTTTCAGTGCCATTGTAACTTCAAACAGTCACTAAGCAAACTGTTGTAACTTGAGGACTATCTATATTATTTTACACCTCAAGAATTATAGATACATATATACATCTATTGGTCTAGGCCAGGGATGTCAAACTCGTGTCGTCACATCATTTTAACTGAGTTAAAACTAGGCTGGCAAGCTAATGAGTGAAAGATAAATGGAGAAGCTGATTATTAGGATTGTGTGTTGGCAAACTTTAATTTATTGTTTAAAAACTGAGTTGCTTATAATGAGGGTTTTTTAACTTTTTTGTGTCCTTTGGAATATTTTTACTTTTTTATGCATTTGGCTCTCTATTTTGCTATATTTGCCTTTTCCTTTTTCTCTGTAGATTTTGGGAATAAAAATTAAACAAAAAGGGATGAGTGTACTCTACCACTTTTACACAGAAAATGGAATTTTCCATCTTTGTAGAATCTTAGCAGTCAAAGACAGGTGTCTGGTAGATTTTTTTTTCCACTCACTCTCATTTTTTCAGTAGATTGGAATGTTTAACCCCATATAATTATAGACAGTTGCAAATTTATCCTGGAAAAAAACAGCATCTACTAAATTGTATCCTACCAAAACAATGTTTGCCTGTCTATTAAATTTACTTGCTAATGTCTTTGGGTGTTGTGATGCACTTTTTAGAAAACGTGAGTAGTTTGTGATGAAGACAAACCAAAATATTTGTATACTACTAAAACTCTCCTGATTGTCTGTTTATAACCTATGTTTAGGTAAAATGATGCATCCTAAGGCAACAATTTTTGAACCGACATCTCTAAAATGGGTTAACTTAAAGAATGTATCCAAAATTTAGGACACATTACTTCAGTGGGATGGAAATTTGGCAAAGCTGTGTCTGTTTAATGCCACTATGCCATTGAGCTACCATAAGTAGCTATATCCATGTGGTCATTTTCAATGTTTCCTGCCAGCTTTCCACAAGGAAAGCCAATGAAGGATCTGGCAAGAAGTCTTTCCCACTGCTTTTTTGCCGTTTGTGGTCATTCTGTTTCTCAGTTTGGATAAGGACATATCTCTGAAACAATGACCCAAAGGGTCAGGGGGTTGTCTATTTATTTCTCTTCTCACATTAGAACATGTATATAGATTTTTGTCTTCTAACCTTTCAATCTTTTGAATACAAAATTTCTAAGTTACCTCTGCACTAGCATAGGCCACATGGTGATGACCTTGGCAGAATAATTGCACAACACAGAGCCCTTAAACAAACAAAAAGAGAAGCAAAACAGATCGTTATTTCCCACCATTCTCCTCTTGGTCAGTTTATTGATGCCTTATTTCCAAGAACCTTTGTTTCCCTGGTGTCTGCCAGAGGTTCACAGTTCTATGTTCTGCAGCTGTTAGTTAAGAATTGTGCAAATTGTGGGAGGCACCTATGGTGGGGAAGCCGCCATATAGTCTAGATCTCTTTTAAACTTGTCTCTCCCAGTCTCATGTGACTAAGCTATCCATTTGTGACAGTGCACTTTTCCCCCGCCTGACTTGTGTTTTTTTTTTTTTTTTAAGATGACAACATTAAACTCATGATGAGTTATTGTGAAAGATCTGCAAAGGAGCCATGAAAAGAGGAAATTAAATTCTTGGTTTTGCTGCCTCCAGGAAGAAGAGAAGAAATGGATTTATAATAGGTTTGCATAAAATTTAAGGATATGAATAAATGAAAATTTCATTATGGCCAACTTGCTAAGGAAGTTAGCTTGTAGCCTAGCTTGCTAGATGAACTTAATAAAATGAAGAGATGTGAAATCTGGTTGCACGGGAGGAACAGATGTCAGAGATCCTGAGCTGGCATAAAAATGGATTGTATCACACGAACACCCGTTGGAAGAGGGGTCAAGAACTGCAAGATGGTGGACAGTAACAATCCATTCCCCTTCCCCTTTTGTATGGACATGAGGTGTTAAGGCCAATACTAAGGCACTTAGTTTGCAGTGCCACAGATTTTGACACATTTTTCCCTTTGGCCTTGCAAAGTCCTCCCAAGTGCCAGTGTATTTGCCCAAAAGAGAAGGAGAGAGTGGCCCACTCTCCACCCACATTATGGCCTGTGACTTGAAGATGCATAGGTTGCCATCACCCGTGCTAGAGGATATAACAACATTTATACCAGTGGTGAAATCCATTTTTTTTTACTACTGGTTCTGTGGGCATGTCATGGTGTGGCTTGGTGGGCGTGGCTTGGTGGGCATTGCAGGGGAAGGATAGTGCAAAATCCCCATTCTCTCCCCACTCTGGGGCCAGCCAGAGGTGGTATTTGCCGGGTCTCTGAATGATTCAAAATTTCCACTACCGGTTCTCTGAACTGCTCAAAATTTCCACTACCAGATCTCCAGAACCCATCAGAACCTGCTGGATTTCACCCCTGATTTATACCCCACACTTGAGTGTCATCAAGTCCTAAGCTATACAGTAAAAATCATTAATATCCCTCAATTTGTGAAATGACCTGGTCACAGAGAATGAGGTTGGTCAGTTTCTCTGGACTGGAATTAAAACTAGAAGGTTAAAACTTCACACATTTATGACAAAGATCATATAGTTCTAAAGTAGCTTCTTGGGTGAAACGAAGTATTCAATCAAAGATTTTGTGGTGTAGTTATGAGGAATGTTAGTTCTATGCAGCTGTGTGGAGCTAGTTAAAACAGAACATAGATAGGAAATCTCTCTCCCCTACTTTCCATTTTGAAAACCCAACAATGATTTAATATAGTTTCACAAATTCTATGAATAATTTCCAAGGACCATTTTCTCTCTACCAGATAAGATGCCTAGTTTAACTGTGAATAGTAATTATGTTTCAAAATCATTTCACAGTTTTGAATAAAATGTTGCATGTACAGATCATGTAACAAAATTTACAAGGACCACTGTTTTTTTTTTTCTTTCTTTCTTTAGCTCATCTGTAACCAAGTAGGAGAAATAGCTTTATTTCCCAGTCTCTAGTAAACCAGAAATAATAATAAAAAGAAAAGAAATTGAACTGGTAATGTAATAGGTGTGCACACTTGTGGTTTTTCTGGCTTCCTCTGAATTCCCAATCTAAAACATATCACAGGCATTGAGATTTGGGGGTGGGGGTGGGGCGCTCATACTGGATGTGGTTGATGGGGTAAGAAGACTTCATCCCTGTGCTGTTCGTCTCTTAGTCGTGGGTTTTTGTTTATTTTTAAATTTTTAATTTGCATAGTTTTAACATTTTAATTACTTTTCTATTTATCATTTTATAATCTGTAAACCACCCAGAGTCATTTTATAGGGGTGACATAATGAATGGATAAATGAATCAAGCAAGCAAGCAATCAATAAAAATTGAGGCAGAATCTTCCATTCAAGTACTTATCAGGCCAAATCCTACTTAGTTTATATTGTAAAACCAAACAAGGTCACTCAAGTCTTGCTAGCCATTATGGTTTTAAAATTTAAAAAGCCCTATACTATTTGTGTGACTTCTTCTCACCAAAGCAATATAAAAACATTAAGAGTTGCAATGGCCCAGTGGTTAGAATGCAGTACTGCAGGCTACTTCTGCTGCCTGCAATTTAGCAGTTTGAATCTCACCAGGCTCAAAGTTGACTCAGCCTTCCATCCTTCCGAGGTCAATAAAATGAGGACCCAGATTGTTGGGGGCAATATGCTGACTCTGTAGACCACTTATAGAGGGATGTAAAAACACTGTGAAGTGGTATATAAGTGCTATTGCTATTGCTCTTAATACAGGTAGTCTTGAACCTATGATCACAGGTTCAAGACCAGAATCTCCATTGCTAAGAAAGGCATTTGTTAAGTGAGTCATGTTCAATTTCACATCCTTTTTTGCCATGGCTCTAAAGTGAATCACAGTGGGTGTTAAATGAATCCAGTTTCTCCCCCCAACCCCTTGACTTCGCTTGTCAAAAACCAGCTAGAAATGTTGCAGTCACATAACCACAGGCACTCCAATTGTAAATACATCTGTTGCCAAGCACCCAAATTTTGATCATGTGACTGCAAGGATGCTGTAATGGTCATAGCTGTTAAGAATCTGCCATAAGTTTTTTTTAAGTTCCATTCTAGCTTTGAATGGTTGCTAAACAAATAATTCATTATTTGTGTTATTTGTATTATAAATGTTTACCTCCTTTTTCTCACTATCTCGCTTTTTCTCACTATCTTTCATGTTGAAAATTAAAATGTAAATTCTTTGGAAGATTGATTTATATTAAGCAAAATATGGTACTAGCCACAACATTTGCATAATGGTATAATTCACAATTCACAAAAGCCCCTTCTTCAGCAGAAAACTGCATCTTTTTCAAAGATATCTTTGGAGTAGGAAAAACCCACATAAATTTTTAGAGCGGTGCATTATTTTTTAAAAAAATGTTTGCAGATATAAAGCATCCTGGAAATTGGATTTCTTTTTAGAATGTTTAACCTAGGCCAAGGGATAAGGCTGCTATCTGGCAATATCCAAAGAACTCTTTTTATATGATGTATTTATAAAATTAATGGAAATTTTGAGCAAGGTCACCTGTAATAAAAGAATACTTAGATAGTTAATAGTCACCACATATATTGATTCTGCAATTATAATAATATGAGGACCAGTAATTATCAAATCCAACCTTCTATAACTGTTCTGTTCCAGATGCATAATGATCTATAACACATTCAAAAGGTATTTGTGCTGTGAATTTACAGTTATTATACCATGCAAGTGGATTACAGGTAGTCCTCAACTTACAATCAAAATTGAGCCCCAAATATCTGTTGCTAAGCAAGACATGTGTTAAGTTAATTTTGACCCATTTTACAACCCTTTCTGCCACAGTTGTTAAGTGAATCACTGCAGTTGTTAAGTTAGTGACATGGTTGTTAAATGAATCTGGTTTTCCCATTGATTTTGCTTGTCAGAAGGATGCGAAAAGTGATCACATGACTCTTGGACACTGCAACTGACATAAATATGAATCAGTTGCCAAGCATCTGTATTTTGATCATATGACCATAGGGATGCTGCAATGGTCATAACAGGGGTGAAATGCTCCCGGTTCGGACTGGATTGCCCGATCCGGTAGTGATAGTGGCGGGTGGTTCGGAGAACCAGTAGTAAAAATCCCTGTGCCCCCCCCCCATGCCCAGCTGAACCGTGCGATCATCAGAGGCTGTTTTTTTTTACTTTTAAAAGCATTTTTTCTACAACCTCTTCAGCCGAAAAAATACTTAAAAAGTAAAAAACAAAGCCTCTGATGATCGCACGGCTCAACTGGGATCATCAGAGGCTTTTAAAAGCATTTTTTTTCTGCAACCTCTTCAGCTGAAGAGGTTGTAGAAAAAATGCTTTTAAAAGTAAAAAAAATGTTGGCCAGGCCCACCCAGTCACATTACCTCCCCCACCAAGTCACGTCCACAGAACCAGTAGTAACAAATTTTACATTTCACTACTGGGTCATAAGAGTGAAAAATGGTCATCTCACTTTTTTCAGTGCTGTTGTTACTTTATTTTATTATTTATTTTATTTTTCATATTTGTATACCGCCCTACTCCTGAAGGACTCAGGGCGGTGAACAGCCATAATAAATACAAATACATATAGAAGTTAAAAACTATTAAGAAACAGATTAAGTAATTTAGGCTCAAAGATTAAGAACATCCAAATTTATCTAAAGAGGTTTAAAACCCAATATAAAAGCCAGTTTAAAAGCCAAATTAAAAAGGGGGAGTTAGGCCAGACCAGCTTATTGGAATAGAAACGTTTTCAGGGCACGGCGGAATATGCGTAAGTCTTGGATGTTTCGTAACTCCGGGGGAAGCCCATTCCAGATGGTAGGTGCCCCCACAGAAAAGGCTCTCCCCCTGGGGGCCGTCACTCGACATTGTTTGGCCGACGGCACCCTGAGGAGTCCCTCTCTATGGGAGCGAACTGGTCGGTGAGAGGCTATTGGTGGCAGGAGGCGGTCTCGTAAATACCCTGGTCCTAAGCCATGGAGCGCTCTAAAGATAGTAACCAAAACCTTGAAGCGCACCCGGAAGACCACTGGGAGCCAGTGCAGCTCGCGCAGGAGGGGGGTTACATGAGAGCGCCACATTGCTCCCATTACCACCCGCACGGCCGCATTCTGGACCAGTTGGAGCCTTCGGGTGCTTCTCAAGGGGAGCCCCATGTAAAGAGCATTACAATAATCCAGGCGTGAGGTGACAAGGGCGTGAGTGACCGTGCGTAATGAGTCCCGATCCAGAAAGGGATGCAACTGGCGAATCAGGCGAACCTGATAAAAAGTCATTAAATGAACTATTGTAAGTCAAGGACAACCTGTACTTTTTTTGTGCAATTACATTTGCAAACACTCAAAGAATATACAATAGTTTACGAATATAATTTAATGGGTTTTTTTTAATAGAGTTGAGTAAGTTTGTATATCAGACTCTGGAAGAGACTGTCGAAAGAATATTGGCAGATATCTTTTCCTTTTGCTCTTCTTACATTCCATCAGTTTTCTTGACAAAGCAGACTAAAAAAACAGTGGCTGTGAGTTTACATGTTCCTTTACAAGACATGGAACAATACAAGATGGAACCATAAAAACTAGGTGAAGGAGAAGAAAAATGGGAGGGAAGGCTTTGTAATTGTTTTAGGCGACAATATAATACATGTATTGTTCCCCAGTTGATAAAATCCAAGGAGATAAGCTTGATACATTGTGCAAAGAATAGTAATTCCAGGGTTTTTATCACTGACACACCTCTTGTTATGCAAGCTAGAATTTGCTATGAACGGTAACCCAACTTGTCTAAAGGGCAATGTTTATGGAGAGGCTTTTAACAGTGTGTGTTTTTGAGGACACAGTTGAATGAGTATTTTGCTATACAGGAATAACTGCCAGTCACCTGGCAGGAATTTTTGTTCCTTTAGATTCAGTGCTGTCTAGCTCTGAGGGTTAGCTACATTTAAGGATTTCAGGCAATTTTTTTTCACATCACATTTTACCTGTTTTCTTTTAATTGGAAGAGATGCAGGGTTTTTTGAGGATCCCAGTGGGGTGAAGACAAAACCTTTATTTTTGATAAGTGGCTCCTTATGGGTTCAGTGACCAATCCTTAAAAGCTCTGAAATGTAGGAGCCCTCTATCCTATATGGTGGACTGCATCTCTAGGCCCAGTGGAATGGGGGCATCTCTAGGCCCAGTGAGTTGGGGGCAGACTAGGGGTAATATCATAGTAGTGCTCCAGTATCTCAGGGGTTGCCACAAAGAAGAGGGGGTCAACCTATTCTCCAAAGCTCCTGAAGGCAGAACAAGAAGCATTGGATAGAAACTAATCAAGGAGAGAAACAACCTAGAATTAAGGAAAAATTTCCTGACTATGAGAACAATTAATCAGTGGAAGGACTTGCTTCCAAAAGTTGTGGATGCTCCAACACTGGAAGTTTTGAATAAGATATTGGACAACTATTTGTCTGAGATGGTATAGGGTTTCCTGCCTGAGCAGGGGGTTGAACTAGAAGACCTCCACGGTCCCTTCCAACTCTGTTATTCTATTCTATTCTATTCTATTCTATTCTATTCTATTCTATTCTATTCTATTCTATTCTATTCTATTCTATTCTATTCTATTCTATTCCATTCCATTCCATTCCATTCCATTCCACTCCACTCCACTCCACTCCACTCCACTCCACTCCACTCCACTCCACTCCACTCACTGCAATATCTGGGAAGAGCTACCGATTCCTCTTTGCCCCTTTCTTGAAGAACAATGGTTTGTGTACATGTATGTGCTTGTACACAAGCTCACAGATATATTCCGAGGCCTATTCTGCACTAAATATGATCCAGTCACCAATGATGAACCAACAACTAGCTGATCAGATTCTGCAGGTGGGGTAGGTAAGATGAGCACATCTGGTTTTTCACATGAGGTGGGGAATATTTTTTGGCTAATCCTGCTCCTTATATTGTAACTGAGAACCAGGTTTGGCATCAACTTCCACAATCTTTAAGCTAGTGTTTCTGAATTCTGTGAGCTTTAAAATATGTGGACTTCAACTCCCAGAATTTCCTAGCAGAACTCCCCAAGAAGCCCACATATCTTAAAGTTGCCAAGGTTAAAAAACATTGCTTTAGGCAGTTCCAAGGCTCAATCAATCCAGTACAGGAATCCTCAACTTTCTTTTTTTTTTTAATTGAAATTTATTATAGTACAATACAATACAATACAATCAGTCAGACTGTGTTACTTTTCTACACAGATTAGATTGATTCTTCCTTTATGTTTCATAGTTCCAGATTCATATATATATCTTAAGATTTGTATTAACTTTCATCTATTCTTTATTCGGTTATCAATCCACATGTACCAATCATCCTACATCGTATAATATTCTGAATCCTCTTTTTCATTTAGTTTCTAACGTTAATTTGTTCATTTCGGCACATTCTAAAACTTTCTGAATAATATGTTCCTCTGGTTCCTCCTTTCCTTTCCAGTATTGGGCATATGCTATTCTCACTGCCATGAGTACAGTATATGTATAATTAAATATCTTCTTTTTTTCCCATATTTAGTCTTTAGTGTTCCCAGGAGAAATGTTTCAGGTGTCAATTCAATTTTTTCATTAGTTGATTCTTGTAGCCAATTTTGTATTTTTCTCCAATACCTCTTTGCTTCGGGACAGGACCACCACATATGAAAGAAGGTACCTTGGTGATATCCACACTTCCAACATTTAGGGCTTACATTTGGATAATTTTTTGCTAATCTTGCAGGTGCTAGGTGCCATCTGTATAACATTTTATATTGGTTTTCTTTGTATGTTGCCGCTTTTGTTAAGGAATCCTCGACTTCCAACCATCCTTTTAGTGACCATTTGAAGTGACTTATGACTGTTTTTCACACCTATTACCATTGCAGTATCTCCATGGTCACATGATTAAAATTCAGATTCTTGGCAACTGGATCATATTGATCATACAGTACTTGCAGTATCCTAGAATCATGTGATCCCCTTTTTGTGACTTCTTCCAAGCAAAATCAATGGAGAAGCCAGATTCACTGTACAACATTACTGTTACTAATTTAACAACTGCAGTAATTCACTTAACAACTGAGGCAATAAAGATAAAATGGGGCAAAATCTCTTAACAGCAGTCTTGCTTAGCAATAGAAATGTTAGGTTCAATTTTGGTTGTAAGTCAAGGATTCCCTATAGCCATTGTCTTTTCTTCAGTCATTAATTATGGTCTTCCAGAGGTGGAGTTCAGAATCCATTGTTTTTGGCTTACAGCCATGCTGGCTAGTGATGAGAGATGAATGTTAGGTTGAAAGTCATACTTTTGTCACTGACATGGCATTGTATTCAATGCAGTGCCTTTTGTTAAGTTCATGCAGTTTGTCGATTCTTTCATACTTTCTGCTTGTTTCACATTTTTCCATGGGACATAATTTAAAACTTTTAAAAAATTGATCTGATAATTCTAACTACATAGTATTTCTCTTTTTTTTCCCCCTGAATATAAGAAGCCTTCCAAAAATACCATTTATTGTTTGAAATCCAGTTAGATTAGCAGCCATTTTGCAACCAAGCTGTGTCATGACAGCCAGGAAGGAGGGAGAAATTACTTCAAAGCGGCATATGATTTAGCAAACAAGGTCTCAAAAGTTTCCTTTCATTTCCAGAGTTCAGGAGTGAATTTTGTGGTTGTTCAGTTGCTAAATCATGTCCGACTCTTTGCAACCCCATGGACCAAAGGTCTCCAACCTTGGCAACTTTACGACTTGTGGATGTCAACTCCCAGAATTCCTCAGCCAGCAAAGTTGCCAAGGTTGGAGATCCCTGCCATGGACCATAGAATGTCAGGCCCCCAAGTCCTTCACAGTCTGCCAGAGTTTGCCCAAACTCACACCCACTGTGTCAATGACACTATCTAACCATCTCATCCTCTGCTATCCCTTTCCCCTTTTGCCTTCAATCTTTCCCAACTGCCGGGTGAATAGGGAACCTTAAATAGTCAAAATGGCCCATTTGTACATAAATGTACATAAAAAGGAAGTAGCAATGATTTTCAGGAACTGAAAGAGTGCTTTAAGTACTGAAGTAAGTCTAGATACTAAAAAACAAAACTAGCAGGACCAAAAATCACCCATTTCAGTCTGAACATCATACAACTGGGATCCTCAGCCCTGGGCTATGGACCAGCCCTGGTCTGTGGCATGCCAAAATCAGGGCTGCGCAAAGAAACAAACCCTGATCTGCGGGATGCAGGCAGCATGTGAAACAACGGCCCCTCTGGTCTGGGGGAAAAATCTCTCTACATGGAACTGATCCCTAGTGCCCAAAAAATTGGGGACCACTGTCTTATAGTGTGTATCTACAAAAGGGACCATACGAGAAGGAGGAAACAATGGAGTATTCTGAAACTGATTGTCTGTAGAGATGCTCAGTCATCCAGGTCATGGTTGTCCCAAAGGTGCTTTTTTCAGGAGGCAACTGGACTTTCTTGGTTTTTCTTTTGAAGACGTTTCTCTTCTCATCCAAGAAGCTTCTTCAGCTTCTTCTTCTTCTGGTGACCCCGAGGACACAGATAAATCTCCAACTGCTTCAACGACTCTCTAAAGGGTGCAAACTACCAGCTGCCTGCAAGGAATATAAATCTTTCCATTCCCCACTATCCTATCAGAGCTGAAGAAGCTTCTTGGATGAGAAGCGAAACGTCTTCAAAAGAAAAAACAAGGAAGTCCAGTTGCCTTCTGAAAAAAGCACCTTTGGGTCTGAAACTGATTGTACTTTGGCTGGAAAATAAGAAGAGAACTAATTCACAAGGCTGGGCTTCATATCCACATATCTAGTCTAGCATACTATCTTTGACTGCAGATGGCTTTATCTAGAACAGCAAAAGCAAAATTTGAAACCATCCAATATTCATTTTTTAATAGAAAGCCTAGGTAGCCCTAATGAATGAGCAACATATCTCATTTCCTCAAATGTTACCCAAACCTACTTCCTTTGTCTTCTGAAATGTAGCAGGGCCCCCTCATAATAGGAACTTATTCGAAAACCCAGGCATTAAATAATAAATGGTCTCCCTTGCAATTTGTCTTCAATCTGTGGCCTTCAGTTACATTTTTTCTGTCTGTGGATGTGGCAATCAGCCTATTAATCAATAGTATCCTCATTCTTCATTTCTTCTATGGTAGTTTAAGGCCTTGTATAATCGCAAAAGATAACCACTGGATAAATTAATTGTGCATTGTCTGAAGATGTTTTTGATCCTACACTTACTGCCAATCAGCCCAAGTTCTAATAAGAGAATTGTCCTCCATACAGTTCAGCATTTCATAAACTTCAATCAGGGCTACATTTAATTTATTTTTCCTTCTTAAATTACCAGAACAGACATGTATCATACCACAAATCCTTGAAGTTTGCTTTCATTTATAATAAAATCTTAACATGCCCTAGTGGTGGTGTTTGTTCCTTTTTTGATGTTAATCAATTACAATATTTCAGTAATTAAACTACAATCAAGAGCATAATTAAAGCCCTATAGAGAATATAAGGAAGCCCTTTGTTCAGGCCAATTATTAAATCTGTCCCATCAAGTTGAAGTCTAAATTTCAGTCCAGTTGTATAGAAAATGGGTGGGTGGTTTTCATAGCAAAGACACATAAGCTGTCCTAGCAGCTTCTGCATTCTTTCATGGAATGGGAGGAGGATTGAAGCAGTCACAGAACAGCGAAATAGCTTGAGAAGTTTGATATCTCCGACCTCATTTAAGTTACTAATTTTTTCTGCATATTGGATCATATGATCTAGCTTTATATCTGGGCTGTCTATATATCTATTGTGATGGTATTGTCTGGAGCAGACGTCAAGCATTTGCTTTGCACAATGTGAGTTAAAACTTGTCTTAATTTGCCAGTTGTGTTAAGAATTATTTAAGGAAAAGGGAACATGAAGGGGTTAGTGGCAAGAGGATTTGAGCAGCATTAGGAATGCTGCAGACAGCTTTATACCAGCTGATTTATATACATTTGTTTTCCTTCTTTCTCCCACTTAAGTATATGATCCAGTACAAAGGCACAGATTATGGATTTATAGTTTAGCCCAAAGAATTAGAAAATAGAATGGGTACAATTTGACACCTAACACCTGCAATATAAATTAAGCTACTATACAAACACATCCCATTGCGTAGAAGACAAGAAATCATTGCAGCCTAGGGCTGTATCGGCAGCCAGGGGGGAAAAAGTTGAAGTAAAAAGTCCCTTCTTCCTTTTGAAGAGGTAGGTTATAAGCCACATTTTAACTCATGAAGATTTCAAGCAATAGAGCTTCATTATTGCTGGAGGCCAACCTTTATGAAACTCCATTTAAAGAAAATAACATTTTCTTTTATCTATTTTATTTATCTAGTTTATTAGATTTTTAGCCTGCCTTTATCACTTTATTAGTATCTCAAGGTAGCCAATAAACCTAATGTCCCTCCTTTCATTTTCCCCACCATTATAGTCCCATGAGGTAGCTTGGGCTGAGAGAGTGACTGGCCCATTGTCACCCAGCCAATTTTCTATGTACAAGTACACACACAGACACAAAAGTTAAACAGATGAACCCTTGTTTATTGGATGCATGCCAACTGAGATGGCAGGTAGGAGCCCTCCTTGACTGGGGCACAGCAAAAGTGATGGATGTGGGCTGGTTTTTGTGGGTTCATGGGAAGTGACTCCCAGGAATTGAGAAGGTGAAATCAGCTGCTGTTGCTCTCTCCTAGGGTGTGCTTGTCAAAGAGATAATCTCCAAGACCTCCCTGGGATGTACCCAAGCGCCGGAGATTGGTAATGTAGTCGCCCAGGACTTTGATAGCTTTGACTTGCTCGTCGAGGTAATGAGTTTCCAAGAAGTCACACAACTGGAAAGAAATACAGATAACAGAGTTATACACTGCTTGCAGTCTCAGTGTTTAGGGCAGGGTTTTTCAACCTTGGCCACTTTTAAGATACATGGACTTCAATTCCCAGAATTCTCCATGCTGGCTGGGGAATTCTGGAAGTTGAAGTCCATCTATTTTTAAGTTGCCATGGTTGGAAAACTCTGCTCTAGGGTCAGCTCATTCTAATCACACATCCGTTCATTCATTTTTATCATTTACTTCTTCAAAAAGTACACGATTAATCTAACAAAGGGCTCAAATCGGATTGGTGCCAAGTCTCAGATTTACAGCTTTGAAGGGACTTTGTGGATCGCCATTAAATCACAGAATGGAGTTTTACTGCTAATTTGCTCTCTTATCTCCACTGCCATCACTTCAGCTACATTACAGTGGTTCTTCTATTTTTCCCTTGAATGAAGTAAGAGAGCATTTTCAGCCAATTTTGTGCGTGTGTGTGCAAAGGAATCTTATTTAGACTGGTGACATGAGCCCCTGGCAGGAATTTGGTGGGAGAGGGGGAAGAATCCTGATCATAATACCCCCAATCATAAGACTCACATGTGGGTCTCCCTTGTCACTCGCCAAACCATGCAAATCCAGAAGGGCCTGGTTTACACTCTTCTCCAGCTGGAGTGCTGCTTCCATAGCATTCAGGATGCTCCCCCAAGAATCTTTCTCGGGCTTCTGTAGAGGGAAACCACCTTGTTTAGATCTTGTAGCTACTCTTTTTATGGCTGGATACGTTTGATCCCATAATAACAACTTTGGCAAGGCTAATTGGGGGGTGGAGGGTGGCATAGGCCTGCTGTTTACCTATTATGCTAGACCAGAGTTCACACACCAAAGTTGCATTGTTCATAGATAACAATGCCTGGTTTGATCTAGTGGCTAAGGCACTAGGGTAGAAACTGTGAAACCGTGAGTTAAAATCCTGCTTTAGCCAAGAAAGCCAGTTGGGTGGCTTTGGGCCAGTCACTCTCTCTCAGCTTCACACACATCACAAGCTGATGTGTTGTGGTGGGGAAACTAGGAGGAGGAAGGTGTGCTGGCTATGCTCACCACCTTGAGTTATTTGTAAAAATAATAAAGGGGAGGATACAAATAAATAATACTAAGCCAACTCCAACAACGGCTGAGTTTGCATGACTAGCCAAATGCACATTAATGCATGACCTGATCAAACCCAGATAGCATAGTCAGTTTATAGTCAAATGTGTTTATTAAATTTAGAAGTCTGTGTGACTGCCTGATGATTCTGGGAAGATTACATAAATAAAGCAACTTTTTTTTTTTTTTAAAAAAAGAAAGGAATGTGTGGAAACAGGCTTAACACACATTCCCTTACCAAAAAAAAAAAAAAAAATCCCCAGGGGCCAAAACAAAAGCAAACTCCAGGCCTTGGAGCAAAGCCATGTTTTTAAGGATTTGCAGAACCTTTAAGGATCTGCAGAACCTTGTAGGCCCCTTGCATTGTGGATATCAATAGTAGTTAACTGATTCACCATAGTTAAGTTATTCAAGGATAATTGCATTGTATGAATACAGCCATTATAGCTCAGTGTGATATATAAACCCAGATTCAGGGAGGCCTGCCAATCTTGCTATAGGCATCCTATAACACCCACTTCCCCAAATCTTCTGCGACTAGAATTTCCATTAAACTCAGCAGAACCACACAGACCATAGGCTTAAAATAGCTGACAAGACCAAGCAAATCAGAAATGACACTAAATTCAGAAAGGGATATTTAATGTTAACCTGGGGTAAATACAGGTAGTCCTCAACTTACAACAGTTCATTTAGGGACCATTTGACGTTACGACGGTATCAGGAAAAGTGACTTTTGACTGGTTTTCACACTTACAACCATCGCAACATCCCCATAATCACATGACCAAAATTCAGATGCTTGGCAACTGACTCATCGGTTGCAGGGTCTCAGGATCATGTGATCAGCTTTTGCAACCTTCTGACAAAGTCAATGGGGAAGCCAGATTCACTTAACAATCTTGTTATTTAATTAACAACTGCAGTGATTCACTGTGGCAAAAAAAAAAGTCGTGACATGGGGCAAAACCCATTTAGAACTGTCTCGCTTAGCAACAGAAATGTTGGGCTCAATTGTGATCGTAAGTCAAGGACTAATTGTACAGATGTTTGAAAAAATGTAAGAGGAAATTCTCAGTTGTACTTCTTAATTAAGATGGAATCTCTTTGAAACATTTTTTTCTTAATCTTCCTAATTAGCACCTGGACAGAGTTGTCATTTCTGGGACCTCCTTCCAGCCTAAAGTTGCCCCAATGTCCCCACCACCACAGTGTTTCATCGAGTAATAGGATTTTTAGGCCTAAAACATCTGGAAGGCAGCCAGACTGAAAAATACTATTTTCTCAACATCTCTTAGAGAAGCAGAAGTTTGGGCCATACTTATTATACCTTGATATCTTGTAGGAGGACTCGGCCCCCACGCTGGCTCTGAAACTTCAACAACTTGTCAGCATGCTCCCTCTCCTCATGTGACTGAGACCGAAAGAAGCTGGAGACGTTCGCAAGAGCCACATCATCCCGGTCAAAATACGAAGCCTGCAAAAAGGAACAGAAATCTGTCTTTGTGCTCCAGTAGGCTTATCTCTATATTTCTGATGTAGATCCATCCAATGGCTCCTTGGACTAATGAGAAAAGACAGCAGGGCTGGAACAAGAATAGTAGCAGCAGGGTTAATCTATGGTCTACACCAGTGTTTTTCAAACTTGGCAATGTTAAGATGAGTGGACTTCAACTCTCAGAATTCCCCAGTCAGCATGGAGATGGTCTAAAGAAACTGACATTCTTCAAACTTGACAAACCTGAAGAACATTTCTCAAAGTTAAATGAAAAAAGGAATAAAGATCTTAACATTTTATGATTATAAACCGTCATGTTGAATCACTAGATTCTCACAGAACTCCAGAAGTTCCAAGCAACATAGTTTGTGTGCCTTTGGTCTAGATCAGCGTTTCTCAACTTTTTAGATATGCTGGACTTCAGTCCCCATAATTCCTCAGTCCCCAGACCTTAAAAGTTGTTAAAAGATTGAGAAATACTGGTCTACAACCATGGCGATTTTAAGATGTGTGGACTTCACTGCTGGATGGAAAATTCTGGGAGTTGAAAGTCCACACATCTTAAAATCGGCACGTTTGAGAGGTACTGCCTGGACTGAAACTATGCGAGATGCATCATCATCAGGTAAGCTAATTTCTACCGTTTAAGATAGATCTGTACGTGAGAAAGGAGGCGGGTGGCACCTTCCCTCGCTTTCCAGCGCGCCCGTGCGTCTAAAATGCACGTGCGTGTGCAAAGTCAATTACTGAGCGTGCAAAAGGCTTAGCCTCCCTGCTGTTTACCTCTTCCCCGAATCTAACCACTCTGAGCCTTCCCGGTCGCCACCATTTCTTTTCCAAGAGAACAATTCTCTAATAGTTTTGCTCAGCGAAAGAAAGGCGCCTTAGGTTACTTAGCCAAAAAAACGGATTACTGCACTAACCGCCTGCGACTACGCCTCTCTTTATCAGCCTCGCACAAACTTCCAGATGGGGAAAGGGATAAATTCCCACCACCCTAAGATAGGTTGGGGATAGGGGGTGCGGAGGCAGGCTGCTCTAGATCCCCCTTCATTTTTATAACTAAGCGCCGAATTTACCTAATATTTATAGGGTTTCCTGCCTGAGCAGGGAGTTGGATTAGAAGACCTCGAAGGTTCCTTCCAACTTTGTTATTCTATTCTATTCATTCTATTCCAATGCACTTCTCCTATTTTCCCACAACAACCACCCTGTGAGGTAGGTCAAATTAGAAAGGGACTGACCCAAAGTCTCCCAACTGATTTGCATGCTAAAGTGGGACTAGAACTCAGGCTCCTGGCTAACCATTGGACCAAACTGCCTCTACGCAAATTGCCCCGTGCCTCCTCCTGCCCCCTTACCCACCATGGAGAGGTAGACGTAGCTGGCATACAGCTCCATGTTGACCATGCGGTTGATGGCAGCTTCGCAGTCGCGGTGGTAGTTCTGGCGGATCTGGGAGTCCATTTCTGCGGTAGTCTGGAAGAGGGGTCCGGCCCAAGGAGATCCTGCTGGAGGCGGAAGATCGGCAAGCAGCGAGTCGCTCCCTCGTCTGTTTTCAACTCAAGGAAAGAGGAAAGAGGCGATCCAAAACGGGGGGGGGGGGGGGGAAAGAAGAATAGAAAAGGCGGTGGAACCAGTTCCGTTCAAGCACTGTTGAAGCAGGAACCGAGCTCTGCGGGACAAAGGGATTCGCGCCCCTTTTATAAAGCGGCTGAGCGATCCTGAAGGACGTGCGCAGCCGCCGCCGACCACTCGATCTCGCCAGCTCAGGCCGGAGGTTTGCTAAAGGCGGAGTCTGGGCGGGGAAAACACCGGAGTCCTACCGCCCGCCCTTCTCGATTCACGTGACACACCATCCAGACGGTCTCCTTCCCGCTGCCTAAGTGAGTGGGTGCGGGGGCTTTACAGTTAATGTTGTTCCTCACTCTTAACATGGTAGGATAGCAGTATCCCAGGATTTGAGGGGATGCCACAAAATACAGGGGGGTCAACTTATTTTCCAAAGCACCAAAAAGTAAGACAAGAAACAATGGATAGGAACTAATCAAGAAGAGAAGCAATCTGGAATTAAGCAGAAACTTCCTAGCAGTGAGGACAATCAACCAGTGGAAGGTCTTGCGTTCAGAAGTTATGGGTGCTTCATTTCTGTAGGTTTTTAAGAAGAGACTGGGCAACTGCCTATTTGAAATGGTATAGGGTCTCTTGCTAGAGCAGGGGGCTCGACTAGAAGACCTCCAAGGTCCCTTCCAACTCTATTCTGATTGGATTGGACCTGGGAGCTTGCTCATCTGGATAGAATAACTGTGTGCATGGAGCAAATGAAAACAACTGTTAGGGCATCTTGAGGACTAGATGTTTTCTTGCAATTAGACGAAGGTCCACTAGAAGTTGAGAAACAAAATCCTTATTGCCGCAGTTCTATAGTAACTAAAGAATTTTAACCACTTGGATTTATTTACTTGCTTACTAGACTTCCGTGGCTACCTATCTCATAGCATAATTCTAGGCTGCTTGCAACAATCCATAAAATGAGAAATAACCCAGGCACCAGACCAAACAGCCTCCCAGCAAAAGGCTCATGCTAATCCAATGTTTGAGGGGAGAGCCATGTCTTCATGACCTTCCAGAAGGTAAAATCCGATCTCAGATGGGAGGCTGTTCCGAAAGTGGGGTGGCCACCGAGGTCTCAACAGATGACATATAAGGAAGGGGACCTTTTTACTTACCATAGTGTCTTATACTTTCCAACCTTAGAAATCCCACGAAGACTATAGCCCATTGCAAAACTGTTTTGTCCTGCCAACAGGATGACTTGTGATCTCTATCTGCTGTGGGATCAGACCAGCTTTCTGCCATTGCTTGACCCTCTCCAAGAAACACAAACAGGGTTTGAGTTATGTGATGGGATCCACCGTGGTGGATCACTTTTTGAAAGACATCAACTTGGTGTTTTTCAAAAAGGCCGTGGAAATATATGAAGAACATACTGTAAATCAGGGTTGGAACTTTGCTTACTGAATGTATTCCCAAATGATTTCTGCATGTTTCTTGTTAGAGGAGGAGGTCTTGTGAATTTTGGTTGACAACCTTTCAAGCATTATTAAGCAGGTCTTTCACATAACAATCAATCAATCAGAATAGAGCTGTAAGGGACCTTGGAGGTCTTCTAGTCCAACCCCTTACTCAAGCAGGAGACTCTGCACCCTTTCAAGAAAAAAAGAGATCAATTAATAAAAGATGTTTGGTGCAGTGCTACTTCTCTTGTGTTAAAAATAAAATATCTACATTTACATGTGTGGTAGAATACTGAAGGGATTTGTTTTGTTTTCATTTTTTATCCAGAAACATTCAAAGTGGATCTTCCATCTGTAGTCTGAGGGTGACCATCCATTTATTTCCAAGTTTACTTTTTTAAACTGGAGTCCTCTGGATGGCTGGAGCTACAACTTCCATCCCAAACCAACAAAGAATTTACAATCGCACTCACTTGTAGGGCACCAATTTAGGCAACAATATGTATTAATCTAGGAGTCCTGTCTTGAAACAAATACACAAGCTTGATATTAGCTAATTGCAGTATGTACACCAAGCCACAATATCTTCTGCTTTTCAGACTTGTCTGTTTTATTAATACAGGTAGTTCTCAATTTATGACCACAATTGAGCCCAGCATTTATGTTATTAAGTGAGACATTGGGTTTTGCCCCATTTAACAACCTTTCTTACCACAGTTGTTAAGTGAATGACTGCGGTTGTTAAGTTAGTAACACAAGTGAATCTAGCTTCCCTGTTAACCTTACTTGTTGGAAGGTCACAAAAAGTGATCACATGACCCCGGGACACTGCAACTATCATAAGTAAGAGTCAGTTGCCAGGCATCTGGATTTTGATCACATGACCATGGGGATGCCACAACAATCATATGAAAATGGTCATAAGGCACTTTTTTCATTGCCATTGTAACTTTGAATAGTCACTAAATCAAGTTGAGGACTACTGTAATCTATATGTTTCCAGCGTAGTATTTCAAGTATAGTGTCGCCATATCAGGATGTTAAGGCAATATTAAGCTTTTTTTCAGAAAAAAAAACACTTTAACACTCTCCTGAAAGAGTGTAGCTTAGGAACAGGGAAGGAATAATGGACCATTAAGGACGGAGTTTCAGAAAAAAAATTGCTCATTCCTGAGAAAGTGGAAAACGAGAAGCAACCACAAAATAAAACTGTCTTGATTTTGTTTGGTGAAAGATAGAAAGAAATGTTCAAGGTTTTGCTGCTGTACCTTGCTACAAAAAAAAGAGGTTTTTCTAACATGCCCATTTATTAATCTTAAAGGGCCTGGTCCTCACCCCAAATACAGCCGGGGTGATTTGCCACCTGTTAAATAGCCTATATTAAATAATACGTGTTGCTGTTTAAAGAAAGAGACCCTGGATAGACTCCACTTGAGTGCAAAAGTCCTAAGCTATAACCTCAAACAGGGACATGGTGGCTCAGTGGCTAAGACACTGAGCTTGTTGATCAAAAGGTCGGCAGTTCAGCGGTTCAAATCCCTAGTGCCGTGTAATGGGGTGAGCTCCTGTTACTTGTCCCAGCTTCTGCCAACCTAGCAGTTCAAAAGCACATAAAAATGCAAGTAGAAAAATAGGGACCACCTTTGGTGGGAAGGTAACAGCGTTCCGTGCGCCTTTGGCATTGAGTCATGCCAGCCACATGACCATGGAGACGTCTTCAAACAGTGCTGGCTCTTCGGCTTTGAAACGGAGATGAGCACCGCCCCCTAGAGTCGGGAATGACTAGCACTTATGTACGAGGGGAACCTTTATCTTTACCAATGACACACTTCCTGTGACATCTTCGTGTAAAAGCAGCATCTCAAGTCTGTGCATTACAATGTACATTAATGGCACTATTCACATTATGAGAGACTTATTGGTCCCCACTACAAAAATCCATGACTACTGATCAGGAAGAGAAGTTCATTTTGAAAGGACTTCTGAGTGAACATAGAAAGAAACTGTAACAGTTGACTGCAGGATGTTTTCAGAAAAGTCAAGCTGTGTTTTTTTTATGAGTGAGGCCATGGCAGCTAGCTTCTTGACTAATTTAACCACATCCTGCAGACATTCCTGGACTGTATGGTTTGAACACAGAAAAGAAGCCCCAGCTTCAGGACTTGGCTCCTCAGTAGACAACTTGTAAAGTTGAAGAGTCGCTATCGGCAAGTGTGTTTACAGGCACTCCTCGACTTGCAACCATTTGTTTAGCAAATGGTTTGTTTGTTTGTTCAAAGTTACAACATCAAAAAAAGGGACTTTTAACAGATATTCACACAGTTAAAACTCAGAGGCTTGGCAACCAGCATGTATTTGCAATGGTTGCAGTGTCCTGGGATCACATGATCGCCATTTGCAATCTTCTCAGTTGGTTTCCAAGAAGCAAAGTCAACGGGAGAACCCAGATTTGTCCTTAATCTTAAAGGGCCTGGTCACCACCCCAAATACAACGTTGTTGATTTGCATGATTCACTTAACAGCTCTGACAAAAGAGGTAAAATTGGGTGCAAAGTCATTTAACAGCTGCCTTGCTCAGCAATGGAAATTCCCATCTCAATTATGCTTGTAAGTTGTGGACTTCCTCTATTTAAAACCATGTGCAAAGTTTGTATCTCACTTATTTTGGCTATGTCATGCGGAGGAATTCACTTGAGAAAGCAATTATGCTTGCAAGAGTTAGGAGTAAAAGGAAACCAGGCTGCCAAATGACACAGTGGACAGACACCATCAAATGGTGACCAGTCAGAGTGTAGAAGTAGTGCAAGATCAGAAGACATGGAGAGCCTTGGCCCATAGAATCGCCCAAGAGTCGGACAAAGCTGAATGAATAATATCACCATTATCAATCATTATCACCATCATCATGTAAAATCATAATATGTTTTGTAGTGTTTCTGGCTTAGACCCAGTCACTGGGATTTGCAAACCATGGTTTGTGGCTTAGTATATTGCGCAAATTTAGGCAACTATGATTTGTTCAACAAACCATAAGATGTTACTTGAGCTTAGCTGCCATCAACAATACTGCATAGTTGAACTGCCTTGCCATGAAACTTTTTCCCTATTCTAATTTAAGAGAAGTTCCAGCATCTTGTAACTAACGTCCATCCAGGCCTAACTTCTCATTTACCCCCCTTTCCCCATTGAATTCCCCCCCCCAAAAAAAACTTTCTGTCTTTTCAAAGTCCAACAGAATCCTTGTTGTTTTTGATGGCAAAAATTACTTGCAATGTTTCTTAAGCTCAGCAACATTTAAGAGATGGGGACTTCAACTCCCAGAATTCTCCAGCCAGTATGAGAGGCCGTTGTGGAGGTTGAGAAACACTGGATAAGAAAAAGATCAAAAACTACATTTATTTTTATGTTTTGCTTAAAAAGAGAGAAAAATTAACTTGTGACTTATGGGTTTGAAGATTAGAAAGGACAGCTTATGGAAAGAAGAAAATTATAATGCAACTTTAGAGAGAAGCGGGGCATAACATAAATGTGTTTATAATTGCTGAAGAAGATCAGGAGCCGCTTCTCTAAAAATTTCTATTTTCTTTTTTCACTACTTGCTATTTTTCTTTATTATCTTTCCTTTCTTATACGGTTCTACTTTGAATCCATGTTGTTTTCCTGATAGGCTTTGCATGTTGTGCTGGACATGAAGCTGTGGTGTTTCATCACCATGAGTCAGCATCAAGCAGAGCTGTAAAATGGAGGTGGGGGGAGGCTAAGAAGATCTACGTGCAAAACTCTCCGTCCTCCCATTCAATCAGGAAACTTGTTCGGACTAGATTAACTGGCATCAAAACATTCGAGGCATCCAGCTTCATCTTCAATTAGTGCCTCTCCCTAAAATTCTGTATCAGCCTGCTGTCCATCAGTAACTAGCCTCCACTGAATTTCCAGAGCCTGGGAAACTACAGGAGACTGCAGGAGAAGCCCTTAATGGGAAACCCACCACAGTCAATTTACCACGGCCAATTCACTGCGACCAGCTCACAGGCTGTTGAATTGAATTGTTGAATTCAACAATTCAATTTAATTATTTAAAATAATTTAAAAACTGTTTTAATTTTTGTCATTCACATTTCATTTTGTCCCTCCTTTGGCATCCTTCCTTTAATGATTCTATTCGACTATTTCTTCAATATAAGTGTAACTCTTGTCCCGTGGCAAACTGTCCCGCAGCGACTTGGCAATGGCGAATTGGCCACACCAAGTTGGCTGCACATTGACCCTTGAGGGAATGTAATTTCTTCTCCTTCTCCCACCCTCAGCACACATGTGCACATATTAACCCTTTCTGTTCATAAGTTGATCCGTCAGCAAAGGCCACAACCTGGGCCCAAGGCGTGGGAGTTATTAATTGCTAATTAAAAGCCACTAATGGCCCTGCAGTTTGCTGAATTAGAGCTTTCCACTCTCATGGTTAGGCCTCTATAGCCTTAATTAGACTTCTTAACCGATGACATCGTTTTGAGTTGCAACCCGTTATCTCCCCACCCTTTTGGTTTAATCTCCAAGGACCGGGTATTTTGCTGAGGGTGGCAAGTAAAAAACTCTGCTGACGGCAGTTTGGCTTTGGCGGTTTGCATATGGCACACTCAGCCAATGGATTTGCTGAGACAACTGGTGGCATGGAAGAGAGATACGAGGTCTTTCCACCGCCTTTATGTCTATTTTTGCATGTCCTAAAGATCTTAGAAGTTTATCTGTTGGAAAGAAGTCAGCTTCTTCAGATAATAAAGGCAGTTTCCCCTTTCTCTTAAACCAAGTTTTAAAGGAGGAGACAAATTGTGTTTATGGAATATCCTGAAACAAAAATCAGCAAGGTACATTTCCGCTTAGCCTGTTGCGAGGACTTAAATGCCATGCATTCATAATTCAAAAAATTAGGTTGAATAAACCTTGTGTAAATTGATCAGGTATTGTAAACAGAATATGCAAACTCAGCCAAAGGAGACCAGTTACCAGTTGGACCTTGTGTTTTAGTTACTAATAATTTGGTGAAAGGTGAATATTTACTCTAAGGATCTTTGTTCATATTATGTAGCTGACTGCAGAACTTTTCACCTTACTGAAGTTCTTAAAATTATGTCAGATAAGCCTTTCCTACATAGCTCTTCAGTATTTTTATGCTTTTGATACTCACCCTGCCTTTCTACTCAAGATAGTACTCAAGATGGCTAACGAAGTAATGGCTGGGCTCAATCTGCCCATTTCCAAATCAAAGGGGTTTGCTTCAAAAGTTTGTTTCTTGGCTTCATATCCTGTCATATCCAAGCAAAAGCTCCGAATAGCTCAAAATGTTGATATTATGGATGATTTCTGTAATGCTGCCTATATTTTTATCCTCCTAAGACCAGGGTTGCCCCACCCATGCTTAGAAAAAGATAGTGACTAAAAAAACAGTGAGCCATAATTTGTGGAAGTAGAATCACTGTATGTTCTCCCAGGTGAGATCCACGTTAATTCCAGTGGTGAAATCTAAAATTTGTTACTACCGGTTCTGTGGGCGTGGCTTGAGGGGGTAAAGTGACTGGGTGCGCATGGCCATTTTTTTTTTACTTTTAAAACCATTTTTTTCTATAACCTTCGGCGAAGAGGTTGTAAAAAAATGCTTTCAAAAGGCTCTGACGATCCCAGCTGAGTTGCCAGATCAGCAGAGGCTTTTTTTCTTTTAAATGCCTCTGACGATCCCAGCTGAACTGTGCAATCACAGGGGCTTTCTTTTTTTACTTTTAAAAGCATTTTTTCGGCTGAAGAGGTTGTAGAAAAAATGCTTTTAAAAGTTAAAAAAAAGCCTCTGACGACTGCGGCTCAGCTGGGCATGGGGGGGGGGGGGGCAGGGATTTTTGCTACCGGTTCTCCGAACCATCCGCCTCCATCGCTACCGGATCGGGCAATCCGGTCTGAACCAGGAACATTTCACCCCTGGTTAATTCCAGTTGTGCCATTGTTCACATCCAGAACTCTGATGTCTCTTTCAATTGAAGGCCAGCATGCAGAATCTCTTAGAGGCTATTCAGAAAGATAGCATGGAGAAAATAGGGAAGAGCATAAGCCATAATTTAATTATGGCAGGATATGGAACGATGGTCAGAAGTAGTACCAGTCAGGTAAACCAAATGGGAGTGGAGGGCTGGATCTTTGCATTGCCCAGATTGCTCTTCATTAAAACCATCTGTCTTGACACATCTTCTTGTCATTGAGGTTCAAAGAATCAAGAATTTGAAGCTTGAAGTCTTCAGGTTCTCTATCCAGTAGAGGGTGGGAAGCATCTGGCCTGTGAAATTAATCTGGTTGGCCTCATTGGAGCAAGGTGTCTTCCCAACAAGTCTTAATTGTAAAGAAGCATAGGGAATTAAAATAACGTTATCATCTAAATCTCAGGTTATGCTGCTCAATTCAGAACAGAAGACAATCAAATGCCTAGAATGTGCAAAATAGCAATGTTTAAGAAGACTGAATGTACATAGGATATACCTTTTCTTTGTTGCTTAGTGAATAGTCAACAGCAGTCTTCCCATACATGTAGGGCTGCCAGAGGGAAGAAAGCGTTGGTTTTTTCTCCAAAACACCTGAGGGCAGGATAATAAGCAATGGGTGGAAGCTCATCAGAAGGAGATCCAACCTGGAAATAAGGACGAATTTTCTGATAGTAAGAACTATTAAGCAACAGTTTGGCTCTTGGAGTTTTGGGTACTCCATCACTGGATGTTTTCACGAAAGACTGGACAACGATTTTTCTAAGATGATATCAAGACTTTGGGCAGGAAGTTGGAGTAGAAGACCTCCAAGGTCCCTTCTAGCCTCATTATTCTATGATTCTATGAAATTAGAAGTTTCTTCTGTCAATTGCTATAATTTCTTTCTTTCTGTATTTTTGTTTTTCACTTTCACTGTTCTCTTTATTCTGTATTCATGGGGCGTGATGGCTCAGCAGCTAAAGACACTGATCTTGTCAGCTGGAAAGGTGACAGCTCGGGTTTGAGACCTGAGCACCTGTGATGGGGTGAGCTTCCATTATTACCTAGCTACTGCCCACCTAGAGTTCAAAAGCATGCAAAATGCAGAGAAATAAATAGGTGGAAGGAAACAGTGTTCCATGCTCTTGGCAGATAGTCATGCTGGCCACATGACCATGGAAGTGTCTTCAGACAATGCTGGTTCCCTTGGCTAAAAAACAGAGATAAACACTGCCCCCTAGAGTCAGACACAACAACTGGACAGGAAAAATCTTTACCTTTACCTTTTTATTCTATATTCATTAGTATTGTCTTTATGTTCTCTTTAAAATTGTCTAATAAAAATTTATATATAAAAAACAAGGAGGAAAATTCAGATAGTCCTTGACTTACAATCACATTTGAAACCAAAATTTCTGTTGCTAAGTGAAACATTTGTTAAGTGATTTTTGCCCCAATTTAAGATCTTTCTTGCCACAGTTCTTAAGTGAATCACTGCAGTTGTTAAGGTAATCACATGGTTGTTAAGTGAATATGGCTTGCCCACTGACTTTACTTGTCAGGTTTCAAAAACCGATCACATAATTCTGCGACACTGCAACTGTCATAAATATGAATCAGTTGACAAGTGCCTGAATTTTGATCATATGACCATAGGGATGCTGCAATGGCCGTAAGTGTGGAAAAACAGTCATAACAGCACTTTTTAAGTGCTGTTGTAACTTTGAACAGTCGCTAAATGAACTGTTGTAAATCAAGGACTACCTATACTTACAGGCCACAGATATTCCAGCAAGTTTTCTGACATAATAGTTTTTGAAGTATCCTGTCTTCAAAGGAAGTCTGTCTTGTAGTGACTCACAAGACAAGTAAATAAGCAACAGTTTCATTTTATTATTATTTCTGGTCAGGGTGAAATCCATCCAAGGTTTCCCAAAAGGAATCAATAATTTTCTTAGCCTTCCACACAGCAGGAATGAGAAATACCAATCTTTCCAGATTTCTGTTCTTATGATGGAAAGAAGTTTAGTAGAGCATTCTGAAAAGAAAAAAAAAAAAAGAATGGAAACATTTGAATGCAAAGGGTAGCAAAAATATTTAACCTGGCAGGAGAAAAGTCAACAAATGTTTCCCAAGCCATTTTTTGTTGCTTTTCTATTTCCACAGAGTTCCTGTTTTTTGTTCTATAACCTTTGCAGTTTCACCTCTGCAATTTTTCACAGCAGAAAAGTATCATCACATTTGGGGGACATTCTTATTGTTTAGGAAAATCTGCATCTGTGCTATCATTTAAATACTGCTTTGTAGAATTAAGGAAAAAAGTTGGACATGAAATAGTTCAATAAAACTTTTGCAATGCCTGACATGGCTCTTAATGTTGCCTGAAGTAAAATTTATCCTAATTTGTGGGTTGGCCAGCTGTAATTTCGAGGCTAGAAAAAGTGTAGCTCTTGTTTTTTTTACCCCATGACCAGCTGACTGGCAGGCAGCAAACAGAGCTGTTATCTCCCTGCTATGGTAAGGAAAAAAGGAAAGGGAAAGGGAGAAGGGAGGATGTTGACAAGTGGTAGATTAATTCAAGAGCATCTCCAGTCAGATCTGTGTGCTCCTCATTCATGACCTATTCAGGGGAAGCAATAGGCACTGGGGGGGGGGGGGGGGGAAACGACACATATAAATGATTCATATTTGATGGGATAAGATAGTTCTCAACATACAACCACAACTGAGAGCAGAATTTCCATTGCAAAGCAAGGTGGTTGTTAAGGGCCTGGTGGCTTAGCAGACTAAAAGCATTGTGATTAACACCAACTGTCTGCAATTACTGTAAGTTCGAATCTCACCAGGCTCAAGGTTGACTCAGCCTTCCATCCTTTCTAAGGTAGGTAAATTGAGGACCCAGTTTGTGGGGGCAATAAACTGATTTTGTATAAATATACAAAAATATGAAGGCTATTGCTTAACACATTGTAAGCCGCCCTGAGTCTCCGGAGAAGGGCGGCATATAAATCAAATTAAAACAAAAAAAGTGAGTCACTGCAGTTGTAATGTGAATCAAGCAGTCATTCAGTGTATCTGGCCTCTCCCATTGACATTTGCAACTTTGGAAAGTTGCAAATGGCAATCCCATGACAATGGAATACTGCAACTAGTAAAAATACATTGCAAGCACCCAAATTTTGATCATGTGTCTGTGGGGATGCTGCAACAATCGTAAGTGCAAGGACTGATCATAAGTAACTTTTTCCAGTGTTGTTGCAGCTTTGAGTAGTTGCAACAACGAATGGCTGTAAGTGGTGGACCCCCTGTATTGTATGGGAGGGAATAGGAACAACATTTATTTCAGAATCAAGACTGCACTGCATCTTCCAATGATGTTAGGTACATGTCCAAAGTCACATTTCAAAAAGATGTGAGCAAGATCAGGGAAAAAAAATGAAATGTTGGATTGATGTCATTTATAATAACATGAGTTAAAAATATAGCTATTTGATATAATTATTTTCCAGACACATTTTCAATTTCACACTTTTCCCCATGTCACATTCATAACAAAAGCTCAGTAGCAAATTTTGGTGGTGTCCATATGAGGCTTTTGGGGGGTGGGGTGTTCTTGTGCAGCAAACTCTCTAGTGAAACAGGAGAAATGTAGGCTGTGGTAGTATATCAATCTACTGCATAAACATTACATTTACAGTATCTTTAAAAATCTGTATTAACATTGTACCATTTGGAATAAAATATGTTGCATCTGTTTACGGTTGAGTTTTCGATCAGTAATAAGGTAGTGATTTTTGTTTAAAAATCAATCTATTTTTTTTAAAAAATAAAAAGATGAATTCTAAAGTAAAATTAAATTATGCCTATTTTCTATTTCTGCTTTCCTAAGTAGCTATAGAGTCACATGGACTCCCACAAAAAAATCTTACTATTAATTCCTACTTTTAGATAATTCGCCCAACTGGCTTTTGCTGTCTCAAGGACTAGAAACATTTCTTTAAAAGACAACTGGTAGTTTTTAGGATTCCGAGCCCAGCTTTGGTGTGGACAAACTGGCTTCATGGAACACAAATTCTTCAGGTAATGTTAATGTTCCTAAATTGTCTATATTCTTTTGAAATGGATGATACTTTCCACAAACACATCCATGTAGCTGCTGGAGTCAGGTTTAATTCAAAGATACCTTTAACTTGGGTTTAGCCTGACATGGCGTGTCTGCCCCCTGTTGGACTTCTTGGGAAGAAGCTGCCCCAAACAGTTTCAAAACAACATCCGCATGAACGGTGGTTTCTTCAAGTCATTCAACAGAGAATTAAAAAAATCACCCACACAAATGCAACTGTTAAAAAGGAAGATCAGCTAAGAGGATTTGGTACTTATGAGCACATGAGTCAGGTACACTAGCCAGGTTGTGCATCATAGTTTAGTGAACAAAGCACAATTCTTCGGTTCTCATAACACATTAAGGTAAAATGAATGAAAACAGCATTATGGCTTTGTTTAAGGTTGCCCTACTTTTTCTAATCAGGAGCTGAACTCTTCCAGGTCATGGGATCTTCTGGAGATGCTGTGGCTTTCCAGATATTGCTATATGATAATTCCTATTAGTGAGAATTCATGCTAATTGAGTACCATCAGTACGCTGACGACACCCAGCTGTACATCTCCACCCCGGATCACCCCAACGATGCCCTTGAAGTGATGTCCCGGTGCCTGGAGGCCATACGGATCTGGATGGGGAGGAACAGGCTCAGGCTCAACCCATCCAAGACCGAGTGGCTGTGGTTTCCAACGTCCCAATATAGTCAGTTGACGCCATCACTGACTATTGGGGGCAAATCATTGGCCCCCATGGAGAGGGCTCGCAACTTGGGCGTCCTCCTGGATTCACGGCTGTCTTTAGAAGAGCACTTGACGGCCGTGACCGGGAGGATTTTTTATCAGGTTCGCCTGATTCGCCAGTTACGTCCCTTTCTGGATCGGGACTTGTTACGCACAGTCACTCATGCCCTCGTCACCTCCCGCCTGGACTATTGTAATGCTCTAGACATGGGGCTCCCCTTGAGGAGCACCCGGAGGCTCCAACTGGCGCAGAGTGCGGCCGCGCGGGTGGTAATGGGAGCGACATGGCGCTCCCATGTGACACCTCTCCTGCGCGAGCTGCACTAGCTCCCGGTGGTCTTCCGGGTGCGCTTCAAGGTTTTGGTTACCACCTTTAAAGCGCTCCATGGCTGAGGACCTGGTTATTTACGGGACTGCCTACTACCACCAATAGCCTCCCACCGGCCAGTACGCTCTCATAGAGAGGGACTTCTCCGGGTGCCGTCAGCCAAACAGTGTCGACTGGCGGCCCCTAGGGGGAGAGCCTTCTCTGTGGGGGCACCTACCATCTGGAATGAGCTCCCCCCGGAGATACGGAGGATCCCAGATCTGCGCTCCTTCCGCCATGCTGTGAAGACCTTTTTATTCCATCAGGCGGGCTTGGCCTAATCTCTTCCCTTTTTAAATATATAAATTTTAATCTGTTTTTAAATTATTGGGGTGTTTTAATCTGTCTGGGCCAAAATGATTTAATTTGATTTTATCTGGTTTTTAAATTTTTTGTATTTATGTATTTTATTGTTGGCTGTTCACCGCCCTGAGTCCTTCGGGAGTAGGGCGGTATACAAATCAAATAAACCTAAACCTAAACCTAATTGGGGTTGATGGATCTTGAGGTCCAATGCTAAACAAGGCTGTGTTCTACAGCTGACCTAAGTCTACATTTTTAACAAAGTCTTCTCAAATCTTGGCTATAAGAGAAACACTCAAAGGATCCTCAACCGTGCCACTTACCCAGCCTCCCTGCTGTTCAATCCAGAGAGCCAGCCTATCCCTTAAAAAGTTCATGGCCCAGTCCATCACATCCCTGAAGAAACTGGAGGCAGA
The DNA here is from genome assembly GCA_022577455.1 of Arizona elegans. Lineage (NCBI taxonomy): Eukaryota > Metazoa > Chordata > Lepidosauria > Squamata > Colubridae > Arizona > Arizona elegans. The sequence continues at coordinate 129,007,093 of JAKOOJ010000004.1, forward strand.
CTATGGGTGTAGAAAAGAAGAAAGACCAAACATTATTCAAAACAGAACCTAAAATGTGTAGGCTTTGGCGATCTTTTTAGTCAAAATATTGAGGAGAGAGAAGGTGGGAAATAAGGGCTAGAAAAATCAGATTTGCAGATTAGGAGTTTCTTGGCTATGAATTAAACCTACTTGTCAAAAATTCAACAGAATGTGTTCCAAGATTTGTAAGTTCACTAGCTCATTTCAACCTGGTGATCAGTAAATTAGGACTTCTTAATTTGCAGTAACCATGCACATTTCAGACAAAGAAAGCAACTGTATGCATTTATTAATTCAGAAGTAAATCAAGTGTCAGATTTATTCTGAGATAAGTGTGCAAAGGGACATAATTTTTCCCAATCAGTTTCTAGGGATGTTAATCTGTGAAAAGACACAAATGCTCTTCTAGCCACTTAAAAAGAGAGAGGTCAACCATGTTTTAAATCTGCTTCTAGCACTGAGTTGAGTGCATGACTTCTTTCTGAAAAAAATGCCGCGGTCAATTCTGTGGTTGAAAAGCTAGGATGGCATGGCATGCGACTTAAAAGAAACAGAAGAATAATTACTTAATGATTTAGGGGCCTATTTCTTTTCTAAATAGGTGGGGGAAAAGTGAAGGATAAATGGGATGAGTGAAGACAGAGGCGAATTGGATCTGGAAGATTTGAAGAACACAATCGAGAAGACAAAACAGGCAGGCACCTTAAATCTTGCAGTGCTTTAAATCATACAAAGTATCCCAGGCAAAACAAAAACAAAAAGACTCAAGTATCTTTTCTGTTTGTTTTTCCTTTAAAATAGGTGTACAATGGCTTGAGCAGAATAACAGTCAATGTGAATAGGACAGTCAATGTGGATAGAAAGACTACTCTTTTCCCCGTATTCTTTCTTTTTAACTCTCCATTGGCTTGTTGATATAAAAGAAATGTACAGAGTTATTTGGCATTACGTAGAAGGGAAAATGACATCTTGTGTGTCATCAAACATATCAAAACAGATGGAGCTTTAGATATCATGACGGAAGCCTACAATTGCATAATTTGCATGGTGATGATTTACATGTCATCATTTTGACATCACGTCTAGTAATGAATGGATCTAAGTGTACAGAGCCCTCCCGTCTACCATTTTCTCTGAAAACTAATGGTTCCTTCATTAAAAATTAGCCAGTAATCTGGATTTGGCTAGCACACCATGCCATGAATAAGGTGAACCAGCCAAAGCCAAACTATAGCTTTGGCTAGTTGTTTACATGGTAAACAACATATCTGACCAAGAGATAATAAGCAAAAACTATACTATCTCTTAGTGTGACATGCAAGTAAGATGAGAAGGACCCAATAAAGATTACCAATAAGGAGAGATGGACTATTTTAATTAACAGATGCTTCATCCTTATAAATCTTCTCTTTCAGACAAGGGAGAATAATTTATGGCAAAAAGGCCTCATGTGTCTGTCAAGTTGCTTTTCTGTAGCACAGTGAGCTCCCCTCACCATGTCTGCTAAAAAGCTACATCAAACTTATCATTCCAGGGCAGGAAAAAAAAATACATAATAATGCTGTTTCCTTAAAATGAGCACTTAAAATACAAAAATAACTTCCAATTTTCCTTTCTCCCAATCCTGCTACCTGCATCCATGTGATAAGCCTCTCTCCCTTTGTGACATTCAGCTCACTTAAGAGTTTTAAGCAACTTTGCCTTACGCTGGCACTGGTTGTATGGTTCTTACTACAACCCCACTGATTTCAGCCGATATTGCTTTTCTTCTCTACACTTTGAGGATGTTGAGATAACAAACATTATGCCTTCAGATTTCTACCTGTCTGCCAACTTCAAATGTAAAGTAGAAGAAGACAACGATCCGTCCCCAGTTGACTCCAGTAGCAAACATCTCCTCTGATACTTCAGCCAGACCGTGGAGTGGATTTTCACTGATTACACTTTCTGCCATTCTGCAATGGGAAAAGGACATCTCAGAGAAGTACAGGAAGTCCTCAACTTACAACCACAATTGAGCCCAGAATTTATGTTGCTAAGTGAGAAATTTGTGAAGTGACTTTTGCCTCATTTTACGACTTTTCTTGCCACATTTGTTAAGTGAACCACTGCAGTTGTTAAATTACTAACACCTTTCACCAGAAGTAGCTGGTGCATCTTATATCAGAACTGGTAGACTGTCCACTATATTCCATACAATAGATTATTTTTTCTTCTTATTAGGAACTGTATCATCAAACAAAGGGATGCAGTGGCTAAGACACTGAGCTTGTCAATCGAAAGTTCAGCAGTTCAAATCCCTAGTACCACATAACAGCGTGAACTCCTGTTACTTGTTCCAGCTTCTGCCAATTTAGCAGTTCGAAAGCACGTAAGAAATGCAAGTAGAAAAATAGGGATCACATTTGGTGGGAAGGTAACAGTGTTCCGAGCGCCTTTGGCGTTTAGTCATGCTGGCCACATGACCACAGAGACATCTTTGGACAGTGCTGGCTCTTCGGCTTTGAAACGGAGATGAGCACCGCCATCTAGAGTCAGGAACGACTAACATATATGTGCGAAGGGAATCTTTACCTTTATCTTTATCATTAAACACAGCTGAAAATGCAGTCATGTAATAGACCGGATATTATTCATCTGTGTTAATAATCCAGAATATACTTTCTCAGGCAAGAGCTGTCACGAACATCATCTGAGGAACCATCTCACTCTAATAAGATTGGCTGTCCCACTCACTCCAGCAGAAGGATCCTGTTGGCCAAGGAATGTTGGCAGTCAGGGTCCAGAATAACCTTTTGTGCTGTTACTCCTGTGGAACAATGTGTCCCTTGGGGTAAGATCTATCCCTAACCTCTTGGCCTTCTGAAAGGGCCTGAAAACCTGGCTCTGCCAATTGGCCTTGGAGCCCTGATGGTGGCATCCCACATTGGAAGTGGTTACTAGAATCATAGGGCTGGAAGGACCTTAGAGATCCAACACTCTGCCCAAAGCAGCAGTCCTTATTCCATCCCAAATGATTGCCCAATCTTTTCTTGAAAACCACCAGCGATGGTGGGAGTGATGGGAGTTCCCACAACTCTAGGAGGCAAGCTTTTTAATTGATTAATTGTTCTCACTTTCAGGAAGTTTTTCCTTAGCTCCAGGTTGGATCACCCTCCGACTACTGTGTTTCCCCGAAAATAAGACTCTGTCTTATATTTTTTCGAACCTCAAAATAAGAGCTTGGCCTTATTTTTAGGGGGGGTCTTATTATTTGGGGCATATGGAGCTAGATGGGGATCCTCTTGCCGTCTTACCTGATTTCCAGCTCCGCGTTTAAATATTTTTGGGGAGGGCTTATTTTGGGGGGGAGGCTTATTTTAATGCATGTGCTCAAACCCCGATTGGGCTTATTATCAGGGGATGTCTTATTTTCAGGGAAACAGGGTAGCTGCTTCTTATCTTGTCCTCAGGTGCTATGGAAAAGAAATCAACCCCCTTTTTCATTTGAGAGCCCATCATGTATTTGAAGACAGTTATCATGTTACCCCTAAACCTTCTCTCTTTTAGGCTAAACATACCTAGTTCGTTTAGCCATTTATTGTACGGTTTAACCCCCAGCCCTCTTATCATCTTTATTACTCTTCTTTATGATGCTCAGAGTCCCTCAATAGTGACATGGAAGCATATAAATTTAATAAACAACAAACAAACAAATGCAATCAATCAGAGATCCATTGGAAATTGGCCTTCTTCCCAAAGGGGAAATCAAAGTGTCCCACAGATGTGGGCTGGATCCAATTGGTTTTCTATCCCTACCTGGTGATATCGGCATTACTTCTGAGTTCCTGTAATATGCGGAACATGTGCTCTTGCAATGAATACACCTGGGCAGCATCTGGCTCATCTCCCCCATTTGCTTGTTCCCCTGGCAAGCTGTCTCTGCCAAACTGCTCCAAGGGGGCCGGGTGAGGAGAGCAAGCTGCCAATCGCTGCCAGAGAGTCTTGATGAATCTGCCAGAGAAAAAGGCATGAACAGATGTGGCGTTTGAGCCTGGCACTTGAAGAAGGTGGAGTTAGCACTTTCCTAAGCATACCATCACTGGGTTCTGGATGGAAGATTCAACGTCACCGGCAGAGATGCTAAAAAGGAACAGTGAAAAGACTCCTTAAAAACCACAGAGCAGCCTTACTGACAAATTGATGCTCCTGAATGAGTTCATTTGATTTTTTTTTTAAATCTTCCCTTTATTACTGTATAAGTGACTCAAGGTGGTGAAGATACACAAGACTCCTTCCTTCTCTTTTCCCCACAACAACAACCCTGTGAGGACAGTTCTCTGAAACATTCCCTCCCCATCAACTTGCCCTGCAGCTGGACCTTCTGGGAGGCCCAAATTCAGCACATCTGGACTCTGCTCTATTCAATTAACAGAGAAAGCTTGGAGAGCATTCATTTATGCTCAAAATGTACTCATCATATCACTTGTAGGGTCATATGGGAACTGCTTGAGTTGGTTATGAGATGGGCGGCTATATAAACATTATAAACAATCAAACATATAAATAAATAAATTCTTGCCTACCCCCACAGCAAGGCTTTCCCAATTCGAAGGATGCATGAGATGCTGTCAGAAAGTCCTCGGGAGAAAGAGAGAAAAGATTTCAGTTGTTTACTTTCCATTTGCATCGGATCGATCTCTAATTCATTCTCCTGCAAACTTGCTAAATCAGCTTTCGGTTTCCTGAGAATTTAAGGAAAATAGACAGCAAGTTCCCTCTGGGGAAGACTTCTTCCTAGGCTGGTGAATCAGACCACCCATATTAAGAAATATCCTATTGGGGAAGAGATGGGTTGGGCTCACCCAGTAGTGAAATATAAAATTTGTTATTACCGGTTCTGTGGGCGTGGGGGGTAACGTGATTGGGTGGCCGTGGCAAACTTTTTTTTTTACTTTTAAAAGCATTTTTTCTACAACCTCTTCAGCCAAAGAGGTCGTTAAAAAAATGCTTTTAAAAGCCTCTGACGATCAGGCAATTCAGCTGGGATCGTCAGAGCCTTTTAAAAGAATTTTTTCTACAACCTCTTCGGCCGAGCTGAGCTGCATAGAGGCTTTTTTTTTTTTTTAACTTTTAAAAGCATTTTTTCGGCTAAAGGGGTTATAGAAAAAATGCTTTTAAAAGTAAAAAAAAAAGCCTCTGATGATCGTGCAGCTCAGCTGGGCATGGAGGGGGGGGGGAAGGGATTTTTGCTACTGGTTCTCCGAACCACTCGCCATCGCTACTGGATCGGGCGATCCGGTCCGAACCGGGAGCATTTTACCCCTGGGCTCACCCATCAAGACTAAGTCAGCCTCAGATTCCCTTCTGTGGCCCCTGGAGGCTCTTCTGATCATGAATATAGAAAATCTATGGCATGATTTCTTGTCATTCAGGTGAGAAACAGATGCAGAACTTCAGGATAAGTCCTGCAATAAATATACCGTATCATTATTTAAAAAAACAACAAAGAAAATTCCTTGGGAAAAGTAGCCACTGCATCTGCTCCACTATGCCTTACTCAAAAGTTAGGAACAGTTCCTTGTCTACTAGAAGGTAGAGGCTCATCCCACATTAACCCATAAAATGGATGATTTGTTGGTTTAGCATGTTGTAGGAACTCAGTCATAATAGAACAAGCTATCCATAATTCAATCTCATGCGCAAATGCAGTTTATAAAACTAATGTTTTAATATACAGTATATGTAATAGTTATTCTTTTGAATAATATCTTATTTAGAGTAAGCTAAAAATTAAAACAGGTAGCTGCAGACTCCAGTGTTTCTCCTCTCATTGGCAATGTTAGTGAAAAGCAGGAGCAAATATTTCTTTGGGCAAAGTTCTATCTTTGGTTAGAAGTTAACCAAAGATTAACACTAAGGAAAGGAATTCAGTATATACAGGTAGTCCTTGACTTATGATCACAAAATTCTGGGACCAGAATTTCTATTGCTAAGTAAGGCAGATGTTAAGTGATTCATGCTCAGTTTTATGATCTTTTTGCCATAGTTGTTAAGTGAATCACTGCAGTTAAGTTGTTAAGTGAATCCACCTTCTCTCATTGATTTTGTGTATCAGAATCTGGCTGGGAAAGTTAGAATCATAGAATCATAGAGCTGGAAGGGACTTCGGAGATCTTCTGGTCTAACCCTAGGAGTGTTATACCATCTCAGTCAAATGATTGTCCAATCTTTTTTTGAAAATGGCAACGCTAAAGGTGATCACACAACCCTGGGATGCTGTAACCATCATAAATAGATGTGGATTGCCAAGTGCCCAAATTTTGATTGCGTGATAGTGGGGATGCTGCAATGGTCAAAAGTGCGAGCACCGATTGCAAGTCACTTTTTTCAGTGCTGTTCTAATTTTGAATCGTCATAAATATATGGTTGTAAGTTGAGGACTCCCTGCAGTATAGCTGGAAATCCTGTCACTTGTGCCCTGACATCCCTGAACAATCTCAAGCTTCCGTTGCACCAGAAGCAGGGAAATCATTTCACAGATGTAGAGATCTGTCTCTTAAGAGAAACTTCCCAAATACTAATTTGATTGGGCATAGCTGGTTACATGAACATAGCAATTTAAGATGTCTTAGTCCAAATTCAGGGGTTAGCTGTTGTGTGGATTCAGCCAAGAAATTATTTAGTCCCTATTTTAAGGAACTACAAGAGCATTTGAACTGATTGACTAAAGAACCTGCGTAAGGAGTCTTCTTTCTTTAAATAATGTATGGATTACACATTTAACTTGCTGAACTGTTCACATACTTTGTTTAAAATACAGGTAGTCCTCAACTTATGACCACAATTGCTCCCAGAATTTCTGTTTTAAGTGACACATTTGTTAAGTGAGGTTTGCCCCAATTTACGACCTTTCCACAGTTGTTAAGTGAATCACTGCAGTTAAGTTAGTAACATGGTTGTGGAGTGAATCTAGCCTCCCCATTGATTTTGCTTGTCAAAAAGTTGCAAAAGGTGATGCATGATCTCAGGACAGAGCAATGGTCATGAACCAGTTGCCAAGCATCTGAATTTTGATCACATGATCATTTTATTTTTATTTATTTTATTTATTTATTTTGTCAAGCATATATAGGATAACAGGCAAAAGTATAAGCATAATTTGAATACATGAAAAGAGTAAGTAAAAAGGAATATTAGGACAGGGACGGTAGGCACGCTGGTGCACTTATGCACGCCCCTTACAGACCTCTTAGGAATGGGGTGAGGTCAACAATAGACAGTCTAAGGTTAAAGTTTTGGGGGTTAAAGTCATGGGGAGGCTTCAAATGTCGTAAGTGTGAAAAAGGGTCATAACAGTCACTTTTTTTTCCAGTGCTGTTGTAACTTTTAACGGTCACTAAATGAACTGTTGAAAGTTGAGGTCTACCTGTACATCTTGTGTTAGCTTGTTCCATTCCCCCTGGAATCCTATAGCCCGGGATTATGCATACTCGCTGTACACGCTGACCGTGGTTTCTCGATGCGCAGATCCCTGGTTAAATTAACTATTTTTCTTAATTTATCCGAGCGCAGCACCGTAAACTCTGAAGCAGCGGCATGGACCGCCTATGCTCGAACCCGCCTTTGCCTGAACCGAGGGGTGAGGCTGGCTGAAACAGCCTCGGAATCCGAAACTTCCAAGTCCTTCCTTCACTCCCTCCCATTCTCCGCTGGGGGCATAAATCAGCCGCTCTTTTGCACAACTTTCTTACTCGATTCCCCGGGAATTGCAACTGAGGCCATCGGCCGGTTCCTCCCGCTTCCCTCAGCAGCCATGTCGAAATCCAGACGATGACGATCGGCCCCCTTTGCAGAGTAACTTCCTCTGCCGGTGAAAATGAAAGAGGGAGCCAACTAAAGGCGTTCCTGAGGGGATTTCCACTCCATTCCCGAAATGTGAAAGAATTGCAAAAAGTCGGGTGCAGTTCTTAACCTAAGTGCACTCTTGCACTTAACTTCTGAGGAGGCACGAAGTCTGCACCATGAACCTTGGATCACACGTTGCTTAACCCATCATAGGCTTAATCGTGGTTTGTGTATGCTACAGTTGTCGTTAAGTGCCCTCCAAAATCCACAATGAGAAAAGGGTACTTTATGGCAGGGGTCTCCAACCTTGGCAACTTTTAAGACTTGTGGACTTCAACTCCCAGAATTCCTCAGCCAGCAAAGTTGCCAAGGTTGGAGACCCCTGCTTTATGGCAATGCTTCTCAAGCTTGGCAATTTTAAGAGGTGTGGACTACGACTCCCATAATTCCTCTCCTGGCTGAGGAATTCTGGGAGTTGAAGTCCCCTCCTTTTCAAGTTGCTGGGATTGAGATACACTCCTTTATGGCAAACTTAAGTTTGTGAACTCGGACCAAGAACAATTCTATGCACCAGTTCTAATTGTAATATATCGTTAATGGGCATTCTTAACATGCCCAAATAGAATGCCCACTATTTTCCCCACTTATGCTAGATACAGTTGTGTATGAGGCCAGACATGGGTGACTGAAGACAGGTGGGTTTGACTGATATCAGCAAAGTTGTGGAAGACATTATCAAGCAGGGAGCTGTTGAATATTTAGAAAAGAAAGTGTTTTAAAGCTGTATAAAGGAATTTCATAGGTTTGTTGAAGAAGTAAATGTAAAGAGGATCCTTTTTTATCATCTACGATGAATTTGTGGCAAAGCAAAGAAACATTGGAACCAGATCTTTATTTTAATTCAGAGGATTCTTAATATAAAACTGAAACCAGATGTCTTTCTTTCAGGTTTGTTAGATAAAAAACTTGAAAGAAAATTTGGAATTTTGTTACTATATATGTAGACAGCTGCAAGAATGTTACATGCACAAAGATGGATAGACACATCGACTCCTGAATGGAAGAATGGATGGAAAAAGCAATAGAGTTGGCGAAGATGGCAAAACTGTTTAATTAAAGAGAAGAATTTATCTATTCGGAAACTACTTCTGAACTCCAAATTTGGGGAGTGGGGAATGAAAAATTGACTTTAGGTTTGTATTGGATTTCACCTTGCTACAGAAATGGTTTTAATTAAGCAGAAATTAGAAGCAAACAGTTGAAGTTGTAATTTTTCCTGTAAATGTACTCTACCGCTCTGAAAAAAGTTAGAAGTCACTGTTTTCATAAAAATTAGAAAATAATGCATTGTCTGATAATGCATACTGTAAAGCAAATGAACCCAATGCTCTTTTTTGCTAAAATGGTCATAAAACACTTTTTTCAGTGTTGTTGTAACTTTGAATGGTCATTAAATGAACTATTGAAAATCGAGGACTACCTGTACACTCTACCTTGATTTCTTGATGCTCTGGTAGAAAAATAAATAGCTGTGTTATTCTACAATTAGACGGATACTGTATAGAGTTGGTTAACAATTGTACTCAACAATCCATTAATGGCTCTGTCAAATTGGCGATTAATGGTTGAGCGGAGTACTTTCTTGCTAGATCTATGTTGTGCAAAATAATTATAAATAATCTGGTTGAGGAATTAGAAAATAGTTATCAAATCTGTGGGCTAATGGCTACTGCCTGAAAAACAGGTGGCAGCTCCAGTTGGGGAACATTTCCTCAGCTCCAGATGATGCATGGTATGGTCCTTTCTAAACCTGGTAGGTGGGCTAGATGATCTCTAGACTTGTCTACTGCAATACATTCCACAAAACTCTTTAACAGTGTGTGCAGGTAGGAAGAAAAGTTTCCAACTCCATCTCCTTGAGTACAGGTTCTTCACAGGGCTGTGTCTTGAGTTTACTACTGTTCACCTTGATGACCCATGACAGCTGTGTCAAATCAGCTACAAATCATATTGTGAAGTACGTGGATGACACAGCAGTGATGGGTCTTATCCGGGACAACAATGAAGATACTTATAAGGAAGAGGTGAATGATCTGGTGGACTGGTGTAATAAAAGTAACCTGATTCTAAATGTTTTAATAAAACAAAGGAGATCATTGTAGATTTTACAAAGAGCTGGCATAGTCATATTCCACTCAGTATCAAAGATGCAGATGTAGAGGTGGCCAACATATTAAGTATCTGGGGGTACAGATAACTAACAATCTGAACTCGTCTCTCCACATGTCATCCTTAGTGAAGTGTGCAAAGATCTGCATTTCCTGCGTTGGATGAAGAGAGCACATCTTTCTCCTTCGGTCCTGGCCACATTTTACAGAGGCATGATTGAAACTGCATCACTGTTTGGCTTGGTGGCAGCAGTGCCTCAGATAGAAAGTCCAGAGAGTGGTAAGGACAGCCAAGATTATAGGAAACTTGCTTCCTGTCATTTAAGATACTGCTGTTAAGCGCTGTGTCTATCCAAGCATGGTTAGAGACTCCACACACCCAATTCATGGTTTGTTTCTGTTGCTCCCCTTTGGGAGGTTTTGAAATATTCCTAGCAGGACTACCATTCTATAACAGCTTTATTCCCTATGCCATCCATATTGTAAACTTGCAAGATTCATTTTTCTCACCATGTACATATACATACGAACTAGACTGTGTTGTTTCTGTGTCAAAAGCTTTTATGAAGTGTGATTTTAACAATACCGCTGTCACTAGTGAAAGGGTATCAAGACAAACAAATTATTATGGATTTTATGATTTTATGTTGTTTTTTTGAATTTTTATTTTGTAAGTTGCTGGGAGTTTTTGGGGAGGCCAGCATTATATATATCTGAACACTTAAACAAATGCAGGCAATACTCAACTTACAATCATTCGTTTAGTGACCACTTGAAGTTACAATGTATTTATGACGGTTACAGTATCCTAGGTCATGTAATCATTTGCAACTTTTCAAGCAGGCTTCCAAGCCAATTCAAATCTGGCTCAGGGGAAGCCAGATTTGCTTAACAAGCATGATTCACTTAACAGCAGTGATTCACTTAACTGTGGCAAAAAAGTTGTAAAATTGGATGCAACTCGCTTAACCTCCTTGCTTACCAATGGCAATTCTGGTCTGTTATGATCATATGTTGAGGATTACTGTATAGTGTATGTCCAGGAACTGTGATTAGCTAACCATGTTTTATGGTTTAGTGCAGTGTTTCTCAACCTCAATCACTTTTAAGATGGAATAGAATAGAGAATAGAAAAGAATAACAGTTGGAAGGGACCTTAAAAGTCTTCTAGTCCAACCCCCTGCTTAGGCAGGAAACCCTATACCATTTCAGACAAAAATGGTTGTCCAACATCTTCTTAAAAACTCCCAGTGTTGGAGCATTCATAACTTCTGGAGGCTAGTTGTTCCACTGATTAATTGTTCTGTCAGGAAATTCCTCCTTAGTTCTAGGTTGCTTCTCTCCTTGATTAGTTTCCATCCATTGCTTCTCAACCTGCCTTCACATGCTTTGGAGAATAGCTTGACTCCCTCTTCTTTGTGGAAACCCCTGAGATATTAGAACACTGCTACCACGTCACCCTTAGTCCTTCTTTTCATTAAATTAGACATACACAATTCCAGCAACCGTTCTTTATATGTTTTAGGCTCCAGTCCTTTAATCATCTTTGTTGCTCTTTTCTGCACTCCTAGAATCTCAAAATCTTTTTTACATCATGGCAACCAAAACTGGATGCAGTATTCTTTTCTATTTTCTATTCCAGGTGTGGTTTTACCAAGGTGTTATAAAGTGGTATTTATATATTTCAATTCCCAGAATTCCCCAGTCAGCAGTGCTTTACTGAATACACCAATATTGGATGTGTAGCCTCTCTTGGTGAACATAAGGAAGGTATGAATGAGACTGACTGGGCATTTCTTCCAACTAGCTTTGCAACAATAGACCTAGAGATGTACAGTATAACTAAAAAGTCCTAAAAAGCTGACGTACATGATGTGCTGAACAACATTTACATCACTGAAGACACAAAAATCACATTTTCCGAAATCTACTGAAGTGATGTTATCAGTTGTAGTTTCTTACACCATCATTTCTATACAGACAACTCTGGAACATGCACGTTAGATTTTTTTTTTTCATTTTTAATTTCCACACTAACAAAAAAAATCCATTGTAACTTCAATTGACAGATTAAAGATGAATCAAACATTTTTAAAAAAAATTATAAAATGGTAAGGTAGTTTTCAAAAAAACTTTTTTGTTAAAAAAAGTGTAGAAACTATTGCCTAAGTAAGGGAAGGGTCAATTGCATAGAAAATACAGACATGAATAAACTTGAACAGTAGAACAGCTAACCTGGGTGCATGTTAACGTTGGCTTTACAATCAGATGTGACTGGATTCCACCCTTAAGAGGCACAGCTATTGCCCATATCAGCCACTGTGTCTCAGGCCTGCAGACCTCTTGCGGTTTATGTCAAACCCCAGAAATATGCATAATTCAAGAATTTAATTCCTGATTAAAAACAGATACCAGACTGAGGCCAGCTAAGAGAATAATATTCTGTCTAAATTGCCCACACGGCTGACAGTTTCAAATATTGTTTCCTTCCTTCATTGCCTTCTGAACAAATAAATGAATTGAATCCGATGGCAAGGATGAAAAACTTAAGCTGGCTGAGCAACCATCAACACTACCTCTGGCTAACCTTAGAGCTTTGGAACAGGAACTTTTGGCCAAGACTTACTCTTCATCTCAGCAGTCTATTGATGTAGCACAGGAGCCCTGTGCTGAGTTGAGGGGATATGGAGCAGGAGGGCGTCCTATGTACAGTTCTTCTGGAACTTGCCCATCCATGAAGACTGTTGGCTAAGAAAGGTGGACGCCCAGAGGCAATCCACCCAGGGTTATTGGTAGCTGCTACTTGCTTCATATTGGCTACTTGCCCATGTGCAAGATGCGTGTATTTTTACCACTGGGTGGCAAAAGAAAAATTGAACATGCTGATGCAATGAGAAGGGCCCCCCATACATTTGGGGAAGGGAAGCATGATACAAAATAAGCATCTGAACAAAAACAAAGCATCATCCATATGAAGGTACAAATCCAGGGTGACACAGCACAGATTTAGGCATAACTGAACCTCAATTGACAATTAATAGCCAACTGGCCAAAAATCCCACAGCATTGTTGCTGCTAATCCCAAACTAATGCCATAAAACACAGCCATGCTATCTATAAGCCACACCTCCTCAAAGAGCCAGAGATCTTAAAAGAAAAAAACCCCTCACAGCTTGAAATATCAAAGCACTACAAAAAGTAAGCCAAAGATCTAGATAAACCCAATCCAACCCACCCCTAGTCCAGTAAATTCACACTCCTGGACTCTTTTACTTCACAATTCCAAAATTATTATATTATGAAAATCCACAGCACCCCAAAATACTTTAAAGAATTACAACAGAAGCCTCAGCGTTCACAAACCCATGTTTTTTATGTATTGTTCTGCTTCTGGCCCTTCTGAGAAAAATGGAATTTGTCCAGTCTACCTAAACCCAACCCTTAATGGCAATTCATTCCCTCCCTAACCCAACCCCCTGAGGTAACAAAATCCCTCCCCAATATAATTATTCAAGTACAATTAATTCATATTAACCCACTCCTGCCTCCACTGCATTCATTGCCCCTAAACCTTATCTCTCATTTCATTTCTCCAGCCGCAACTTGTAGCATCCAGCTGAACCAATGTGCTTGGATGAATAGAAGGGTCATTCGCTGGCTAAATCTACAAAAGATAACTAAATAGATCTCAGATGTTAGCCTAGCTTGATGCGCTGCCATTATACTGTATAAACTGAGCACAACAACAGACAGAAGAATGTACAACTGTATCAGGAAGTCTGACAGGGATACCCCACTTAGAATTGGCAAGAGGATGGAGAAAAACCAGGTTTCTAGAACTAGATAACCACCTCCTTAAAAATTCTCTACCACATTTGCAACAACCATTTCTTTGCAACTAAGAATGATCTGGAAGATTCCCTGACTCCTACTTGAGGGTTGCCACCTATCAATGTCTGACAGATTTGGCGGTCCTAGCACTATCATATGATAGCTTATGTTGGCTTTGTTCACAAAACATGCTGAAAAGCAAGCCACAAGTGGCGGGGGGGGCAGTTTAAACCCCATGTGCCAGCTTTTTTTAAAACAAAACAAAACAAAACACCTCAGATCTCTGATGGATGGGACCATCTGGAAGTTCTCAATGGTTATACCTTGGCTCTCTTTGATCAGGAAGTCCACAATTTGAAAGTACAGCACCAGGCAACCTTATGGTGAGTGAAGAACATAGTGAGCTGTTTTTTTTTTTTTTAGGGGGTGCAAATTGGCACACGTGCTCCCTCACTAGCAGAGATTACTTGCTCAGGGCATCATACAAACAGGGCTAGGACTAAGTTGTGCGAAAGACACCAATAGTCTAAGGCCGAGGTGGGGAATTATGGCTCCTTTATGACTTGTGGATTTTAACAATCAGAATTCTGGGAGTTGAAGTCCACCAGTCATAAAAATGCCATAGTTCCCCATCACTGGTCTAACCCAATGTAGGATACCAGAGCTAGGTATGCCATCTTTCATTCCTGAAAGCTAAAACAACAAAGATGTCGTGACAGCAACAGGGAAAACTGATGACCAAAAGTCACCGAATAAACAATAGAACTGGGATTGCTGATTATTATTATTATTTTTTTGCGTTTCTCACTTTGCTTGATACACCACAACAATTTCAGTACCCTAACTCTTGGTCAAATAGTTCAACAATATATTATTTGGCCCACCCACGCCCCTGGTTCAATATAGCTTGAAAAGATTCATTTGGAAGGCAAACACTGTACAGAAGTGTAAAGACACATTTTGATTATCCATTGATCGACTGGAAGATAAAAGTGAGTGTAAACACTTTTGGGAAAAGTTCAAAGCAGGGGTGGGAATATGTGGCCTCCTCATAAAAGGCTGCTGAAGCACAATTTCCCAACAACACCCCTGGAGGCTGAGGCAGTTGGGATTTTTAATTCAGCAGCATCTTGAGCAGTGTTTCTCAACTGTGGCAACTTGAAGAAGTGTAGACTTCAATTCCCAGAATTCTGGTTGGGGAATTCTGGAAGTTGAAGTCCACATGTCTTTAAATTGCCGAGATTGAGAAACATTGACCTGGAGTCCCACAGTTGTTCCATCGTTGGGCAAACTATGACATGGATGACTGAGACTCTCCATAGGCATTTAACCATTGATCTGGAGGATCACGTTTCTATTCCTGATCTGAGAATGATAAATATTTCCTGCACATCAATAAATATCAACGTGAAATCCGTAATTCAAGATGGATATCAATATGTGGGCATACTTTGTGGACATATATGCAGACACTCCATCTTTTGCACATAGATCTGCAGTCACAATGTTTATCATTGCACACATGAAAATAAAGAAGTAATGTAGCCAAAAAAGTAAACAACCCCACAATAGTCACATGCAGCCAAATGTCTCAACCGTTATCACAGCTATAATGAGATACAAAGTACTAGGACATGGTAGAAGAGACTATGATTTGCTGGATTTCCTGGAGATTTCTTTTTTATTTGGCCGAGTCTAAAGACTAAAGAAACCCCAAGGGTGATTCGAGTCAACAGGTTTCCTCAACTTGGCCCCTTCCAAATCGATTAAGAATGCAACTTCCAGAATTCCCAACCAGAATATTATTTGAGAAACCTCCGGAGATCACAAGATTGGGGAAGGCTGAGGTAAAATATAGAAACGGAGAAGAAACGAGCAATGAAAAAAAATTCTTGTAGAATAAATAGATCAGAAGCCCTTTGCATTCTCTCTTCTCCATTTCTTGACTCAGATCTCCAAGGCAAGTGAAAAGTTATTTTCTATGAGGACAGAATGAAGCAGTAAAGGGAAGGGAATCTTCTAGTCATTTCGTCTCAATCTTGTGATGCCTTTTGTGTTCCACCTGGAGACATGTTGCTTTTATAAAGCATTTTTCTCACCTTCTGTTTGTTTGGACTGGGGACAGACCCATTTAGATTAGAACACGTTTCTATTTAGTGTCCCTCAGAGCATTTCTACAGAAAAACACAGATCTGGCAGAACGAAGGATGGCTTCCAAATTCTCATTTTCCAGCAATATAGTTCCTGTGTAAAAAGTCAGCTCAAAAAGTCCTGTACACATCAATAGTTGCAAATGTTTCCTCTACTTTGATTGTGACCAGACCAGTGACCTGTTGTTGTTGGTTTTTTTAAAAAAAAAAAGATTTACCAGCAGAAGTGTAATTTATTCGAAGTTTAATAAGGAGAGAACTTGGTTTTCTCTCAGGATATTGCCAAAATTCAGTTTCTGTTCGAGGAAAGGAAAACATAAAGTATCAAAACTTGTTTGCACGGATCCCTTAGAAAACATCTAATCTGAGGATGCTGGACAAATGCACTGCTCTGACTGCTGGCAGAAGAAATCTGGGATTAATCTTCCAAAAATCAGTATAAATATTTAGCAGTCATTTGCAAGTTGTTGGCAGAGAGAACAAATCACTGCCATCCTTTAACCTTGTTCCCCATCATTGTTTCAAAACTGTAGAATCTTAATGTCTTCGGACCTCTAAGTCCAAGAGGCTGATTGATTGGAAAAAGCAAGCAAGAAGTACACACTCATCAAAACAAAAAAGTGTGTACCTTTTTTGAAAAAAAGGCACCAAATATGAGCAACAGCATTTGTTTTAAAAATCACAGGTCTGAAAAGGAATCCTAAAACGTTTTCTTTCTTGGTTAGGAAATGGTGGGGGGGGGAACCTGCCCCTCCTCCACTTGTTCTTGTAAGGAAAAGGTCCTCCTTGAGGAGGAGGCTGAGGATTAAGACATCTTCCAGAAGGTCAGTGAGGCAGTCAAGACCCCTGCAGCAAAGACAGCAATGGTTTGCCAAGTGGGGGTGCCAAAAAAGGAGAGGAGGCCTTCCTGGAAGGGACAACAACAAAGGGAGCGAGAACAGAAAGACATCTTATGGTGAAACATTACAGCAATACAGATAATCCTCATCTTATGACCTGTGCCTTACGACGGACCTTCAAAAACGTACTGACAACCTGGTTTCGAAGTTCTGACAGCCACAAGTCATGCGACTGCATTTCAGGCAACCGGATCACTTTGATGGCCATTTGAAGTGTCCTACATGTATGTGACTGCAAGGCTGAAAATTCTCATTTACTTCCACTTTTGGGCAAAAAGGCCCCATAGCAAACTATCGGTTCATTTAATGACTGTGGTATTCACTTAATGACTATGCAAATGAAAAAAGGCTGAAAATTGGTTTGGCCTTTTTAGGGTCAGGCTCCATCACATTCATAAATTGAGGATTACCTGTACAAGCATTAAGATAAAAACGTCATGTTTACAGTTGCCCCATGAAAGCCCACATCACTGCGTTTCTATCTTCACAGTGGTTTTGTGAAGGAGACTGGGCTGAGACAGAGCACCTCCAAAACATCCAGCAATAGTGGTCTTGATTTGTCAAGACCCCCCACCAGCCAGGGGTGAAATGCTCCCAGTTCGGACCGGACTGCCCGATCCGATAGCGATGGAGGCGGGTGGTTCAGAGAACCGGTAGCAAAAATCCCTGTCCCCTCCATTGCTCAGCTGAGCCGCGCAATCATCAGAGGCTTTTTTTTTTAAAGCATTTTTACTACAACCTCTTTGGCCAAAAAAATGCTTTTAAAAGTAAAAAAACAAAAAGCCTCTGATGATCGCACAGCTCAGCTGGGATCATCAGAGCTTTTAAAAGCATTTTTTTCAACAACCTCTTCCACCGAAGAGGTTATAGAAAAAATGTTTTTAAAAGGAAAAAAAGCCTCTGCCGATCAGGCAAGTCAGCTGGGATCGTCAGAGGCTTTAAAAGCATTTTTTTAACAACCTCTTCAGATGAAGAGGTTGTAGAAAAAATGGTTTTAAAAGTAAACAAAAAAGAAAAAAGTTGGCCACGCCCACGCAGTCATATTACACTCCCCCCACCAAGCCATGCCCATAAAACCGGTAATAACAAATTTTACATTTCACTACTGCCCCCACCCCTGTCAGAATCAACCCAACCCCTGAACCACACAGGCTCTCTTTGTTTCCCAGCTACTGTATGGTTATGGGGAAAGAAAGTTTTTAAACAAAAATCCATGACGGCTGAAAATTTTGGGATGGCGTAAAGTCAAGAAATGTTCAGGAATTGTTCAGCTGGGAGAAAACACATAAAGTAGTAAGAAGAGAGGAGCTTTAAGAATACTTCTCACTTCACATCTTTCCTCTTTTTTTGTTATTGTTAAATATAAAAAGGAATTTAATTACTTGACAGCCTCTGTTCCTGAGTGAACTACTAAGATCAATGTGACCAGTTCTCACCACATACTAAACCACCATGTGATTTATCTGGCTTTAACTTAGTCTGTAGGAATTCAGGACCCAGATTGTTGGGGGCAATATGCTGACTCTGTAAACCGCTTAGAGAGGGCTGTAAAAGCACTATGAAACGGTATATAAGGCTAGGTGCTATTGCTAATTCAATCATTTTTAAAGCCATAGTATATGGTTTAGTGTACTGTACACACTCAGAACTGTGGATTACTAAAACATACAGTTTTAGTGGGCCAAGCAAACTCATCTCAATATATGCTTGTGCTCAGAATTAACTATACTGCACAAAGCTTTAGTTTGTGGGCCCTGGAATTTTGGTATTAAAAAACTGAAATCTGCTTACATTTTTGATAAAGGTTTTCTAATCTGAAGACAGTCAATGTAAAGTCCCTGTAAACTCTAAATGACTTTAAATGACATTTACACTGTAAATGAGAGCCAGCTTGGTATAGTGGTTAAGGTGCTAGCCTAGAAACCAGGAGTCTCTGAGTTCTAGTCCCACCTTAGGCAGGAAAGTTGGCTGGGTGACTTTGGGCCAGCCACCAGGAGACTATGAGTTCTAGTCCTGTTTTAGGCATGAAAGCTGACTCGGTGAATTTGTGCAATCACTTTCTCTCAGCCCAACCCATCTCAAAAGGTTGTTGTGGGGAAAATAGGAGGAGGAAATAGTATTATGTATATTTGCCACCTTGAGTTACTTATAAAGTAATAAAGCTGGGATAAAAAAAATCTAGTAAGTAAACTCACCCATCCTCCCTGGGCTTGGATCCAGGACAGGACATGTTCCTGGATATATTCCATAGTCCAGCTGATGACAGTTCTTAGGAGCTCTGGTAATTTACTGCACACTACCTGTTGAAAAATGACAAAACCAAGAAAGAAAAAAAAGTTAGTTATTAAAAACAGCCAATGAGATGTCCATGAAAAAGGAAGCCAAAAATGAACAGCAACTGGGAAGGGTGTATGAAAAAGGGGAAGACTAGAAATGACATACTTACTTTTAGGACCAACTTGCATGCAAAATAAAACAATGCCACCACACGGCCCCAATTAAAAGCACCATCCGAGAACATCTCAGCAGCCACTCGAAAGAAAACTTCCTTGGGGGGATACATCTGAACTTGTTCTATCATCCTGTAGGGTGCAGCAAGAAAAAAAAAACCCAACAGTCTAAATTAGAGACAGTCAAATATTGGGATAAGCTCAGTGAACCTAATACAATGCAGTTTTTTAAAATGATCCATGCAGAGTTAAATTTTGGCCACCTGTAAAGCTAAGCTCTTTGAAGTCATTTGTAAAATCCAGATCACTAGATCTGGAAGCAGAGTGAGAGAGTTGTCAAGCTGAACAGAAATAGGCAGCTTTTATTTATTTATTCATTTATTTGTATCCTGCCTTCATTATTTTCACAAATAACTCAAAGCAGTGAACATATCCAAAACACCATCCTCTTATTTTCCCCACTTGAACCCTGTGCTGTGGGTTGGTCTAAGAGAGAGTGACTGGCCCAAAGTCACCCAGCCGGCTTTCATGGCTAAGACGGAACTTGAATTCATAGTTTCCTGCTTTCTAACCTGGTGCCTTAGCCACTAGACCAAACTGGCTCTCTTTTGCCATCTCGCTTTTGCCACCCAGACACCTTCCTAAAGTACTGGGACTACAATTCACTTCCAATAAAAGCTCTGTATGTGAAGAATCAGGTAGATTACAAATTGCATTATCCAATTAAGTCAAATTTCCTCTAAGGAACTCCCAGGATAACAATCAAATTGGCAATATTAAATAGATACATACTATTCCTAATCCTGGTACCTCTGCCTTGCAACACTCAATCCAGAGCAATTCATATGGCATTAGTTTTGGCTTGGGGGCTCCTACCCAAAATTATTAATATAATTATTTTAAAAATTGTCCAAGCATATCTGTACTCTGTATAGGATTTGTTCAGACTACAATGTTCCGTAACAATTTACACAGCATTTAGAGACTTCCGGTTGGCACCGCAGGCTTCGTGGACGGTCTCTTCAGACCGCCAGCCCTGTGTCTTCGTAAAAGCCGCTTTGACAGCGTAAATCGGCTGTCTGGCGGCTGAAAAACCTCCCCTTCGGGAAAAGAAGGAGAGGAGAGCCGGTGGGCGAGAGTAGAGCTCCCCAAAAATCCTCTGGAATATTTCCAGAGGCTTGGAGTGTGAGAGCTCCCCAGTCAGCCTGCCAAGAAGCTCCAAAGCCGGGACGACTCTGCGAAAGCAGTGCGAGAAGCCGCGATCCGATCCTGCTGTCAAAAGTGAGTCTGACTGATTATGAGCGCAGGCAGAGTGGAAACAGGAGAACAAGTTTTAAAAGTACAGAGCTTAACTCCGGAGTTACTTTGTTTCAAACTGAATTTCATTGAGCTGGAGGCTGAAGATGGCGTCTTTGTTATGGTTTTGAAAGTGAAAGCCAGAAACGAAAGTGCTTATTGAGAACTTTGTGCTGGGAGAGTGGATTAGCTGCTTATTAACTGCCGGGAAGTGAGAGCTTGTGGGGAAAAAAAAACAACTATCTTGTCTGATAAATTAGACTATAAATTACAAATATTTTAAAGTTGTTTAAGGGACTTTGTGGCTTTGGGGGAAAAAAAGAGAAAAAAAGATCTTTTTAAAAGGGAAAAAAAAAGGCTTCTAAACAAGTGAAACCAGGAGTTGTTAAAGGAGGGGGAGGTTTTCCAGTTGTGTCAGTGGTGACACAGAAAGCACAACTTCTGGCTGATTCACAGAGTCAGGAGGCTGCTCTCAATGATTTTAAAGAGTTTATGAAAGAAGCCATGAATAATCAAGCAACAGCAATGAAAGAAGCTATGAATAATCAAGCCACAGCAATGAATAATTTAACAGTACTTGTGGAAGGGAAATTAAAGAAAGTTAAGGAAGATATAAGATCAATTAAAAAAGTGGTTGCAGAAAAACACGATGAAATAAGAGATGATATTGTTTATGCTGTATCAGGATTGTCAAAACTTGTTATCCAGCTTGATGGGAAAGTGGAAGGAATTAATGAAGCCAATTTAAATTTGGAAAGCAAAATGGGAGATGTAATGACCAAAACAGAGAAATTGGATGATGAACTGGTAATCTTACAATACAGATCCATGGAATTTGCTTTGAGATTGAGAGGCCTGAAAGAAAACAGCAAAGAAAATTTAAAAGATATTTGTGCCGATGCTATTGCAGAGATAATTAAGGAAAGACCAGAAGATGTGGCAAGCCAAATTGATAAAATTTACAGGGTTAACTCCTGGCTGGCAAGACAAAGACAGCTGCCAAGAGATGTGGTGATTTATTTTACAATCAGGAGGATCAGAAATGATATTTTACAAGCTTCCTACAAGAATAAAGTTCAGGTGGCTGGGCAAGACATGGTGGTTTTGAAAGAGATTCCTCCAAAGGTGCTGAGAAGTAGAAAAGACTTTGGCTTTTTGGTAAATGAGCAGAGAAATCAACAAGTGGCATACAGATGGGACGTTCCAACTGGTCTAATAGTGACTTATAATGGAGAAAGATACCTGTTAAACACAGTCTGGAAGGCGAAAGATTTTTATGTAAATGTTTTAAAGGCTGGATACCCACCCTCACCAGGTGGGGGAAGGAAGAAAATGGAGATGATACAACAAGAAAAAGATGGAAAGCAGATACAAACTTATGCAGAGGTTGCAGCTGGAGGAATTATTATGGAAGAAGATTTGGATCTTGGGGGTTTACTCCCAACCTTGGAACCACCTAAGAAGGGAGAGCCGAAAGCACAATGACTGACCTGATCAACTTATAAACTTCAAGAACCCCAGACATGCAATAGAAAATATAAGTATAGAGCAAAAAATAGAGGTGATTACTTATAAAGAGCTTCTTCTTTTGGAAAGGGGTAAGTTGCAACTGAAATCTTTAGATGAATTAAAAGAAGAAGGGATAATTTATACTTGGTTTCAGTATGGTCAGCTTCAAGCTAGATGGAGGGAAGATCAAAAAATTGGTGTTATACAAAATGAGGAAAATCTGGTGAAACAGATTAGAGATCAAAGTCAGATGCATATTAAAAGGTTGTATAATGCATTATTGGAAATAGATTCAGAAACAGAATTGGTTAAGGATTGTATGATAAAATGGGCACAAAACTTTCAGGAACCAGTGATGATGGAAACGTGGGAAAAGATTTGGGTCAGAAATGTTAAATTTACGCAAGCACAAAATTTGAGAGAGAATTTTTATAAAATGTTTTATAGATGGCACTTAGATCCTAAAAAAATATCATGTATGTACTCGAATTTGCAAGCTAAATGTTGGAGATGTGAATGTAATGATGCAACCTATTATCATATATGGTGGACCTGTAAGAAAATCAAGGCATTTTGGATAAAAATTTGGTGGGTAATGCAGAATATTCTGAAAAGAAGGTTGAAATTTACTCCTCAATTGTTCCTATTGGGTATAATGACAGATTGTACAGTATCAGAGACTAAATTATTAGTCTTATTATTATTAACACAGCTGCCTGCAATTTCTGCTGGTTCGAATCTCTCCAAGGCTCAAGGTTGACTCAGCCTTCCATCCTTTCTAAGGTAGGTGAAATAAGGACCCAGTTTGTGGGGGCAATAAACTGACTTTGTATAAAATATACAAAAGTATGAAGGCTATTGCTTAATGCACTGTAAGCCGCCCTGAGTCTCCGGAGAAGGGCGGCATATAAATCAAATTAAAAAAAAAATTGATTTTGAACTTAATATCAGCAGCTAGGTTGTTGGTAGCGCAATATTGGAAGAACGACTCTTTGCCTACTATTGAAGAGTGGATACTGAAAGTAACGAACTTAGCAGAAATGGCGAAAATCTCAGTGTACCTGAAGGACTATACACAAGAAAAATACGTATCGGAATGGAGAAGATGGATTGATTATATTCAAAGTAAGCATCAGACAAGAAAATATCAAATAGCTTATGAATGAACGTTAAGTATTAGAAGTATTATGTTATCTATAGGTTTCAGGGGGGGAGTTAGTAGTCTGAGGATAAGTAGGTTAATCTAGTTTATGATTGTTAAATGAAATACCTTGTATTTTGCTCTGGGAAGTCTGGGGGGGAGGGGGGATGAGGGGAGGGAAAGGGTGGGGGGAACATGGGGGGGGAAGAAAATTCTTTTTTTTTCTGTAAAACTTTTCAATAAAAAAAAAACAATTTACACAGCATTTGAACAACTGATATAGCCAATTATATAGGATTTAATTTTTACTGTGTAATGCTCTGCAAACTGCAGTACTTAAATATAAATAAAATTAATTGATTGATTTAATCAGTTCAGGATTACACAGAGGTGTCAAACGGATTAACAGCAGACAGAAAAGCAATAACTATATGAATGCAAAGCTTACTTCTATTAGGCAGAAGACTAATAGTAGCTATATATTTGAATTTTGGGGATTTTATACGACAGGTATTCCTTGACTTATGATTTAGCAACTGTTCAAAGCTATACTGTCCTCCAAAAGGTACTTATGACCTGGATTTCAAAGTTCCAATGGCAGCACAGACACACCCAGGAGCCATATGATTATATTTTGGGCGCTTGGTAACTGGCTCACATTTATGACTATTTGCAGCTTCCTATGGTCATGTGACCATGATTTACTCTGTGTGTGTGGCGCGCACATGTGCATTTTGCTGGAGAGGGAGGGAGAGGGAGAGAGAGGGAGGGAGAGGGAGAGAGAGAGACAATATAACTTTATTGTCACTTTGAATATATACTAATCGGCATATATTAAAATGAAATTTTGTTGCATACAGTTCTCAAAAGGTAACCACCTCCAATATTTTACTTCCAGTTTCTGGCAAAATCTGCCCATTATGGATAATGTATCTAATAATTTAAAAAAATGGACAATGGGCTGCTATTACTACTACAAAATATATCATAAAATTGGGTCGGCCAGATGGGTGCCTCAATTTATGATGTACAATGGAAATTCTGGGGCTCTACTGCATTGTAAGTCAAAGTCAAAGAGCCTGGTGGCTCAGCAGACTAAAAGCATTGTGATTAACACCAGCTGCCTGCAATTACTGCAGGTTCGAATCTCGCCAGGCTCAAGGTTGACTCAGCCTTCCATCCTGTCTGAGGTAGGTAAATTGAGGACCCAGTTGTGGGGGCAATAAGCTGACTTTGTATAAATATACAAAAGTATGAAGGCTATTGCTTAACGCATTGTAAGCCGCTCTGAGTCTCTGGAAAAGGGCGGCATATAAATCAAATTAAAAAAAAAAAGTTCTCTCTCCCCCACAACCAACTGTTATTGTTTAGAAGTGTTCATGAATAATGGGACTGCAAATAACAATTTAGATTTTCTAAAAAAGAAATGGCTATAATGGTGGTGCAACAAACACTGAAATTTGATCACGTTACCTCTGCAGCTCCGTGTTTCCATCCAGCTCATCTCCAATCCGGCGCAAGCAGTCACTTAGTGATTTGGTATTGGAGTTACAAGCCTGAGCCTCTGGATTGTTAAGCTCTGCCATGGTCACCTCAATGCGTTCTGAATCTCCACAGCACTGTACCCGATCCCTGATAAAGCTGAAATAGGATCCCAGTAAGATAAAATAAATCATACGAGAATTTTCAGCCGGAGATCTCAACCAGCTCTGTCACGGCAGGTCTTCGCAGAAGAATCAACAGCTCAAAGTTTTGGCTTAGTTCGTCCAAGAGGGGAACTAATATTAGTGGCAAAATCCAAACTTTTTTACTACTGGTTCTATGGGTGTGGCTTGACGGGCATGGCGTGGCTTGGTGGACGTGGCAGGGGAAGGATACTGCAAAATCTCCATTCCCACCCCACTCCTGGGAGGATACTGCAAAATCTCCATTCCCACCCCACTCCTGGGGGGAAGGATACTGCAAAATCTCCATTCCCACCCCACTCCTAGGGGAAGGATATTGCAAAATCTCCATTCCTACCCTACTCTGGGGCCAGCTAGAGGTGGTATTTGCCAGTTCTCCGAACTGCTCAAAATTTCCGCTACCAGTTCTCCGGAACCTGTCAGAACCTGCTGGATTTCACCCCTGAACTATATGCCTCTAGAATACCGTGTTTCCCCGAAAATAAGACAGGGTCTTATTTTCTTTTGACACCCCAAATAAGGACTTGACCTTATTATCCGGGGGTGTGTGTGTTTCCTTATTATTTTGGGGGTGCAGGAGGCGGTAAGCGTGGGACTGGATGTCCTGTTGCTGCCGTCGCCTCCCCTCCCCATTCTTCGCATTGGCCATTGCCCTGACGTGTTCCGCCACCGCTGCTTCCTCGTGGAGCAGGACTCTGCAAGGCTTATGCTGTTGCATGCATGAACTGCAGCACTGCCACGAGGTTTCATCATACTGGCACAGCTGGTGTCCTATTGCTCGCGGCTGTGCCAGTATGTCAAACCTCGCGGCTGTACTGCAGTTCCTGCATGCAATGGCACAAGCCTTGCACAATCCTGCTCTACGAGGTGGCAGTGGCGGCACGACAAGTATCACAAAGACTCGTTTCTGGCAGGTGAGGTGGGGGAGAAGCGAGACACTTCTTGCCCACCTCAGCTACCACCCGCAAATTGCACCCTAAAGGGGGCGGGTTGCTAAGCAAGGGGCAGGAGGCCCGTCATGCCCAGCGGGGTGAGTGGGGCACATAGTTGGTGATGGGGGGACTTATTTTGTGGGGGTGGCAAATATTATCACATGTCCTGAAAAGCCCAATTGGCCTTATTTTCAGGACACGTCTTATTTTCGGGGAAACACGGTAGTACTTCTCAATCTTAGTTTCTCAACGTTAGCAACATCAACTCCCAAAATTCCACAGCTCTTTAATCTCATCAAGGCTGAGGAACCCTGGTCTAGATATTTGCTGAAGATATAGAACTCACCTTTTGAGAAGAATGGTTCCTGTCTGAAGGATTTGATCTGAACTTGTGCCTGAAAGGGAGAAAAGCACATGAGCTATGAGGAGAAGAAAAGGTCTCTAGGATCAAAAGAGTCAAATTAATTAAGATCTAAGCTCTGCCCAGCTCAACATCCTGCTTCACATCATTGAACTACAGGTAGTCCTTGATTTACAATTATTTTTGTTTAATGACTATTCAAAATCAGAATGGAACGGTAAAAAAGTGACTTGTGACCAGTTCTCAGACTTATGACCATTGCAGCCTCCCCACAATCACATGATCAAACTTCAGGTGCTTGGGAACCGGTGTACATTTAAGATGGTTGCAGGGTCCTGGGATTGTCATGTGCTTCCTAGGCAGCTTCAGACAAGCAAAGTCAATGGGGGAAGTCACATTCGCTTAATGACTGCACAATTCACTTAACAACTATAATGGTTTGCTTAACAACCACAACAAAAAGGTCATAAAATGAAACATAACTCACTTAACAACTGCCTCATTTAATAATGGAAATTCTGGGCTCAACTGCGGTTGAAGACTTGTACCGGAATCCCACTCCCAGGATATAAAGAATTTCCATTCTCTATGACTCATCTAATCCCTATTACGGTCTGTCATCACATCTTGCTCAGCAAATGGCAGAAATCAATTGACTGCACTATGGGCCACGTGCTGTTATTAAATGTTTATATGTTTTGTTATGACATGGCATAACAATAATGGCAACAGCTTGAGTTGTTTAACAAGATAAGCCAAAACAAAGCTAATATTAGGGAGGACCGGGGAAAAATTCAAAAAGACTTAGGCTAGAATAGCAGGCAAGAAAAAATAGATTAAAAATAAGTACAGGTAGTCCTCGATTTACGAACACATTTGAGCCCAAAACATATCTTGCTAAGTGAGACAGTTGTTACGACACAGTTATTAAGTGAATCAGTACAATTGTTAAGTTAGTTAACAGAGTTATTAAATGAATCTGGCTTCCCCATTGACTTTGCTTGTCAGAAGGTCACAAAAGGAGATTTCATGACTCTAGGACATTGCAACCATCATAAATACGAGCCAATTGCTAAGCATCCGAATTATGATCATGTGACCATGGGGATGCTGCAATGGTCGTAAGTATGAAAAAGAGTCATAAGTCACTTTTTCAGTGCCCTTTGGACGGTCACTAAATGAACTGTGGTAAGCCATGGTCTACCTATAGGGGGAAAGGTAACTAGGTAAGGAAAACAAGAGACGTATGTACAGGACAGATCTGGTTCAGAAGCGGCACTTGTAAGAAGTACTTAGATGTACTAATGAATCACAAGCTCAACCTATTCCAATAGGGCAGGGGTGGTCAATGATGGCCCCTTTATGACTTGTGGACTTCATTTCCCAGAATTCCTGTGCCAGCATGGTTCGCTCAGGAATTCTGGGAAATGAAGTCCACAAGTCGTAAAGGGGCCATCATTGCCCACCCCTGCAATAGGGTAATGCAACTGAAAAGAAGGCCAACAATCTCTTGAATAGCTTCAAGAGGAGCATAGAGTCCAGATCACAGGAAGTAATTGTTCTTTTCTGCTCTGCCTTGGTCAGGCCTCAGAGTATTGTGCTGAGTGCTACACTTGATAAACAGAAACAAGTCTAGAGAAGAACTATCAGGATGATGAAAGATCTGGAAAACAAATTAATCCTATGAGGAATGGTTAAAAGAACTAAGCATGTTTAGGTTGGAGAAGAAAAGATTAAGAACGGGCATGATAGCCATCTTTAAATATCTGAAGGGTTGTCATACCCTTCCAAAATGACCGAAGGGTTGTTGAAGAGCAGGAGTGTCAAACTCGATTTCATTGAGGGCCGCATTACGGTTGTGTCTGATCTTGGGGGGCGGGGGGGGGCGGGGGTTGTGTGGCCAGGGGGCGTGGCCAGCTCAACGTCAACTCGTATTGGGAGTGCCTGTGGTGGCCCGAGCACTCTGCCAGCAAAAATTGGAGCATTGCCCTCCCAAGTTCTGTTTTCGCTGGCAGAGGCACCACAGGCCAGTCTTCGCATGGGCCAGATCTAAATACCCTGTGGGCTGGATCTGGCCCACAGGCCTTGAGTTTGACACTCCTGTTGTAGAGGGTTAGGGTTAGGACGATTCTCCCTTGTTCCAGAGGGTAAAGCAAAGCTAATAGGATGAATCTTCCAAGGATGTAGATACAGATTAGACATTAGGAAGAACCTGAGAGTAAGAGCTTCTGGTCAATGGAACGGGTTATGCATTACATAGAGTGGTTTCTTAATCTTCCCTGGTGGTTTTCATCTACTGGACATGGGGTAGTGGATCTTGCAGTGTCCAAGGGGATGCAACTGATGACTGATGAATCGAAACTAAGGGAATGATGAACAGAAACTAAAAAACAAACTTACAGAGTAGCATGTGAACCTTTGTACACTCTTACTCATGTCAACATGGTTGACTCATCTTTTAATCGAGAAACCCCTTTACCAGAGCCCGAAATTTACCCGTTGCAAATGTCAATAAAGGTTGATAAAGAAAATCAAATTCTTCCTTCATCAGTTCTAACAAATAAGCCAATTTCCTTTTTCATTTCTTTGACGTGCCACCCATTTCCTTTGACGTGCCACCCATTTCCTTTCAAGACAGTCTCATCATGACTAATTATTTACCTAGCAGCATATTCCATGTGATCAGTCCAAGTATCAGTTCATTATTTTTGGTCTCTCCATAGAACTAATACAGAGACCAAGGATCTAAAACCCTCAGCCAGAAATAATTCATCTCTAACTTCAACATTCTTCTACCTGGCTCACACAGATGTCAGGGTGACCGGAAGACAGCAAAGCTGCCTTCCAGCCATAATGTAAAAATGGTTTGACTTAGGGTTTCTTAGAGCTTTATGCAGGTAGTCCTTGACTTAGCCTGGAATTATGGTTGCAAATCATGCTGTTTGCTGGTGACCATGGCCAATTTTACAAACTTTTTGCACCAATCATTAAGTGAATTACCATGATTGTTACGTGAGTCTGGAAAATTGAAAGTAAACGGTGGTTTCTGTCAAAAAAACACATTAAATCGTAGTCATGTGACCACAGGACACTGCAAATAGATGTTGATGAGGGCCAGTTACTGAGCACTCAAAATATGATCACATGACCATGCCGGAGGAGGGGGGGGAGACATGGCCATTGGAATTTTGAATTGTAAGTAGCCCCAGGGAGGTCCATCATAATTCAGAACAGTCACTAAGTGGCCAATTGTTAAATTGAGGCCTACTTGTACATATATTTATTATTAATTTGTATGAGAAAATGCCTTTGGTTTACCTGTTGTTAGAGCAACGTGAAACCAAAACCTGTTTTTAAAATATGCTCGGCATGGCTAAAGTAGATATATAAATTAGCAGTGATGCCAGGTTCACAAAAAGTTCAGAACTTACTTAGCCATTTTTCCCTTAACATTTGTTTGTATTCTTGAGTCTTTGCACATACATGTTCCTACCTCCCATGTTTTCTATTCTGTCAACACTTCCCCATGATCAGCAAAGAATCTGATCTAGAAAGAATCTTTGCCTGACAGAGTAATACATCCTTGCCTCCCATTCACCCCGCAAAAATGCGCCAATTAAAAATGTATGTTTTATACCAGAGTAAAACTGAATTTTTCTGAAATTTCAATATAATCTCTAGTGCCTGGATCCTCATAAAACATGCTGCAGGTTATGTCTTCCTGTTTTTTTCATATTTATACCTTGTGCCTTTTTCAACCCTCCTGATCTAAATTTAGATTGTAAGTTGCTAACAAGCAGAGACTTGTCCTTTACGTAATGATCACTAACTTGATTTTGATAAAGTAATGAGACAGATTTACAAAAGGCACTTCTGATAAGATGATTATCAACCAAAGAGCCAAAAAGAACTACTTCCAGAGGCAATATTCCTCTGAACAATAATCTAGCAGTGTTTGTCAATTTTGACAACTTTTAAGATGTGTGGACTTCAACTCCCAGAATTCCCTAAGCAACATCACCTCTGGCTCCTAAGTAGTTTTTAGATTTCTGTTTTATTTTCCTGTGGCCAAAAAAAAGAAAAGAAAAGAAAAAAAAAGAATTAGAAATACTATTATTTAATCTGATTAAGCATGGCCTTTAAAGAATTAATTAGGTATTTAATACATGTTAGCACCAATATCTGTAGTAAAGACCATTCATTTATTTACATGGCTGCACATCTCTCAACAGAGATTCTGGGCAGCTAACAGAATTAAAAGTCAAAAGAAACAAACCCGTAACAAAAAAAAATTCAATATAGGTTATAACAAAAAATAAATAAAAAACACAAAGGACCACAGCAAGAACTACAACACCCATCTCAATGGCTAGGGAAAAACAAACCCAATTCATATATCAGTTCTGGTGAAATGAATTTTATTGTAAAAAAAATACAGTGGCAAATTATTTGATACATTTCTAAAATTTAGTTCAATATCATTTTTGCTGGTTTTGATTTCTGCCTACCAAAGGATCTCTGTTGTTTTGCCTAAAAATGGAGAATATTTTTTTCTCTTTATTTTCTCAAATTTGGAAACATAGGCAGAAATAAACAAATACAGGTCAAGTACTAAACTATAAGATCTAAATTAACAGAACTACCACCAAAGTATATTATCAAACCATCTTAACAGGCAATCAAGATGGATTGTTTTTCTTAAAACTGAGAACTGTTTTTCTTAAAAATGAGGATCTTAGTTAAATCACATTTTAAAATGTTATTGAGATCTTATTTAATTCAAACATATCAATATGAATATTCATTTGAACTTTGAATTATATTTTATCAGCATATTGGTTAATGGTAACCAATTAATTGACCTTGTTTGACAAGACACACCATTTTCTTATGTCTCTTTGTAAAACTGAGAAGACAAAGATGGAGGGAGGGGAAATGGAAGAGACTTGGACAAGAGGAAGAAGGGGTGGTGGGCGTACAGTTTCTTAAAATAAATTTCTGAGTTCTGCTGGAGAAAATGTAGGAATTAAATCCTATTGAGACAGCACACCACAGAGTCACTTGAGAATAATTTTTGAATCTCCAGAAAAGACAACCATGTATATCAAATGCCAAAGTAATTCTATTTTTCAGAAACTGAATCAAAAAGTACCAAAGTACTGGAAAATATATTTCTATATCAAAGTACACGAAAGTAATTATTCTTAAACTAGTGTTTTAAATCATCCTTTAAACATATTAAATCTTCACTCCAAAAGATCTATGTGAAAAGCAAAACTGAATCTGAACATTTGTAACTTATGGTTATGAGATGGACACTTATCAAGAGCAAAGTCCATTACTATTAAAAAGCATTGCACAGCTACTCCATCTTTCTCTTTATTACTGGATATTATTTGTGTGTGTGTTGTGTGTGAGAGAGGGAGGGAGGGACATAAATAACAGTTTTAAAAAATGGATGTATTACAGTTGGAATAAATTTGGAGCACTTGCACATTCAACTTAAGAAACGGAAAGCTTAGCCCAATAAAATCCTCATCTAGAAACACCTGAAATATAGACTCCACGGCTTCACTACTATACCATTTTTTTGCTTTCCCTCATTTCATTTGTTAAGAATTCAAAAGTTTCCGTGCCGATTTTGTGACATTTTAATTAACTTCCTGAAGACACTGCCCTTATATAGATTTTCAGTTTCTACTTTGATGCTATGCTAGCATCCATCGCCATCTCACATTTCAATGTTTTGTTGTGGCTTTGATTTTCGGGAACTTATTGTGCTCCTTTGTGCACCAGCCACTTGAAATATAGTGACTACAACAATTTTAACAAGAAAAGACCGTGCAAAGAACCTTTTCAAACACTTCCAACTCGGTTGCAGCACCTGAAATCTGCCCTGGCATCGCCCACTCCCACCCAGAGGTTTGAATACTGACAACTCTGCTGTCTTTGAAACTGGCTTTTTCCCAAATCTTGCAATAATTTGGATTTATTCTTGGTAATACATCTATTTCTATATCTTCCTCCTTCTCCTCCATGGGGTGGAGGTGTGTGTATTGATGTACTGTGATTTTGTTTTCAATTTGAATCAGAGTTGCTTTCCAGTCGGGTGGCTTTAGGAATCTAAATGGTCAATTGACAGATCCTCATCGGAATCGTTAATGCACTGTGGATTTGTTTTTAATTTGAATTCAAAGTTGCTCTTGAGTGGGGTGGCTCTAGAAATCTAAATCGTCAATGAGCAGATCCTCATCGGAATCCGGGCTCAGCATCTTTGGAGCGCTAAATAAAACTCTCCTGCTAGCTAGGATAGGTTTCCCCTATTGTCGTTTCAAAAATCCTTATTCTGATTTAGTCACCCTCAAGCAAGAATAAAGCCTCCCATAGATGAAAAGCACCCCGAGGAGGAAGCAGCAGAAGCCCAAAGGCAGCCGAGGGTTTTTGTTTTTTGTTTTGCCCGCCACCTGAACCTACCTGGCAGGGTTGTCGCACGGACACAAACAAAACATGCCCACGGCCCTGCCCTTCTACAACCCTCCGACAAGCAGAGGCAATGGGGGGACTCGCTGGGTGGAGACGGCGACTGTCGGGAGTCGGTCTCCTTAGGAAGGCGCTAGGCTGGAGAGGAGCAGCATCAAGGCGCTCAGGCTAAAGGGCGAAGGGAGCCATGGAAATCTTCATGCCCGGGCATGCCCTCGTCTTCGGAGAGGCAGCTCGCGCGTGTTTTGGCGTTCAGCCTCCGACAGGCTGGCCCGGCAGCCGCGCCCCGCCTTCCCTGCTCCCGGAGCCCCGGCACGCTCACCCTCCATGCGAGGCGGGAGCTCCCGCTCCCTCCCGGGACCCGCCGCTGCCGCCGCCATCGCTCCACTCTACTCAGCTGTGCCCGACTCAAGGCGGCAACCCGCTTTATAGAGTCACGTGATCCAGCGGCCGGCAGGGGGACAGGAGGAATAATAATAATAAAAAAAAAAGTGAGAGAGAGGAGGGGGGGGAAGAAAAGCAGCGCGGAGAATGGGAGAGGGTCATTGCCGGTCACGTGACGATGCAGCGGCACCCGAGAGAGGGAGAGGCGGGCTGAAGCCATGACATCCTCTTCTCTGGTTGCCGGCTTGAAGAGCCGAAGAGGGAAAGTTGGGGGGGGGGAGGCTGGGCGGGTAAATGCCACCGCGGAAACTTCCGTCAGCTCATGCGCAAAACTGTTTTCGTAGCAAATGCATGTAAGGGCATAATCTCCACCCACGACTTTGTGGGTCACGTGACCCCGTGCCGTCGTTCCCCTCTAAAGGAAGGGGGCGAAAGTAAAGCGATCGTGCGATGCGAAGGGATTGTGCGAGGCGGAGGAGGCCCCGCCCCGTTCGAAGAAAGACTTTTTAATCCCCCGGCACTGCCAGTAGGGGGCAGCAAAATGAACTTCAATTTTAAAAATGTTAGATTTGCTTCTTGGGTAAACGTCCAAGGTTGGACTAAGATAGCTAAAAACTAATCAGACGGGACTGAGTTCGCACAATAGTTAGTCCTCGTCTTGCAGCAGTTCACTTAGTGACTTCGAAGTTACAATGGCAATGAAAAAAGTGACTTATGACCAGTGGTGAAATCCAATTTTTTTTACTACCAGTTCTGTGGGCGTGGCTTGGTGGGCGTGGCAGGGGAAGGATACTGCAAAATCCCCATTCCCACCCCACTCCTGGAAGGATATTGCAAAATCTCCATTCCCACCCCACTCTGGGGCCAGCCAGAGGTGGTATTTGCTGGTTCTCCGAACTAATCAAAATTTCCACTACCGGTTCTCCACAACCTGTCAGAACCCGCTGAATTTTACCCCTGCTTATGACCATTTTTCACACTGATGATCGTTGCAGCATCCCTGTGGTCGTGTGATTTACATTTGGATGCTTCACAAGTGTCTTACATTTATGACGGTTGCAGTGCCTTGGGGTTATGCCATCACCTTTTGCAACCTTCAGACAAGCAAAGTCAATGAGGAAACTGGATCCACTTAACAAGTGTTAGTAATTTAACCTCCTCAGTGGTTCATTTAATAAATGTGGCAAGAAATTGTAAAATGGTGCGAAACTCACAATGAATTTCTCACTTAACAACCTAAATTTGGGGCCCAATTGTGGTTGTATGTTGAGGACTAACTGTATTGTACACCCCATCAAAATACAGTTGGCTAGTAGCTTAATCATGGTTGTGTGTGAAGTGGACAGTTTTAAGAATTCTTCAATGAGCTAAAATAGAAAGGCAAGGCAGGGAAAAACCTCTTTAGTCAAAATGAAAAACTAGATATACTTTGAAATGCAGGAATCGCAAACTATTTATTAGATTTTTATGTCACGTGTATTATTAAAACATAAATTCGCCTTCCTCTTATTTTCCCCACAACCACCCTGTGAGGTGGGTTGGGCTCAGAGAGAGGCACTGGCACAAAGTCACCCAGCCGGCTTTCATGTCCAAGGCAAGACTAGAACTCACAGTCTCCTGGTTTCTAGGCCAGCGCCTCAATCACTACACTGACTGGATATGCAAACCACCAAAAAATGTCCATATTGTTGCCAATGAAACTACTTACGAACATGTTATAACATCAAGAATTGAATTCAACTTGGGATATTTTCTTTTAACTTGTAAAAAACCCTATGCTCTTGATTTTAAACTTTTACTTAATTGTTGCTAATTTTAATCTTAATGCTTTAAATGTTTTTATAATTTATGCTTTTATTCTATTGTAAGCATTCCAGAGTTACTCAGGACAATGAAATGGGTTGCATATGAATTTAATAATAAACAAACAAACAGCAGTCAAATTGCTTGGAATTATCTGCTGTTTGGAAGGAAATAGATGTGCTATCAAGTTGGTGCCAACACTTAGCAACTACATAAATAACTTTTCTCCATCAGAAAGAAAAGATACTCAAAAGTTTCTCCTTCCTGGATCAAATAAAAACATAGATTCTGATTTTTCAGTTTTAGATGCCCTAAAGTTGAATAATTTGTTACCCTTACAAGGATATCAAGTATATCAAAGGTATACAACCTAAAGTTTTAGGGATTTAAATGATTATTAACTTGCAGAGTTCTCCAAATACTACAAATTGTGTAATTCTAAATTGATAGTAAGCATTATAAAATATGGAGGCATTTCAACTATGGGGTCCTTGGTGCTCTGAGCTTGGTGGTTTGTTTGTAGATGTTTTATCACTGAAGTGGGTATAGCAACACCGGTGCAAACCCCTCTCTTTTAGCACTGATGATGTTACCTAGTTTGGTAATGAAATGTCTGCAAGAAAACTAAGCTCAGAGAACAGTGAAGTCTCCAGAGTTCTGCCCAAAGCTACAAATATTCTCTTCTATCGGTACATATCAACTATGTTTTAATTTCAATTACATTAAATCAAATGCAGTTTTTGTACTTCCTTCATGCATTATGAGTTTACACAATTGGAATAGGCAGCTGGTTATTTTAAAATCTTTTTTTTTTAAAAAAATCTGAAAATGTAGTCACATCAGCTCCTGTATGGCATTGCCATTTTATTTTGACCATTTTGAAATACTCAAAAGTGATGTAAGTTTAGCGACATGGATCATATATGTGGTACCTGAAATTTGGGCTTCAGCATTTTTAAAAAGGCGATACTAGCACTTTTAACATGGCAGTTTAGGCCTTTTTTTTAACTTCAGAAAAACACTTTATTTTTATTTTTGGCCAAAACCATCTTTGATATTCAGGAATTTGTGTTTTTGCTGCTAAACAAGACAGGATATTCTGAAAGTTCTTGAATATACCCACAAGTTTTAAGAAAGATACAAACTCAGCTGAAGTGCAACCCATAAATTTGCCACTTTTGGAATCTAGTTGTCTAAAATTTTCTATTCGAGTCTCACATACAATTGTTATAAGATAGAAATCCAGCTGAGAAAGAGTAACGTAACCCATAAATCCAGCTGGGTTTGTACCTTTCTTAAAACTTGCAAGTGTAAATCTTTTATTGTTTATAACATATAACAATAAATGTTTATAACATATAACAATAAATTGTCATTTGTTTCTGTACCCCATAAAAGGACTTGACCATCATTTAATAAATGCTTTTTGCTTTGCCTGAATTACTTGGTGATTTGTACTTTTGATGATTCATATTTTCAGGTGGGCAAAGAAGCCCTTTTGCAAAGGTAAGTGTCTCTCTCAAATTCAGGAATCAAGTTCTTATTAGCTCCACATCAAACTCTGGTGCCTGAGTTTCAAGGCAACAGACACAATAGGGAAAATATTATATTTTGAAGCATTTGGGGTAAACCATTTCATGAAATCTGATTTTGAATGGGGAATTCCGAAATCCCTGAAATAACCAGTTCCACATTTTGGAACTTTTATAGCACAAAGAGTGATTGAGATGTCCTTAGGTTGCCCAATTAAAATGAAATAAATTGTGACAGCTATATCTATGTTTTTAAGTGCCCTAATTTGAACAAGAAAAACTTCCCTAATTCTTTATTGCCACTGCAGTTCTTTAATGTATGATAAAGAAGTTTAAATCAACCAAGATAGAAATCAGACACATTTTCCCACCCCAGGAATTTAATACAATGCAATTGTTTGTGCTAAACAGCTTTTATTGAAGAGAAAGGGGGAAACAATTAAATATGTTTTCTTCTTTAAGGCTCATTTGTTGACCTCAGGTTCTGTTCCTGCATAAGAAATTGACACCTGTCGTCAGAACAGTGGAGTTTTAATTACTTGCTTTGTTCTTCCCTGCATTAGGGAAGTCCTCAAAACAAAATTTAAACCCCAACATACAGTTCATTTATTGAACTATTGAAAAGTTCAGTAATTCCCCATAGAGAATATTATAAAACAAGCAGTCTGTTGACTACTTCTCCAAAGCTTTTAGCTCTTTGAGCTATAATCTCTGACAGAGTACTGGAAAAGTCCATCCGCCCCTTTATTTCCCACTGAAGTAGAATCATACTGAAGTAAGGCTATGATTTGGTTATGCAAGGAATAAATATACCACTAGTAGTAACTGAGAGTTCTCAAACTGCACCACCATAACTACTTACAGTAGCCTTGTGCAGCTAAAACAAGGAGCATAGCTGGCAATGTGTTTTGACAACTTTGCTCTTCCAATTTTTTAAAAAATATTTGTGACAACCCTCCTAAGAGGTCCCAACCCAGAGCTTCTTCCAAGTCACCAGTGGTAATGATTGGTCTAAATTAGTTTAAAACAGTGTTTCTCAATCTCAGCAACTTTAAGAGATGTGGACTTCTAGTCCCAGAAGTCGCCAATCAGCATGGCTGGCTGGAGAATTCTGGGAGCTGCAGTTCACATATCTTAACACTGCCAAGGTTGAGAATACTGCTTTAGAACATGAAAGAATGTAGTGTCATCAGATATCAGGTGGAACGTTGCTCTTGAGCTTACAGTCTAAAATGAATTTTGGGAAATAGGGAGGAACACATACCAGTGTGAGACATAGATGCTTTAGCATCAAATGCACCTGGACATCAGGCCTTTTCTTCCTGGATTTTTCATTTTCTTGGCAGAATATGACACTGCTATCTGTTCAATCATCTCCAATTCTCAGGAATTCCCAGCGGTCTCTGCATTTTCCTGTCTTGTATGGTTTCTTTCTTGTTCTATGCTCTTGCTGGTGTGAACTTTGATGGTGTCTAGCCATGGTATTTTTTAATGGCCTCATTTCCTTTTACCACTGATCACTGGAGAGCATAGTGCCTTGAAATCCAGTAACTGTAATTCTCCAGTCAGAGTTTGTCCAACCAATAATTTTTAAAGATGCCTTCATGGGGAACAGAAAACTCTTTTTTGACAGTCGTTCAAAATGTAAGGTGGTTCACCAAAGTGAAGAGAGTCCATTTAAATATATTTTATTTACAGGTCCCTTATCATTCCATTTTTCATTTTTACTGTCTTCCAGCACAAGTCATGTGTCTTCCAAGATGATAATATGGAATTGTTGTGTGTTGTTCATTCACATTTATTGAAAAGGGGGGCTCATATGACAAACTATCCATTTGGAAGCTGGTTACGTTTTCCAAATGTTTTTTCTGTCCTGACAAAGATCATACGAAGGGCAGCTTTTTTAAAAGAATGGAATAATAGTGCAATCTTCTTTTATAGATATCCTTAACAATTGTCTTTTTTTGTATTTTTAAAAAATGTTTAAAGTTACAACTGTTTATAGTGCCCTATAAATTTTTTAAACACACCAATTGTGTTACTGTTAACTTTTTGATTCTTTCCAACCCAATGAAATACTGCAAAGAAACTATGTAAAGGGACTTGGGACTTTATCTGCCTGTTCATCAGCAGAATAAGACCAAATTTGGTGTGGGAGAAGTTGTCCATAAAAGAAAGGTCAAATGTAAAGTGATCCAGATCAGGCCAGGATTAAAAAAAAAAAAACCTGTCAGAAAAATCCCGTGTATCTCTTTGGGAGATATAGCTGGGACAGAAGCTTGGAATATTGCCCACTGATCTAAGCTTTGTTTCCTCTTAGTCACATGACCCACAATAGGACTATCATTAAGAGCTAAAAAAAGAATTCTGGAAACCCTTTCCTCACACTTTGCTACTTGGGTAAAGAAGTCTAATTTCCATTTTAAATTATTTTCCCCCTCACTCCCATCTTAACCTTAAAAAATATACTGTACACTGTGATCACATAGATCATATACATTCAACTTTTAGGAATGGGTAATCAGGCTTTAACGAATAAGCGCTTAGCATTAAATACTTGATTTTGTTTTTAAATGCTTTGCTTGGAATTCCCTCCCTACCAATAGCGACTCAGGTTCCATTCCACCATTATGAATGGAATAGGTGTGGACGAGCATGACTCTGAGAGTGCTGAAAATTGAACATTCTATACAGGTAATTCTCGCTTAACAATTGCCGCTCAATAACCTTTCAAAGTTACGATGCACTTCAAAATAGCTGCTTAATGACTGCTGAAAGTTATGATGGACTTCAGAAAAGCTATTTATGACCCTCCTCCAAGTTATGACTGCCGCACTCTGCTAGAGTCATGTGATTGCATTTTGGGTGCTTGGCAACTGACTCGCTTGTATAACTGGTTGCAGCGGCTTTCAGTCATGTGACCACAATCTGCCATGGTTTTTTGCCATTTTTTAGCAAAAAAATGGCAAAAAACGCCCATCGTATATATGCTGGATTTACTTTATGACACCGGTTCACTTAATAACTGTGATTGACCCACTTTATGATTGTTGTAAAATGGTCATAAAATCAAGTTCGGTCATGTGATGTGTCAATTTATGACAGCAATGACTTATGGCCAAAATTCTGGGCTCCACTATGATTGTAAGTCGAGGACTACCTGTACATCACTCATTCTATTCCTGCCTCTCTTCTGCAGGCACAAGCAAGTAACCATTGCCTGGGTAATCAAGATCAGCTGGACTTTCCTTTTCTTGCACCCCATCTTCTTCTTCGGTGGGAACAGGTATCTGGCCAGAGTTGTGGCTGTGTTGGGCAAACCGATCCAGCAAGAGCTGCCTAAGAAACATGACTGGAATGGGTAGAGCAGCCACAATGATCAGGCT
Source organism: Arizona elegans (assembly GCA_022577455.1). NCBI lineage: Eukaryota > Metazoa > Chordata > Lepidosauria > Squamata > Colubridae > Arizona > Arizona elegans. The sequence continues at coordinate 129,046,948 of JAKOOJ010000004.1, forward strand.
AATGAGAAGGCCCAAGGCCCATGGTGGATATTCCAGCTGCTCCTCCTCTGCCTGAAATGGGAAGGGAGAGAGTAAATTTTAGATGCATTATCTCCCTTTTACATCAGGCCTCTTCTGTACATTCCCTGATTGTGTCAACAAGAGAATTCAGCGGAAAAAGATCTTCTCTGCATGCTACTCCATAAGTAAACCATAATATGATGCATTTGTTTGGGCTTTACAATTTGAACTGTATATATGATCATTAAGAATTGTGCATTGCTTCCAGTGGCACCGCAGGCGCTGACAGACGCTCCTCTTGGACCGTCAGCCCCGCGATTTCATTAAAACCGTCAAGACAGCGCAAATCAGCTCTCTGGCGGCCTGGAAACCTTCCCCTCGGGAGAAGAGAGGAAGGCGAGCAGCCGGATTAAAGTAGAGCTCCCCAAAAGCCCTAGGAATAATTCTGGGGCTTTGAGGGTGAGAGCTCCCTGGTAGTTCGACTGAGCTTCGAATCCGAGGCTTTTCTGCTTCAAGCAGAAAAAAGACGCCACGATCATCCCTGCAATCAACATTCAGATTCAAAATAAGCTTGAAGCAGGCAGAACAAAAATAGGAGTCCTAGCAACTGCAAGTACTGAACTTTAACTCTGTGTCTATACTTCTTCCTTCTAAGACTTTTAAAACGAAAGCAAAAATGGCGCCTGAACTGTAACAGGGCGTGAAAGTGAATGTTATAGTGAAAGTGATAGTTAACATCGTTAGCGCTTCTAAGGCTTCTAAGGCTATTTAAGATTATTGGACTCTACACCAAAGAAAGAAAGATTTAAAGTGGAAAGACTACAGTTTGGACTTTAATAAACTATAATAGTTACAAAAGATTTAAAAACATTTGGACTTATTGATTTGGTTGCTGTAGGAAGTATAAATTGAAAGCTAAAAATGGCTTCTAAGTAAATAAAATCTGACTTTAAAAGTGCTGGAGGATCGCCAGCACAACCATCAAAATTACAATCTTTGTCTACTTCAAATCCACAAATATTGACTTTGGAAGTTCTACAGGAATCTCTGCAGGACACTTTGAAGCAACAAACTTCTTTTTTAGAGGGGAAAATTAAGGGAGTGTCTGAAGAAATGGCTGAAATTAAAGAAGTTATACAAATTCGGAATAAAGAAATAAGAGAAGACATAGTAATGGCATTTCAGGGTCTGGCAAAACACATTGAATTGTTGGATGAAAGAGTAAAAGAAATTAATCAGTCCAATTTGAATTTGGAAAATAAAATGGATGAAGTTCAGACTAAGATGGATAGGGCAGATGATGAAGTGGTGATGTTACAGTATAGAGCGATGGAATTTGCCCTGAGAGTAAGAGGTTTGAGAGAACCCAATCGAGAGAACTTGAGAGAGATCTTTGCAGAAGTTTTTGCAAAACCTCTGCAAAGGTTTTTTGCAAAGGTTGCTCCCCAGCAAAGGTTGCTGGGGAGCAACAAGCAGATCTCTCATTGCAAATTGACAAAATATATCGTATTAATTCCTGGTTTGCCAGACAGAATCAATTGCCAAGAGACATTGTGATTTACTTTACAACGAGGAGGACCCGAAATGAAATTTTACAAGCTTTCTATAAAAATAAACTTCAAATTGCAGGACAAGAGGTTTTAGTGCTGAAAGAAATTCCCCCAAAAATGTTGAGAAGCAGAAAGGAGTTTGCTTTCTTGGTGGATGAACTTAGAAATCGACAGATTCAGTTTAGATGGGATGTTCCAGCTGGACTGGTGGTGAATTATATGGGAGAAAGGTATCGCCTTAACACAATTTGGAAGGCAAGAGATTTTTATACTAATGTATTAAAGGCTGGATGCCCACCATCTCAGGAAATGAGGAGAAGAAAAGAAGAACTGGCAATACATGGACAGAAGGAAAGTAAACAGCCACAAGCTGCAGGAGAGACCTCGCTTATTGAAGAAGATTTATTAATACTGATTATAAGATTTTTGCTAAAATACTAGCAAATAGGTTAATTCATAATGACCAATCTGGATTTATAAGTGGGAGACAAATGAAAGGTAATGTAAGACAAATTGTAAATTTATTGGAATATCTGGAAAGGAACAGCCAAGTTCCTGCAGCACTTATCTTTTTGGATGCGGAGAAGGCATTTGATCGATTGAATTGGCAATTTTTATTGAAAATAATAGAAAAGATGCAGTTTGGAGAATACTTTATACAATCTATTAGGACAATATATCAGAGACAAACAGCACAAATAATAATTAATGGTGGCTTAACAGAAATTTTTAAAATTGAAAAAAGAACAAGACAGGGATGCCTTTTATCACCGTTATTGTTTATTTTAACTTTGGAACCATTACTGAATAAAATACGAGGGTCAAATAAAATAAAGGGAATTAAAATTAGACATCATGATTATAGATTAAGAGCATTTGCAGATGACTTGGTTGTTACTTTAATCCAACCAGTACAATCAGTTACAGGCTTACTTGATATAATTACCCAATACAGTCAAATGTCTGGATTTAAAATAAATAAACAAAAGACAAAGATAATAGCTAAAAATATGACGGTAAAGCAAAAAGAAGAACTAGAAAGACTAACAGGATTTGAAATAGTAAAAAAGGTTAAATATTTAGGGGTATATATTACAGCCTCAAATGTAAAATTATATAAGCAGCAATAAAAATGAATGTTTTACCTAGGTTTTTATTTTTGTTTCAAATGATACCAATACTTAAGAAAGATGATAATTTGAGGGAATGGCAGAAGGGTATTAATAAATTTGTTTGGGCAGGGAAAAGACCAAGAATAAAATTAAAAATAATGCAAGATATATGTGAATGCCTAATCTAAGATTATACTATGAAGCAGCTGTCCTAACAATAATTAATTCAACAGAATTAATATTAAAGAATATTGAATATTGAAGAATATGATTTGTTATATGGCTGGCATGCTTACTTATTATATGACAAAAAGGTGGATAAGACCTTTAAAAGCCATATACTAAGGAATGCCTTGTTACGAGTTTGGAAAACGTATCAATATAAGTTAAATTATAAGATACCTATATGGGCAATACTCAGACATGCGATAGAGAATATAAGTGTAGAACAAAAGCAAGAGGTGATTACTTATAAAGAGCTTCTTAAAATGGAAGGGGGTATATTGCAGTTAAAATCTATAAAGGCATTAAAAGAAGAAAAAATAATTCAAACTTGGTTTCAGTATAGACAGTTGCAAGCTAGATGGAAAGAAGACCAGAGAATTGGTGTCATGCAGAGGGAGGAAAATTTGGTAAAACAAATTAGAGATCAAGGTCAAATGCATATAAAAAGATTATATAATATACTGATAGAAATAGACTCAGAAACGGAATTAGTTAAGGATTGCATGATAAAATGGACACAAAACATTCAGGAACCAATGATGGAAACTTGGGAAAAAATATGGGTTAGAAATGTAAAATTTATGCAAGCACAAAATTTAAGAAAAAATTTTGTAAAATATTTTACAGATGGCATTTGGATCCTAAAAAGTTGGCTTGTATGTATCTGAATTTGCAATCTAAGTGTTGGAGATGTGATTGTGGATGATGCTACTTATTATCATATATGGTGGACTTGTAAAAAAGTTAAAGCATTTTGGATCAAAATATAGTGGATTATCCAAAATATTCTTAAAAAGAAGATAAAGTTTACTCCACAATTGTTTTTGTTGGGTATAATCACAGATTGTACGGTTATAGAAACTAAATTGATTTTAAATTTAATAACTGCAGCTAGACTTTTGGTGGCGCAATATTGGAAGAAGGAAGAATTGCCTACTATTGAAGAATGGACATTAAAAGCGGCACATTGGGCAGAAATGGCAAAAATTTCAGTATATTTGAAAGATCATTCACAAGAAAGATATATATCGGAATGGAGAAGATGGATTGATTATATTCAAAACAAATATTGAACTAAAAAGTATCAAATAGCTTATGAATGAATAGAAAAGTTACGAGTATGTATATTTAGTTAAGTAAAAGGCAAGTTAAAGTGTCAAGGGGGGGATAGGAATCTGTAGTTAGTTAGCTTAGCTTAGCATATGATTGTTAATTGTTTTACCCTGTATTTTGTTCTGGGAAGTCCGGGGGGTGGGGGGTGGGGGGGAAGGAAGGGGAGGGGGTAAGGAAGGGGAGGGGGGGAAGTGGAAATATTTGAAATTTTTTTTTCTTCTTTGTAAAACTTTTCAATTAAAAAAAAAAGAATTGTGCATTACTATTTTGCAATATTTTTCAAATTATATCTAAGCAAAGATGCAATACTATGTAAATAATATGTAAATAACATGTATTTATATATTAACACCATGGAACCGAAAAATGTTGAATTGTATTACTATATTTCATAACAATCTGAACTGTGTGTTTGTTGTTTTTTTTCAATTCTAACCGAAGTTAAGGCTAAACTTATTGTGTGAACCCACCCTTTAAATCAGAGGTCCCCAACCCTGGGGCCTGAGCCCAGTACCAGGCTGTGGCTTGTTTGGAACAGGGATGTGGAAGTGACAGGTGAGTGTGTGCGTGCAGCTCAATTTGTACAAACAGCAGGCGTGCATGCCCACCGCTTGCGCAAATGAACTGCATGCATGCATGCATTTGCCTGCTGCTTACAAGGAACCATCCCTCCCCTCCCACACCCGCCAGTCTGTAAAGCCGGAAAGGCTGGAGACGGCTACTTTAAACAGTCCCTAGATTTCATTTTATTTTTGTTTGTTTTCAAACAGAAGACAAGCAGGCCAAGTGCAACGCATGAAACACAACAGCAAATAAAATTTCTTACCTTTTCTCGGTTCCAGGCGGTGTAGGTGGGGCGTTTCATGACCAGGTACACCAAACTCGCTAGCAACAGGCACAACATTGCTGCCAGACTCACAAAGCGCCACATGTAGCTGTAGATTTTCCACGGCCGCCAGCCCAGCATGTTTTCTATGTCATCCAAGAACCTGCAGAAAGAGAGTCATACAGGCAAAAGTAGCAGAGAGCTGAACAAGATTGTTTGCGCAAAGGTTACACAAAAGTCGATTAAACCAGCAGTGAAATGCTACCGGTTCACACGAACCGGTAGTTTAAAAAAAAGCTACCAGTTCCTTCAAACAGGTATTTCCGATGATCAACTGTGCCGGGCAATTTAAAATCACTAGAAAGCAAGAAATCATGCTTTCTAGTGAATCTAAATCGCGCGACACAGCTGTTCCCCTCCCTCGCTGTTCTATTTACCTTCCCAAGCCTTCTTTTTCCACGCAAAGCGTGTATTTAGTGCATACTGCACATGCACGCAGTGTGCATTTGTGTACAGTGTTCATGCGTGCACAACATGCATTTGGCATGCACTGTGCATGCGCGAGCAGTGAACCGGCAGCAAACCGGGGAAGATTTCACCACTGGATTAAAGGCCACCTTTCTTTCTCCAACTTCCCATCACACAAACAAATTGGAAACATGCAGGGATTGGAGGAAAGGTAAGAGAATTACCTGTCAGCTCCATAGACCCAGCCTATGGCAAAAGCTTCGCCGGCTACAACAATAAGCAGGGGCAGAGTGGCTGAATAGTCATCAAACATAGTCACAAAATAGTTGCCTGAGCCTTGAACAAAAATCAAGCCCAGCAAGAATCCAATCATACAGCACAGGACTGTAGGGAGAAAAAACATAAAAAAATATTGGCATGAACAGGTACCTGTCAGAATGTCTGGACCAGTACAGACAAAAGAGAGATGCCATTGCTGTTTTTATTTAGCATCACAGGCACGATCAGAGAGTCCTAAGCAGCATAACATACACGTGGCAGCATTTTTTAAAATAAGAAATGCTATCTGGATCACAGCTAAGGGTAACGTAGGCATGTAACCATTATTTTAATGGCCTATCGGTATCAGATATCTACAGCCAGTAGATATCTCCATCAGAGTCCCTGTGTCAGACAGAGTTGTGAGCAAAATGCAAGGTGGCTGAACCCAACACCTTTGCTGCAGTCTTCCCACAGAAGTTACAGCATGACAGAAGACGAGCAAGAGTACAAAAGAGCTGTGGGACCTGGAAGAGATTGACATCTGGGGACAACAACCAGCTGCTTGGTTTTTTTAGGCCCAGGTTTGGGATGCCTGCTGGTTATATAAGCTGGGATGGAGAAGATACTATCAGATCTCTTGCCCAAGATTCAGAAAACATGGTACCAGCCCAAAGGAAAATATAGAACTGGAGGCCAGATAGGATTATTTACCAGGGGTGAAATGTAAAATGTGTTACTACCAGTTCTGTGGGCGTGGCTTGGTGGGGGGGGGTTAATGTGACTGGGTGGGCGTGGCCAACTCTTTTTTTTAAAAAAAACTTTTCAAAGCATTTTTTCTAATGCTTTGAAAAGCCTCTGGCAATCAGGCAACTCAGCTGGGTTCATCAAAGACTTTTTAAAGGATTTTTTTTACCACCTCTTCGGCCAAGAGGTTGCAGAAAAAAATGCTTTGAAAAGCCTCTGGCAATCAGGCAACTCAGCTGGGTTCATCAAAGACTTTTTAAAGGATTTTTTTTACCACCTCTTCGGCCAAGAGGTTGCAGAAAAAAATGCTTTGAAAAGCCTCTGAGGATCCCAGCTGAGCTGTGCAATCATCAGAGGCTTTTTTTTTTTAACTTTTCAAAGCATTTTTTCGTCGAAAGAGGTTGTAGAAAAAATGCTTTTAAAAGTAAAAAAAAAGCCTCTGATGATCATACGACTCAGCTGAGCATGGGAGGGGGAGGGACGCAGGGATTTTTGCTACCGGTTCTCCGAACCACCCACCACCATCGCTACCGGATTGGGCGATCCGGTCCGAACCAGGAGCATTTCACCCCTGTTATATACCAATCATCTTCAATATACAAGCATTTATTTAGCAACCGTTTGAAGTTACAACAGCTTTGAAATAGAATATTTTACTACAGGTTCTTGCACTTATGCTCATTGCGGCATCCCCAGCCATATGATCAAATTTAGACACTTGGCAACCAATATGTATTATTTATTTATAATGGTTGCGGCATCCACGGTCACATGATAACCATGATCACTTCCTACCTGTCTTCCTACAGGCAAAGTCAATAGGGAAAGGTGGATTTTCTTAAGAACTGCGCGATTCACTTAACAACTGTGGTGATTTGCTTAACAACAAAACAAATCATAAAATTGGGCATGACTGACTTAATGACTGCTTTGCTTAGCAACAGAAATTCTGGTGCCAATTGTAATCATAAATTGAGGATTATCTGCATGTTAACAGAGGTAAAAGCCCAAAATGATGTTCTTTCTCATGAAATACTTTAGAGGAAAAAATACGATTGCATGGATTTAAAATGAATTGTAGTTGGAGCATTTGCTGTAAAGGAATGCTTGGGTTTTTTTTGCTTCATTGTGACATAAGAAATATGGAATTTGCATATCATCTTTTGTTCCTTCCTTCCCAGTGTCCTGCACAGTACCAGATTGATTTAAAGATGATTTTATTTTAAAATGCATTCATTGTCCTCTGGCACTCTAAAGTAGGGAAATAGCAGCACCCAAATTCTGACCCAGCCATCTGAAGTAGCACCATCAACAATCAACACTACTAGCATCCCATTTTAAATGCAACTCATTCTTCTGGAATCTAAAATCCTATCACCTCATCTTGCAGAATATTTTAAATCCTATCACCTCATCTTGCAGAATATTTTAAATCCTATCACCTGCTTAGCCGCCTATATTCTGTAGAGCAGGCTTGAAGAGAGGGAGGTACAGCTGGTACTGTCAGCTTTGGAAGCCATATGAGGCTGGAGGCTTCCACACTGCCCCCATCTCATGTGTGGGAAAGTAGGAGGGGGGGATTTAGTAGAGGGATTGTATTTAGACAAAATAGCATTCTTCCTTTCAGTCAAAGTCAGGAGGATCCTGCATCTGGAGGAATGGTTGGAGTGATGTCTCGAGATGGGACGGATGGCGATTGGAGAATGTGATTGACTGATGAGTGAGGGGATGGTTTTGGGGGTTTTGATTTACTGAAGGAAAACCCGGAACTCTCAGATTCGGGTTTTCCCAAGATGTGCCAGTATACTTACTCTAATAAATGGAACTTTGAGAAAATGCTTTCTTTGGAGTTTTTAATTGGAGTTGGGGTTTTTCTGGAACGCTGACATTAACCTGAATTGTTACGTGGCCCATGGAGCTCAAAGGGGGCCCGTGAAAGGGAAATTTTAAAAATTATTTTACAAAATCAATTTTTTTAAAAGAAAAACAATATTGGATATTTAGTTCACATTCTATACTTTGTGTGTATAGCAAAACCGCCTTGCAGCCTTGTTTGACATAACCTTTATTAATCTGAAACTCAGTGAACAGTTATTTATGTAATTTATTGAATTGAATTTCATTACTTGTTTATTTAAGTTTGCAAGTTTAGTTTCATTTCATTTATGAATATATTTTATTTATTTATGTAATTTATATGCCGCCCTTCTCCTGAAGGACTCAGGGCGGCTTACAAAGAATGGAACAAAAATTACATAAACATTAAAAATCCAATTAAAAATTGATTAAAATTATTTAAAATTACCTCTGCGGATCAGCCCATTTGATGAAAGAGCCACATCTTCAATTCGCGGCGGAAGGAGAGGAGGTCAGCGGCTGTCCTAAGGCCGGTGGGCAGCCCATTCCAGAGGGTCAGTGCTCCCACAGAGAACGCTCTCTCCCTAGGGGCCGCCAGCCGACATTGTCTGGTTGATGGCACCTTGAGGAGGCTTGTTCTATGGGAGCGCACAGGACAATGGGAGCATGGCAGGAAATGATCCTACAAGTACCCCAGGCCTAAACCATGTAGGGCTTTATAGGTGAGCACCAGGACCTTGAAACGGACCTGAAGGACCACCGGTAGTCTCGCGCAGGAGAGGTGTCACAAGGGAGTAACGAGAAGCCCCCATAACAACCCACGCGGCCGCATTCTGGGCTAGCTGTAGCCGCCGGATGCATCTCAAGGGCAGCCCCATGTAGAGGGCGTTACAGTAGTCCAAATGAGATGTAACAAGGGTGTGAGTGACCGTGGCAAGGGCATCCCGGTCTAGGAAAGGGTGCAACTGGCACCCAGGTGTACTTGTGCGAAGGCCCCCCTGGTCACGGACGTCAAATGATCTTCTAAAGATAGCCGTGAATCCAGAAGGACACCCAGATTGCGGACCCTTTCTGAGGGAGTAAGAACCTCCCCTCCTATCACAAGTGACGGGACCACTAGATCACGAGATGCCGGTATCCACAGCCACTCAGTCTTGGATGGGTTGAGTCTGAGTCTGTTTCTTCCCATCCAGGCCCGTACTGCTTCCAGGCAGCGGGACATCACAGAAAGGGCATTCCCAGGGTAGAGATATAAAGCTGAGTATCATCAGCATATTGATGGTACTTCACCCCGAAACCATGATTGATCTCACCCAGCGGCTTCATATAGATGTTAAAGAGCAGGGGGGACAGAACTGATCCTGCGGCATCCCACATGTGAGGGGCCTCGGGGTGGATCTCTCTCCCCCTGTCCATACAAACTACGAGCGGCCCGAGAGGTAGGAGGAGAACCACCGTAAAACGGTGCCTCCTACCCCCAAACCCCCGAGTCGCTGCAGTAGGATACCATGGTCAATGGTATCAAAAGCCGCTGAGAGGTCAAGAAGGACCAGGATGGAGGAGCAATCCCTGTCCCGGGCCCGCCAGAGATAATTCACCAGGGCAACCAATGCCGTTTCCGTGCTGTAGCCGCGCCTGAAACCTGATTGGTACAGGTCCAGGTAGTCAGTTTCCTCCAGGAACTGTGGGAGCTGCTGTGCCACCATGGACTCAACAACCTTCACTATGAAGCGAAGGTTGGAGACTGGACGGTAGTTGTTAAGGGAGGCTGGATCAAGGGTGGGCTTCTTAAGGAGGGGTCGAACCACCGCCTCTTTAAGTGTGACTTGGAAGACCCCTTCCCTTAAAGAAGCGTTGACAACCGCTTGAATCCAGCCTCCGATCACCTTTCTGGCTGAAGAAACAAGCCAGGAGGGACAATTGTCCAATAAACACTTGGGGGCACCCAGTCGATCCATAATCCTGTCCACTTCATCCATCGAAACAGGCTCAAACCCAACCCAGACGTTACCATCTTTATATTTCATTTCAGTTTATGAATGATTATGAAATGTCATCTCAAAAACCTGGAGCTCAAGAACGCAAGGAAAAACAGGAACGTGATGAGATTAATAAAAAGGGGCAACAAAGACTTTTTCAATTTGCCGTTAAATGCAAAACAAGTGAAACTAATCAAAATGAAACTTTAAATTCAGAACAATGTGAGACAAGTGCAGAACTGGAACAAAGGTTAGAATCTCATGAGGCCAGTTTGGATTTTCAAGAAACATCAGATCAAGTAAATTCTCAATTTAAAGATTTAGAGAGACAATTGAATGTTAGGGATGAGAGTACTAGATGAGGGGGCCCATATCAGTCTTGTCCCAGCACTTAATAATCCTCTCGGGGGGCCCTGCTGTAGAGTCTAAAGTACCGCAACCTAAAATCTCAGCTCTTGTGGTATATAACACACCCATGAATTTTGGTCTTGCCCCAGAGACTGACTGCCCCTTTGCAGTACCTGTGAAGAGTGTCCGCCGACGCTGGAGGCTTTGGAAGTTGTCCAACAAAGGAGTGATGATTCCTTGCATGTTACCTAACATGGTGCTCAGCCCTAAATTGAGCAACATAAAGAAGAACAGCATAGACCAGAAGGGGGCTGTTGGAAACAAGGTCATAGCTTCTGTGAAGGTGATGAAGGCCAGGCCTGTCCCTTCCACACCCTGAGGGAGAAAGAGAGAGAAATATGGACAATAGGAACTGTAGCAAATGTCAAATTTAAAGCAAATGGAAAACTTAATAGAGTCTTGCCCAATCTGGATTTTTTTCCAGATGTGAGGATTTCAACTTTTAAGATTTCCCCAGCCAGCATTTCCCTAGTTACATATCCAGAAGACACCAAATAGGGTATCTGGGACAATTCTGGGAGTTGAATTCTGCAGATCTTAAAATTGCTAAGGTTGAGAAACACTGTGCTAAACTGGAAAGTTATGTTATGACTGTCAAGTCATAATATATGCAGGGCCAATAGTGTGACTTCTTTTTATCCTAAATGCAGCTCTTTGCTTCTTAGGGTGAATTTCAGCCCAGCCATGACTGGGTCCACACACATCATTCTAATCCATAATTTTGCTATTTTGGTTTTGGTGAACTCAGCCACTCAGATTTATAGATCCTGGTTAATGGTTTAGCAGCATGCTCTTGAATAATCTATAGTTAGCGGCATTTATGAGTCCATCCCTTGTCTACCTATTCACCTTATTCATTTCATCTTCTACGCGACAGTCACCAAGTTTCCACTCCTGCAATTGCTTCTTTGTATCATTCCATTGATCCTGATACCAATTGCTGTATTGAGCAGGTGAAAATTCAGACAGATTTGCAGGAAGCAATGCCGAGAGGGAGCCATTATTCACCAGCTCTGTCAAAAGATCGGCATTTCTGCCAAACAAATAAAAGAAAAGTTAGAAGTTAGTAGAAAAGTTAGAAAACACATGGACCTCCAAACAGAACATAAAAACCCAAACTCAGTGATCCGGAAGACATTAGACAAAGGTTGGGCAACCAAGGCTTGGAGGCAATATTGGAATTTCAAAAATAAGTTGGGGGACAACACTGGAATTTGATGTCCAACACATCTGGAGCAGTGGTGGATTGCTACCAGTTCACTCCAGTTTGGGTGAAGTGGTAGCAGAGGTGGTGGGAGGCTCCACCCACCCACCCGGACATCATCAAATACGATCTGTGCAGAAGTGGTGCACACGCGAACGAAGCCAGCACATGCGCACAAGCGAACTGGTAGCAAAGGTAAGTGAAACCCACCCCTGATCTGGAGGGTTCCAGGTAGAGTTTAAACTGTTGCAAGCTAATTGGTGGTGTAATGGTTAGGATGCAGTATTGTAGACTAACTCTGCCCACAGCCAGGAGTTTGACTGGCTCAAGGTTCACTCAGTCTTCCATCCATCTGAGGTCAGTAAAATGAGGACTCAAATTGTTGGGGTTAATATGTTGACATTTGTAAAGCATTCAGAAAGTGCTGTTAAGCACTATGGAGTGGTATATAAGTCCAAGTGCTGTTGCTATTTTTATGATCATATGCTTACATACAATAAACAATCAATATATACAAATATGTTTTATGGACTGGCCATTAACTCTAATAAGGAATGTCCAATAAGGCAGAGGTGTCAAACTGAAAAAAAGTTCACTCAATCAATTCCAATTTCTCATGAAAGAAAAAGATCTCACAAAGTTGGAACTGATTGTGTGAACTTTTTTTTTTTTAGTTCCACAAACTTGTTTTCCTGCACAGGGTGGTGAGAAGCATGATAGAGAAACGTGACGGAGCTGGAAATCAGATAGGCAAAGAAATGCTTGGGGCAAATGAGGGCCTGGGCGGTGGTGGGTGGGGCAAGCTGATCTGGGTGGTGGTGGGTGGGGCAAGCTCTGAGGCATGGCGCTGCAATGGTGAAACAGGCAACGGAGCGGCCCTCTCTTCTCCCTGCTCCTCCTCCTTCCCTCATGCTGGCTGCTCCATTTCTCATTTCTACATTGCAGTGCAGCGCTCAGGATCCACTTAGATGGGGGTGGGGAATAATAAGAGCCTTGGTAGTACAGTGGTTTAAAGCATGCTGTTATTAACACAGCTGTCTGCAATTACTGCAGGTTCGAATCTCATCAGGCTCAAGGTTGACTCAGCCTTCCATCCTTTCTAAGGTAGGTGAAATGAGGACCCAGATTGTGGGGGCAATAAGCTGACTTTGTATAAATATACAAAAGTATGAAGGCTATTGCTTAACGCATTGTAAGCCGCCCTGAGTCTCCGGAGAAGGGCGGCATATAAATCAAATTAAAAAAAAAAAAAATTTGCCTGACCAAAATAACCCCGCAGTGTCCCCTGCATTGGGCTCAGCTTCGATTGGGTTGGTCAGTGGCTCCGTCAGTGGCAAACGAAACAGCCCTGTCGTGCTGTGTCTCCTCCTGCCGCCAAGCATGCCCAGCCATGCGTGGCCTTTCCTCCGCCTTTCTTTCCCTCACAGATCGTGATGGACAAAAATACAACGAAGCTGCCCACTATAGTCAAGGCCAGCCCCGCTAAACAAGTAACAGCCACGGTGGTGGCGGAGCGTAGGATAGAGAAACAAAGAGTATAAATTGTACATGTAGTTTTCAGCCCAAGACAATCCTAGGATTTGCAATCCTTGGGAGAAAGATATTTTTTGGGGGGTGGGGGAGGGAATAAGCATATTTCTTTATTGGAACCACTCATCAGACAAAGAAGCAGAAGAAAAAAAGCTATCTGGTCTCCATACAGTGGATTCAAAGCATTCCTAATGTTGTCTTTTCCTGCAAGATACAGGCCCTGTACCAAAGCTTTGCCCTCCCCACTTTCTTGTTTTGGGATAAGAAAATGAAGATTAAAAACCAAGAAATGATATTACAAAAGTTTTTCTTTTTAGCTGTTGCTAAACGTATTTCAAAAGCAGAAGAAAAAAAACCTGAAGGGGCCTAAAAGCATTTATCACATTTTTCTTAGAACAATTAGCTGAACTCTGCATTGTTTATAATTATTTTAGGTAGTAAAACTTCAGTATTCAGGTTAAATTGCCGTGTTGGCCCTTTGCAATAAATAAATGGGTTTTGGGTTGCAGTTTGGGCACTCGGTCTCTAAAAGGTTCGCTATCACTGGCTTACATCCTGCAACAATACCTTTTAAAACCATCAAACAACATTGGCCCATCCCAAATCCTTGATAGGTAGATTAAAATGCCAAATGTGATCTAAACATCTGGTTGACTGTGCAATGAACCAGAACAATATCCAGTTATTTCCAGGCATAACTGGGAATAATACCTAATAATATCTCAAGCTGTGAAATGCCCTTTCTCATAATTAGCATGAAGGGGACATAGTCAGTCAAGCCATTTTAACTGCAAGATAGGTAACAGCAATGGGTACTATAAATCCAATATGCCACAAGAAGGAGGGATGGCTGAAAGATGCCGATTTTTCTGGGAATAAATAAGACTTGTCCCACTTATATCTGGTACACGTGGAGCCAAGTAGCCCAGCCAACTTAGGACCTACCTTCTGCTATTACACTTCCCCTTCAGTACTTGAAAAGGGGTATCATATCCCCACTCAATCCTTTCTTGCAGGACTGATCATAGCACTTAGACTTATATACCGCTTCACAGTGCTTCACAGCCCTCTCTAAACAGTTTACAGAGTCAGCATATGCCCCCAACAATCTGGATCACCATTTTACCCACCTCGGAAGGATGGAAGGCTGAGTCAACCTTGAGCCAATCAGGATCGAACTCCTGGCAGTGAGCTCAGTTCACCTGCAATACTACATTCTGACCACCGCGTCACCACAGATCTTAATTGCATTTATCCTCCTTTAACCCACAGTTAGGTGGACACTAACCTTACAACACAGTTGTGTGCCAATACATTGGCTCGGAAACCCAGCACGGCAAAAACCACCAGTGTAGCCAACACCGAGGTAAGGAAATTGATGCCAGACACAAGCAACCCATCAATGTGGCAGTTGTTATGCTGAGGATTGTAGCTGGAATAAGCAATGATGGTGCCGAAGCCCAGGCCCAGAGCAAAGAACACCTGGGTAGCTGCCTGACGCCAGACCTGCATATCTCCCCAAATGGACAGCTTGGGGAGTGGGGAAAGGTAAGATATTGTGAGGAAGGGACAAAAGGCATCATTTCATATTTCTGCACCTCTGGCCCTTTTCTCATGTGCTGAAAGGCATAAAAAAACCTCAAGATGTTTCGGTCATTTTATGACTGGACTATACCATGCATTACACACAGGATTGCCCTTGAAGACTATCTGGAGGCTACAGATAGTCCAGAATGTGGCAATATGGACAGTTATGGACAAGCCCATGTAATACCCCTGCTTCGTGAGTTGCACTGCAGGCCAGCAGGCCTCCGAATGCAATTCAAGGTGTTGGTTATCATCTATAAAATCCTATATGGCAGTGTTTCTCAACCTTGGCACTTTGAAGATGTGTGGATTTCAACTCCCAGAATTCCCCAGCCAGCTATGTTGCCTGGGGAATTCTGGGAGTTGAAGTCCACACATCTTCAAGATGTCAAGGTTGAGAAACACTGCTATATGGGATAAGAATTGGATTTTGAGGGATTGCCTATTTCTGCCTGGCAGAGCTGGAAAACTCCAAGTCCCGTTATTAAATGTCATCTGATGAGACTCATCTCTGACATGAGATCTGTATTATAGAACACCATCCCAACCTAGGTTTATTTGACTCCTGTCCCCACTGCACAATTGTTTAAATGAGCCTTTAAAACCTGACTCAGTTCTCAGGTCTTAGGTTAGAACAGATGTTGGGCCCCTAGTGGGATGTTTTCTTATTCAATTGATCTTAATTTTCTCTGGACTTCCTTTTGGGTGACATAAGTCATTTTTCTGTACAGCAAAAGTGCTGAAAAAAGTGCCTAATTTTAATGGTGTAAGGACATCTTGGCTGCAGCATTCCCATGGTCACATCATTAAAATTAGGGCACTTTGCAACCAGTATGTATTTACAGCAGTTCCAGAAGTCATGTGATTGCAATCAGCTGACTTCTGACAAGCAGTATCAATGGGGAAGCCGATCAGCTTCAGGATTGCATGATTCTCTTAACAACTGCAATAATTCCCTTAACAGCTGTGACAATAAAAACTGTAAAATGGAGGCGACTCACTTAATAACCGCTTTGCTAAGTAACAGAAATTCTGCTCCCAATTGTGAATATAACCTGAGGACTACCCATATTTCAAAACCAGGATGGCGCCCAAGGCTGGAGTCTCTTACCGTAGGGGTGAACATGATCTTGATTCCATCAACTGCCCCTTCTAACAGCAAAGCACGTACTAGGAAGCACAAGAGAACCAAGTAAGGGAACAGAGAGCTGAAATACAGAACCTGGATGGAGAGAAGATATGGTAGAAATCAATGTAAAAATCAAGGTGTGGCGAGAATCATGCTGGTCGGCAGTGCACAAGGGTAACATTTTGTTTTCATGTTTCTGTAGCTTCTTTTCCACAAATGTATGTATGTATGTATGTATGTATGTATGTATGTATGTATGTATGCATGTTTTATTAAACTTATACAGGCAGTCCTTAACTTACGACCACATTTGAGCCCAAAATTTCTGTTGCTAAGTAAAATAGTTGTTAAGTGAGCTTGCCCCATTTTATGGCCTTTCTTGCCACAGTTAAGTGAATCACTGCAGTTGTTAAATTAGTCAAATTAGATTCACTATTATTAAGTGAATCTGGCTTCCCCATTGACTTTGCTTGACAAAAGGTCGTAAAAGGGGCTGCAACGGTCGTTAAGTGTGAAAAATGGTCATAAAGCCACTTTTATCAGTGCTGTTGTAACTTTAAACGGTCACTAAACAAACGAAGGACTATAGGTATAGCTGCCCATCTCATACACAGTGACTCTGGGCAGTCTACAACATTAAAAATCCACACTTAAAAATTCACAGTTCTCTTCATTCAGTCTATAATCCAAATTATTTGGTTCCCCTTCTTATGCCTCTTCTTCCCCTTCCTTCCCAATTTCCTTCCTCCCTGAAATCCCAAAGTAAATGCAAATTTCCTCAGCTATAAGATCAGCTAGTGAAGATGAAAGTGGGGTCCACAGTATCTAGAGGTTGCTAGACTGAGGAAGAGAAGACAACTATATGCAAGGTAATGGTTGGGATGTCTATTACAGGTAGTCCTCAACTTAAGACCCATCATTTAGAAACTTTTTGAAGTTACAACAGACCTCCCTAGGGCTACATAGCCTGGGTTTGAAGTTCTGGTGCCCCCTCCCCACCCACCCCCCAATCAAGTGATCATATAGTGGACGTTCAGCAAGCAATCTACATTTGCATCAGTTTTCAGTGTCCTGAAATCATATCACCATGATTTACAACTTTTTTGCTGGAAACCAGCATTTACTTCCAGTTTGCAGCAAAAACAAAAAAACAAAAAAAAGGTCCATTGTGAACAATGGATTTACTTAATGACTCAATGAACCCTTAACTGCTGCAAATCAGATCATAAAGTGGTGTCCCGCTTAATGACTGAAATAGTTTATGGCCATAATTTAGGGCTCAGTTACAGTTGTAAGTCGAGGACTACCTGTACAGTGGTGAAATGAACTTACCTTTGCTACTGGTTTGGAAATGTGAGCGCGTGCATCTCTTCTGTGCATGCACAGAGGGTCAAAAATGGGATGTAATGACATCCTGGCGGGTGGGCAGTCTCCCGCCGCCGGCCCTACTGGCTCGCGTGAGCTGGATAGATCCGGCCAGATTTCACCGCTGTACCTGTATGAAGTTTCTGAGCGAATATTTTTGTGTTAAGACAGAAGAATGGACACAACCCACCTTGCCTGATGATTTAATGCCTTTGATCATGGCGAGACAAACCAGCATCCAAGCAGCAAAGAGGCAGCCAGTAAGGGCTGGGTCAAGACCCCCACTCTCCTCTATGGAGTTGGTAATGTGCAAGGCCTTTCGGTTCCAGAAATAGATAGTGGGAGAACTGTCCGTGCATTCAGATTCTGTGACTGAAAAGAGAGCGAAAGGGAGAGGAAAAGAAAAAGAAATAGAGTGTCTGTTCGGGTTAAGGATAAATGACCAGCTTTTCCTTTTCCAATGATGTTGTAATAAAGAAAACAGGACATTTATTTTGGAATATTGTGGATAAAGTTCATGCGTGTCTAGTACATTTAAATATATTGATTTCCAGGATGCCTCTGGAAATCTATCCCAAATGGATGTTTCTTTTTCTCATTTCATGGCAATTCCATGTTATTTTAGAACTGTAAAGGTTACAAAACTGACCTTAGCAAATACAGAAAATATGAGCAAAGGGCAGATTTATTTGCAGTTTTTCTTTCACTAGCCAGCCAAATATATAAATGCAGAAGTATTTTCAGAAAAGGCAATGAGGGTTTTTCCATTTTGAGGCTTGTATCCTTTAGTCTTCAGTTCCTGCATTGTTTGCACTTGAAATGTTCTGTAATTTGATGCATTCAAATGTATTTTCCCAGACTGCAGCTATGGCGTGCTTTTCGGCATGCAGAAAGTCTCAATTTCAAATTATAATCTATTTCTTGACACTTAAGCAGGGTTGGGAAAGATTCTTCTCTGGGAATCTGCAAAGACAGATTCTCAGCATTCCTAAACAAACCTTGACAGCCCCAAACAATCCACGCTGAAAACGGAGTTGGCAAATGGTTTATTTCAGCTGCAAGGTAGCTCCGAGGCAACACTAAGTTACGTAAGTTTAAAGTTGGCGCTGAGAGCAGTTGCCTCTCTGTGCTTTTTATATATCCGCACAGGCTCCACCCGTCCCACACACATAATGAACAGCTGAGCTAGTCTCAGCTGATCGAGGCATTCAAATGGGCTGCCAATTATCCCTGCATTGGCCCGTGATGTCATCAAACGCTGCCGTCGCCTCCATTCGCCTGTGATCCTCCACTGCCTCCATTCACTGCCGATCCTTTCCTCAACGTGTCTGATCGCCTAACACCCGGTGTCACCATCACCAACCCCTGTGAAGAGCTTCCCTATTTCAGCTTCCAGATAGCTTGCGTTCGCGTTCCCATGGCCTCCTCTTCACTTCCCATATGCGTTGTCGAGCAGGAGACCGGGCTCGACACTGATACTATTTGGGTGTAAGACACTGGATGGACCAATTGCCTATTTGGATTAAGGTAGCTTCCAATGTGTCTCAAGTTCTTGCAATTTTCCTAAACAATTCAAATGCTGTGCCAATTTTCCAGAGTGAACAGATAAAATATGTTGAGCCTTTTCACAAAGGTAATCAACTATAATTTAAAAAAAATATCTTCCAATGTCTGCTCGTTACTACATCTTTTCAGAATAAAGAACAATTTATCATTAAAATTCCTCAGCTTCAGTTCTGAGCTACAAATGCCTGTAAACGTCAAAGTTTCTACTTTTATGTATTTCAAAAGAAATACTTTGTTATAAAGAAAGACAGAGAAAATGTTATAAGGAATATTGTAAAGTCTTCTTCCTTTTCCAGCAGCGGCCAGCTAGGTAACACCCAATCAAAGAAATTTCCTCTCACTTTCAAAGTACCTAAAACAAACAATTTATTTTATTTATTTAGCATATGGGGTTGTACATTGGAAGCCAGGAGTCTACAATGTTATTACAGAATAATAGTTTGGCTACCTTAAGATGATAAGGCTTAACAATAATAAAATCGTAACAACAATAAAAAAGAAAGCCATAAATAACATAGCAAGAGATAATTTTTTAAATAGAACTTGCTTATGACTAAACACTGTAGAAAGAGCTTAGTCCATGGAAAAGATTGCTGACTAATATAGCAAGGTTTACTGTACTATCTAAATGACAAAGATCTGCATGACCACTAGATGGCAGCAGTTGTTTCTGTATCATTTTCATTTTCTTTAATACTGCAATAGTTTTCCAATATTGGCAAGCGCATGGATTTCATTTCCCAGAATTCTCTAGCCAGCATGTTGGTGAGAATATTTTGGGAGTTGAAATCC
The DNA here is from genome assembly GCA_022577455.1 of Arizona elegans. Taxonomy (NCBI): domain Eukaryota; kingdom Metazoa; phylum Chordata; class Lepidosauria; order Squamata; family Colubridae; genus Arizona; species Arizona elegans. The sequence continues at coordinate 129,066,664 of JAKOOJ010000004.1, forward strand.
TTTCATTTTTAAAGTTGCCATGGTTGAGAAATATTATTTTAATGGTTGCCTAGATTTTTGCAGTCCAAGTACGGACTTAACAGTGGGGAATCACTGTTAATTTACTTAGACAATTTGTAAAGGATATATAATGTAGAAACTATTATTTAGCTCCTTCTATATCCAGGATATGACATTTCATGGCACTGGGGGCGGGGGGGGGGGGGCGAGACTTTTTTTAAGAGATCGAGTTTAATTCCTGGTTATCTGTCAAGAACTCAAAAGATTGCTGTGTTCCAACTCAACCTTCTGGTTTATTTATAATCTTCTATCCCTATATTCTTTCATGGTGGATTAACAAGATTATACTGTATATGCCCCCCTTCATGGATCAACTGCCTTGTCATGGCGAAGGGACTTGCGTAGCTCAATGAAGCTATGAGCTATGCCGTGCAGGGACACCCAAGACGGACAGGTTGTAGCAGAGAGCTCGACAAAACGTGATCCACTGGAGAAGGAAATGGCAACCCACTCCAGTATCTTTGTCATGAAAACTCCATGGACAGTACCAAAAGGCAAAAAGATATGACGCTGGAAGATGAGCCCCTCAGGCCGGAAGGTGTCCAATATGCTGCTGGGGAAGAGCAGAGGGCTAATACTAGTAGCACAAGAAAGAGTGAAGCGACTGGGCCAAAGCCGAAAGAACGCTCAGCTGTGGATGCATCTGATGGTGAAAGGAAAGTCGGATGCTGTAAAGATCAATTCTCCATAGGAACCTGGAACTTAAGATCCATGAATCAAGGCAAGCTGGACATGGTCAAACAAGAGATGAAAAGACTGAACATCGACATCTTAGGAATCAGCAAACTAAAATAGATAGGAATGGGTGAATTTAATTCAGATGACCATCAGGTATACTACTGCAGGCAAGAATCCCTCACAAGAAATGGAGTAGCCTTCATAGTCAAAAAAAGAGTAGGAAAAGCAATACTGGGATGCAATCCCAAAATGACAGAATGATCTCAGTTCGAATCCAAGGCAAACCATTCAATATCACAGTAATCCAAGTCTATGCCCCAACCACTGGTGCTGAAGAGGATGAAACTGACCGGTTCTATGAAGCCCTACAGCACCTTATAGAATTAACACCAAAAAACGATGTCCTTATCATCATGGGGGATTGGAATGCTAAAGTAGGAAGCCAAAAGATAACCAGAATAACAGGCAAGTTTGCCCTTGGAGTACAAAATGAAGCAGGGCACAGACTGATAGAATTTTGTCAAGCGAATATGATGATCATAGCAAACACTCTTTTCCAACAACCCCAGAGACGACACTACACATGGATATCACCAGATGGTCAACACAGAAATCAGAGTGACTATGTGCTCTGCAGCCAAAGATAGAGAAGCTGTATACAGTCAGTAAAAACAAGATCAGGAGCTGATTGTGGCTCAGATCATGAGCTTCTTGTTGCAAAATTTAGACTTAAATTGAAGAAAGTAGGCCACTCAGGTATGAACTAAATCATATCCCTGATGAATATACAGTAGAGGTGACAAATAGATTTAAGGAATTAGATTTGATAGACAGAGTGCCTGAAAAACTATGAACGGAGATTCGCAACATTGTACAAGAGGTAGCAACTAAAACCATCCCAAAGAAAAAGAAATGCAAGAAAGCAAAATGGTTGTCTGAGGAAGCTTTACAAATAGCTGAGGAAAGAAGGGAAGCGAAAGGCAAGGGAGAAAGAATGCAGTTGAATGCAGAATTCCAGAGAATAGCTAGAAGAGATAAGAGATAGAAGAGATAAGAATGTATTCTTAAATGAACAGTGCAAAGAAATAGAAGAAAACAATAAAATAGGGAGGATCAGAGATCTCTTGAAGAAAATTGGAGATATGAGGGGAATGTTTCATGCAAAGATGGGCATGATAAAGGATCAAAATGGATCAATTTAAGTCCAAATTGCTGGAAGTGTGCGCACCAGCAAGACACTTTCTACCACTGCTGGTGGACCTGCCCTCAAGCAAAAAAATATTGGAAGATGATTGGCAATTGTTTGTCAGAAATAATAGGTGAAACTTTTGAATTAGATCCTAAAATATTCCTCCTGGGAATTATGAAGACAGAAATGGCAAAAAAGAAGAAATACCTAGCAGTGCACATAACAACAGCAGCAAGAATCTCTTTTGCTCAACAATGGAAAGAGAAAAAAATACCAACCAAGGAACAAGTGATCGGTAAAATAATGGAATGTGCCGAGATGAATAAATTAATGTTGGAAATCAATGACAGAGAAGATATTGATTATTTCAGCGTGTGGGACAAGTGGTACGGGTGGTTAGATAAGAGGAAAATGAAATAAAAAATGAAAGAGACAAGACTGAGTATAAGAAATAGTTAAATGGTATAGTAAGATAAGATGTACTGCAGATTGTAGAAAGTAAAATGAAGTAAGGATAGGTTATATAGGTAAGTAAAAGATATGACTTATGTATCTACTGATTTACTTTTAAAGACCCATATTATATATATATATATATTTATATATATACACACACACACACACACACACACACACACATACATACACATACACATTAAGAATGATATAAGTAAATATTTATGTGAAGTATTTTTCAAATTAAGATAAATAGGATATACCATGTAATTAAGTAGCAAAGATTATCTATATGCACATACATCTGTATTCTTATTTATTTTCTTTTTCTATACTATGTAACCGGATGGACAAAAACTGTATTATTATAATTTCTTAACAATAAAAACATAAAAAAAAAGATAAAGGATCAAAATGGCAGGGACCTATCAGAGGCAGAAAATATTAAGGTGGCAAAACTACACAGAAGAACTGTACAAGAATGAGTTTAACGTCCCTGATAACCATGATGGTGTGGTCACTGACTTTGAGACAGATATCCTGGAATGTGAAGTCAAATGGGCCTTAGGAAGTCTGAGCAACAACAAAGCTAGTGGAGGTGACAGTATTCCAGCTGAGCTATTCAAAATCTTAAAAGACGATGCAGTAAAAGTGGTACACTCAATTTGCCAGCAAATTTGGAAAACTCAACAGTGGCCACAGGATTGGAAAAGGTCAGTTTACATTCCAATTCCAAAGAAAGGCAATGCCAAAGAATGTTCAAACTATCGCACCATTGCACTCATTTCATATGCTAGCAAAGTTATGCTCAAAATCCTACAAGCTAGGTTTCAGCAGTATGTGGACTGAGAACTACCAGAAGTACAGGCAGGATTTTGAAGAGGCAGAGGAACTAGAGATCAAATTGCCAACATATGCTGGATCCTGGAGAAAGCTAGGGAATTCCAGAAAAACATCTACTTTTGCTTCATTGACTATACTAAAGCCTTTGATTGTGTGGATCACACAACAATTGTGACAAGTTCTTAAAGAAATGGGAGTACCAGACCATCTTATTTGTCTCTTGAGAAAGCTAAATGCAGATCAAGAAATAACAGTGAGACCTGGACACGGAACCACTGATTGGTTCAAAATTGAGAAAGGAGTCCAGCAAGGATACTTGTATACTGTATATTTGTATACTGTCACCCTGCCTATTTAACTTACATGCAGAGCACATTATGTAACTTTGTTGCTTGTATCCTTATGATTTATATTGATATTGTTTCCTAGTATGATTTGATTGCTTATTTCCCTATGACTATCATTAAGTGTTGTACCTATGATTCTTGATGAATGTATCTTGTCTTTTTATGTACACTGAGAGCATATGCATCAAAGACAAATCCTTGTGTGTCCAATCACACGTGGCCAATAAAGAATTCTATTCTATTCTATGATGAGAAAGGCGGGGCTAGATGAAGGAGCCTTGGTGGCGCAGCGGACTAAAGTGCTGTTAAGTAGCGTTTAGCTGCCAGCTGCCTGCAATTACTGCGAGTTCAAATCTCACCAGGCTCAAGGTTGACTCAGCCTTCCATCCTTCCGAGGTAGGTAAAATAAGGACCCGGATTGTGGGGGCAATAAGCTGACTTTGTATAAAAAAGAACACCGCTTGGGGGGGGCCAAAAGCCCTACTAAGCAGGTATATACAAAAGTATGAAGGCTATTGCTTAACGCATTGTAAGCCGCCCTGAGTCTCCGGAGAAAGGCGGCATATAAATCGAACCAATAAATAAATAAATAAATAAATAAATAAATAAATAAATAAATCACAAATTGGAATTAAGATTGCTGGGAGAAATATCAACAACCTCAGATATGCAGATGATACTACTCTAATGGCAGAAAGTGAAGAGGAACTAAAGAGGCTCTTAATGCGGGTGAAGGAGGAGAGTGCAAAAGTTAGCTTGAAACTCAACATTAAGAAAACTAATGTCATGGCATCCGGCCCTCTCAATTCCTGGCAAATAGATGGGGAAGAACTGGAGGTAGTGACAGATTTTATTTTCCTGGGCTCCAAGATCACCCCAGATGGGAACTGCAGCCAAGAAATTAAAAGATGCTTGCTCTTGGGGAGGAAAGCTATGGCAAATCTAGACAGCATACTAAAAAGCAGAGACATCACCCTGCCAACAAAAGTGTGAATAGTCAAGGCTATGGTTTTCCCAGTTGTAATGTATAGCTGTGAAAGTTGGAGTATAAGGAAGGCTGAGCACCAAAGAATTGAGGCCTTTATCCCTTGGACTGCAAGGCGATCAAACTGGTCAGTCCTAGAGGAGATCAACCCTGACTGCTCTTTAGAAGGCCAGATCCCGAAAATCAAATATTTTGGCCACCTAAAGAGAAGGAAGGACTCACTGAAGAAGAGCCTAATGCTGGGAACAATTGAGGGTAAAAGAAGAAAGGGATGACAGAGAATGGCTGGATGGAGTCACTGAAGCAGTTGGTGTGAGCTTAAATGGTCTCCGTGGGATGGTAGACGACAGGAAGGCCTGGAGGAACGTTGTCCATGAGGTTGTGATGGGTTGGACACGACTTCGCAACTAACAACAACAACACAACAACAACAACTGTATATGCCTACTTCAAAGCAGACCAGGAGTCTGTCCCTTTTTTGTCCACCCTGACTAACAGCAACTGTCTGTGATTCAAAAGTGTTTTTCTCAGGCCATTTAGAATTTTTGCATCAAAATCATATGCTTTCCCTTTGAGTTAAAGCATGGTGTCCAGCCTTTTGGCTCCACACATTGAGTAAAGAGAAATTGTCTTGGACCACATATAATAATATAGTTAATATATATAAATCACACAATAATCGTAAAAGTTTACAATCTTTTGGGAACGCATTAGTAGCTGTCCAGGGCCACATGTGGCCAATGGACTAGACCGGGGGTCGGCAACCTGCAGCTCTAGAGCCGCATGCGGCTCTTTGGGCCCTCTCCTGCGGCTCCCTGTCGGATGATCCCACCACTGGGTGGCCCCTCCCCTCCTCACTCCTCGCCTGCCCTGAGAAGAGAAGGCAACTGCAGCGGATGGAGACTTCCTCTATATTCCAGAGCAGGAGTGAAGCGCTTCTCTACTTGCCTCTTTTTCCGGCCCTTGTTGGTGCTGTGCACGCTTTGGCCACTGGGGGAGATGCGTGACTTTGCTCTGCGCCAAGACACTAGCTGGGCAACCTGGCTGCAGTCGATGCAGCGTGTTGTAATGGGCTCCAGGAGGAGGAGGATGGAACACCATCTCTCCCATTGTGCAGCGCGCTAAGTTTAAGTGCAAGAGCAGCAAGCAGCCACAGAGGCAGAGAGAGGAATGTGAGGAAACGCGCTCCAACCAGTGTCTCAGGGCGGAGAAAGTCGCACGTCTCCCCATGTTCCTTATTCCTTAGCAAGCTGCACAGAGGAGGAGACGGCATCCCCTCCTCCTCCTTCTGGAGCCCATTACGATACAGAGCATCGGCTGGGGCGGCCCAGTTGGTGTCTCGGGGTGGAGAAAGTTGCGCGTCTCCCAACAAGGTTGTTTGCCAGAAAAAGAGGCAAACAGAGGGGCGTTTCGTTTCCCCTCTGAAACACGAAGAAAGTCTCCATTTGCCTTCACTGCCCTTCTCAGGGCAGGCAAGGAGTGAGAAGGAGAGGAGGGTGAGGGGCGAGAGGCCCAGCCAGCCGTCAGGGAGCCATAGCAGGGGGATGAAAGAGCTTCTTTTATCTGGGAAAGAAAAAGAGATGGGGGAGAAAGATGAGAAGAGGGAAAGGGAGGGAGAAAGATGAGAGAGAGAGAGAGAGAGAGAGAGAGAGAGAGAGAGGGAGGGAGGGAGAAAAATGAGAGAGAGAGGGAGAAAGAGAGATGGGGAGAAAGATGAGAAAAAGGGAGGGAGGGAGAAAGATGAGAAAGAGAGGGAGAGATAAGAGAGGGAGAAAGAGAGAGAGAGGGAGAAAGAAGAAATGAGAGGGAGAAAGATGAGAGAGAGAGAGGGAGAAAGATGAGAAAGAGTGAGGTAGAAAGAAAGAGGTAGAAAGATGAGAGAGGGAGGGAGAGAGAGAGGGAGATAGATAGAGGAAGGGAGAAAGAGATGAGAAAGGGAGAGGGAAAAAGAAGGCGGGGGGGGAGAGAGCTGTTTAAAAGGAAATACCTGGAGCCACAGAACCTGGATAGGCATATCTGAGGTGTGTCATGTGACTGGGTAGGAGTGAGTGATGTGAGTTGGCCATGCCCACCCAGATTTTGTGGCTCCCGGTGTTGTTTTTTGTGGGAAACTGGCCCAAGTGGCTCTTTGAGAGTTTAAGGTTGCAGACCCCTGGACTACACACCTGAGTTAGAGCCAACCTATACAGGTAGTCCTCGACTTGCAACAGTTCGTTTAGAGACCATTCGTTACAATGGCACTGAAAAATATGACGTAAGACTGTTTTTCAGTTACAACCTTTGCAGCATCCTGATGATCATGTGTTCAAAATTCATGGGCTTGACAACTGATTCATACTTATGACTTCTGATCAGCAAAATCAACGGGGAAACCAGATTCACTTAACAACCGGGTTACTAACTTATCAACTGCAGCGATCCAATGAATAACTATGGCAAGAAAGTTGTAAAATGGGGCAAAATTAAGTTAGCAAATGTCTCACTTAACAACAGAAATTTTGGGCTTAAATTTTGTGGTTGTAAGTTGAGGGCTACCTATAATTGTCAAACCACAGTTGGGACTGATCTACTCAACCAACTCCTGATATTTCAATATCAGTATTCTGAACAGTCTTAGAAGCTGAAACTTAGTTAGGAGGGAAGAGCTTGTTAAACCATTGTTTCACCCCCCTTCTCAAGGTTGGAAACGGTGTGGAGGAATCCTTGTTAAAAGCAGCATAATTTTGTGATACAGAGATGCCACAAAAAACCGAAAAGGCCATGAATGGCTGTTGTTTCCTGTGTTTCCACTTACCTGCAGCTGTTTCGTTTTCTGCTCCTGGGCAATCACTCCACGGAAGGGGAAACTGGAAAGAATTACCCAAGTAGAAAAGACTCCATGCCATGATGACATTATAATATAGGGCAACAAAAGAACACACCTAAAAGGAAAAGCAAAAGGAGTCAGCGTTCCACATTATCCCTGAACATGGATACTTACTTTGATGAAGAGGGACCATTTGCAGATAAACTACCAATTATGTCAAGGACGTTTGAAAAGGAATGTGTTTAGAACATGCTAAACTTCTGAAATATTCCTATTTTCCAAAACAGAGATATGCATTTTTTTCAGACCTATGGACTAAGCCAAGCTTTTCCAGGTTGAGGATTACACTCTAAACAGTAGGGAGCAGACCAAAATAAAACTAAATTAGGTTTGGTTTCATCTATGATTTCATTAATTCAAATTAAATATTTTTAATAAGATAGTTCTCCAGTCATGTGTTCTTTCCCTTCTATCACATCACAAGCAAACACAATCTGAAAACATTTGAAGATGCAGCGGTTGCTAAACAAACCCATTGTTTGCTATGAGTTTTTTTTACTAAAAACTAGAAAAAACATCAGATTTCAACTTTGCAGATTGTGCTCATGTGATTGTGGGACACTGCAAACGGCTGCAAATACAGGCTCATACAGGCTCACTGCTGAGCACCCAAAATATGTTCAGATGACCACAGGGAGCCTTCCTGGCTATTGGAACCTCAGAACTAAGCTGGGTAGCCAGTATAATTTTGAACTGTTGCAAAACAACTGGTTTATCTTTTTTTAGACCATAAGAGTATGCTTGTAGGTAGCAGAGGGTAAACCAGGGGTGAAATGTTCCTGGTTTGGACCGGATCGCCCGAACTGGTACCGATGGAGGCGGGTGGTTTGGAGAACTGGTAGCAAAAATCCCTGCCCCCCCACCATTGCCCAGTTAGCTGTGCAATCATCAGAGGCTTTTTTTTTATTTTTAAAAGCATTTTTTCTACCACCTCTTTGGCCGAAAAAATGCCTTTAAAAGTTTAAAAAACAGCCTCTGATGATCGCGCGGTTCAGCTGGGATCATCAGAGGCTTTTAAAAGAGCCTCTTCGGCCGAAGAGGTTATAGAAAAAATGTTTTTAAAGGGAAAAAAAGCCTTTGCCGATCAGGCAAGTCAGCTGGGATCGTCAGAGGCTTTAAAAGCATTTTTTTACAACCTCTTCAGCCAAAGAGGTTGTAGAAAAAATGGTTTTAAAAGTTAAAAAAAAAAAGTTGGCCACGCCCCCTAAGTCATATTACCCCCACACACACCAAGCCACTCCCATAGAACCGGTAGTAACAAATTTTACATTTCACCACTGGGGTAAACATTTCCACCTAATAGATAACCTTTATTGTCACTATTTTCTATGAACACATTGACATACATTAAAAAAATGAAATCCTGATGCCCACTCTCAAAAGTATGTATTTATATGCATGCATGTATGTGTTTGTGTGTATACACACACACAATGTATGTATCTGCATGTATACACAAACACACACAATCACAGACCATTTAGAACACGAGTTCCCCAACGTTTTCAGCTTTGCAAACTGGCAGGGGGTGGGGAGGTTTGCACAAGCGGCCGGGAAGTCTGCACGCAGCTCCATTTGTACATGCAGTTTGTCTGCCTGCCTGCCACTCACACAAATGGAGCATGTGCGTATGTGCCTGCCCACTGCTCGCGCAAGTAAAGATGAACATATGCGTGCTGGCCATTTCCATGGTCCAGCTGCAAACCGCTCACAGCCCATTAGTGGGGACCCCTGATTTAGAATACATAATGGAAAAAAAGAGTCTTGAGATTTAACAAGGTTGATACTATATGGTATAAAGCTATTATAGAATCTAGTTTTTCTGCTTCAGATGGTGCGAAGCCTCCTCACGGAAGCTAACAAAGAAAAACGGGTGATGGAGAATAGGGAAAATATATAGGCTGTAATCTGCCAAGGATTGCCTGGTGGCAAGACAGGCAGCAAACAAACAAACAAACAAAAAGATAGTAAGTAAGTAAGTAAGTATGTAAGTTAAAAAATAAAAAAGTTCCTTTTGATTACTAGAAAGGTTAACCAGTTGTATTTTTCTCACCGGTAGGTTTATTCTGAATGGCTCCCCCCCCCCCCAAGACATACAAATAAATGTCAGACTTGGAAGAATGGTGACATGGCACTCACCACACAGCTTGCAAAGCCGATGCCTACTAGGCGAGGGCTGATATGTTTCCAGACGCCAATGCTGCCCTGTCGGATAATCTGCCCAGCGGCCAGCTCCAGGAAGAAGAGAGGGATTCCAATGATGAAGAGGAGCAGCAGGTATAAAAGCAGAAAGGAACCTGTCCAACAAGAGGCAACATTTTATGGATTCCAGTCGTTCTGGCAATTATTCCACAAATTATAGTCTCCTGAATCAGGCTAAACTAAGGGGAAAGGTGATGCACCAGTAAACTAGTAGAGCTTTTTTGTTTTTTTAATGTGTTCCTTTAAGTCATTTTGTGACTTCTGGTGATTGCCTGGACAAGTCCTTGCAATTTTCTTGGCAAGATTTCAGAAGTGATTTGCCATTGGTTTCTTCCTAGGGCTGGCAGAGAGTGATCAGCCCAAGTCACCCAATTGGCCTTGTACCTACGGTGGGACTAGAACTCAGGGTCTCCTGGTTCCTAGCTTAGTGCCTTAATCACTACACCAAACTGGCTATAAGCAGATTAAGCAAACCCTGAATGCTGCCCTTGCTTGCTAAAGAATGGATCTTCTCCTTTAAATATGTCTTTTGCCCTTCATTTCTCATTAAGAGATGAATACGGGACCGCCTGCTGCCACCAGTAGCCTCCCACCGGCCAGTACGCTCTCATAGAGAGGGGCTCCTCTGGGTGCCGTCGGCCAAACAATGTTGACTGGCGGCCCCCAAGGGGAGAGCCTTCTCTGTGGGGGCACCTATCTGGAATGAGTTCCCCCGAGGATACGGAGGATCCCGGATATACGCACCTTCTGCCGCGCTCTGAAGACCTTTTTATTCCATCAGGCTGGCTTGGCCTAATTTTTTCCCTTTTTTCCTTTTTAAAACGCAAATTTTAATTTGTTTTTAATTTATTGGGGTGTTTTAAATCTGTCTTCGGCCAAATTGTTTAATTCGGTTTTATTCTGTTTTTAAATTTTGTATTTATGTGTTTTTATCTTGTGGCTGTTCACCGCCCTGAGCCCTTTGGGAGTAGGGCGGTGTATAAATCAAATAAACTAAACTAAACTAAACTAATATAGTTTGTGGATCTAAATTCTGAATGTCTCTTGCATTTATGCCTCTGTCCTCTTTCTGTGCTTTTTTTTCCCCCTTAAGCACCTATTTAACCAGACATTTATATCAGTGGTGAAATAAAAAATTTGATACTACCGGTTCTGTGGGCATGGCTTGGTGGGGGGGTGGGGGTGTAATGTGACTGGGTGGGCGTGGCCATTTTTAAAAAAGTTTTAAAACCATTTTTTCTACAACCTCTTCGCTGAAGAGGTTGTAAAAAAATGCTTTCAAAAGGCTCTGATGATCCCAACTGAGTTGGCTGATCATCAGAAGCTTTTTAAAAAAACCTCTGCCGATCAGGCAACTCAGCTTGGATCGTCAGAGGCATTTAAAAGAAAAAAAAGGGTTTTTTTTCTTTTAAAAGCCTTTGATGATCCCAGCTGAGCTGTGCGATCATCAGAGGCTGTTTTTTTTTTTTTTTACTTTTAAAAGCATTTTTTGCCCGAAGAGATTGTAGAAAAAATGCTTTTAAAAGTAAAAAATAGCCTCTGATGACTGTGTGGCTCAGCTGGGCATTGGGGAGAGGGGGGGCAGGGATTTTTGCTACCGGTTCTCCGAACCACCCACCTCCATCACTACCGGATCGGGTGATCCAGTCCGAACTGGTAGCATTTCACCCCAATTTATATCCATATATAAAGCACGGGTCCCCAACCCCTGGGCCAGTCAGGCCACGGCCTGTTCAGAAACAGGTTGTGCAAGTGGTCCTTGCGCATGAAGCTCCATTTTTGTGAGCAGTGGGCACTCACACTCGCGTGCAAAGCTCCATTTGTGTGAGCAGTGGGCTGTGTACACATGCACCTGCCACTCACCCAGAACATCTTCTCTCTCCCCACCATGCCACCAAGCTGGAAAGAATGGGGACCACTACCTTAAAGTTTTGAACCCTTTTAAAGCTGATGAAATGGATCACATGTATGATAGATTTATTGTTACAATTAAAAGATGATTGTTTAAAAATACTGTTTCCAAATGTTTTAGAAAGGGGGATAATTTTCTTTACTGTAAAAAGCATCAATTTGACACAACACTGTTTAGAAACTGAGCGTGTGGGTGATCCTTGGAAGTTTGTCCTGGACAACTAGATAACTAAAATTGTGAAAATCCAGAGTATCCAACTCTCACACCACAGTATTTAAATGGTAGAGAATGTATTTTGTAACAAATCCAGCACTTCGGTTGTCTGCCTGCTTTTGGCCAAACTGCTAAAGTGGTCTATTTGCTATTTCTCAAATTTGTACTTCAACTCAGAAAATCGGTCCTTTTCCATTTACAGGGAACTAATAGATATTACATACATACAGAATAGTAAAAGGATGAAGATACCAAAATTATAACAAGAGCTTTATAAGCTGCTATTTCAGAGTCATTTCTGAGAAGTCATAATTTCTTAGAAATGAGAGAAACTTGCAATAGAATCCAAGTCCCAAATTTGGCAGAATTGCCCAAGTCAACTTACCTCCACCATTTTGATGACACAGGTAAGGGAAACGCCAGACGTTGCCAAGTCCAACAGAAAAGCCAACCTGGGCGAGAATATACTGAGCTTTTGATCCCCAGGTAGGGCGGGCATCTGGTTCCTCAGACAAAAGATCTTGATGGAATTCACCCTCAGGATCTCCAGCTACTTCTAGGTCTGCTTTGGATTTCTCCATCAAGGGAGAGAGTGTACAACCCAAACACACCAATGAATATGTGGATACACACTGTGAATGTAGAACTTATGTTCCTTTGACACACCTAAATACTAGTCTCTGCTTGATTAGAAGTGTACACAGCAGATTAGAAGTGTACACAGCAGTTTTCCCTCTTCCCTGATCTTCTTCTTCTTCAAGTGTAGTACTAGAAAAAGCTTAACTACACTCTTTTAAGTGTATGGAATCTTTGCACATTGACAATAGATCCCTTATTTGATAGGAAATGTATGCGCATACGTCAAGTATTTAGTATCTGAAAATAGCTTTTTGCCCTCACACTGTCATGCAACTACAGAGGCACTAGCATGTCCTAAGTATATCTGAAAAGATAAAATGTGTATGTGTGTTATGTGTGCGTGTATAGTATTAATACAATACAAGAAGTTTTTGATGATATGTTCAGCACGTATTTCAATGAACTTATCTGTCTTTAGTCATATCCTATCAAATTTGTTTTGGGTCACTGTGTGCATGAATAGCAGAATTTTAAATGAGAAAAAATACTTTCTTTGGCTTAATGAACTGCACATGTAATATGATTTATTTATATATGCATGCTGGAAGATGTTCTTCAAGAAGCAAATCTAGAAAAAGAACAGCAACAAAAAGGTTGAACAAATGGACAACCTACCCAAAACAATTAATTGAAATGTTAAGATTAATTCAGGAGCCACAATCCTGGCTCTAAAACACCAGTTTGGAAAAAACAGAAACGTCCCTCAAATTCTGCCAGATGATTCCTTCCTTTGTATTAGTGTTTCTCAACCTTGGCAACTTTTAAGATAAGTGGACTTCACCTCCCAGAATTCCAAGCCATTGGGGAATTCTGAGAGTTGAAGTCCACACATCTTAAAGTTGCTAAATTTGAGAAACACTGCTCTCTCCCTCTCCCATCTATCTATCTATCTATCTATCTATCTATCTATCTATCTATCTATCTATCTATCTTCTACACACACCAGTGTTACTCTAATAGATCAATGTTTGTCATGTATGTATGTATGTTCGTTTCTTTTTCTAGCCTGGACAAACAAAAGGTGCCTCCAAACCAGGAACTGAAATTTAATTCAAAATGTAGGTTCAACCAGGTTAGAAGTTTAAGGATAATGTCCTCAGCTCAGTTTGCATGTAGCTTGCAGGATGAAGAATGAAAATTGGGCCGCCTTCCCAGTGAATTGGTACAGAAAACATAAAAACAACCTAGTCACTGGCCACAAAGGGAACCTGCTTTCAGGATCCAAAAGTAAAACAAGGGAAAAGTACTACTGATATAGTACTGGAGAAAGGACTAAAAGGCACCAATAATTGCCTCAGCAATTACGTCTGAAGAGGAAAATCTTTTTAAAAATTCAGACTGGCCACATCGGGATAGAATGTTCTGTGAAGAGCTTACCAGTTTGTTTTGGCAATATCAAACTGATCTCCCTTCCCTTCTTTTGTGCGTGTAAACTTTTGGCTGATAACCTTGAGGATAGGGCCCATGCCCAATTTTAATTGCTATACCAAAGTAAATTCTGTGGAGCACTGCATTTCTGAATTCTGATGTGAATGTGTGAGAGAGAGGGGAGAAGGAGGTGGAAGGAGGAGGAGAAGGAGAAGAGGAGGATGTGGGGGTGAAGGGGGTGAGGAAGGGGAAGAAGAAGAGGAAGAGAAGGGAAAGGGGTGGGGAAGGGGAAAGGGAAAGGGAAAGGGAAAGGGAAGAAGGAGGAGGAGGAGGAAGGAGGAGGAGGAGGAGGAGGAAGAGGAGAAGAAGAAGAAGAAGATGAGGAAGAGGAAATAGTAGTAATACACATTTTTTTGCCTGAAATTGAACGGAAAGTAACAGGGGAGATAAATCAAGCCCTTGCCTGTTCTGGAACTGTTTTTGGTCCCATGTTCAGAAACTTAATAAGTATTCACTTTCATTAAGTGAAAAAAAATGCTTCTTTAGAGCCAAACATTCCCCAGAACAACATGCTTTTCAACCCTCTTTTTTGGACATGTCTCCATCTTGGTCAGGGAGATTCAAATTGCTTCAAAGTGTGCATTCTTCTTGTCCTAATGGTGGTTTCTAGAATTATTCAAATTGACATAAGCACATATAATTTAGATGCTTTACAAAATGTCCTGGTAAATTTGAAACTTTCTTTTTTCTCTCTCTCTAAACAAACAGAACGGCTGTTTGTGGCTGAGAAAGAAAAGCAAGCTCTCATGAAATAGCTGGAGATGGAAAGAGAAAACATGAGCAAATTCTCCATTTGTCGGGGGAGGGGTAGTAGATTTATCTTGAGGAAAAACCTGGATTTACCATGTTGAATAAAGATATTCATTCATTTTTTTTCTACAGATTGTTAACTGTCAGAAACACTTCAGTTATTTCTTTTAGTTATAAGAACTAAAAACATTAACAAAAATAAATTATTCAAATCTATTTCCGCTTAAGTCTTTTATAATATAAAGGAGAATACAAAAGAAAAAAGCAGTAGCTATGTAAACCTCATTAAAGGAGATCAAACTCGCCAATCTGACAATGAGATTTACATAGCTACTTCTCGCTCCTTTCTTGTTCTCCTTTATAATCCTAGGCAAACTTTCCTACTTCTTTTCACTTCTGCATATTCTGAGTTAAAGTTTGGTTTCAGATCTGAGTGGAGCACTGAAATAGTTTGGTTGCTATGAATAATGATCCTCAGAAAGTGCTACTATGCAGATTCATGTGGCTCTTTTGACATTACTGATCATGGAATATCAGTGGAGTAGTAGCTCTGTGAGCGAGGAGCTGGAGCTGGAATTTTTAAATTATAGTGGTAGTGGAAAGTTACTCCATCCTCAGCGTGGTTGCACTGTGGGACCCTTTATTTCAGGGGTGTCAAACTCGCGGCCTGTGGGCCAGATGCGTCACACGCTGGGTACCCCACCCCCATTTTAGTGAAGGGGAAAAAAATAGCAATACATCACGTGACAACGTGTCATTGCGAGTTTGACACCCCTGCTTTAGTTCTAATTTGCTCCTCTGCAATAACCCACAAGGGATGGTCATCTAGACATGTGAAGTGTGACGTCATCCGTGTGCAGATGGTAATCAACTTCCTCCACATACTTTCCCTTCAAACAGGAAGGGCTAACCAGGTGTCTGACAATTGCCTGAAGTGAATGAGGGCTAATAAAATAAAGCTGAATCTTAGTACAGACTGTCTCCGGTTTAAGAACAAGTTCCATCCCTAAATCTTTTTTTAAATTTGTATGTAAGTGGTATTTATGAATGGACTGTTACTAAAAATGATGGAAAGTGTTCTCTTCCCTTGAGCTGACAAGCTGTATATTAAAAACGCACGGCTTCAACACTTCATGAAAACACTGCACAGCTTCAATGGTTTATCATCTTGACAAAAAATACCCTCCAGTGTTTTTAGTAACAGGCAGTCCATTCATAAGTACCAAGTTTATTTATCCTGTGTTTATTACTTTATAAATAATTGCTTTAAATAAATAATTACTGTGTTTATTACTTTATAAATAATTCAAGGCATTCAACATACATAATACTACTTCCTCCCCCTATTTTGTCTGTAACTTGGACATTCTTAACTGGGTACTGCCTGAAACATATGGGGGCTCCGGACTAGTGGTGGGTTGCTATTAGTTCTCCCTGGTTCAGGAGAGCCGGTAACGGAAATCTTGATGTGAGAGCGAACCGGTTCGCCCCGCCCATCAGCTGGACCCTCCTGCCCCCTGCCCCGTTCCCCACGGTATATCTACCTTTATTCCTTTGTTTTTTGCCCAGCTGCAAGGCACGGCAGAGCGAATTGCCATGCCTCAGCTGTATTTTAATTGAATGCACTTGCATGTAGCGTACATGTGCAAAGCACGTGCACAAAGCGAACCGATGGTAACACCGGTTAGAACCCACCACTGCTCTGGACAGATGATTCTTCATCTTAAGAATAAGGAAGGTAGCCTGATCTGAATGAAATGTCATTCCTGCTAAAGCAAGAGTCTCCAAACTTGGCAACTTTAAGACCGGTGGACTTCCAGAATTCCTCAGCCAGCCATGCACAAGCCTTAAAATTGCCAAGTTTGGAGATCCCTGTGCTAAAAGAGCATACACATAGCCTGGGCCTAATCATCTCACAACAGGATTGTTGTCATATAGTCTATAGGAATGTTCTTTTTAGGACAGAGAAATTCCAGATGGTGCAGCATGCAACTACTCCATTGGTAAATGGAATATAGGACCATACAATACCAAAACTGAAATTGCTTTCTGGAGCCCAAGTGAAGATGCTGACATTAGTCTGTAAAGCTCTAAAAATCAGGATTATTTAATTAAGCATTATCAGTCAATCCTGAAGGAAATCAACCCTGATCGTTCTTTGGAAGGACAGATGCTGAAACTGAAGCTCAAATACTTTGGCCACCTAATGAGAAGAGAGGGCTCATTCGAAAAAAACCTGATTTGGGGAAAGATTGAAGGCAAAAGGAGAAGGAGACAGCAGAGAATGAGATGGTGAGATAGTATCATTGGTGAAATGAACATGAATTTTGGAAAAACTCGGGGAAACAGAGGAGGAAGTGGGCCTGACATGCTATGGTCCATAAAGTCAGACTGAACAACAAAATTGTGTGTGTGTGTGAGAGAGAGAGAGCAATCTTCATTAGGAAAGTTAATTCCAACAATAAGACTGGCTTTGTGCCAGTGGTGATCCTTTGTTCTCTGCTCTCTCTCTTTTTTTTCCAGTTCCACCGTCTATGCAAAAAATTATTCCTCACAATGAGAAACTGAGGTTGATCTAACCTTCATGGAATAAGGGAAGCCAAGGTTAGATATGAAAGGCAGCAATGGGTGCCAGCCACCAAGGGAGAGGGAATTAAAAAAAGGGGGAAGTACTGGAACAAGATTATAAATGCCAGTTGTCCTCTGCAAATACTCCATGGCTTTGTTTGCTAATCTTAATCTACCACAGATTGGGAGAGACCTTTCTATCTTTAGCTGTGCAAATTACACACAAATGACGGTTCTTCAAGGCAGTTATCTTACACCAAATTATGAAGCAAGACCAGTGTGTTTATGGGTGTTTGTGGGTCAATTACAAAAGAGCTTTCACATGATATGGCAGTTGGTTTCCTAAGCAAAAGTGTTCAGGGTACATTTAATTGCCTCTAATAGATAAGGCTAGGGAGAGACAATAGTTCGAGGCTGAACTGAAGAACTGAATTTATAATATTTTGCAGATCACTCCAGGCTCTAACCTGTCTTCAGAACTTTATCAGAATAGAGAAAACATCTGGAATGAGAGGAAACTGAAGATGAATGTCAGGTGGCGTATTAGTCCAAGTCTCCTTATCATTTATTTTTAATAAAAGCAGACCAACCTATGAATAGGCACAGAGGTATTTCTAATTAGCTTCTATATTTGACTCCTGATATTTCTATCAAAAATGTCAAGAATGGAATCTGGGAACTTTTGTGTGCAACATAGATGCTCTAACACAGCTCTATAATCTTGTATTTTGCAAAGCCCAAATTTCAGGCTTAGTTCTGACTGTTCTGTTCAAACAAGTCCTGTTAAAAGGACTGTGGAAATAATTATCTTTGCCTAAAATAGTCCTTAGCAGTAAGAACAAACAATCTTGGTTTGCCTAATATAGTTTGATTCTGTTTCGCTTATGATAAAAAAGGACAAAGATAATCCTGGTTCCAATTAAATCCCATTTACTCAAGAGGATACAGGGTCTGTGAACTTACCTATGAAGTAGGCTTTTCATAGGATCACACAAGAATGCAGTGGGCAAATGTGTTTCAGGGCAGTGTGCCCACCTTCCTCCGTTTTTGCAGCTTCTGGATTTTTTTGGTTCACAGACGAAATTTCTGTGGTGCAGCAGTCTCTGAAACAGGGTAACAGCCTTAAATTAATATTGTTCATTCAGAAATTCATTTATTTGTATATTTGCTATTAAAACATCTAGAACCTTACAAGTGACATAAAATTACACAATTTCTCCAATTTCAATGAAACAATCATTTTAAAATGATACAATCTGACCATGGGTTGAATAAGTATGTTTTATCTGATGCCAATAAAACAAAATATAGCTATAAGGGATTAGATAGCATGCTAAAAATATGGGATGAATACAGATGAAAAATCCAGATTTATTATTACTTCTTTTGATATTAAATATTTAATTCGTGGAGAATTGAATAAAGACATTTGAATAATGGGGAGAGAATTTATACAGACTTCAAAAATTATTAATAAAACAAAGATGAAGTCTTTTGAGATTTTCTCTCAGAATGGTAACAGACAACACACTGGCTTTAATATGTAAAATAATCCCAAAGAAATTCCAAAATAAGATTTGACATATAACATGAAAACATACAATATGAAATCTATCACACAAAACTCAGATCAGGTTGCTGCTGAAATATGGTTCAGAAAATGAATAAGTTTAGATTGTATGATCAATTGGATGCAGAATTTTAACAGAACAATTGATACCCAACAATGGGATATCAAATAGAATTTTTGTTATTAACGTTAACATTTATTTTCTAAAAAGTGCTGGAAATGCAAGTCAGGCTGGATCATCCTTCCACTTTTGTTAACAATGTTGTATGTAAGGCAATTCCACAATTCTGGAAAAGGATTTATAAGAGAATGAATTAGAAATTAAAGATGGATTTTTCCTTTCTATTATCTTTTTATAAATTAAAACTAAAATTTACGTTCATACAAAATATACTGAACTGAGTTTGTATAGTACTATGGATGGGAATATCTACTAGAGTATTCTATCCTTCTTACTGAAAGCATGAATAGTTCCTTCTATAGAAAAATTAAATTATGGAATTATGTAACAATGTCAAAACAACTTTATATTTAGAAAATAAAATTGCTATTGAATTTAACTGAGTTTCAAGGTTCTTTTTAACATAAGAATATAGCATCTAATCTATAAACATTAATTTTTGGTGATTTACTAAATTGTTACATTTTTCTAAAACTACAGATTTTATTATTTTTCTTTGAGTGGCACAGTAATTTATAAATCCACTTATACTGGTCAAGGCTGTGAATTACTGTACAATGATTTAATTGTAATTTGATTTACTTTAACACTAATTCCAACTTTCAAAAGTATATTTTAGTATTTATATTTATATTAATGCCATTTTAATTTAATATGTTGTTACTTTCATTGTGTTTCTAAATCTTTTTATGTACAACTTGCTTTTTCTATATCTCTGCTGCTTCTTTTTTCATTATATTATTAACCTTAATTAAAATCTTAACGTATTTATTAGTAAAAAATAAAAAGCTATATGCCAAGGAACAACATATAAGTGTTTTAAAGCAATTTCATTCCAGGAAGAACTCCACAAAAACTTTTGGGAAAAAGCCATTGGAAATTAAATAATTTTAGGACCTGTCTGAAGCCCTGAACTGCTGAGGCCACAGCTATAGTGATTTGCACAAACATGGAGAATGATCATCAGCCCTTCTTCTCTTACACTTAACCACATCTGGAATGGTGCAGTATGGATGCTATGGTGGTGAACTAGGTTAGGCATGGGATTTTAGTACCGTAAATGGATGCTTTGGAGCCATTTTCTAACTGAAAACCACCTTCCATAGCAGAGATTTGGTGAGAGAGCCAACGCTATGGCCAACACTTCAAATATACCCTACCACCTCAATTTAACTTATGTAATTTAATAACTTAAAACCATCATTGAGCCCAAAGTTTTCATTGCTAAACAAGACAGTTGTTAGGTTTTGCCTCATTTTATGACCTTTCTTGCCACAGTTGTTTAGTTAGTAACATGATTGTTAAATGAATATGGCTTCCCCATTGACTTTGCTCATCAGAAGATCACAAAAGGTGATCATATGACCCAAGGACACTGCAGCCATCATAAATAGATGGCAGTTGTCAAGCATCAAAATTTTAATCATGTGACCACAGAGATGTTGCAATAGCTGTTAAGTGTGAAAAATGGTAGCAAGTCACTTTTTTCAATGCCGTTGTAACCTTGAACAGTCACTAAACGAATGCTATAAGTTGTAAACAAACATCTGAAGCAATTGAGTGAGATAACTAATAGCATGTTAGTGGATGCAGTAGCCCTTGTATTTTTAGTAGTGCAAAGATTTCCAGCATAAGCAGAAAAACTTTGGAAATAACTCAGTGGACTAGAAATACATATAAAATGAAATTACATTGTGATTCAATTTTTTGATAGTAAATTGTACCTGGACAATGAAATTGTAGTGTCTACTTTTGCCTGTCTTTAAATATAAAACTAATTTAAAGAAGAGATGACCAATTTCATTAAGACAATTTTTAATGTCTGGCATATAACTTTTTCAGGAATATATGATATCCAATGTTCAAGTTCAATATAGCCAATGATTTTTACAAATTTGAAATATTCCAGATTTGGGGGATATTATTTCATATAATTTAAGTAAATCATGGCCAGATAAATTTTTAATTTGATTCCACTCAAATATTTTAAACAGATTAATATATTATTTATGAAGGTGCCAATATCAAGGATATCCCTGTTAAAATTACATCTCTATTATGGTGATCCATAATGTCTGGCTCTGCACAATTGTCATGACATGGTTTATTCATTTTTAACTTAAATGGGTTGTGTGTGCCCACATCTTCTTTTTGTCTATTCTCATGAAAATGGGGTTTCCCTCAGTAGGTTGGCTTCCTCCTTCCCTGAGCTGCCAGCTATCTCTTTTTAATCCAGTTGAGAAGGCAGGCAACCAATCACACAGATGTATACTTCTGCCCAACCCTCAAAGCAGCTGCAGTTTTGCCCCACATTGTGTGGCCAATCCTTTAAAGCAATGTTTCCCAACCTTAGCCATTTTAAGACATATGAACTTCAACTCCTAGAATACCCCAACTAGCAATGCTGCCTAGCAGCCTAGGATATTCTAGGAGATGGTCCCTACATCTACTTTAAAGAGTGTACCTCTATTTAAAGAGAGGTAGGCAGGTATTACCCGTGGGCCCCTGGTTGCTTCAAATAACTGCCTTTCTACCAAATCGCAAGAGCTTCACAACCCTATTGCTCAATGTTCTGGGTTCGCATGATAGTGAACCAGTGTGATCAGCTTGTGGCTGAGTTTTTCCACGCAAATCCAGTCATGTACAGAAAGATGACACAATCGATGATGCACTGCTGGCTGCTGTAGTCCTCTCAGCACCTTGGCACTTGCTTCCTTGTTGCTTTCTCCAAAGAAAACATACAGATGAACAAGCAATGGAGTTGTTGGCTCAAAATTCTCCTCTGGGACTGCAATGGAAACTGATCTAGATCAAGTTGGGCACATCATATCTGGACTGCAAAACTCCAGATGACCTGTAGAGGCAGCAAAAGTATCCCTTTAGTGCCTTCTAATGATCATCTGGATTTTTGCAGCCCAGATATGGAATGCTGAGAATTGACAGGAAAGGAGAAGAATTAAGAGGAGACAAAAAGCTGAAGGGGGCCCTCACAGCACATTATATTCAAGGAGACATTAGATGTGGTCCTGAGGGGATGTTCTGGTCCTACTGGGCAGAGGAGTTTGCTTGTCTCTGATAATATCAATTCAATACATTTTGAAATCCTACTTTTAAATGTTATTAATTTATCAAAATATAAAATACAGAAATACAAAGAAAAATGAAAATAGTGGTAAAATAAGGAAGAGAAACAAAAAGAGAGAAAAGTTTAGGACAGAAGGGGAAAAGAAAAAAAAAGCATTGACTTCTGACTCCTTTTGGTGCAATAGAAAAAGATAATAACATATGACACCTCAACTTTTTACTTTTATATAATAATATATACTAGCCACTTCCATAAGAACAAATCTATGTAATCAGCAAAACCTAAATCAAAGTTTCATTTTTCTTTTCACTTCAAGCAGTCCTAAAGTGGTTTTCAAGTAGAAACAAAATTAATTATGTTAATATATCGTAGCAGGAAAAGATATTCCTCCGTCTTGTCTTTATTCCCAAATGTTTCCCAGAAGAAGGAACTAACACATAATTGAATTTTTTTCCCTTTTTTTTAAAAAAAAGAGAAAAATTCCATCTGTTTATAGCCTCAAGCAGTCAGGTTCCTCTTGAACTGGTTTTTGGTGATCTGAAGTCAGCTACAGAAATGCTAAGGGTATGCTGGTATTAGACTCATTTTATTTTGTAATGTATCTGACCACTTAGCAAGAGGCAGCATGTTATGGTGGTTAGAACGTCAGAGCAGGCCTGGGAGAGGTTTGGTGCACATATCACACTAAGTTGTCGCTTGAAGCCACAATAGATGTACTTATGGAACATACTAAGTTAACAAGAAGCAAACATGATCTGCCCTTGATGGATGTGGGAACCAGTCCCTCTTTCAGCCTACTCTAGCTCTCCCAGGATTGAGTTTCCCATAATAATAACATAATATTTAAATATTTAAATACAGATTCCAATCTTTGCCCATCTACCAACCTCAAATCCCCTATTCATTTCATGCTTTAGCGATACGTTCTTAAATTGAACATACCTGCATATGACTGTATTTATGTCCTCAGAAGATGGAAAAATATTTGCCAGAGTATTGAAATTGGCAGCAGTTAATATCATCCAAGGCCAGGTTCCTCATCACGTGTGATATCCATACATTTTGGTCACTTGGAAAAAGCATCCTCAAAATTTCATAGGCGGCTTTAATTAACATAGTACAAATATCCTTGACTTACAACCACAACTGGGACCAAAACATCCATTGCTAAATGAAGCGTTAAATGAAATGTTAACTGAATCACCTCCAATTTTATGACCTCTTTTACTGCAGTCATTAAGTAAATCATGCTGTTATTAAGCAAACCTGACTTCTCCTACTGACTTTGACAATCATGCGATCTCAGAATGCCTCTACCATCATACATACATGTCAGTGCCAAGTGCCCAAATTCTGATTATGCAACCGTAGGGACTATGATTGTCATAACTGTGAGGACCAGTCATAAGTCACTTTTTTCAGCACTGGTTTAATTTCAAATATTTGTTAAACTAATGGTTGTAAGTTGAGGACTACCTGTAATACATTTGCAGTGAAGGAATGGTCCTCTCCATTCATATTGACTCAGCACAGAGAGAACGGCCTACATATGGCTTTGCATATTCAGATGTAATGCTGAAACAAAACAACCATGTAAAATCTTAATGCAAAAATAGCAGGTGGGTTGCCATAACTTTTTGAAGTACTAGTTAATGCCTTGGCAGCCTGTTACAGGGTGCTGCATGCAGCCAGCCTAAGATTTTGGAATTCAATGTACTGAAGCCCATAAATTTCTGCAGCAAACTATGTCCACGGTTCTCTAATCCGAAGTGGCACAAAGTCCTAGTCCCAGAGCCAGTTTCAAAATCTCTGTACCACCCACCTTCTTGTGCCCAGTTTAGCATCATGTTACAATGTGACCTACAAGCCTTGGCACCGAAACCCTAAGTCACTTTAGAAGAGCTTGCTAAAAAAGTGACACAAGCCATCAACCTGCCATTTAACCTTCTCTCTTAGATTAGGAGACTATTAGAAATTAAGACTGCTCTACCCTTGCTCCTATTCCCCTTCTATTCATCATATTTATATAGCTGCCCATCTCACAATCAAATGACTCTTGGTAGCCTACAGCAAGTTAAAAACCAAACATATGAATTCATTTTAATATTGTTAATATTAAAAACATGAACATTATAAAAGGCACAAAACAACTATTTTAAATTTGAATACTTTTAATTTAGATTGGCCTTTCTCATAATCAGTTTTGTTTTCCTCCTGGTTCCATAAATGTGGTCACTCCTTAAGCGAATTCGGCTTCTCCCATTGACTTTGCTTGTCAGAAGCCATCTGGGAAGATCACAGACGGTGATCGCATAACCCTGGGATGTTGTAACCTTTGGAAATATGTGACGGTTGCCAAGCACCTGAATTTTGATCACATGACTGGGAGATGTTGCAACAGTTGCAAACGTGAAGACTAGTCATAAATCACATTTTTCAGTGTGGCTGTAACTTTGAACAGTCACTAAACAAATGGTTGTAAATTGAGGACTATTTCCTTTACTAGCTAATCGTAAACTTAGCTTAACCATGTTGTTCCGCCAGGCTGGGCTATCAATATAAAGATTTTAATTGGTTTTAAATTGGGTTTTTAAATTCAGGGTTTTATAAATTGGGCCTACTATTTAATAATTTTAATTATTTTTAAATATTGTCTGTATTTGTGTTTTTAATTAGGCTGTACACTGCCCTGAGTACTTCGGGAGAAGGGCGGTATAGAAATAAAATTAATAAATAAATAAATAAATTAACATTACAGGCAATTATCTTCAGGTTTGTTACTGTCTGATTACTTTTGACCAAATCTCTTAGTCTGTGCCAGAGCAGGTGGTCTTGGGTAAGCCTGGAAAAACTAAGGACCAGAACATGGATGAAATGCTATCCAGAGTTCTCAGTGTTAGGGAAGGAAAAAGAAAGCCTAAGAAGTCCATGGGAAATCATTTCCATATTATGAAATCATAGACACATGTACAGAGACTCATTAACAAATTAGTCTGTCTTGAGAGAGTATGCTAACCCACATGTAAGTTAAACAACAATTGATTGAATTATTATAGAATACAGGGCACTTGCGTGCTCAACATATTGCCAACATTGAAAAAGCAGTTTTGGGCTGTATTTGTATGTTATATAGTATTTTAAGAGAAATAATCAAAGCCATTAAAAAGTGAAAGTTAGAATACTTCGTGGACATGGGATGCGACACCAGAAAAATACAGCATCCTTCATTTAATCCGAGGTCCAGGCAGAAGAAGATCATGGTTTCAAAACCTTAGGGATTGGTTTGGACAAAGCTCAGCAGCACTTTTTTATACGGCTGTTGACAAAAATAGGATTGCCAACATGATCGCCAACGTCCAATGACAGATATGGCACAAGAAGAAGAATATAATATTTTGCCAGGGTTAACTGAAATATACTTTACTCAATTTATTACCCATATATGAACTAACCTCACAATCAGGGTCCCCACAACACACATCTAAAATATGGCTATTAATCTCTTTGTGGTCCAGTGTAGGCAATAATTAATAAATTAGTGGTCCGTTTAAACAAGGACATGTATATAAAATCCCATCAATATTTTAAAAAATGCAATTATTTGGCAAAGGGAAAAATTTACACCTAAAAACTTTGTTTAGTCAATTCATAACAACTGAGTTATTTTGGTCTTCTTTTAGATATTTTGTTACTGAATCACTTTATGCCAGCCATTTTTTAAACCTAATCTAACTCTGTGTTGTTTAATACTGATCGCATTCCTACCCAAGTGTATTTACTTAAGATTAGCAAACATAATGTGGTCACTTTTCTGAAAAAAATGAATAAACCCAGCCTTTCTCACAGAGTTATGAAGAAAGACAGGAGGAAGTAGCACTATGTGCTTGTACATATTTCCTTTTTTTTTTTTGGAAAAGTTTTTCATTTTTATTTCTTATACACGTAATATAAAATGTACATTTTCTTATACATAATTAATCCTACATATACGTTTTCCTTAAAGAAAGCATTAAAGTAAGGCATTTTAATTACATTCGGAGTTGCTCTTCTACCCTTTCTTCCCTAATTTCGCAACAACCCTTCTTCTTCTTCTCCTTTTTCCCTTCCCTCCCTCCTCTCCTTCTTTTTCTTCCCTCCTCTCCTACCTCATCCTACTTCCCCTTCCTTTCTCCCACTCCTCTCTTCTTTTCCCCCTACTCACCTTCTCTCCTTCTCATCCCCTACCCTTCCTTCCTCTCCTTTTCCATTTCTTCCATTCCTCTCCCCCCCTCTCCTCTTCCTCTCTCCTTTCTATCTTCTTTGCTGTGGAATATTCTCCTTGTTTGGTCATATATATGGACATATTTCCTATAGAAAAGGCAGTATTGAATATATTCAATCACCAGGCTGTTGTGCGAACCCAACCAATGTGCTTGATTTATGTGCTTAATGTGAAATTAAATTATGTTATGCAAAGGCAATCACTGAGAGTTCATCTCCAGGGTCTAACACTACCAGAAAAGACAGGTGTTCATCATGAATAAGAATGTCGTAAGAGTATAACTATAATAGTTAATGCTGTTGAAACAGATGCTGCAAGGGAATTCCTGATTGGGCTTGAATTTTATTACTGCACACACCACTTCTGGAGTGAGTCCTTCTTGCCAGGGCTTTCAATGAAAGTATCTCCAAACCAGTTCTCTTTTTCACCATGGAAAAAAAAATCCTCCTAAACTCTTATCACTATCATGGGCACATCTGTTACTCCTTTGGAATAAAAACTACTCCACCCTCAACCCCAAGCCACACACCACAATTGCTTGTGTCTAAATACTGTTGAGTCCATGGGAAACGTATCTCTGCCTTTACCCTCATACATTTATTTCCCAGACTTTTCCCCTCGCACAAGCACACATACTAATATTCTAATTCAGGCTGTATTTGCACAACACATGTCCCTATGATTAATTGAATCAATTTTTTAATTAACTCATTTTCCTACAGTTAAAGCTAACCAAGATTGTTATAACCTTAAACACAAATCTCCATCTGCCTAAATCCATAATCAATTATTCCAAATTCTCACCCACCCAACAGCATATTTTAGGTAGGAAGTATATTTGGCAGCTGTTAGTGTTAAACAATTGGTTAATAATAGTTTTGTGACAGGGAAAATCTGTACAGGAAATGAATTCCTTTACCATCAAAGGAACAATCTAAACGTAGCTGCACAAAACAGTTTTATTTCATAGACTAATGTACTTCTAGCATGACCTAGTGATAATTTTTCAAACTCTGTATGTTTGGTTCAGCATATCCCACAACCTATGGGCATCTGTGACATATGATTGAAAACTTCAAGTGGTAAACATGGCATTGCTAACACCTTTATAAGGGCTGACCGACTCTGATTCTCCTACCCAAACACCACTGTTTGCACCCAATTCCAAACATAGCTCTACTGCTACATATAGGTATTATAATAATGTATAGGGTATGTGTACTGGACCACATATTAATGTATAGAATACAAAAGAATCAGAAGGAACCATCGAGGTCTTCTAGTCCAAACAGGAGACCCTATACCAGTGGTGGCAAACCTTTTACTTACTGAGTGCCGAACCAGAATGTGCTTCGCACCCCGCCCATGCTTGCGTGCCATCCGCGGTAATGCGCGGCTCCTCCCCATGTGCTGTGCGTGCAACTGTACCATCTGCACATGTGCAGTTTTACGCATGCGCACTAGCTCACACTGCACATGCAACTGCACCATATGCACATGTGCACAGCTTTCGTGTGTGCAGTGCATATGCACAAACGCTGTCTGCGCATGTGTGCACAATCTCCCGCGCATGCACAAACACATGCGCATGCGCAGGAGAGCTCCAAAGACCAACTGGGTCCCCTGAATTGTGCGCATGCACACCAGAGGCCTAAACACCAGCTGGAGCGCGTGCGCATATGCAGTTTCAGGTGAGCTTGGCGACGGCTCGCGTGCCCAGAAAAATGGCTCCGCCTGCTACTTCCGGCACGCATGCCATAGGTTCGCCAACATGGCCCTATACCATTCCTGAGAAATGTCTATCCAATCTCTTCTTAAAAGCGTTAAAGGAGCACCCACAATTTCTGAAAGCCAGTTGCTCCACTAATTGTTCTGTCAGGAAATTTCTCCAGAATAGAATAGAATAGAATAGAATAGAATAGAATAGAATAGAATAGAATAGAATAGAATAGAATAGAATAGAATAGAATAGAATAGAATATTTTATTGGCCAAGTGTGATTGGACACACAAGGAATTTGTCTTGGTGCATAAGCTCTCAGTGTACATTAAAAAAAAGATACATTCATCACAAATCACACAGTCATAGGGTACAAATAAGCAATCAGGAAACAATATCAATATAAATCATAAGGAACAAACAACAGGTAATTCTAGGCTGGCTCTCTCCTTGATAAGTTTCCACCCAATACTTCTTGTCCTGCCCTCAGGTGCTTTGAAGAATACTTTGGAGAATAGATTGACCCCCTCTTCTTTGTGACTGCCTGTCAAATATTGGAGGGCTACTGTCATGTTATCCCTAGCTCTTCTCTTTGTTAGACTAAACATGCTCAGTTCCTGCAACTGTTCATTGTATGTTTCAATCTCCAGCCCCACAATCATCTTTGTTGCTCTTTTCTGTACTCTTTCCAGAGTCTCAACATCTTTTTTTGTATCATGTTTTATTTAAAACATTTGGGTACATGAAGACAGGTATTTTCAAACCATGGGTTCATCTTCGTGTACAAAATTAATTATTTCTCTAAAGTTACAACCAAGAAATATACATCTTGATTTTAATACTTTTTAATCCATATATCACAGTTCTGAATCTTTGCAGTACAATTGCCAATTGAGAACTTCAAAGATGTTTTTTTTTTCTTCAAAAGGCAACTGGACTGTTTTTCCTTGAGGAAGAAGAAAACATTTCTCTTCACATCCAAGCAGCTTTATCAGTCCTGATTAAGTTTATCAGTTCTTCCTAAACAAATAATGAAGCTTTTTGGATGAGAAGCGAAATATTTTCTTCTACCTCAAGGAAAAAACAGTCCAATTTCCTTTTAGAAAAAAAAAGCATATTTGAGACAACTCGGACCTAGATGACTGAGAATCTCCACAGACATTTTGCCAACTGCACACTTGCAGGGTCAGGAGCAAAATCTAGAGCAGGTTTTGTTAATGTTTTCATTTTTCTACAGAAGCCTAATTGGTTTTAAAAATAAAAAAAACTGCTCCCCACCACCACCAATGTTTTTACAAGCCTTAAAAGTTTCTGACCCATAATTTGAGAATTCCTGTATCAAGGCACAATTCCAGTGTTAAGTGTGTAGATGTGGATGATGCCCAGTGTATTTATGAGTTGTCATTTGAGAAGGCTAACTAAGATTCTATTTTAGTGTTGACCAAGCATTAAAAGTGGCCATTAAAAAAATAGCATTTCTAAAAACCCAAACCCAAAGCTTTTTTTCACCCTATAGATGAACTGTGATAGAACTCATTTTAGACAAAGCATTTCTTCTTGATCCTGGATGCACTATGGACCTTTATTACCAGCAATCACGCATTTCAGTCCTGGTGAGAGAATCATACCTCAACTTCACATGCATACAGGCAGTCCTCAACTTATAACCATTCATTTGAAGAGCGTTGGTGGCGCAGCGGACTAAAGTGCTGTTAAAGTAGCACTTAGCTGCCAGCTGCCTGCAATTACTGCGAATTCAAATCTCACCAGGCTCGAGGTTGACTCAGCCTTTAATCCTTCCTAGGTAGGTAAAATGAGGACCCGGATTGTGGGGGCAATAAGGTGACTTTGTATAGAAAGAACACCGCTTAGGGGGGACCGAAAGCCCTACTAAGCAGGTATATACAAAAAGTATGAAGGCTATTGCTTAACGCATTGTAAGCCGTCCTGAGTCTCCGGAGAAGGGCGGCATATAAATCGAACCAATAAATAAATAAATTTAGTGACCAAAGTTACAACAGCACTGAAAATGTGTCTTATGGACTGTTTTTCACACTTACAACTGTTGTGTGATCAAACTTTGGATACTTAGCAAATAGTTCAAATTTATGACAGTTGCAGTGTCCTTGGGATCACCTTTTGTGACATTTTAACAAGCAATGTTGACGGGGAAGCCAGATTCACTTAACAACTGTGTGACTAACTGCAGTGATTCACTTAACAACTGTGCAAGAAAGATCATAAAATGGCACAAAACTAATATAACTGTTTTGCTTAGTAAGAGATGTTTTTGGCTGAATTGTGGTCCTATGTCGAAGAATACCAGTGTTTGCGAACCTGGAGAACCTCCCTACCATATGCTCACCATCTAAGGCCAACCCTTGGCTTTACACCTTAGGCAAGACTATTTAACAGATCAATATCTTATTCTGTATGTGTTCAGAAGGGGGAAAAACATTTGCATCTTATTGATTGACAAATTTTACAGCCACCAAAATTCCAATGTTGTAACAAACCTGCAAGTGTTGAACAGGTTCAGCAAAGGCGATACCTTTCTTAAGTATTCCTTCAGAAAGCATAACATCCTGGGTTACCTCTGCACTAGATCAGATGGATGCTGTGGCTTTAATTATTACATTAAGAATTCTACAGGTGAATTTCGGTACCTGTGTTAAGGTGTTCCAGGGGCAGAAAGCTAGAATTGAAACTGGATAAATAAAACATGCTTTAACTCCAAATCTCATAATAAGCCTATGCAATACACATCATTTAATACATTGCAATCCCTACCTGCCTCACATTTTACGCCATAAGAGCCCCTCCCCTCCGCCTCTTTTCCTAAATTGGGAGCTATTCAGAACTCCTTTGTCTCGGCACCCAAAGGTCGTTATTCGTTTTATTCTATTTATGGCTCTCATCAGCAATTTTGGACAGGTAGCAGACCGAACTCCAATAGGGGAAGCAATCGTCAATAGAGATAATGTGCATAAATGGGCTGGAAAAGGGAAAAAACAAGGAGCTTTATCTTTGCAAACCTTCCCTTTCTAATCTTGCAGCTGACCCAGCGATGTGATCCGCGGGCATGGAAACTTGTTCTCCCCGCGTTTCTTCTCCCTCGTTCACAGCCTCCTGCTCCGAGGAGCTTTTGCCCACCTTGCCCCGGTTCTGCCCTCCTTACCCGATCCTGTGAATTCCCGATGTATCGGCTTCACCGTGGCACGAGGAGCCCAAATCCAGGCTCTCGGGCTATTTGCAAGCGTGGCCACGTTGCATCAGCCAGCCCTCAGGGCGGGAAGGGGCGAGGCGGAACCAGGCCCAATCCCCGCTCCTGCCTCGCGCTATGGGGAGGCGCGTCCTTTCCAGTCATATCAATGAAGCTCCTGTTTTTTAAAGGCGGAGGGGGAGACGATCCGGGTCCTATATTTGAAGTTTGCTAAGGGGCAGAAAGATGTAGAAACAGCTTCTGCCACTTCAAGAATACAGTAACAGAGTTGGAAGGGAACTTGGAGGACTTCTAGTCCAACCTCCTGCTCAGACAGGAAACCCTAATACCATCTCAGACAAATGGTTGTCTGATCTTTTCTTAAAAACTTCCAGTGTTGGAGCATCCACAACTTTTGGAGGCAAGTCCTTCCACTGTTCTAACTGTCAGGAAATTTCTCCTTATTTCCTAGTTGCTTCTCTCCTTGATTACTTTCCGTCCATTGCTTCTTGTCCTGCCTTCAGGTGCTTTGGAGAATAGCTTGACTCCCTCTTCTTCGTGGCAAACATTAAGATATTGGAACACTGTTATGTCACCTCTAGCCCCTCTTTTCATTAAACTAGACATACCCAATTCCAGCAACTGTTCTTTTATGTTTTAGCCTCCAGTCCCCTAATCATCTTTGTTGCTCTTCTCTGCACTCTTTCTAGAGTCTCTACATCTTTTTTACATCGTGGCGACCAAAACTGGATTCAGTATTCCAAGTGTGGCCTTACCAGGGCATTATAAAGTGATATTAACACTTTTTTCTTTTGCTTTAATTTATATGCTGCCCTTCTCCAGAGACTCAGGGCGGCTTACAATGCGTTAAGCAATAGCCTTCATACTTTTGTATATTTATATAAAGTCAGCTTATTGCCCCCACAATCTGGGTCCTCATTTCACCTACCTTTGAAAGGATGGAAGGCTGAGTCAATCTTGAGCCTAGTGAGATTTGAACTTGCAGTAATTGCAAGCAGCAGATGTTAATAACAGTGCTTTAGTTCACTGTACTACAGGCTCCATGTGACTTCATGTGATCTTGATTCTAATTTATTTAACTAAGTCATTTCTTTTTGTCTTCTTGTCTTTTTTAATGTATCAAAAGTATACAAAGTGGAAAAAGAGCCTTGATAGTACAGTGGTTTGGTGCACCCTGTCATTAACACAGCTGCCTGCAATTTCTGCTGGTTCGAATCTCTCCAAGGCTCAAGGTTGACTCAGCCTTCCATCCTTTCTAAGGTAGGTGAAATGAGGACCCAGTTTGTGGGGGCAATAAGCTGACTTTGTATAAAATATAAAAAGAATGAAGGCTATTGCTTAACGCATTGTAAGCCGCCCTGAGTCTCCGGAGAAGGGTGGCATATAAATCAAATTAAAAAAAAAAAAAAAAGGAAAACTAATTTTAAAAAGAAACGTATGAATTTAGAAGAGCTGTTTCAAAATGTTCATGTAGCCCAGAGTTATTTATTATACAAAAAGTGGTCTTACCAAGTTGTTATAAAGCGGTGGATGTTGCTTGTAGTTAGTAGAGAGTAAAGGTGCTCCACTTATGACCACAATTGAGCCCAACATTTCTGTTGCTAAGTGAGACAGTTAAGTGAGTTTTGCTTTATTTTATGACTTTTCTTGCCATACTTGTTAAGTGAATCACTGCAGTTGTTCAAGTAATAACACAGTTAAGTGAATCTGGCTTCCCCATTGACTCAGACTCATTGATTCAGAAGGTCGCAAAAGGTGATCAAATGATCCCAGGACATTTCAACTGCCATATATATGAATCAGTTGCCAAGCATCTGAATTTTGATCATGCGACCATAGGGATGCTGCAATGGTTGCAAGTATGAAAAATGGTCAAAAGTCACTTTCTTCAGTGCCGCTTTGCGCACTTTGCGTACTTTGTGTCCTATTCATGCTAACCTGCGTCTCCTCCCCGTGCGCTGCGCATGCAACCACAGTCTGTGCACAGCTTTTGTGTGCACCCGTGCGCTGCACGTGCAAGCACACCATTTGCACATGCACGCGGCTTTTGTGCAGCTCCCCCATGCACTGTGCGTGCAATCACACCATCTGAGCATACATGAAAGCCCAGCATCTGTGCATGCACATGGTTTTCACGTGTGCAATGCACATGTGCGAATGCCATCTATGCATGCGTGCTGCATGCAAATATTGATGCGCAGGCACAAATGCGTGCACCTGCACAGAAGAGCTCCGAAGAACAACTGTGTCCCCTGAACTGTGAGCATGCACACTGGACGCCCGAACACCAACTGGGGCGCGCGCATGCGCAGCTGCAGGTGAGTTGGATGACAGTTCGTGTGCCCGGAAAGATGGCTCTGCGTGCCACCTTGGCCCTGCGTGCCATCACAGGATTAGAGGATATGAAAGGCTACCAGATCTGGGCTGCAAACAACTTGACAAACACTAGATCCGGCCCACGGGGTGCTTAAATGTGGCCCGTGGGGCTGAAAACGCCCCCCGGCGACTTATGTTCGGCCGCCAGGCTGCTCTAGGGGCCGAAAATGGCCTGCACATGCCCCCTCCCCCATGGCCCGTTTTGGCCAGCAGTGGCACCGTGGGCCTGTCCTTTGTTATTTCTAGGCTGGCCCCATGGACCACATTTAAGCATCCCGTGGGCCGGATCCAGCCCACGGGCCTTGAGTTTGGCACCCCTGATGTAGTGAGTCACAAGATAGCCAACACCAAGAAGTTCTAACTTCTGCGTTGAGTACCAACAAAAGATGAAAACCAGGACAAAATTTTCACATCAAAATGTGTTGAGTACCAAATTCGATGAGTTTTAAAGCAGTTGAGTACTAAGGTACCATTGTAATTAATGGCCTCTGCACAGTCATATGATTCCTTCAACTAAAGGCATCTGTTTTCTCAGAGACTTTTTTTAAAACATAGATGAAAGAAAATGAGAAAGGGGAAACAGAAAAAGAAGAGGAAAAGAAATATACTATTTTGAAAGTAGTGGAAGTGAAAAATCAGCACTTCCTAGTATGAAACTAACAATGGAATACAACTGTCATTGTATATATCATGGTACTATATTAAGGAAAATTATTTTATTCATACATTTTGTTAGTATAACATTAGGAAGCTGGGAAAAAATATTTTTCTCCCAAATTTCCTTATAAGGAGAATTAGGTTTACGAGGCAAATTTCTTGGTAATTGAATCACATTTATAAAATTAACTGAGTTAGCTAGGTATGCGCAACCCAACTGAGTTAGTTGGGTTAACAATATGTAAGAAATGATCAGGCTAAGCCACAGGGAGGGGTTAAATGCGTCATTAGTTTGGAGACCCTTCAATCCCACAAGAGATTTATGTTCAGCCTTCCTTAATTCCAGTGACTCTTATCTACTGGCAATTTGCTTTGACTGTTAGTAGTTCAGATTAAACCTGTACTCATTTGAACAACCTTGGTTCTTGATTTCTTGTACCTGACACAATAGTTAGGTTAATGTGTCGCAAAAACCTGATGATTAAAAAAATTATATAAAGCATGAACTATATCATAATGAATATAGCCAATTGTAGCTAAGTGAAAACCATGATTTAAAAAATAGGCAGCCCAGTTCCTGAGCTGTTGCACATAAGAATCAAAGATAAAAAAGAACTTTTCTAATTTGTAAGATACTAATGCTAACATCCATTTGACACTAATAAATCAAATAAAAAATATTACACTTGTATGCCACCTGACTCTTAACAATTCTGGGCAGCTCACAACAATCCAAAAAAAGTACAATAAAATCGCTGAAGATGTACTGATTATGTTACCTAGTTTGGTGATGAAACGTCTGCAATAAACCCACCAAGTTCAGAGTGCACCAATAAATACAATAAAATCAGTAAAACATTTTATGTTTAAGTTGTAAATGTTACAGTGCATTGTAAACCAAACAAATCCCCTTATGATTCAGGATAGGATTAAGCAATCTTTCACTGAGGTGGGAGGCTATACTTCCTCTTTCTGTCTTGCTTAGAGGTCACATGAGGCATGAATTTGTGACCCTGGAATGTGGAAATGTGGAAAACTCCAGTTTTTAAAATTCCTTTTTTAGCATGGGGAACAATTTGAGGGGACAACTTTATGTACAACATATGGTCTCTATTCTGCATCCAGCCGTATGAGTAGGCCATGTTGAGTCCAAAGTCACCCCAATGATTGAGGATGGACTGAAAACCCAAGTCTTGCCATTCTGAATCCAGTGACAATACTCACTCATTTTGCCTGTTACTTTATTCTGTATGTACCATCATACTGGATATTCTTTTAACTAAACTAAAACAGCTAGCGGTACCTGAACACACTTGTAAATGGATCACAAGCTTCCTATCAGACAGGAAGCAGCAAGTGAAGCTAAGCAGAATCACATCAGATACCTGTACAATTAGCACAGGGGCCCCTCAAGGATGTGTGCTTTCTCCACTTCTCTCTTTATACCAATGACTGCATCTCAAATGATCCATCTATTAAACTACTGAAGTTTGCAGATGATACAACAGTAATTGGTCTCATTCGAGACAACGATGAATCCGCATACAGACGGGAGGTTGAACAACTAGCCTTGTGGTGGGACCGGAACAATAGAATTGAACACATTCAAAACCGTAGAAATGGTGGTAGACTTTAGAGAAACCCATACTACCACCTCTTACAATACTAGACAGCACAGTATCAACAGTAGTAGAAACCTTCAAGTTTCTAGGTTCTATCATATCTCAAGACCTAAAATGGACACCTAACATCAAAAACATCATCAAAAAAGCACAACAAATAATGTTCTTTCTGCGCCAACTCAGGAAGCTCAAACTGCCCAAGGAGCTGCTGATACAGTTCTACAGAGGAACTATTGAGGCTGTCATCTGCACCCTCTATAATTGTCTGGTTCGGTTCTGCAACCCAACAAAATAGACACAGACTTCAAAGGATAATTAGAACTGCAAAAAAACAATTACTACTAACCTGCCTTCCACTGAGGACCTGTATACTGCACGAGTGAAAAAGAGGGCTGTGAAAATATTTACAGACCCCTCACATCCTGGACATAAATTGTTTTAACTCCTACCCTCAAAATGACGCTGTAGAGCACTGCACACCAGAACAACTAGACACAAGAACAGTTTTTTCCCAAACGCCATCACTGCTAAACAAATAATTCCCTCAAACTGTCAAACTATTTACTAAGGCTGCATTACTATTGCTATTGGTCTTCTCATTGTTCCTGTCACCCATCTTTTCCCTCTTGTGACTGTATGACTGTAAGCTGTTGCTTATTTTGTTGTTGTTAGTCGGGAAGTTGTGTCATATACATCCTGATCCCATGGACAACGTTCCTCCAGGCCTTCCTGTCTTCTACGATCCCCCGGAGTCCATTTAAGCTCACACCTACTGCTTCAGTGACTCCATCCATCCACCTCATTCTCTGTTGTCCCGTTCTTCTTTTGCCCTCAATGTTTCCCAGCATTAGGTTATTCTCCAGGGAGTCCTTCCTTCTCATTAGATGGCCAAAGTATTTGAGTTTCATCTTCAGGATTTGGCCTTCTAAAGAGCAGTGAGGGTTGATCTCCTCTAGGACTGACTGGTTTGATCGCCTTGCAGTTTATTGCTTATAGTCTTGCGATTTATTTATTTATTTATTTATTTATTTATTTATTTATTTATATTTCTATACCGCCTTTCTCCCATAGGACTCAAGGCGGTGTACAGTCAAGAAAAATATAGACACACAAACATCATAAAATTGCTAATTAAAATTAATTACTTAGTTTGGTCAATTAAATAAAACCCAGAATTAGATAACATTTAAAAAATCATTGACATGTTCGTATGTTTAGCCCCGCCTGTTGGAACATCAGGGTCTTGAGGGCACGGCGGAAAGCACGGAGATCAGGGATATTCCGTATCTCCGGGGGCAGTTCATTCCAAAGGGATGGAGCCCCCACAGAGAAGGCCCTCCCCCTGGGAGTCGCCAGTTGACATAATTTGACTGACGGTACCCTGAGTAGTCCCTCCCTGTGAGAACGAACTGGTCGGTGGGAGGCTATTGGTGACAAAAGACGGTCTCGTAGGTACCCAGGTCCTAAGCCATGGAGCGCTTTAAAGGTGATAACTAACACTTATATTTATATTAATATTGTTTCCTAGTTTCCTAGATTTGATTACTTATTGTACCATATGACTGTCACTGGGTGTTGTGCTTTGTGATTCTTGACAAGTGTATCTTGTCTTTTTATGTACATTGAGAGCATATGCACCAAAGACAAATTCCTTGTGTGTCCAATCACACTTGGCCAATAAAGAATTCTATTCTAAAGAATTCTATGTACGGTAGCAAATTATGCTTCTGTCAGCCAAGAGAGAAGCAATCAAACATGGTACAGGTAGACCTCAAGTTACAACCATTCGTTTAATGGCCATTCTAAGTTATAATGGCACTGAAAAAAATGATGTATGACTGTTTTTCACACTTAGATGACCGTTGCAGCATTCCAGTGGCCATGCGATCAAAGTTTGGATGCTTGGCAACTGGCATGTATTTATGATGATTGCGATATCCCAAAATCCCTTTGGTGACCATTGTGGTGATTCCCCTAACTTAATTTAATTTACTTAAGAATGGTCGTAAAATGAGCACAACTCACTTAATAACTCTCTTGCTTAGCAACAGAAATGTTGGGCTCAATTGTGGTAATGAATCAAGGATTACCTATAATTACAATTAGACACTTAATTCTATTCAGTTCCGTGTCTATGTTGGTTTTCATCACTCTGCTCTTAGTGTCACATTAGATGAAAAACAGAACAAGATCTAGTTTTCATACCTCTGCTTTGGTTTCTCTGAGGGTACAAAGTTATACTATAAATTATTATATATTGTTATATTATATATATATTGTATTCTATATTCTATATTATAGATATATATTAAATAATTTTGAATACAAGCAAATGGATCATTGCTTGCTTAGTAGAGCCATAAACTAACGACTGTGTCTTCACAATATGAATTTGCCATAGTTTACTATACAACGTAAAATATGAT
This sequence comes from Arizona elegans, assembly GCA_022577455.1. Taxonomy (NCBI): domain Eukaryota; kingdom Metazoa; phylum Chordata; class Lepidosauria; order Squamata; family Colubridae; genus Arizona; species Arizona elegans. The sequence goes on from JAKOOJ010000004.1 coordinate 129,104,920, forward strand.
TTAACCATAGTTGTCAATTAGCCCAGTACTTAATTATCTTTTGATTATCCTAATGCTACTCAAGATCAGATGCAGATTTGTTGTTGCATATAAAACCAGGAGAAAAAATGGTTGTTGTGGAGAAATAGGACGAAAGTGTGTTAGATATGAGTTATATAGTTGAAATATTTGTGAAAAAAAAAAAAAGGTGGGATACAAATAAATAAATAAATAAATAACCTGTTTGGGATTATACATACTTGGGATAAACACATGTCTGTTATCTGACAAAAATTAAAAATAAACACATGCAAAAATAATTAAATAAAAATAATAAACCAATAAATAAATAAAATGCAAATTTAATCATTAAAAAGAAATAAATACATTAAAACGAAAAAAAAGAAACTTTAAAGGGCAGACTCGATGGATCACTGGGTCTTTTTCAGCCCTCAGTTTTCTGTTGTTTTTTTAAAAATAATTTTTATTAAAGTTTTTTTAAAAAAACAAAAAGATATTAACACTTTCTTCTTTTCAACAGTTTCACGTTAGTGATCCATACTTATGCATTCTCTCTCTTATCTTAGTATATCTTTTATAAATATATTTCTAATATATCATATATATACCATTATATTATTCTAATTGTTTTATTTACATTTGACATAAACGTGTACACAATTTCCTTTCCATAATTTTTATTTCTTCCCATTTGTTCCTAGATTTCTCCACCTAATTCAACCGGTATTTAGTCTTCCCTTGTCCTTTTTTCCCTTTTCCTCCAACTATTTATACCATCTCTCCCAGACTAGGTAATACTCTGTTTCCTCTTTTTCTTGTATCTCCTTCGTGAGCTTATCCATTTCTGCACACTCCATAATTTTTCTGATCACACTGTCTTCTGATGGTATATTGTTATTTTTCCAGTTCTGGGCATAAACTATTTGTGCTGCTGTAATTATGGGAATGATTAAATATCGTATTTCTTTTTCGTATGACCTGAAATTATTCCCAGTAAGAAAGTTTCTGGCCTTATTTCTATGTGTTGATTTATAATTTCTTCTATTGGTGTTTTAATTTTTTGCCAGTAATGTTTCACCTTATGACAAGACCACCATAGGTGGTATTGTTTTTAAATAAATAAATAAAATAAAATTCTAGGGTTATAGGCTTGGCTGAAAAGTCAGAAAATCAACTTGAAACAAGATGGCAAATGGCCTTTGCCTTGGCCAAGAGAAGCATTCCACTAAATTAGCACCTAGCATTCCACTAAATTAGCCAGGAATTGAACATGAAAGAGACTGTATATATTTACTGAACTAATTCAGTTTCCTGGGTTTCTACAGCACAGAACCTTAATTATATCATGGTTGCACAGAGCTGCATATGTAAAATTAACTGTCACAAAACCCCCATCCCATTTTAACACAGAACATTGCATAAACCCAGACAGTAAGCATTCTTGCCTCTATATGTCTTGCAGACCATTTCCTTCACACGTGATATGTGGTTTTACTGTTTTCAGAACATCATCCTTCCTGCCTGATGAACTTTTATGACTTGAAATTTGCCCCAGGGAGGTGGAAAAATGGCTGCATTCAGGCAATGTATCAAATTAAAATGGGGTTTACTTATTTGGAATTTAGTACCTTGGGGAACTCCATAAGCAAGGAGAAACAAGATGGAAGAAAGTGAATTCTATATTGATTGTAGTGTTTCCTGCCAGTATTTGTGTATTATGCAAGTTATGCTTCCATGTAAGATGTTACAGGAAGTAGTAGATATGAAAAAATCAAGTAAGTCTGAAGTCGATCTGCAATGGGGGATTGTAGTTTAGAGAAAACAGACAATGCTAGATAATATACAGGTAGTCCTTAACTTATAACCACAATTAAGCTCAAAATTTCTTTGCTAAACAAGATACATGTTAAGTGAATTTTGCCCTATTTTATGACCTTTCTTGCCATGTTGTTAAGTGAATCACTGAAATTGTTAAATTAGTAACACAGTTGTTAAATGAATCTGGTTTTCCCAGTGACTTTACTTGTCAGAGGGTTGCAAAAGAGGTTCACATTACTTAGACTTTTTTATTGGCCAAGTGTGATTGGACACACAAGGAATTTGCCTTTGGTGCATAAAAAGAAAAAGAAAAAAAACTTGGGGTCACTGCAACCATATGTGTCAGTTACTAAGCACCCAGATTTTGATTGTGTAACCATGGGGATGCTGCAATGATCGTAAGTATGAAAAATGGTTGTAAGTCCTTTTTTCAGTGCTGTTCTAATTTTGAATGGTCACTAAATGAATTATTTTAAGTTGGGGACTACCTGTAATTTGTTGTTTCTCATCCTCAGCCATTTTAAAAATCTCTGCACCTTAATTCCCAGAATTCCATAGAAAGCAATTAATCCCAGATTACTGTTTATACCTAGAAGCCAAACAACAACAACCACTAATCCCAAGCCTCCTATCTCTGAAAATAAGAACAGGCAGTCCTCAATTTACAAAAGCTCCTTTAGTAACCATTCAAATTTACATGAGTGAAAAAAAGTGATTTATTTATTATTAATTAATTTATTAATTTAATTTATATACTGCCCTTCTCCCAGAAGGACTCAGGGCGGTGTAACAGCCAAAATAAAACACACAGATATAAAATTAAAAAAAACAATTTAAGAAATATTAAATAATTTGGCCCATATCTAATTAAAATAAAACTACTCGTTTTGGACATTTAAAAGTTAAAAATTAATGATTAAAAATTTAAAAATTAGGCCAGCCCGGCTTGTTGGAATAAAAGCGTCTTGAGGGCCCGACAGAAGGTGCATAAGTCGGGAATCCTCTGCATCTCGGGGGGCAATTCGTTCCAGAGGGCAGGAGCCCCCACAGAGAAGGCTCTCCCCCTGGGGGTCATCAGCCGACATTGTTTGGCCGACAGCACTCAGAGAAGCCCCTCTCTGTGGGAGCGAATTGGCCGGTGGGAGGCTATTGGTAGCAAAAGGCAGTCTTGTAAATACCCAGGTCCTAAGTCATGGAGTGCTCTGAAGGTGGTAACCAATACCTTGAATCGCATCCGGAGGACCACCGGAAGCCAGTGCAGCTCGTGCAGGAGAGGTGTTATATGGGCGCGCCATGACGCTCCCATAATCATCCGTGCAGCCGCATTCTGGACCAGTTGGAGCCTCCGGATGCTCTTCAAGGGGAGCCCCATGTAGAGAGCATTACAGTAGTCCAGGCGGGAAGTGACGAGGGCATGAGTGACCGTGCGTAGGGAGTCCTGTTCCAGAAAGGGATGCAACTGGCAGATCAGGCAAACCTGATAAAAAGCCCCCCTGGCCACGGCCATCACATTCTTCTAAGGACAGCCATGCATCCAGGAGGACACCTAAGTTGCGAGCCCTCTCTGTGGGGGCCAACGGCTCGCCCCCAATAGTCAGAGATGGCACCAACTGACTATATCGGAACGCCAGGAGCCACAGCCACTCAGTCTTGAACAGGTTGAGCTTGAGCCTGTTTCTCCCCATCCAGACTTTTTTTTTTTTTTTAATTTGATTTATATGCCGCCCTTCTCCGGAGACTCAGGGCGGCTTACAATGCGTTAAGCAATAGCCTTCATTCTTTTGTATATTTTATACAAAGTCAGCTTATTGCCCCCACAGACTGGGTCCTCATTTCACCTACCTTAGAAAGGATGGAAGGCTGAGTCAACCTTGAGCCTTGGAGAGATTTGAACCAGCAGAAATTGCCAGCAGCTGTGTTAATAACAGGGTGCACTAAACCACTGTACTATCAAAGCTCTTATGACCCATCCAGACTTATGACCATTTTTCACACTTTTGACCATTTCAGGGTCCCCATGGTCATGTGATCAAATCACAGTTGGAAACTGACTCATATTTATGACCATTGCAGTGTCCCAGGGTCATGCGATTCCCTTTTGCAACCTTCTGACAAGCAAAGTCAATGGGGAAGCCAGAATCACTTAAGAACTATATTACTCACTTAACAACTGCAGCGATTCACTTAACAACTCTGACAAGAAAGGTCATAAAATGGGGCAAAACTCACTTAACGAATGCCTCGCTTAGCAACATAAATTTGGGGCTCAGTCCTCATAACTCAAGGACTATCTGTTCTGTAATTATCAAACCTACCTGCAAAATTCTGATTCCTGCTAAAAAACTGGCAGTTTCCATGGAGAAGTGTAATCAAGACGAACGTTCTCAATGACGCATATATTTACATCAGTTTCACTCAGAGAGAAAATTCTTCAGAATTCATTGGTATTCCCCCTCGAGTATCTTATTTCTATTGCTTTACTAAAAGCATACTACTCATTAGGAGCCGGGCGTGTACAGTATTATATTCTTTTGGAGTTTTTTAAACACAGGTGTGGAAGGCGCAGGAAATCAACGTCATGAAACCATCCCAGCCCCCCCCTCCTCCCCAAATTCAACAACTTTGTTTCCGTAATGAATGGAAAACCCTTAACAATTACACAGAAAGAAAAAATCCGGGGGCGGAGAAAACCGTCTGGAAACTACAAAGCTGCGGATGGAACTTTGGAGTCTATTAATTATTCATGTTTGAGCCACGCCTACCTGCTTTTACTTGCAACCAATGAAAAACGAGAGAAGGAGGGGGCGCCCTGGGGGGAGGGAGGCAGGGATGGATGAAGTTTGGAACTAGCTCATCAGAAGACAAAAAGGAGAAAAAAAAGACGATTTGTACTCTGATAGTACAAGTAGTAGCAGAAGCGGGAGGCGAAGCCTGTTTGGCTGATAAGGTAGGTTCAAATGAGCGAGAGGGTAAGTAGGGAAGGAGAAAGCTGTTATGATCTAGGTTAGGTGAGAAGGGCATGGGGGGAAGATTGTTGGAGAACTGGTCTAGGAAATGCTGATTTCCCACCCCACCCTTCATATGTCTCTATTGATTACAAAGGAGTGAATCACCTTATGAGGAATGCATATCCATGGTCTGAGTTTGGATGGAAATGCAAGGAATATGTGTGTGTGATGAGTTTAATAGGCCAGGGCTGAAAGAGGGTCCTTGGGGTGTTGAGCTTAAGGACTGGAGAGTTAGGGAGATCTTTGAGACCAGGATATAGATTCATGGTGGTTTAATACTAGCTAAATAAAATAAATCTGCCTTTCCAAGCCCGAGACCTTTCAGTTAGTTATATTACACAGTCTATTATGTTTGGGCATCATGGAGGAGAAGCTATTGTAGAGGGTTACATGAAGCTGGAGGTGAGTGGTGGGCAGATGAATGCCCTTGTTGAGTGGTTTAAAGGTGGTTGTGTGAATTGTTTTTAGAATGAGTAAGATGGGAACAGGAAAGAAAGTGCTCCACTGATTGAGAATATGAGACCACACAAAACTGGAAAATAGGCATCTTAGCTGTGTTAGTGTAGTTGTGCATTTGGACAGCCCAGAGAAAAATGTCCTTGAATAGTACGAGTAAGGTGGCTTGCAAGAAAGTGAAAACTAGTGTGTGAAAGTCCAAATGCTGCTTCTAAACATGCATGTAGGACAGCAAGCTTGCACACACAATCTCTGGTGCTACTTAATATAATTATGTGGAATTATGTAAGTGGCACCAACTGCAGAGACACCACGTGCATAATGAACAGCATCGTCTGAAATGTTTTATGTGAATTAGGGTGTGAACGAGTGGGGCAAAAGACCACCTCATGTTTTCAAAGAGACAGGTCCATGAATCTAAGTATGGGTTGTCTTTTTTTTTTTTTTATTTGATTTATATGCCACCCTTCTCCGGAGACTCAGGGCGGCTTACAATGTGCTAAGCAATAGCCTTCATCCTTTTGTATATTTTTATAAAAAGTCAGCTTATTGCCCCCACAACTGGGTCCTCAATTTACCTACCTTAGAAAGGATGGAAGGCTGAGTCAACCTTGAGCCTGGCGAGATTTCAATTTTTGAAATTTCAATTTTACATTAGAAAATGAAGGGTATATGTACTGTACAGAAATAATTGTGGTGAACACACGCAAAGACATAAGCAGGGATCTGCAGCAGAACTGAATACTATATATCTATTCCATATCTTTTGGGAGAAATGTGCGGAAAAAGAGAAATAACAATTTAATAGTATAATTGGCTATCTTAAAATGGGGATAGTCTGTGAAATGCACAACTTGCATGAGAATAAATGTATGAAGTCTGTTACTTAGCTCATCCGACAGATGTGTATCAGCAAGGAAGCTAAAATGGCACCTCATCAGTTTGTGTGAAGGAGGGGGTTAGAATCACTTACATCAGTACCCCAGGAAGTGAGTCTATCTTTCGGAGAATCTGTGACACACTAACTCTGAAACATAGCACTTCCTCTTCTGCTTCGTTCTGAAATGTCTTATGAAACTTTTTCAGTAGTAGGAAAATATAATCTATGAGGAAATTACAATGAAAGTTCCCCTGGTTTTCTGAAGTACTATATCTTGTCTACATGTGGTTTTTATCTACCTGTTTTCTAAAGCTTAAATTCTGGGCATGAGAGTAATAGCATTCTCCTGATGTTACTTCGGCAACCCCCCCATCCAGTTTTTCCTACCTCCCCATCTCCCCCATGTTGTGGACTCTCAATATGCTCAGTTCTCATTGATTTGGTTTGTATTTATTTCTCCCAATTTTTAAAAAAATAAAGTATGCTTAGTTTCTTTTTTGGTTATTTGAATAGACTGTGGAGTTCTTCAATCTTCTGATATTTTCCCCTCCTTATGCTTTTGCACATCCATGTGCAAACATTAAGAGTTTGGTTTTGTTATTTATTGTATAGAATCCTGTTGATGAACACAGGAAGATCTGTACAGTTTAATTACAAGAACATTTCTAGGCTAGCTTTCATCACTTGGATACCATACAAATATGTCAGAAGGGAAAAACTGGAGAAGAAAATAAAATCTTCAGCCTTGAAAAAAAGTGGATTAAGCTTTATTAATAAATTAATACAAGTAGTCCTCAACTTACAACAGTTCCTTTAGTGACCATTCAAAATTACAAGGCATTGAAAAATGTGACTTGTGACCATTTTTCACACTTATGATTGTTGCAGCATCTCCATGGTCACATGATCAAAATTCAAATGCTTGGCAATTGGTTCATATTTATAACAGTTGCAGTTTTCCAGGGTCACATGATTCCCTTTTGCAAACTTTTTGACAAGCAAAATCAATGGGGAAGCCAGATTCACTTAACAACCTAATTTAACATCTGCAGTGATTCAGTTAACAACTGTGACAAGAAATGTCATAAAATGGGGCAAAACTCACTTAACAAATTTTTCACTTAGCAACATAAATTTTGGGCTCAATTGTCATAAGTCGAGGAGTCCCTGTAAAATGGAAAATTATGAGAGTTGAAATTCAACAAGCCTGGAAGATATCGGCTTGGGGATTGCTGTGACATGTCTCTAAATATAATTTAATACCTGTGAAATGACTTTATTCAGATGTTGAGCAATGCCTCATGTTTCAGTTCTGATGAATTTTCAGGGTCATCCTCAGAATGTGTTTTTGTGTCTAAAAGTAATAGCTTTTCCTCTTTTTTATATCTATCACGTGAACAATATATATAAAAACGGGGTGGGTTTTGATCTGTTGCTGTTACCCTTTTGGCTGATATTGACCAACTCTCTGGATGCTCCTGACCATCTAGCACTCCTTGTATACTGGGGTGATTGGAAGAAGGAAAAACAACATATGCAGTAGCAATTTGATATACCTCAGTATTTCTTAAATCTGGCAATTTTAAGATGGAGTTAAAGTCCAGACAGCTTAAAGTTGCCAAATTTAAAAAATATTCATGTACAGCCATGTTCTGTTATTGCTGCACCTTAAGCTGTATTCAGAGATACAGCTGCAATGTCTCCTTAAAAAAAACTTCAAAATTTAACTTAAGGGTGGGGCCTGTTAATCATTTGGAAACAGCTGGCAGCTGTCATTGTTATTATCAACAAACTTCCTTGTCAGTGAATAATGTTTTCCTACCTTTTTCAAATAATTTCTGGAATCTTGGAATAGTTTCTAGTTTTCTGGAACCAAGTGGGTCATTGCTGTGACATCATTCTGCAAATTTTGGGGTAGTCCCCTACTTACAACAGTTCATTTAGTGACCATTCAAAGTTACAATGGCACTGAAAAAAGTGACTTATGACTGTTTTTCACACTATGACTCTTGCAGCATCCTCATGGTCATGTGATCAAAATTCAGCTGTTTGGCAACTGACTCCTATTTATGATGATTGCAGTGTCCTGAGGTTATCTGATCACCTTTTGTGACCTACTGACAAGCAAACACAATGGGGAAGCCAAATTCACTTAACAAATTGCAGTGATTCACTTAACTGTGACAAGAAAGATTGTAAAATAGAGCAAAATTCATGTAACAACTGTTTCACCTAGCAACATAAATTTTGGGCTCAATTGTGGTCATAAGTCAAGGACTATCTGTAAAGGCTCTTTACAGGACTGGGCTCTCATTTTTAGAATATTTTTAAAAAATAAAGTCTCTCAGGAGATGGTCTGGATATCACCTATATTGATGTAGTTGGGGCCTGGAAGAGGAATGGCAGAAGTAGAATAAAACACCATGTTTTTTTCCTTCCAACAGGAAGAAGATAATGTCTCACAAAGGATGTCTCAGTGTTACAAAATACTTCCTCTTTCTCTTCAACCTTTTCTTTTTTGTGAGTATATGGCTGGGGGCCAGTTGGATAGCCAGCTATAGAATTATTATTTGTAGATAGTTCATGAAGCTGTGTTTATGCAAGGTGGGAAAAGAGGAAAGAATGGCTACTGTAGATAGATGTATACTTTAAAAAAAAAAAATCAAAAATCTTTTTTCCCTTTCTTCAGATTCTTGGAAGTCTGGTCTTCAGCTTTGGCTTATGGATACTTTTTGATCAAAATAATTTTGCTTTTACACTTGGTAAGTTGCAAGGGCTTATTCCGACTTTACATAATTGAATTTGAACCATGTGCTAAACTAGTGTTTCTAAACTTTTTTGCTCTTAGGACATCTTTTTCCATTTTTAAAAATTATGCAAACCACAACAGCCTAGTTTTCACTTAATAGAAACTATTAAGTAGTTAAGTAGTTAACTGTTAGATTTACAAGCTATAGTGGCTACATTCATGCATCAGGCTAAACCAGGGGTTGGCAACCTTAAACACTCAAAGAGCCATCTGGACCCATTTCCCACAGAAAAGAAAACACCGGGAGCCACAAAACCCTTTTGACATCTAAAATGAAGATAACACTCCATATATCGTTTTTTACCTTTATGCTATGTATAAAAAAATGATAATGTGTTGCATTTATGAAATAAATCAATGAATGGCTACAGAGAAAACAAATTTGTATTTCTGCATGCAACAAAAACATTTTGAACTCCGAAAAAAAAAAGATGGGTCAAAAAGCTCAATAAATCACATGCCGGCGAGTGTCACACGTTGGCGGTTGTGACGCATATTTTGAGTGACAGGGAGCTGCAGCAGAGGGATGAAAGAGCCACATGTAGCTCCAGAGCAGGCAGGTTGCAGACCCCTGGGCTAAACCAAAATTAAACAAAAGAAAACATGGTTTTGCACAATATATCATCCAGTAAATCTGTTCTTCCAGTTAGTATTGTACCCCACCCTCCAGACTCTACGAGAGCCTTGGACTAAGGGGGAGCTGAAAATAGGCCTTCATAAAGGCCACACCCTTTGCTTCCCAAATAACATTGCATTGTCAAATCCTTCATCTTTATTTACTTATTTATATTTCATGCTTCTTAACTGTCCATCTCCCTTAGAGAGGGGCTTCCTTTTCTAAGTACTGTAGAGAATTTAGGATCATAATTGGGGCTGGAAAAACTCATTGTTAAGTGGTGCAGTCATGTGACCACATCTTTACGACCTCTTTTGCCATCATCATTAAGCGAATTATCATCCTTGGTTTTGTTTTTGTTTTTTTTTGATTAGTTTATCATACAAAATACAAAAATACAAAGGAAGTAAAATAGGGGAGGGAGAAGGAAAGGGAAAAGTTTGGGGAAGGAAGAAAGAAAAGGTGTTGACTTCTAACTCCCTTTGGTGCAGTAAAATAAGTTACTAGCATCAAACCTCAACTTTTTACTTTTACATATGGTAATAATATAAACCAACCATTTCTATAACAACAAATCTATCTGATTGGTAAAACCCAAAATCAAATTTTCATTTTTTTCCCACCTCAAGCACAAAGACCAGAAGCGGTTTCCATCTAGAAACAAAAATAATTGTGTTTTTTTCTTTAATGAAAGCAGTCAGTTTAGCCATGTCTGTTAACTCCCATCGATTTTTGCAGCCATTCATCCATTGTGGGGATCAAAGCGTCCTTCCATTTCTGTGCCTAAAGTAATCTTGCTGTCGTCAACATATATAACCTCAAAGTTCCAACAAATTTTTCCAAGTCTTTTTCCATTAACTATCATGTTTGTTAAGTGAGATGTGTGATCTCCATTTCTGACCATCCCTGCCAATTTCCCCATTAACTTTGCTTGTCATAAGTAGCAGGATGGTGCAACAGTAGTAAATACATGCCAGTTGTCCAGCACCTGAATTACAATCACATGACACTGGCAACACTGCAGCAGTTTTAAGTGCAAGGACCAGTCATAAATCATATTTTCATGCCATTTGATGTTGAACGGTTATTAAATGAATGGTTGTAAGTCACCCGTAGCTCTCTTTCAAAAGACTTATACTTCTTTGGACATAGGCCAGTGAATCAGGCTTGGTTCTTCCAAACATTTCTGTCAGTTGAGGAATAGAGGCTGCTTATTATTATTACGAATTTCTTTTCTATCATTTGTACCATTTCAGTTCTTCATTGTTCTGATCTGTTTCTTCCTTTGCAGGGTCCTCATATTACGCTCTCAAGATATGGTCCTATGTTTTCTCTGGTGCGGGCATCCTAACAATGTTTTTAGGATTTCTTGGATGCTTGGGCTCTCTCAAGGAAATCAAGTGTATGCTAGGACTTGTAAGTAGCCACATAGAAGCAGTGGGCCTCGATTCTGTTACTCTCTGAGAAAGGGAAATAACATTTATTGGGTTCAGTCAGGTGGGAACATCATGTTGTTCCTATATCCAAAATGATGTTTCCCCTAAATTAAAAAAAAATTTTTTTTAATGCATTATAAACACTTCACCGAATGGAACGGGTTTTGAATGATTTTGTTGATCTTTTCAGGAAGACAAAAACCTGATGTTTTGGGATGAAACATTTAAGTTCTAAGAAATCGGGTGGGCAATTTGAGAAGAATATTTTAACCATATGATGCAGATGTGTGGGACAGAGTTTAGGTGGGAAAAGGTTGCAACTCCTGGATTAAAGCATAATTCTGAAAACTGGGATTTCTCGGAAAATTGGATCTACAGGCTAAGACAATGTAGCAGCATGAAAGTAAAGAATTCCATGCAATTGAAAGATTGAGAAGAATAATTACTATGGGATCTGTGATAATCTCTAAGCATGGTTGTTTTCTTACAAATATTTCATTGCCAGACGAAGTAACTTCATCAATGACTAATACTGATGATGTTACCTAGTTTGGTAATGAAAGGTTTTCAAGAAAACCACCAAGATCAGAGAACAACCAGGACCCCACGTTCAACCCCGAGCTACAAACATTCTATTCTATTGGAATCATTATTGTATAAAACAACTGAAAAAGCTGATATAACTTTATTTGGAGGGTAGGTATAATTATGATGACACTTACATGCCATTCAATTACAGGGAGAATTCATGAACACTATATGTGGATATTTCATCTTTAATATAACACTGATATATTATACTGATAAAAAGATGGCACAGCATTCTAGTTAATTAATGGCTCAGGTGATCCCTCAAGACACAGGTAGAAATCTGGTTGTGTACTTTTTAATAATGCAACAGAAAAAAGGAAGGAGAACCTGTATAGTGCATGATGTGGTAATTTCCCAAAAGGCTTTTGAGGTGGGAAATGCAGAAAGGTAATTATGCTGTGTCGTATTTTCCCTTTGTAGTTATATATTTGATATTGTATGATTTAGCTGCAGATGTCTTTGCAATGTTTATGGCAGTGGTTCTCAGTTTTTAATGATGACTGGTAGATTTTTTTAAATATTGATTACTTGGAGGTCTCATACAGCATGTGTCTGTATTTTAATAATATTTACCAAGTATAGGTAAGAATGCAGATTAAAAATAAATTTAGCATGCTTGTTTGTAAGAATCTTGAAGAAATGTTCATGTGAAATGAATGGCTAAGAAAGGAAGGAAGGAAGGAAGGAAGGAAGGAAGGAAGGAAGGAAGGAAGGAATGAATGATGCCATGGTGATGTTGACTGACTTTGCTGGCCTTTTCTGTCTCCATCAATAGTATTTTGCCTTCCTACTGCTCCTGTTTCTTGGTCAAGTCACCATTGCAATCTTGATACAAACACACAGCAACACGGTAAGCAGTGTAATAAATCAGAAGATTTCTCATTAGATGATCACCATAATCCTATTTCAACTATGCCTCTTTCTATCTGGAGAACTTTCCCCCCACTTTTCATTCCCTTTTTTTATTTTATTGCTAGTCTTTGATCTGGTTTACATGCTGGGTAACAGCCTTCCCCAAGAGTATGCCTCTTGATTTCTGAATGGCATAAACAATGGTCTACATATGCAAGGGAATCTAATGTCCTCTAGATCAGGGGTCCCCAATCCCCAGGCTACAGCCTATTCAAAATGGGGCCGTGTAAGCAGTGAGTGCGTGTGCAGAACCATCCCCTCTTCCCCCATGCCCCCCCTGCAATCACCAGTCTGTAAACCCAGAGAAGTTGGGGACTGTTGCTCTAGATGTTAAGTCCCAACTAAACAAACAAACAAACAAACAAACAAACAAAAGGTTTGCTGGGCAGAAGAGATTTGTAAAAAAGTATCTGGAGAGAAAGGCATTTCTAGTCTAGCTCCCTATTTACATATCCTTGTTTTCCATTAATTTCTGTGGGGGGGAAATGATATAGTCCTGCAATGTGATGTGAAACAGAATATTGTGTTCCACCATCTTGCACCATCTAGACCAGAGGTGTCAAACTGGTGGCCTGTGGGCTGGATGCGTCACGCACAAGCCACGCCCATCCCAGCTCCACAAAGTGGGGGGGGGAATTGCGAAACATCACATGATGGCATGAGTTTGACACCGTGATCTAGACCAAATCCTTTCTCTTTTTATTTTTCATTTTTTTCTTTCTCTCTTCCTCTTCCCAGAACTCCCCCCCCCCAAAAAACCCAACAACCTGGGGTGGGGGAGAAATGACTATGGCTGGTGAAATAGAAGAGTCAATTTAGACCCATTAATTTTCTATCCTTAATGCTTGTGACTCACAGATGAGGGGTGGGGACATAAGAGAAGATGTATGGCAGGCTATATAAAAAAAATGAGAGAAAAGATATGTAGATCTTATCCAGGAATAAGTGTGATGTTTGTAAAAATTATGAATATTTTTTTTTTGCCATGCTGTATGCTGTAGTTTAGCCAAAGTTAGCAGTATCCCTCTCCCGTTCTTTGTGCAGGCTTTGGGTTCTTTAAACTCCTTTCACAGGCATGCATACTGTACATTGATGCCATTAATAATTGGTTTGGTGCCTTAACAAAAATAATTAAGGCTTGGGGTTAAAGTCTTGCATGATGCAATGAGTAAGAGAACTAGCTCACTTTCTGGAAGGACCAGGTGATCAGCAACTCTGTAGGACCTGTTGAGAAGGTGGAAAAGATTTGGCTTTGTAGTTGCTGTCATCACTGCTCTCCACTGCTGGATTCTCTGGGGGAAAAAAAATAAACCTTGTATCCTGTCTGGTTTGAACTCTTTTGTCCAAAGAGTTTGGGCAGAACCTCCCATTCTACTCCAAATATAGGTAGTCTTCGACTTACTGCAGTTCATTTTAGTGACCATTCGAAGTTACAACAGTACTGAACAAAGTGACTTATGACTATTTTTCACATGACCATTGCAGTATCCCCCATGGTTTTATGATGGAAATTTAGATACTTGGCAATTGACTCATATTTTTGATGGTTATAGGGTCCCGGGATCCTGTGATCCCCTTTTACGACCTTCTAACAAGCAAAGTCAATGGGGAAACTACATTCACTTAACAACGGTGTTGCTAACTTAACATCTGCAGTGATTCACTTAACTGCTATGGCAAGAAAAGTCGTAAAATGGAACACAACTCATTTAATAAATGTCTCATTTAGCCACAGAAATTTTGGGCTCCATTGTGATAGTAAGTCGAAGACCACCTGTAAATATAATCCAGTTTTTATTCCTAATTGGGTTTTTCAAAGAAGTGGGTACTTGGTTTATTGTGTTTGAACCAGTGGTGAAATCCAATTTTTTCTACTAATGGTTCTGTGGGTGTGGCTTGGTGGGCATGGTGTGGCTTGGTGGATGTGGCAGGGGAAGGATACTGCAAAATCTCCATTTCCTCCCCACTCCAGGGGAAGGATACTGCAAAATCCCCTTCCCTCTCCACTACTGGGGGAAGGATATTGCAAAATCTCCATTCCCTCCCGACTGTTGGGCCAGTCAGAGGTGGTATTTACCAGTTCTCCGAACTACTCAAAATTTCCGCTGCCGGTTCTCCAGAACCTGTCAGAACCTGCTGGATTTCACTCCTGGTTTGAACTAACCCCTATCTATGAATGAAGAATTTTCTCCTCTTCTGCACCCTGGGAGGACTCCAGGAAAAACAGGGTGCTGATCTGTTAGTGATAGACGCGCCTTTGTTTTTTTATATAATATAAAGAGCCTACCTAAGATTGCTATTCCTCCGACATGCAGATCAGTTCAACAGTGGCTGGACATGTAAAAACCATCATTGCAAGCTATGGAACGAATACATCCCTTTCAGATCAAGGTGACAGCTGGGATTTTGTGCAGGAGCAGGTAAACTATCTTCTTGTTAGGACATTCTAGCAGTAATGGTAGTTTTACAACCTTTAGTTCCATTGATGCGATTCTTTGGGGGAATAATTGGCATTTCACAGAGAGGCTCATATAATGTGCTAAGCCATAAGGTGGTTTGTTCAGATTTGGCCTAGCTTTATGGCTTGAAAGTCAGGATATATGAATCCTAAAAATTCTGGTTGATTGACATGATTAAAGCCATGTTGGATGAGTACAGCCATAGAGTTGACCTAACAACTGAACTTAGTTCGTTCATCAGGTATGGCTATGATGCCATATTTACTATTATTCATTGCATATATATGCAGTGCCGTGGTGGCACAATGGTTAAAATGTAGTATTGCAGTTCAATCCTCCGGTTCAAGGTTGATTCAGCTTACAATATTGCTGAGGTCAGTAAAATGAGGACCCAGACTTTTGGGGGCAATATGCTAACTCTAAGCCCTCTGCTTAGAGAGGGCTGTAAAGCACTGTGAAATGGTAGATAAGTCTAAGAAGTATTCAGGAGTGGGTTCTACTTACCTTTACTACCAGGATCGCAGAAGCTTCAGTGCATGCTCAAATGGTCTATGACAACACCTGGGTGGGTGAGCGGAGTCTGCCCCCAGTTTTGCTACCGGTTCACAAGAACGGAACCAAACTGGGGGCAACCCACCACTGGTGCTATTGCTAAACAGCCTGCTTTTCCTCCATATTGGAGCTCAAATTGGCATAGATAAGAGCACTTGTCCTCAACCTTGGCAACTTAAAGATCTGTGGACTTCAACTCCCAGAATGCCCCAGTGAGCATGTCTTATCATTTAAGAGTTCTGGGAGTTGAACTCCACACAAGTTGTCAAGATTGGAAAACATTGGGCAAGAGATTTTATGGAGTGTCCCATTTAGGCATGGACCATGCTCATATCTCCTTAGTTTCAGCAAAGTTGTGCCAACCTTGTGCTGGATCTTTTCCTCTAGAGTTTTTTTCTGTTGCAGGATAAAAAGCAATGATTTTCTTAAAATGGACGATTCCAATACCCAGACAGGAAAGTTTTGTCTCTCCAACTATCTTCTCTTTCTCACTGTCTTCAATCCCCTCATTTGTTCTTAGTTCCAATGCTGCGGCTGGACAGGCTGGGCAGACTGGATGGAAAACAGCAGAGTCAAAAATGCCTCAGATAAAGAGTACCCCTGCTCCTGTCGTAACACTTCTACTTTGCACTCAGCCAACAACAGAACAACTGCCAAGCCGGCCTTGTTTTGCCAAGCAGAGGCACAGTTGCCAATCAACAATAGAGTGAGTAGCCCACACATTGTTCTGGGGGTGTACGCACAGTGCAGTCTGGCTCCTTTGGGTACTTTTGATGATAGTTGTATATCTCTGTTGTCATAAAACAGTTTTTAAAAACTTGACCCAAATCCTGCAGGGAAAAAAGTCAAATGCCAGCATTCTCTATGTCCACCGATATTTGTATCCAAAATGTTTAGGCAATTGTTTAAAAGTGGGCAGGGAGGCATATAAGCGATTGTATGACAGTGTCTGAAAAGATTGCCAGTTCCTGCTCATTGGGAAGAGGGAGAATTTGTCCACAAAATATTAAGTTTGTCATGTTCGTTCTCCAGTTTAATTTCTGGAAAGAGAAGACATTAGTCCCCAACCCCTAGTCCATGGACCAGCACTGGGTCATGGCATGCCAGAAACTGGGTCATGCAAACAAGCGAAGCCCCATCTGTGGGATTCAGGTACCATGCGAAACCACGACCTCTCAGGTCTGTGGAAAAAACTCTCTCCATGGAAGCGGTCCCTGGTGCCCAAAAAGTTGGGGGCCACTGACTTAAGAGACAATTGGGTATGGCAGATTTTTGTAAAATAAAAAAATAAATACATAGGAAGGAAAGCATATATGGAATAACTTATTCCAATGCTTTTAGGAGATGCCAAATTGAGGGAAATTGTAATAGATCTTCTAGGGTCCTCAACCAGAAAAGAGGAGTTCATATTGATTGGTTGATTCCAATTTTGAGATTGCCGAACTCCTTGTCAACTGACTTGTTTACAAATAAACAGAAAACATGGCAAGCAAGAAGAACAAAACTAAACTAAATAATTAAAAGATGCTTCCAACCATCCTCTCCCAAGGCCCTGATGAACATCTAGGTTTTTAGTAATTTCTGAAACATCATAACAGCTTTTGCCCAATTTGGCACTTTCTAGGCAGGTGATTGATTTGATTGTAGCAGAAAATGGGAACGTTCAGAAGGAAAAAAAGATTTTTTTCTTTTGTCCTACCCACTTTTTTTCATGCATTGATTTCCACATCACTGTGCCGTTGAGCCTTGTCTTACTTTTTCCAATCATTAACCTATTTACAAAAAGCAATTGTACAGAAGAGAATTACATACTACTTTGGGGGCCACAATTGGTATATCCTTTTGATGGAAGTATTTATTTCTGAGTAGCATGCATTTCTGTTTACAAAAACGGTATAATAAAATGAGAGGCAGTTGCACGTGATTATAATAACGTTATTTTTTTAAAAAACAAAAGACTACTGAGAAGAAAGCATCTAGACACAGCCCAGAATGGGGGTTCTAGCTTATAATGAAAGCCAAGTCTTACAGCTCCTCTAACCCATAACAGGATAGGGCTAATTAGATCTTGGGTTAGGTTATTCCAAAGAAGAATGGCTGCAACAGAGAGCACTCTGCATCTTGGACTTTGTAAACAACCTCTTTAAGGGAAAGGGCTTGGAGTGAATCTCCCCTCAATCTGTTTGGATGGACACAAACTTCTGGGGCAAGTTGGTCTTCTAAATATGTAGGCCCTTAGCCATAGAGGTATTAATTTCAGCCTCTTTCTGCTGAGTCCGTAAAATGAACTGCCAGTCGGTGTGGGAGTGATGAAAGGAAATAGGTATTCATACATTGCAAAAGTAATTTGTGGAACTCAACACTTCCTGATATGGAGAAGGACGGTGCCATGGATGTTTCTGAGCGTTAGTAAACCAGGTTCTAAAAGGAAAGGACTAGAAAAGGCAAGGGTAGGGCCAGAGTGCAGAAAACAAAGGGGGAGGGTTCTTTTCTTATTTTTGGAGTGAGTTTTTTGGCTGTATCTGATGGGCTGCAATGTGGGAGCGAGTGAGATGTTCCTTATAATTGGTGTGACAAGGATTGTCCTTGAAATTCCATTTGATGCTCCTTTTTAATCTACCTTTGTCCATTTTTAGGGCTGCAAGGACAGTGTCCAAACCTGGCTGAACAACAACATCATCAGTATTGTAGGGATCTGTCTTGGGATTGCTCTCCTAGAGGTAAGTGCTCCTGAATGACAACTGGGTATAGTTACATTTCTACCAATGGTGCTGAAATAATACAGGGAGGGGCAAATATTGATAGGTTTGGAGACCTCCCAAAATCATTACAAAATCATTCAAGTTTATACCAACCTTGCGTGGCATTTATTTTCAGGACTGTCCAAAGACATTTTGTAATAATCACAATCTTTTTTCCAATCAATCCCAATTATATCAAGGCATGTAGCACTGAAGTACAGTTGGGTCTCGTACGCAGAAACTCCCATACAGCCCTCCGGAATATTAAGCTAAATATTTTAAGTATTTGATACTGCTTCATGGCATTCAGTTTTGAGTGTTTTGCGATCTAATTTTTTTTTTAAAAGATTTTTTTATTTTTAAACAAACAAACATAAAACCATCTTCAATTGCAAACAATTAGATTTTGAGATCTAATTTTTTAAAAGTGTCCAATGGTCATAGCTCCTTAGCTAGTTTGCTGTTTGATGATGGAATGATCCAAACCTGGTTTGCTTCTGCCCAGCTAAAATGCCATTATATTTCTGCTGTCAGTGCTATTATTCAAATCATGTATTGCCCAGTGTTGTCCCTACCAGTCTACTCATTTGGAGCAGTAGGCATTGCTGGTAGACAACAGAAATGTTTATATGTGCTTGATTGTGAGTGCATTACGTGATAAAGAATTGAGGTCTTTATTTCTCCATCCTGGATCTTTCTTGTAGTTACTGCAGCTGATGTGCAAGTTGCTGGTCACTGCATTAGAACACAAGGACCTGCATAGTGGTGGCTCCCAGGAGATCCCTAACAGGTGGCTAAAGGGAGTGCATAGATGTTTCCAGCTTTCTGCCATGCCTTGTTATTGTGTCTTCCTGTGTTGGGAAGGATGTGTTATTTCTTCTCTGTGCATGTCCTGTGACCTGTATGATTCATGAGTGCAATGCAGGGAATGCTGATTTTTCTTGGGTGGAAGCATTGGCCAGAAAAGTTGCTGTCATCCCTAAATGCCATGGTGCCATGCTTGTCTATTTGCAAGGAAGATGCTCAGCAAGACCTGGGCCACTGAGAGATCCCATATGAATCCTTGTGAATTCACCTAGGCCAGGGGTGTCAAACTCAAGGCCTAAAGGCCGGATCCAGCCTGCGGGGTGTTTAAATCTGGCCCGCAGATCTGGCCTGAAAATAGCAAAGGACCGACCCACAGTGCCTCTGGCAGACAAAACATGGTGTGGAGGAGGCTCCACACACACCCCTCCCCCATGCCATGTTTTGGCTGTCAGGTTGCTGCAGGAGGGGTCCGCACCGTCTCCCCCCACCCCCCTTAAGACGGTCCACAGAAGAGAACTACAGTGCTGATCTGGCCCTCCAAGAAATCCAGTTTGACATCCCTGACCTAGACAGTTTCTTCCATCTTGCGTTCTTCACATTTGCTGGATTATAATGCAGAATAGTGTAGTAATTTTAGAAGTATGATTTAGGTCAGAAAGACTTGGGAGCTGTGGTGACGCACTGGTTAGAATGTAGTATTGCAGGCTAATTCTGCTGACTGCCAGTGTTCGATCCTGACCGGCTCAAGGATGAGTCATCTTTCTATCCTTCCGAGGTTGGTAAAATGAGGACCCAGATTGTTGGAGGCAATATGTTGACTCTGTAAATTGCTGAGAGAGGGCTGTAAGGCACCATGAAGCAGTATAGAAGTCTTAGGTGCTGTAGATATTCCAACTGTGTAGTTTATTGGCTAATGTTGGGCCAAACTTAGAGAACGGTTATTCATTAACATAAAAGGAGACCCTGTGTGGTGCTGCCTTGAACTCTCGCACAAACAATGCAAGAGATAACAATTCCTATCATCCCAAACCAGCACAGACAATGGTTGTTGAAGATGATAGCCAATGTAGTCCAACACAAGTAGAGGAGGCAACAAATAGCTTTCTCTATGAGCATGTGTGGCAATTACATTTCTGGGAATCTGTTGTTCTTCTGGCTGACTTTCTGAATTGGCTGGAAGACAATAGATTTTGTGTGTATGTGTGTGTGTAGGTTAAAAGTAGTTTGCTTTGGAAGATTACAAATGATTGTGTTACTTCCATTTTTTTTAAAGAAAAGTAAACACAGCTGTTTGTGCTGTTCTGTAAAGTTTTTAATGAATTGGCATATATCCTAAGGGCCTGGATTTTAAAGGAAGAGATAGAAGAGGAACAAAGTGTTTTTCTGGTATTCCCCAATGAGAATCACATAGATTTGGAAAGCCCATGAAATTAAATCTACTTTCTGATGCAGATCTATATTTAGAAATCAGAGATGCTTACAGTTCTTTTTCAAAGTCCCCGTAATGGATTCTGCTTCTTTCATTATTCCTCCTGTCTGCACATTGAATGCAATCCAAGAAGAGCTTTTGGGGCCTTTTGGGGTAAGCCCTGCCTGTGGTTGCAGGCCAAACACCTAGCTCTTCCAATGTGCTTTGATATGCTGATATATGCATATGCCTGCCGTATTTCTCAACTCCTACACACCCTATTCTTGGCATAGGTCTGGGCATGTCTGAAAAGGTGAAGTGTTGATTTGCTTCCCAAAGTGATGCATGAGCCCCTGGGTTATGTTTGTGCTACTCCTTAATTCTCCCTCATTTCTGAAACCTCTTTCCATGAGGTTGAAGGTTCGTACTCCAAGCTTGTGGGTTGGTTTCTGAACGTTTCATTACCAGACTAGGTAACATCTTCCGCAGAGTTTAGGAGATGCCATTGTCAGTGTTCTTCTGTTTACAAGGGCTTTCGGTGGTGCGTAGGTCTTGTAATGGGTCAGGTGTGGGTGTGTCAAGTGAGGGTCTTGTATGGTTTGAGTCATCAGTGAGAGACTTTTGATGGGTCTTGTGATGGTGAGGTTACATCAGGTCAGGGTCATTGGGAGGTGCTGGGGGGGGCTTGCGTGGGTTAGTTGAGGGTCAGTGCTGTCTCTGGTTGGCTGTGTGGTTGGTCTGGATTCTGAAGGTTTTGTAGGTCCATGTGTCTGTTGATGGAATTGCTTGTGGAGTGTAATCGAATTGCTTTGATGGACTCACGAGTGTGGCAGGTGGTAGCATGGCCGATTTTTGTGTTGCTCCAATTGAACTGGTACTGTTTGGTGTCGGTGTGGGTAGAGATTAAGATTGTTCTCCCACAAGCTTGGAGAACGAACCTTCACCCTCATCCTATCCCTGAACTACAGATATTCGCCACTATTGCAAACCTCTTTCCATTTTGATAATCACTTAAATTATTTCACACACCTGCTGCACAGAGAGATCTACCTGGAGTTTTGGCAAGGTAATTCATTCCAGGGCATTGTCAGGCCTGAATGTTCCTTTGGTACAAATGTGTCAATGCCCACAATGCTTTGTTTTCCCCACCTCATTCCTCCTTTGCAGGTTAATGTCTTGCTTGCATCTTGTGCTGTTGCAAAAAAAGTTTTGCTGGCTCCCCCAGGGCCAAAATGAAGCATACAGTATCATGCCAAGGGCCCCAAGAACTACAGGGGCTGCATGAGCACCGATAAGGAGAATTGGAGAGGGCAAATATAGCAGAGAAAAAAACAAAACAAAACAAAACTGTAAGATGCTACAGGGCAGATTCACCCCTTTTTAATCATTGATAGTCATCTTTCTTCCTTTCAGAAAGATATATTCTATGAGCCATTCTGATCTCTGTAGCTTCTTTCCATCTTGTGTATTTACTTTCCCTATGGTGGATTATATTTCAAGAATTCCACAGTCAGCCTGACCATTGCTGATCCATGTGTCTGGGGAGCACCTAGATAAGGGCTTCAAGGATAATGGGGATTGTAATTCAGCACACATGAAAGACACCTGGTTGGGTTCAATAAGGATTCAGAGATAGCTACTATATTCATGAGTTGTAATTTCAGGGTTTAGGTCTAGATGCAGAGTGGGCAATGATGGCTTCCTTACAACCTCTGGACTTCAGCTTCTGGCCGGCTCAAGAATTCTGGGAATTGAAGTCCACAAATTGTAAAGGGGCTATCCCAGTATCCCACCTTCCCAGTGCACTGGATTCCCAATGGCCAGAAATCTTAAGCAGAAATACTGGAGGTTGAAGTCCAATACTTTTGAAAGCCATGGGATCAAATTAAGAATCTTATTTAATCTTATTTTTAAGTTGCTTTACAAACTATCCCAAACATGGAGTTTAGCTTTTCTTATGATAGATGTGTGATTGCTGTTTCTTTTACTAAAATCTCTCTTTTTCCCCATAGCTCTTCCTCATGATGGTATCGATGTTTCTGTGTAGAACCATTGGCCCCAACTATGACAAGCTTGCTCGTTATTCCTAGGCAAAGAAACTTTTGGGGGAAACGGCATCGAAGAACATTGTGTCTTATTCAGGGATTCAACCAGGGTTTTAAAACAGTATATTGTAGGTTATGTATATACTGCGGTTATATTCCGCAAGTTTAGTATCTAACTTTCTTGTCCTAATAGATCCAGTCTTGAGATGAAACTTTCAAGAATCAGAGCAACCAATAAGAAAACACAGTACTATGAAACAGGTTTTTACCTTCACTTAGCTAAAGATAGTTCAGCTCTTAGATGGCCTCCAAAAATTATAGCCGTATCGGCTTTTGGCTTTACAGTAAATCCCTACAATAAGATAGAGTTCTATGTTTTTATATTGCATTGTCCGGGAATGCACAGATTTTAACAGACAAGCCCTGATCTACTTTTGCATGAGGAGAACTATTTAACCATAAACCACTTGTATTGCTAGGACCTGTCAAATACAACCTGGGAAAAATTATTTGTTAAAGCGCATACATATTATACATTCAACAATGCCCCCAAATCCTTTGATACAGCTGTTTTAGACCTAAAGCTAAAAAATTTACTTTTTTAAAAAAGTGAAATTCGCAACATATTATTTAGTCAACAGTTCAGGCTGTGAATTAACAGTGGTGTTGATGCACCTGATTGGACCAAGAGTTTTTGTATCATTTCTGCTACCATTGAGGTATGATCTATTCAGCCAGACTTCAAGCATTCTCAACCATATGTAAGATATAACCAAACCTAAAAGTTGTATGTTTTATGCTACTCCTGGCATGTACTTTAGTATTTAGTCTTTTATACTGCAATCTTGTCTTGATTTGGTTGAATTAACCTATGTTGAAAACGGCTCGGTTAAGCTGCATTTCTCCCTTATGTTTGGACTAAACTGTTCCATCACCAGCCTTTTCCCCTTGTTGGATAAAAGGCATGAGGAACCTGAAATCCATCTGATATTGTTCACTGGTGGCTCCTAATTGTCCCAGCTTTACCACTGGGTAAGGAATGTTGAATGACAAGTTCCACAGCACTGAATCCGCAAACCTTTGGAGCTCATGACCCCACTAGCTAGTTCAGAAGTAGGATATACCTGGTCTGGAATGAAGAGGTCTTATCAGCACTGGGAATACATTGAGATAGCCATTAACACTTCTGTGGATTTTTGAATGGTGCCTCTTTACTGCCCCAGCAGGTGTAAACGAAGAGGACACCTTATCTTTGAACCCCAAAAATTGGATATGGTTTTGTGTTGCGCCTTGCACACTTACAACCCTGTGCAGGGCAGATGAGAAACTTTCTTTTTTTTGCTTCTTTTGTGGTATTTATATATTCAGCTTCGATGTTTAAAACAGAAGTATAGAGGGGGAAATACTTTGAGGAAGAGGATGCAGGTGGAATGCGGTACATATATAATTTTCACCTCCTTTCTCAGTTTACTGTGGTTTGTTCTTGGCAGAATTAGGCTTTTTAAAATTTTTATTTTGTAAATAAAAATGATCCATAAACAGTTGTGTTTGATTCTTTGAACTTGGATGTAAAATAGCTTTTAGCTACAGGTAGTAGAGGTAGGACGCTGTGGCTCAGTGGCTAAGACACTGAGCTTGTCGATCGACAGGTCGGCAGTTCAGTGGTTCGAAACCCTAGTGCCGCATAATGGGGTGAGCTCCCTTTACTTGTCCCAGCTTCTGCCAATCTAGCAGTTTGAAAGCACATAAAAAATGCAAGTAGAAAAATAGGGACCACCTTTGGTGGGAAGGTAACAGTGTTCCATGGGCCTTTGATGTTTAGTCATGCTGGCCACATGACCATGGAGACGTCTTTAGACAGCGCTGGCTCTTTGGCTTTGAAATGGAGATGAGCACCGCCCCCTAGAGCGAGTAGCGCATATATGCGAGGGGAACCTTTACCTTTTTACAGGTAGTCCTCGACTTCTTACAATAGTTCATTTAGTGGCTGTTCAAAGTTACAGTGGCACTGAAAAAAGTGACTTATGACCATTTTTCACACTTACAATCGTTGCATTGATCACATGATTTACATTCGGATGCTTAACAACTGTCTCACATTTATGACGGTTGCAGCGTCCAGGATCATGTGATCATCTTCTGCGACCTTCTGACAAGCAAGATCAGTTGGGAAGCCAGATTCACTTAGCAACCGTGTTACTAATTTAACAACTGTGGTGATTATCACTTAACAAATGTGGCGAGAAAAATCGTAAACTGGGGCAAAACTCAATAAATGTTTCACTGAGCAGCATAAATTTTGGGCTCAATTGTGGTCGTAAGTTGAGAACTACCTGTATTTGTGATAGTGACGAATATCTGTAGCGAGGGTGGATGTTTGTTCTCTGAGATTTGTGGGTTGGTTTCCAAATGTTTCCTTGCCAGGCTAGGTAACATTTTCAGTGGAATTTAGGAAAGTTATTTAGCTATTCCACCAAAAGAATAGATGTACTATTGATAGGTCAATGATCAGTCAATGTTAATTGGCTGGTTTTGAGTCATTAAGGAGCCTCCTGAGAGGTAACAAATCTCCATTAAATGAATCTGGCTTCCCCACTAACTTTGCTTGACAGAATGTCGCAAAAGATGATTACATGACCCCACGACGCTGCAACTATCATAAATATGAACCAATTGCCCAGCACCCAAATTTTGATCATGTGACCATGGCAATGCTATAACGGTCATGTGAAAAATGGTCATAATTCACTTTTTTTCAGTGCTGTTGTAACTTCAGAGTCACTAAATGAATTTTACGTTGAGAACTACCTGTATATCGTCCCCCTTTCCTACCAAAGAGGAACAGACAGAAGCACCTGTGAATGCCAAAAAGGTGATAATCATGAACATACAATTAGCCAGATAAGGCTTATTCAGGTTGAACATATAGAAAAGCTCAGTTTACTTTTATATTTTTGTTTCGTTTTAAGAGTGGGATTATGCGTGGAATAGAACAAGGTGGTAATTCTGATTCAAGAGCTAAAAACATAATTTCATTCATTCTCCAAAATTCGGGACAACTATTTTTTTAAAATGCTTCCTTAGATATAAAACTAAGGCAGCAGAAGGCAAGAGAAAGAGGGCTTAGAAGACCATTTTTTCTGTTTCCAATGGTTAATGCTCTTGCTGATCTTTAATTATTCATATGAGTAATATTAAAATGCCTCCCTACTGTACTTCAAAGATACTGTACATAGCTGACTACATGATCTCATGCTCATTGTGTAAATGAAGCCTGAGTTTTGCAAGGTAAGAGGGACACGGTGGCTCAGTGACGCTGAGCTTGTTGATTGAAAGGTCGGCAGTTCAGTGGTTCAAATCCCTAGTGCCGTGTAAAGGGGTGAGCCCAGTTAACTTGTCCCAGCTTCTGCCAACTTAGCAGTAAAAAATGCAAGTAGAAAAATGGGGACCACCTTTGGTGGGAAGGTAACAGCGTTCCGTGCGCCTTTGGCGTTTAGTCATGCTGGCCACATAACCATGGAGACGTCTTCAGACAGTGCTGGCTCTTCAGCTTTGAAATGGAGATGAGCACTGCCCCCTAGAGTCGGGAACGACTAGCACATATGTGCGAGGGGAACCTTTACCTTTACCTTACCTTCCTACAGTGTGAATTGTTCTCTACTTTTGAAATGGTACCAACTCCTAGGCAGCAAAGGAGAAATTAGGCAACTGAGTCAAGAATTTTGCTAAGCAAGATGGTTGTTAAGTGAGTGATGTCCAATTTTACAATTTTTTTTGTCATGACTGTTAAGTGAATCATTAAACGAATCTGTCTTCCCCCACTGACTGCTTGTTAGAAACCAGCTGGGAAGGTCGCAAATGGCAATCATACGGCTCCCAAATGCTAAAGCCCTCATAAATATATGCTGGTTGCCAAGCACCCAAAT
The DNA here is from genome assembly GCA_022577455.1 of Arizona elegans. NCBI lineage: Eukaryota > Metazoa > Chordata > Lepidosauria > Squamata > Colubridae > Arizona > Arizona elegans. The sequence continues at coordinate 129,131,384 of JAKOOJ010000004.1, forward strand.
TTTGATCACATGATCATGTGGATGCTGTGAAGTCGTAAGTGGTTGTTAAGTCACTTTTGAGTGCTATTGTTAACTTCAAAAGGTCACTAAATGAGTAGTTTTAAGTCGAGGACTGTACTCCACAATGGAGATTAATTCAATACAGGACAAGAATTCAAATTTGATTTAAAACTTGTATTAAACAATATCATTACTGCCACTGTATATAACGGTCTTCAACTTGAGTCACATTAAACCCTACTGTTTTTGGTGGATTCTTAAAAGGATCTTAAAAGTGAATCGAGAGCCATCAGGTTATGCATTCCTGATATAAACCTTTCCCTAGAGTCTGACATGATAGTGTAGGAATGAGTTCACTCTTCAGCAGTTTGTGAGAATTAAGTTATAATGTACATCAAAGTCTGACTGTCATACAAAACAGGAGTGCTAAGAAATACCGTTTCTTCTTACAATGGAGTGTTAAATCCCAAGAAGCAAAGACATGGGACAATGTTCTCCCAGGAGATTTAGAAAGATACCCATGGAGTTGAGATTAACTATTGTCCTCAACATGCCCGAGATGATTTGACCAAAAGTGTATTCTTCCAGAAGTACACCTGTTCAAAGGACCATCCCACCTGTAAGATGGTCTACTGAGCTATCCCACCTTTAAGATGGTCTACTGAGCAATGGGTTCAAGCCTTTCAAAGGTTTAGGTCTAAAGCTTGGTTTTGTGAGAAAAACCAAGGCAGAAAAAAGAGAAAAGTATCTGTTAGTAAACTTAAAAGTTGGTATGAATGGGGTCAGCAGTTTTTCCGCCATCAGTTCTGCCATCTAGTATGATGTGGAGATAAGAGGAAGATGGCTTGCTGGCTGGGGTTGATTTGTAGAATATGGTGAACTATTTCTCAGTCCCGGCCCAGCCGATAGATGTGATGCTGTGATCCCCATTCCTTTGCAGAAACTTCAAACACAAAGGCCACACACAGTAGCAATTCCTGAGTTTCTTGATCCCGCAAAACCTGTTTGGAAATGAGAACAACAGTTTTTAATGGCAGAGTTCCCTATTTGGTTCATGAAACAAACCAACCCATCACACAGAACAGATGCTTTTAACCTCCTAACCCCCTTTCCAGGGAAATTAACACAATATAAAAAGTACAGGGGATCCTTGACTTACAACTATTTGACTGTTTGAAGTTACAATGGCACTGAAAAAAAAAATGACTTATTACCAGTTTTCACACTTACGACCATTGCAGCATCTGCATGGTCAGCTGATAAAAATTTGGGCACTTGGCAACTGGCATGTTGAGACTCTAGAAAGAGTGCAGAGAAGAGCAACAAAGATGATTAGGGGACTGGAGGCTAAAACATGAAGAACTGTTGTAGGAACTGGGTATGTCTAGTTTGATGAAGAGAAGGACTAGAGGAGACATGATAGCAGTGTTCCAATATCTTCCACAAAGAAGTGGAAGTCAAACTATTCTCCAAAGCACCTGAGGATAGGACAAGAAGCAATGGGTGGAAACTAATCAAGGAGAGAAGCAACTTAGAACTAAGGAGAAATTTCCTGACAGAACAATTCATAAGTGGAACAACTTGCCTGCAGAAGTTGTGAATGCCCCAAACACTGGAAATTTTTAAGATGTTGGATAACCATTTGTCTGAAGTGGTGTAGGGTTTCCTGCCTGGGCAGGGGGTAGGACTAGAAGACCTCCAAGGTCCCCTCCAACTCTGTTATTCTATTCTATTCTATTCTATTCTATTCTATTCTATTCTATTCTATTCTATTCTATTCTATTCTATTCTATTCTATTCTATTCTATTCTATTCTATTCTATGTATTTATGAGAGTTGTATTGTCCCGGGATCATGTGATCACCTTTTGTAACCTCCTTAAGATAGCTTCTGACAAGCAAAGTCAATGGGAGAAATCAGATTTGCTTTGTGGCTGCATGATTCTCTTAACTATGGTAAAACCAGTTGTCACTTACCAGCTGCCTTGCTTAACAACAAAAATGTTAGGCTTAGTTGTGGTTGCAAGTTGAGGACCACCTGTAATGTCAAGGCCTTCAGTGTCTCCCCAGTCAGCTTTTTTATGGTAAGGGAGTAGCCATTGAAACTCTATACTTGATTATGAGGCTGTTCTTGACATTATATTCCCTTATGTAACATGTCTTTCCTCATTGTTTGATGCACTGTAGCATTCCACTACAGGCAGTCCTCAACTTACGACCACAATTGAGTCTAAAATGTATGTTGCATTTGTTAAGTGAGTATCGTACCATTTTGTGACCTTTCTAGCAACAGGAGCTAAGTGAATCATTGCAGTTGTTAAGTTAGTAACACGGTTGTTAAGTGAATCTGGCTTCCCCATTGACTTTGCTTGTCAGAAGGTCACAAAAGGGGATCACATGATCCCAGGATATTGCAACCTTCAAAAATATGAATCAGTTGCCAACTGGCCATATTTTGATCACATCACCCACAGGCAGTGGTAAAATGTAAAATTTGTTACTACCGGTTCTGTGGGCGTGGCTTGGTGGTGGTGGGGTAACGTGACTGGATGGGCGTGGCCAACTTTTTTTTTTTTTTTGCTTTTAAAAGAAAAAAAAAGCCTCTGACGATCAAGCAATTCTGCAATTCTGCTGGGATCGTCAGAGCCTTTTAAAAGCATTTTTTCTACAACCTCTCAAAGAGGTTGTAGAAAAAATGCTTTTAAAAGGCTCTGACAATCCCAGCTGAGCCGCAATCATCAGAGGCTTTTTTTTTACTTTTAAAAGCATTTTTTCTTCTGCCGAAAAAATGCTTTAAAAAATAATTTAAAAAAGCCTCTGATGATTGCGCGGCTCAGCTGGGCATGGAGGTGGGGCAGGGATTTTTGCTACCGGTTCTCCGAACCATCCGTCGCCATCACTACTGGATCGGGCGATCCGGTCCGAACCGGGAGCATTTCACCCCTGCCCACAGGGATGCTGCAATGGTCTTAAGTGTGAAAAATGGTCATAAGTCACTTTTTTCAATGCTGTTGTAATTTTGAATGGTCACTAAACGAACAGTTGTAAGTTGAGGACTACCTGTAGTACTACGTCGTACAGGACTACCTGTACGAGACAATTGAATCTAAGTGCATTACACATATCTATGACAATTCTAGGGGACAGACTTTGGGATCACTTACTGTCTCCTAGATGCTTTCAAGTAGTTCCTGGTGCACTCAACAACATCAAAATAATATATATTTAAAACAGACAATTTAACATCTCAACATTTCCAAATCTCACTGAATCTAGGGCGTACAGAAGGTGTATCTTGCATGTTATTGATTTTGTGATTTCAATTTATAAAAGAATAACTATTAATATAAATTAATAGTCCTCCAGGCATCCCTGGGAGCATCATGTTGCTGAATTTATTTATTTATTTATTTTATTTGTAAGTATTTATATGCCGCCCTTCTCCCGAAAAGACTCAGGGTGGCGAACACAGGTAAAAACAAATAAACAGGTAAAAACATACAATAAAAACCCAATTAAAACCAGTTAAGATCGAATGATAATAAATAATAACACCCAAGAATCTAAATCATGATGGCTTATGCTGAATGATGGCTTATGCGACAGTTGTCTCAGAAACACTTTCAGTGATGATGGAGAAAGTCATATAAAAAAAGGCTGGAAACCAATATTTTCAATGATGCATGTATGAATCACAGCAGGTTGCACAACCTTTAAAAAGGCACTACCTTCTTAACCCAGGATGGAACTTAAATGGAACTGATAATTAGCGGTTGTTATATAAGCATATAAAGTATCTTTTTATCTGCTCAATTAAATTGGGGACATATTTAAAACAACAAAACATTTAGTGACTATTCTCACTATTTAATTGATTGAATGTTCCAGACATAGCCTTAATTAAATCTTACTCATTTTGGGATGCTGAGAAAGAAGGGATCAGATAATCTCCATAAAAACTAACAGGAGAAGAGTTTCTGGAACAGGTTTAACTTGCCTGGCATTCCCAGAGAAGCGACTAGCATAACTAACTTTTGTTAATGAAAAACAAAACCTATTTAGCTTAAATATGCTCTCAAACAGGCAATTTTGTAAAAAAAAATTACACTAAGTTGGTGTTTGTCAATCCTGGCAACTTTAAGACATTTGGAATTCAACTCCCAGAATTCCCCAGCCTTCATATGCTACCTAGGGAATTTTGGGAATCGAAGTCCAAATGTCAAAAACTTACCAAGTTTGAGAAACATTGAACTAAGCCCATTGAGAACTGGAAACTAAAGTAAAACTGAGGTTTGGGCAAAATTTTCTGCCTCCCCATTCCTTCCCTGTGGAAGTATAATTTTGACTTAAAATTGTTTCTCACCCTCCCCATAATTCCTTTCCTGAATACCTGCAGGATGCTGAAATTTTCAAGCACGCTATCCATCATTAGTTTTTCTGGTAGTGTTCGTAGTTTGCGAATAAAATTAATGAGATACTCGCAGAGTGGTGAACGTTGCAGACGGAAAACAAAGCGGCCATCTTCCCAGTGAGGAGGCTGGGCTGTCTGGGGAATCAAGGGGATGAAGTGGGACAGATATTAGAAAGTAAGACAGATCAGAGAGAAGCCCCAAACCTACAACCATACATGCATACTTTCAACAATCAATTTTTTTAAAAAATATTTTTTTATTCCAACATTATTACTTTTATAAGTAATTCAAGCCAGCGAATATATATAATACTCTTTCATCCTCCTATTTTCTCCACAACAACCCTGTGAAGTGCGTTGGGCTGAGAGGGAGTAACTGGTGCAAAGTCACCCAGATGGTTTTTGGGCCTAAGGCAGGACTAGAACTCACAATCACCTGGTTTCTAGGCCAACATCTTAACCACTACTTCCAAAATGGGAATACCTTACAAAAGTAACATGAGATTCATTATTCTAACTGAAAAACAAATAAAGGCATTTCATTGACAACAGGGACACCTTTAAAAAAATCCAACACCACCCCCTGCCCCAATTCTCCTTTCGGGTCTTGCTAGCATCCAGATCAGTGGTAGGTTTCAATTTTTTTTACTACTGGTTCTGTGGGCATGGCTTGTTTCGTGGGGATGCGTTGGTGGACATGTGACTGGGTAGGTGTGGTTTGGTGGTCATGTGACTGGGTGGGGCTGCACCTTGCTGTGAGTGACATTGAGTTGGCCACACCCACTCATTCAGAGTGGGTGTGAAGAGATAGGGTGATTTCCTACGTACATCCCCTCCTGCTTCGGCTGACAAAATAAAAGCCTGCCTGCTGAGCAGCCTGGACTGGAAAACACATGGCTGGAACGGAGGAATGTTTAACAAGCTCCAAACTGTTGCTGCAAGCTTTGGTTTTGTTTTGGGGAGGTTTTTTGGTTTTTTTCAGCAGACCCTCAGAGATGAACAATTTCTGTGCTACCAAATTTTACTGTACCTCGTTGTTGCCACGCTGCTTGTTGCTATTGTGGTCATCGGGGCTGCCCAAGTAAAGAACCGCACCAGCTCAGCTCAGGGCGACTGTGAGGAGCAAGAGGGGAAGCCAAGGCGCTCACCCCACAGTGGCCAACTTTGCGTGCTCTCGCTCCTGTGCGTGCTTTCCTGCTCCGGTTTGGCGCTCCTGGTGTATGCAAGGAGTGTGAAGGGAGGCAGACACTGCGCTGAGAAGTTGAGAGCAAAAGTAATGGTAGCGAGGGCGACAGGGGCATGTGACGTGTTCCTCCGCGGTCCCCTCCCGAGTAATAGCCAGGGCTTCGTCAACTCCTCTTTTTCTCAGGTGTGATGTCTGCCTCCAAGTCCTTGCAGAGGGGGACACATACACACATGTGCCTGTCGCCTCCGCCCCTGCTACTTTTGCTCTTGCCCCCGCTACTTTTGTTCTCGGCTTCTTGGCGCTCTTGTCGATTTTGAAGAGTGGAAGACGTTTCCTTAGATCGCCGCAAATTCATCGTTGGGAGAGTTGTAAGCTAGCCCTGAATATACGAGAAGTCTTGGGCAAAGGAGTGTGAAGGGAGGCAGACACCGCACCTTGGAGGAAAAGAGGAGGCTCAGAGGCACATGTCTGCCTCCCTTCACACTCCTTGTGGAGGGGGACACACACACGCCCATCACCCCTGCTGCCGCTACTTTTGCTCTTGGCTTCTTCTCGGCGCTCTTAAAGTCGATCGCCAGAGTCTCTTCTTTTCCTTAAAGGCATGGTGTCAGCCTCCCTTCACACTCCTTGCAGAGGGGGCCACACACACACAAGCCCCTGCCAGCCCCGCTGCCGCTTCTTTTGCTCTCGGCTTCTTCTCAGTGCTCTTAAAGTCTATCACCAGTGCTTCCTCTTTTCCTTAGAGGTGCGGTGTCTGTCTCCAAGTTCTTGCGGAGGGACACACACCCGTCACCCCTGCTGCCACTACTTTTGCTCTCGGCTTCTTGGCGCTCTTAAAGTCAATCTTGAAGAGCTGGAAGACATTTCCTTAGATTGCTGCCAAACTCATCGTTGGGAGAGTTGTAGGCTAGCCCCTGAATATACGAGAAGTCTTGGGCAAAGCTCTTCCAAAGTTTGGCCAAGACTTCTCCTCCTTCTCGGCCTTGTATCACAGAGGAAACACACACAGTTGCACACACCTCACGGCACACACACGTCATGATGTGCGTGTTTGCTCACACATTAAGGCCGAGGAGGAGAAGACTCAGCTGAACTTTGGAAGAGCTTTGCCCAAGACTTCTTGTATAGTCAGGGGCTAGCTTACACCTCTCCCAACAATGAGTTTGGCGGCGATCTAAGGAAACGTCTTCCAGCTCTTCAAGATCGACTTTAAGAGCTCCAAGAAGCTGAGAGCAAAAGTAGTGGCAGCAGGGGTGATGGGTGTGTGTCCCTCCACAAGAACTTGGAGACAGACACCGCACCTCTGAGGAAAAGAGGAGGCGCTGGTGATCGATTTTAAGAGTGCCGAGTAGCCAAGAGCAAAAATAGCGGCAGTGGGGGCAACGGGTGTGTGTGTTTTTGTCCCTCCACAAGGGATTCAAAGAGGTGGTGTCTGGTGCAGGCCGCCGAAAAGTACTGCTGCTGTCTCCGCCATGTTTTGTGTGCATGTGCATCCATTGGACTTGCAAGGCAATGGGATGCACATGCTCGAAGAACTTGATGGCAACAAATATGGTGGGTGTGGCAAGCGAGCGGCAACTGGGGGACCAGTTCGGGGGCATGACTAGCCGACTATCATTACCAATTCGGCGACCTTGACCGAATTTCCGCCAATGGTTCACGTGAACCGGTGCAAACTGGCTGAATACCACCTCTGATCCAGATCTTTCCATCACTGTCTTAAATCACTGCAACTTTATTTCCCCAAGCCTAATTTTATGAATCCCAAACTTTTTGCAAACAAAACTAAACATCTGATTTCCTGTTATTGGGCAACTACCAGATGTGTGGATTTCAACTCCCAGATTCCCGCAGCCAGGAAGGCTGACTAGAGCATTCTGGGAATTGAAGCCCATACATCCAAAAGTTGCCAAATTTGAGAAACACTGTAGATAAAATAGCACATCAAGGGGAAAGATTTTAGCCCATCCAGTTCTTGCTCTGGCAGTTTTCTGCCAAAAAATAATCTAACGTAAAGCCAATTCCAAACTTGTTCTGTATCATACCTTGGAGTTCAATATACCTGCATACATATATGGCCTAAAACTCTTAATAGTTAGTGGTTTTTGAGCTCAGTTTTTTAAAAACAATGCTTTTAATCTGAAACCTTTCCTGCCTAAGCCCAAAATGAATCAATTCCTGGGGTTTTGTTTACTTACGATGCAAAAAGAGATTATTATGTAGAAGTCATATTCAGTATGAGGGCTGGTTTAATTATGACACCCCCTGACACGATTGATCTGAGTTCTTAAAGTCAGCAACCAGAACAGATTATAGTCTTGCTGGCTGGGGGATTATGGGAATTCAACTCCAGTACAAGTAAAGAGCACAAGTGTTAGAAAGACTAGACTAGACCAAGACATCCACAGTGTGAAAAGTAGCCATAGTCTAGTTCTCTGTTTTGAGAATCCTGAATTTTCTCTTGGAGAAGGACTGAGGAAACCAAAACGAATTACAAGGAGATTCCCCAGAAGAATTCCTAGTGACTTTTTTCCTATTGATTATTTCCCTCACCCATTATTTATCTTCTAAGATCAGCCAAGATGAACTTTGTGGTCTTTCCAAACTACAATTCTTTTGCCAACTCTGGAAGTCAGATTCCAAAACTGAACACAGAGAGAAAACCCACATATCTTTATGTCTATTTATTTTTATTTTATTTATTTGTCAAACGAAAATTACAAATCCAAATGAGCAAACTGAAAAAAAATAAAAATAAAATGTGACAGGGATGATAGGCACATTAGTGCACTTATGCACACCCCCTTAGGAATTAGTGTTAGAATAACAGAGTTGGAAAGGACCTTGGAGGTCTTTTAGTCCAACCCCCTACTTAGGCAGGAAACCCTATAGTATTTCAGACAAATGGTTGTCCAATCTCTTCTTAAAAACTTTCAGTGTTTGAGCATCTACAGCTTTTGAAGGCAAGTTTTTCCACTGATTAATTGTTCTAGCTATCAGGAATTTTCTGTCAGAAATTAGGTTGCTTCTCTCCTTGATTAGTTGCTTCTCTCCTTGATCTCCTTGATGCTTCTTGTCCTGCCTTCAGGTGATTTGGAGAATAGCTTGAACTCCCTCTTCTTTGTGGCAACCCCTGAGATACTGGAACACTGCTGTCATGTCTCCCCTAGTCCTTCTCTTCATTAAACTAGACATTCCCAGTTCCTGCAACTGTTCTTTATATGTTCTAGCCTCCAGTCCCCGAATCATCTTTGTTATTCTTCTCTGCACTCTTTCTAGTCTCAACAACATTTTTATAGTGACCTCCCCAGAAGTTGATTACAATTAAGATGGTGAAAGTTCATAGCTGAGACAACTTAATCAGATAAGATATTCCAGGCTTTGACCAGACTGCCTGTCTCCTTCACTCTTTCTGCTGGAAAATGTCATTTTGCTTCAGCAAGCCAGGCCCAGATAATGCGGTGCGCAGGCCAAATACAGTAAACAGACTTGGAACAAGGCAGCTTTTTAGCATAGTTGCATGCAGCAACCTTGGCATTCTAAGGCTGGGTTTCTTAGGACATATAAACACTCTGCTCCCCACATCCCACCCTGGCTCATCCCAGCATGGCCACCCTCATCCCCGCCCTCAGTCTCAGAGCTCCACCCTCACCTCACCCACCTCCAGTTTTTCCACCACCTGTTTGCCAAACGAGCAGACTTTGGAGGTGCAACTGAGAGTCAGAGCCCGTGGGCCCTCGTATCGACTGCTCACCCCATAGAAGGCCCCTCCTCTGCCTCCAAGTTCTTCTCCAGGGAGGGAAAAGCTTAGGTCAGCCTAGAGCAAGAGATTGGAAAACAGAATCAGAACTGTTTTTAACAAGTGATGCAAGGGTGGGACAAAGATTATTGAGTGTTAGTCTTTAAAGCAGCGGTCCCCAACCTTTGTGGCCCAGCTTGGGGGGGGGGGGGGCGGGGAGGAGAGGAAAAGTGGTCTGTGCAAGCAGTGCACTGGCACATGAGCATGCAGCTTGATTTACATGAGTGGCAGGCTGGCATGTACATATGCAGCAGTGGTGAGTTCCTCCCGGTTTGGTCCGGTTCGGCCGAGTCAGTAGCGGTGATGATATGACATCACTGAACCGGTTCTCCCCCCTGCCCCCCCACCCCCCACCCACGTTATTCTTACCTTTTATTTGGTTCCACCCACCCCCAATCTATTGCTGCCTCCTGAGTCCCAGCTGATGACTAGAGGGAAAAAAACTGTTTAAACTCTTGCTGCGGGGCTTCAAAGGGCCGTCCTACAGCTGATCAGTGTTAAAAGCAAACAAATGAGTCAGGTCGTAAGTGCGAGGACTGGTCGTAAGTGCGAGGACCTTCCAGAAATGAATCTGACCAGCTAGCCACGCCCACCTAGTCACATGACCTCCAAGCCACACCCACAAAATAAGCCACGCCCACAGAACCGGTAGTAAAAAAATTTAGAACCCACCCCTGGTATGCAGTTCAACTTGAGCAGGTGCCAGTCCGTGTGAGCGCCCACCAGCTTGTTACTTGCACAAGTTGAGCTGCACATGCATGTGCGTTCTCCAGCCATCCACTCACGTGGCCCAATTCCAAATACGCCACGGCCTGGTAGTGGGCTGTACCCCTGCTCTAGAATAATGCAATGACATCCCCCATTAATAAAGTGACATATCTATTTATTTCAGAAGCTGGGAGCAAACAGCAGGGAAAAAGGCATTGTTCATCATAACGGCCCTGCTTACCATTTTCTTAGAAAATACAGGTAATCCTCAACTGGGACCAGAATTTCTGCTGTTAAGCAAAGAGGTTATTCAGTGAGACTTGCCCAACTTTGCAACCATTTTAGCCATCTTTGTTAAATGAATCACTGCAGTTAAGTGACTCACACGATGGTTAAGCAAATCCAGCTCCTCCATTGATTTGCTTATTATCCCAGAACAATTGTATAAATGCCAGCTGCCAAGTGTCTGATTTTTGAGATCACATGACCACGGGGATGCTGCAACAGTTGTAAGGGTGAAACCAGGTCCTAAATAACTTTTTTTAAAGTGCTGTTGTAACTATGAACAGTCACTAAACAAATAGTTGTAAATCAAAGGCTGCCTCTATAGAATTCTGGATTAAGCGCAGCATATCCCCAGAGTCCAAGAAAAGCATAAATAAAAGCAGAAGCAAAGATTATTTCTGATTCGTACGTAGCACAAGGGATAAATATCTTAAATTACATTCATCTGTTGTTGATTTTAAAAATAATGATGTTATTTGAACATGAAGATGTGTATTGTGGAAGAGGGAATATGTGGCTGGACAAGCAATATAAAGTTTTAATGCATCCAACAGTTCTAATATTTGTTCTTGATATAAAGCTGTCTAAGGTAACTTTTAATTATACCCAGGGTCAGGATCCAAATATCTCAGCAACAGTTTTATTGACAAAGCCTCCCTGTTTCTAATTTACTAATTGTGAGGAAGTAAGACTTGAGGATTGCCACTCTTCATAATCGAAAAGGGATTTGTACTAAGGTCAAACACCAACCAACAAGATGTTATTTAATTCATTAGCTTAGTTTTAAATTCAGTCTTGAGAATGAATTGATTGTTGCTATTAACCAACAAGCATATATGTGTTGCAGCAAGCCATTTTGAGAGGTGCGGGATGACTGTTTTCAGTTATATCCTTACAACAGTTCATTTAGTCACCATCAACACTTACAACGGCACTGAAAAAAAGTGATTTATTAGTGTTTTTCACTTACAAACATTCCCATCCTCATGTGATCAAAATTCAGACGCTTGGCAACTGATTCCTATTTATGACATTTGCAGTGTCCTGAGGTTATGTGACCACATTTTGCAAGCCTTCTCACAAGCCAAGTCAACGAGGAAGCTGGATTTGCTTAACAACTGTGTTACTAATTTAACTATTGCACTGATTCACTTAACAACTGTGGCAAGAAAGATGGTAAAATGGGGCAAAATTCACTTAACAGTGGTCATGCTTAGCAACATAAATTTTGGGGCCAACTGTGGTCATAAGTCAAAGACTGCCTGTGTAGCCTAACTACCAGCTCAGAATGTCTAAAACATGGATAAGCAACATGCAAATGTCTGAACTACACCTCCTACAAGCACTTGCCATACTAATTAGAGTAGATAGGGTTCAAAGTCCCAAGCATCTGGAATATATCAGGTTGGTTGCCTTCCTCTGCTCCAAATCTATTTACTGATCCCTGCAATCTGGATACTAATACCAACAAGACAAACTGTTTCATGTGAGCACTGAAAGTCCCAGGGGAACCTGCTTGTATTCCTGATGATTTGGGAATTCAATGAGCAAAAGAGTTCTTACCCAGAATTTGACCAAGAAGAAAGCATGAGGAGGGCCTTGATCATATAGATCTCGCAGTCCACCTCCTTCCTCTGGAAATTTGTCATAGATTTGGCGGATGTCCACCATCTCCAAGGGTGACTCAGACATGGGTGCTAGGTCAATGTAAACAAAACGATGCTGCTGCTTAAACTATGGAGAAGAGAAAAGGAAGTCAGAGCTGTCAGATAAACATAGCCTGTCTTATCTCACAAACTGCTTTCTGGAGCTCAGGAACTTGCTGAGAGGTAGGAGAAGCATACCAGAAAGTGTATCCCCTCTGAATGCAAAGATGCACCAGAGGGAAAGGATGCTGTTTACTGGTGGCAGCTGAGCATTACACTATTGCAAGGTTGGGACTCATTCAGCAATTTCAAAATTTGCATGCAATGGCATCTCTCTAACATACTGACATTAATAGGCATAGCCTTTACAACTTGGAACTCCTCAGATATCCTGGATAGAACTTTCAGTGTAATTAAGTGGCCATGAGATAGGTTAAGGTTGTGTCAAACTCATGTTGTCACATCATTGTCACATGACGTATCGGGGCTTCCCCCCCTTCGCTAAACCGGAGGTGGCCGTGGCCAGCACGTAACGCATCTGGCCCACGGGCCATGAGTTTGAAACCCCTGAGATAGGTGAAGGTTTTTTTCAGATAAACTTGCTAAACCAGCATAGTTTTCATACATGCACAAGGGACCTGAGAGACAGAAATTAACTAAAAAGCAGCATCTGCACGCTGTATTTGTATTTGTATGAATCCAGCCTTTTTTGTTTGAAATTCATGCTTTTAGGCTTTAATGCAAGGTTTCTTAATCTTGGCAGCTTGACGATATGTGGACTTCAACTCCCAGAACTCCCTAGCCAATGTGGAATTCTGGGAGTTGAAATCCACATGTTTCCAAGTTGCCAAGATAGAGAAACATTGTCTTAATGTGTTGAGTGAAACCAATTATTTATGATGTATTCGATAAATCATGGTTAAGCAAATGATACTTAGTGTAACACATAAATACATTTACCTAATATTACTGAGACCTAAGCTAACATTTTCATCCCAAACTTTCTGCCAAAATCAGACAATTAGGTTTTTCACCATACAATTTTTCAGGTTTGACTTCTAGATGATAAGGGACCTGCTGGCATCTTAAAGCTTAAATTCTATCTTTACTTCATCGGGTTCCTGTACCTTTATTCCCAATTCATTCTAATTCATGAGTCCTCAAACTATGGCCCATGGGCCGCATGTGGCCTGCTGAAGCAGTTAATCCAGCCCGTGGAGTACCACGAGGTTGCCTCAAGCAGAGAGCAGGACTTGCCTTCGGGAGCCCTGCAAGTTGGAACCGAAAGGTAAGTTCAACAATTTTGGCCTGCAGAATGCTTCTGGAGGTGCGGAGTGGTGGTGGTGAAAGGATGCCAAAAACCGGGCAAAAACAGCCCGTTTTTGGCCAAAAAACCGAGCCGTTTTGTCTGGTTTTAGCCTGCAGAATGCTTCTGAAGGTTGGGGGTGAAAGGAGGTCAAAAAACAGGCAAAAATGGCCCATTTTTCACCTTCCCTGCCTCCAGAAGATAGAGAGAGATAGACAGAGAGAGAGACAGAAAGAGAGGAAGAGAGAAAGAGAGAGAGGCAGAGAGAGAGAAAGAGGGAGGGAGTGAGAGAAGGAAAGAGAGGGGGAAAGAGAAAGAAAGAGAAGGAGAGAAAGAAAGAGAGAGAGGGAGAGAGACAGAGGGAGAGGGAGAGAGAAAGAAAGAGAGACAGAGAGAAAGAGAGAGAAAAAAGAGAAAGAGAGGTAGAGAGAGAAGGAAAGAGAGAGAGATAAAGAGAGAGAGAAATAGAAAGAGATTTCTCAAGCTCTTTGGGGCTGAGAAGAATTGCTGCAAAACTGAGTTTCCTGAAGTGGACCACTAGACTCCTAAACAACTGAAAAAACGATCTAGTAAAATGAAAAGGCAACCAAAAGAGCAACATGCAAACAGAAACAAATAAAACACCCCCAGGAGCAAAACAAATTAAAGTTTAATTTGTGTGCGTTGTTCAATGGACTGTTAAATTGGCCACGCCCACCTAGTCACATGACCACTTAGCCATGCCGATCCAGCCGATCCGGCCCCCCAACAGTCTGAGGGATCGTGAATTGGCGCCGTTTAAAAAGTTTGAGGACCCCTGTTCTAATTGATCGTGATAACCTATCTTTCCTCCAAGAACTTTATCCTGTTTTTCCTGAATGAAGTAAAGAACAGTTTTTCTTATTATTCTCTTAATAACTCTGGAGCATTAGGTACTGGAGCGTTAGGTACTATCTATTACTATCCCAAATAGGTTACTGAATTTCACATACCAAGCAAGACTAAGCATCATTTCTCTAGCTTTAATCTTATTATAGTCAGTTTTACCATTCCTCAAATTTTTCAAGCCAAGTTTACTCTAGCAGATGGGAACAGCAAGGGAGCATTGAAGGGGCACATGTGCGCCGGTTTTACCAAATCTCCTTCGTTCTGCCACTCCATAAAAGCAGTAAACTCCACCAATCGAAGTGTTTCTGTACCAATATGACCCCTTGGCCAAGGGGTAGTTGTGTTGGGGAGACAACAGCCCATCCCTGGGGTGGTGGAATAACCTGAGAAGCCAAGAGAAAAAGACTTGTGGCTAATGGAACACATCCCCATGTTTAGTAGTATAGGCAGTCCTCACTTAATGATGGTCATTAATGATGGTAATTGGGACCAGCAACTCTATTGCCAAACAATACAGTTATAAAGAGTGACATTTTATGACCGCATTGACTTATGATCGCAGTTGTGGCAGTCCCAGTTGCTATTGTTAGACCAATCCTGCATGGTCATAACTTCCCATGTTTACGGGATTGCCATTTGCAATCTCCTGCTGGCGTCCTCATTGACTTTGTTTATTGGAAGCCAGCAGAGAAGGTCACAAATGGTGACCACATGATCACAGGAAGCTGCAGTATCGTAATTGCGAGTTGCTTGCCAAGCATCTGAATTACAATCATGTGTCTATGTGGATGCCGCAACGATCACGACGACGAGGACCTGTTGTAAGTCCCCTTTGTTCAGTGCCATTGTAACTTGGAACAGTTGCTGAATGGATAGTTGTTCTATGAGGACTATCTGTAAAGTAACAAATGGATGATGGAAGTAGGAGTAATGCTTACCTGAGGCAGCAAGTGATGCTGCAATTGGTGTGATGGGATATGGGGCCTGGAGGATGGGCTTGATACTGAAGAAAGGGAGGACACATAAAAGTAGCAATTCAGCAGAAAATGTTCCAGAGATAGACATAAACATGCTGGTTGCAAAAATATCAATCTAAAACTTACTCTGGAGTAGTTTGGCCTTGGTTTACATCCTCAGCCCAGAAATGGAAAAAGTCTGTGGATTGCTGAAACCAGAAAGAACATTTAAAATATTCCTACCATTTTTGTGTTATTTAATATAAACCAAATTTATTTTGCAAATATGGAAATGTTCTTTAATTGACCCAAATAGTACCCATGATTAAACGTAATGACAATTTGTTTTTAAAGGCATGTAAGTTTTATAGATTGCAAACACCAAGTTAGAAAAAGCATTCTCTTACATTAATAAAGCAGAACACCTGCTATGATAGAAGCATAAATCACCAGAAAGCATGTGCTATTTGCTTAAAAATGTTCTGATAAACTTGATGCCAATTTATCAATTACAGGTAGTTCTCAATTTATGACTACACTTGAGTCTGGAATTACAGTCATAAGTCATGCCAGTCATTAAGTAGGTCATCATGTGACCAACCCAATTTAACAGCTTTTTTGTGGTGATGATTAAATGAAGTCATGGTTGTTAAGCAAATCCATTGTCCTTGCTGGGCATTTTGTGCTGGAAACTGGAAGCAAACACCAATTTCCGACAAAAAATGTCATAAATCATGGTGATGTGACCACGGGATGCTGCAAACAGCTGTAAATATGGACTCTCCAAGCTTCCAAAATACGATCACATAACTGCAGTTGGAGGACTGTGCATCAGTGACTCTAGGTCATAAGTATTTATTTTGGGGTCTGTTGTAAGTCAAGGACTACATGCAGAGGCAAATAACTAAAGTCAAGGACTACCTAAGGTAAAGGTAAAGGTTCCCCTCACATATATGTGCTAGTCATTCCCGACTCTAGGGGGCGGTGCTCATCTGTTTCAAAGCCGAAGAGCCAGCGCTGTCCAAAGACATCTCCGTGGTCATGTGGCCAGCATGACTAAATGCCAAAGGTGCATGGAACACTGTTACCTTCCCACCAAAGGTGGTCCCTATTTTTCTACTTGCATTTTTTACATGCTTTCGAACTGCTAGGTTGGCAGAAGCTGGGACAAATAACGGGAGCTCAGCCGAATTAGCAAATCAGCGGGATTCGAACTGCTGAACTGCCAACCTTTTGATCGACAAGCTCAGTGTCTTAGTCACTGAGCCACCACGTCCCAGTAAGGACTACCTATAGAGAGCCATTTAACTACCATATTTTTCAGAGTATAAGATGCACCTTATACGCTCTGTTTTGGAGGCTTTCAGAGGCAGAAAAAAAAAGTTTTTTCTGAAACAGTTTCAGAAGTTTCAAAGGCAGAAAAAAAAGCAAAAAAAAAGCAAGGCACAGAGCTCACAACCAAGGAACTTGTTGCTAAAATTCACCTCTGAGAACAGCTGATTGGGGTTATTCCAGGAGGCAAATCCACCCAATCAGCTTTTTTCTTATTTTATAAGGTGCATCTTATACTCTGAAAAATATGGTAATCAACAGAGAGTTCTTACACCAGACAAATGTCCTACCTAAGCAAGTCACTTAACAATGTGGTCTTCCCTCAGACAATGCTTTCAGAAAGAGCATGGAGAAAATTCCTGGAAACCCCGCAAACCACAATTTCCCAAATTCTTTAGTGAAAACTAAGTGTTAAATGCAGCAAACTCCAATCTGAAATCTGTAGCATGAGAATTCCCCCAAAAGAGCTCCAGAGAAATCCCAGTTCATAACCTTTCCCTCCACATAATGCTTACATTGGTGGTGCTGGATGGATAGTAGTGTTCCGACAGGTCTACTTTCTCCTGGAAGATAGTGGCCGAAACAAGATGAGCAGAAGACATGACTGTCATACTCTGCAGTGCTTTGTCCTTTGCCACCTGATCCTGGGAGGCAGAGTGAGGCAGGAAAGAGAGACACATTCTGTATTTTAGGAGATCATTTCTTTTCCTTTATGAATTCATGTTGCCCTTTCCGCATAGATTACTCTACCAAGGAAATCTTGCACGCATTGAAATTGTTGTGGGTTTCTTATGAGGAGTGTCATTCTGGGATATCCAGAATTTTGTCTTCCTTCCTTCCTTCCCTCCCTCCCTCCATGTTCCTAGCACTCCTCTATTCATCACCAGCTTAATGCACATGAACCTGCCAACTTGCCACACTCGCAGGGCCCAGTTCCCTCTCTTCCCCCCCAGCCGGACCGCCAAGCAGCAAAGGTTGAAGAGCACTGGTATTGGGTTTCGTGCCTGAATAGAGGGTTGAACTAGAAGACCTCAAAGCACCAAGCGTACGCTCAGCGAACGGGTTGTTACACCGCTTGAATCCCACTACTGATGTTGGGAAGGTTTAAGATCACTAGCCTCAACCCCTTCATTAAAGCAAACAGTCAAGAACTGTATCTAGAATCTCTCCAGCCTAGACATTTAAAAAAAACCAAAAAAAAAAAAAAAAAAAACCCAAAGCCTACACCACTTCATAAAAATTTAAACAAAGTTAAAAGATCCCATGATCTCAAGAAATCTGGGATTCCAGATTTGCAATAAACTTTTTCTCCCAATTATTATGCCTCCCACTAAATTCCATTCCCTGCTAGCTGAGAACTGTAATTGTAATAGCTGAGAATTGTAATTCAAATTTCTAATACTTCATCCTATCCTACCCAGGTTTTATATTTTTACTGGAATGCAATCAAACTCATATACCTGAAATTATCTCTTTTCTTATCTGCTGTGACCCTTTCAACCTGCTCTAGAATGGATGGGTACAGAAGATTAGCAAAAGATTACATTTTGCATACATACCGACTTTAGATACTTTATCAGATGCAGAACCAATAAAATATTAATACACTGTGTGCACCCAGTTGCATGAGTAATTCTTTCAGCAGGACAGGCATATGAGCTTAGCATGAATTAGTCAAAAGTGATAGGAAAATCTCTCACTTTGAACTTGGTTTGAATTTCTCGTGTTTTTCGCCGGGCCAACACCTGGATGTGACTGGAGACCTGAGAAAGGATTCAAAGAGAGAAAAAAATATAAAACTGTTTGAAGGAGAAAGAAGCAGATTTCATTCCAGCTCCCTCAAACTTAATTCTTATGGCTTACAGCTCCCTGCCCAAACTTTCTTGTTTACCTGTTTCCTTGTCCGTATTTTCCCAGTCTTCAACTTGATGTAACGGGCAATGAGCTCATTACGACCTGCAAGACAAGAAAAGAATTGGGAAAAGAGAAAATGAGAAAAACATTTGGAAAATAAAAAATATTACGTGCCATTATCAGGTCATGTGGGAAATAACACTTTTGCAGGTCATTCGGTCTGGCCATGCCATTATTGGTAAACCAAATGGCTACATTAGCAGAGGGAAAGCTTGGATATCAGATGTCTCAAATTCCAGATCATTTGGATAAGTAGGTACCCAGATTTTATATTTTACAGATAGCTAGCTAGCTGGCTGGCTGGCTGATGGATGGGTGGATGAGGAGTGGATGGATGGATGGATGGATGAGGGGGTGAATGGATGGATGGATAGCTGGATAGATAGATAGATAGAAAGATAGATCTGTCCATGTCATGTAACATAAATCTGAGTGTACACAGAACAATAAAGTCATAAAAAACACAACAAAACCCCCAGCACCCAAAGATAACACATTTCAACACACACCGATTCAAATGTACTGGGCTCTTAACTTCACTCATCACTCTGACTGGAGAATTCTGGGAATTGAAGTCCACGTCTTAAGGCTGACAAGGTTGAGAAACATCGTTCTAACTCTAAAATGCTGGTGATTCCCTCTGCTTTGTTTTTATGAGAGCCTTGAGAAGATTCACTGTACGCAGCATTCAGGACTATGCCATCTGAACATGATTAACAGCTGACTTTGCATTTATTTTTATGTCTGGAGAGATTAAAACCATGTTCATTGTTTTTAATTTGAACCTAATCCTATGTATTTTTTAAAAATTGTATTCTGTAGTATCCACAATCATTACCATACGGAATCATAGGGTTGGAAGGGATCCTAGAGGTCCCTTCTAGTTTTTTATATTTTTAAATTTAGTTCAATTTGTATGCCGCCTTTCTCCAGAGACTCAGGGTGGCTTACAGTGCATTTAAAAAACCATTATAAAAACATTTAAAATTAAAATATTAAAAAGTTCACCCCTACTCAGTGCAAGAATGGAAATTTGGGATAGGGAAGCAGAGGCTCAAATGTCTACCTACCATACATCTTTCCTTCGTCTGAAAGAATGATTTTGCGCCTCCCACAGGGTGGGTAAATTGTCAGCGCCTCCTGGAAACACTTCTCGATGTCCAAGCTCCACACTCCTTCTGCATCATTATCCAGACCATTTTCCCCAGCATCCCCCATCTCTCTGGAGGGGCTGGCCTCCTTTGTCCAGCTCTAAAATGCGAGAGATACCTAGGAGCAGAGAAGCAGAAGAAATGTTGAATGTGAGTTAAGGCTTCGCAAAGCCAATTCAACATCAGCAAAAGGGAAACTGATCCATTCAAGGAATTGTTTCTAATCTAATCTTTTCTAGATACAGGTAGTCCTAGACGTACAACCATTCATTTAGTGACCATTTAAAATTATAACAACACTGAAAAAAGTGACTTAAGATCATTTTCGCATCCCCATGGTCATGTGATCAAAATTCAGATGTATGACAATTGGTAATTGAAGCATCCTGGGGGTTATGTAATCACCTTTTGTAATCTTCTGATAAGAAAATCAATGGGGAAGCAAGATTCACTTAGCAACTGTGCTACTAACTTAACAACGGCAGCGATTCACTGAATAACTGTGGCAAGAAAGGTTGCAAAATGGGGCAAAATTCATTTAACAACTGTCTTGTTTAGTAACAGAAATTTTGGGCTTAGTTGTGGCTGTAAATCGAGGATTTCAATGGATTACCACTGGATTACAGATCCTATCACTTTTAGCCAGCATACTCAAAACAGAGGCGTTGAAGTAGAAAAAACTAAAAACCAGCTCTTCACACATCCTCAACTTGGGTCTCCCAATTTTACTGCTTTGATCATATGTTTGGAGCTGGTTGAGGAGAAAAGAACTGTACTCCACCAGCATTTGAGGGCCCAAAGCCAAGAACATCAGAGATAAATGATTTTGTGTGGCAGCTCTGAAAAGACAGAATATTTGCAAAGCTGTTATAAGTGAAGAGGGAAAGCACCGGCTTATAGATGGGCTAAGAACCAGACCTTTATAAGAGCTGGCATCATTTATTCTAGACCAGTCAGGCTTGAAAAACAAGGTTCATTTCTCCTGTTTTAGAAAGACAACAAGGAATTTGGTTGCTGACAACCCATCATGATGCACACTTTGTTTTCACCATTTTTGTTTAAATAGGAAGATGGTATCTGTTGGTATAAAACAAATTCCCTCCCTCCCTCCCTCCCTCCCTCCTCCCTCTCTCCCTTCCTTCCTTCCTTCCTTCCTCCCTCTCTCCCTTCCTTCCTTCCCTCCCTCCCTCCCTCCCTCCCTCCTTCCTTCCTTCCACTGTATTTACAATCCACCCTAATCCCAAAATACTCAGGGCAGTCTACAAAATCACCCAAGAGAAAACCAGAATCATCGTCATCATAAGTAAACTTGAACATCAACAAAAATAACCAAGAAAAGCAAAGCAAAGTTTAAACTCCAGATAAAAATTAAGTTTGATCTACGCTGAGCTGGGACTGAAGATTGAAACAAAACCATTTTAATCTTTTTTTAAAAAAATTGTGGTAAGATGGGGGTTGCATTTAATTTGTATGTATGTGCGGGGGAAGTATACCATAAGGAAGTGTTGGCTGACATATCCTGATGCTGTGGAGTTGCTTTAAAGAATGCCCAAGTTGTTGCATTGAGCATGGAAGCCTAACAGCAAGTGAAAACTAACTTTAATATACCTATTATACTGCCAATAATCTTGCTGCTATATTTTATACTAGCTGCAGTTATAGATTATCTTCAAAGTCAGCTGCAGGGCAAGCCCATTATGATGACCACCTCAGTAGTGACTAAGGCACGAACAATATATAAATGAACAATAGTTCATTTATATTGAAATCACTAAATAACCAGTTCTAAAATCAGCAACAAAAAAGGATCTTTAGACATTTCTTTACATCCATAGAGTTGAAATTAGAGGTAGCTATAAATTCAGAGCAGTTAAAGTTTTTTTTACCAGGCAAATTTAAATTCTCATGTGTAATCCAATATAATTATTTGAATTCTGCCCTACATACTGTGTCACTCTTAGACAGTCAAACTGCCACGTAAAAAAACCAAACTGAATAATTTCAAAACAACCATGTAAGAGAAGTTAGCTTGCAAGGCTAGCCTTTTTCAGTCTAGCTCAGAAGAAGCCCATAACTACATTGACCTCTATTGTTAGATATTTGTATAATTCCCAGGACATTGTAATAGCTTCTGACATCTAGTTATTCTAAAAAAGAGAAGTTACTGTTGAATATAATAATGTTTATTGGAAAACCAGGGATGGACTTAATGTCAATGGTGGAACAGTTCAGTGCTGGTTCTGAAAATGTATTCTTATTAGTAATTGCTGACTCAGTTCTACAGAGGAATTGAGTCTGTCATCTGCACCTCCATAACTGTCTGGTTTGGATCTGCAACCTAATTATACAGACACAGACTTCAGAGGATAATTAGAACTGCAGAAAAAACACTGGCTACCAACCTGCCTTCCGTTGATATACTGCACAAGTCAAAAAGAGGGCTGTGAAAATATCTACAGACCCCTCACATTCTGGACACAAATTGTTTCAACTTCTACCCTCAAAATGATGCTATAGGGCCCTGATGGCAAACCTATGGCACATGTGCCACAGGTGGCACGTGGAGCCATATCTTCGGGCACGCGAGCCGTTGCCCTAGCTCAGCTCCAGCACCCATGCGCATGCCAGCCAGCTAATTTTCGGCTGGCCCTTCCTATGCCACCCCTCCAATGATGGGATTCAAGTAATTTAACAACCGGTTTTCTGCTCTAATGATTTCTTCCAACAATCAGTTTGCCAAACTGTTCAGAAAGTTAACAGCCGGTTCTCCCAAAGTGGTGCGAACTGGCTGAATCCCACCACTGCACCCCTCCCAAGAGTCTCCACGCGGCCTGTTTTGGATGCCAGGTAAGTACAGGGCTCACGCGGAGGCTCTGCGATGGCGTTTTCGGCCTCCGGAGGGCCTCCAAGGGGATGGGAGAGCCCGTTTTCGCCCTCCCCAGTCTCTAGGAAAGCTTCTGGAACCTGGGGAGGGCGAAAAACAGGCCTACCGGGCCCACTGGAAGTTGGGAAATGGGTTGTTTCTGGCATCCAGAGGGCCTCCGGAGTGGGTGGGGGAGGCTGTTTTCGCTCTCTCCAGCCTCCAGGAAAGCTTCTGGAACTTGGGGAGGGCAAAAAATGGGCCTACTGGGTACACTGGAAGTTGGGAAATGGGCTGTTTCCAGGCTCCAGAGGGCCTCTGGGGGGGGGGTGAGGAAGGCCGTTTTGGCCCTCTGGAGGCTTCAGGTAGGCCTGCTAGGCCCAAAACGGGGTGCGGGGTGGTTGTGTGCGCATGTGCGGGGTGGCTACACACGCATGCACGGGGGGCATTGAATTATGGGTGTGGGCATGCACATACACGACCCCCCCACTCCCCCACATGATTTTGACACATGATGACAAAAAGGTTAGCCATCACTGTAGGGCACCGCACATCAGAACGAGACACAAGGACAGTTTTTTCCTGAATCCTATCACTCTGCTAAACAACTAATTCCCACAACACTGTCAAACTATTTACTAAGACTGTATTACTATTATTCTTCTCATCCTTCCTATTACCTATCTCCTCCCACTTATGACTATAACCTTGTTGCTTGTATCTCTATGATTTATATTGTTTGTTTCCTAATATGATTTGATTGCTTATTTAGTAACCTATGACTATCACTAAGTGTTGTATCTTATGATTCTTGATGAATGTATTTTTTTTCTTTTTATGTACACTGAGAGCATATGCACCAAAGACAAATTCCTTGTGTGTCCAATCAGAATTCTATTCTGTCCTGTCTTGTCCTGTCCTATTCTATTCTGCCAAACATAGGCTTGGAGGCTTAACATTATTCCAAGTATGTGAGCATTACTCAAATCATTAGCTACAGTTCGTAGATTTTTGACTCAGGAAAGCCAAGAAACATATAAACAAGCCTTACAAGCTTGAGGTCTGCCCATGTTTTGCACTAGGGTAGTCTGGAATTACACTTATTACAAAGATGTTTTGTAGGAAATAAGGCCTCTAACCAGGGTGGATTTGATTTAAATCGAGTTGATTTAAATCACTAGTAAAAAGGCTTGGTTTAAATCAACTCGATTTAAATCATAATTTTTAAAGAGCAACTGTCATCTCTGCTACTCCTTTGACCCACTGTTGACTCACCGATAGTCCCAGTGTTGCAGAATATACAGACTCATGCTACATAACTAAGCTCCATTTCATGCTGAATAAACTAAATTATTTATGTATCTTAAATAGAAAACTATCTTACGATAGATTTTTACCCCAAAAGTTTTTATTAAAATAAATTTGATAAAAATCAAAAAAATCCGATTTAAATAAAAAAAAATCCGATTTAAATAAAAAAAATCTGATATTTTTTGATTTTTTTAAAAAAATCATTGATTTTTATCCACCCTGCCTCTAACGCAGTGTTTCTCAACCTTGGCCACTTGATGATCTGTGGACTTCCTTAGCCAGAATTGGTTGAAGCTCATACATCTTCATGGGGCCTAGATTGAGAAATACTGCTCTAATGGATGAGTAGGGTGATTGGATTGGAGACCCAAATAAATTTGTCCATTTGGTTTCTCTGTCACTTTCCCATTTTCTCAGGACAGGTTTCCCTTTGCGAACCAGTAGTAAAGGTAAGTAGAATCCACCCCTGGAGTCAGCATATTACCCCCAACAATTTTGGGTCCTCATTTTACCCACCACGAAAGGCTGAAAAGCTGAGTCAACCTTCAGCCTGATGAGATTTGTACTGCCAAATTGCAGGCAGCCAGTACTGCACTCTAACCACTGCACCATGTAAATCTTTTTAAAACATAAACATTAAAAACCTGGCACCAAAGTAAACCTTCTAACATACTGGTTAAATCTTCTCATCTGCCTCAACCTATGAAAGCACTTGGAGGAAAAGCCAAGTTTTAAATGCTATTCAGAAGGCTGGAGGGGGCAGAGGGGGTTTGAAGCTTATGAACCTCAAGGGGAAGGGGTTCCATAGGGCAGGGACTGCCATGGAAATGGCATGTTTCCTTAACCCCATAAGAAGGTAATGTTGAAGGGAAGAGACTAGGAGTGTTCCCATCTATCTGACCTTGTAGGTAGGGTAGACATCCTTAGGGAGAGGTTGTCCTGTAGATCAGGGGTCACCAATCTTTCGGACCCTGGGGACCACTAAATTCATAATTTTAAATCCCGCGGACCACTAATATGATCACCCTAATGAATAGCTGGGTGGGCGTGCAAGATGGTCATGTGACTGGGTGGGCATCGCCAACTCAATGTCACTCACATTGAGGGGCACATTGCCAGCCTCAACTCACCACTCCCTGCCTGCCCGTCTGGGCTCCTTAGGGCCCCAACAGGAAGCAGCTGCTGGAGCTAAGCAGTCACCATGAGAAAGAGTTGGCAAAACAGCTGACTCAGTTCAAATTGGACGTGACCAAGAAGGAGGCTCAGCAGAAGTACCTCACTGAGGACTACAAGCATAGGCTTTCCAAGCAGAGGAAATACCTGCGGGAGTGCAAGGCCAGGTACAGGCGCCTGGAGGCTCAGCAGGCTGAGATGGTCAGCCAGTTCTAGGCCATGATACAGTCCCACTGGAACAAGCCCCTCCAGCTCTTCGCCACCAGCAGCACTTCCCTCCAGCCTTTACCCAAAGCCTGCACTAGGAGGCCGAAGCAGACCCCAAGTCAGAATTTCTGCCCCCTCTGACCCGCACAAAAAGACCCAGAAAGGGGAGACTCTCTGCAGCAATACAAACGTTTATTGCATGTATCTGCTCCAGGGGCCATAGATTGAGGACCCCTGATTTAGTGCAATATAAAAAATGCAAATAATTTTTCTAGTGACTACCAAAACCATGGCTAATGGCTTAACATTACATAAACCCAACCAATTGTGGTTTATTCAATAAATAATGGTCAAACCTAACTCAGATTACTACAAGGAAGGAAGCTGTAACTAGTTTTCAGTGCCTCTTTGATAATCCCTAAGACTGGCACTCAGAAAGTATCATGTTGGGAAATGACAGATCTGAAATGCAATTTTCTAAAAGGCAGACCAACCCCCCCAACTCCTTTTCTCTAGTGGAAGTCGAACATATACTAATTAAACTTTCTCCAGAGAAACTATATCCAAGAAAGAAAGAAAGAAAGAAAGAAAGAAAGAAAGAAAGAAAGAAAGAAAGAAAGAAAGAAAGAAAGAAAGAAAGAAAGAAAGAAAGAAAGAAAGAAAGAAAGAAAGAAAGAAAGAAAGAAAGAAAGAAAGAAAGAAAGAAAGAAAGACCCACCTTCTCTTTGTCCCCCTCCCAATCTTTGCTGTTTCTTGTCAAATTGAAACCCAGTTCTCTGCTTGGTTACTCCAGTTCAGATGACCTCTGGAGCACAGTTCATCACAAGACAAAGAAGCCCTCCAGCCTGGATTACATCTTGCATTAAAGACAGGAAGGGGGTTAGTTCTTTCATCTCCAATCAGATTTTTCCTCTTCTTTTTACACACAGCATTCGGGTCTCTGTTTTCTTTGCTTCATCAGCTTCAAGACTCCAACAGCTACAGACAAATAATTTTCTTTTTACAGTATTATGACTATTTTACAAAGTACTAAATCACTTCCCTGGTGTAAGATTAATCACAGCCCCCAGCTTTCTGAAAGCTGGGCCAAGGACATGGGTTTGTGGAACTTAAAACAACTGGTTTGTTTTGACTTTGCTCTGAAGTTTTTCCCCTGTTTTTGAGAATTAATTTTCAAGTACGGTTAGGGAGGAAAGCTATTATTTTGACGAACATCCCTTCAACAAAACTGTACTTCACACTTCCTGGGAGTGTTTCCCACTCAATTGGATTTCCTGTTGCAACCTCGAAACCACTAATATATAAGTGATTTTCAGAAAGAGGCCTAGTTCTGAAGCGTGAGCCATAGAAAGATCTAGATCAAAGTAATTTTGTGTCCCTCACAGAAAAAAAAGCAAGTCCAAAAAAAGGATGCCTGGCAAACACTTAACTTACCAAAGAGAAAGAGCAATGATTTGCTTCTTTATGGATAAATATTTTCAAAGAACAGTATCAAAACAAACAGGGAAGAAAATAGATGCAGAATTGGGCTTTGTAAGTGCTATCACAACACATATCTAAAGCAGTAATTGCCAAAGAAGATGAGTGTACAGAATAGCTGTGACAGTACAAAGCTGAAAGGTTTTACTATAGAAATGAGTCAACCATTCTAAGACAATGCCAATTGCCACCCTAATTCTATATTCTTGCTACAGCAAGTCTACATAAAGATAAAACAAAGAACAGGAAAATGTATGAGTGAAGGGGTGAGATCACTCCAGGTAACTGTAATGCAGAATTGCGCCACTAGTAGTGTTTTTATTTACTTTATGGAGGTGTTGAAAGAAATGGCTATCTGGGTTCAGTTCCAAGTGGGGAGAAAGACACTGGAAACATGAAGACTACTTGAAAAGATGGTTTAGTGGTGGACAGGACCACGTGGTTTTGAGGTCCTGGGCAAAAAGGCACATAGGTGTGTGTGTGAGAGAAAGAGATTTATACTCTCTGTTGGGCTTTGAATTTGAGCTTGAATTCTGATTGGTTGTCAGACACCCATGGGGTAACTTTGTAGGTTGTCTTTTGAGTCCTAGGCTTGGTTGAGCCTTGCTGGGTGATGCAAACTCCCCAGGTGCCATGTGGTGAGTTCTATGGTTAGATGGGTAGAAGGCTAATCCTATCTTTGTTGGATCTTGGGTGAGTGCATTTGCTTATGAATAGACCTAGCTATCTCTTTATCTCTTAAATACTGACATCTGCTGTGGGCTATTGAGAGTGTGGGGGCTATTAAGATTGAGTCTGCTTCCTGTCAAAAAAAAATCATGTTTCCCCATTTCTCATCCAGGGAGGTATAATATTCTGCCTTTTTAATATTTCCTAGAATATTTCATTCTTCTAGGAGAGGGGTGGGTGCTAACTTCCTACAGAGGGTTTTTAAAAAATAAATAAAGAAATGGTTTGCAGTTGCACAGGAAGTTAAGAAAAGCAGACAGCTTGTGCCCTCCACACAGCATTAATGGGCCCCAGCTTTATCCAGTAATTTGAGTAACATAAGCACCCATGTGAAAGGTCATGTTTGTTTTTGGAACAAGTCACATCAAGGTCTTGGGCAAATGGAAACTGCTGTAGCCAAATCTCTCTCTGTCTTTCAGAGAGAGAGAGGGAGGGAGACAGAGAGAGACAGAGGGAGAGAGGGAGGGAGGGAGACAGAGGGAAGGAGGGAGGGAAGGAGAGAGAAAGGGAGAGAGGAAGGGGGAGAGAAAGCGGGAGGGAGGGAGACAGACAGAGAGAGAGAAGGAGGGTGGGAGACAGAGAAAGGGAGAGAGGGAGACAGAGAGAGGGGGAGGGAGGGAGGGAGACAGAGACAGAGAGGGAAGGAGGGAGGGAAGGAGAGACAGAGACAGAGGGAGGGAGACAGAGACAGAGAGAGGAAAGGAGGGAGGGAGACGGAGGGAGGGAGGGAGGGAGACAGCGAGAGGGAGGGAGGGAGACAAAGACACAGAGAGAGAGAGGCCTTCTTGCCTTTGAAAACATTAGTAATCATCATATGAAACATCACATATGAAACATGACAACCTAACCACAATTCTATGTTCATCTCTGCAAGAAAGAGAGAAAACTTCGGAGAGTACCATAGTGACGTTGCTAATGCTACCCATATTCTGAAATAAATCGACTTTGGGAAACATTTTTTCTCTTTTTTTCAATCCCTGCTATCAACTCAAGGTGCATCATAAAAAAACAGTCCTCCTAGAGGCTGTTCTAAAATCTTTTCCTAATTCTGATGAAGGCATCTGTCAGAACAGCATGGGGGAAATTGAACTGACAAAGATACAAAACTGGAAGATCAGGATCTACCAGTAGGATGATTTATTCTATATTGTCAATGTTTTCTGACCCCCGAGGTTTTAACATGACAGCAATAGAAAGGCTATTGACCTATATCTGCACATTTACAGGAGCCTCAGTATTCCTGCCTATAAAATGGGATTTTGTCTATGCTGGCAGGCAATTTTGTTTCTCAGAATTGCAAGTAAAAATGAACAGGCAGAAAATAGGTACACGACTAGATCTCCTGAACCACGCACAAAAATCACTAGGAATGGAAATAAAATTTACTTATCGATAAATCCCTGAGTTCTATTAAAAAGCAAAGCTCATTCCCCCACTTTCCCCAGTTGTTTTCTTCTGGCATAGAATACAATCCCTGGAAATTACACACAACAGAATGTCAAACTTGGGACTTCCTACTGCCACAGAATACAAGAAATTACTTTTGCTTTAGCCCGCATGGATCCTTCGCTGTTCACTGAATTAATTATTTTTTAAAATAATTAGTCTTATGATTTACAATTGGAAAAGTTTTCAACTTGTTAATATGGTTCTGAATTCTGACATGCCCACTGTTTTAAAGTTATCCTCCATCATCCCACTCAAGTTTATCATTATGTGTACTCACAAATAAATATTATTCTTGCAGCTCTTATTATTTTTATTGGTTGCCAGCTATGATTGTGGCTATGCGTCCCTTCCTGAATTACAGCCCAGTTTCCCAAGACTAATAAAATGTAATCAGCAATGGAATTTACACACTCCCAATTGAAACTATCAAAGCAGATCTCATTTGCCCAACCAACACCACCCCCCATCACCACTGTTGCACACTCAGACCTGGCTTAAAAACAAAACATTATCAGTTCCCTCCCCTTTCTCCAAACAAAGAAAAACGTCCAGGTACACAATCCATGTATACAAATGATTGATCCTTTTCTCCAGTTTTTCTCCAAAGCTTTCTGATGTATAATATACTTTTTTCCTCATGTAAACAGAGCTCTCCCTTTGCTCTTTAAGAACACAGAACGAAAGTAAGACATACTCTGTGTGAACAATCTTTTGGAAACCAGTACTCATATTTAGGTTAACAAAATTAGGTGACAAAGGCTGGTTTTCAGAAATATCCAATCAATTGAGAAATAAAAAACAGCAGTTCTACATAGATACCTCCTTAAAATCCCAGATCATTCCCCCCACATTTAAATTCAAGGGTTAACGTATTTTCCCCCACCCCACAAATACAGAAAAGTTAATTGCAGTATTACTTTCCTGCTCCGCAGCAGAATCCACATTTTTAATTAGTATCTTTTCTAATAGGACTTATTCCCAACAAGAATCTGACAAATCACTGTTTTCTTTAAAAAGGATGAATTGGAAGGGAAGAGTCTTACTTACTTTCAGAAGACACTCAAGAGCTTGGTTTTGTGTGTGCTAGTGGAGGAGAATAGGGGAAAAAAGAAAGGAAAAACTTTATCTGAACTTTGCTTTATTTAAAAAAAAAAGTTGTGAAGGGCGAGGGGAAAAAAAGTGAGAGATAATAAAGAAGCGCTCCACTGGTAGGGTTAATTTTGGCTCCTCCAAGAAGTTACTGCCCACTCATTAGGATTGAGAAAAAAAAAAGAAGAGTTAAGATGTGGTAGTGTACGCAAAGAAGCAACAGGCCTGCATGGTATTTTGGAAAGGTGACAGTTTTCTTCTGGAATCCTTGGAATGAAGCAGAGGAATTAAATTAGCAGCAGTGAGTCAGTTTCACAGGGGGAGGAAGGGGCGGAGTTGGAAGCAGAAGTGGGCGGGGCCTAGAAGACTGATATCATCCCCCCCACGGGAGGAAAATGTTGAACGGGAAAGGAATTTGGAGGAAGAATGTGTCGTATCTTTATCAATCATGATGAGTCTTGAAAATGCTGGGACAAATAATCGGGTCTGCACTGATAATTTTCAGAAAATTTAGACACTTTAGATGGCATTTAAAAGAAATCTGACAAGCTAATATTAATGGATGAGTGCCCGCTAAAATTCAAGCAGTATTACAGGTAAATACTATTTTGATGGCCGTTCCTGAATGCCAATAGCTGAAAACGAGAATGTGCTGTTACCTGCAAATTCTTCTTGAGGCATTTAGTTGGTGGTGAAGTGACCCAGGTATTGAAATAAAAGTCTTATATTGGCCTAGATTTGATTTATATAGAATAGAATAGAATAGAATAGAATAGAATAGAATAGAATAGAATAGAATAGAATAGAATAGAATAGAATAGAATAACAGAGTTGGAAGGGACCTTAGAGGTCTTCTAGTCCAACCCCCTGCTGAGGCAGGAAACCCTACACCACTTCAGACAAATGATTATCCAACATCTTTTTCTTTCATTTCATGCCTTTATTTTTATAAATAACTCAAGGAAATGAACAAATCTAATATTTCTCCCTCCTCGTATTTTCTTCACAACAACAACCCTGTGAGATAGGTTGGGAGTGAGAGAAAGTGATTGGCCTGAGGTCACCCAGCTGGCTTTCATGGCTAAGGCAGAACTTGAACTCCCCGTCTTCTTCCTTTCAGCCTGGTGCCTTAACTACTAAACTAAATTGATCACCCCAGCAATTGTGGGTTGTAAACATGAATTATAAAACAGCTTAGAAGACCAGTGATGAGTTTCCTTATTCAATGCCATTGTAACTTCAAACAGTTGCTGAATGAATGGTTGCTAACCAAGGTTTGTGTAAACCAAACCAAACATTTATTCAGTAAAATATACCATGCAAATCAGAGCATAGAATCGAGACAATTGGTGAAAACTGTCTAGGTTCACACATGCTTTAAGCCATAGTTTGTTTTAATATTGATTTTTTTTAAAATATCACAATTCTTACATTGGACTAAGCCCGTGATGGCGAACCCATGGCATGCGTAAGGACATGAGCTGTTGCCCCCGTTCAGGTCCACCACATATGTGCACGTGCCTACTGCTGGCCAGCTGGTTGCCAAGTCTCTGCCGCACATGCAGAGGGTGGGGCCGATGCAAGGGGCCCGTGTGTGTGTGTGTGTGTGTGCAGGGGGCACATGTGCATGCATAGGGCGCATGCATAGGACCTGCATGTGCATTGCATTTTGGGGGTTCAGCCCATGTGCATTCGTGTGCATGTGCGCTTTGGGCACAGTCCGGAAAAGGTTAGCCATCACTGGACTAAACCATAAACATAGCTTGCTGACCACAATGGCTGGATTTATATTCAAAACCAAAGCCAAACAAATCTCTTTATTGTTGTAGCTTGGTAAGTGAACTCAGACTCTGACTGGCAACTGCTTTCCGAGAGTTTAAGATAAGGCTGGGAAAGACTTATCTAAAGTTTCAGATACATGTGATTTTGGATCTTTCAGTTATAAAGTATGTCCCATAACTATAGCATTTCTATCCCCCCAATCACAGACAAGATGATCTAATCAAACAAGACTTATGCTTTACTGTTCCCAGGGCTCTTTAGGATGTGTATAAAACAAGAAAAAGATAAGGGAGAAAGGATAAAATACTTTAAAATGTGGGATGAGTGATAAGACTTGGGGGACAGAGTACAATATGTTCATTCAAATAAAGTATTTGAATTCAGCCACATGTATTCACTATAAATTCCTGGATCATCAATTCTTACTTACAGTCACTCATGCCCTAGTCACTTTCTGTCTTGACTATTGCAAGATTCTCTACATGGGGCTGCCCTTGAAGAGCATCCAGAAGCTCCAGTTGATGCAAAATGCAGCAGCCTGCATGGTTTTGTGCAGCCCCCGGTGAGCACATGTATCACCTCTCCTGCGGGAGCTGCATTGGCTGCCGATTTGCTTCCGGGTGCAATTCAAGGTGCTGGTTGTCACCTTTAAAACCCTTAAAGGCTTGTGACCAGGTTATCTGAGGGACCATCTCTTGCCAGTCACATCTACCCAACCCATCACAGCGGAGAGGCAGGGAATGCTGCGGATCCCGTCCCTGGGGAAATACACCTGGTAGGACCCAGAAGAACGGCCTTCTCCATGGTAGCTCCCTCTCTCTGGAACATCATTCCCCCAGAGATTAGAACGGTCCCCATTCTAGCACTCTTCCGGTAGGCGCTGAAGATCTGGTTCTGCCAGTGGGCCTGGGGAATCCAGAGTGGGATGGAGCCCATTAAATGGTTTGAGTGATCTGCTGTTGCCAGGGTGGGGTGAGGTGGGGGGTGATTTTATGATATTGTACTATATTAATGTATTTGATTCTTTTTATTAGTTTTACGTTTTAAATGTGGTTTTATATTCTGTAAGCTGCTTTGAGTCGCCATGGGTGAATTGGTGGCAATATTAGATAGATAGATAGATAGATAGATAGATAGATAGATAGATAGATAGAGGATTACCACTTTAGGGTAGTCAGTTCACATATACCTGTTGGGTCTTGGAGCCAATGTCCAGAATTACAGGGCTGGTGGGATGCCTTTTGTGTTATGAATCTGGTTTTTAGGATATTCTTAGAGGTAGTTGTTTAGTTATCCTCACATTAAAAGTACAGATAGCAAAAAAGGACTATATCAACCATAATAATGTTTTTTTTTTCATAGGTAGGTCATTTAGCTTCCATCTCTATGTGAAACCAGCCATTGTAGTTTGTACGGTGGG
Source organism: Arizona elegans (assembly GCA_022577455.1). NCBI lineage: Eukaryota > Metazoa > Chordata > Lepidosauria > Squamata > Colubridae > Arizona > Arizona elegans. The sequence goes on from JAKOOJ010000004.1 coordinate 129,164,443, forward strand.
TTATGGCTTATTATTTATTTAAATTTATTGGCTGTCCAATTACAGTGGACTCTTGTCAATGTACAAAAGTGGAAAAAACAAAAACTGCTAAAATGTTAAATCAGATAGCCCAGATTAAAATAATCCAATGAATGACAAAACCAATAAAACATAATGGGCCATTAAACAATAAATTTCAGACTTAGTGTGGTATGTGAACTTAAGCTACCATATAACCCAGGGGTGAAATGCTACTGGTTTGCTCCAGTTTGGGCGAATCAGTAGTGATAAAAACTACCGGTTCAGGCAAACCGGTAGTAAAGAAAAGCTACTGGTTCAGGTGAACCAGTAGTTAGCTACAAGTCTGGTTGAACCGGCAGTTTAAAAAGCTACCAGTTCGGGCGAACCAGTAGTTAGCTACCGGTTCAAGTGAACCGGTAGTTAAAAAAAGCTATTGGTTCCTCCAAACTGGTATTTCGAACAATCAGCTGTACAGCAGGGTTTAGTTTTGCTGTTAAGCAGGAAATCCCGCTTTCTAGCAAAGCTAAATCTCATGCCATAGCTGATCCCCCCCCTCACTGTTCTACTTACTTTCCCAAGCCTTTTTTGTGCGTACTGTGCATGCACGCACACAACACGCACCAAAAGGAGGCTTGGGAAAGTAAGTAGAATAGCGGGGGGGGGGGTATCAGATGTGCAGCGCAGTTTAGCTTTGCTGGAAAGCAGGAAATGCATGCACACGCAATGCATGTTTGGCACGCAGCGCATATGCGTGGCCAGTGAACCGGTAGCAAACCAGTTTGGATTTCACCACTGATATAACCATGTTTAAGTAAATCATGATAGAGTATGATCCATGATCCCAGTCTATGTATTCACAGAGCAGTCCCCTAATTGAAAGACTTGAGGTTATTTCATAATCTATATATATAGAAGCGAGATACCACTCATGCATCATCACAAAATCTCCAGAACCATAAAGCCTACAAACATGAAATTTGCCACATATGTTCCTCTTGGCTTCTAGGTGCTCACTAAGAAAGGATTTTTTGAAATGACCATCAGAGCATTAGTATTTCCTATATTATTATTAAAATGCTCTGATGCTAAGGAGTTCTACTCCTCTTCCCCACCTGAAAAAAAATCTGTTCCAAATGCAAAACACAAGCAGAGGAGAGGAGTTTCAGTTTTACTTTCACAGCAGAAAGCAGGGGATTAGGAGAGGGCAAGCCTGAGGGAGAGAAGGGGTTAGGATAGGATAGGCTTCTGTGAGGCAAGACTGAGTGAGAGAAGGAGATAGGATAGGGGAGGCTTCTGTGGGGCAAGGCTGAGGGAGAGAAGGGGATAGGACAGGGGAGGCCTCTGTGGGAAAAGCCTGAGGGAGAGAAAGGGAGAGGAGACGCCAATCGTAACTCCTCATTAATTTTCAAGCTGTGTCGATTTATCAAACCTGATCACATAGTTTTGTAGCAGAGCACGGGTATTCAGCTAGTATCTTCTATATTGATAGTTATCCAGATTGCTAGTCTTTTTATGTCAGTTTCAAAATGTGCTGCTTTAAATCTATTTTCTTTTAATTAAAAAGATGAATTAAATTTTCATGATGCACAATATAAAAATCAAACTATGGAGTGGGAAAATAGATTTAAGCCTCCTACTTGCTAGTTGCACAGTCTGTGAGATTTGCTGCGATGAGAAAAAAAAGGTGAAATCACGGGTGCTCTGCAACCAAGACTGATTTTAATATTTCATCCCACAGAACACAAGTATATATAAAAGTATAGGAAAAATAATGAGTTTTCATGCTGATTTGTTCACAATTAAAAGATGCCAACAAAAAATGTGTATGTTTACACAAATCTTTTATGGTTGTATATTAGTACAGTTTTCTTTTAAAATTATGTTTTGATTACATTGTTATTTATCATTCTTGTTGAAGGTTTTCAGTTGGCAAAAAGGCAGATTACAAATCCCAAATATATATATATATACCCAATAGAAAGTGTTGCAATATGTTGCAAGTGAATATTCAATATTGTTTGGCCAGTAGTAAAGGAAAGGAAATTGTGCATTTGTTCAGTGGCACAAACCTCAAAGTTGTAGAAACTGACCTAATAAAGAGATTAAAATATTCTGTCCCAGATCAGCTTAAGTATTTCACTCTCAGGTTTGGAATTTACTGTATGAACTCAAGAAGGGAGTTTGGAATGATGTAATCTCTTTTTCCCAGTTATGAATATACTCCCTCACTCAATTTTTCCCTGGGGGTGTGTGTAAAACACATTTCCTGGCATTTTGAATATTCGGTAGTAAAAGATTCTAGGGCCAAGACCTACCAGTTTCATCAAAACTCTAGGCTGCCATCTAATGGTAACACAAGAAAACTGGAATTTTATCAGAACTGAAGAAGCTTCTTGGATGAGAAGTGGAACATTTTCAAAGGAAAAAAACAACAACCAAGAATGTCTAGTTGCCTTTTGGAAAAGCACAACCATGATCTGGATGACTGAGAATCTCCACAGAGTTTTATCGAAGTTCTTTGTATTGTGGAACTATCACAAATGAAAGTAAATATACATCCCAGGATAATGTTGCAGAATCCAATCTGGGTTGGTCACCGGGACTAGAGGTTTAGTCTTCTGAACTTTTGGACTGGTGCTGGAGTCCATCTTCAGGGAATTTCTCTGTCACCAGATGTAGATCTATCAACCTAGCTACGAGTTTATGAAATAAAATGGCTGACTTAATTCTTGGATTTCAAAATTTCTTGTCTACAAGATACTGTAGGAAGTTAGCACCCAACCCTCTCCTAAAAAAAATGAAATATTAAAAAGGCAGAATATTATATTTTCCCTAAAGGAGAAACATGTTTCTAAAGACAAACTCAGCTCCTTGCCTTCCCCCAGCAGATATTTTGCGGCCAACCTATCTACAAGACAAAGGCTTGGCCAGTTTATCTACAAAACAAAAGACATAGCCCTCAGGACATGATAGGATTAGCCCTCACTCAAGATCCAAATCAGGACAAAGTCATTAAGCCATAATAGGAATTGCCCAAAGCCCCTTCCTTACATAATCACCCAACAAAATCCAACCAGGCCTGGGATTCAAGACAATCTACAAAGTTACCCCTGCATGGCCCCGTGGGAGTTTGACAACCAATCAGGATATCTGCCCTTATACAGGAACAGGAAGCTCCAAGGCAGAGCCCAAGAGAGGGTATAAATATCTCTCTCTCTCTCTCTCACACACACACACACACCCATGTGTTCTTTTTGACTAGGACCTCAAACCATTAAACCATTAAATGGTTCTGTTCACCATTAAACAATCTTTCCAAGCAGTTTCCATGTTTCCAGTGTCTTTTTTTCCCACTTGGAACTGACCCCAGATGGACATTTCTTCCAACAGTACCTTTCTTACAGATTTTTTAAAAAGAAATCCTGAAAATATCTGTTTCATTTATGGTCTTTGCGCAACAGACCCAAACACAAGGTAGCCAACTACCTTTGACATGCCAGTTCAGGCAATGGTTAGTGTATGATGCAACAATGTACTTTGTGATCAGAGAATATTGGGTTAACCAAATAAACTATATTTCTCTTAAGCATGTTGTTGTTTTTATATATTATTGGTGTTGAATCATGGGATTGAAGGAGTCATCTGATACTGTACCCTCCTAACTGGAAAAGTTTGAACGTTTAAACTGAGAATTCTTTTATCCTGTATCTCATTTTCTTGTTTTATCTGTGCATACAATAGAAATTGTAATTTGTTAGGGGAATAGGCCTTAAATACTTAGCCTTCTCCAGATGTGTTCAATCAATGTTTCTCAACCCCAACAACTTTACAATGTGTGAACTTCAACTACCAGAATTCCCAGCCAGCTGAGAATTGAAATCTACAAATCTTTAAAGTTACTGAGGTTGAGAAACATAAACATCAGCTTATGGCTCCTTTTATCTCCAACTATAGAAGCTGCTTGGTAATTATGGGAATTATATCAAATACTTCTGGAATGGACCCAGAATAGGGAAGGGTGAATTTGAAAATAACAGTCTCCTTCTAATCCAGACCAACAATACAGCAGGGTTGGGCAACTATGGCCCCTTTATGAACTGTGCCCTTCAACTCCCAGAATTCTTAAACCAGCCATGCTGGCTAAGGAATTCTGGAACTTGAAGTCCACAGGTCATAAAGGTGTCATAGTTACCCACTCCTGATCTATAGAGAAACAATAACCTGACAAATGTTCAGTGATGTCGGCAAGTTCTGGAATTTTTTTAAAAAAATCAACTGTTGGCTGAAAGGAACAGATTAGAATTTGGTAGAGACGGTGGAGAGCTAGCAGGCTGATCACTGAATCCAGATGCAAGGAGAATAACTTGAGCTATTGAGAAGCAACTGTAGATGGCAGTACTCTTTGTGAGTAGGATTTGGGGAGGAGACAGAGGGTTGTTTAGGCTCAGTTTCACCAATCGGATACATGAATTATTGTGGGAAAAGAGAAGATGATGGAGGAATATTTGGAGGGGATATATAAACAAGCAAGGGGCTAGAGAATAGCTAGAAGGAGCAGTGTTTGTAAGGTATTTCTTCTCTGATCTTTCCTCCTGTTTCTGCCTTTTACGCAGGTCTAGTTCAGGTAACTGCAGAACAGCTGACTAGGCAAAGATGCTGCTACTGGTAGTTTTGTGCTGGCTATGGGGACTGGCATCTCTGAAGCAGGGGGGTACAGCTTCTGCTACCTTCCTCCCCCCCCTGGACACACTGTTCCAGAAGATTAGCAACCTCTTGGAGCAAAGTCGGGTAAGGAGCAAAAGAAGAACGATCCAATTCTTTCTCTGGACAAGTGGTAGAGAAGTTCTAGCGCTGTGCAATTATCAGATATTTTCTAAGAAGCTTTGATGTTTTAAACTAAAGTACTACTCTATGGTATCCTTTTAGAAAAAGGAGACTCTTCACAATAAATGGACAACATACTTGGCAGCTCTGTAGAGAATAATTTACATTCAAGCTGATGTAATAATTGCAAGCAAATTTTTGTCTGATTTATGTTCTGAATTTTACACATTTTAGCAAAATTTTGGCAAGTCCATTCTTGGAAATATTTTTGAGGCATAGGATTGTCTGTGCACTTTTTAATTTTCATTGACTTTAAGTATAATTTCTTTACTTTCTCTATACCATACATAAGGACCATTCTTTGCCATTTGTAGGAAGTGCTGGGGAAAGACCAATTTGATACTCCAGTTGACATCGATAAGCTGCCCCCCAACTACCATCATGAGGAGAATAAACAGCGAAGAGTGGGAAATTCCACTTTTTTCAGACACTATGAAATCAATAAAGTGAGTAAACTATGGAAAATGGGAAAGAAATATATAGGTTATTTAAATATTAAGAATCTTGGATAGCTATATTCACTTGGAAACATTGATAATGTATGCTATATAGAGCCCTAACTTATGTTCTGAGAGGTTTGTTTTTCAGTGTCTTAAAGTTAATTTCCTCTGTTTTGATGTTGTCAGCTATTAAAAGTTTTTATGCATTTAAAATATTTATAACCTGCTGCCTTACTTAAAATAGGAAGCAGATTAAAGTGGTGAGGCAAACTGCACAGAATGATAGAAGTAGGATACACTTTTGCTCTCAATTTTAAAGAAAACTGTCTGCGAATATGAAAAAAGCACATAAAAGGAGGATAATTCTAATTTGGCTCTCTGCCTGGTAGGTATATTCAGCAAAATTCAGTAAAGCAAATCCCAAACTTACTGAAATGACACAATCGATTCTATTCCTTTGGTATTTTTTAATCTTATTCTGTTACAGGTATAAAGGAAGTCCAATATCAGTCAGCATTTTTTGGTACCGTAGTAGCTATAGTTTCAGTGGCTTGCCAGTGGCCTGCACTCCCCTTAGTTTTGAGATTGCCCTCATTCTTTGGCAATTAGCTCTGCAATTCATCATTTTCATTTTGGCTATGTCCCAGGGAAAATTGGTATCAAGAGTATTACGGGAAATCATAAATATGGCTTTGAGACCTCTCTACTGCCCAGTGAGTGCCTAGTAGTCTCTTACTCAGCAGTGCTCTAACAGAGAGTTCCAGGAAGACAAACTGCCACAGATTTTGTCCAAGCTTGAGACCAGTCATGGCAGGAACCTGATTTAAATGTTCCAAGTTGTATTGCTTCTTTGCTGTGGCTCTCTATATAATCTGGAGCATATCTGAACATACATTTTCCTCTCCTACTGTCTAGTTCAACACCATCAGACAGGAAATCATATTGATGGAATGGGTATTCCCTGTGCATCGGAGGGGATGCATGGAAATTCTGATCAAAAGATCACAGTCATGCAATGCCTTAACCATTAGGGTTTTTGAAAACATATCCTTTCTCTTTGCTAATCCCATTCAACCTTATATTGTTCTTTGTAGATGACTGATAACCATACAGGTGATATGATGTTTTCAGAGAAATCTTTGACCTCTGTTGAGCAAAAAGAGATTTATCCAAAGGAGGAGGTCAGTATGCAAAATATAAGCATATTTGCTTACCTTTTCCTGTCAGATTTAGGCTGTGTACTGTACACGTTTGTGTGTATGAGAGAGGAAAAGAATGTGTTGAAGAGACAGGTGGGGATATATTAGTGGTAAATAATATGTAGCCATGGAGTCCTCTCTCTGTGATCTTTGGAGTCCCTTCTGACTATAACTGCTGAGAACAGACACCTTTTTTGTTATTCTAAAGTGAAAAATCCATAAAAAGTGTGGTGTAAATCTTGAAATTGGCATATTTAATTAAAAAACCCCTCTCAAACCTTCATCCAACCCCTTTCCCTGCCATTATGAGTTATGTAATTTTGCTACTTTTTCATGTAATTTTTCATCTGCCTTCTTGCCCCCAAAGTATAGACATGACCACCTAAAGATCGGATACTTTACTGCAAGATTCTAAAATGGGTGGTGCAAGCAAGTGTGCCAGTCATGAGTAGACTTTTTATCTTTTCTAAATGACCATATTGAATTCTTCATAGTGCCTGCCTGCAAGCTTTAACAAATATGATTGGGAAATTAATGTCATATTGTGAGCTATATCTATTTTTTTGCATATTAAGGTTAATGGGTTTTTTGGGGGGGAAGGGGTGTTTTTATGTAACAGTAGCAAATAGGAGCATTCTTTCTCTTCTATAATTTGTCAACTGATTATTACTCTCTAATGGACTCTGCTCTAATGAACTTGAGGCAAGGCAGTGAAAAAAAACTGCCAGAACAATGAAGTGGGCATTGTGATGTCATAATCAAGTTTCACCATTTAATACTTGTGCTGCTGTTGCATGCAAGGATGCCAGGGCCATAACTTACATGTTTATCACTTGTCCACCTTGTCTATTATGGGAATCAAAGAAATTAGTACAGTGCTGTCATTTTTAATAACTCAACTACCTCTTTTAATGAAATACAAAAATTTCATTAAAATTGAAGCAGAATCCAAACTTGTTAGATATGAGATAAAAAAGGTATAGGAAACTTGACTGATTATTCCTGACTTGTTCTAGGATTTTGTTAGTTTTCCCTCACTAGGATCCTGACAGCAAGCTACTATATCATTTCCCAATGTGAGAAAATTTGGATTTTTATTCACAGGTCTGACAGCAGGCAATTCAATACCTTTTAAAAACATTTAAGCAAGGACCAAAGGCAATAATTTCTTTGTTCTCTGACCCTTTCCCAGAATTAGACACTAAAGCACAGTTTTACTGAAGATGATTTATTCAATGATTAAAGGTAACAGCATTTGTTAAACCTATAAGCATCTGTCCAACCCATTTTCATAACCAGAACTCATGAGTCCCTTCCTTTTACTAATCTTTGATTAGATTCATATTTCCCTATCTTAGAGTTTAGGTTCGAAGAATTTGGATTCCAAAATGACCCCCCCTCTTAACATACATTCTTTGATCATATAGGTTTAACAAATTCACTCAAATCTTCAGGGCTACCCTTCTCTAGGATCTTACAGAGGAGCTGGAGTATATATTCTGGCACTTCTGGGCAATGAAATTATTGTGTATCCTTATAGAGGAACAAAAATTTTTGGTGGAATATAGGGTGAGGATGATTAGAAATGTAGACCGCTCAGAAGACAACAATAATACTCCTCTTCACCATTTTCATTGCTTTTTATCTCCATCTTTCTAGGACAATAAATCAATGTCTAATGAAGAAGAAAACAGTGCTGAGCCAGAGAGAACAACTGCTGGGCTTAAGATCTTCAAGCTAGGTTTTCCTCAGCTTCGGCCAAAGCTAACTTTTTTTATTTTTCGCTTGCCCCAGCATCAGAGTCAGCAGATGCCTGAAACCAAACTGGTAAAAGAGGAGCCAATCAGTGATAAGAGGCACAGATTGCTGGCCATTCGGAATGGGCTTTTAGCAGCCCCCCATCCAATTAAGAAGGACCTGCCTGTGACCCCAAACCACAAGATCACTCCACGAAAGCGTCATTTCTTTTTCTTCTGGAGGAAAATATAAGGCATTAGAAACATATGAGGCATTGGGAAAACATAATACCTAGGCAAGTGGAAAATGTTCTAGCTTCCCAAATATTTCTATTGTCACATCAAAAGTTTAAAATGAGGTTGGCCCTACAAAAGGGGGAAATGTTTCCTTCAAAAATTCAAAATAAAAGTTACCCTTTTGAAAAAGCTCTTGATGAAATAATGTATTTTTTTCCTGGAATATTATGATGGTGATGATGATGTTATCCATTCAGTTGTGTCTAGCTCTTGGGCAATTCTATTGGCCAGATTTTTTCAATCTTGCACTACTTGAGTTCTTCCATGCTCTGGCAGGCATCAACTTTGATAGTGTCAGGCCACTGTATTTTTTGACGATCTGATTTCCTTTTATCACTAACTCTTCCAAACGTCATGATGGTAGCTGCATGAATCTCTGGGAGCACATTGTATTCCAAATGGTAGGTATTGCAAACAAGTAGACACACTACTTAGGTTCCATAAGATGACACTGTTTGATGGATAGAATCTGAAACACACCTACAGTATCTTCCTCAATCACATCCAACAGACCATAGAAATATATGATCCCTTAGATAGCCAGGCCCTGTGCCATACAGTTCTTTAAAATTGATAATCAGCAACTTTAACTGCACCTAGAAACCATCTGGTAACCAGAGCAGATTGTGAAGCAGTACAGGTAGGGTCACAGATTCATGTGCTGCTCCTATCATTACTTGCGCTGTTGCATTCTAGACCAGTTGTAGCTTCTGGATGGTCTTCAAGAGCAGCTCCATTGCTGTAAAACAATTGTGAAGTGGCCAGGGCATGACTGACTGAATAGCCTTCCAACTCAGAAAAAGGTGCAAATGTATCTGTGCAAACTCTCTTGGTCACAAGTGCCACCTGCTCTTTGAATAGGAATTGAGAGTCCAAAAGATTCGAGAACCTATGGAACACAATCATATGGAAAGGTACCACTCTATTGAGAGCTAAAAACAGAATTATATTCCTAGAAGTGGCGTGTATGGGGGGATGTACATAGTCTTTTCAATACTGAGTCTGTTCCTCCCATCCAGAACCACATAATCTCCATATACTGGGCTAGGACTTCAACAACATACTTAGCTAGGACTTCAACAACATTGCCTACATGGCATAGGATTAAAATTTAGGACTGGATATAATCAGTTTACTAATGATACTGGAACTCAAAAATGGATGACCTCACCTGAAAATTTCTTGTAGATGTAGATGTTAAACAAAAGGTGAAAAAAGCATTGCATTCTGCAGTACTGCTGAAGGGGCGGGCTGCAGGCTCTGTCTCACTGCCCACCAACACTGATTAGAACTGGCAACAAAGAAGAACCACTGTAAAATTATTTCCCAACCTCAACCCTCAAAGTTAATCCAATAGGATACCATGATCAATGGTACTGAAAGTCACAGAGAGCACAAGGAGCACAAGATGAAATGCAGTACCTCTTCCTGTCACCATGGATTATCCACTAGCAATACCAATGCAGATACTTTTATTTTCCTTCACGTTTTGGTAATTGAAATAGTTAAGTAGTACTATTACTACTTTAGGATAGGAATTAAATATCATCTTGAAATAATACTCTATAATATTGCACTGCAGAAAAGCATTAGGTGACAGCAAAATCTGCTAGTTGACACATTAACCCCATTTCTGGATCTAAAAAAGTTGTCAGAAAATCCTCATGATTCCTAGCAATAAAGGGAGTGCTGCCATTTACAAACCACAATTTTACTACAGTACTAGTACTATTTATTGCTGAAGGAAATAGCAACTATGACTTAGAGGCACATTCTTTCTACAATTCAAGTTTAATGTATATAGTAACTGATAATCCATATTTTTATCCCACGATGTTGATCAACACAAGAGTGGAGGATGGCTATGATAAGAACAGGCCCTTAATATACAGGTAGTCCTCAACTTATGACAATTGAGCCCAAAATTTATGCTGAGTGAAACATTTGCTAAGTGAGTTTTGCCCCATTTTATGATTCTCGCCACATTTGTGAAGTGAATCACTGCAATTCTTAAATTAGTAACACGATTGTTAAATGAATTCGGTTTCCCCATTGACTTTGCTTATCAGAAGGTTGCAAAAGGACATTTCATGACTCCAGGACACTGCAACCGTCATAAAGGTGAGTCGTCAAGCATCTGAATGTAAATCACGTGATTATGGGGATGCTGCAACTGTCATAAATGTGAAAAACAGTCATAAGTCACTTTTTTTCAGCGCCGTTGTAATTTTGAATGGCCACTAAATGAACTGTTGTTAAATTGAGGGCTAAGTGTATTGAAAAAAAGAGATGGCTAATCCCAGTGAACCATTTTTTCAAACAAGTGGACCTTAAAATAGGGCATTATTTGCTCCTGGTTTATCCTATCACCAAGTGAACTATCGGTTCCCCGGGGCAAATTAGGGACTCGCATTTGCCAGGCGCTGAGGGAGCAGCACCTGCCATTAACTTCCCTTTGAGTTTTTCCCGCCTCCCCCCCGCCCCCAACAAGCGCCTGGAAGAAGGCGCGCGCCCCAACCGCCAAGCCCCTCCTCCATCTTGGCTCGCGCCTTGGAAAAGGAATTGTGCTCCCCTTCTTCCTCCTCCCCCACCACTAATTTCCTTTGTTGTCTGAGGGAAGACACTCCTTTCTGTCGCCATCGCTCTTTCTTTTCGCCAAGCGGAGGGACGGCCTTTCTCGAAAGCGCATCCCAGGCTGAGGTGGTCGCCGTGAACTCCTCCCTCTTGCTGTAGTAATCCTTCCACGCCGTGAGCAAAAACGCCTTCTAGGGCAGGGGTCTCCAACCTTGGCAACTTTAAGACTTGTGGACTTCAACTCTCAGAATTCCTCAGTCAGCTTTGCTGGCTGAGGAATTCTGGGAGTTGAAGTCCACAAGTCTTAAAATTGCCAAGGTTGGAGACTCCTATTCTAGGGTGTAGCATTTCAAGGACTGCGGTGTTCGGTAGCTTGGTAGCTTGGTAGCTGCAGGGTTTCCCTCTTCAGTCGATTTAACGCGTGCAGATTTGTAATAATGCTGCAAATTGGTTGTCGGACAAACCTATCCGCTTTCTTGACTGTTCCAAACCGAATCTTGATAGCATTGCCTAATCTACTAACTAGTACAACATGAGGTTCATAGCTGTTAGCCCTTACAGTGCCTCGTGAGGTATAATCTCTGTTATAATACCATCCTCATAGATTTGAGGATTGCTTTAAAATTCCTTCTGTCTTCCTTAATGAACATTATTCTAAAAGAATAATATTGCACGGTTGCTAATATACTACCATTTCCTTTAAAAAAGGGGGTCTCAAATGTCCTAGAATCTGCCATTTATAGTGGGATTGGATGAATTGATCGATCGATTATATGCCACCTATATAATCAAATTTTACCAATCACACGGGTTGGAAATTTCAAATCATTTGGCCAAATGAAATAATGTGTTCATATGGAGAGATTAATTTTTAACTTCATATTATGTATTTAAATAAACCTGAAGTGCCTAGTTTATGCTGGGAACAGTTTATTTCTTTCCTAATCTCTCTGTATGTGATGAGAAATAAAGTAATATTTTCATTTGACAGTGAAGTCTGGGAAATCTGTTCCAATTACATGAAAACATCACAGTGTCCTATGAAAAGGAGAAAAGTATTATTCCTGATTAGAGAGATTTATTACTACATAGTCTAAATCAGTGATGGCTAACCTTTTCCGGACTAAGTGCCCAAAGCGTGTGCATGCGTGCATGATTGCGCGCATGTCCACCCAACTCCCCCAAATGCAATGTATGTGAGGACCCTCTATGCACACTTTTCACATGTGCATGGACCCCCACACGCGCCCCTCCCCATGCATGTGTGGACCCTGCACATGCCACGCCTCCGCTCATGCGCAGCAGAGACCTGAAAACCAGCTGGCTGGTGGGAACCCTGTGCGCATGCACGGTGGAGTTGAACTGGGGCAATGGCTCACGTCCCCACAGAGAGGGTGTTGCGTGCCACCTCTGGCATGCGTGCCATAAATTCACCATCACGGGTCTAAATACTTCTCCAGTTCTAACAATATAAGGCCTAAAACAAAGGCTTTTGTTGCACAAATGTAATATGTATACTAACCAAGACATGAATGTTGCAACCACTACCGAGAACAAAAGTAAATTCCAAAATATTAACTGATTTTGGAACATTCACATTTTAAATGTTTATCAGGTTTTTGCATAATGAGTAGATAGGAAGCTTTGATGCCCAATTTATAAATGACTTTTTTTGTGGACATTCCATTAGATATTTTATTACAACCATAAAGGCTGTTATGTAATTAACTAAAGAGACTTCTTTTTTATAGATTGTAGAACTGTTATGATTTGTTTGTTGCAAGATGATAAAAATGTCATCTTTTTCCTATGAAAAAATTCTACTGTAGGTCAAAGCCTTCAGCGAGGAAGTACTCATTGATGATGGACAATGCTTATCACAACACTCTTGAGAATACAACAGTTGTGCAATTAACTGCAGTTTTGTCAGCAGGTAGTTAAGTATTAGCTATTCCTGAAATTGTTAATATAGCAGTTTATATTTACCGTAGTGACTATCTGCTTTATGAACCATTATCCCTTCCTTTTTAACTCTATTAAAATTAATGTACTGTATATTTTAGTTTGTATTGGCATCCTAAGTATGACAAAGTTTCAGATACAACTGGCTGCTAATTTCATTTAAATGAGAAACATTCAGTAACATATCATTATGGCAATTGGATGAGATATGCATAGGCTGTATTTGGGTTATGGATATGCAATTTTTTAGAGGTCAGCAGCATTGGGTGTGTGTGAACATAGTCCTCTTGTCACTACATAGAGACATTAAGCTGATGCCCTGCTGTACGTTCCCCCACGGCTCTGCCTGTCTGTCCTATAGCACCTAGATAATTAAAGATTTGCATTTTTTCATCTAATATTTTATTTTGAATCAAAAGAATTTTTATTTTTAAAGCTATGGATTATTTAAATATAGGAGAATATCTAATTTATGTGTTACCAAATTGCACAATTCCTGACAATTTGTAATTATAAAAATATAATGCACAAAATTAAATTAAACATTAAAATAAACCATAACAAATTTTAAAATGTGATGGCACCAATCCATATTAGGGCATATCAATTTTTCAAAACCCTCTAGAACAACTCCATTTGACAGGGTTTTTTAAAGATAATGTGACCTCTAGAAAAAGACTATTCCACAAAATAGAGCCCTTAACAGAGAACTGCTTCACGTCTCTCCTAGATGTCATCTCTTGTAGTCTGGGAACCCACCCTCAACATATACAACCAGCAGAACAAATTGGACAGGAAGAGATGGTTTTGCAAATACTAGGAACCAACCATTTAGGGTTTTAAATGGTAAAACCAACACTTTCAGTCTGGAAACCTATTAGAAGCCAGTACATCACCCACAATATAGATGGTATGGTTATATGGTTACATTCTGCACCAATTCCAATTTTCAGGTAGTTCTCAAAGCACATTGTAGTAGTCTATTCTAGTGGTGATGAGGGCATGAATGAAAATATCATTGCCAGGTATTTTCACTCAGGGTCTCTGTGTATACTAGATGACACTAAATTAAGGCCTCCTTGATATCCTAGCAATGACTTGGAGTCCTGAAGTGTCACAGACCCGTTCTTTCAGGAAGAGTCCTATGCCATCCAGAGTAACTGCTGGAACAGACAGGAGCTGCCTTATTAGAGTTCAGTCTCACGTGTTTATCCTGTCTAGATCCTCACAGCTTCCATGTACTGAATCAAGATAGTCATAACATCTGTAAAGGTATTCTTGGAATCTCGAAACAGAAAGCAAAATATGGAAAATGAGGGATATTTCAGCCTTAAGAAATCAGCAATGCCTCAATCTAGGAATTTATGGAGGTGGGATGGGGGACAAAGAACACACCTTAATGTACTTATTTGTACAATTGACAACTATGGGTTTTTTCTTAATTTAGTTTTCAAAATAAGGAAGTTATTCATTTCTTCCTGAAATTAAACTGATTTTGTATGAATCTTGCTTCTTTGGATATTGACATTGGGGATTGACAATATCTGGCTCAGCCCAGGGTACAATATATTACTGAGTCTAATCAGCATTCTGATGATATCAATCTTTGAACTAATGGGTGATTAAACAGAAGAGGTAAAAGGAAATCCTCTGGGGAATCACCCACTTAGGTAGGAGTGGAAGTACAATAAAAAGTTCCTCCAGTTTTCAATCCTGGATATGATCAAATGATTATAATTTTTGACCATTGACCATATTATGATACATATGATCATAATGTGATCAGTGGTATTCAATGCAGCCTGGAGATCACAAAGGACCAGGAGCAGTGCGTTGACATGTGTTGAAGTTCAAGCAATTAAAGCCATTCCTGCCCCATGTCTATGTTTGAACTCTAAACTAAAAACATTTCATTGCCTCTAAAAGACTTTACAGCTGGAGTCAAAGCATCTTTGTAACACTTTCCCTAAAAAGAAGATGTTGGAAACAGTAATGATGTAGTAATTAGCAATGGTTCAGATACTTTTCTTTCTTTAGAGTAGATACAAGGATTTGATATATAGAGGCTATAGATATGTAACCATATATATGTATAGCTCGGAGCAAGTATCATTGAATTCAGTTTGATTTATTCCCAAAAGCAAGTTGTAAGATCCTAAGATTTCCTAAATTTGTTCCAAAAGAAAAAGTTAGCAATCATTTTATACAATTAAAAGATATAGATTTCAGAATCAGTTATACATATGAAAAAGTTCAGAATCACTGACCATAGAGAACCAGTTAAGATTTTTCTTCTTTGATTTTTTTTTAAAAGAGAAGAAAGGTCAAGAATAGACTGAGCAAATCTTAAGAAAAACATCCACATTTTTATTAAATGTAACTTCTTAATTCCTTAGCAATGACACAGGACAGCATTGGTATCAGCAATAAGAATATCATTTTGAATGCAGGCCAGTACTCAGAAGAACATGTTCTAAAATGCACATTCCGAGCATGTGACCCACAAGAAACAGGTAAAAAACATTTTAATATCATTTGGAAGCACTTAGCATTTAATCAAAGAATTGCTCTTTATTTTGCTAAGAGTTTTTGAGAATATAATATTATTTTACCAATATACTCCAACAGAAAATCTCAGTTAATGGAGTTTGATTTAATGGTAGTCCTTGCTTAACAAGTGGCCTTCTTAGCAATTGTGTGAAGTTACGATGACACTGAAAAAGTAATTTTACCACTGGCCTTCACATTTAGCATCCCCATGGATACATGATCGTCATTTATGTGCTTCACAGCCAGCTGGCAGTGAAATCTCAAGTCACGGTCATGTGACATCTCATTTAATGATCATGTTGCTTAGTGACAGATTATCAGTCTCAATTGTTAAGGGACAGAAAGTCCCAATTCTTAAGTAAAGACTACCTGTATTTTTTTAGTCTTAGATCGTGCTAGCCATTATCCAAGTATATCTTCATTCTATGAGGAATATAAGCTTGAAAAACAAATGAAACCTAAAATGATGAAGAAACTAACATATAATTTTTCATGCTTGTGTAATATAGAAGCATATACAACAGTCCAGGCTTGCAGTGATTTTGTTTATATACAGGTTCTCCTCATTCCAACTAGTGAATTCTGTAGTAAAATATTTTTGTAAGAGGGTAGGTAAAGGGCATTCAAGGACTTAAATCATTTTGTCACTAGACTTAAAGCATTTTTATATCACCACTCAGCAGTTGCTGAAGTGATGTAGGGTCTTTCTGATAGTTCAATAAAAATGTTATCCACCAGTCCTTGAGCTGACAGAAAAGTATGCTAACATAATTATCCCATTGCAATCCTTATTCTGCCACAGTAAGAAGGTTTGTGAATGGGTCATCTTTATTTATTGTGAGTCAAGTTTAATCTTTATTTATTCTGAGTCAAGACTCCCAGGGGGAGGGCCTTCTCTGTGAGGGCTCCAACCCTTTGGAATGAACTGCCCCCTGAGATACGAAATATCCCTGATCTCCGTGCTTTCCGCCGTGCCGTCAAGATCCTGATGTTCCAACAGGCGGGGCTAAACATATGAACATGTGAATGATTTTAAAATGTTATCTAATTTTAGGTTCTATTTAATTGGGCCAAACTATGTTATAATAATAATTTTAATTAGCAATTTTATGATGTTTGTGTATCTATATTTTTTCTTGACTGTACACCGCCTTGAGTCCTACGGGAGAAAGTCGGTATAGAAATAAAATAAAATAAAATAAATAAATAAATAAATAAATAAATAAATAAATAAATAAATAAACAAACAAACAAATAAACAAATAAATAAACGAACTGGATTCTCTGGTTTCATTTTCATTCCCATCAAATTTTTACCTGCTAGCAGAAGAAATATTTACCAGTCACTTTTCTTATGTGTGATGAGGAGAGTTTAAAAGGGTACTTAGAATCCTCTCTCTGGTCCTTTTGCCATCCCTCTTCTGCACCTGTGACCTGTCACATTATTTCTTAACAAGTTCTAGTGTTATTCTGAAAGAATGCTAAGCCTGGGTTCAAAAATAGCCCAGTTGATAGGTAAAATACAGAAGAGGGATGCAGAGTGAAGAGGGAAGGAGTGATGATAACAAGCAAACCCAGTCTTCAACTAATGCTACAAGGGAATAGTCAGGCCTGCAAAAGGGACTAAGCTTAGGAGTCAATTCTGAATTTATCTGTTGTCAGTTGCACCCACCCAATAACTGGATTAACCTGCATGTACTAATCACACTCAATACCATAGCACCAAAAGACTTAGTAGTTAAAAGTAATTAAATTGGAAAAAATCTGGCCACCACACAAAACTTCAGTACCTAAAAAACCATTGCAGTCCTGGGCTGCATCAACAGAAGGATAGCCTCAAAATAATGAGAAGTGATAATACTGCTTTATTCCATACTAATGAGGCTGCACTTGGAATATTGTGTACAGTTCTGCTCACTATGATATAAAAAAAGATGCTGAGACCCTAGAAAACGTGCAGAGAAAAGCAACAAAGATGATGAAGGGTCTGGAAGCTAAATTGTATGATGAACAGTTGAGGGAGCCCAGTATGTCTAGGCCAGTGTTGGCAAACCTGTGGCACGCATGCCAGAGGTGGCACTCCGAGCCCTCTCTGTGGGCACTTGCACCATCACCCCAGCCCAGTTCCATCGCGTTTCTCCAACCGACCGACTGACTGTAGGGGAGACTGCAGGGTTAGTATGGCCAGGCAAATCACACACACACACACACACACACACACACACGCTATTAAAGTGGATCCTGAGGGCTGTACTGCAATGTAGAAACAGGAAATGGAGCAGCCAGCACAAGGGAAGGAGGAGGAGCAGGGAGAAAAGAGAGCCACTCCATTGCCCGTTTCGGCATTGTAGCACCGTGCTGCGGAGCTTGCTTCACCCACCACTGCCCAGGACCCACCCACCACCTCCCAGGCCCTCGTTTTCCCTAAGCATTTCTTTGCCTACCTGATTTTCAGCTCTTTTGCATTTCTGTCGCATTTCTCACCATCCTGTTCAGGGAAATAAAAGTTTGTGGGATTAAAAATAGTTCATTCAATCAACTCCAACTTCTTGTGAAAGAAAAATATCTCACAAAGTTGGAATTGATTAAGTGAACTTTTTTTTTAAAACTGAGACACATGAAACCCCCACCCAGCCATGCCTACCCAGATTTTGTGACTCCCAGTTTTTTCTGTGGAAAATGAGTCTGTATTTCTCTTCCTCTCTCTCTCCCTCCCTCCCTCTCATTTCTATTCTCTCTCTTTCTTTCTTTCTTTCTTTCTCTCTCCCCTTCTCTCTCTCATTTGTTTCCCTCTCTTTTCCCCTCTTTCATTCTCTCCCTCCAGCTCTCTCTCATTTCTCTCTCCTTCTCCCTCTCCCTTCTCTCTCTCTTTTGTTTCTCTCTCTTTTTCCTCTCTTTCATTCTCTCCATCCATTTTTTCATTTCTCTTTCTCCCCTTTTCTCTCCTTCATTTTTTTCTTTCTCCCTCTCATTTCTGTTTTTCTCTTTCCTATTTTCCTTCTTTCTTTCTTTCTTTCCTTCCTTCCTTCCTTCCTTCCTTCCTTCCTTCATCTCCCCCTTCTCTCTCTCATTTGTTTCCCTCTCTTTTCCTCTCTCTCATTCTCTCCCTCCAGCTCTCTCATTTCTCTCTCATTCTCCCCCTTCTCTCTCTCTCATTCATTTCTCTCTTTTTCTTCTCATTATCTCCCTTCATTTTCTTCTTTTTCTCTCTCTCTTTCTCATTTCTCTCTCACACGTGTGCGTGCAAGGATACCCTCTCTCTCGTACGAACGGGGACACCCTCCGCAAGTGAGTGGCCAGGCTCAGTCAAAGCGCAGCAAAGGCCCATGGAGCAGGAAAAGAGGGCTGGCTCTGCCGAACATTGCATGTCCACCCCATGGATCCAGCTTGGAGAAAGCCAGAGCACCCTCGCCAAAGATGCTCACCCGTCAGCCGATCAATCCGCCTCCTCCACACACCTTCACTGTGCTTTGGCCAAGCCTGGCTACTCGCTTGAGGGTATCTCCACTTGTGCATGCCCTCCCGGCCCTGGAACAGCCAGCCAGGGGGTCGCGTGAGAAGGAGGAGGAGGGTCATCTTCAGGGAAGCTACCACTGCGGCTTGTGCTCCTCAGCTGCAGGCCTGTCCCCCTTTCCGTCATACCCTCTTCCCAGATCCCTTCCCACCTTGTCAGCCCTCGTGTTAGTGAGGTTGGTGTTTGCCACAGCCAGGTTGGGCCAGTGTCTTGGGGCGGAGAGCAGGTCGCGCGACCGGGTCAGTAAGCAGCCGCAGGAGAGGTATCAAAGAACTGCATACAGCTCTGGAGGTGCAGGTTGCCGATACCCGGTGTAGGCTATCGGAAGAGAAAGATTATGGAGGACATGATAATTGACTTCCAGTACTTGAGGGGTTGTCACAGAGAAGAGCGGATTGACTTATTCTCCAAAGCACCAGAGAGCAGGAGAAAAAGTAATGGGTGGAAGTTTGTTAAAGAGAGAACCAATCTGGAAGTAAGGAGAAATTTTCTGACAGTAAGAACAATTAATCAATGGAATAGGTTGTCTCCTGGATTTGTGGGTGCTCCATCACTGAGGTTTTCAAAAATAGACAGGACAGTCATTTGACCAGGAAGGTATAAGGCCTCCTACCTTGAGCAGTAAGTTGGACTAGAAGACCTCTAAGGTCCCTTCCAGCCCTATCACTACATCTTGAACAACAAAAGATTTGTAATGTATTCAGTGTTGATAGAACTAGCAAAAAACATACAGTAGAACCTGTCTGCTTCCCAGTTTAAATTAATCTGTGCAGCACAGTGCTCCTACTTTTTCAAAAGAGAACTAAATCTATGATCAATATGTAAGATCTGACAAATGCTATTGAAAGCCCTGGCTAGGTATTACATGGGTAGATCACTCTGTGGAAGTATCCAGTGTCTCACCCGATTATAAAAAAGTCATGGAAGGCAGTACTTAGGAGAGAAGGTGCTATGCCCACAATAGCCTAAGATAACCCAGAAATCCTGGGTAGAAATGCTGACCACATCAACAATGAAAGTACTTTGAGCATATCATATCAAATCCATGGGGAAAATGTTATTGAGATAACTACGGAATGCTGGAAACATTGATGAATCAGCTAGGAATGCCAACCTCATGAAAATATAGTAGAAAAAGTAAATTGCGTGTTTATGCCATCATGGGGGCAAGTGAAAAAGATTCATAACTGCCCCATAACTAACATTTTGTTCAACAGTGACTGTATAAAATGCTGAGAAAATTAGCATAGCTGAAAAATGAACATATTTTTATCTTTTTTAAAGGTTTTTTTATTAAATGACATGTATAAAGTTAATGTAGAAAAATAATAAAATATAATTAACAGCGAAATATAAAATATAATTAAAAAGGGATGTGGTGGCTAAGATGTTGAGCTTGTTGATCGAAAGGTCGGCAGTTCAGTGGTTCAAATCCCTAGTGCTGCGTTAACAGGGTTGAGCTGTTCCTTGTCCCAGCTTCTGCCAACCTAGCAGTTTGAAAGCACGTAAAAAATGCAAGTAGAAAAATAGGGACCATCTTTGGTGGGAAGGTAACAACGTTCTGTGCACCTTTGGCGTTGAGTTATGCCATTGTGTCATGTGGATAGTTCTGGCTTTTTGGCTTTGAAACGGAGATGAGCACCGCCCCCTAGAGTCGGGAACGACTAGCACATAAGTGCGAGGGGAACCTTTATCTTAAAATAGGGAAATCATGTACTAAGCTGAAAATGTTTTAAAATTTAGTGAAAATGTTTAGGGTATTTTAGACCTTTCCCTGCTTCTATACTGAGGTTTCAGAATAATGTTTTGCTGCAACTGATTTTCTGTGTTCATAAGAAACTCATTTAAAAAAATGAAACAAAAATTACTCTACATTAAGCATCTCAAACAAAATTTTCTTCTGTGAGTTTTCTAAGACTTTATTGATTTACAGAACAGCTAGTTCATATAGTTTATTGTAGTGGTTAAAGCACCAGGCTAGAAACATGAGACTGGAGTTTTAATCTTGCCTTTGACACAAAGCCAACTGGTGACCCTGGGCCAGTCATTCTCTCTCAGCCCTAGGAAGGAGGCAATGGCAAACTACCTTTGAAATCTTACCTAGATTTTGTACTCACATTCATAATCCACTTTATTTTGATTATAGGACAGGTTTCTGTTTTCCGCATCATTGAATACTTACAAGAAATGACAGGGCAAAGCTGTGAAGACTGGAGGCTTCAATCTCTCTACAAAAGATTGGACCCTGAAGAACAAGGGCTTACTGTTGATTTTTTTACCTTCTATACTGTTATGAAAGATTGGATTGCAGACTGTCAACAGGAAGGGTGAGTATTGACAGTATTCAGAAGTTGACTTACAGTTTGCTCTGGCGCCAAATTAACTTTCCCAGATAAATCCATTTGTACTGTAAGAGTTCTCAAATGTTGTGATGTTGCGATATATTAAAGAAAGTTAGGCATGTTTTGACTTTATGTGCATTTCACCGATTTCCAAAGGCCTTACCCTTTGAGTTTTCCAAAGGCTAACAATAAACAATGAACATTTAAAATCCTCCAAAACCAAGTACATAGAAAACAAAAATCCATATAAATAAGCCATGTGTGCTGCAAATCTGATTTGCATATAATGGCATTCCTCTATTGCTATCTGGAAAAGAAAAGTTTTACAAGTTTTCCTGAAAAAAAGGAGGGATGGAAGTAAAAAGGCAGTTTGTAATTACTGCAGCCTCAGTACAGGTGTTAGCTATTCTGTTTGGAAATGGAAATGTTGGAAGTTGTAATACAGCATTTCTGGAGGGCATCTATTTAAGGGAGGAGAATAAAATGATGCTTGCAAATATCCTGAAGGCAGGCAGTTAAATCTCTTGCCTTGAATCTCAGAGAGACTGTTAATGTTGCATTTTTGGAAGTTTGGTCATCAGTATAAAATTGCAGTGTTTAAATTTATCATATCAGGAGTTATTTCAAGCCAAGAAATCAAAATGATTCAAATAAATGGTATAATTGTGCATTTTGAAAATTGATAGAACTGAACATAATAAATGTTACTGCCAAAATGGAATAAGTAAAATAGGGCGTTTCCAAACTTCTTGCTTGATGATAATAAAATTTGGTATAAGTTTGTCATCTGTTGATACTTCTGGATTCCTATTCCTGTTGAATATGGTGGAGTATACTGCATGAGAATACAGCAGAGATGGGTTTCAGAAGATTCTGACCAGTTCTGGAGAACCGGTAGCAGAAATTTTGAGTGGTTCGGAGAACCAGTAGTAAAAAATCTGACTGGCCCCACCCCCATCTATTCTCTGCCTCCCAAGTTCCAGCTGATCCGGAGGAAATGGGGATTTTGAAGTAACCTTTCCCTGGATTGGGGTAGAAATGGAGATTTTACAGTATCCTTCCCCTGCCATGCTCACCAAACCCACCCACCATGCCATGCCCACCAAGCCACATCTACAGAACCTGTAGTAAAAAAATTTGAAACCCACCACTGAAATACAGTAAGACATATGGATTTGTTTTAATGTGGCATTTTTTATGTTACTTTGCCCACAGTTTAATAAGGGTATATATTTTCATCAAACTCTTCTGCAAATAACCTCTTTATTCCAATAACAAATCTCTCCTACCGAAAGAGTGAACATTCTTGAATTATTCATTAAGTGTGTTCTGCCCATACAGGCAATATTAATTCGGGTTTCTTTATTCTTTCTGCTATCTGTTATTTCATCTATGTTTCTGGGCCTGTAACTGAATATACGTAGTCATGAATTAGGACCATAATTGAGCCCAAAATTTTTGTTGCTAAGTGAAACATTTGTTTAGTGAATTTTGCCCCATTTTATGACCTTTTGTGCCTCAATTTTTAAGTGAATCACTGCAGTTGTAAAGTTATTAACACAGTTCTTAAATCAAACTGGATTCCCCATTGACTTTGCTTGTAAGAAGGTCACAAAAGATGATCACATGATCCCAGGATATTGCAATCATCATAAATATGTGCCATTTGCCAAGCATCTGAATACTGATTATGTGACTGTGGGGATACTGCAGTAGTTGTAAGTGTGAAAAACAGCCATAAGTCACTTTTTCCAGTGCGGTTGTAACTTTGAACAGTTACTAAATGAACTGTTATAAGTCAAGAACTACCTGTACTGTTAGTTTCATACCATGTTTCCCCGAAAATAAGACAGGGTCTTATTTTCTTTTGATCCTCCAAATAAGGGTTTGGCCTTATTATTAGGGGGTCTTATTATTTTGGGGGTGCAGGAGGCGGCGAGAGTGGGACTGAATGTCCTGTCACTGCCGTTGCCCCCCTCCCTGTTCTTCACGCCAGCCGAATGGCCCAAGACGTCCCACTCCACCCCAATGGCAACAGCTGCTTCCCTTCCCCGCCGTCTCTTTATTGAGAGGGGTGGCAGGTGGGGCGGGGAGAAGAGAGACGCATGTAGAGAGACGTGGCTCCACTTGCCGTCTCTTCTCCTCCCCCCTCGCCGGGCATGACAGGGCTCCTGCCCCTCGCTTAGCCACTTGCCCCCTTTAGGTATGCAGTTTGGGGTGGCAGATGGGGCGGGCGAGAAGTGGGACGCAGGTCTTACCTTTCAAGCTCAGTCCCTTTCCTCACTGTTGTGTCCAGGGAAACATGCTGTAAAAGAAAACCTTTTCGCAAGTTCAATCAAACTTCTCGAACTTCTTTAATTGAAGCACACAGCATGAGTACTAGCTGTTGTTTGACTGCAACAATCTAAGTTTGCAGAAATGTGGTATGCCAATAATAAAGAAAGTAAACTAAAAGTGGAACTCCAATAAATTTATCTCACATAGAATCAATTTTGAGAAGCATATGTTAATTATAAATAAAGATTGATAAGAGTAGTTTTATATTTTTGTTTAGTTTTCTCAATAATGTGTTATTAACATGACTAACTAAATGCCATCAGAAATAATAATATATACTAGTTTGAGTACAATCTCTTCAACACAATATAGAAAAAATATGATATACACTAATGCTATTCCAAGATGTATCTTCTGTGAATTCTTACAGTCAATCCTTAATCTCTTGCTAAGATAGTTTTAAAAGGAATTATATGCAACAGCATGTTGTGTAATCAGGATAAAAAAAGTTTTTTTAAAAAAAAATTGCTTACTTTGTACATACACGCATGCACACACACACACGCACACAAACACACGGTATACGTATGATCTGGCTATCTGATTTACTGTTTGTCAGCCACTATGAGAACTTTTTGAATAAGAAGTGAGGTGAATAATGTTTTAAATGTAAAATAATACTTGTTATAATAGATGACAGTGAAAAGTTACTTTCATTGAACCTGTAGTTTATATCAGCAGAAGAGTGAATTATTGGCAATAGGAACTATTCGTCCACAAGTATTTTGGACCCCATAGTTGTAATGAACAATTTGTTGCTTAAGATAAAATATTTGATCCTTATGGTATGTTACATACCATATATAGAATTTGTAATGGTGAGTGTGGTATAATTAGCATTATAATGGAATATAATGACAAAAATCACTTTCCAATTTATTGGCTTTTTCTGTTTTTTCCAAAAAAGGGAAGAAGCTATTGACTTGACAAATAATATCAAGGATTTACAGCATGACAACAAACTGTTAGCAGTGCAGAATGTTAAACTACAGAGAACTATTGAGGCTGCAGAAGAGCTCAATTCAAGACTCTCTGAAGAGATTTCTCAATTGAAAGAGAAGCTGAGAGGGTAAATGACAGAACTGTCTTACATGGGGCCATTGATAAAAATTAATCTCAAAATGCAACTAATTCATTAAAATGTGGGGAAGCACTTAGGAAAAGGAAAAAAATAATATGAATGTGTTTATGCAACATTATGCATATATTGCTGAAAGTTAAACAGATAACTCAATGATGGATCAGTACAGATCTTTGAAATATTCTCACTCCACGGAACATGTCTTATGCCTCTATATTTTTCTCTGTCAACTGTTTTATACTGTTTTTGACTTTTTTCTACAGTACCAGTTTCCCAATATAAGTTTGTGCCTTGGTTACCTTCTTTCTTAATTTTGAGCTTAATATCTAATTATTTCTTCTTTTCATTTTCAATTTTGTGTCAGTTCATCACAAAGGCAGAGTTCAGGCCATTATGACTGAACACAATTTTTGTTATATTACAGTAACCAGCAAACACTGGAACAAGCTAAAATCTCAGCAAATGAACTAGAAGATCTGAAAATTTTTTCAAAAAGTATGGAGGAGGAAAATAATAGATTACACACACAAGCACGGCAGTTGGTACGTCTCTCTGTACGTTGAATTGTATCTTGTAATCTATCAATATTTTTTCTCCTTTAGGAAATCAAAGTATGCATATTTCTTTTAGCTTATATTTATTATTTGTTTGTTTTTGTTTTTTATTGGAAGATTTAAGACTTTTGCAAAATTAATTCTGAAACTATTAGAGGCTTTTCATTTGCACATTGCGGTTGGGCAGCAGAACTAATTAATTTCTTAGCAGTTGCAAGGGAGGGATCACTGCAAACAATTGGTACCTGAAACACTTGAAAGCATTTATTTTCCATTGGTACATGCTCTTGTCTCACTCAAGCACCTTGAATCTCCTGCTTCAGACTGGATTTAAGTCACAATTCAGGGCACCTTTTAAATAGGAAAGTTAAGAACTCAGAATTCATGTCCTTATGGAGTGATTATAAGCATATCTCCATGTACCTTGGGTTGATGCATGTTGGTGGGCATACTTTCAATCTTATGTTTTTTTCCTTGAGCTGTTATTGAAAGATCTGGGGATGGAGAGAATTTCTATCCCGTTGCCATGATCAGATCATGCACTGGTGTAGGAATAAAGGCATTAGGTTAGAAATGGGGACACTGAGTTCTAGTTCTACCTTAGGCACAAAATCAGCTGGATGATCTTAGGCCACTCTCTTTCAGGCCTAGAAAGGAGTTGGGGGCAAATTGCTTCTGAAAAAGCCTTACCAAAAAAACTGCAGGACCACAGTTTAGACCTCAACTCATGACTACAATTGAAATTGGAATTTCAGTTGTTAAGCAATGCAGTTGTGATATCATGTGACAGAATTTCTTAGCAATATCAATCCTGGCACTCCCTATTGCTGTCGTTAACTGAAATCTATTGGTTGTTAGCTGAATATCCATCCCAATCCAAGCCATTCTGTGCTTGGCCTCTCCTGACCTCGAGCCTCAACAAAATAAAGAACTGTTTCCTTTTCAGGTCTTCCCACCTGCATATCTCTTCTCCATCTGTGCCCTTTTGGCTGCCTTGCACCCTGCCATATGGGGTGGCAAACACCCTAGGGACTGTTTAGCTCTGGAACCTCTTGCCACATGGTAAATGTACCTGCAACAGCTGTAAATTTGGAGACTGCTTGTAAGCCCTTTTGTTCAGCACCGCAATAACTACCACAAAGAAGAGGGAATCAAGCTATTCTCCAAAGCACCCGAGGACAGGACAAGAAGCAATGGATGGAAACTAATCAAGGAGAGAAGCAATTTAGAACTAAGGAGAAATTTCTTGACAATTAAAACAATTAATCAATGGAACAACTTGCCTTCAAAAGCTGTGGATGCTCAAACACTGGAAGTTTAAGTTTTTGTTTTTTTTTTATTTGATTTATATGCCGCCCTTCTCCGGAGACTCAGGGCGGCTTACAATGCGTTAAGCAATAGCCTTCATTCTTTTGTATATTTTATACAAAGTCAGCTTATTGCCCCCACAAACTGGGTCCTCATTTCACCTACCTTAGAAAGGATGGAAGGCTGAGTCAACCTTGAGCCTTGGAGAGATTCGAACCAGCAGAAATTGCAGGCAGCTGTGTTAATAACAGGGTGCATTAAACCACTGTACCATCAAGGCTCTTGATGGTCTTGATCAAGTTTAAGAAGATGTTGGATAACCATTTGTTTGAAGTGGTGTAGGGTTTTCTGCTTAAGCAGGAGTTGGACTAGAAGACTTCCAAGGTCCCTTCCAACTCTATTATTCTATTCTATAACTTTAAATAGCTGCTGAACTAATAGTCATAGGTCAAAGACTACCTATAGTCCAGGCCGTCCCCAGGAGTCAGAAATTGAATCAAAGGCCCACATAAACAAACAAAAGACCCACAATCTAGATGCCTGTTGGTTTAATTGATTTTCAGAAGTCATTCAGGGATTTCCCAGTTCTGATGAGTTGTTTTTTGCCGAATCTTGCAAGCAGCTACCATCAGGCAGCAAACTAGGCATTAAATGTTATTGCTCCCTTGAATCCAATAAAGCATGGATACATGCCTTTATTCAGGCCTACATGATGGTGATGAACAAGGTGAGGTGTGTCTACTTCTCCTCCCTTACTGCATCAGATAGCTGCTATCCTGTGGCCTTGTATAGGATTATTAACTCCCTACTGGGAGTTTTGTGATCTTACACGGTGCATGCGCACGCATGCGCAGCAGAGCTGAACAGGGGAGACAGCCTGCGTGCCATCAGAGAGAGCACTGCATGCCATCTCTGGCATGTGTGCCATAGGTTCACCATCATGGTATAGTGTAATATTTATTTTATTTATTTATTTTATTAATTAAATTTGTATACCGCCCTACTCCCGAAGGACTCAGGGCGGTGAACAGCCATAAGATAAAACATATAGATACAAAATTTAAAATAGAGATAAAACAAATTAAATAAATTTGGCTGAACCATTTTAAAACCCCAATAATTTAAAACCAAATTTAAAATTCCCATTTAAAAGAGGAAAATTTAGGTCAGGCCAGCTTGATGAAATAGGAACGTCTTAAGCGCGTGACAGAAGGTATGCAGATCCGGGATCCTCCGTATCTCCGGGGGGAGCTCGTTCCAGATAGTAGGTGCAGTAGGTGCAGTTAATGCAGTATCACGGGTTTTCAATTCAATTGTGTAGAATGTGAAAGATGTGTGTTTGTGTTTTATTTTTTTATAGTTTTCTTATGTATATCAGAAGGCACTTAATTTCGTTGAATAAGGTGCAATGACAATAAAGTAAACTTAAACTTTATGTTACAGATGCATGGTTTTTATTCTTAGTGCATTAGCAGTTTTTATTCTCTACTGTGGATGTTTCAATTTGTATCTTTTATGCAGTGAAAGTTGCCAAGAGTTTCCTTGGATTGTGCCACTGTGTTCAATAAATAAGTAAACAAATAAGTGGTTCTTTCAAGTGATAACATGACTCCAAACTGCCTGGTCATTTTTAAAAATTATTGTTAAACAGATGCTGTGTAATGGGATACTGTCTGTCAGTTTTGGCATTGAGCATTGTATAAGTGTTGCAAGAATGGGAGCAGTGAACACAGGCAAGCTCTTTGAATTACTTTATGAAGATTTGAGAAATAAAAAGGGAAGCTTTGTTTAAGTGCAGTCATTAGCTTATGTTGAAACGTAGTGTTGATGCAACTTTTTTCAAAATTCTTGTAACAGCCATTCAGTCAATATTTTTTTTCTATATTCTTTAGGAAAAAGAGCAGCAGCTTCTCTCTGTTAAGATGGATAACCTTCAGGATGAGGTGAGGTAAAGAGGGGAAGGTTCAGAAAATGAAGTTATAGTAGTTATGCCTGAAATAATTGCAGGGCTCACTAATCACTTTAATTTAACAGAATTTCAAAGGCAGCAGAAAATTGTACCAGCTTGAAATTTTCTATCCTCATTGCTGATCCGTATCTAACCCAGGGGTGAAATCTAAATATTTTTGCTACCGGTTCTGTGGGCGTGACTTAATCAGTGGGCAGGGCTTGGTGGTGACTGGGTGGGCTTGACCAAGTCAATGTCACTTCTTTGTCCTTTTTTAACCTACAAAACACAACACAACACAACTGGCTCACCCACAATGTAAAAGCAGCTGTGCTAGATCCAAAATGGCCCCTGCAAAAAGCAGGAACTTCACACAGCCACAAAAAGCCCAAAAAACCAACTTTCACACTTTACACACACAAAATTCCACATATAGCTTTGTGAGATTTTGTGTGTTTGTGTAATTAGAGTGAAATACTACAGAAACACACTAAATCTCAGAAAGCTGCACAAATATTATTTCATTTTAGTTTATTTTTATTTTTATATAAAAGCAGCTAAATTTAAAACTTCCTAAACTTTAAATGGCTAGGTCTAAAAAAAGAACAACTAAAAAAACCCCAATTAACTATTTTTTTTTAAAGCTCCCAAAGGGGAAAAAAACTTACCTAATAGAACAGGGGTCTCCAACCTTGGCAACTTTAAGACTTGTGGACTTCAACTCCCAGAATTCTTCAGCCAGCTTTGCTGGGAGTTGAAGTCCACAAGTCTAGGCAGGAAGGCAAGCAGGCAGAAAGAACTGCTCACCGATGAGCTTGATTGCAGGCAGGGAGATTCAGTTGCTTGCTGATGCATGGATTGCGATCGTCATGCGATCAGCAGCTAAGGTAAGCAAGCTGGAGGCTGGGAGGTGGGGGAGAAAAAAAAGAAACTTTTTTTCTTTTACATGGCTCTGGCGATCCAAGCTGAGTTCCCTGATTAGGAGGCAACTCAGCTGAGATGTCAGAGCTTGGCTGGTCAGAGCCATTTAAAAGGAAAAAAAGGCTCTGATGATTGCGGGGCTCAGCTGGGCATGGGCATGGGGGGCGGGGGCAGGGATTTTTGCTACCGGTTCTCCGAACTACCCGCTGCCATTGCTACCTACTCGTCCGAGCCAGTCCGAACTGGGAGCATTTCACCCCTGATCTAACCTCTGTTCCAAGTCACTACTATTGCCTGACCTCCCTTTTAGATATTAGATAACAAAGTCTAACCAACATTCTATACCTTAAGGCTGCCTTTGGATAGTGTCAGAATAAAAGTGAGATATTCTTTAACAACTGCAAAGCTAATTTTTTATTTCAAAAGGAATCACTGCATGAAATTGCAGTGCAAAGTGTAATTGTGTATATTATCTACTTGTACATTGGATTGTAACATCTTCCTCACTCAGCTGGAAAAGAAACTAATTGAAACACCATCATCACATACTGCCTTGACACAGAGGTAAGAAACATTCATAATCTGTTGAATTTGTCTTCCAGAACAAAAAATTGCTTCTAGAAAAAGAAAGTTCAGAGGGTAAAATCAAAGAGCTATTTACAAAGAAAGCCAAAATGAAGGTATGAATGAGCTGAGTTATATACATAGCTTATTGAAAATGTCAGTGTACCACTAGTTGGGTAGTTAACTGCAGTACTTATAATTCGGCTATATGATTGCAACTACCATATTTGTATTTTTATTTCCTTGTAGTCACAACTCTCTGAGTATGAAAATCATATCTCTTGCAAAGAGGCTGCTCTTAATAAGGTGAGTAAAGTAAGCTAAATTGAAAATGTAGTTACCGTATTTTTCAGAGTATAAGACGCACTTCCCCCCCACAAAGGGTGAAAATTTGGGTGTGTATTATACATTGAATGTAGCTCCCACCCCCACCCTTTAGCTTCTGCCTCCCAGCAATTTACCTCCGTGCAGCAAACAGCCCATTTCAGCTTCAGCACTACCTGATTAGCACAAGCAGCTGATTGTCGGTTGGATCGGCCTCCTGACCCTCAGCTGTTTCAGGTTGCAGGGATTGCCATTGCCTATTGCCGCATGGGCCTCTGCTATTTGCTGCAAGGAGGCAAATTGTTGGGAGGCAGATTTTTTTTCTTGTGCTAACCAGGCTGTGATGAAAATAAAACTAAAGCAGGCTGTTTGCTGTTTGCTGCAAGGAGGCAAATTGCTGGGAGGCAGAGGCAGATTTTTTTTTCTTGTTTTCCTCCCCAAACAAGGTAGGTGCATCTTATAGTCTAGAGCGTCATATACTCCGAAAAATGTCATAGTAGGGGTGGGGGGGCAAGATGATTGTGGGTCTTATATTTTGTGCTATTATGGATGATTATAACAGTTGAAACAACTATTGTTATAAGGTGATGAAGAGTTTTTGCTATCATAGTTACTATAATAAATGCAGGTACCATTTTAAAACTCATCAAACTCATCACCACTAATTTATTAAAGCTGCTTCACTTTTTCGCACTTTTCCTATGAGCCTGAAAAATAGATGCTGCAGAGCTATACATTTTATAGTAATTTGCAATGATTCTTCAGATGTTAAAATAATAGATAACTTCAGCCTAATTTGTTTTGTCTCTGCATTTAGGAATACCTAGGTGTCACTACAACTTCAATGTTAAATTTAATTTGATTATGAAAAAAGAATGATTCCTAGGTTCAGATCATCTTCTTGTTGTGCCATATCCATCATCAGACATTGGTAATCATGTTGGTGATCCTATTTTTACCAACTAGGTTCAGATAGCTATTTTCAAAATCTTTACTAGAACACAGTTTGCTTTGTGATACTGAGTTACTCTCTTTTTATGGATTTTATTAATGTTTATATTTATAGAAAATAAAACAAATCGAAGAGCTTACAATAATTCTGGACGAATATCGAATGATGGTACAGGTAATGTACATTTTAATTGTGACAAGAAGGAATCTGTCCAGAGTGTCATTAAGCAATTCAGGCACAAGCTTGCTTGGAATGTCCACAGATTATTATCCTAAAGTTTTCCATTCCAGTTACATAATTGTAAAAGTATTGGTAACTCCAACTAGGAAGGTGAAGGTTTACAGATTTTTCGACCCCTTCTTCAGTTTATGGCAAGTGTTCTACATCAGGCAAATTACTGAAATGTTAATGAAATTGAACGTTTCTGTAAAGTAACTCTATGCAGATTTATAGATATTCCTGTTTAGCTACTGCCTTGCTTCTTTCCTCTGCACTATAGCAATCGTTGTAAATATTCTTATATTGTACTGTCCATATAGGAATTGAAACTAGAAGTTAGTAGGCTTCAAGAACACTTATGTCAATCCTACCAAGACTTAAAAATGTAAGTGCTATCAGCATTGGATATTTTTATTGTGAGAGTTTTAAGATGTACTGTAAAGCCTATTGAATGCTAATACTATAATATTTGTAACAAACTGTATTTTTAAGGAAAGACTAAAAAGTGATATTAAATAAATACCATATATAACTGCCATTCCAACAAATCTTGAGGCTAATTTGTAATTACATTATTCCTTTTCACTCTGAATCATGGTCAATCTCGTATTTATTCACAAGAAATTATGTAATGTTAAGGCTTTTTATATTATATTAACTTAACTATATCTTAATTTTGGGAAGACTTATTGAACAACTTATTTATTTCAACTTATTGAAATAAATGATAATATCATATTTTCTAATGTATTCAGTTTTATTATATATATATATATATATATATATATATATATATATATATATATATACCCTTTTTCGTACCAGATGTATAGCTGCAGAAATGTAATAGAAATGGAAAATTTTCTACAACTCAGCAGTAGTTATTTTCTTGATGCAGGCCGCCAACAAACTCTCTACAAAATATGAATGGTCCCATACAGGCATCCGCACAGTCACTCTACAAAGAGATTGAAGAATCACATAGAGTAAGAAGCATTTCTGTTTATAGAGTTATGCCGTTGCTTTAGATGAACTGATAATAATCTTGGGTATTTTGAAAATAAATTGGGAATGTATTAAAGAATAGAAGACCAGAAATTTATCACAAACTTTTTCCATCTAACTGTACCTTACCCATAGAATGAAATGAATAGAGAATTGCTGCTTGCATTCTTTGAAGTATAAACAGAGCCAAGCAAGCCCTAGCCAACAAAAGTTCTGGAAGATTTGTAAGACCTGGCTGTTTTCCCAGGCCCAATGTTGGAACCCTTCTTGTAGTTTTGTTTGTTTGTTTGACTATTAAGGCTGTTATGTTTTGTTGCTATGCTTTTAATTATTTGAAATTGTAAATTTGCTCAGGATCTTTAAGAATGGGACAATTATATTAAACCTAACAAAACAGTAAACAATAGGTTTATTAAAATTAAGAAGAAATTTATGAAATAATAGATTAATCTTTGGAAAGAGGGTAAAGATTGGGATTGTTTGGATTTAAGGGCCAAAGAAAGCACTTTTAAAGTACCTGCTTGCAATTCTTTAAAGCTGTCAGAGTTTCACCCAGGATTTGACAAGTTTCTGAAAACTCAAATCTGCACCCTAGAGCAATATGAAGAGACAAAGACATGACTCAGATAAATAAGTTACTTTTACTGCAGATAGAAGCCCAGATAATTAAAATCAACTCCTCTGTGATCAAGCCCTCTAAACAATTCATGGTTTAAATATTATAACTCCTCTGCCTGTTTTTATATAGTAATGGACAATCCCACTCATTTCTCAGCCCTGAATGTGCAGGTACCTATGCATATTTTGGTAATAGTACTGTTTGATCTCACATTCTTTGCTTTTGACTTTAGTCTGTCCACACAAAAATAACTGCCTCTTTTTGTGGAATTGCATAATTCTGTTCATATACCTGTGAAATTGAATGTAAGGAAATTGAAATTATGTTACTTATAGTCAATTCAATTCAATTCAATTTATTTATTGATTAGCCCTTTGGGCCATATCAAGTGCAGAATTACAAAGACAAATCATTACAAAGGTTTGGTAAAACAAATTAAGTAAGATTGGAATAACTTGCAATTAAAATACAATTAGAATAAAATACGATCTAAAATAAAATCGGGATATGTTACTTATATCCATGCTCCAAAATACATCTTCCTTTTCAGATGTAAAACTTTGCATAATACCTGTATTGCATATGTTAATATTAAATTATAATTAAAGTTGAATGGTCACACCAATGCTGTTTTATAGTGAATTAGTAGTCATTATCAACTCAATCAGCATGGAAATGGAGTTGTCACACTACAGTCCAGTGCTAGAATGAAGTTACCACATTACAGGCCAATCCTAGATTGTTACAGTTATAATGCATATAACACATGTAGTAGAAACTGATGGGAATAACATTGTGCCAAGAATAAATATTTTATTCTGAGTGTTGGAAAAAACTCTCTGTCATGAAATGCTATATTAATAAGTATTAAATTGTATGCAACATGCCTCAAACTATGACTTGATATACCTCTGTTGTATGTAGCAGGAGATTGGTAAGGAGTGTGGCTTGCCTAGTCCTTTGTGTGGGATGTTGAATTCTTTGGTGATACATCCAGTGGGTGAAGGAAGCATTGATTATTTGACAGAACAGGTAAATATAGAATCACAAGTACATTGGGTTTCTCCCCTTTTTTCTGAAAACCTGAATTATAATGACACATACTGTAGATTTCATAGCAGTGAGCACTTAAAGTTTGATTCCTGCTTTAATAATGGCAAATTATTCCAAAAGTTGATTTGGACACATTTTTTTGGTATCCCCTACTTCTGTTTTTAGGGTTTTTTTAAAAAAAACAAATTAATTCCAAGTGATATCTGCAGCTAATTCAACATTGCATGTCCAGCTTTCAGCAGATACTGTTCAAGATTTCAGTAGACTTGTGAATATCCCTTCAAATCTACTTGGACATATTCCCATCAGCAGAAGGTGACTGATCAGCCAACAATGACTGATTTTCAGTCCTGTTGCTTTTGGAAATCTGCCATAATGAATTAAAACAATCCAAGTTTATCACCAAGATAAACTTCTTATTATTAATTTAGAACTATTTGGATGAACAATGTAACATTACAATTAATATATACTTAATTAGAATTCAAAGCATCATCTTTAATCCTTCATATAAAAGATAGCATCTCAAATTTTCTATCTGAGCAATAATTGTCTGGATATTTGTAGCTTATATATAATAGCACTACTTTCATAACCTTTTTAAGTAGGTTAAAAAGTCCTGCTCTCAGTTTTTTTAAGAACTGATAAAGGACCTAATGTGAGATTTATTGTTCTGGCAACTATTCTTTTTCTCTTTCTCTAGGAACATAGCAAGAAAGAGTCAGATGATACCAAAGTCTTACTTCCAGTTTTACATAGCTTGTCTCAGTTAAACGTTTCGACTGATAGTAAACTAATATTGAAGAATCAAGAACATAAACAAAATAAAAATCATCTTCTAACAGAGAAAGGGGAAAGGTAGGAAAGATGGTGACATTGTTGAATAAATGAGAATGTTTTAAGTCTCAAAGATATTCTTCGATCAAGAGTTTAGCTATAAGTTGGGCAAGTGATTGAGAATACTCAGATCTCTTTGGAAATAAATTTTTCTTTTTAATACTTGAATGCTTCTAAGAGATGGATGTAAATAGGGACAATAACAAACAAATATTGGAAAATAAGAGCAACAGATGCTACCCCAGCGAGATTCTATGGATTCCCTAAGATACACAAAAGAGCAGTCCCTCTCAGATCTATTGTAGTGCCACGAAATACCTCTACCTACAACTGGATTAAATGGCTGCACAACATTTAAGCTTCCTGATCCCATCCCTGAAGTCATCCACACAACTTTTGATAAAACTACAAGACTTAAATGTGGCTCCTAATGGTCTCCTTTGATGTAGTACCCCTATTTACATCCATCCCTCTTCACTTAGCATACGAAGTAATAGATTAAAAAAAACTAGAAGAGTACAACAGAGATCACAACAACTTAACCAGGACACAAATCATGAAGCTACTTCAGTAGTGCCAACATGCCTTCTTCACATTCAAAATGTAAATGTATGAGCAACTAAAAAGGACATATCAGGTATCATTGCAGAAACTGCCCTGCATGAACTAGAACAACATGAATTTCAAAATGACACTCCTAAATTTTGATGCCACTATGTGGATGACACATTTGTCATCATCAACAGAAATGCACTGAAAGACTTTCATACCCTACTGAACTTCATTTATACAGATGTACAATTCACGATGGAGGAAGAAGCGGCATTTCCGAACCGGTAGTGAAGGTAAGTGCATTTCACTGTTGATAATAAGTATCTTTTTTTTTTCCTCCAATTCTGCAGAGAGGAATCAAAACAAATCCTGACAGTTGAACACCTTGGCAATAGCAAGACTCTTGAATTGACTCTAAAGAATATGGATGTGTGGGCCTACCCATCTAATGTAGAGTCTCAGGTACTTTCTTGTATTTGCAAAGAGAGATAATGACATAGAGATTTCTAATCTGGAAGGGGGATATTTTTAGATAGAATGATTGGCAGCCTTTATGCGCTGAATCAACTACAAGAATATCTAAATTGTACTTGCTGTATGCATGTTTAAATCTGTGAACAACCATGTTTGCATTCACATCCAGAAAAATACATAGTTTGTTTTTGTAATATGTATCTGTTATATCAGCATCTCCTCATTTAGGTATTTATTGAAACAAAGAATTTAACTAGGGATACCAGACTTCCATGAATTGCATGTGACCTCCTTTCAGATATTTGAATACCTACTGTTTTATACTCCTTAGGCATTTTCTTTTATGTTTGAACATATCCATATTTTTTCAATCTCTCTTCATAAGGCTTAGTTTTTTGTGTTAGTATTACATATACTTTAATATTTTATGTTTTGGAGTTATTTTTCCCCAGTGTGACTTTTGTGGTATGAGCCCACTTATGGAATATGATCTTTGATTTATTGCTTATCTGCTGTAAAGTGAGTGAATTTTGGCTTTGTTAATTAGTGTTTATCAAAATATGGTTAAGTAAAACAGAGTTTAGCACAGTATATAATATAAGTAGGCCTGAGATAATGTCCAAGACATATTTAGTTAAAGCTAAACATCATAACCATTATTTGCACAATTACTTTCCTCTGTTGCTGTCTGTTGTTTCTTATTCATACCATATTCCTGTATGACTTTGAACCTAAGCCAGGGTATAATCTACAGTTGATTCTCCAATGAAGGCTTTGGAGTGACCACAAAACAAGACTGCTTCTGTTTTCTTTGTCTGTTAGCCCTG
This sequence comes from Arizona elegans, assembly GCA_022577455.1. Lineage (NCBI taxonomy): Eukaryota > Metazoa > Chordata > Lepidosauria > Squamata > Colubridae > Arizona > Arizona elegans. Next base: position 129,201,516 of record JAKOOJ010000004.1, read on the forward strand.
TCTGTCTTCTCAAACTCTGAAGAAGAAACAAACAAACGGAAACAAAGATATTGGTGGGAATAGGAACTGAGGTTTTTTCAGTCTGTCTACTGTAGTTGTGTCTAAGAAATCTACAGCAGTAGTCAACCTGTCTTTTTCAATTTAAACTCCTATCCATTGTTAGAATTAATTCTCACACAGCCATAGAATGGTATCATAACAATAAGGAGGCTTTTTACAACCATTTCCTATTTTATGTAATTGCCTTTTCCTAGGTAAAAGAGTTATCTTTGATTTATATAGTTGATATATGATTTATATAGTTGCAAGTATCTTGTGGAAAGTTCTTAGGAAAATATAACATATGTTATGTTAAATATAACATAAAGGGGCTTATTTTTGCTTAATACTATTTAGGCTGTAATAGGAATGATGAAATATTAAATATGGTATACAGGACTATTTCCTGTTTTTGTAAGGTACCACTTGTTTATCTTCTCTATATTTATTTGATTTTACTGAGTTAATATTTTTTTAGAAATAGCTTCAATTTGACTGAATAAAAGAAGGTATGTAAGTAAATTTGGACAGGTAATAGAGTCCCTGGTCTTTCCCATCTTGCCTCTAGCCATTGCATAAACATGCCTTAGTAACATCTGTTTTCTTCTATATACTGTTGATATTGCTTTCGTGTCATTTCTGGCCCATGAGTCAGAGAGATTTAAGTTATCCTAAGCTGTACTGGAATTAAAGGCTCATCCTCATGTACTCCTCCCTGCAACATGAACATGTCCCAATAACAATTTTTTTTTAATTTCATTGCCTTTGCCTCATCCCTATTCCACAGCTGAACTAGCTTAAAGCCATAGTTATCTGTTCCAGTTTTAAAGCAATGCCCTCTTCTATGTTTTTGCCGTGGATATGCTACAGCATGCTTCATCCATAATTTAGTTGTTAAAACAGTCAGGGAGAGAAACTACCCTATTCATATTTGAAACCTTAGACTGCAAGGGGGACATTTAATACAAGAGATGATGGATGGTGTTATGTTGCCTACATCATTTCAGGTTTGTTTGTTTGTTTGTTTGTTTGTATGTATTTATTTATTTATTTATTTATTTATTTATTTATTTATTGCGATTTATATGCCGCCTTTCTCCCTAGGGACTCAAGGCGGCTTACAAAATGACAACTTCAATACAAATCACAATACAATACCAAATTAAAATCAGTAACCCAATTAAAAAATGATTTAAAATTATATCAGTGTACCCCCAAACGGATCAGTTTAATTGGCGGAAGAGCCACGTCTTCAGCTCGCGACGGAAGGAAAGAAGGTTGGGGGCTGTCCTGAGCTCAGTGGGCAATCCATTCCAGAGGGTCGGGGCTCCCACAGAGAATGCCCTCCCCCTGGGGGTCGTCAGCCGACATTGTTTGGCCGACGGCACCCTGAGGAGGCCGACTCTGTGAGAGCGCACAGGACGATGGGAGAACGGCTGGAGATGGTCCTGCAAGTACCCCGGGCATAAGCCATGAAGGGCTTTATAGGTGAGCACCAGCACCTTGAAACGTATCCGCAGTGCCACCGGTAGCCAGTGCAGCTCACGCAGGAGAGGTGTTACACGGGAGTATCTGGACGCCCCCGTAACTACCCGTGCGGCTGCATTTTGGACTAGCTGAAGCCTCCGGACACATCCCAAGGGCAGCCCCATGTAGAGGGTGTTACAGTAGTCCAACCTAGAGGTAACAAGGGTGTGAGTGACCGTGGCGAGGGCATCCCGGTCTAGGAACGGGCGCAACTGGCGCACAAGACGGACCTGTGCGAAGGCCCCCCTGGTTACGGCCGTCAGATGGTCATCTAAAGACAGCCGAAAATCCAGGAGGACACCCAAGTTGCGGACCCTATCGGAGGGAGCAAGGGTTTCACCTCCGATCATTAAGGATGGAACCTCCAGATCCCGGGATGCCAGCATCCACAGCCACTCAGTCTTGGAAGGGTTGAGTCTAAGCCTGTTCCTACCCATCCAAACCCGCACCGCTTCCAGGCAGTGGGACATCTATGGCAATCTATGGGTTATTTCTTGGTGCTGCCATCGCCCCAAACAGAAGTGAATTTGCTACAATTTCATTATTTTCATTATTCAAGAACAGAGTTCACTTGCCATGGATTGTTCTCTCCAGTTTCACTTTCACTCATCCTCACAACTCAGCCTAGGCATTTTGAGGCTTGAGTTTAATGTTCTTTCAGAAAAGCACTAGACACAGTTCACAGATGTGAAACACACCCTACACTGATAACTGTAAGCCAGATACTTCAACAACTGGCTAAACATATTCTCCGCATTTCCCTATTCTTTTCCATTCTCATCCCACTGCAAGTTATGGACAGTAAATGGCAATTGTTTCCTTGCTGGTAGGAAACAATTTTGGGGAAGGGAAACAAATCAAGGGAATCAAGTAATCTCTTCTTAGTTTTGTATTCATTAAAATGGTAAGCACAATAGATTACTGTGGCACAATAGGTATTGTTAAGGATAGTACATTTCATGCTGGTATGGTATTTAGATATTATGATAAGTACCTTGAGGACTCATTTGCATAACATTATTTTGAAATAACAGTTTGCGGGACAAAAGAAATACTAAAATTTTAAAATTTGTTTTTCTAGTGGGTTTTGTCCAGATTGGGAGATAAAAATGCTTAAACAATTGAAAAACATATTTTCATTAATCAGCATTAATCAGCATTAATATGTTATTCATCATTTCCCCTCAAGATGGTGCATTTTAACTTTCAAGAAATCATGGTTTTCAACTCAGCAGAATTGTAAGTGCACATGTTGAGTCCATTATGCAGAACAAGGTGTTGGTCTACTGTTCGTAACAGAATTTGTGCTTTCAATGAAGAACAACAAATATATATTTTGAAAAAGCAATTGTACTTGCACATGGGGTATTCATGCTGCTTCTTGTTTGGTACAGCACCCGTGAACTCTTTTTAGAAGCTGAGCCAGTTTAGTGAAAAAGAAATTTTTCTTTAGCTATTATCTATCAAGAGTTGTGGGTTATTTATCCATTAGAGGAGAATTTTTGCTTCATTCCTTTCTTAGCTTCTGAGCTTAAACTGTCCTGCCAAGTCCTGTAAAAGGAACATTAACAGCTTAGTATATCTACCTCAAATACTTTGCAAAGTAAAAAAATCATGGGGGTTGAAAGGGACTGCAGAGATTATCCAATCTAACCCCTTGCATACCGATAGGGATCACTATACCATCCTCAATATATATATGGTGATTTGATAAGTTTTTGTTTTACTATTTGCTTCTACAGGAGATAGTTACATGCCAAATGCAAGTTCTTGCCTTCATTTTGTGGGGATGATGGGATTTTTTGTTGCTGCACCTTTTAGGGCAGGACAATTATTTTTACTTTTTATTCTCAGCATTCCTGAATCAGCAGGAGTGAGAATAATCACGGTCAACTTGAAGTTGATATATATTCACAGTTGCTTTTTCCACTTTAAAGTAGAAGAAAAATATATCAGAATCTGGATGGGATAGATTATTCCAGAAATTTCCAATGATTTTGTCTTACTCAAGTCATAGCAGACACAACAAATCCCAGAGGCAATGACATAGATGTATATTGTCTCAAATGAAATATGCTAGCACATAAGTTATATAATATATGGGGCTTTTGTTCCAGAAGTTCTGAAGAAACCTTGCAGAAACACTCTTTCGTCCCAAAAGATGGTGAGCTAATCCCAAATATTTGGAAAAAAACTAATGGCCACTCATGTGAAATTCTACTGCAGAGGTGAGGAACCGCTGTATTTGTCACATACTGTTGCCAATAATATTTATTCTTTCATGTAGCATTACTACAAGTAGTCCTTGATTTACAACAGTTCATTTAGTGACTATTCGAAGTTACAACAGCACTGAAAAAAGTGACATGACAATTTTTTACATTTACCACTGTTGCAGCATCCCCATAGTCATGTGATCAAAATTCAGAGACTTGACAACTGACTTGTATTTATGACAGTTGCAATATCCCAGGGTCATGTGATCACCTTTTGTGACCTGACAAAGTCAATGTGGGAGCTATATTCATAAGACCCTGATGTTCCAACAGGCGGGGCTAAACATACGAACATGTCAATGATTTTTTTAAATGTTATCTAATTTTGGGTTTTATTTAATTGACCAAACTAAGTAATAATTTTAATTAGCAATTTTATGATGTTTGTGTGTCTATATTTTTCTTGACTGTACACCGCCTTGAGTCCTATGGGAGAAAGGCGGTATAGAAATATTGTTATTATTATTATTAATAATAATAATAATAATAATAATAATAATATAACAACCCTGTTATTAAATTAACAACTAAAGTGATTCACCTAACAAATGTGGCAAGAAAGGTTTTAAAATGGGGAAAAATTCACTTAACAAATGTCTCACTTAGCAATATAAATTTTGGGCTCAGTTGTGGTCATAAATTGAGGATTCTATTACAATTTTTACATACTTTTTTGTGCCTTCAAATCAGTCTTTACTCATAGTGCCTGTCTTGAAGTCTTGCAGTTTTTTGGCAAGATTTTGGAAGTGGTTTGCCATTGCCTGCTTCCTAGGGCTGAGTGGGAGTGACTAGCCCAAAATCACCTTGTTGGTGTTATGCCTCTAGTGGGATTAGAACTCAGTTTCCTAGTTTTTAGCCTGATGCCTTAGCCACAACAGCAAATTGTGCCTTTTTAAATAGGAATTATATGCAATTTCTTTGCTTCCCATATAACTATATATAATCATGGCTAGTAAATTCATTACAGATACTATTCACATAGAAATGGCCCTAGAAGTAAATCTAGGCTAAATGGTGACTATAGTACTAGACAAGAGTATGCTAAAACAGGTGATCAATTTTAAAGCCAAGGAGAATGTTGCATTTCATTATTAAGATTCATATATTAGAAATCATATTTAAAGGACAGATGGATAGCTTCTCAGGAAGCTAATTAGTGTTTCAGTAATAAAGATTACAAGGGATATAAAATATTCAACTAGGCTTTTGATTCTCAATTTCAAAATATAACAAACGGTTTTGGAGTAATTAAATATTTCCCCAATTTTCTTGTATCTACAGTATGGAATAAAACAGACTAATGATATATGTGCAATTGACATTGGATCTTGAAATGTTTGAAAGTGGAACACAATAGAAAAAATAATTAAAGAATTAAAAATGTAGCCTTAAAACATGTAGTCTGTAAAAGGTGCTGATTTCTCAACATATTGTTTTAGGCTTGATTAAGGAAGAGCTTTATAAGGAGTGCAGGAATGCAGTTTGTTTCTTAATGTTTAAATGCTTAATGTTTAAATGCTGTTTAAACATTGAAGTAAAAAATGGACCCAATTAATAAGCCACATTCTTTTCCTGTGAAAAGAGTTACAATCCATCTGTTTGGATTATTTATATACAGTATTTTAAAAGAAGAAAGCCACAATATCATTTGTGTTGCTTTCTGATGATTTTTAAATATTTTATATCTGCACCATAGTAAACAGAAATGATGAATTTCATATTGTAATTCTAATTTAAAAGGATCCTGCTAATCCTCATTGAGTAAAAATCCATTATAACTCCTGTGTTTCCAGATTCTGTATCTAACTTAAATTTGCGGGTGCCTTTTTTCTCTTAGTATTTGTTTCCTTTCTCTTTTCCTCCCTCTTTCCATACAGATTTTTTGATATCCCGTTAGGCTATCTAATCCTGCACATCCTCCAGGAACTGTTATGCCTTGGGCTGCTGCTTTGTGTGTGTTTTTCCTTGCTAGCAGTTTTCTGTTTAATTATATTCTACAACCAATTTTCAATGTGGATTGAGCCAAAGGGAAAATTTTGGCATTTCTTGTCATTGCAGTATCGACATTTACCACCTGTCTGACCATTATCCCATCCCTAAATCCATACAAAAAAAGGAGATGTCTTGGAAGATCCAACATGTAAATAAATGTTCTAGAAGAATAAATTAAATAGAGCATTTTTTCAATCATTAGTTGGATGTAAGATGGGATGTGCTACATTTCCTGACTTCTTTCATTAACAGGAAAGCAAATTACCATATTTTTCAGACTATAAGACGCACCTAGCTTTTGGGGAGGAAAACAAGAAAAAAAAAATCTGCCTCTACCTCCCAGCAATTTGCCTCCTTATAGCAAACAGCCTGGTCAGCTTCAGCACAGCCTGATTTAGCACGAGCAGCTGATTGGCAGTTGGATCTACCTCCCGGAATACCGCCTATCAGCTGTTCCAAGCTGTGGGGATCGCTACCGCCCATCACCACTGTCACCACCCATCACCACTGCCACCTATCACCACCTCTGCGCACACCATTTTCGGCCCATTCCAGGCAGCAGGGATAGGTGATGGCGGTGGCAGCGGCGATGGCGATATGGTACCTAGTTTTTCAAGGGAAGAGAACAATTCCAATGAAGAATTATAACAATATTCAGCTGATAAACATGATTCCAGTTTCTCTTTAGATATTTCCTAACAAAGGATAAAGATGAAATTAATTTTTGAAATGTTATATAATATGTATCTGTTTCCAGACTAATTTGAATGTGAGACAAGGGCCATTGTCAGCCATCAAGTGTATGTATAGGTGGGAAATGTTATTGGGTATTCTGAAAGTTGTGTGGTAACATGTGAAAAAAAGGTACATGTATCATGGCTGAGAAATATCAATTTAGGAAGATTTCACTTTTGATCATTAGTTCCTTATCCAATTTTATATTGCCTGCCTCAAAGGAGAAGTTTGTTAAAGAAACCCTCTTGAAATTGTTCTATTTTTAATAACAATAGACGTATTTCATGTTTACCATTCTTAGTAAAGGTGATGAAAAGTGATGGCCACATGCTTCTAAATGAAACTGACTTTCTGATCTATTCAATCCAGTTTCAGGCTTGGGCACAGCACAGAAACAGACTAGCCACCCTGATGGATGAAGAATATATACGGGGAGTGGTTATCAGGATGTGTGGGCTACATATTATTTATATAATGCTCACATTTCTATTATCAGAGGTGTCATGGCCATACTATTTGAGCCAGATTATATACTGGATCAGATGGAACAGGTGAAAGTTAAGGCCAGACAAATGAGAGGGCCTAATGATTTGGGTAGATTAAAAATGTTGGAGTCCTTACTTATACTAAATAGGGTCATAATCCCTGTGAAGAAATACTTATGCAGCTTGATTTGTTCTTTCTGTAGTTTTCTGGGTCAGGTTTTGTTACTATATAAATAGTTATATATTAACTATTATAGTTTGTGTCCACCTAGCTAAAGTAATGGATTCTCCTCTATGTTGTGAAGCTGGAAGTTCTGTAAGAGCTTATTGGTAGAATCAATAAGGAGTAAGCCTTTTTTGGTGCAAGCATCAGCTTTATGGAAAGACTCATTCTAGAATTCAGATTGTTCCCTCTCCGCCTTGTTTTAAAAAGATTAATAACTTCATTTTAAAAATGTTAATCAAGTGGCCATAGTATCCTATATGTTCTACATGTTTCATTTGGTTACATTACATCAGATTCATAAAAATACTGAAGAACAAAATTTCTAATCCCCCCAAAGTTCAGCAACAAAACAAAGAGATCTTTCAGAGATCTACCAGTTAATGAGATTACCTTTAATTTTGAAGAACAGATGATACCCACCACAAAGTGGGTGAAGGAGGTAAAAGATCCATAGTTTTAAGTAAGCTATTTGTCTGGTTCTTGACATTTCTAATATTTACCTGATAATCCTACGCTAAATGCCATGTGCTTTTGTAAATATACTTGCACAAATATTTTCATTAGGTCTAAGCATGAGAGAACATACACTAAAAGAGGCGACTTAGAAGTGAATTATCTGTATGAGGCAAAAGAAACTGACAAATTCCAAAGTTGTAAAAATGAAAATTGTAAGTGTGCATGTGAAGTAGAATGCAAAGACGTACAATAGGTCACAATACTCGCACGTACTCCTTTTTTGGAAGTATGCCTATTCTGCAGTAAATTCATCCTCTTGGAAACTGATCCTGACTCAAAACTCATACCTTAGAGAAATCCAGACCAAAATTTCCCTCCTACAAGGATACATGACATCTATTAGCTGGTGGTTCCTCTTCTTCAGTGTTTTATCTGGCCATGATTTCGCTTATAAAATAATGGCTACTGTGGTATCTGTACACGTTTATTCTGTTTTCTTTGAGGTGTTGATAATGGAGCCAGTGCCATTTGGACCTATCAGTATTAACTATAGTTACATTAACTCCAAGCAACAACTTAAACATAACAGTAACAAGAAGTTGAAATCAAAGCAAAATTACAGTAGTCCTCAACTTACAACCACAATTGAACCCAAAATTTATGTTAAGTGAGAAATTCGTTAAATGAGTTTTACTCCATTTTAATACTTTTCCCACCACATTTGTTAAGTGAATCACTGCGGTTCTTAAATTAGTAATATGGTTGTTAAGTGAATCTAGTTTCCCCATTGACTTTCCTTGATAGAAGGTTGCAAAAGGGGATCACATGACTCTAGGTCACTGTAACCGTCATAAATGTGAGTCAGTTATCAAGCATCCAGATGAAAATAACATAGCCATGGGGATGTTGCAACAGTCATAAATGTGAAAAATGGTCATAAGTCACTTTTTTCAGTGCCATTGTAACTTTGAATGATTGCTAAATGAATTGTCATAAATGGAGGACTACTTGTCTTGATTTCCATGTTAAATTTTTGAAGAAGAAAAGTGTGTTTCTTTTTGGCCATTCTCACATTGGGCACAAACTTAAGGTGCAAATGAGTTTCGCCAGGTCTACCTCAGCTACATTTTCTCTTATTGCTAATTCTTAATTAATAGGTAAACCTTTTCTTCATATCCTGATTGGAAAGAAATCTGGCAGGTCTCTCCCCATTGTCTGCTCACTCTCTGGAAGTCAAGTCATCTTAGTACTGATTATGAAACACTGGATTGGCTGACTGTAGAGGAACTCTGGAATTGTTCTAGCCATCAGTTCTTCTAATTACTTTTCCTCTGCCATATCACTCTCTTAAGTATAATTTTTCTAGGTTGCATCTAGCTACTGGTACTTGGATGATCAATTTCCTTGACAATTCAGCTAGATTTCTGCAATATCATTGATGTCTTCCAAATACTGTATATAAACTAGCAAGAAAGATGTGTGTTTCAACTTTTTTTTAACCTAACCACTGATTGTAGTATTGATGCTTACAATACTAATACTTCTTATGTCAATCCAGCATGGATAATATTCTTGTAGATGTTCAGCAGACCCAGGTGGCAAATCAGGAACTGCTAGTTCATCGTGTTTCATTAGTCCTTTGCCCTCAATAGGCTTATTTGATTCTTGGAAAAATGCCCAGTCTTAGTTTTCCAACATAATCTGTCCCCTGGGTTGTAACCTGCCCTCTCTAAGGATATTTTTTCCCCCATTGAATAGATCAGAGGTTCAGCTCATCTGCTGTTTCATGAATTTGATCGTTCACTGAACCTGAATGTTTATTATATGAAAATAATTGAATACTTTATAGCATTTATTAAATTTAATAGAATTTTAATAGTTCTATGAACAATAACAACAGTATAGACAATTTAAGGCCACTGTCTCGGGTGGCTGGTCATCCAACCCTGGGTAATGTGTCATGTGGCTAGCCACTTTATTCAGGACTAGGCACTGGCATGGAGCTCTATAGAGGCCCCCAAAAATTGACCCCAATTGGGTCTCCATTTATCCATCACTTATTGACTCACAGCTATTTACTGATCCCTAACTTTTTATCCACTCCTTAGATAATCCCATTGATTTTTGAGGATCAGTATTGACTACTTCGGGAAAACCTGGAATAGAGATCCTTCCCATGCCTTCCACCATTCCGTTTTAAAGTAAATCAGTATCTACAATGCTAAGAGAACCATGCTTCTCTTCTCCCTTTGGCTGTTGAAGGAAACCTATATTGGTTCTTCTTGCAGGGCCCTCAGAGGCTTCATCCTGAACTGAAACTGCTGGGGTTGACAGCAGTTTTCGCATCCTTATTTAAAGATGTGTTTAAAGTAGCATGAAAGCTTTCCTCCCAAGTTGTGCAAGAAAACTGCATTTATTGAATCCGGATGGCTTGATGTATTCCATATGTTTTACTACTGGTTTTTCAATTTCTTTTGTCTCTAGTCTCACAGAAGCGTAACAAGATTCATAAAAGCATACATTCTATACTACTTCCTTTAGTTCAGATACACCTCTTCTGTTACAGTATGTTATCCCATCTGATTAATGTATAAACCTTTGAAGTTTTAACCAATTATGTTCAGTTCTTGTTTTTTAAGGCTGCATTTCTGATAGGCATTACTTCTAGAGGCAATAATTTCTGTACATTGAGCAATCTTTTCTTAGTTTCAATTTTGTATGGGTAAAATATCCCTTCAAACAGATACATTTCTCTAAAGCAGTTTCATTTGAATAACCTTTGGTTCTTTCTGAATCCATTCTTGGATGTAGATATGCTTTAGTTTTCCCATGGATTAAACTGAAGCTTTGTACAAATCTGAAAGGCCTTTTTTATATTATTTTTTGTTCACAGAATGGCTTACAATTTTTTTTTTAAACTTTTGTTAGATGACTTGACAGACCATATGACTTTATCTTGCAATGTCTGCAACTTCCAAGAGGGGCCGCTTGGTTTCACCTACATCACTATTTTGCAGTGTTTCTGTATCAGTTCTTTGCATGACAGCCATTCAGTCTCATTGATCTATGTGCATTAAGCATGTAACCTTTTTTTCATGATTGGTACTTGTCCCAACTCCTACAGATAGGTTTCCCAGGTAAATTATCAGAAATGTCAAGGAGCAGACAAATAGCTTACTCATAACTATGGATCTTTGAGAAGTCAAGCACATAACCCACTCACCTTTGAAAACTGTACTGAGAATGTGTTTATCAATGGTGGTTCATGAAACTAGTGAAAGGTATTAAATTATGGTGTGACATAAGTCTCAACTGGACTCAACATTTTTGTTAATAACTTGGATGAGGAAGTAGAAGGAATTCCTCTCAAACTGCAGATAACTCAAAACTGGGTAAAATAGGGAAGCTTATTCTTTTCATTGCATCATAATGGAACACAACCCCCTGTTGTATCTCCACTCTAACCATTCAAATCATTTTAATAGGAGCTGGGTTGCAGGAATCTTAAGTGCCTCAGATTTCAGTGTTCACCACTGGATTTCACATTACTCACCTAAAAATAAACTTTCCAGTTATCATTTTCTTTCACTAAATTAATGGTCAACAAATGTTCCTGTACTTGCTGACTTTATAGTTGCTATACTTGTTAGTTTTCCTCTAGTCTACATGATTACGAATTTCCCTTCAATTTTTCAAGAATTGGGATTTGGGAGAAAATCTATAAATCAGAAAGTTTTGACTGGAGTTCCACTGAAAGCAGTAACAATCATGTCTATAGCAACTTAAATACCGTGTTTCCCTGAAAATAAGATCCTGTCTTATATTTTTTTGAACCCTGAAATAAGCGCTTGGCCTTATTACCATGTGCTCAAAAGCCCGATTGGGTTTATTATCAGGGGATGTCTTTTTTTGTGGGAAACATGGTAAAATACAGATCACTTCATTTTTAAGAACATGCTTGAAAAGGTAGCACCACTAAACCAACCCTCCAATCCATTTTCCTTTAGGAGCCATCTTCAGTTATACTAATCTTAAATCAAAACGAAAAATTACCAGGCCCAAATCTAAGACTAAGTAGCACATACAGATTTGTAATACCTAAATGAATCAAAATGAGTGGATGGAGCCATACAGCATAAGCGCACAATGTGTTGTGTTACAGAAAGCTATTTGAGTATTGAAAATGACAATTGGAACAGAGTAAAACATTTCAAGAGACAGCAGACATACTTCTGCAACTTGTAAACATCTGAATCATATTTTACAAAATGGAAGAATGCTTAAAAACTTCACCGGGTTTTTGTTTTTTAAGAATTCATAGGTTTAAAATGTTTTTAAAAGTTGACAATTCAAAATAAAGTGAAATTTGATGTAAGATTCTCCAGACCAAATAGTAACATGTGTCAAGGACTTTTTAAACTGACAATCAACAATCAGTTCCTTAAAAGCCTCCAGGTTCCATAACTATCCCATCTCCACTCTTCCAAAAAAATTTTTTTAGGAAACACTATAACTAAGATAACTAATAATAGCAAACTTGAGAAGGATTATACTCTTCTGAATTTGATATTCTCTTTAAGAAAAAAACATTGGATCTCATATCAGGTAGCTTATTCACAGGTTTATTCCAAGTGGTGGCATGTATTGTACAGTTCCTTAGGAACAGGTAGCAAAGGATTTTGAATTGGAGGAGGGGAAAGAAAAAGTTAAATATACAAAAGGACAATAACTGATATCTTTAAACACTAACAGAATGATAATTCATATTTCTGTTTTCTCACTGCCAATCTTTAAGTACCTATACTTCCTACTCCCAGGGATTAGAGAAAATACTTAGATGATTAAAAGGGAAAAAGTGGATAAAAGATCTTTTGATCATATTCCTTTTTTTCTGTTTTCTAAGATGTGTAAACATTGCAATATTCCCCAAAACATGAATACCTATTAAGCAAGGGGAACAACAGTGATAGATTATATTTAGGATGTTTCACAGTGCCATCATTCAACCATCTTCAGAGTCATTCTTCAAACAACAATCATATGTCATTACATTTTGAAAGTTTCTTATATTACCCAAATAGTCCTACTTCTCTTTCACATTGTTAATATATCACATTTCTGGTTCACTTTAGAGAGCACAGAAAATTTTGCCCAGAAATTACACAAAACAAATCAAATGAAAATTAGGAAGAGACAGTAAATATTGCATTTAACCATCCAGAAAAGCTGAGCACCATCTATTTTAATACGGAGGGCTAAAACAACTACAATGGGTTTGGCTTTCTGCATTTTTGCAGTTGGTATTTCTTGTCACCTTCAAACTGTCTTATTTGTTCTCCAGGTAGCAAAATAGGTGACATCACATCTATTTGACTTTTTCTTCCATATTGCAAAGAACCAAAGTAAAGAAAATTCCACAAACAATGAGAAAGCCCATTAGGTAATACTCTGAATGAAACACTGCCTTCCTGCTGTTCCTTCAATTTAGTTTCTGGGATCACATTACACCAGATAATTTTATGGAGTAAAATTATCCTAAGGAGCTCTTTTTTTTTTTACTGCAGAGAAGCAACAAGACTATCAAATGTGGTTATTAATATTGGTTGTGATGTCCAAGTTTTAAAAATAGCAAAAAAAAAAAAACATTTAAAGAACACCACCACCTTTGCCTTCCAGCTGAAAAGGATGAGGGGACAAGGCCATCAGAATTTAACTTGCAGGCTCGGAAAATACCCAAACTCAACGGTTTTTTTCCACACTAACCAATAGTGCAACAATGTCTCTCTTTTAGAGGATAATACACTTTCTTTTAGAAGATTTCTTCTTGCGTCCATTGCTGATCTTTTCTTTGTGCTTTCGAATTTCCCGCACCAAGGTATAGAAGGCATCTTCCACTCCCTTTAGATGAATACAAATACAAAAAGTGGAGAAAGATATAACTAAAGCTTTATTAGTTCTTTTAAAAATATATTAGATATATATCTATATGAATATAGATATATATCAGGTGATTTAATTTTTACAAAGTGGGATTTCAAAACCCACATTTAGGCAACAAAAAGGATCAATTCAAACATCCCTAAGTACCAAATACCTGTGTTCTAGCTAACTTTTCTTAGGCTGTTACCAATAGGCAGAAATATTTGGACTGGGGGGAAAATTATTTTTATGTATTGTAATCTTGTTTATTCTTTCCCCCCATACTGGCTCATAGTGTGAATCCCACTGCTTCAGTTATTATAAAGCAAAGCATCTGACATTTGGTCCACATGGTGATTAACATAAATAATGAGGTGAAATCGGATTGAAATATAGCACTTTGTCCTACTTGCACAATGCCACACCTGTCTGGTTTTGGCTGAAGTCTCTACAAAGGGGATTCCATAGCTTCTTGCAAGCTCTTGAGCTTGTTTAGTATCCACTGTCCGAGAAGGCAGATCACACTTATTGCCCACAAGGACCATAGGAACATCATCAGAGTCCTTCACACGATTGATCTGTTCCCTGGAGTTACATAAGAGGAAAATGTGAACAAGTTGCTTCTAACCAAATCAACAGTTCCTAAATTCAGTCCTGAGTTTTCTACATGTGGATGAAATATATTCCAGTACTTCACTTTGCCCTGTGTATTGTCTTATGTTTAAAGCAAATGGACTGAAATCCAGATTATGTGCAATATGCATTAGAAATACAATTTCCTTTCCCTCAGTTTTTGTGCTTCAGTATTCAAAACCATGAGTCTGAATGGAGGAATGATAGCATGGAGCGGGGCTGAATCCTTTTTCTTTTAACCCCTTTGCCGCTTTAAATCCCATCTCACAAAAAACCAAAAATCTACCCCAATTCAGATAAGTTATTTTGAGCAAAAAATACCTAGGTCAGATCACACAACAGTTCTTACCAATAAGGTGTCTATATATGCAATTATAAGTGCAAGTAGTCTGGCTGTAAATAGGAGGCTAAGACTTTCAAAATTGGAATAAAAAATATGAAGTAACCATATTTTCCTTATATATAAAATATTTGGCCAATGAACTGAATTGTTCTGTTCTATTCTACTCCTACTTCTCTTCTCCTCCTACTTCTACTCTACTCACACTCTCTTTCTCTCTCCTCCCGCCCCCCATTTGAATTTGGAGTTAGCTGGCTGCTCTTTAGTTTTTGGGAGAAAAGCTGTGTTATTTTTTTTTTATTTTTTTTTTTTTGGAAAAGACACTACATGGATGTTTGTACCACATACTAAATGAAATCATTTTCATATGATTTTTATTAAAGGTTTTCATAGAAATAAAAAAGCATGAAATGATATAAAGTAAGATTAAGAAAAAAATGTGAATAGTACAAATAGAAAGAAAAGCTAGATGAAGAAACAACTTGTTATCTTTATGGCAATTACAAACATATTATCTCTCTTCCCTCTTTAAAATTACATCATAATACAATTTCCCTTATTCATTCTTTTTTAATCGGCAACTCTATTAAGTCACCAATAATTTTTCCCCATTTTATTTTTAGTATTAGACAGGTTTTGGGTACTTTTGTTATAATTGCTATCGGACTGAAGCTAACAAACAAAAGAATAGATGCTGACTAACCACAGAACTTTAGTCATCCTCTTACCTATAATGATGAACATCTTCAAAAGACTTTGTATTGTTGATAGCAAAGACACACAGGAAGCCTTCTCCTGTCCTCATGTACTGATCACGCATGGCACTGTACTCCTCTTGCCCAGCTGTGTCCAGGATATCTAAAAGGCATGTCTCCCCATCGATAACCACCTGCTTCCGATAGGAATCCTGAATTCAGAAGCACACCCACACAGAGAAAAATGTAACACAGGAGAAACATAGGAGAAGGAAAAAAGAAAAGGCAGGAACAAGATGATATTTTGTCACAACTTTACTGAACAAAAGGGGTGGGGAGGAAGCAGTCCTGAAGAAGAAAAAATTACAAGAGTTTTTATGAAGTGATGAGCATCCTTTTTCTAGTCAGAATTTACACCTAACTACTAGAGTGATGTGGTAGACAGAATGGTGACACAAATGGAAGAAGATGCTCTTTTACACTCATGACATTAACAAGATTTTTTACTTTTCTCTGAGCGTTTAGTTTTTTGGGGGAAGGGGGTTAAACTGTTAAGCCAATTGAGCATGTTAATTCTAACTTCAGAGTATATGTCTTTTCCAAAAGAGCTGAGGAAATGAGCAATTGTAGTGGGGAGGAGGACAATGGTTCCCTCCCCCCCCAAAAAAGGAGGCAGAGAAGTTTTATTTATTGCTCAAATTTAGATACCACCCATTTCATTCTCTCTCTCTCTCTCTCTCACACACACACAATTTCAAAAGCAGCCAGATAAAGCACCCAGAAACTTTGAACTGTGCAATCTTGTCTTGAAATATATGTAGCTCATTAACAAATGATGCAGCAGATGTCAGACATTCAGAAACAGAAAATGTGTATTTTGTTATTTTAAGAAACCTAGGAAGGACAGTGGAATAGAATGACAGAATCAAAGAGCAATGAACTCTTTGAACAAGACAAAATAAGAGAATGAGGACCTTGAGTAATTCAAACGTCAGTGCCAGTGCTGCACTGATTATATACCTCTATAGTGGGATCATATTCATCCACAAAATGATTCTGGATTAACTGTATGGTTAATGCACTCTTTCCAACGCCACCAGCCCCCACCACTACCAGCTTGTATTCCGTCATTTCTGCTGGGCTCCAGGGCAAACTAAAGAAAACAAAAGAAAATTAAAATCAACAGAAGACATTGTAGTGAATTTAATTCTTTTTCAATATTCATGTGATCTTAAAAGTCACACTTGGACAACTATTTCTCAATATTTGCTGTTATTTCTTTCTGAGAAACAATGACCTGCAATAAGGTAAACAGATAGAATTTGGTGTTGTTTGAATCAGATAACAGCAGTACAAGATCAGAAGATGTGGAGATACCTGGTCCATAGAATTGCCAAGAGTTGGATACAACTGGATAACATCATCATCATCATCATCATCATCAAGGTTTCTTGTCATTTAATTTAGAAAAGCTCAAGACACAAGGATTTCTACCAATTTTTTATGGGAATAGAAGTCTCTTTCAAAACTGATTGGAAAGAAGGAAGCCTAACATTCCGCTAACAATTCTGTTACCTTCAAAATTCTTATTCTAGGTGGATTTCTCTCACTTTCTGGTTGATATAATTAATTACCTGTGCCATTCCCTTTCTCTCTTGGTTTTTTCTGTGAGGGTGTGACGATTTCTTTGGTGTCCCTTTTTTGACATAATTTCTATAATTTCTGTCTCTTCTATCTCTATTCCTTTATCATGCTTACAATAATTTTTGTCTGTACCTGCTATTGACTGGTCCTGTACACTTACCTATCTGTATCTTGCTGACTCTAGTATGTGTTTTTTGACACATGCTCACTTTCCTATTTGTGTCTGAATTAAACAGAAACACTTCCAACAATTTTGGGAGTGGATATAGATGCATCAAACATATATACTACATTTGCCCACAGGTATTAAAAAGTATAATTATCTGGGGTATAGTTCCATGGGTTCTTACTATTTCTTTATACTGTACCTTTAAGGGTATGTTTACAGTAAGTTTAATAGATTGATTAGCATGGAAGTTCCTTTCAAGGCTTAAGAGAGAAAAGGGAAATGAAATAGGGGGAGACAGTTATGTTTGAACCATCACCACCATCATCATCTTTGTCTATCTAGGATGAAGACCTCTTACATATATTTCCAACCAATATGGTCCTGAGCTTTCTTTTGCCAATTAGGCCTGCAATACTTTCTGATGTTGTCGATTCATCTTGTTTTAGGTCTCTTTTGTGGATGCTTTTTATCAAGTAGGATCCACTTTATGACTGCCTTTATCAATCTGCCATCAATTCTTCTTGCTATGTGACCAACCCACTTCCATGTTTTTATGTTCGGGAATGGCACAGAAACTAAAGGAGTTACCAAAGGCTTCTAAAGGCTTGCCTTTCATAGAAAAATACAGGATGGGGTTGGGAATAGAATAACAGATTTGGAAGGGACCTTGGAGGACTTCTAGTCCAACCCCCTGCTCAGGTAGGAAACCCTATACCATTGCAGACAAATGATTGTCCAATCTCTTTTTAAAAACTTCCAGCGCTGGAGCATTCACAACTTCTGGACAGAAACAAAAGTTAATGGAATCCAGAGCTGCTGATTTTCAGAGGTCTCCTTCCATCTCTTGTGCAAAAAGTAGCTTCCTTGACAAGTTAGCAAGTCTAGACCTGCTGAATCAGCGCACCTGTAAAACGCAAGGCGTGCAGTCGCGGCTTCCCATAAGGAAAGCGAGGGGCTTATTAACAGTGAGCTTATTCACAGCTTTCCGAACTGCAAACTTCTTCCTTGCGGGGCGGGGGGGGGGAGGCCAAGCAAAGCCACCTTATGGCCCGTAAACTGGTACTTGCAAGAGCCTCCCACTCCGCCGCCCCATATATCTCCATTGCCAGGATTCCCACACAAGGGCCCCACCCTGGTGCAGCCCTACAATGGCTGCACACTCTTTAAGGACTTGGGCAAACTCGCCCACCGGCTCCTCCAGCAGGAATCCTCAGCCTCCCTTTTCCCTTCGTTCCCGACCAACCCAGCGCTCCGGTCTTCGTGCAATTAAATCAATGCTCCCGCCCCCACCCCCACCTCCGTACGCACTCACCCAACCCGTAGAAAGGGGAAGGAAAACCGCACTCAGGCACCCCCCATGGGGACAGAGCGCTCTCGGCGTCGGGCGACCTCCCTTCTCCAAGGCCAGGGCCTAAGGCCGGCAACGAAAGACCCCTCCCTCTGTAGCCTGACAGCTCCCCCCTTCAGCGCCCCGCCACGCAGGACCGCCCAGCCAATGGGCGGAAGGTACCGCCCCAGAACGACCAATCGGAGACGCCGACACCATAGAGATGCGTTAAATGGCTCAGGATAGAGGAGCTGCGGGACGGCAAGGGCGGGGACCTGTGAAAAGAAAGCAAGAGCGTCAGCAGGAACTGGAGCGAATGCGGCGGCGGGGGAAGAATCTAAAAAAGAACAGCCTGTTCTCCCCACCAAACACCCCCCCCCCCGTACTAGAAAAGTAGAAGCGACGAATGCGATATCGGTAGCTGATATCGGAACTTGTGTGTGGAGACTAGTCTACCTGTAATAATACGGGGAAATTATGGTCACTCCCAGTTTATATCTTCTAAAAGTCTGGGCGATATCGGGACTCTGATGGCCCAATAAAGCAGCTGTTCTACCCGAAGAAAAATAAGTTCAAAGAAAAATAAAGTCCAGTTGCCTCTTAAAAAAGCACTTTTGGGACAGCAGTTCTCTTGTTTGCCCTTAGCCTGTATTTGATCAACTGCGGAATTTATTTCACTGGAGGGTATTCCAATGTTTTGTTTTATCTATTCTAAGGAGCCTTTGCCCACGTGGAAATTAATTTTAGAAACTCCTTTGAGAAGAGACTGCTTCCCCATCCATAAAGGAGGAGAGGCTATGTTATATTGTGTATTGTGTTCTGGGGGTGATGGGGTTTTCTTATCTTGGATTTTTTAATGGTTTTTTTTTTAAGCTGGTCTGAAACTGAAAGTATTCAGTGGGATGAACATTTAATAAAATCTGTCTCAGAACAGACTTTGGGTATAGATGTGTTTAGGCAATAGTGTAATTCCATCATTCTTTAATCATGACTGGTATCTGAAAATTATCAAATTGAAGAAAGATCTCCTAAAGGTGAGCTGAGGGGTAGGAGCTTTGGGCAACATAATCCTATTTCCAGGGAATTCAGATCCAAACTTGCATGTATGCTGGGACATTTAGTATGCCCAACAAAATGTTATCTGTCCCCTCATACAAAATAGATTTGCACTCAGCACCTACAAATTACATCCAATTTCAAAGTATTTTGGCCTTCTTGTGGAGTTGGTTTACTCTACCTGACGGGACTGACCTCAGTCCTGCAAGTTTCTTTGTAATTGTGTCTTCTCCTTATTCTCGGTGAATTTGGAAAGTATCTGCCTGAACCATTTGCAGTCTTTTGGAAAATCATGGAATATTACAATATGTAATGAATAGATGTGCAAATATGCTTTTTGCACCTTGCAAGAGGCCTTTGAGGGCCTATTTCAACCCTTGAGAGCTTATTAATATCCAACAAAGTGGTTCTGACCTATTTGGTACCTTTCCCATAGCATCCTGAATTCTTAAGTTCAACCTGACTCTTTCCCGAAAGCTCTTCACAGGGTTGAAAAACATGGAGGGGAGGAAAAGATAGTTCTGTGATAGGTGACATAGGAGCTCTAATTGAGCTATTACAAAAGAGGACCCACTTGTTTTCATAACAAGCCAGGTTAAGATGAAAGTCTCTGCTAAAGCCAACAACTGAAGAGATGTAACAAAATGCTGTGAAAAGCAGTCTGAGAAGAAATCAATGGTCAGAACAGTTTCTTCAACACAGTACCTTCCGGATGTACCGGGTTTAGGATTCTCAGTGCTCCAAGCAGGGTGGTCACTGTGTGTGGTAGCACAGTGTTTTATAGCACAAAACATTCCAGGGAGTCAATGGAGTCTATAGCATTTCAGGCAAAGATTGTCCAATCTCTTCTTAAAAACTTCCAGTGTTGAAGCATTTACAACTTTTGGAGGCAAGTTGATCCACAGATTAATTGTTCTCACTGTCAGGAAATTTCTCCTTAGTTCTAGGTTGCTTCTCTCATTGACTAGTTTCCATCCATCCTGCCTTCAGGTGCTTTGGAGAATAGCTTGACTCCCTCTTCTTTGTGGCAGCCCCTGAGATATTGGAACACTGCTATCATGTCTCCCCTAGTCCTTCTCTTCATTAAACTAGACGTACCCAATTCCTGCAACTGTTCTTCATATGTTTTAGCCTCCAGTCCCCTAAGTCATCTTTGTTGCTTTTCTCTGCACTCTTTCTAGAGCCATGGTGGTGAACCTATGGCATGTGGGCCACAAGTGGCACGCTGAGCCATATTTGTGGGCACGTGAATGTTGCCCTAGCTGAGCTCCAGTGCGCATGCGAATGCTGGCCAGCTGATTTTTGGGCCTTCTGGTCCCACCGGAAGTTGGGAAACGGGCCGTTTCCGGCCTCCAGGGGACTTCTGGGCGGGTGGGGGAGGCCATTTTCGCGCTCCCCAGGCTCCTAGAAAGGCTCTGGAGCCTAGGGAGGACGAAAAACAGGCCTACTGGGCCCACCGGTAACCTTTTTGCCATCGCATGCCAAAAGTGGGAGCGTGGGGATCCACGTGTGCATGTGTGGGGGGCAGGGCTTGGGGGCATTAAATTATGGGTGTGGGCACAGGCATGCGTGACCCCCTCGCGTTCCCCGCGCTTTTGGCATGCGACGGCAAAAAGGTTAGCCATCACTGGTCTATACAGACTCCATGGAAAAGATTTCTTCTTAGGAAGAATCGTGGAACATGAAAATAGGGCCCTACTTGGGGCAACATGGGGATGGTCTGTTTATTTTCAAATGTAGTTTTTTTTGTTTTGTTTTTTAAAAAGTATAGGTAGTCCTTGTTTAGTGACTGTAATTATTTCTGGCAACTTGCTTATTAAGTGAAGTGATCCCTAAGTGAAAATCACATGACTGTGCCTACAGCTTTCCTTTGCTTAACAGTTTCAAAGAGATACAGCCCCAAAGAGCCAGCTAAGACCACGTGGAGGGGAAGGTTTCTGGAGCTGAACTAATGAAGAAGATAGATAAAAGGGCAAATGATTGCCCTTTTCTCCCAAATCTCCCACTTTTTGGAATGCTCCCCTTAGTTCAGGGATAAATAGCAAGAAAAGAATTGATGTTGGCGTGTACATCCATTGTAAAAGATTACAAGAGAGTAAGCAGGCACATAACAAGGAATACACATCCAATGGAGCAAGCAGTTTAGGAGGCAAACAAAAGGGTGAAACTGATTAAGATCAATTTCAAGCATCAGCTGAATCTGTAGGATTCTACAGTAATCAACTATAATAGTGTTGGAAGAAATGTCCATTTGGGTTCAGTTCCAAGTGGGGAGAAAGACACTGGAAACATGGAGATTGCTTGAAAAGATGGTTTAATGGTGGACAGGACCACATGGTTTTGAGGTCCTGAGCAAAAAAGCACATGGGTGTGACAGGGAGATTTATATCCTCTGTTGGGCTTTGAATTTGAGCTTGTATTCTGATTGGTTGGCAGATACACATGGAGCCATGCAGGGGTAACTTTGTAGGTTGTCTTTTGAGTTTGGCTTGGTTGAGTCTTGCTGGGTGATGCAAACTCCCTAAGTGCCATGTGAGTTCTGTTGCTAGATGGGTAGAGGGCTAATCCTATCTTTGTTGGATCTTGGGTGAGGGCATTTGCTTATGAATAGACCTAGCTATCTCTTTATCTCTTAAGTGCTGACATCTGCTGTGGGCTATTGAGAGTGTGGGGGCTATTAAGTCTGCTTCTTGCCTCAAAAACGATATTTCTCCATTTCTCATCCAGGGAGGTATAATATTCTGCCTTTTTAATATTTCCTAGAATATTTCATTCTTCTAGGAGAGGGATGGGTGCTAACTTCCTACAATAGTATTTCCCAACCTGGGAAACATAACATGTGTGAACTTCAACTTCCAGAATTCCACAGCCAGCATGATGGTTCCAAGAATCACTGAACCGTAGTAATTAAAGTCATAGAGCTAAGTTTAACTTGCCTTTAGCATTTCGATGGTATTGCACTGCAGAGAAAATCACTTAGGAAGAGATAGTTTAGGCAATCTGCAAGGAGAAGGGCATGATGCACAGAACAATATATACTAACTCACTCTAATATGCAAACACATAATAGAGATGCTGCAAAGGTTGTAAATGCAAGCATTGATCCCAAGTTACTTTTTCATTACTATCCTACAGTGACTGCCCAAAGCAGTTATTAAATGAACACTGCCTGTAAGAACTTTGTATGTTAGTATGTATTTGGAAATTCTAGTTTCATTTGTCTCATTGTTTGCTTCTTCCTATTTAGTTGATGATTTACTTCATAGGTAGCTGAGATTCCAGCATGATACAGGTAGTCCTTGACTAATTCTCAGTTGCTTAGCAACTGTTATGATGGTCCCCCAAAGGCACTTAGATTAGAACCCAGGTTCAAACTTCTGATGGTTGTCCATTAGCTTCTTTTCATTATAGTATAAGCAAATTCAGCAGAAAGCTGCCATATAAAAGAGCCAATCACAGCCTCACATTTATTTCCAAAATTTCTCTGGGTCCTAGTAGTATTAGATTAGGAATGAGGAGATCCAGGTTTAAATCCACTTTCATTCATAGAAGCTCACAGGTGATTTTGGGCCTTGAATTATAACCATTCATTTAGTGATCATTTGTAGCTACAATGCCACTGAAAAAAGTGACTTATGACCCTTTTCACACTTATGACCATTGCAGCATACCTGTGGCTCAAAGTTTGAACACTTGGCAACTGTCTTGTATTTATGACAGTTGCAGTGTCCTGGGGTCATGTGATCGTCATTTGTAACCTTCTCATAAGCAAAATCAACGGGAAGCCAGATTCACTTAACAACCATGTTACTTATTTAACAAGTGCAGTGATTCCTTTAACAATTGTGATAAGAAAGGTCATAAAATGGGGCAAAACTCACTTAACAACGATCTTGCTTAGCAACAGAAATTTGGGGCTCAGTTGAGGTCGTAAGTCGAGGACTACCTGTACTGCATGTTTCTGCTCATCATAAAATCTCCTCCCTGATTTTATGCATTTGTAAAAATCACATTCCCATTTTACAGAACGAGTAGAATACATAAAATATACCATATTTTTCGGAGTATAAGACACATCAGAGTATAAGACGCACCTTAGTTTTGGAGAAAATAAGAAAAAAGCTGATACCCCCAATTAGGTGTTCCCAGAGGTGAATTTTAGCAACAGGTTCCTTGGTTGTGAATTCTGTGCCTTGCTTTTTTTTTGCTTTTTTTTCTGACTCTCAAACTTCTGAAACTGTGTTTCAGAAAAAACTTTTTTTCCTGCCTCTGAAAGCTTTCAAAACAGAGCTTCAGAAAAAAAAGCCTCTGAAGCTCTGTTTGGGGGCTTCTTTTCTGAAGCTTTGTTTCTGATGCTTTTTTCAGCTCTGAAACCTCTGTTTGAGAAGCTGCACCCAGATTTTCACCCTTTTTGGGGGGGAGAGGAAGGTGCATCTTATACTCCGAAAAATATGGTACATTTGTAAAATGCTCAGATACTTTGGCCATCAGATGAAAAGAGTGGAATTCCTTGGAAAAGACCCTGATGCTGGGAAAGACGGAAGGCAAAAGGAGAAAGGGACGGCAGAGGATGAGACGGTTAGATGGTGTCAGCGACACAGTGGGCATGAATTTGAGCAATCTCCGTGGAGACAGTGGAGGACAGAATGAAGGTCTGGCTTTCTGTGGTCCATGGGTTCGTGAAGACTTGGACACGACTTAATAATTGAATAACAAAAAATGTACAAAGTAAGTAAAATATAAATAAAATCTCATTTGGATTTCTGGGACATTATGGCTTCTTAAACACATAATCCTTCTCCCTGACCTGCGAAATCAAAGGTGTATGTGAATACAGGTAGTCAACTTATGACCACTACCGAGCCCAACATTTCTGTTGCTAAATGAGACATTTGTGAAGTGAATTTTGCCCCATACTACAATCTCGCTTGCCACATTTGTTAAGTGAATTCCTGCAAGTTGTTATGTTAGAAACACAGTTGTTAAATGAATCTGTTTTCTCCATTGACTTTGTATGTCAGAAGGTCACAAAAGAGGATCACATGATCCTGGGACACTGCAACAGTCATAAACATGAGTCAGTTGCTAAGCATCTGAATTTTGATCATGTGACCGTGGGGATGCTGCAACGATTGTGTGTAAGTCGAGGACTACCTGTATTTTCAGCTCTTTCCAAGTGCCTTGTAGTCCTGATAATATCAATGGAATGGAAGTGAGTAAAAGTTTTGGCCTGTTTAGGAGGATTAGTATTAATCAGTAATAATCACTTTTCCTGATTATTATTAGAAGAAAAATGTCGCTTTTCAGAGTAAGATGAGTGCCATAAAATAAAATAAATAAATACATTGTGCAAAAAGTTGCATTTGGCCTTCCAGTGATCCATTAAAAATGTAAATGTCAAAAAACTGGCAGGAGAAATTATGGTGCTGAGGATGGGTAATATACGAAGCAGCTCTAAGGTTGATGCTCTCTCAGATAAGGTTGGCAGAAGAAGAGCCAACCAAAGTTGTTTTTTTTCTACTTTACAAACAGCATGGAATGTGTCTTCTACTTGTAGCGGCTCTTCTCCAATTAATTGACTAGTCAAGTAGGGCTAATTACCCCAATTTTCTATCCATTTTCTGACATGGGATGTGAATAAACACTAAAAGGAATCAACAACTCCCCTCCCCACCCTTTGCAAGTAGGTCTCATGGGACCATTATTGTCAATTATACTGACATAAGCTTTGTCTGCAGAGTAATGACGCACCCAAATCCACGTTTCTCCCCTCTATAAAACTTGGGTTCCTTCCTGTCTGGGGAATCAGAGCTCCAGCAATTCAACAAAGACATGAAGGTATGATTCCTCTGATATATAAGTTCAGGAGTCAGGAGGTCTTGGTTGGTTGGTTGGTGGGTGAAGGTAATTCTGGCAGCAGCATTTATGTGGCAGATGGAAGGTTTGCTAACTGTTTTTTAAGGTGGGCATTTGACAGAAAAGAGTACTGAAAAATGTCTTTAGCTATAGAGTTTCTACCTGTTGTACTGCTGTTCGATGACTCAAGAATCCTATTAGCTAAATGTCTGTATGCTTGTATCTACCAAGCATACATACCATGTACCTTCAGGTATGTAAACAGTCTCAAAGCATTTTGATGAAATATTCTAAAACTGTAGAACATTTTCAAGATTGTGGAGTGAAGGCAAATCTGAACTACAGTTAATTATGCAGGATAGAAACTTGATGGGTTTTTTTATGCAGAGCAATTTTCCAAGTTGTTTTACCCAGATTTTTGACTGCTTATTCACATTGTATAAGGTCAGTGTAAAAATAGCAATTTTCTTGAGGAAGTATTAACCATGTTTTTAGAACTAAAATAATCCATTCTGAACTGCAAAAAACTGAATAATCGCTAGATAGCAACATAGAGACAGAAAATATGCTTTGTAGATACAAAGCTTATTTTCTATCTCTATGTTGCTATCTAGCGATTATCCAGTTTTTTTGGGTTTTTGGCAACTTGATAAGATGGCCTTAACGGAAATGCAATTCCCATGTTTTCTAGCATCTGATGTGATTGTAGGTTATAAGAATTATAATTCAGAATACTTGTAGAGCTATGATAAAAGACTGGGAGCAGCATAGAAAAAGAGATATTCTTTTATAGAGTTCACACAGCACACTAAGCCAAACTTTGCTTAATCATGGTTTACTGAATAAAACATCAAATAGACCATAGCTGAATTCAGATTTTGGTTCGCTTTGGTTGGCATGTGTCTATTATCAACCATAGTGACAATATAATTTCAGATAAATTGTTGTGTGTTTATCAAAATTTTTAAAAAACCTGCTAACTTTTAAATATCAGAGATGGTAGTAAAACCAAAGAAAATATTGTAATCCTATTTTCCTACAAAGGAAAAATTTATTAGCAAAGAAATGTCATGTGATTGGAAATTAGCCCCTTTTCTTTGGTTCTCTTCTTTCCTCTATCCAGATGAAGACTTCTTGGCATGTCGTTTGCTTTTCTTTACTCTTCTGTGCACTGCTTGGGGACTGTTTTGGAATTGCGTTTGTGGTGAGTTGGATCAGATCTTCCAAATCTATCTTGTCAATTTACTGGGGGAGAATTAGAGTACCAGCATCTGGCTCTCACCGCCAGAAGGAACAAGATGGTAAAGGCAGTGGTTATACCATGGACAACGGAATTTCAGATTGTGGATTTCAGGTCTGAATGCTCCATGGTGTTGGGTGTTTTTCTAAGAGTATGTATGATATGTATGTTTTTTTAAACCTAAGTATGATTAACTATGGAGGAATATCTGCACCAAGAATATCTGTACTACTGCGGCATTTCCATCCAATCGGTGAAGGGGAAAATGGAGTCTGATTTATTGTGATCCACACAAGCGTTAGTCAACCAGAAAAGTAGGTTGATAGCAACCCACAAGGAACTTTCTGTCTCAGTACTTTACTAGCTGCTAGAGTATGAGAAGATTTTCACACCATCCCTAATTTCATGGCTTTTTTGAGAGATTCTTCCTCAGAACAAATCATAGATGTGTTTGATAGCTACCTAGCGCACAAGACAATATATCACTCTGAGAAAATACCATTCAGAATATGTGAACACCATTTTGCCATTAAAATCTGAGAAAGGACAGAAGAATACAGAATAATAGAGTTGGAAGGGATCTTGGAGGTCTTCTAGACCAACCCCTTGCTCAAGCAGGAGACCTATACCAGTGATGGCAAACCTTTTACTCATTGAGTGTCGAACAGGTACACACTTCAGTGTGTGCGTGCTATCCGCACTAACACACATTTCCATCTGCGCATGTGCACAGGTTTTGCACAGGCCCCCCCTGTGTGTTGCGTGTGCAACCACACCATTTGCACATGTGACAACTTTCGTGCGGCTCCCCACTGCGTTGCGTGTGCAATTGCACCATCTGTGCATGCGCATGTTTTTTGCGTGCACAATGCATGCAAATGCCATCTATGCATTAGCGTGCTGTGCGCAAGTGTTCACACATGTGCAGGAGAGCTCCGAAGACCAGCTGGGTTCCCTGAATTGCACGCATGCACACCAGAGGTCTGAACATCAGTACGGGCGTGTGCGCATGTGCTGCTGCAGGTGAGTTGGGAGACAGCTCACGAGCCCAGAAAGATGGCTCTGCGTGCCATCTTGGGCACGCGTGCCATAGGTTTGCCATCATGGCCCTATACCGGGGTGAAATACTCCTGGTTCAGACCAGTTCGGAGGAACCGGTAGCGATGACGGCCGGTGGTTCGGAGAACCGGTAGTGATGGCGTCTCAAGGCTCCGTGCACCCACCCAGTCATTGTTACTTCCTGGTTTTAACCAGGAAATATCCTGTTTTTTACCCTCTGCACATGCGCAGAGGGTCAGCGCATACACATGCACTTCCGAACCGGTAGGGTAAGGTAAGTAGATTTCACCCCTGCCCTATACCATTTCAAACAAGTCACTGTCCACTCTCTTCTTAAAATCATCTCCAGTGATGAAGCACCCACAACTTCTGATGGCAAGCCGTTCCTCTGGTTAATTGTTTTCATTGTCAGGAAATTTCTCCTTGGTTCTTGGTTGCTTCTCTCCTTGATTAGTTTCAACCCATTGCTTCTTGTCCTGCCTTCAGGCATTTTGGAGAACAGGTTGACCCTCTCTTCTTTCTGACAGCCACTCAAATATCGGAACACTGCTATCATGTCATCACTATTTCTTCTTTTTACTAGATTGGACATACCCAAATCCTGCAACCGTTCTGTATAGGTTTTAGCCTCCAGCCTTCTAATAATTTTTGTTGCTCTTCTCTGTACCTTTTCCAAAGTCTTAAAATCATTTTTTTTTATAATGAGGTGACTAAAACTGTATGCAGCATTCTTGGTGTTGTCTTACTAAGGTTTTATAAAGCAGCATTTTTCTTGGTTCAGATGATAGGACTTCTAGATATTTTCTTGGTATGTTCTACTTTTCTCTCAGATCTAGAATGTATTGAACAAAAAGAAACAGAACAGTGTAAATTTTCTCCCTTCTGTGAATGAATTTCTCTTTTTCATTCCTTTGAAGTGAAATTTTGCAGATCCTTTTTTTATTATTTTGAAGAGGAAAAGTTGCTCTCCAAATCATGGATTTTTTCCTCTTAAATTTCTTCTTTCTCATAGTCTAAAAATTGATGCAGGATATAATCATTGAGAGGATTAAATATCTAGCCAATTGGTTTCTCATGCTACTTAACATTTCATCTGGACTTCCTTCCAGGAAGTCACTAAATTTTTTTAAAAAATTCCCATAAATTAAATTTTGTTATTCATGAGAATTTACATTCCTGTTATAGATTAGGACAGTGTTTCTCAACCTCGACAAATTTCAACTGTCTGGACTTCAACTCCCCAGCCAGTTTTGATGAAAAGAATTCTGGGAATTGAAGTCCACACAGCTTAAAATTGCTGAGGTTGAGAAACAGTGGACTAGGGACTGTCTTAAATTTTGTAAAACTTGCTCTGCTACTAATTTGACTTTTTGGGGAGGAGGGGCAGATTATAATCCAGATGAGGCGGATGCAAGTTTAACATCAGGTTTCCTACTGTTCCTTCTGTAGCCCAAGGACAAACGTGGGTGGACCCTGAACAGTGCTGGATACCTGCTGGGACCCCGTAAGTTGATTCATGATTTCACAGATAGGAGAAAACAGGGATAAAGTGAAAGTTGCTTTAAGGTCACAGGGGAAGAAATTCTACTGAACCAAATGACATAAGGCAGCGTTTATCAACCTCAATACCATTAGGATGTTTATTTTATTTATTTATTTAATGTATTTAGTTTCTCAAGCATGTATGAGTAAACAAGTATAAGTATGAACATAACATATAAACATACTAGCTGGATGCCCGTGCTTCGCTATGAAATTATGTGCTTGGGCTTGATAAATTGACACTTACAGCCTGAAACTTAATATAGAATGTGTAACTCCGTAGCATCAGATTGTGTTAATATAATGCAACTGGCAGTGGGAACAGAGAGGAGGGGGAGTCCCAGCCCGCAGCATCCATCGGTATTCATCTGGCAAGCATCCTGTCATCTGAGAGAGTTGAGGAGTGTTTGGAAACTCAAACAGTATTTGCTGTGTGAGCAAGGAGACAGGAAGGAGTCTGGGCGTGGCTTAGCTCAACTGTTCTGTAGTAAAGCTGCTTGCTGCTGTGAAAGTAAAACTAAAAGTGAAACTCCTCTCATCTGCTTGTGTTTTAAATTTGGAACAGATTTCTTTTGAGGTGGGGAGGGGAAGTAGGACTCCTTAGCATCAGAAGGCTGTTTGGAAAGAGAAACAGTATTTGCTGTGTGAGCAAGAAGGAGACAGGAAGGAGCCTGGCCATGGCTTAGCTCAAGTGTTCTGTATTAAAACTGCTTCCTGCTGAGAAAGTAAAACTGAAAGTGAAACTCTTTTCCTCTGCTTGTGTTTTGCATTTGGAACAGATTTCTTTTCAGGTGGGGAGGGGGAGTAGGACTCCTTAGCATCAGAGCGTGTTAATAATAATATAAGAAATACTAATGCTCTGATGGTCATTTTGAAAAATCCTTTCTTATTGAGCACCTAGAAGCCAAGAGGAACATACGTGGCAAATTTCAAGTTTGTAGGCTTTACAGTTCTGGAGATTTCATGATTACAGCATGAGTGGTTTTTGCTTTATATAGATAAATATAAACAGGTATAAGTATATACATATTAAATGAGTATGAATAAATGGAAACAGTAGGACAGGGATGGTAGGCATGCTGGTGTGCTTATGCACGCCCCTTACAGACCTTTTAGGAATGGAGTGAAGTCCACGGTAGACAGTTTAAGGTTAAAGTTTTGGGGGTTTGAGGATATAACAATAGAGTCAGGAAGTGAGTTCCAGGCATTGACCACTCTGTTGCTGAAGTCATATTTTCTGCAATCAAGTTTTGAGTGGTTTACTTTGAGTTTGTATCTATTGTTTGCCAGTGTATTATTGCAGTTGAAGCTGAAGTAGTCATTGACAAGTAGGACGTATGTATACGTATGTTTGGACTTCAGTTCCCAGAATTCCCCCATCCAGCACAGAATCAGAATCATAAGGCTGGAAGGGACTGAGAGGGACCGAGACTTCTACTCTAACCCCTTGTCCAAAGCAGGTGGGGGTGTCCTCATACCATCTTCTTGGACAAACGGTTTTCCACTCTTCTTGATGGAGCACCTACAACTCCAGGAGGCAAGCTGTCCCATTGCTTAATTACTCTCATTAATGGTGTTATGGCTGAGAAACACTGTTCTAAGGAAATATGTATAGCATCGTATTATCAGCAGTGACGGATGGGCCCCTTGATAACCCCCTAAAAAGCAGCAGGTGATCAGCGTTACTATTTCTGGTAACCCTTAATGGACCTTTGCTCACCAGGACTGAATGATGAAGTTTTAAGGATCTGTTTGTAGATAAGAGTGAAAAATGGGAAGGAAAGATACTTTAAGAGAAGAAGGTGATAAGTTGCTTAAACTTTATACTTGTGATAAAGGGGGAAGTAATGTCTATATATACTTCTTCTTCATCATATTATTATTCTCTTTCTTTCTTATATGTTCTTTCTATTTTTCTGTAATTTCTATTTCTTCTTTTTATCCTTTTTTGAAGTTTGTATTAGTTTTTAATCTGTTTAATTGGAATAATATAATAATTAATAACACAATCTGGCTGTTATAATTGGTCTCCAGACTGATGAGATTCAGCATAGGTAATCCTTGACTTAGGACCACAACTGAGCTCAAAATTTCTGTTGTTAAATCACATGACCATGGGAATGCTGCAATGGTCATAAGTCTGAAAAATGGTCATAAATCACTTTTTTCAGTGCTGTTGTAACTTTGAATGGTCACTAAGCGAACTGTTGTAAGTCTAGGACTACCTGTAGCTCAATAAATCTTGCTAAAGAGAAGTCTGATGAGAATCAGGCTTGAAAAATAATAGCTTTTAGACAGTTAAAATACTATGTTTAAAGTTACAATGGCACTGAAAAAAGTATCTTATGACCAGTCCTTGCATTATGACTATCTCAGCATCCCCATGGTCACAAATATCAAAATTTGGACACTTGGCAACCAACCAGTATTTACAACAGTTACAGCATCGTGGGGTTAGGTGATCATCATTTATGATTTTCCAGCTGGCTTCCAGCAAGGAAAATCAATGGGGAAACTGGATTCACTTAAGGACTGTGTGATCTGCTTAACTGCAGTGATTTGCTTAACAACCATGACAAAATGATTCTAAAATTGGTTAACAAGTGACTTGCTGAGCAACAGAAATTCTGATATCAACTGTGGTTGTAAATCAGAGACTACTTATATTATTTTGCTTGTGGCTCCTTCATGGGAAAAAAAAAAACTATGAGGAGATGCAGTGGTGATGATGATGATGATGATTATGATGATATCTTCCTCCTAAGAAATACAGTGCTTCCAGATGAAAGCTTCCTGGCATTACTAATGCTAAGTACTAATGCTAGTACTGAAATATGAGATGGAAGATATCTCTATCACATTTGTGTGAATGAAAGAAAATTGCATGATGCAGGTCATCCTAGACTTACAACAGTTCATTTAGTGACCATTCAAAGTTACAACGGCACTGAAAAAAATGATTTATGACTATTTCTTACATTTACAACCATTGTAGCATCTCAGAGCATGGTTTTCCCTGATCCAAATTCCAACACTTGGCAACTGACTCAGATTTATCAAGGGGGTCATGGGATCCCCATGGCAGCCAATCTCATTGTACACACGTTGTGCATTGACAATAAAAGGTTTGAATTGAATTGAATCCCCTTTTGCGACTTTCTGACAAGCAAACTCAATGGGGAAGCCAGATTCACTTCAGAACCGTGTTACTAAGTTAACAATTGCATCGATTCATTTAACAACCGTGGCCAAGAAAGGTCGTAAAAATTAATTTAAAAAAATTTTTTTTTGAGTAAAATAAAATTTACTCAGCAAATGTTTCACTTAGCAACAGAAATGTTGGGCTCGATTGAGGACTCGTAAGTCGAGGTGTAAAAGCTTCATCTGGAAGTCTCCCAATTCTCTTCCTTTTCACCAAATTCTTTGTTTGCTGGCTGCTGGCAGTGGGGTGATTATAAAACGCCACCAGGCAGTCCCTCTTGATTTCATAAGCCCGGTGCAAACCATCTCTTTTTTTTTTCATGTAACCTGCAGCACTTCTTCCTTCCCCCCACTCTCCTCTCCCCAAAGCAGATGCCCACCAGACGTTGCCTGATAAGGGAGCTGTGGCTGGGAAAAGAGATGCTGTGGAGGATCTGTATTCTTTGGGGCAGGATTCTGTTGGTGAGCATCCATTAGCCGGCTTTTCTGAGCTTTCCCTGAATTTCCCATTATTTAATCCAAGGGTGTCAAACTGAAGGCCTGGGAGGCCGGATCCAGACCCCGGGGTGCTTAGATCTGGCCCATGAAGCCACCTTGGAAACACTGAAGGACCGGCCTGCGGTGCCTCTGCCAGTGAAATCGGAGCTTGGGAGGGATGCGTGCGATCCTCCCGGGCTTCGTTTTCACTGGCAGAGGATTGCAGGAGGCCGTCGCAGCCAAAAATGGAGCTCAGGAGCCCGTTTTCACTGGCAGAGCGCTTGGGCCACCCCCAACACGAGTGACGTTGAGCTGGCCACCCCCATCCTGGCCATGCCCACCCCAGCTCCCCAAGGTCAAACACAACCCTGATGTGGCCCTCAATGAAATCGAGTTCGACACCCCTGATTTAGCCCTTAATGCCATTTCCTCCCTTTTTCAGCACCTGTTCTGCAACTTCCTGATTATGGCATCTTCCAGACATTGATGGATTTTCTCTCCTACCTGAATCTCCGAGGTAAGAACACATAAGAGGGTCTTTGAGAATGAAGGAGAGGGTGTAACGCACTGAACAACGGCCTTGCTTAACAATGGACATTCTGGTCCCAGTTGTGGTTGTAAGACGAGGAGTACGTGCCACAGCTGTTTTGACTTGCAGAAGAGAGTGGGAATGCTCCTCCACAAAGCATCTGCCTCTATAACATTTGACTGGTGTTTTCTAAAAGACTTCCTATATACATTGTTCTTATGAAAGAGTGTTACTTCTGGTTTTTATACATAAGGGATTTTATTTGGGCCCATTTCTTACTGTTTTTATTACTTGGGGATGTTGGTGATATTTTGTCTACAGGTAGTCCTCAACTTACAACAATTTGTTTAGTGATCATTCGAAATTACAACAGCACTGAAAATAGTGACTTATGACCATTTTTCACACTTTCAATCGTTGCAGCATCCCCATGTTCATATGATCAAAATTCAGATGCTTGGCAACTGACTCCTATTTATGGGCTCAAGGGATCGGCTTTTGCAAACTTCTAACAAGCAAAGTCAGTGAGGAAAGCAAAGTCATTTAATAGCTGTACAACTAATTTAACAATTGCATTGATTCACTGAACAACCGTGGCAAGAAAAGTCATAAAATGGGGTAATATTCACTTAACAACTGTCTTGCTTAAGAACAGAAATTTTGGGGTCAATTGTAGTCGAGGATTATATACTTCTGGATGCTGCTTATCACAATCTCTCAGGGTTAGCACTGACATTTCCTTGCACTGGAAGACAAAGCATGCTTATTATTTGATTTTAATTTGATTTTATCTGGTTTTTAAATTTTTTGTATTTATGTATTTTATTGTTGGCTGTTCACCGCCCTGAGTCCTTCGGGAGTAGGATACAAATCAAATAAACCTAAACCTAAACCTAAACCTATTGATTTCTTCCTTCATCCGATGCCCTGTTTTCTCTGTTAGCCTGACTGATAACAATAGCAATAGCAATAGCACTTATTTATTTATTTATTGGTTCGATTTATATGCCGCCCTTTTCCGGAGACACAGGACGGCTTACAATGCGTTAAGCAATAGCCTTCATACTTTTGTATATACCTGCTTAGTAGGGCTTTCGGCCCCCCCTAAGCGGTGTTCTTTTTTATACAAAGTCACCTTATTGCCCCCACAATCCGGCTCCTCATTTTACCTATCTCGAAAGGATGGAAGGCTGGGTCAACCTTGAACCTGGTGAGATTTGAACTTGCAGTAATTGCAGGCAGCTGGTGCTACTTAATAGCATTTTAGTCTGCTGCGCCACCAAGGCTCTTAGACTTATATACAGCTTCACAGTGCTTTACAGCCCTCTCTATGTGGTTTACAGAGTCAGCATATTTCCCCCAGCAATCTAGATCCTCACTTTACTGACCTCGGAAGGATGGAAGGCTGAATCAACCTTGAGCCAGTCAGGATCAAACTCCTAGCAGTGAGCAGAATTAGCCTGCAGTACTGCATTCTAACCAGTGCACCACCATGGCTCAAGTCACAAGAATGAAGGAAGAATATGGGGTGAGCAGGAAGGAACATTCTGGAGGCTTTTATAACATATATCCTCCACACTTACTATTTGACTACTAGACCAGCAATCACGTGAACAATCCTCCGGTCAAGGAACTACCAATGCAGACAAATTAATAGTAAACAGCCTATGCAGGGAATTACCAAGAACACTCCCATCGATACCGACAGGGCAAGCGACTATTATATAAAAATAAGAGCAAACTCAATTTCCTTCTAGCACTGATGATGTTACTTAGTGCGGTAATGAAATGTTTGCAAGAAAACTACCAAGCTCAGAGAGCACCAAGCACCCCACGGTTCAACCCTCAAGTTACAAATATTCTCTTTTAGTGGACCTGAAGACAAGTTCAGTTCTCTTAGGAAAGAGCATTAAACCCATGTCTACAAACCTGTGTTTATAATAAAGGCAGGATAATAAAAACAAATGAATGTTCTTCTATTAATGTACTTCTTAAAAGTACAGGGAAAGGATGCATTGGTATGTACTGTATCATTGTATGTATTACATAATAGAGTTTTATAATAATTTCACAATATGTTTAATTATTTTACATATAGACATAGATTCCAGACAGGGGAAAACTATGTTAGATTTATTCTTATAGCATGGGATATTAAGAGTCAAAGACAGTTGGGCGTTACATGGGCAGGACTGAGACAAAACCTCAAGATGTGCTTTTTCTTTTTTTAGATCAAACAGTGATTGGACGCCTGCCCCTCCCAGTCTCAGAAGAATCAGTGCAACAGTAGTATTCTTCAGCCTGTCTCTTGTAGAGCTGCTTGTAGCATTGCAGTTCCTTCCCCGTTTCACACATGCAGGTGTTGGTCAGATCCTTTGTCGTGTTTTGCCCTCTGCTCATCTAATTCAGCAATTTGCTCAAAAGAATTCACTTCTAATCTAGTTAATCTTCCTGGTCACCCTTTACCTAATGTTGCCATTTATTCTGTAGTTCCTTGTCTTGCACGCCCTCTGTAACCCTCTTTCTTGGGGACATTATTATTCTTTTCCCCAATGCAAACAATTACAGGATATGCAACTATAATGTACTTTTATTTCCTCGTATCCTGATAGCTTCATGTTTTTAACAGACGTTGGCACACTTCTTTGGGATCTGTGTTTTTGTACCTTCATGAGAAAGTCACAAATTGGGGTCTAGAGCATGCGGAAGGTGCCTGTAGAAGAATATTTCCCAACCTTAGCAACTTTAAGATGCGTGGACTTCAACTCCCAAAATTCCCCAGCCAGCATGGGCAACATTTGTGTATCACGATTCACATAAGGAAAAGATTGTATAAACTGTCTATTGAATAAATTCTCTCTTCTAACCTAACTTGCTTCCAGTACGGGTCTGTTTGGCCAGTGGTGTTGCAGTGTGAGTGGACTCATATTAAATCTAAGTTTGGTTCAGCGATAACACTAGCAGAAATGATTTGCAGGTGCTCTCTCTCCCCTCCATGAGAAAATTGGCAAGTGGATTGCATTAGTTTTAGTTTACTTTATTGTCATTGCACCTCGCACAATGAAGTAGGGCTTTCGCCCCCCCCAAGCAGTGTTCTTTTTTATACAAAGTCAGCTTATTGCCCCCACCAACCGGATCCTCATTTTATCTACCTCGAAAGGATGGAAGGCTGAGTCAACCTTGAGCCTGGTGAGATTTGAACTCGCAGTAATTGCAGGCAGCTGGCAGCTAAGTGCTATTTAACAGCGCTTTAGTCCACTGCTCCACCAGGCTCCTGCTGGATCTCACCCCTGCCTCTTATTCATTAACAGAAATCATAGTTCAGAAATTGTGTGTGTGGAAGGGTGAGCATAAAACTAATACAAGGAATTAATAGTAAACAGAGTTTGAAAGATAGCAGGGCAGCGTTCAGATATTACATTATGACACTAATTGTGAATGAACAGTATTTGGTATATAGAAAAAGCTAATGAAACCAGATAGCTCAGCCCTACAGATTATTCAGTATTAAGAGTCTATTGGAAATTATGGCTTGTTTTTAATAAATCAGTGTCATAAGCCACAAACAAGCCTTGGGGAAAAGCTGGACTCCAGGATTCCTGTTTGCATATAATGCTAAACAAACTGTATGCTGAACCTGTTCAGGTTTGTGCCACAGTTTTTGCTGCCAGAGAAGCCAGGCAGGAGTGATGAAGTAGCTCACCTGAGCTCTTTCACTGCACCTAACATTAAAAATGGTGCGTTTGTAAGCAGGTAGCAAATTACTACAGATAGACCTCGACTTATGACCACAATTGAACTCAAAATTTCCCTTGCTAAGTGAGATGTTTGTTAAGTGAGTTTTGACCCATTTTATGTTCTTTCCTGCCACATTTGTTAAAGTGAATCACCCACAGTTGTTCAGGTAGTCACAAGGTTGTTAAGTGAATCTGGCTTCTCCATTGACTTTACTTTATAGCCTCTCACCGCCCAGTACGCTCCCATAGAGAGAGGCTTCTCAGGGTGCCGTCAGCCAAACAATGTCGACTGGCGGCCCCCAGGGGGAGAGCCTTTTCTGTGAGGGCACCCACCATCTGGAACGAGCTCCCCCCAGAGATACAGAAGATTCCGGACCTGCGCACTTTCCGCCGTGCCCTCATAACATTCCTGTTTCAGCAGGCCAGCCTGGCCTAACTTTCCCTTTATATTGCTTTTTTTGATTTTATTTTAAACTGGGATGTATTAAATGTATTTTTATCGTTCGCTGTTCACCGCCCTGAGTCCCTTAGGAATAGGGCGGTATATAAATTTAATAAATAAATAAATAAATAAATAAATAAATAAATACTTGTCAGAAGGTCACAAAAGGTGATCCCAGGACACTGCAACCATCATAAATACGAATCAGCTGCCGAGTGTCTGAATTTTGATCACGGCAACGGTCACAAGTGTGAAAAATGGTCATAAGTCACTTTTTCAAGGGCCATTGTAACTTTGAATGGCCATTAAATGAACTGTTGCAAGTTGAGGACAATCTGTATTTAAATATTGACAGTGTTGTGAGAACCACGACCTTCTCCAGACTTTCTCTGTAAATCGTTGCTGTTCTGTTCATATTTTCCACAAATGTTCCCACTGAAAAAAGTACAAAGCAAACAAATCTCATATTTTATTAGAACAGGTATTAAAAGTATCAAGCCAATAATGCAATTTACAAGCACACCAGTGACACATATGACATGATCTGTAATTCATGAAGGGCATAATTTGAATTAAACCTCTGCCAGAGTCCCTCTTGCTAATTGAAGACTAGCTTCCTAGACCAACTCCTGGTTCATTTAACCATGCTTTACTGAATAAACCACTATTGGCTAAATTCATACCTATGCTAATGTATAAATAGCAGTTGATAAATCTCAGTGGCTGGATTATAAATCAGGCTAAACCAAAACAAAGTAACCCATATTATGGCTCTATGGAGTAGGACACCTTATGTGGCTCTGATTTTGGGAGAAAGCAGTGAAGCCCTATGAAAGAGAGCATGCTTTGAATTACTAAGATCCCCAGGGACCAGGATCTGCCTTTCAGATCCCATGGAAAGCCTGTAGAACAGGAGCAAATTCAGCTTCTAAGCCTCTACAGGTCTTTCCGTTCTGTCATGCTAGAATTGGTCCTGGATAGGGGTCTGTGAATGTGACAATACATAGTTTGACCCTCATTATGTATGATTTTATTCCCCTTCCCCCATGTGCTGCTACTTCATTCTTAATCCGAGTTTATCACCAAAAATTTTTGCATGTAAGAGTTGAGCCACTTCTGCCTCTCCATCGCGGTTAACATCTTACTTTTCTCTCGGAAAGCTGCGTCATCTGCTACCACAATACTCCGCTTCCTGCGCCACCCTGGCACCCATCCTGTTGTATCTACTGCCCCCTTTTGGTTCCCAGCTGGTACAGCTTCTTTTCTCGCTAAACCCCATAGGTGGTTTTTTTTGTTCTGTCTTTCATCACGATTGCCATCATCTTGTGAGGCTGTGACATCTGAAGACATCCATTTGAGACTCCAGTCCTGCAGGGTGATGGATGGTTTATAGATGCCCCATGGAATGAGGTCAGCCTTGAGGTCAATGTTGCTCTTTAATCCAGGATACTGAGAGACTTCACGCTTCCCAAACTTCCTGGGAGACAAAAGACATATGAGGTGTTTTTTTTTTTAAGGGAGAAAGATTGAAGATTGCTAAATGTTCTTTTGCAAGAAAAATGTAGC
Organism: Arizona elegans; assembly: GCA_022577455.1. Taxonomy (NCBI): domain Eukaryota; kingdom Metazoa; phylum Chordata; class Lepidosauria; order Squamata; family Colubridae; genus Arizona; species Arizona elegans. Next base: position 129,240,684 of record JAKOOJ010000004.1, read on the forward strand.
TCATGTTTTTTTTAGACTTTGTTCCAATGTATGTTTCTAAAAACTGCACATTAAAGAATAGAATTACACAGTGACCTAGTTTACATTGTACAATGTACAGGTAGTCCTTGGCTTACGACCACAATTGAGCCCAAAATTTCTGTTGTTAAGTGAGACATTTGTTAAGTGAGTTTTGCCCAATTTTATAACCTTTGTTGCCACAGTTGTTAAGTGAATCTGACTTTCCCGTTGACTTGCTTATCAAAAGTTTGCAAAAGGAGATCACATAATCCCAGGATCCTGTGGCTATCATAAATATGAATCAGTTGCCAACAGCCTGAATTTTGATCACATGACAATAGGGATGCTGCATAAGTGTGAAAAACACTCATAAATCACTTTTTTCAATGCCATTGTAACTTTGAACGGTCACTAAATGAACTGTTGTAAGTCGAGGACTACCTGTATTTTCTTTAGCTGATGGCTTAATGAGTGCTGTGAAACAAGTCAGTTGTGGCTTCTTGCACACAGATAACCAAACTATGATTTGGTAAATGTGCAAATTCAGTCAACATTGATTTACCTTTTTTTCTCTCAAATAAAGCAAAATGATTTCTTTTTACGAGAGAGTGAAATCACAAAGTAGCTGATAGAAATAACAGGTGGATAAAGAATTTGACCACCCAGAAAAAAAATTGATTGAAACCCATTTGGAAAGTCAACTTCACCTCTTTTTAATTCTCAGGTGTCTTGAACATAACATTCAGTTCTGATTCTTCACAGGTAGTTTGAAATTCATCTAAAAGGCTTTTGAAACGTGTGTTTAGATGTCAAGCTGTTTTGACTGAAATCCCAAAATATATTTTGGAAAATGTGTCTGGAGAAAGTTAAAATTAAAAAAACAGGAGTCGGGGAGTTACGATAGAGGAATCCTGAATACTGGATGAATCCTGATCATAATGGAGACATGCAAACTGTGCTGCCAAGACAACAAGAGTTAAAATATTTTCTAAGTCCACAGCATCCAGATAACATTTGGAAACAGCTCAGACAGACACCTCCCTAACTCACTGGAATATAAAAAGTGGGAGGAGGTACACACACATTAAATTTGCAAGATTCTGTTATTATAGTCAATCTCAATAAAATTAATTTTAGCTTTCCCGTGGACTTGATTTCTTGATATTCTTAATTAGTGAAGCTGATATTTGAGAAAAACTTGGACAAAATGCAAATCACTCCAGTGGCATCCTTACTGTGGATGATAAGGGAGATGACATTAATAGAGTTATGGAAGATCTACCACCCTGGGCCTCTATCAAGGCCCTCTTCCTTACTCTCTACATTTAATTTGCATACATCTATTCTTTTTCCACCATTTATGGGAACACAGTTTAGATTTTGCTGTAGCTCAGCCTTTGCCTTCCACCATCCTACTTGTATAGTATCCATCATAAGCAACAGAACAAGGCTGTTCCTTATCATTAATTCCAGTGAAGATAAGCATCTTTCCATCTGCATATAGAAATTTTACTTCCAACTGGCATAACTTCCAACTGGCGTAACCACTGATGGACCTGTCTCTCAAATATTTTTTTCATCTATGTGAACTTCAGCATCTCTGATGATAAGGAACACAGTGGCATCATCACAGAATCCCATCAATTAATAATACAATGACAGATGTTTCCTATGTGCAAACAAACTGCATATATAATCATTCACCACTAGGTGGGTACAAGAAAAACACCACTCAGATCTCAAAGACTCCCTGGAAAAGCCTAGTGTTAACAGCTGTACAGAAGGCCAAGAGAGTCAATGACTGATGTGAGGTTGATGCTCCTCCAGGAAAGAGGGGAAGCAGGCATGGCATCCCCATAGACGATGTTCCTTAAGGAATGGGATCTGGATGAAGCTCTCTCTTCCAAAACTTAATGAAAAGAAAGAAGCCCCTGGGAGCAGGTGGCCATGTAGATGCTCAGATCTGAACAATGGACTTCAGAAGTGACAACTGCCATTGTACTCAATAACCTGTATGGGTCTCAGTGGATAACTAGTGCCCATAACTATTTGGGTGCCATATTTCAGACCATGTAAAACTTCCAAGTGGTGTTCAAGGGTAGCTTCATGTGAGTGGATTGCAATAATCCAGACGGGAGATGACCAAGGCATGAGTGATTATGAACAAACTTTCCTGATGTGGAAATGCTAGAACTGCTCTTGATAGAACCACAATTGCCATCTGCTCATCCAGGAGCATGAATCCAGAAGGATCCACAGATTACAGATTGACTGGGAAGTGTGAATCAGTATAGAGTTAAGGATGTCATTTTTCTGGAATCAGACAGCCTTCACACCCAAAGCCTCTCTGTTTCGTTGGCAAAGAGCCTCTGCCTGTACCTTCCCATCTAGATCCTAAAACTTTCCAGATATCAAGACAAACTTTCCATCACATCTCCTGTTTATCCAGTTATCATGCTGCTGATAGCTGATTAGATGCCTGTAGATAATCTCCAGTAGCTTCATGTAGGTGGTAAATAGGAGGGCTGAGAGTTTCAACCCTGTGACATCTGTCTTTGATAGCCTGCCTGCCTGTCTCTCTCTCACACACACACACATACACACAGATTGACTGTTTGCATTCCTGCACAGAATGCTGCCTACTCCCAATAATTGCAATGTCCAGAAGGTATGAAAGCCAATGAGAATTCAAAGGTATCATAAGCTGATGAGAATTCAAAGAAGAGAAGGAGGGTGGTATTTTCCTTATTCTGGTCTATTTACAAGTTGTCTACAAGAGCAATCAAGGTGCTTTTGGTTCCATACTCAAGTCTAGTTAGAAAAAATCTAGATCACCCACTCCTCCAGAAGTCTCCACACATGGAGCCCTACCAACTTCTCAACAACCTTCCTACAAAAGAGAACATTGGAGATCAGCTTTTGAGAAGTCCATTAGCCAGGCATGAATATAATAACATTATTCATTCTTTTTAAAGGCTTACTGTCTCTGGATATTTGGCCTTCAGATCTTTCTGTACACGTATAGCTATTATCATCCTTATCTTCCATTAAATTCACAATTTCTTTTCAAATTATTTGAAAGTAGTGGTCATCCCCACATATTGTGTCTGGAAGTTCCATATGAATGGAATTTTGTCACTCCAGTTCAACCTTTGAATGAATAGATATTGGAAACTTACTTTAGGTCTACTGAAATCATAATCTCCCTCTTCTAAGGGTGAGTTTCTTTTTACAGTCTTCTTTTGAAAGCACAAGTAACACCCAGAAGATGAGAAAATGGAAGTGTGTCTAAAGATTATGAGCAGTCAAGAACATATATTTGTATACAAAGCTGGCTTAACTTTGTTATCTCAGAGGCTTATATGCAGAAGAGCTCCGTTCCTACCTTTGCTTGATATCCTTCTCTGTCACCTACTCCTGTGCAAGATCCTGTCTGTGTTCCTTTATTTGTACATTTCTCTCTTGCTCTCTCCTTGCTAATCATTACATACAGAGCTGATCTAAAATGACTTGGCGAAGAACAAAATGGCAATGAAGCAAAAGTTACAGCTTACCTGCCTAAAGAATGCAATCTTGGCAAGAAGGTTCCTGATGTAAGCAGCCCGCATGAACTAAGAAGGACTATGATGGACAAGATCCCTTTGTGTGCACCAATTACAGGATCCATCGCTTTGCTGCTAGAAAGAAAAATAGAGAAGAGATCAAAACCAATATGGACCAATGTCATGCCCTGTTGGTATAATTACTTACACTCTCTCCTTTTGAGACAGACTCTGGATCTTTACCCTCCTCTGACTTCTCCTAGTCCAATTCTCTGTCCTCCCACACATCAGCAGCCTCTTTCAGGAACATTTATACCCTTCCATCTCTGCTTGTGACGTGCTCAGCAAGACCAGTGCAAGAGGCTGATGAAGCATGAGGGACCAGATCAATAGAAAACCAAGTCAACATTTTGAAGGAGGAAAAGATGGAACGGATCCGGTTGGAATGGATTGCCCCGTGTCATTCCGATCAAGAAAATAATGAGGTAGCATAAGCATGGAGTCATGACATGGCTTGTTTTAAGTGGAGAAAAATGTAATGGAGATTATTAGAGGAAGTTTCCTCAAGTAGGAGAAAGACAATAGCGAGAAATGGTAATAAACATAATAATAGGCTGCAGGGAGGTTGGCCAGTTAGATATGTATATTTAAGACATGTATAAAATGGAATGAAAGATAAAGGCAGAAGAGTGGAACTAAGAGATATTTCTGTACCATTAAAATTTTACTCTACTTTTCACTTCATACATTCAGGTGATTTTTTTTTCCCTAAAAAAAGAACTCAAAGCAAAATATGAAAAATAAGACCAGTATTGTATATAAAAAGTCGCAAAGGACTTTTGATGCTCAAAAGTCACAGCCAGTTTGGTGTAATGATTAAAATGGGAGACAGGGAGTTCTAGTCCTGTCTTAGGTACAAAAACAAGAACTGGGTGACCTTGGACCAGTCACTCTCTCTCAGCCATAGGAATAAGGAAATGGTAAACCACATCTGAAAAACCTTACCAAAAACCTGCAGGGACTTGTTTGAGAATTGGACATGATTGAACAAAAGAAGAAAAAGTAGCCATAAATTAATGCTAGGCCACAGATGTTTATCCCCATTAGCGTTTTTAACTTCAAAAGGCCTATTAAATAATTTTGCTATAGCAGATCAACATAGAAATCATTCTAAAATATGTTGTTGGAGACTCCATATAGTGAAAAAATAGTACAGAACCTAGGACAATTTGCATATCTGTATCATTGTGCTAAGGTAGTGTTTCTCAATCTTGGCAACTTTAAGATGTGTGGACTTCAACTCCCAGAATCCTTCAACCACTGTCCAACCAGCATGGCTGGCTCGGGAATTCTGGGAGTTGAAGTCCACACATCTTAAAAGTTGCCAAACTTGAGAAACACTGTGCTAAGGAATACCAGATTAGACACAAATAGTGGTGTCCTCAGGATAAGGGGTGAAAAAGAGCCAAAATGGTAGTCACAACCCATATTTAAAAAAAAAATGGTGGGGCTTTGATTGTCTGGTATTCCCAAAACATAAGAAAGTACATCTTATGGTCATAAGTTGAATATTTTTTCCTTGAAGCAGAGAATTCAAACCAGAGACATCAAGGTTTGTGTGTGTGTGTGTGTGTGTGTGTAAAAAAAAGTGCAATCCCAAAACATCTGGAGCACCACTTAAACACCACTGGCCCTGACAAAATCACGATCTGTCAATTGCAAAAGGTAGTTTTACTTGCAATGGCTTACATTTTGCAATGGTACCTTTAGTACCATCAAACAACAACATCTGCCTATTCCAGTTGTTGGGAAAGACTCAATAAAGTGGATAAAAATGCCAAGTTCAGGCTATACATTTAGTTGACTGTGAGACAGGCCATAGTAAAGTAAATAATAAAAATATGCATCTGCCTATATTTTTAGACACTACCTTAATAATTCTTACAGCGTTGGTTAGGATTTGAATTATTAAGTTTCCATCAGCTTTAGACTGTAAATCTAATTGTAAATTACCCACACATAACCATAAATATCTAGGGCATCATTTGAATAACACCAGTACTAACAAAAATCACTGGCAACTTCACTTGGATCAGCTGACATTTTATTTATATATTTATTTATTGGTTCAATTTATATGCTGCCCTTTTCCGGAGACTCAGGGCGGCTTACAATGCGTTAAGCAATAGCCTTCATACTTTTGTATATGCCTGCTTAGTAGGGCTTTCACCCCCACCCCAAGCGGTGTTCTTTTTATACAAAGTCAGCTTATTGCCCCCACAAACCGGGTCCTCATTTTACCTACCTCGAAAGGATGGAAGGCTGAGTCAACCTTGAACCTGGTGAGATTTGAACTTGCAGTAATTGCAGGTAGCTGGTGTTACTTAACAGCGCTTTAGTCTGCTGCGCTACCAAGGCTCTTGTGATTATACCTTTAACATCATCAAATGACACTATCCCAGGTCCTTGTGAAGGACTCAATAGGTAGATAAAAATGCCAGATGCTGCTTAAACATCTGGATGACTGTGCAACTAGCCATCACGAGAATAATTCATTAAACTTTAAAAGACAGATCATAATATTAAGGAACATGAAACAAAATTCAGAACACACACTACAAAGAGAGTAAGACAGATGGGAGAGCAGAAAGGTTGGGGTCATGCATTAAATAAAGCCATAAAATAATTAAACATTAATGTTTTATGTCAAGCCAACTATTATGGTTTATAAGTAAATTGCCATTTATGGCTTAATAATATTTCCTTGCTTGGTTAAACCTGCCATGGCATAGTAGCATATTTTCTGAACTTGGTCACAAGCGGACAGGAATTTAAGTGTGAAAGTCAGACATAATAACTAGCAAATTTTTTTAAAGTGGGGCTGTATGAGGGAAGGAGATAAAATGAACGTTAACAAGGCAGGGGATTTAGATAGCTCCCTTACTTCATTCTCAAATAGTTATTGAACTATTTGTATTGGATTGACCCTGCTTGAAAGGTCTTGTCAACATCGCACTAATGAAAACCTCTTTCATACTATAAGGTGACTCACTGCTGGCCTGTCAATGGAAAGTGGATGGCTGTATGATCCTACTTCTATTGCAGCCTCATTAATATTGACTTCATTAGCACAGACACACTAATAAGTCGCAGCAGATATTGCTGTGGGCAGAGTAAGATTGTGAAGCTTGTGGAAAAAGGACATATTATATCGCACAAAGTCCTGAGGGGATAGACTCATCTAGGTGGAGAACAATCGAATGGTCCCAAAGTATTTTGTGTTCTGCCTATTTCGGGGAGAGGGGAAGCAGCATTTTAAGTCAGACGAAGCTCCCTAGGAATCTGGCACAAACCACGATGATATCACAAACATTATGGTGTCATCGCATAAATGTCTCATTTAGGCAATGATGTCATAACACAGGGTGTCATTTGTCCCCACAGGACCTCCCCAGGGATTCTTCTTTTTTTTAAAAAAAATGTTTTATTGAAATTGTTCATTCACATAGTAAAAACTAATGTAAACTAGGCAGTTGGTTTGAGGTCCGAGTTTGGCAATTTGGTTGCAAACGTTTCATCATCATTCAAGGAGACATTGTCAGTGCGTTTTGAATTGTGCTCGACTGTCAGAACGCAGATCTTTAAATTCCTTTTTGTGAGTTGCAAATTACTCTAAAAGTTGTTTGTTCAGATATTTCTGAGTCACATACTAACTTTTCATCCTTTTTAAAAATTACAATTAAAAAAAAACTCTTCTTCCCATAACCTAACTTTTATCTAGATGCAATCTAGAAATCACCAACCAAAAATCCATTAACCAGAAGTATCAAATGAATTATTAATCCCTGATCAAATAGTTCAATGTTATATTTCTTCTTTTTTCTTCTGCACAATCTTGACCTTTAAATCACCCCTGTGGCATCACAGGATTTGATCATTCATTACTTTTTGGTATTTAAAAGGAGTCTTCAAAGCTTTCATCAAGGTGCTTTATAAATCCTATAAAGAGGCATCGTCAGAATTTCTTGTCATAATTGTTCCATCTCCAGATTGTTTTCTTGAATTGTCTTTTGTATTCCCATGTTGGTAATCTCAATGTTGTTGTCTTTCATGCTTTCAAACTCGATAATATCTACATCAGGTAAAAATATTTTGAAGTTTTTCTCATCATGTTCTAAAAGTGGGCCCATTGAAATCTGTATTCTTTCTGAGAATTAATTAATATTATTAATTAAAATCTCAGTCCATGGTTCAAAAACATGTTTTTTTGAAGAATTCTTTTTTGAGATAAGGCACTTTAACCCTTTTCTGCTTCATCTTTTAGTTTCCTCTAGTGCCCAATTGCAAACATCTTCGTGCTTCAGTTCCTAAAATGGGTTTACAATAGTTCGATTTCAGCCATTTCCCCACTAGTACAGGTAATCCTTGATTTATGACCACAATTGACCCCACAATTTCAATTGTTAGGTGAGATATTTGTTAACTGAATTTTGACCCATTTTACAACCTTTCTTGCCACAGTTATTAAGTGAATTACTGCAGTTGATAAGTTAATAACACAGATGTTAAGTGAATCTGATTTCCCATTGATTTTGCTTGTCAAAAGGTTGCAAAAGGTGATCACATGACCCTGGGACACTTTGACCATCATAAATATGAACCATTGCCAAGCATCTGAATTTTGATCACATGATCATGGGGATGCTACAAAAGTTGTAAGCATGTAAGTGAAAAATGGACATAAATTACTTTTTTTAGTGCTGAAGTAACTTTGAACAGTCACTAAATGAATTGCTGTAAATTGAGGACCACCTGTATAGCATAGACATCTTTTAAGGAAATTTGGAAGGACACCTGGTTTCTAAGACTTTGAAAAAAATGCATAGGGACTAGTCAAAGATGGATCCCCTTCCTTCCTTCCTTCCTTCCTTCCTTCCTTCCTTCCTTCCTTCCTTCCTTCCCTCCCTCCCTCCCTCCCTGGACAGCTCATTAGTAGTGGAGTCACCTACCGAAAGGTTTGAGATCCAACAATTTCTGGATGCTAACCTTGGGAATAGGAATTGAGAAATTAGAAAATAGGGAAACATGACAAGGGAAGGATTCCAAGCCTCTGGTTCTTTGAGAGGAGCCTTCTAACTTGGACAAGAAATTGATTTTTCCCAAACAAAAAGGGCTTCCATTTTTTAAAAAATAATCTTTTAATCAGGCATGGAGATGGTGATCTTTCTGAAAAAAAGCCAGGCAATGTGTCATCTTCTCTAAAGTTCTCAATAGTAAGACAGCAGAAAATGTTGATCTCCATAGGGCTAATTAAGCTGTCAGACCAAAGATGCATAGCCAGATATGAAACTGTGCTGATAAATTAATGGCCCTGGGCACCGCCTTCTGTTTGGCATAATCTTTTCTCAGAGAGTGGGAGTTTGACTTTTAGCTAGTTCTCCTCCCTTCTCTCTCCCACATACGCACATATTCAGACACGCTCATATTCAGACACATTTCTTTCATATTAGATTAAAGAACTTTAAGTCTTTAACTTGTACAGGAACCAAACCAAACCAAACATGAATTTATGGAAAGAGGAAATTAACTTATGGCTAGAAATAATGAGATGAGCATACTTTTCTACTTATTGGTAGGTCTTTTTGTTTTCCTTTTTTTAAATAACATTAATATTAAGCTGGCTATCTTCTCAAGTCCCTTCCCTGAAATCTTGCCATTTAGAAGGATCTTGAAAGTATTCCTTTTCCATGACTGCCCCTACCTTATGGAACACCCTTCTTCCAGCAATTCTTTTAGCCTTTCAGAAGGCCATCAAGATCTGGATAGAATGAGGATATCTGGGTTGTGCCACATCTCTAGGAAATGACTGAGGCACCAGGTCCTGTTTTGATTGTACATTTTACGGTCTCATAGTTTTGGATTCTATTGTTATTGTGAGATGCCCAGAATTGTGTTTTAACATAAGCAGCCATACAAATCTTAAATAAACAAGCCATACGATGGTTGTGACTCATTGTGGTGGAATGTAGTCTGAATTCCCATAAGGGAGGGGCCACATTCCTGCAGAGCAAGAGGCACAAAAGTTTAGATAGTTCGGATGGGAAGAAGAGGTTCAAGAAGTTCTCCTCCTTAGAAGTTCTCAGAGTATATCTTTAATTATGCAAATAGTTGCTTTAATGTCAGGCGTGAAGAATCAAGATTACTTGTTAAGTTCCAATTAAGATAATTTATTGCTGAAGCCCATATGCAAGAATCTAGTCAATTAATGGTCAGCAGTAAATTGGCGATAGATAAGAATTAATGGAATTCAAGGAAGTCTGGACTTGGATCATTGTGGGAACATAAGGACTTCAGACTGATTCCTCTCTTGACTCGACCTCCAGGCTCTGTCTTTTCTTCTCTTTCATCTATTTTGACAAGATTTCTGCCTATAGGTGAGCAGTAATAAAGGAAGAACCTGAGTGTGTCTTTCTTGGTATTTGGAGTCTGAAAACAATATGCATAATGTGATTGTAGGTGCAGATGTTCAATAGAACTTATCCCATTTTTTTCTTTGAAATTCGTCATTTTTTTTAGTTTAATGCCGCTTCCTTTCTTGAATGTGGATGATGCTACTTCAAACATATATGCTATGTCTTTTGAGAAAAACTTAATTTATTCAAAAGTTAGATTATAGATCAGGGGTGTCAAACTCGTGGCCCATGGGCCGGATGCATCATGTGCTAGCCCCACCCCTGCCCGGTTTAGCGAAATGGAAAAAAGTCCTGCTACATCATGTCATGCCGCCGTGATGACACGAATTTGATACCCCTTGTATAGATCATGCTAAACCAGGATTTGGCTTGCTCCCTTTTTGGCTTAGTGTGTTATGTGGAATACATAAGCCACTTCAGGTCTCATTTAGGAGGAAGCAAGGCAAATAAGATTTTTTTCCCCTATATGTCCAACCCACAAATTGTTATCATTCTATTTTCTTTCATTATTTAGCAGAGGGAATTGTGCTTAGACATAAAATTGAAACATTCAATACTAACCAGCAAGAAAGCATTCATTAGCACATGTCCATATTCTGTGTTCAGCTAATGGCCAGGAAGGCTGTTAATGGCTATTGTTGGTTCTTTGTGATCTCTGCAAATTCAGAAAAATATAAACATGCTGTTTTTAGATTATTCTTCTACTAAATTTACCTTGTATCTTTTTTATGATTTGAGTATTTCAGGTTTTTATTAGTTTGTTTATTATATGGCTCTTCCATGATAAAGTATTTCTCATTTGTTTCTTTCTATTGATGTATTAGTTTCTACTCTGATGATATGATAACCACCATCCTCTTACAAATTATTTCAAATCCTAGTTTAAAATCGATTTAAAAGACCTGGTTTCCTTTCCATTAAAAAGTTGATTGGGCTGGCAATTGACTCTTATTTCTTCAATGGATGAATGTTCAACCACAGCATCTAATGATAGCAAGCATATTTGCATGTTGTGTAGTTGTGAAAACAGATATTTTTTCTCCAGCATTAGTACTAATCACCTATGTTCATGTATTTACTTAGCCATAGAGCATGGTGTATAAATACCATAGTAATTGGGTTCAACAGACCCCTTGGTCAAACTCAAACTCTACCATGGCTTAGGATAGTATATAGATATGAATCTCTACCTTTGATGAGTAGTCATATATTTCATTCAAAATTAGCCATTCTGAAAGCATCCATTTGCCATTCAATCAGTAGGCATCTCTCTTCCCAAAGGAGGTTGTAGACTGATAGAAAAGAATATTTGTAGCTCAGGGTTGAACTGTGGAGTTCTTGGTGCTCTCTGAACTTGATTATTTTGGTGCAGAAGATCAAGAATACTCCCTCCAACATTGACAGGGCAAACCACTTATATATAAACAGAGAGCAAACCCAACTCTCTCTAGCACTGATGATTGTTACCTAGTTGGGTCATGAAACATTTGCAAGCCAAGCTCAGAGATCACTAAGAACCCCATGGAGATTCCCCTCCCCCGCATCTTGACACTGTGTATGTCCTATGTACGCTGATGAGAAGATAAAAAGAGGTTATAGTCCAGCTATCAGAGAAAGTGCCCCAATTTAGGCTAACTTTCATGCAATTTTTCTGACTCCAATTAGCAGTCTCCTGTCTAATTTCCTTGCTCTCTCCCCTCTACATGATACACACATCATGTAGAACTGGAGTGGTTTTTCCTAGCTTGGAATAGGCAATAAGCCCATTTATTTCTACCTACTAATAATATATCTGATTAGAGGTGGAGAGATGATAGAACATAAAAACCAGAAGTGCCTTTCTGGGAAACCAGGGATAAACTCCTCAAACAAGTGTGTTGCTAAGATGTTCTCTCCTGGGGCTCACAGTTTGTCAGCTTCTTCTTTCCCTTGAGATAAGGGGAGCTCAGTAAATTGGGGGGTGGAGCTTTTCTTTTTTTCCTACACGTTCATGCTTTTCTACCTGGCTGCAAACTGTTCATGCTTTTCTACCTGGCTGCAGGTTTTAGGTTACCTGGAGCAATTTCTTTTCCTTAGGCAAGTGGCCATATCAGAAGACTCACTGTCTATTGGATGGTATGTACACTGTCAGCTCTTTAGAACTTTTTGTGTTTTTCTGTCTTTCAAACTAGCGATTCTGCAGAGATGCTGAACATTTCCACCATAGAGTTGTCATGAAAAAGCTTGCATCTTTTTTCAAGTTGGTTTTTGAGTTTTGGTTAGACTATTTTAAAAAATGTATGTATGTATGTGTATGTATGTATGCATGTATGTATGTATGTATGTAAGAATGTATAAGAAAGCTCAGGACCGTATTTGTTGGAAACATGCAGGAAAGGCCTTCATCCTGCAATGGACAGACAATGGCTAAAATGATGGTTTTATATCATCGTAAAATCATCATTATTTTAGCCATTGTCTATCCATTGCAGGATGAAGGCCTCTCCTGCATATTTCCAACAAATACAGTCCTGAGCTTTCTTATACATACTTACATACATACATACATTTTTTAAGATAGTCTAAACAAAACTAAAAAACTAACTATATATATATATATATATATATTCATCATCAATATATATACAGTATATATATAATTATGTATCATAATAAATAATAATAATATAATAAAATTATATAAAATTATAAATTTTGGATTAGTGGTAGAATTTTGAATATTTAGAAATTCTTTATACTTTGTTCATCACACCCAGACTATGTGGCTTTTAGAAGGGCAAAAAAAAATAAATCCGATGAGCTGCAGTTTTATAGCTTAAAAGCATGAAATGGATCAGAAGGGAGACACTGATTCACGTAATCTGATGCTGATCTACTCAGACGTAATTTCAGTTCAGTGGGGTTTATTCTGAAGTGAGTTGATACAGGATTTTTTTTCTGTATAGCTTCAGAAGGGAACTGAAGGTTAATAGATGAGAAATCTATCCGTTCTCACAGACAAACTGGACTACAAAGAGAGAGAAAATTGAAATGTATGTCATTCCAATACACAAAGAGGCAAAGAAACGTTGCTTTTTGCACCAACACTCACCTTCTCCAATAGCATCCCCTAAATGTCTATATTTTGAAAACCATTTAGAAATAGAAAAGTTTGTTTATGATGATGGGCAGGAGGAAATGGGTGATGAAAGCTGTGTAAACAATAAACCACTCTGAGGCCACTGTTGTTACTCAGGAGAGTTGGGGAATTGTTTTTGTATCTAGGGCTGGGTTATCACCTCTTGTCAGAGGTTCTTGTGAAAGGCAAGGTTTCATAAACAGAGGGATTTTCCAGGCGTTGCTGGTAGTGGCGTTTGATTTAAAAAGATGTGGAAACTCTAGAAAGGATGCAGAGAAGTCCAACAAAGATGATTAAGGGGATGGAAACCAGAGGTGGGTTTCAGCAGGTTCTGACCAGTTCTGGAGAACCGGTAGCGGAAATTTTGAGTAGTTTGGAGAACCGGTAAATACCACCTCTGACTGGGCCTGCCGCCATCCATTCTCTGCCTCCCAAGTCCCAGCTAATTGGGAGGAAATGGGGATTTTGCAGTATCCTTCCCCTGCCACGCCCAACAAGTCATGCCACACCCACCAAGCCACCCAAAGAACTGGTAGTAAAAAATTTTTGAAACCCACCACTGATGGAAACTAAAGTATACAATAGAGGGTTGTAGAAACTGGGCATGTCTAGTCTAACAAAGAAGAGACTAGGGATGACATAATAGTAGTCTTCTAATGTTTGAGGGGCTGCCACAGAGAGGAAGGGGCCAAGCTATTCTTCAAAGCACTTGTGGGCAGGACAAGAAGTAATGAAGGAGAGAATCAACCTAGAACTAAAGAGAAATTTTCTGACCAGTGGAATAGCTTGCCTCCAGAAACTGTGGATGTACAATCATAGGAGGTTTTAAAGAAGAGATTGGACAGCCATTTGCCTGAAATGGCACAAAGTCTTCTGATTGAACAGGAAGTTGACCAGAAGACCAAGATCCCTTCCAACTCTATTATTCTGTAATCCAGCATTCATCTAGCCAGCTTGTTTGAATGCAAATTCTTTGAGAGACTTTAAGATTTTCTTACTTACTCAAATCTGAAAATACATGGCAACTCATAATGATATACGTACAAGTATACAGGTAGAAGATTGATTAAGACTCCAATATTCACAGATTTTTTGGGTGGTAGCACAAAACTTCACATTCTTAGAAACCTAATTGAGCCCCCTTGTACTTTTTTTGTTGAATCCAATTCCCAAAATATTGTGCTTTTTTTCTTACATTTACATCTTCATTGCCACATTTGATGGAGAATTATTGATTTTATGTAGTTTTTGTCTGTTGATGAGGACAGCTATCTATAAATTCAAATGTTGGTCAAGTCCATTTTAGCTATTTATAGTATTTATATAGCATCATCCAACTATTGTTAGTGATATAAAACTTATCTTCAGTACAATTATTTCGACTTGACAATTTGATGATTCTTGGAGAATCTTTCAATTCCTAGTGCAAAAATCATCTATACATCTCTTCTCACAATCACAGAAAAAGAGAATTACGATCTCCTTAGAGATCGAACATCCTGCTTAATCCTACATCCAAGCAAAATTCTAATCAAAAGTAACATCTGGATTCTTATACAGCCATACAAATATCATTAAGGTTGGAGAAAAAACCTATTTTCGCAGCAACATAAAATAATTTAAGAACAGTGAAGATTGAACATGCTCAATGACCAAGAAATACCACTTGACTTTGAACAAAAATCAATGGAACATGGCATGGCATTCAAGGGAAGGCCTTGAATGGCATACTCTAGATCAGAGGTCTTCAAACTTGGCAGCTTTAAGACTTGTGGACTTCAACTCCCAGAATTCTCCAGCCAACTGGAAGTTGAAGTCCACAAGTCTTAAAGCTGCCAGGTTTGGGAATCCCTGCCCTAGATGGATCAAAGGCCAATAGTTGCTTTTAAAAAGTTATGTATTCTTGGCCTAGAAGTCTGGGAATCAAAATCCAACACTAGAAGGCAAGAGGATGAGAAAGATAATGTAGGTCAGTGATGGCTAATGTTTTCCAGACCAAGTGCCCAAAGTGTGTGCATGCTGCACAAATGCTCTCATGCACGCCCGAACCCCAAAATGCAATGTGTGCATGGCTCCCGTGCATGCACCCAGCCCAGCCCACGAATGCACACGTGCCCAACCACAGGTGCCCTGCCCCCTGCATGCGCATACATCCCCAGCATGCCCCCACCCCAGGGGTGCTATTCAGCAGGTTCTGACCAGTTCTGGAGAACCGGTAGCAGAAATTTTGAGTAGTTCGGAGAACCGGTAAATACCACCTCTGACTGTCCCCACCCCCATCTATTCTCTGCCTCCCGAGTCCCAGCTGATCGGGAGGAAATGGGGATTTTGCAGTATCCTTCCCCTGGAGTGGGGTGGGAATGGAGATTTTACAGTATCTTCTCCTGCCATGCCCACCAATCCACACCCATCAAGCCACACCCGCAGAACTGGTAGTAAAATTTTTTGAATCCCACCACTGCTCCACCCCCCCAAGCATGCACAGACCCCCCACCTACCCCGTCCCCCACACATGCATCAACTGGCCAGCAGGAGGCATGCACGCATGCGTGGCAGAGCTAAACTGGGGCGATGGCTTGCATGCCCACAGAGAGGCCGCTGTGTGCCACCTGTGGCATGCACACCATAGGTTTGCTATCACGGATATAGGTTGTTTTTAAATTCAGACTGATAAATGTAATAGGTAAACAAACATTTCTTCGTACTTGATGTTCAATGACATTTTGTGTTCACTATTCTAGTTTTTCCATTTCTTCATTTCCCTCTTGTTTTTCTGCATGTGCACCCCTCCAGCAATCAGCAACCCTTGGCTGTCATTGTGAGGTGGTGGGAGTTCTCCCTTCAAAGTTTTTTTTCCATCCCTGCTTATACAAAGTTTAAGATTCCCAAGACTGCTGATATTCTGTAGGCTTTCAGAGCCACTATGGGCAGTGTTGAGCTTCAACGGATCTGACAATAGTCTAGACATCAGATTTCCTGCTGTTTTGCTAGCAATTGTGGATGGCAACTTCAGCAATTGTGGATGGTATCTAGACCAGTGATGTCTAACCTTTTCCGGACCGCGTGCCCAAAGTGTGTGTGCGTGCCCAAAACCCCAAATTGCAATGTGCATGTGGCCCCCCCGCATGCATCCCACCCCTGCGCATGCCCATGTGCCTGCCTTCACATGTGCCCCACACCCCACACATTCACACATGGCCCCCTGCACGTGACCCCCGTGCATGCGCCCCCACATGCCCCACCCCATGCATGCACGTCCGCTCCCCGTACATGCTCCACCCCCCACAGATGCACGTGCGGCCCCCCCTGCACACGCCCTACCCCCCACGCATGTGCAGCAGAGACCTGACGACCAGCTGGCTGGTGGGAGGTGCATGCGCATGTGCGGCAGAGCTGAACTGGGGTGACGGCTCACGTGCCTACAGAGAGGGCGCTGCGTGCACGTGTGCCATAGGTTCGCCATCACGGACCTAGACCATGGTCACTAAACTCTGAAGCTCAATATTGCCCAATTGCTGATCTCAATGATTTATGTATGGACTTTGCTTGTCTGTCCAGGGATAACATTGGCAGACTTGAGCTTCAGAAATTCAGGAACCACAACTTGCAGATTCAATGTGTAGACTAGCCATTTAAAATAATTCATTTGAGATACTGCAGAGAAATATACTTGTGCCTCAAGTTGCTGCCTGATGACTTTCAAGTGACACAGATGACTGAAGTTGTGTTAATTATTGCTGAGTGAAAAAGGCTATAGCTTTTCATTGAGTGGCAAACCACATCAGCTCCTGCACAGTGTGAAAAAGTGTAAACAAAGGATTTGTCTGCTCAACCAAGAACTTTTAGAAGATGCAATGTGTGGCTGATTGTATTTGTAAGTATTTTTATTTTTCTCCATAGAAATTCCCTTGGGTGGGTGTCTGAAAATGAATCTACCTTGTGTTGCTCTTGGCTTGTTCTTACTTATATGTCTGAGTTATGCAAGGGCTAACATGTCATCAAGCACATCCCTTCACTCCTCTTCTTCATCTCTCCCCACTACATTGTCATCCACGCCGCCAATGTCCTCTGAATCCACGCAAGATCCCAAATCTCTCCTGCACCCCAGTCCGGTTACCAACTCTCCACCCAATTCATCCCTGCCTCAGCAGAACCAGACTCAGCCCTCGGTCTCCACCGCCCAGACCGAGAATACTGAGTTGATCCAGGAAGAAGATAGTCCATTTGGGATTTCTGACCTAAACGTGGATGATCCTATAAGAAATTATGAGTGGGAGGCTGCAGCTAGGCGTGCAGATATGGTGCTGAACATGACAGAGATGTTTCAAGAAGAGGAGAGGGCTCGTTTCAATCTTTCTGGCATAAACATGGAAGATCCCGAAAAAAATCAGCTTGCACCTCGGGGTGTGGCAGTTGCGCTGCTGAAACCAAAAGGTGAAGGACAATTGGGAAGGAGTTGAATCTGGGATTCTTGAATGGTCCAGATTTAGCTTATCCATAATACAGAGAGTAATTGAATGTTTAGAACAGAGGTGGAGAACTATGGTCCTTTTATGACTTGTGGACTTCAACTCCCAGAATTCCTGACACAGGCTGGCTCAGGAATTCTGGGAGTTGAAGACCATAAATTATAAAAGGGCTATAGTTCTCCATCTCTGGTTTAGAAGATGGTCCAGCCTAATGTGTCACAGTGAGAGAGATAAGAATTCAGTATCACTTTTCCTTCTCATAATCCACAGTAGCTTTTGTTTGCTACATGCATCACAATGTCCCTGTACAAATGAAGTTACTTGAGCAAAGTCACCATAAATGCACGTAATTTTCCTCCCTTGCCCTTTCTCTTGGACATCCAAGCCAAGATTTTAGAAAAAACACTAGCTAGGAATGAAGGAGAATCATGACTTAGACATAAAATCAGGCACAGCAAAAATGATCTAGATCAGTGTGTTTCAACTTGGGCAGCTTGAAGATGTGTGGACTTCAGTTCCCAGAATTCCCCAGTCAGCAAAGCTCAAGTGCCCAGGTTGAGAAACACTGATCTAGTTCATGTGTTTCTCCTACTTTCACAGTGTTAAATGAGGGGTCCTTGGTGTCCCTGAATTTGGTTGTTTTCTTGCAAGATTTCAATACCTAAACTATGTAACACCATCACCTTTACCCCTAGTTTGGGTAATGAAAAATCTGCAAGAAAAAAACCATGCTCAGAGAGCAGCAAGGACCCCCTCATTTTCAACGCGGAGTACAAATATTCTCCTTTATTGGTACAGTGTTAAAACTTATACTTTATTTGGTCAACTGTGGTTAGATATACAAAGAATTTGTCTCTTGAAGTTATCCATTACTTTCCTTTTTTACAAAGAGCTTTGATAAATCATAACATTTGTTGCTAGCAGCTGTGATGGTTGGTTCCATGTCCTTATGATTTTCTAGATCTTCTGTAACAGAAATCTGGAAGTGGTGATTCCTCATTGTATTCATATGTGACTGTATTCATAAACTCCTGAGTTCTTAAAAAGTCTGTGGATGACAGTCAAACCTTCTCATATTGGATTCTGAAAAAACAATGCAATACAGAAATTCTTCTACTAAATTTGACTAGTATTCTGTGTAGCCTTGTTCCCTTTCCTCAAAATAATATTCTATTATGAAAAAAGATGGAGGAAACAGTAGGAAAGCAGGACAGGTTTGCCTATTAGAGTTGCAATTGCTGGAATCCCTTACAAGCCTCCCTGATTGAAGAAATACAATTGTAAATTGAAGGCTCTTTGGAATTGGCTTGAAGTGCCTAATTATGGGCCTCAAAAGTCTTAGCCAGATCCCATCGATACTCAAAAATAATAAACTAGGGACAATAGAAGACAAGATAATTCAATACATGGCTGGAAAATAATCATTAATTTAAATCTTAGATCACATTTAACATTTCCCCATCCAGCTCCACCATTTGAATTATTGTACCATATTATTCCAAAACCAATTGCACCCCACAGACTCAGATAAATGTGTGTCTCCCTAGGGAAAGCCATTTAAGAGACATTTAAGACTATTCGGTAGGCTAAGCGCTGTGTTTGATTTCTTGGCTTTTATTCAAAAAGGAAAAAAGTGCAATTGGACTGGGTCAGTTGCATTCATTGAAAACTGGTAGCCAGTTCTCAGCACACTCTCCGATTATAAACCCAGGTTAATAAAATAGGGTTGCTCTGAAGACCCCCATGCCCAAAGCAATCGCATGGCAGCTTTAGCCAGCATAGGGAAGCAACAGCTGCTGAAACATTAGTATATAAGCTGATACCATTTTTTCTCTAGTTTGGTATATTGTATGTGAACTCAGGCATTTTTTTTTCCTGTAAAGGTCAAGCTGGGGAAACTCAAGGAATATCCAAGAATGCCATAGCTCTATTCCTCTGGGTGTGTGGTATATTGCTGTGTGTTTTCGTGGGAATCTATTGTGCCCACAGTCGAGGATCCAAGAAAGAACCATTCACACACCATCGCTTGAATGAGGATGCATTTGATGACCCTGGTAAACCTGTTCCCCAGGTCCTTTGGGATGGGAAGGGTCACTTAAGAGTGACCTTAAGAGTGTCAATGTCCTTTCCCTGTATTTTGCTCCCACTATGAGATACAAACTTCTTGCTTCTGGTTCATCAATGTTGTTGATAGCCTTTGGTTGAAAAAAAAAATGGTGGTTGTGGTGGTAGGGAAGGGTTTACAAGTCTTCCTCTTTTAATAACCAAAGGTGCTTTCTCCAAAAGGCAACTGGAAGTTCTTGTTTTTTGTTTAGAAATGTTTTGCTTCTCATCCAAGAAGTTCAGAACTGAAGAAGCTTCTTGGATGAGAACCAAAATGCTTTCAAACAAAAACCCAAGCAAGTCCATGTCCTTATGATTTTCTAGATCTTCTGTAACAGAAATCTGGAAGTGGTGATTGTATTCATATGTGACTGTATTCATAAATTCCTAAGTTCTTAAAAAGTTTGTGGATGACAGTCAAACCTTCTCATATTGGATTCTGAAAAAACAATGCAATACAGAAATTCTTCTACTAAATTCGACTAGTATTCTGTGTAGTCTTGTTCCCTTTCCTCAAAATAATATTCTATTATGAAAAAAGATGGAGGAAACAGCAACTGGATGTTTCCAAAAATGTTGGAAATGTTTTGCTTCTCATCCAAGAAGTTCAGAACTAAGAAGCTTCTTGGATGAGAACCAAAATGCTTTCAAACAAAAAACCCAAGCAAGTCCAACTGCCTTTTGGAAAAAGCACTTTTGGACAACCATAACCTGGATGATTGAGAATCTCCATAGACTTTTGATGATCACTGGTTCAACAACCATTCAAAGTTACAACAGTGCTGAATGAGTGGTACTTAAATTGGTCTTCAAAGTACTGGCAGATTTACCATCCCTCTGGTCAGGTGATCTTGATCTAGGCACTTGACAACTGATTTTCACAACACTTGCAGCATCCCACACAGGTGATTATCACTTATGACTTTCCCTGTTGACTTCCCACAAATAAAGTCAGCAACAAAGGCCATGAGTCACTCTGGTAAGTCTCTCACATTTTTCTTTGCCTGGCAGGAACCATCCCTGATTCTGCCATGCTCATGCCATGGCTTGCCAGACACCTGCACACCCTCTTCTGCCCAACAGCAGCTACTTGCCTGCTTGCAAGTTGACTGAGACCTGTTTAACATGATATCAATAGCAATAGCATTTAGACTTATATACCACTTCACAGTGCTTTATAGCCCTCTCTACGCGGTTTACAGAGTCGGCATATTGCCCCCAACAATCTGGCTCCTCATTTTACCCACCTAGGAAGGATGGAAAATGAGTCAACCTTGAGCCTGGTGAGATTTGAACTGCCAAATTGCACGCAGCTAGCAAGCAGAAGTAGCATGCAGTACTGCACTCTAACCACTGCGCCACCGTAGCTAATGATCCTAGCTTAACGATTGCAATGGGGAATGCTGGGATTGCTGCCATTAAGCAATGCATTCACATGACATCCCGCTTATGATTGCATCACTTATTGGTGGAAATTCCAATCATGATTACTGTTGTTAAGGGATGATATACTATACAATTAAAACATCCAGTTATAGATACAGGAATGAAACTAAGGACATAAAAATGTTTCTGTACCAAATCTTATAAATAGAAAAAGGTTCTTTGTCAGGTACCAAAAAGACATTGATGTGCCAAACAAGCATTATAAGCCCTGGGATATCATAACAGAGAAGTTACCATGGCAAACTCACCACGGGACAACTTTGTGCAGCCAACTTGCCATGGGACAATTCGCAGTGGAAAATTTCACATAGGATAACTCAACGCAATAAATGTTATCCACCAGTATTTCTTCTACATTATTTTTGTCAATGGAAATAGCGTAGAAGAAATAATGGTGGATAGCATTTATTGCGTTGAATTATCTTGCGTAGATTGTCCTGCAGCGAGTTGTCCCACAGCAAGTTGGTCCTAGTGAGTTGTCTTGTGGCAAGTTGGTCAGGGCAAGATGACTGTGCCAAGTTGGCCATGGCAAGATGGCTACAATGAGTTGTCCCATTCCATAACAGAGGCATTTTACTGGACAATGCCTTATTCATTTGAGATGGTAGGAGTACCTAGATAGATCATTCGACAACAATCGTCACAATATGTAAATAAGTGGGATGGAGGAAGATCCAGGAAGGGTCTCAAGTAGCATTCTCATATAATTATGACTTCCATGGCAACTGTTTTATGAATGGGAAAGCCCACCCAATAGTCATTTTGGGAGAGAATCCATATCAGGTACTAAAATTTTCAAATGCCCCAACCCATTCCAGACCTGGAATGCTAAACTGATAGACCACATATTTCTTTAACTTCCGTCTCTCTTCTTTTCTTTTCAGCTCTCTCCCTAGACAGGCCCCAGCATTACGACTGGTTCTTCAATGAAACAGATGGTTATGTCTACCCAATCCCAACACAAATCCAACTTAAACCAATGCAGGTCCTCTCAGTCCCAGATCTCAAACAACCCTCTCCTGGGCTTGAAACATCACCAGAGAAACCTGCTAAACTTGAGACAGGACCAGACACCAAGGAGGTGCCACGAAGCCCTGTGAAACTGGAGTGCCTATCTCCAGTCAACCTTGGAAATCTTATCTGAGATCCAGCTTCTCTCTAGCAGCTCCCCTTTCCTCCAGTACAACTCCTTCCCTTATTTTACTCAATCTGGAAAAATCTGGCTAAGTGTGGTTTGAAGGAAGTATGATGAATTTGCAGATCCCTGAAGGGCTGGGTTCCCAACAGTGATCAAAAACAATCCACTTTCCTAAATTAGGCTATTAGAATATATGTGTAGTTATATATCTTACTTGTATACAGGTAGTCCTTGACTTACAAACACAACTGGGACCAGGATTTCCATTGCTGATCAAGGCAGTTGTTAAGTGAGTCATGTTGGATTTTACAATCTTTTTTTGCCATGGTTGTTAATTGAATCGGTGCAGTTCTTAAGTGAATCATTCGGTTGTTAAATGAATACAGCCTCCCCCATTGACTTTGCTTGTTGGAAGCTAGCTGGGAAGGTCACCAAAGATGATCACATCATGCCAAGATGATGCAATCATCATAAATACATGACGATTGAAAGCATCTGAATTTCGACCAGGCGACTGTGGGGATGCTGCAATTGCCATGAGTATGAGGACTGGTGGTAAGTCACCCTTTTAAGTGCTGGGATAACTTCAAACTTTGAAGTTGCTGAATGAATGGTTGTTAACTCAAGGAGTATCCGTATCATTTCCCCTCCCCTATTTCCTGTCAATCTTCCACCTCCACCTCCCCCCTCCTCCTCCCTCTAGAACAGGGGTGTCAAGCTCAATTTCATTGAGGGCCGCATCAGGGTTTGACGTTGAGGGGGCAGGGTCTGTGGCCAGGGTGGGTGTGGCCAGCTTGACTTCACTCATGTCGGGTGGGGGGCTGTGGTGGTCTGAGCACTCTGCCAGCAAAAATGGGCTCCTGAGCTCCATTTTCGGCAGCGATGGCTTCCTGCAACCCTCTGCCAGCAAAAATGGAGCTCAAAAGGGCTGTATGTGGCCCTCCCAAGCTCCGTTTTCACTGGCAGAGGCACTGTGGACCGGTCCTTTGCTGTTTCCAGGGGGCCCCACAGACCAGATCTAAGCACCCCACGGGCCGGATCTGGCCCCCAGGTCTTGAGTTTGACACCCCTGTTCTAGAATCTAGATGGATGTAACCCACTTGGGCATTGTACTGGAAGCAACATGCTGGAGGTGTTCCTGGCCATTGTCTGATCAATTCCATTGCTAAGCTCCCAACAGATAGACAAACCTTAGACCAGTAATGGCTAACCTTTTTGCCATCACATGCCAAAAGCGGGGTGAGCATGAGGGGGTCGTGTGCACATGTGCCCACACCCATAATTTTATGTGCCCCACCCCCACGCATGCGTGCACTTCCCCTGCACTCACCCCACTTTTGGCATGCGATGGCACAGTGGGCCCGGTAGGCTCGTTTTTTACTCTCCCCGGGCTTCAGAGCCTTTCTAGGAGCCTGAGGAGGGCAAAAACATTGTTCCCCCCCCAGAGGCCCTCTGGAGGACAGAAATGGCCTTGGGGGGTGGGGAAGGCTGTTTTCGCCCTTCTCAGGCTCCTAGAAAGGCTCTGGAGCCTGGGGAGAGCAAAAAATGGGCTTTCCAGTCCCACTGGAAGTTGGAAAACGGGCCGTTTCCAGCCTCCAGAGGGTGGGGAAGGCCGTTTTCACCCTTCCCAAGCTCCTAGAAAAGCTCTGGAGCCTGGGGAGAGCCAAAAAATGGCATTCCTCCCCACCCAGGCCCTCCGGAGACAGGAACCAGTCTGTTTCCCTACTTCCGGTGGGCCCAGAAGGCCCAAATGGAGCTGAGCTTCCGTGCCCACCAATATGGCTCCGTGTGCCACCTGTGGCACGCGTGCCATAGGTTCGCCATCACGGCCTTAGACCAAACTCTCTTCCTGTGCACAAAAACAACTGCTGTATCAGATACAGATCCCAACCCAAAGGGGCATTTGCAGTATCACCTATGCTGCTATTTTACAACTGGCAATATCACTGACTATTCTTCTTCATAGGGTTCTGCCACATGAAAGCCTTAAACGCCTGGTCTCCCTTGATGAAACCCTTTGAAAATGAAACCAGTTTAAGAATTTACTCTCTGGATTTCAATCTGTTCTTCAGCTTTGGCAACAAGTGTGCTGTCTGGATAGTGATCATAACAAAGTCTGACTGAATAGATCTAATTGCTTCTTCAGTCCCATCCCTTCTGGGAAAGCACATGCCAATTATTTTGCTTTTTAAGGGAACATATGGTTTCCATTGATTGACCTTTTCTTTGAGCCCCATTTGTACTTGACACTGTCCCATTTGGCATGTCTACTCTTGGAATGGTGGGAACAAAAATACCTCAGTTTAACCATTCTTTCTTTCACTTAACCTAAGGGAAAACTGAGGGAACTCTTGTCAATTTCAGCTGGAGAAGGAAGGAAGGAAGGAAGGAAGGAAGGAAGGAAGGAAGGAAGGAAGGAAGGAAGGAAGGAAGGAAGGAAGGAAGGAAGGGTGGGTCACATTTGACTAGTCCCTATGAACCTATATTAAGAAAAGAAAGTTGTAGAGATAGGAACCAGAAAATCAGATGACTTCTTACTGAAGATGTAGAGGGATATGTACAAGCCCAACTTGCAACGTGTGGGAGTTCAGGCTTTATCTGTGCTTGTTCTTATCCTCAAACATGACATTCCAAAGATGATTATAGGGGGCAGTAGCCAATGTGTAATCCTTAAAGCAGTTCAACTCAGAGTTCTCACTGGAGGCACAAATGACCAGGGTCAAAATTGTCCTACTTCAGTCACATCTAGTTCTCTGGAAGAGGTTCTAATGTTGGGAAAGGTGGAAGGAATGAGAAGAGGAGGATAATATGGTGTATAGATTTGATTATTTTGGCAATAAGCAATAAGACCTGATTTACCAGGTTGGAGACAGATTTACCCTGGACAAAATCTATCACAGCACATAATCTATCATGAAGGCAGTTATTTCAAACACGTGAAGAGCAAAGCCTAGACACTGAGATGGCATCTCTATGCAAGGCAGCCTTCCCTAAAGAGAATGTCCCCAAAGACTTGATGGTGTTGAATGTGGACTTTGTTCTCTCATATATCTGAAGACATCAGCTTGGGAAAACTGATGATGGGCGAGATCTTTCCATTGAGGAAAATGCCAGTTTCTTCCTTTGCTTAAGTTCTGAACTTGTTTATAACAGCTTAATTAAAATACTATCCCATGGGCTAAATTTAAACCAAAGCACAAACTAAGTGTAACTCATCCCTTCTGCAAATTAATGGATTACTTTTACTGCAGCCTAATTACTGAAAAACTCACACCTAAAGCTTTGGAAGAGTTGCTTGTCGTATTATAGAGTTAAGGTGTACCTCCTTTAATGCAAACAGAGTGAAGGAGTGGTGTGAAGATACTGTCAGTTATATTGTTACAAATAAATATACTTTTTCCAAAGTTTCGTTGTACTGTTTCCATTGTTCGTTTGTGTTCATTTTGGTGCTTGGATGTTTAGTGCAAGTGTATTCATTAAGATTAAAGTTGTGATGGCAACAATTTTAAGAATCCCTGAGTTAAGCCTACAAACTGACCAGATGATTTAAACTCGCCCCAATCAATTGCCTAAGAAAAGGTGCTATCTAACAAAATGAAATTCAACATGAAAAAAGCAAGGTTCTACATTTAGGAAAGAAAAACAAAATGCACAGCTACTGTATATGTGGTACCTTGCTCAATAGTAGTAATTGTGAGAGGGATCTTGGAGTCATAGTGGACAACCATTTAGATATGAGCCAGCAGTGTGTAGCAGCTGCCAAAAAAGCCAACACAGTTCTGGGCTGCATAAACAGATGGATAGAATCAAGATCACGTGACGTGTTAAGAACACTTTATAATGCCTTGGAAGGCCCCACTTGGAAGATTACATTCAGTTTTGGTCGCCACAATGTAAAAAAGATGTTGAGACTCTAGAAAGAGTGCAGAGAAGAGCAACAAAGATGACTTAGGGGACTGGAGGCTAAAACATATGAAGAACGGTTGCAGGAACTGGGTATGTCTAGTTTAATGAAGAGAAGGACTAGGGGAGACATGATAGCAGTGTTCCAATATCTCAGGGGTTGCCACAAAGAAGAGGGAGTTCAAGCTATTCTCCAAAGCACCTGAGGGTAGAACAAGAAGCAATGGGTGGAAACTAATCAAGGAGAGAAGCAACTTAGAACTAACTAAGGAGAAATTTCCTGACAGTTAGAACAATTAATAAGTGGAACAACTTGCCTGCAGAAGTTGTGAATGCTCCAACACTGGAAATTTTTAAGAACTTATTGGATAACCATTTGTCTGAAATGGTGTAGGTTTCTACCTGGGCAGGGGGTTGGACTAGAAGACCTCCAAGGTCTCTTCCAACTCTGTTATTCTGTTCTGTTCTGTTCTGTTCTGTTCTGTTCTATTCTATTCTATTCTATTCTATTCTATTCTATTCTATTCTATTCTATTCTATTCTATTCTACTCTATTCTATTCTCTTTTCTTCTCTTCTAAAGATTGTCAGTCAAATGTCTGGTGTTTTCGAAAGGCAGCAAATTTAGCTTATTAAACTCTTGAACTTATCAAAAGATGAAACTTCTCAGGAAATTCAGATGTTGTCCTGAGAAAGATGTTTTTCTCTGGAAGATGTGAAGAAACCATTGGCTAGAGATATATCAGAGGATTCTCTTACATTTGTACATCTCTTATGGGACAGGGGTGGGTCATGGCAGAATTGATTCATCCTGGAGGAAGAGAAACACAGAGCCAATCCTAATGTCATGGCAGAATGTCATAAACACTGTTTCTGAAGTTAAAGCAATAGCTGGATGGAGAAATCAGTGAAAGGAAATCTGATGGATACATGACTACATTTATAAAAAGAGTTAGTTTTGTTAAAATGCAGTATGCAGGAGATGGCTGAGTAATGGACAAGGAAAATTATGTTTGCTGGTTAAGTAGGAGGGGGGGGAGTGAATTTTCTCCCTTTTCAGTCATTCTAATGTGTATTGCAAAAGTGACTCCCAAATTTATTGCCTATATTAATGGCTATTTGGAAAGAATTCCACCGCCTTACTTTTATTCTCCTGCTAAAAAGAGATGTTTTCCATTTCATAAATGGCTATTTATGAAACATCTCCATACATTTCCCTGAGTTCTGACTCATGCAAGATATTAGGATTTATTTATCATGCAAATTTATAAGCAGGCTAACCAGTTATTTGCTCAGCAAATCTTCACAAGAAGCACTAACTGTGATTTGTAACACTACTTTTATTATAAGAGGAAACTAACAGAATCTTGCAAGTCTGAGGTGGGACCTCTTCCCACCTTTACTTTTATTTTCACCAAAACTAGGGAGGATCACCAATCTGTGATGCTTTCCCAACCCAATCCCTCCTTCAGATTCAGATTTGTCTATCAGACCATTGTGTAGGCTGTGACTCCCAAGGTCATTCATACATATCATTACAGAGGTAGAATGGGAAACCATCAGAGAAAGATGATTTCCTATCAAAGGACTCATTAGATACTCCATCACTCAATTTCCTAAACCAGGGGTCTCCAAAGTTGGCAATTTTAAGCCTGGTGGACTTCAACTTCCAGAATTACCCAGCCGCAAAGCTGGCTAGGTAATTCTGGGAGTTGAAGTCCGCCAGGCTTAAAGTTGCCAAAGTTGGAGACCCCTGTTCTAAACATTCCTAAAATTTATTCGGAATGACTTTCAACCACAGCCAAATCAATTGTGGATGATGAAATCCAAATTTTGATTGTTATCAGATGCTAATTATGCAGATAAAAGACTTGGGACAGAAAATTAATAAGTTATTATATAAAATCGTCAGGAATAAACAGGAAAACCTTTTCCAGAAATATGTTTTGAAGTGAAGAAAGATAGGTCTTGGGTTTAATCTGTGTTTTTTCTGCCATGGAAAATTGGACAGTTTTTCACTAAAGGGAATTTCAGTTAGAAATTGGATTTGGTCTCCCGAAGGAAAAGACTCTTTAAATTATGAGGAATGCTGGAATGAAAAATTTCCTTAGAAATTATAATGAATATCAACATGGATAATTTTTAGGATGCAAAGAAAGAGAAGAAGAGCACAGCAAGGTTTGGACTTGATTATAGTGATGATGGGAGAACTACGGGAAAGTCTAATGGACCAAATTAGGACATCATCATGAAGAAAATCTATCTATGTGGTTGCTAAGAATTGACATTAATATTATGCCACCTATAGGTAATCCTTGATTTACAACAGTTCATTTAGTGACTGTTCAAAGTTATAACAGCCCTGAAAAAAGTGCCATGATCATTTTTCACACTTATGACCTTTGTATCATCCTCATGATTATGTGATCAAAATTCAGATGCTTGGCATCTGGTTCATACTTATGATCATTGCTGTGCCCCAAGGTCATGGGATCCCCTTTTGTGACCTTCTGATAAGCAAAACCAATGGGGAAGCCAGTTAACAACCATGTTACTAACTTATCAACTGCAATGATTCACTTACCAATTACAGCAACAAAAGTCGTAAAATGGAGCAAAATTCATTTAACAAATGTCTCCCTTAACAACAGAAATTTTGTGGTCATAAATCAAGAACTACCTGCATTAGTCACCTTGCAGGAGTGCATTTATGGTGGATGCTTCTTCCTTAACTAGGAACTGCATTTAAAAGGTATTTTGTAACTACAGGAAGTCCTCCACTTATGACTGGCAACTTAGCCATCAGTTACAATGGATCCAAAAAAAAAATAATAATAATCAGATTCAAAATTCTGAAAGCTGTCCCTGGTCAAGTGATCTCCTTTTGGGTGCTTGGCAACCAACCCATATTTGCGGTGACCATGATTGCCATTGTGTTTATTTATTATTGTTTTGTTATCCTTCAGCATCTTTTTGCCTCCTTTGTAAAAAGTTGTCAGCAGTGAGACAGGGCTACCAGATCTGGGCTGCGCATTCTGAGTGATCACAAGGAGACAGTAAAATGATACACAAATTCTGACTTTTCTCCTATCTGGTCTGAATTATCCATCCAAAACGAATTGTTCTAGTTGCGTTTCAAGATGTTTATTTTTGCATGATTGTGTTCTGACTCAACTCCCTAAACATAATAAATCCTCTAAAGTTAACTCAATGATTCCTTTATTAGGAGCACCAACAGCCCCGGCAAATAGTTTCTCTCTCATCACAGGCTAACAAGTCTGTCCAGCAGGGAGATGAATAGTTATCTGCCACATCTATTCATCTCTGACCCCTGCCATTTATCCGCAGAGCTAGGGTGGGGCTTCTCTAGCAGCAGTGGCTCTTCCGTCCCATGGATCGTCCCATGGATTTCCACTACTCTCTTCTCCTCTGCCTTCTGCACATACACACGTCAGACACTGGACCCAGCTGTTCCTCCTCTTCCTCATCAGCCACCTCCAGACCCAGGGGCTGTTGATTTTCCATCTGAGGGCTGATGGATGAGCCAGGTTCCGCCTCTGTCTCTCTCTCTCTCTCTCTCTGCCAGCTCCATTCCCTCTTCCCTCTTGGAGCTCTCAAGTTGCCTTGATGCTGACCTTGACTCCTATGCCTGCTTTTCCTCTGATTTGGGTGTTGGAGGCCGACAGGCCACAACAGATTCAGGGAATGCAGAGATGCATAAAGATGTCATGTCAGAACCTCAGCAACATTTAAGATGTATGGCCTTCAACTCCCAGAATTCCATGCTAGCTGAGGAATTCTGGGAGATGAAGTCCACACCTGTTAAAGTTGATGAAGGTGAGAAACACTGTCTCAGACTTTGCTCTCTACAGATGATTTTAGGACAGGCTGTCTATTGCTTGATTCCGATAAGAGACCAATACAGTTTAGCTGGTCACATTAAATAAAAATGCACTGGAAAATTCCTCTTTGTGGAACATTCATGTGGTTACTAAACATTTGCTTTTATTTATACAAAATAAAAAAAAACATATATTAACAATCTCTCTCTCTCTCTCCCTTTTCATATACATAACACACAGTACATACCATATAAGCAGTGGTATATTCAGCTGATTCTACCCGGTTCGGATGACTGCAGGAGGCTCCGCCCACCCGCCTGGATGTCATCACATCCTGTTTTTGATGCTCTGCGCTCTGAATACCACCCCTGCATATAAGCCCGAGTTACAACCATTCGTTTAACAACCGTTCGAAGTTACAATGGCACAGAAAGAAGTGGCTTACAACCAATTCTTGCACTTATGGCCGTCGCAGCATCCCCATGGCCACGTGATCAAAATTTAGGTAAATTTAGGTAACAAGCTTGTATTTATGACGGTTGCAACATGTGGTCACCATCGGTAGCCTTCCCAGCTGGCTTTTAACATGCAAGTTAATGGGGGAAGCTGGATTTACTTCACAACTGCATAACTCACTTAAGAACTGCAATAATTTGCTTAAAAACTGCGGCAAAAAAAGAATGTAAAATCAGACACAATTGACTTAACCTTTCCACCTTTCTTAGCATCACAAATTCTGGTTCCAATTGCAGTCATAAGTTGAGGACTATCTATACACTACAAAAAGAAAGATTCAGCATCTACCGAGGGATGGGAGCCACAACTGAGGCTTATGGCTCATTAGCAGATCTTTTTTGACAGCAGCCCCTCGGACAGATAGATCCAGGTTAGTCCTTCGAGAGGAAGGCTAGGAGTGGGATAGAGCACCGCTCTAAGATGCTGCGTGATGTAGATCCCATACCACGGGGATGTGGTAATTTTAAATTGCTCTCGAAGAGGACCACTGAAAAAGATAAAAAGACAAGAAAGGGAAAATATATAGAGAGGAAAAGAAAATGTGGGGCAGATACAATCTGTCAAGCAATCTACAGCAGTGTTTGTCAGCAACTTTAAGATGTGTGGACTTCAACTCTCAGAATTCCTCCCAGCTATTCTGGGAGTTGAAGTCCACATATCTTGGTTGCCAAGGTGAGAAACATTGATCTACTGCACCAATAAGAGGCACGAAAGGTCTCACATTCTCTGCGCCCAGAGAAAACATCAGCAAGCAGAATTCTAGCTGACTTGATTCTATGACTTTTAGGCACAGTTTGTTCCCATTTTCTAAATAAAGTAACACTTTTTGCTTAGAGAAAAAGCACGTAACCTATCTAATCTAGCATTTTTCCTAATGTGCTAAATTTTGGTGAGCATCGTAATTTAGTGTCCTATGGAGGGGTATTCGCTCATGAGATTGCTTAGTCAAATCTGTTTATATGAAGGTATAGAGCAATGTTGGCGAACATTTTTGGCACCAAGTGCCGAAAGGGGAGCATGTGCATTGGGGGGGAGTGCTTGAAACCGGAACAGCAGCTCCCCGGCACACATGCGCAGGAGCACAGGGAAACAGAAGAGCAATTCCCCAGCATGCATGTGTGTGTGTGATGACCAGGGCATGGCACAGAAATAACACAAACAGCTGGCTGTTCAAACAGCTTCTTTATTGCTCCAAATCTCCCCAAACTCTCCCACGTTACTGGTAAGTCCTAAAGCAGAGTGAGAGCAAACCCCACACAAACCTCAAGCATGCTTGGAGAGATGGCTACTTCCAGCCTGCATGCCATAGGTCATTGGTATAGAGCATCATAAATATACAGGTAGTCCCAGTGGTGGGTTGCTATTGGTTCGCCCCGGTTCAGGCAAACTGGTAGCAGCAGTGGCGGGAGCCTCCGCCCACCTGCCCGGACGTATTGAAATATGCTCTGCGCATGCGAACGTGAGCGAACCGGTAGCAAAGGTAAGTGAAACCCACCACTGGGCAGTCCTTGTCTTACAATCATTTGTTTAGCAGCTGAAGTTACAACAGCACAGAAAAAAAAATGACTTATGACAGGTCCTCAGGACTGCTGCAGCATCTCCATGGTCACAAAATGCAGGCATTTAGCAATTGGGGTCTGATCCACCTTTTGCAATCTTCCCAGCTGGCTTCCGACAAGCAAAGTCAATCAGGGATTCACTTAACAACGGCATTTCACTTTATAACTGTGACAAAAAAGGTTGTTAAGTGGGCAGGACTCACTTAAGAACCACTTTGCTTAGCAACGGAAAGTTTGGCCCCAATTGTGGCCATAAATGGAGGACTACTTTTACTAGTCTATGGGATAATGTTCATTTATGGACAAGGTAGTCCTTGATTTACAACCACAATGTTGCTATGTGAAAGATTTGTTAAGTGAGTTTTGCCCCATTTACAACTTTTCTTTTGCCATATTTGCTAAGTGAATCACTCCAGTTGTTAAATTAGTAACATAGTTAAGTGAATCTGGCTTCCCCATTGACTTTGCTTGCCAGAAGGTCGTAAAATATGATCACACGACCCCAGGATGTTGCAACTATCATAAATATGAATCAGTTGCCAAGCTGAGTGTAACTCATGTGACTAGAGGGATGTTGCAATGGTCATAAGATGATAAATGGTCATAACTCACTTTTTAAAGTGACGTTGTAACTTTGAATGGTCACTGAATGAACTATTGTAAGTCAAGGACTATTTGTAGTAGCTTGCCCTATCAATGTTGGTGGGGTGTGGCTTCTTCCTTTAAAGCTCTTTAATTAGAATATTATTTCCTCTCTAATTGTTTATCTACTGCTGCTTATCTGCCTGTTGGAGAGGATATCTTTTAAAAATGGAAGGGATGTCTTGGAAGCTTGCCAGTCAACCATATTAGTCATAGAGATAAGACTTGTTTATGTACCATTTAAAATATCCAATTGAACACCTAAGAAGGAAGCAGATAAGTTAGAATACATCATTTATCTTCATTGTTTTACATTTGGCAGGGGAAATTGAGCAAAAATGATGGTTTCTAGTTATATTCTTCTGCAATCCAGTTCAGTTCACAGTTTTCATAACCTGCCCCAACTGGCAAGCTAGGGGTTACACTCAATAGAGTAAAAATGCAGAATAAAAACAAAAGAATACTGTATGTGCAATTAATAGAATTCCTCCACATGAACAGGAGAAACCAATCCTAATTAAAGCATAGTTGAACTGTGTTGTTATGAAAATGCCTGAAAGGGCAAGACTTCTCAAATTACAGTTATCCTTTTATGTATTATGCATACATAAGCAAATATGATAAATGTATGTCTGTTTGTAGAGGATGGGAAAATAGGCAAATAGCAAGAAAGATAGTACTGTATGTGGTCATTGCAAGAAGGAAACAATACTGTCTATGATTTGGAAATGGTATTTGTGTTGATAGCAATAGCACTTACACTTATATACCAGTTCACTGTGCTTTACAGGCCTCTCTAAGCAGTTTACAGAGTCAACATATTGCCCCCAACAATCTGGGTCCTCATTTTATCTACCTCGGAAGGATGGAAGGCTGAATCAACTCAAGCCTTGATACAGTCTAAAACTTAATCTGCCTTCTTGGTTGCTCTATGACAGTATGGGTCCATGTTCACTTTGCAATAAGATATTATTCCAAGATTTTTTTCACAAATACAATTATCAAGCTAGGTATTTTTAATCCGCTATATGTGAATTGTGTTTCTTGAGTGAGGAACTTTATATGTATCTCTAGTAAAGTTCATTTTGTTACTTGCAGTCCATATCGCCACTCTTTCAAACAGCATTTTGAATTTTATTTCTGTCTTATGGGGGATTAGGAACCCATCCAATTAAATGTCATCTACAGAACTGGTTTTCTCTATCTCTTCTCTATCTCTATCTCTCATCCAGATCTTTCAATGACAATATTAAAGAACAGAAGACTTTCTGCCTGTAAATATCGGTTCTGTAATTAAGGTAGAGTCCAAGATTGTTTCACATGCTACTGTTGTGTTATGCATTTTTACCTCAAGCTGTTTCTTATTAAGAGTTTACCTTGCATTTTTTCCATAAACAGATGAGAAGACAGATCAAGATAGCTGAAAGAAGTAACCACCAGTAAGTTCTTTTGTGGGAGATTGGCTGAGATGACTGTTTCTTCTCTAGCTTCCAGTCAGAAGTGTTGATGGGTAACAGAAGATTCTGTAGTACAGAGAGAGACTGACCTATAGGGGCAGATCTAATGCCAGCTGGTAACAAAGGGGTGGGGAGGATGGAGCAGAAAGTAAATGATATTCAGAGGAAAGACACAATGGCGGGATACATAACACATGCTAAATTTTCAACCTGTTCATAACACTCATTGGTTATGTTGCCAGGCCAGAATCAATCATATTATGGCTTTAAACATGATGATACTTCTCCCATAACATACTATAAGGCAATGTTTCTCGACCTTGGCAATTTTCAGAAGTGTGAATTTCAGCTCCCAATATTCCCCAGCCAGCAAGGGAATTCTGGGTTAATGTCCATACCTCTGAAAGTCACCAAGGTTGAGAAACACGGTGCTAAAACAACAGCTGGGTTTTCTCGATGTGCTGACACACAAATTGCCCATTTATTTTAACGTAACCTTATACATTATATAAATCACCCAATCAATCACATTTTAGTATAATATTTTGTACCCCAAGTTCTACTGGTTGACCTGCCTGAAGATATGTGACATTGCAGTGTACCTTGTGAAAAGGGATAGAGAAATAAGGTAGCATATCTAATGATAAGTGTTTACTGTTTCTAGATTCGTAAATTATCACAGGAAAAATCCCTCTTCTATGTTCAATTACTAAAAGAGTTTGGATGGTGGGTACATAAGATAAATTATGGTTTTCTTTCTCAAAGGACTTCATCTTGGATGGGGTTTAGGCATTCTTTCTCCAGGTTTAACTTTGCTCTTCTGATTTTAAACCTTGGTTACTAGTTGTTGCTCCTTTTTCCTTGCCAGCCGTGTAATTGTGGTGGTGACATTCCTTGTTAAGATTAACAAACAATTAAATCACTTACAAAAAAAAAAAAAAGACTTTTAGTATAGGTGCTGAGAATTATTAGAGCCTCTACTTCCTATAGAAATCAGGACTAGTTAAAAAAACCCAGGTGTGCCTTAAGAGGGTGGGATAGAAAGGAAGATTAAAGCGTGTCCCAGAAAAACAACTGGAACTAAATATGGCCAGTGAAGTTCACAGCGACTAAATCAGAGGTACAATATTCCAGGTCAGTCATATTACTGTAATCAGGGCTTGCTCCAAATTGGAAAGGTCTTCCATCCAGTTTGGTATCAGTCTTCTCTCTGGCAATTCTGGTAGCATCTGTCAGCTGCTATTTCCAATATTGCAAAATCGTATGTGATGTAATGTAGTGAGGAGGTGGGTGGATCCTCCCCAAGGGAGGGGCTGCATTCCAGAAGAGTAAGAGGCAGCTTAGTCCAGATACCATGTGTGAGAGAAAGAGGGTGAAGACAGCCCCTTCTTAATAGTTCACAGACTATATTGTAAATGCAGATAGTAGAATCCTCAATCTGGCAAGGTTTTGTCTAAGGCCGTGATGGCAAACCTATGACACGTGTGCCACAGGTGACACGCGTAACCATAACGGTGGGCACACAAGCTCAGCCATCTGATTTTCAGGCCTTCTGGGCCCACCAGAAGTAGGGAAACAGGCTGTATCTTGCCTCCAGAGGACCTTGGGGGGGGGAGGCCTGTTTTTTGCTGTCCCCAGCCTCCAGAGCCTTTCTAGGAGTCTGGGGAGGGTGAAAATGGCCTCCCCCCCCTCACGGAGGCTCTCCGGAGGCCAGAAACGGCCCGTTTGCCAACTTCTGGTGTGCGTGCCATTGCGTGCCAGGAGCATGGAGAGCGTGGGGGGGGGGGGGTCACACGCGGGAGCAGGGCACATAGAATTATGGGTGTGGGCACGCACATGCGTGACACCCCCCTCTGCTCCTGGCACGTGATGACAAAACGGTTAGCCATCACTGGTCTAAGGTATTAAAAAATATAGAATATGGCTTGAAGGAGTCACCATGTGTCTTTGTTGTATTTGGGCCTGACTCATGCTCGGAGAGTCCACAGCTATCTTCAGAATAGGAGCTGAGGATTTCCACAGTGCCCCAAAATGGTACTTTGTGAGTGTCATCTGCAGGGATGTTGTGGCTGTAGCCACTCAGGAACACGCTACAGGTAGTTCTCGACTTACAACAGTTCATTTAGCGACCAGTCAAAGTTATAATAGCATTGAAAACATGACTTATGACCGTTTTTCACACCTACAACCATTGCAGCATCCCCTTGGTCATGTGATCAAAATTCAGATCCACAGCAACTGGTTCATATTTATGACAGCTGCAGTGTCGTGGGGTCATGTGATCAGCTTTGTGACAAGCGAAGTCAATGGGGACGCCAGATTCACTTAACAACGCTACTAATTTAACAATTGTAATGATTCACTTAACAACTGTGGCAAGACAGGTCGTAAAATGAGGCAAAACTCACTTAACAAATGTTTCACTTAGCAACAATTGTGGGCTCAATTGTGATAGTAAGTCAAGGACTATCTGTACTGAGACGTTGAGATGACATCTGGAGACATTGTACATCATCTGGCCCCAATCAATGTTGGATTTGAAGTCCAGAGGGAGCCAGGTTGAGGCAGTCTGACATGGTAGACTGTATTCCAGGGGACCCCAACTTGTGGGCCATGGCCCACTAGTGGACTGTGAGGGAATTGCAGCCGGGCTGTGGAAATGGCTAGTGTGTGCATCTGAGTGGAATGTGCACATGCTCACCGCTCGTGCAAATGTAGCTGCATGCCCATGCACATGTTCGCCGGCCGCTCACACAGAACCATCCTCTCCCTCCCCCCATCCTCCGGCAGTCCCCAAAGCCAGAAACATTGGGGAACTTTGCCATATTCCACTGTGGGAACATTATCTTCTGAAAGTCAGCTTAATATGTACCAAGGGCCTTTCCCCACCACCATGTCACACAGTGCTCTCCCCTGCAACCCCACTATTCCCCTTATTGAAATGGGGAAAAACAATCCTATGTGGAAAACGGTGCAGATCTCTATCCTGCCTTCAGTGGTGCCATTTCTGTTTCCTCTCACTACCATTTACCCCGTGTCCCTTCAAGGCTAATTAGGGACAAAGCTTTACAGATATGACACACCATTAGCCTATTCTTGGATGATGGAAGGATAAGGGGGAAAACATTATTTTAACACTTAAGTCTATCTCATTTATGGTCTGGGGATGGGACATTGGACACAACAGATAACATTGTTCAATGAAGCATGATTAGGCACAGATGGGAACATGGCCAAACCTTTGTTTCCTCACCCCTTTCCCCATCACTCAAAAATATTACCTATTTGGCTCTGAATAATGGTGCAGTTCTTAAAATCAACATGCTCTTCTTCTGATGTAATCCTCTCTATCTCCTTTGATAGAAACTGAAGGCGGGAAGGAATGACATCTACAAACTGAGAGATATTTATCAATTCAAAACTGGTAGAACTATTATCCTGAAAAAGAGCAAGAAAAATACAAAGCATTAACTGCAGCTTGCTCATCTCAGTATGACAGCTGTAATTACTACCTCATACTTCAGAAATCAATGCCAAAGTTCAGACGCCGTTATTGGTGCTTTTATATCTTTTGAAGTTTATTTTGAAAAAAAGCCCAACATGAACTGGCTGAGATGGCAAAAGCGACTGCTTTGATTAAATATAAAAACTAGGCTGATTTTCTTTCAACATAGAAATCCTTTGGAACTTTTTACTTGACAAAGATAAAAATGAAGTCTTGATTTTGATTAGATGTGAATTGATTGTTACAAAAATGTGTGCTGCTGGAGTTTAACAGATACACATTTTATTTGGGCTTTTTATGCATTTGTTTCCATTTGAAGTAAAGTAGTGATTCTCAACCTGTGGTCTGCGGAACCCTGGGGGCCACAATGCCATCACAGGGGGTCCACAAAGGCTTAAAGAAATGTTATAATTTAAGTTAAATCTTAGGGATCCGTGGCCATAGTCTATGGCCACAAAAGGTATTTAAAGAGGGTCTATGATGAAGAAAAGATTGAGAACCACTGAAGTAAAGGATGTGTTATTATAGATATTTTTAATAGAAATAACTAATAATACTATGTGTATTTGTGGAATTGATATTATGATGCATTTATGGGCTATATGTTTTATTTAGACTAAAAGAGTTTTACAACCCTGTAATTTGTTTATTCAGGGTAGAATCCGAATGACTGAGTGTGTTGTGGCCCTCCAGCGGCCTGCATGGATTGTTGCTGATCCCGACAACGAGGAGGCTGGTGTGGTGCTGTGCCAGTAGCCTGTGCAGCCAGTGCTCAAGTCGGACAGCGAGGAGGCTGAAGAAGATGTGGTGCCAGAGGCAGAGATCCAGTCAGGGCCTTCAGAACCTCCAGAGGCTCCTTCAAGTGAAGAGGATGAAGAGGAGAAGCCTCTTCTCAATGCATGGGCACGCAGAGCTGCCAAAAGGCAGGAGTGGTTCCTCAGGAGGAGGTCTCCTCGAGAGTAAGGCTTGGGGCTAACTGGCCACTCCCTTAGCCTATTTAACAAAGAACGCAGCTTGCAACAAGCTGCAGGAAACAACTTTAGTTCACTAATCATCGCATTGGGATTTCTCTGCAACCTTGCTTCTGGGCTTTTTGCCAACTCCAGTAAGACTCTGACTATCTTATCTGTGGAATTTTGGCAGGCTGTTAAGAACGCTTATTAACAGCTGGCAATTGCTAAAACTGTGTTATTTGAGTAAACTAAGTTTTGTTCAGAGTTTGTGTGTGCTGTGTTCTTTGAGATCTGTAGCTGGGGCAGAACAGCATTTACTGTCCCGATGCCCTTCCTGACGCCTACACCAAGTTTGTAGCAAATATTTTCCCTTTGTACCGTGATAAACACCTCTAGGCCACCATGCCACACATTTAGACTAAGAGAGCGTTGTTATTATTTTATTGTTGGGTATGGTATGTGTATCTTTTATATTTTAGTTTCATATCTCTTTGTTAAACTAAAACAAAAGTTATCTTGTTTTGCCTTACAACTTTATCTGAACTGAAGAGAGTTGGAAGTAACTTTTTTTCCTATGTTATTTTTGGAGGGTTTTTAAATATTACTTTTTAAATTTTCCCTGTTGTCCCCCCTCCCTTTTCTCCTTTTTGCTGCAACATTTTTATTTTTTTTATATTTGAAGCTTAATAAAATTATTTTTAAAAACAGCAATGCAAACTGTAGGATATGGGCTTGACAGCAATTTCCAGCTTAAGACCTATTTTATGGTGATGCTATTTATTGCAAATAGTAATCACTTTGAACTAGATGATCTCAAAGATCCCCTCCAATTGTACACTACACAATGGGGTTAGGGTTGATTCTGGAAATGCTCAGCAGTTTTTGCTTCAAAATGAAATGAACCCACTTGTAGAAACAGGCATAACAAATATAGGTAGTCCTTGACTTACAACCATTCATTTAGTGACCATTCAAAATTACAAAGGCATTGAAAAAAATGACTTATGACCATTTTTCACACCTACTATCATTGCAGCATCTCCACAAGTCACATGATCAAAATTCAGGTGCTTGGCAACTGGCATGTAATTATGACAGTTGCATTGTCCCTGGGTCATGTGATCATCACCCAACTGGCTTCTGACAAGCAAAGCCAATGTGGGAAGCCAGTTTTACTTAACAACCACATGATTCATTTAACATCTGCAGTGATTCACTTAACAAGTGTGGCATAAAAGGTTGTAAAATGGGGCACAACTCATTCGACTTAACCATCTTGCTTAGCAACGGAAATTTTGGACTCTGATGTGATCGTAAGTCGAGGATTACCTGTAACAAAATGTGTCTCTCAAAGGAAGGGAGGAATTTCTCTTCCAGCCAGAAAAAAGGAACTTAAATAAATTCAGATACTTTCCCATTTTCTCCCACCCCAAAAATAGGGTAAGAAAAAAATTCAGTATTCCTTTTTCCCTCATTTTGATTAAAAGCTGTCAAGCTGGTATTGGCTCTTAGTGACCATGTAGATACAAATATTCCTGTCAGACAAGGAATACGCACAGAAGTATTCATACTTTGTTTAGCACTGTTAGAGCCCTGGATTAATTTAAATCTTCCCGCTTTTCTTGGTTCAGATCTAAATTAACATTGCATTTTTTAAAAAATAGAAATTTTGATTGCAGTCTGTTCTAAGCCATTAGGACAAGACAAATTAGGTTAAATTGTGATTAAAATAGGAATAACTTGTATTGTATTCCAAAGCACTCTAAACAAAGTTCTTCAACTTACTACTTCAATATTACAATCTTCAACAAATTTTGTGTGATCATATAATTTCTCGAATAACTTTTTCAGTCTTTTCCCAGACACGTTGATTAATTTCTTTAAGTTTTCATTGATGAAATGAAGGTCCCATAACACACTGCAGAATATGTCCTGGAGGATACAAATGGAGATGGGGTGCAGAGAAAACATGAGACCGAAAAGAAGAAAAAAGATTGTACCCTCATTATAAACCAAGACTACGACACTTGGGTTGCAAACCTTTGGATTCCCTCTAGATGGGAACAGAGAGACACAGAAAATCTGGGTTCATTGCTGCTATCTAGTGGTTCTCTATATCATTGCAGACCAAATCTGGTAGCATGGCTACCAAGAACATTTTACTCAAGCAGAATCCAAGATGGGAGATGAAAATCATATTAAAACCCTATATCCAGAGGCATATCATAATGTGAGATCTGTATCTCTATGCTCACTTAAAGGAAAAAGTTCACTCTATGGACCATTTTGGTACATTACTGAGTCAAAACACTGGTTCTTAACCAAAAGACATGATTTTCCAGTCAGTTTGGGAGCTCTTTCTACATAGCTGGAAGCAGTGGGGAAATCTGAACTGGTTTACTACCAGTTTGCTGGCTGCACATCTGCATCGCATGCCAAATGTGCACTGTACACACACATGTGCAGTGCACACCAAAAGGAGACATGGGGTAAGTAGAACAGCGTGCCGGGGGGGGTGATCAGCTGTGGCGTGTGATCTTCAGAGCCTTTTTTTTAACTTTTAAAAGCATTTTTTACAACCTATTCGCTAAATAGGTTGTTAAAAAATGCTTTAACATTTTTTTTTAAAGGCTCTGATGATCACACGGCACAACTGTGATCGTCGGAGCCTTTTTTAAAAACTTTTTTAAAGCATTTTTTACTACCGGTTCCAGAGAACCGGTGGTAAAAAAATGCCTAAAAAGTAAGAATAAGAAAGTTCCGACGATCAGCTGAGCAACCCGTGATCTTCAGAACTTTTTTTTTTTTTACTTTTTAAAGCATTTTTAACTACCGTTTCCGGAGAACTGACAGTAAAAAAATGCTAAAAAAGTAAAAAAAAAAAAACCTTACGACGATCGTGAGTCACTCAGCTGATCGTCAGAACTTTTTTTTTTAATACATTTTTTACTACTGGTTCGGCGAACCAGTAGCCCTTTTTACTACCGGTTAGGTGGATCCAGACCGAACCGGTAGCATTTCACCCCTGGTTGGAAGCCTCCACAAGCCTGATCAGGAGTCACTAGCAGAAGCTTTTCAGTTATTTGAGACAAGACTTTTCCAAATGTGGCTGGACAGGCCAAAGTTTAAACCAGGAACATTCAACGGATATGCAAACGATGTTAAGGATCCTTGCAGACTTCATTTCCCATTACCCCGTCATGGACATACGCAAGGAATATTAGTAGCCCAAAACAATTGCAAGAATGGATTTTCTTTGCCTTAACATACCAGATGCCTAAAATAGGCATATTAATTTAAAAAAAAAACCTCCAAAGCATTTCCAAATTGAACCCCACCAACTTTGAACTTCCTTCCTCCTACAAAATATTGGCTAGATACAAGAATCTTATTTCAACAGCAGGCTATATTCTCAGTTCTGTGGCAGGAAATTTGTTGGAGGTTGACCTGTCATCTTTAGCTAATGTGCCATGGGCAGTCCCATGAAAGAGGTTTCGCTATTTTCATGACTAGTAGAACGATCAATGTTGTTGATTTCATTGAAATGTGAAAGTATTCATGTAAAGCAGGGCTGGAGAATTATGGCCCTTTTACGATCTCTGAACTTCAACTCCTAGGTTTCCTGAGCCAGCCAGGCTTAGGAATTCTGAGAGTTGAACTTCACAGATGGTAAAAGGGCCATAGTTCCTCACCCCTGAGGTAAAAGCTGCCATAAAGACTGTACCGGTTTCAGATTGAACGGCATCGATACTTTGTAGTCCAGGAGCAAATATTCTTTCTGAGGAGAGAGAAAGAGAAAGACAAGATTGCAGATAACTTTTAACTTATGACCTTCCATTATGGTCCTGATGATCATAAATCAGATCATCCATGTGAGAAACTCAATGTTACGACCTTTTGTGTGCTGGTGTTTAAACAACCGCCATGGTCATTAAGCAAACATTGTGGTCGTTAAAGTGACTGTCACCATTCTAAGAAAGTTGTTAAGTAAATCAATTGGCCGATTTTGCAAAAACCAGGAGTAAATGATAGCTATTGGCAAAACCATCATAAAACATGGTTACATGACCATAGGATGCTGCTAATAGCTGAAAATACAGATAGTTCTTGACTTATGACCACAATAGAGCTCAAAATTTATGTTGCTAAGTGAGACATTGTTAAGTGAGTTTTGCTCACTTTTTATGATCTTTCTTGCCACAGCTCTTAAGTGAACCACAGCAGTTGTTAAGTTAGTAGCATAGTTGTTAAGTGAATTTGGCTTCCCCATTGACTCTGCTTGTCAGAAGGTCGTAAAAGGGGATCACATGACTCCAGGACACTATAAAGGTCATAAATATGAGTCAGTTGCCAGCAGTCTGAATTATGATCACATGTTCATAAGTCACTTTTCTGTGATGTTGTAACTTTGGACAGTCACTAAATGAACTGTTGTAAGTCAAGCACTACCTGTATGGGTCAGTTATTGAGTAATGCATGGTCATGTGATCAAGGGGGGAGTGATTTTTGGAACTAAGTCATAAGTACCCTTAAGGAACTCTGTTGTAAGTTTGATCAGTTGCTAAGCAGTTAGTCATAAGGACTATTTGTAAGGTGCCATTAAATTAGATGCTCCTTATATTTCAGTTCCATGGGTAGGCTGAAGAGTGGAAATAAAGTACCCTTAATTCCTAGATCACAAGTAATTGCCCTCCTGGCTGGGAATGATGGAATGAGTAGTCCAACAGGTTTGGAGAGCGCGACATCAGGGTAGAATGATGTGGCTCAATTTTGTGTGGTGCCATAACTAATGCTTTAAATTTAAGTTTGCCTTAACAAATGTAAATCCTAAACTTTTGACAAGATGGAATTTACAACTGCTTTTCTCTTTTACGCATTTCAGCTTTCTTTGTCACTTTCTGATTTGTTCCTTATCTTTCTATTTTGGGGACTCAAAAGGGAAGGATGAGTTGCAGTTGTTTTGCAGAGGCCCAAGGTGAGAACATAACTATAAAGGTAAAAAGGTAAATGTTTTCCTGTCTGACTCCAGGGGGTGCTGCTCATCTCCGTTTCTTAGCTGCGGAAGCCAGTTTTTGTCTCAAGACATTTCTCTGGACATGTGGCCAGCACAATGATTATATTTTAATTATTCAGGGTTTCAGTTCTTTCCCGAAAAAATTCCACACAAAACAAGGGACAGTGTGTCATTTCTACAAACATGTTTTTGGGATTGACTGTATAATTTTTTGTCACTATCACCAGCACTTGCATTTCTGCCATTGATAGAAGTAAAAACAAGAATGAAAAGATGTGCAGAGTAAGGAAGATGACCTTGTTAGGGATATGTAAAAACCATGATCTATTCTAGGCAAAAGGGGTTGAAACATTTTTAAGGCCTGAGAAACAAGGTAATATTCAGAAGTGACTCAGAAAGGCACCTCCCTGATTCTCAGGGGTATAGGATGTTTGGGGGAAATAAATACAATTAGGCTTGTGTGATTTTGTAATTATTTTGTATATTTTGAAATTTGGATAATTGTTTTATACATTTATTTTAATTCATTGTTCTACACCACTGAGAGTCCTTTTTTTTTTCCTGAAATGGGCAGCCATATAAATTTGTTAAATAATCCAAATCCAAATTAATCCACTAGGTTTCCTCCAACCTTTCAAATCCACAGTCCAATAACCAGTTTCAACAGAGTTAGGATTATTAAGGCTATTTGACAGAACATTCTATGAGGCAAAAGAAGAAAGGTGATAGAAGAAATGAGAAAAGAAGAAAAGTTAAATAAGACTTTAAAATTTGGACAATTGGGAAAACAAATAACTGGAAAACCAAAAGGCTGTAAAATACTAAAGAACTTTAAAGATTATATATTTAGGGGATTTGGAGGTATAATTATGAGATTGACTAAATCCTATTAATAATTGGCTCTGTTGGAGTTTTTAAACATTGAGACATTGGAACCATAGAGGTATATTGAGCATTTTTTATCGAATTGTTACAAAATGGATTATCAGGGGATAATAGAAGTTTATGAAGAAATAATTTTGATGAACAATAAGTAGACAAGGGGATTGTCTAAAGATAAAGAAATGAATGGGGGGAAAAGATGAACATGATATTCAGAAAATAGATGACAAATTAGAAGAAGCAGTGGAAGAGAAAAATCAAAAGGAGATGCAAGAAGATAAAGATAATGAAAAGAAAGGATTGATAAGTAGGAATCAAATACTGGTAGATAATTCCTTAAAAGTTTATAATAGAACAGAGAAAAAAAAAGAAAAATATCTTCAAAAAAGAAAGAAAGGTTTG
Source organism: Arizona elegans (assembly GCA_022577455.1). Taxonomy (NCBI): domain Eukaryota; kingdom Metazoa; phylum Chordata; class Lepidosauria; order Squamata; family Colubridae; genus Arizona; species Arizona elegans. Next base: position 129,285,647 of record JAKOOJ010000004.1, read on the forward strand.
GGGGAAAAATCTCTTCAAAAGAAAGAAAGACATTGATGGGTACTCAAATGATACAGCAGAAAGAGACAAAGGGCAACGCAAAGGGAATACTTAGTGGGAATAAAAATATCAAAAAAAGTTATAAGATTTTAAGAGAAAGAAATAAAAGGGTGATCAAAAAGTCAATAAATGATGGAACTCCGAAAAGGTTAAAAGATGATAATAGAATTTATTTGAATTAAAAATAAGATAAGGTTAGAAGGTGGAAGTTTAGGATTAGATAATCTAATTGTATTATTAATATTAACTGTGTTAAAATATATTGTGAATTAATTAATTAATTAATTAATTAATTAATTTATACTTTTAAGGATTAGAAATTGTGGGGCCTATAGATATAATCCTGGGAGTGATTAAATTTTGTTAATATTTGGCCTTATTAGTAGTCATAGACATTTGGCATATTGAAATTATGGTGGAATAATGAGTAATTTTTAAAATATTAAATATTAATGACTTAGTATGGGATAACAAATACAGGGGCAAATAAATGTTATTGATGTTTAAATTAATTAATGGGAAAAAATCATAAAGAATTATGAAGAGGAAATGGTATTGTTGAAGTTGGAAGATTAGGATTATGCACACTTATTTGTATTATTATTGTTAGCATTGTTTAAAAAGGACATTGACCCAGTCAATATACTGTCCACAAAATATGTATGGTGTGAAAGGAAAACTGCAAATAAAACATGATTTTTTTTTAAAAAAAAAAGTTTGTTAAATAAATAAATTATAGCCAGTGTCAATAAAGATAGATTTAATCCTCCATGGGGGTGATTTCCTGCTCTGTTCTACCAAATGGGGTTGGCAGCCTGCTGAATTATGCAATGTATTCATACTTACCAGTGGTTTTATATCCTGGGAAAAGTCAGAAGTAGCGATAGGTGAATAATTAAAACTGCAGCCCTTGAGTGGCCCAAATGGGGAGAAGAACAGCAATAGGAGCAGCAAGACCTAGGAGACAATTGGCACATTCCTTTTTATCTATATCTATGTATCTCTACATCATGTTTACTGAATATTTTAATTACAGTAATAAAAAAAACTATTCCTGAGTTGAGTCCTCCGTGCTCTCTGAGCTTGGTTTCTTGCAGATGTTTTATTATTCAAATGGATGGAAATTAATCAGATCCAATCTAGAATTAAGGAGAAATTTCCTGACAGTCAGGACAATTAATCAGTGGAACAACTTGCCTCCAGAAGTTGTGAATGCTCCAACACTGGAAGTTTTTAAGAAGAGATTGGACAACCATTGTCTGAAATGGTATAGGGGCTTCCTGCCTGAGCAGGGGGTTGGACTTGAAGACCTCCAAGGTCCCTTCCAACTCTGTTATTCTATTCTATTCTAAATAGGTAACATCTTCAAGCTCAGAGAGCATCAGGGACTCTTCACTTCAACTCCGAGCTATGTATATTCTCTTCTACTGGTACATTCCTGATTTTATTCCTCTTATCTCATCCATAGGCTTCTGAAGTCCTTCCTGAATACCACCCTTGTTTTGTAGATCAAGATAATCTCTTTTGCAAATATTTAAGAGTGTTTTTCATTCAGAGAACCATTCCAAACAAGTATTCTTCTTTCATGCTTTTATTTATAAAAAATAAATAAATTAGACAATACCTAGTAGTTTTGAAATACTGGCATGATGGATCAGCAATTCCTAACTTGGGGACAGAAGTCTATTCCAAATATGTCTTAAGGATACCACTTTGGAGAACATTTTCATCGCTGCCAACAAAGCACTTGAAATGTGTGACCTAATGTAACTCCTCATGGGAATTTTTGTGGGATCAATGTTCCTGTGTCAATCAAAATAACTTTTTACACATCAGGAGTGCACTAATAATACTTTATACTTCTTCAAACTGTTATTTGAGTCTAGATCCTAAATTGTTTTAATCCTGGGAATATTTGTGGAAAGGTCCTGGGTTCAATTAATACTCAGGCATGGAAGTTACTAGCTTAGCCTTAGAATTAAAGTTAACTAATTCCAAGACCAGCCTATTCATCTTGCAAAGTTTCCACATGGATAAAATGATGGTAACGGATTGTTCTATCAGCATATGTTTTTTCAGAAAAGGGAGTTTCAAGCTTTATTTTACATTTTTCATTGCCACTTCCTCCCTACTAAAAGGAGATCTAAAGTGGTTTAATACAGTGTTGGGTTCAGAAATTGTGACACTCAACAATATTTTTCAGTTTTAATCTATTTTAGTCAGTTGATTAGTCGTGTCAGCTTTATGGTAATAGACTACTTCCGGCTGGATTCTCACATATTAATCTACAAAACTTCTGACTAAATTTAACATGTAAATCTAGCAAATGTCTATGAAATAGATAAATTACATACTATGTTAAGTGATAATGTGGTTTTCAAAGATGCTCTTGGAGGGTTAAACTAGATGAGTTGCCTATAAATTAGTTTATTTATTTATTTATTGTGCCTTTATTAGATTACTTAATTTTATATTAGAATGTCCTGTTCACAGTTAATAAAGCTTGAAGAATGTGTGGGAGGTGGATTAGTTGATTAATATTTATTTTACTCTATGTTTAATCCAGTTTTTTTGTTCTGTTGAAGTCTGCAAGCAAATCAAACCACCGCCTGTCTCAGCAGAAACTACTTAGATGGGGCTCCATTAGACAAACATCTTCTTTGTTACTAGGAAGTAACCACTCTAATCAATTGTCCAAATGAAGTAGAACTCTTTCTTATACCCAGATTTTTTTTCATGGTTTATTGGGTGCTTGCTTAGCCTTGTACTTTTAAATCTTTTCACTAGGTGACTTTCACTTGTTGACAGAACCAAATTTCTGTCTTGAGAATCTCTCGTTCCTAGCTTAACTTGCAGACGTAAAATACAAAATCAAAGAATAGAGAAAAAAGTGTTAATAACAACAATGCTTAAAAGTCTGAGAAAAGAAATGTGCTTTGATCACTTTTAGGGGCACCTGTGTGCAAGATGCTTTAAAAAAGGATTGCCAATTGTAATTCTTGCAAAAGATAGAAAATGAGAATCAAAGCATGAGAATTCTATAGCCTGGAAACAATACAGGAGAATCAAGAGTATCTGTAGGGTGAGATGAGATTAAAAAAATCAAGATGGAGGGGTTAAAATGGTTGAGAACTGGACTGTTTTATGTGCATCTACAGATGTTAACCTCCAGACAAAGATTTCTTTGTTTCTTAAAGCTAAACATCCCTGATTCTTTTCACCACTCATACAATTCAGATTCCAGCGTTCTGACAATCTTAACTTCCCTCTTCTTTCTGAATCCTTTTTAAAATACAAGAGTAGTTTGCAATACAGAAGCTTTTTGGAAGCTAGGACTCTGCAAACGTGTCAGGAATACAGCTCCCCAAGATTCAGAAAATGAATATATAATTAAAATCTGAAAATTTTCTTTTAGGACTACTGGATAAAGAACTTGAAAAAAAATGGAACTTTGCTATTATATGTGCTGATCAGTGGTGAAATTCAATTTTTTTTACTACCAGTTCTGTGGGCGTGGCTTGGTGGGCATGGTGTGGCTTGGTGGGTGTGGCTTGGTGAGCATGGCAGGGGAAGGATACTGCAAAATCTCCATTTCCACTCACTCCAGGGGAAGGATACTGCAAAATCCCCATTCCCTCACCACTCTGGGGCCAGCCAGAGGTGGCATTTGTCGGTTCTCCAAACTACTCAAAATTTCCGCTACTGGTTCTCCAGAACCTGTCAGAACCTGCTGAATTTCATCCCTGGTGCTGACTATAGCAAAAATCTTATATGCACAAAAATGGAAAGGTATGTCAATTCCATGGATTGAAAAAGTGATGGAATTGGTAGAGATGGCAAAATTATTTGTCTTAATTAGGGATAAGAATGTATGTAAATTTGTTTCCATTTGGAAACCTTCCTGGACTTCCCGCTCAAAAGAGGGGGGGGGGGAAATGAAATTCTAACTTTGCGTTTTTATGATTGAATAGGTTTTTGTTATAGAAATGGCTAATACTAATCTTATATTAAAAATTGAGATTATCATTTTTAATATATAATCTGCTGCACCAAAAAAGTTGGAAGACACTTTTTCCTTTTTTCTTTCTTCCCCCCCACCTTTTTCCTTTTCCCTTTACCGATTTCCCCCACTATTTTCATTTGTATTTTATATTAAGAAAATATTAATATAAAAATATTAAAAAAGGAATACAACTCCCTGAATTCCACTGGCCATGCTGTCCAGAAATTCTGGGACCTGTAGTTTACCACCTCTGACGGGCAAGCAACAGCAGACAGCTGTCATCAACTTGTATCATTTGACTTACCACAGAAGAATCTGGAGTTCCATGATACAAAATCATCTCCATGTAATTTGGTGGGCGGCCAGCATGCTGAGGTCTCCCCTTAAAAAGGCGGGGAAGGGGTTCTGGAATAAAAGAAAGCATGTTGAGAAGATTAAGCAGCAAAAGACTATGCCGTTAAATATATTCAGTACAAGTAGTCCTCACCTAACAACAGTTCATTTAGTGACCGTTTGAAGTTACAACAGCACTGAAAAAAAGTGACATGACTATTTTTCACACTTATAAACGTTACCATTATGGTCACATCATCAATATTCAGATGCTTGGCATATGATTCATATTTATGACGGTTGCAGGGTCCCCAGGGTCCTGTGATCCCCTTTTGCAACTTTCTGACAAGCAAAGTCAATGGGGAAGCCAGATTCACTTAACAATCAGGTTACTAATTTAATAAGCGCAATGATTCACTTAAAAACTGTAGCAAGAAAGGTTGCATACTTTGGCAAAACTCACTTAACAAAAGTCTCCCTTAGCAACAGAAATTTTGGGCCACAATTTTGGTCATAAGTTGAGGACTAACCTCTACACAACTTTCTTTTTATAAATTAGTTTCAAAAGCTTTTGCATGGGCCACATAAGAAAAGTGTGATTTAGTCTGCCACCTGCTGCAGAAGATCAGTTTACAGGTTAAAATAACTGGCAATATTTTAACTGAAGAGCATAAGCCAAATCTGAACTGGAGACTATGTGGACAGTTCCATGTTCTTTTTCTTGGCAACAATACAAGTAGTTCTCTACTTATGACCATTTGTTTAGTGACTGTTAGAAGTTACAACAGCAGTGAAAAAAAGTGACTTATGAGCTTTTTTTTTACATTTATGACTGTTGCAGTGCCCCCATGGTCCTGTGATCAAAATTTGGGCACTTGGCAACTGATATGTATTTATGACATGGGGTCATATGACCACCATTTATAACCTTCCCTAACCGGCTTCTGACGACCAAATCAAAGGGGGAAGCCAGATTCGCTTAATGACCCCATAATTCATATAAGAACTGCAGTGATACACTTAGCAGCTATGGCAAAAAAAAAAAAAAAAAAGTCATAAAAATGAGGTGCCTCACTTAGCAATGGGAATTCTGGGCTCAATTGTGGTCATAAATTGAGGATCAAAGAGGTAATTTTTCCCTCTTCTGAATGTAGGATCTTCTAGAGTTTTCTCATACAAATTCTAAGTAGGCATTTTAAAGCATTTAATATGTCCATCTTCTAACCCATTCCTTCTTTTTCCTTCCCTTAGACCAGTGCTGACTAATCTTTTTGCCATCGAGTGCCAAAAATTGGGGTCGTGCAGGGGGGGTGTCACGTGTGTTTGTGCCCACACGCAGGGCCGGATTTAGATGAAAAGAGGCCCTAGGCTATTCCACTTATGAGGCCCTTTCACCTATAGTGAAAGTGTCATTTTAATTTTGCTAACAATTTGAATGTAGGCCCCTCTTGATCTTGAGGCTCTAGGCTGAAGCCTAGTTAGCCTATAGGAAAATCCGGCCCTGCCCAAACCCATAATTCTAATGTGCCCCGTGCCCTACCCCCGTGCATGCATGTGCAACCCTCCTCCGCGCTCCCCCCCGCTTTTGGCACGTGATGGCACAGTGGGCTCGGTAGGCCAGTTCTTTTGCTCTCCCCAGACTCCCATTTGCCGACTTCCAGTCCCACCAAAGGGCCTCTGAGGGGCCAGGGGGAAGGCCGTTTTTGCCCTCCCCAGACTTCTAGAGTGGCTCTAGAGCCTGGTGAGAGCAAAAAATGGGCCTTCTCCACCCCGCAAGCCCTCCAGAGGCAGGAAGTAGCCTGTTTTCCTACTTCCAGGTGGCCCAGAAGGCCTGAAAATGTGTGCACCAGAGCTGAGCTCGCGTGCCCACCGATATGGCTGTGCATGCCACCTGTGGCACGCGTGCCATAGGTTTGGCATCACGGCCTTAGACAATGACTTTTTTACTTTTTTTTTAATTTTTAAAAAATAATTTTTATTAAATTTTTTTTTTAAAAAATAAATTTTTAGTTTTCTTCTTTTCAACAATTTTGCATCAGTAAATACTTCTTAGATATCCATTTTTCTCCCTTATTTCAATTTGCCATTTATATATATAGTTCATATATTGATTTATATACATAAAGATAACAGTGTACTCAATAGCAATCATACATTCTGTGTCTGTTCCATTTCCACTCGTATGTTATGATAACAACAATGACTTTTTTAGTCGGCATGACCCAACTGAGGAATGGCTATTTTTTAATAAATGCATAAAGTATCAAGCGGGTTTAATAGTTGAAACATTTATTTATTTAAAATATTAATGTGGTTGCCCATCTTTCAGACAAGTCTTGGTGGCTCCCAATAGCATTATTTTACAAACTGCAAAACACACTCAGTTAAAACATAAAACAGTAAAAAGTAAATAAAAACAAAAATCCAGTGCCAATCCAGGCAAACGTATCATTTCTAGTCTCCCAATGTTATGGGAAGGGGGTGGTGGTGGAAATCAGGTTTTTAAGGATCTACAAAAAGTTAAAAGGGTGTGTGGCCTACCAAATTTCAGAGGCTAAGATGCTCCATCAGGCAGAGGACTCTAGATGGAAAGAATATATGGTGCTCAGTTAGATACAGAAAGGTAATACAGCCACTGAATATATGCCACCAGGCTTAAAATTTTGGGCGTGGACAATCTGAAATTGCACCACCTGTGGTCAGATTTAAGCATAGTACACAAAATATCACTGTGTTTTAAAAAAACCACTGTATTGTGTCACCTGTAAAATCATGGAATCAATTATAAATCAATCCATCATCCTCCACTTAGAGACAAACAACTTGCTCTCTTACAAGCAGTTTGGTTTCAGGAAAAATTTGTCCTGTAATTTGCAACTCCTACACTGAAGAAACATTTGGACCACACAACTCGACCAGGGTAAAGCAATAGACGCAATTTACATAGATTTCTGCAAAGCCTTTTTTGATACACGACAAACTACTGTTAAAACTAAGCTCCTAAGGCATTTCCGGATCCCTGCACGTGGATAGCCATGTTCCTGTCAAACAGGCAACAAGTAGTCAAAATAGGAGCGCTCTATCAAGCTCTGCATCAGTTAACAGCATTTTAGGACCCACACTCTTTCTGCTTTACATAAATTACCTTTGTGATCATATAAGCAGCTGCACCCTCTTCACTGATGACATAAAACTATTTAACACCACCAACAATACTGCTGCCCTACAAAGCAACCTTGACTATGTGACAGAATGGTCAAACAAATAGCAACTCCAAATCTCAACTAACAAATGCTCTGTCTTACACATTGGCAACAAAAATCAGAACACCAAATACAAGCTGAGTGGATACGACCTCATAGATAACCCTCACTCTGTCAAGGACCTAGGAGTACTCATCTCCAATGATCTAAGCTCCAGAGTTCTCTGTAACAGCATTGCCAAAAAGGCATTAAGGTTTGTTAAGCTTCTTCTCTGGTAACACTGTACTGGAAAATAGGGCATTCAAAACCTTTGCCAGACCAGTCCTCGAATACAGCTCGTCTGCCTGGAATCCACACTGTATATCGGACATTAATACAATTGAACGGGTCCAGAGGTATTTCACAAGAAGAGTACTCCATTCCTCTGCTCACAACAGAATACCTTATGCCACCAGACTTGAAATTTTGGGCTTGGACAACCTTGAACTATGCTGCCTACGGTCTGACCTCAGCAAACAAAATTGTCTGCTACAACGTCCTACCTGTCAATGACTACTTCAGCTTCGATTGCAATAATACATGGGCAAACAATAGATGTAAACTCAAGGTAAACTGCTCCAAACTCGATTGCAGAAAATATGACTTCAGCAATAGAGTGGTCAATGCCTGGAATGCTCTACCTGACTCCGTTGTTACATCCTCAAACCTCCATAGCTTCAACCTTAAACTGTCTACCATGGACCTCAGAGGTCCATAAAGGGTGTATGCATAAGCACACCAGCGTCCCTATTGACCCTGTCCTACTGTCCCTATTTATTTATACTCATTTCCTGTGTTCATGTCCATGTTTATACTAATACCTGTTATCTCGTACATGTTTGACAAACTAAATAAAATAAATAAATAAATAAATAAAATTGTCTGCTATAACGTCCTACCTGTCAACAACTTCTTCAGTTTTAACCACAATAGTACAGAGGCAAACAATCAATACAAACTCAAGGTAAATTGCTTCAAACTCGATTGCAGGAAATACGACTTCAGCAACAGAGTGGTCAACACCTGGAATGCTCTACCAGATTCTATTGTCTCAAACCCTCACAGCTTCAACCTCAAACTGTCTACCGTGGACCTCACCCCATTCTTAAGAGGTCCGTAAAGGGGGCGTGCATAAGCGCACCAGTGTGCCTACCAGTGGTGGGTTTCAATTATTTTTACTACCGGTTCTGTGGGTTGGCTTGGTGGGCGTGGCATGGCTTGGTAGGCATGATTTGGTGGGCGTGGCAGGGGAAGGATACTGTAAAATGTCCATTCCCACCCAACTCCAGGAGAAGGCTACTGCAAAATCCCCATTTCCTCCCAATCAGCTGGGACTTGGGAGGCAGAGAATAGATGGGGGTAGGGCCAGTCAGAATTTTTACTACTGGTTCTCCGAACTACTCAAAATTTCCACTACCGGTTCTCCAGAACTGGTCAGAACCTGCTGAAACCTACCTCTGAAGCATAGGTATGAACATAAGCATAAACAAAGGAAGTAAATACAAATAATTGTGGACCATAAGACAGGGACGGTAGGCACCAATTTTGAGTAGTTTGGAGAACCGATAGTAAAAATTGTGACTGGTAGTAAAAATTGTGACTGGCCCCACCCCCATCTATTCTCTGCTTCCCAAATCCCAGCTGATCTGGAGGAAATTTATTTATTTATTTATTTATTAGTCATATTTCTATGCTGCCCACTCTCCGAGGACTCTGGGCGGCTTACACCAAAGACAGTATACTAAATAGCATATTGCCCCCAACAATCTGGGTCCTCATTTTACCCATCTTGGAAGGATGGAAGGCTGAGTCAACCTTGAGCAGGTGAGATTTGATCCGCTGACTTGCTGAACTAGCAGTCAGCTGAAGTAGCTGCAGTACTGCACCCTAACCACTGCGTCACCTTGGCTCTTAATGGGGATTATGCAATCACCTTCTCTTGGAGTGGGGTGGGAATGGAGATTTTACAGTATCCTTCCCCTGCCACACCCACCAAGCCATGCCCACTAAGCCATGCCACCAAGCCACTCCCACAGAACCGGTAGTAAAAAGTTTTGAAACCCACCACTGCTATGCTTGTTATCCTGTACATGTTTGACAAACAAACAAATAAATATATGAACCTGTTGAATACTGAATTATTTCCTTTACTTACCTAGCCCGGTGTTTCTCAACCTTGGCAGCTTTAAGATGTGTGGAATTCTCCAGCTGGAGAATTGTGAGAGTTGAAGTCCACACAACTTCAAGTTGCCAACATTGAGAAACAGTGATCTAGCCCTCAATCTATTGCATGAATTTCTCCAAATTGTTCATCAAATGTCTGGACAGGATATTTACCAGCAGCTCCTTTTATTAGAAATTTCAAAGATTCAACATAAAACTTTCTGTCCACAAACCTGCAAGAAAGCCAAGAGGCTGGGGAACCAATTTAAAATTATAAGAGCAAATTATAAGCGCTCTTGCAAAAACTAATCCCCTCATTAAATAGCATGAGCAGTTCCAAATTTACCAAAATCTACCGAACCCAGGAGATGTCCAAATGCCCTCTTCACCTTTATTCCCCCCCCCCACCGGGAGATATTAGGCACATTTATATTGGGCTGCATCCAACCATCATTTTTATTTTCTAAAAAAGATCATGTTAGGCTGGTGTTTTATTTTGAAGTAAAACACCCTTTTCTATTTTTACCAAACACTTTTTTTAAAAAAAGGTCGGGGAAATAAGTTCAGCAGGGAACTCAGATGGTGCCAAGAGAAACTCTGCAGGGACATGGAAAAAATAAAATAAAATAAAGAATAATGTGTACCATCAAAAAACTTTGATGGTACAAAAAACTTTCGATGATTCACCACAGCTAGGATATGAAATCATCATAAAATGTGGGAATATAATAGATTATTAATAATAAGGTATACATTTCCTAAGTGAATAAAAGGCAAACTGAAACTATTTCATTTTTAGAAGATTGCAAAAAGGACAGGGCAGTGTTTCTCAACTCCCAGCTCCGAGAATTCCCCACACTAAATCATATCTTTAATACCTGATGGTTTTTATTTTCTTTACTTCCTTGGGCTCCAGGTATATGGAGCATCACATTCTACTGAGCTGGAAGATTCTGAAAAATGTATTTTAAAAAAATCCTATCTTTCAAATTGTCTCCTGATAACATTATGGACATGTTCACTAGTTTTCTAAGCAGAAGTAATGACTTCTAGAAGTAATTTGCCAGTTGTCTTCTTCCCTCCCCCCATCACTGTCCCAGCTTCCACTCTACCCTGTAATCCTGGGATTTTCCCCCTAGTCTTTTCCAGGTCTGGTTCTGCTTATTTTTCAAGACCAACCAAGGTTTGTTGATTTAGCACCAGTAAATGGAGGATTATGTCTCCAACCCCAAAAAATTAAAAGATATTGTTTTTAAATAGTGAGAAAGAAACTAAAATCCCTCCCGAAACCCTTACTAAACTAGCTTTGATCCCACACAAACCACCAAAACAGTTTCCATGTCAAAATAATCTCAATTACAAAGAATTTTTCTGTTTATACACTGGCAGATTACACTGTTTACATGATATGCAGTCTCAGTACATCCGTTCACACAGTTATCATTCATGATATCAACCGCATTAATCAAATACTACTGCAAAGTATAAGGCAAAAGTCATTTCAATCACACTTTCGCTGGCAGAGAGAGGAAAATTTTCTTTGCTGTTCGTTATAGGTCAGCTGAGACAGCAGCGCAGGTTTTGATGATTGTTTTTTGAAACCTTCATATAAATAAGGGGGAAAAAAAGAAGGGACATTCTCTCCACCCTTTTCACTTATACTGGGCCTTGGGGACCTTTGCAAAACTGCCTTGCAAAAATTTAGCACAAAAAGGATGTGGGGGAGGAACAGACAGTGTTAGAATTCTAATCATCCTTCACTCATCCTTAGATGGCTTGATGAGATACATATAAACACCCCAATTTTTTCTCCTTTGTAGGTAGTAAAGCATCACTACAATTTAAGTACAGGTAGTCCCCAACTTACAACCATAAGTGAGCCCAAAATTTATGTTGTTAAGCAGACAATTGTTACAACTTTTCTTGCCAGTGTTAAATGAATCCCCGCAGTCATTAAGTTAGTAACATGGATGTTAAGTGAATCTGGCTTCTCCATTGATTTTGCTTGTCAGAAGGTTGCAAAAGGGGATTGCATGAAGCCAGGACACATAAATATGAGTCAGTTGCCAAGCATCCAAATTTTGATCTCGTGAGCACGGGGATGCTGCAAAAGTCGTGTGAAAAATGGTCATAAGTCATTTTCAGTATGTTGTAACTTTGAGCTCTTGTAAGTTGAGGACTACCTGTACTGGGAAAAGTTCTGTTTCATTATGTAATTTAAAAAAAAAAAACCAGCAAAGCACCAGAAACGGGGAAAAATAGGGCTGCTGCAGAATTTCACTTGACTGGAAAACGGAGCTGTCCATCGGAAACTCCTCTCCAATATCTGCGGCCACATGAGGATGCTCTGTCCAGAACCCCTTAAAAATGAGGGCTCAGCCCCATCACCGGTATAAGCGCCCTAGGAGCCCAGGAAGTTCACCAGGGGGCGGATTCTCAAAAATCAGGATTCTCAGCCCCAGACCCTCAGCCCCTCGTCCCCATGTTCAGCCGCCTACCCCTGCAGCCAAAACAAACTTATCTAGCAGGCAGTTCTCCTGAAGAAAACCCCAAATTCCTGAGTTGGGATTGGGAGAGGACTAAACCAAGCCGCAGAGGAGGTGCCCCGCGCGTCCAAGCACCCAACTCCAACTCACCGAGTTTATGAGAAAAGAGTCCCCGAAGCCCCCCGCCCGCTATCCTAGTTGGGACCCAGCCCTTGATATTCCCCGGAAGGCTCCCCGCTCCCCCTCCCCGAAAACGAAAGTGGCGGCAGCCCCTGCTTTTCCCCTTCTCGAGACACCCCACTCGAAGGAACGGGGCGGGAGAATTGAACCTCTTGGCTAGCAAGAAAGGACCTCCTGGCTTACCTGCAGAGATGCGACGCGGGCAGGTAGAGGAAGCGCTCCGCGTCCCGGGAGGGCAGTAGTTGTTCTGGGGTCTGGGAGTAGGGGGACGTTGTTCAGTGCCGATACTCTCTTCCTCGCCAGCGGAGGTGCTGCAGGAGAGTTGCCAGCTGTGCTGACACGTGCGTTATAAGGGAAAAGAATATAATAAAAAGGCCCAGGAGTTTACTTGCATTGGCAGCGAAAGCGAAAGTGTTCGTAAGGGGAGGAGCTGGCCTCCCGGGGGCTGCTGATATCTTGCGCAGAAGGGGTGGTGGAGATGGGAGAACCCGATCCAGGAATCATCCATCAGCCTTGACAAAGTGCAACCCCTTCCTTCTTCTTCTTCTTCCTCCTCCTCCGCCGTCACCAACAGCTCGTGGGCTCAGGAATCGGAGCAAAAACCCAGCCCGATCTTGGCATTGCAAACTCACGCACATACCCACTTCTCTCCCCGCTCAAAAAACCCAGGAGGTTACAAATTATAGCTAGCCGAGCAGTTTAGAGGCTTCCACTGTTCCTCTCGATTCCGTTTTCCTTATAGGACTTTGCAAGCCGCTTGTCCTTCTCGAGTACTCATGCGCTTCAGTCCTTAGGATCTCTAGCCACTTCTTTCCCAGGCTGGAGCGGTCCTTTGATCTCTCTGGAAAGATCGCAACTTTCCGCTCTGCAAAGCGTTCAAGTAAGGGACTTGAGGGTCCCACGGCGTCTTTTTACCGATTGCCTTCGCCGGCTCCCCCCCACCTCCGACCCACCCGCACCGAAAAGGTTCTCGTTGCGTGCCCATCTTGTCTTCAACGACCCCTCGTTGAACCCGCAGGCAGTGTCGCAAGGATTCCGCCTGGCTAAGTCTTCTCTCGGATCTTGCACCGCAGGTCTCCCCGGGGGGGAGCCTGGGGTTTGGAAGGGCATCCAGACAATCAAGGAATCTGGGTGGAAGTTGAGGCCAACGGTTTGGATAGAGCAAGCCTGGCAGGGAGCTAAGCATTTACTCTGGTGAGAATTTAGGGAGGCCTAATCTGCACATGCCTGGCTTCCAGTGGATGGAGATCACGTGTGATCCAGAAAATCCCTATTAAATCCATAGTAACAAAATAGTTTTCTTTGGTGTATGCATTCTGGTGCATTCTAAAGACTGAAAAAATGGCAGCCAAGTCAATTATAACATTACTATAGTCTACATTTTATTGATTTCAAAGGTTCTAGTACTCCTTTTGTATCCTTGTACAAACCAATGGACTTTTATACAGTAGTTAATGTTCTGGAGTGGGGGCATATGTATGTATGGATTCCATCTGGATTTCTTCCAGTGAAATTGAGCTGTCGATAGGGTAAATATTTGGGCCCAGCTGAGTTTTCTTGACTTCATGATCACTGCATGAGGCAAGACACACCACAAAATTGGTATAATACTTTAAAAACAATGGAGTCCTTTGTGTTCTCTGAGCTTGGTTTTTTTCCTTGTAGACATTTCATTGCCCAAACTAGGTAACCTCAGCAGTGCACTGATTTCAACCCTGAGCTACACAGAGTCTTCTATCTTGGTACTTTAAAAACTATCATGCTTTTGTGGGGATCATTTTAGGGAATCTATTAAGCCTGTTATTAAATTGATGCAAGAGACCTTGAGTTTGCTGCAACAGATTAATATGCCTTTCTATTAACTTGGGAAGGCAGTGGGGATGTCATATATTGCATTATATTGCATATAATCATAGAGCTATCATGGCATAGTGGTTAAAGAGCAGTATTGCAGGCTGACTTTGCCCATTGCCAGGAGTTCGATCCTGAACATCTCAAGATTGACTCAATTTTCCATCCTTCCAAGGTCGGTAAAATCAGCACCAGATTGTTGGGAACAATATATGGACTTTGTAAACTGGTTAGAAAGGGCTGTAAAGCACTATGAGGTGATATATAAGTCTAAGTGCTATTGCTATTTTCCGAAACTGGGAACCATTAGCATCTGAACAACTCCCAGAATTCCCACCCGAAGGGAAAGGCTTTACTGACATGTTGCAAATTATAATCCAAAACAGTTTTAAAATGTTCAAATTTACCTGCCTTGGAGAATACAGATGATCCTCGACTTATGACCTAAACTGAGGCAAAAAAATTTATTACTAAAGCAAGGCAGCTGTTAAGTGAGTTTTGTCCCATTTTATGACCTTTTTGCCACAGTTGTTAAGTGAATCACAGCTGTTGTTAAGTGAATCATGCTGTTAAGGGAATTGGCTTCCCCCATTGACTTTGCTTGTCAGACATTGGCTGGAAAGATTACAAATGGTCACATGATCCCGGGACATGCAATTGTCATAAACACCTGCCAGTTGCCAAGCGCCCAAATTTTGATCATGTGACCAGGGGATGCTGCAACAATTGTAAGCATGAAAAGTCCACTTTTTTTACTTCCCTCATAACTTTGAATGGTCACTAAACAAATGTTTGTAAGTTGAAAACTACCTGTATCTCTGCTGTGGTGTTCAAAAAAGTGGGGAGAAAATATGATACAAAAGGAATATTAAAAGCATTGAAATCAAATAATAGATTTCAGTAATGGCATAATTGACTTGGCTGCCCTTTTTTTCAATCTTCAAAATACACCAGTTTGAGGAAGTCTGCATGTGCCAAAAGATTTGATTTTATAAATATTGAAATTGGTCTAGAAAACTATTTTCCTAATATAGATTTATATTTATGATATCATCCAGATCAACCCAGGCACTGGAGTTAACATTAATCTGTTTTGAATTTTCCATCCTGAAAAAAGACCAAGTCCTTTGAATAATGTAAACAATTTAAAACATTTAGTATGCTTTGTTAGAAGAGAAGCTGCCAGATTCTTTCTGCCAAATTCAATGAATGTATAATATGATTAGTGGGAAGGCCCACACTTTTAAATCTCTCTCCTTCTGCTGTTAGACTGAAGTCATTCAGACTATCCAACTGAGATTTTGTTCAGTATCCTTAAAGAAAATATTCTGCTCCTTGACAAATTGGGATAGACTCAACCTCTCAAAACCATTGTGGGAAGGGATCTATTCACTCTGTGGTGGTCAAAAATCAGAACAATTAGAATTATGTAGAATTAAAATAATTCTAATCAGAAATATATAGAATTCTACAGTTATATATAGGTGGTCCTCGACTTACGATCACAATTAAGTCCAAAATTTCTGATGCTAAGTGAGACAGTGGCTAGGTGTGTTTTGCCCCATGTTGCGACCTTTCCTGCTAAGTTGTTAAGTGAATTACTATAGTTAGTAGTAGTTAGTAACATGATTGTTAGATGAATGGGGCTTTCTGTTGATTTTGCTTTGCAAAAGATGATCATGTGACTCCGAGATACTGCAACCATCATAAATATGACTCAGTTCTCAAGTATCTGAATTTTGATCACGTGACCATGAGGATGCTGCAACAATTGTAAGTGTGAAAAAGAGTCATAAGTCACTTTTTCCAATGCCATTGTAACTTTGAATGGTCACTAAATGAACTGTTGTAAATTGATGTAGAATTAGAGGATAAACAATCCTGCATCAGTCTAGCCCAGTGCTTCTCAATCTTTAGCAACTTAAAGATGTGTCAACTTCAACTCCCAGAATTCCCCAGCCCAACAGAGCTAAAAGTGATATTATGCTTTTATGATCCTGGAATAAGGTTAATACAATTACTGCGATTACTGCGAGTTCAATTCTTACCAGGCTCAAGGTAGACTCAGCCTTCCATCCTTTCTAAGGTGGGTAAAATGAGGACCTGGTTTGCGGGGGCAATAAGCTGACTTTGTATAAAATATACGAAAGTATGAAGGCTATTGCTTAACGCATTGTAAACCGCCCTGAGTCTCCGGAGAAGGGCGGCATATAAAAATAAATAAATAAATAAATAAATAAATAAATAGTGAAGCTGCAGTTTTCTGACTACTACATTTCTTAATTTTTGGAGTGTTTGAAATGAAAAGCAGACATTTTCACTGTGGTCTGGACCGAGGTACGAAAAAAAGCAGGGTACCAAATGGAACAAAACACAGAGTTTTGACTGGGGGGGAAACCGAGCATTGGAGCTCTAGGGCAGCTTGCCTGTTCATGATCTGGTATGGCCTGACATTGACAAAAGGTTGAACTTAATTCCCTGAGACTAGAGCAGGATCTCCAAACTTGGCAATTTTGAGACTTTTGGACTTCAACTTCCAGAAATCCTCAGCCAGCAGCAGAGGAAAGAGAAGTCTGGAAACCCCAGACTAGAGGATTAGCTCAGTTTTCCTTAGCAGTTTTTTCAATTTCCGGGACTGCAGGAAATCTAGATTACAATCCTAGTTCGGTAGGCAGCATCCTGGCTATGGATGATACATGTAAAGGGTGCTGAACTTTGGAAACTGCTACTGGTGGAAATAAGGATCTAGGCAATGATCAATGCCAAGTTTGGCTTTGGATGGCCTAATTCCTTTCTATTCCACGCTTAATTTGACTCTAGGCTATGACTGCCTATTCTATGATAACCACCCTGACTAATAATGAACCAAGACCAATAAAGTTAGCAGTTGCAAGCTGAATCCTGTAACTAGAGCATGTGGCAATGTAGCAATCTTGATTTATGTATGCATATTATGCAATCAGTATGTACTGAAACAGAGATGCATCTTAGTGGCCTTTGTGGATATTCTGAACATTTAAGATTCATGTCTATGGAGATTCAACTAGCCAAATCATGGTTATCCCAAAAGTGCTTTTCCAAATGGCAACTGGACTTCCTTGGTTTTTTTCTTTGAAAATGTTTTGCTTCTCAGCCAAGAAGTTCTTCAGTTCTGAAGAAGCTTCTTGGATGAGAAGTGAAATGTTTTCAAAGAAAAAAACCAAGGAAGTCCAGTTGCCATTTGGAAAAAACACCTTTGGGATGTAAGAATCACCTTCTTTGGTGGAGCTAGGAATTCAGAGAGCTGTAATCCCAATACTTGCATTGCCTGTGAGAATCAAATTAGAATCAGTGGCCAACCAGTGAAGAGAAAATAAAAGATTTTTAGTCAATGGGGAAGCCAGATTCATTTAACAACCTTGTGACTAACTTAACAGTTGTAGTGATTCACTTAACAACTGTGGCAGGAAAGGAGAAAAATTGGAACAAAATTAACTTAATAATTGTCTTAGCAATGTAAACTTTGGGCTCAATTCTGGTCATAAATCAAGGACTACCTGTATTTATTTATTAAATTTATATGCAGCCCATCTGACCAATGATGGGATTCAGCTGGTTCTGTCCAGATTGCGTGAACCGGTAGAGGCGACTGCAGGAGGCTCCGCCCACCTGCCTGGACATAATGCACGATTACTCCAAATGCGCAGAAGACCGTGCGCATGAGCAGAGATGGCGCGTGTGAGCGTAGTGTACACTCACACCAGTGGTAGGTTTCAAATTTTTTTATTATTGGTTCTGTGGCCGTGTCTTGGTGGGCGTGACGTGGTGGGCATGACAGGGGAGGGATACTCTAAAACCTCCATTCCCACCCCACTCCAGGGGAAGGTTACTGCAAAATTCCCATTTTCTCCCGATCAGCTGGGACTTGAGAGGCAGAGAATAGATGGCGATGGGGCCAGTCAGAATTTTTACTACTGGTTCTCCGAACTACTCAAAATTTCCACTATTGGTTCTCTAGAACTGGTCAGAACCTGCTGAAACCCACCTCTGGTACACACACTCACATTTGTGAATCAGTAAGGAAGGTAAGTGAATCCCACATCTGAATCTCACTCTGCAAAACAATTCTGGAGTTGCAGTTGACTTTTCTTTCAATCCATGGTATTCCTTGTGTAAAGGATTATCCTATTAGTCAGTGATGACTAACAAAGATGGCAGGTTTGGCAGACTAGAAATCAGGAAATAGTGAATTCTAGTCTAGCCTTACGCACAAAACCAGTTGGGTGACCACTTTCTCTCAAACCTAGGAAGAGGCAAACCATTTCCGAAAACCTTGCCAAGAAAACAGCAGAGACTAATCCAGTCAACATTAAAAGTTGACTCAAACGTAATTTGATTCTGGTAAGTTTGTAGCAGTTCATAAAAATAAATGAAGTTGGAATAAAAGCATAGAGGCAGTCCTTGCTAGTTTATTTTATTAAATTTTATTAAATTTAATTGGGGATTTAGTTGGGGATTCCATATTTGTGAATTTGCTTATTAGCTAAGATTTATTGGTAGCCTCCAAATTAATACATATGGCACATTCCTGGTGACCTGTGGTCATGCACAGAGCAGCAAACATTTTAAGCTTCTGCTTTGTGCATATTTATCTTCTCTGTGATCTTGCAGGTTAAAATCTCTATTAAAAGTAAGATTTTTTAAAAATAAAATTTTTAAGTAATCTCAGTATTTGAGATGAATTTACAGACTGTAACTACTATGAATTATAAGAATTTATTAAAATATCTAATTTTGGGGGGGAAATCTATACACCGTTTAACAATTTTTAACTATGTCTATAAAAACAAAGCTTTTAGTAATAAATCACTGACCTGGGTTTTAAGTCTATTATCTAATATGTATTAAATATTGTTAAACTATTTCAACCAATACCAAGTTTAGATTATATTTGTTGGTTATTTTTGGGCCTTTTGATGATAGATAAAATTAATTGATTGGTTATTGAAAATGAAAGATTCTCCAAACAGATGCTGAATGCAAATGTTTAATTATCCTACGCAGTAATCCTCGATTTATGACCTCAATCAAACCCAACATTTCTGTTGCTAAGCAAAACATTTGTCAAGTGAATTTTGTCCCATTTTATGATCTTTCTTGCCACAGTTTTTAAGCAAATCACATTGTTAAGTTAGTAACTTGGTTATTAAATGAATCTGGTTTCTCCATTGACTTTGCTTGTCAGAAGGTTGCAACCATCATATATATATAGTCAGTTGCCAAGCCTCTGAATTTTGTTCATGTGACCTGGAGATGCTGTCATGGTTGTAAGTGTGAAAAATGCTCTTTTTTCAATGACATTGTAACTTTGAATGGTCACTAAATGAACTATTGTAAATTAGGGACTACATGTATAACTAAGATAACAACAATTTGTTTTATAAAGCTAAGGTTAAGGACAATGGCTTTTACAAGAAAGTTATGCAGAAGGGCAATATTTTGAAAGTTTTTTACAGTTCCCAATCATAATTAATGATAGGTTGAACTTATCATTTCTTAGAAATGAACAGGGCCATTAACCACAACATGTTCCCTCTTGCTCTGATTTTGTTCCAGCAGACAGAACCTGCTTGAAGATGACAGCACCTGCTTGAAGTTTCATCTCCAATTGAGATGAAAGATTTCTCCTTTACAAAGCCGGAAACTCTAGGAAAAAACCAAAAGAAACCCCAAAGCCAAATACAGTCTACCAGAGTGGCCCACAGAATGAGCACCGGCACACCCAGTTGAAAAGTTTGAGTGTGTGCTTGCTTTCAAGGACCAGATGAAGTCAGTTTGACTAACTGGCTCTGTTTAAAGCCTCCAGAACTGGTTGCCTCTTTCCACTTGCCCCAGCATAATAGTTCCTTATGATGTCACATTAATCTCATTCTCAGTCTCCCAATATAAGCAGTTTTAATCCATTGTGTCCAGGGGTGGGTTCTACTTACCTTTACTACCGGTTCGCAATGGGATTGTGTGCGTGCACGCGCTTGGCTCGTGCGCGTGCCTTGCTTCTGTGCATGTGCAGATCGCCGATGATGACATCCACGGCAGTGGGCGGGGCTCGCGCTGGTTTTACTACCGGTTCTTGCGAACCGGTCCGAACCGGGGGCAACCCACCACTGATTGTGTCTCAAACTTGGCAACTTTCAGATATGTGGACTTCAAATCCTAGAATTCTGCAGCCAGCAAGTTGCCAACACTGCTTATCTGTAGCTATTCCAGGGTTTAAGTGGGGACTTCCTTCTTTTTCTAGAATAAGTTTTGCCATATGAATGATCTCCCCATAAAAACAGCCATCTCTTTCCTCTTCTTCTGTTGCCTTCAGCAGATCCCTATGCTCCTATTGTATACATCAAACCTCCTGTCAGCAGTCCCAAAAGTGCTTTTCCAAAAGGCAACTGGAGTTTTATTTTTTTCTTTGAAGACATTTTGCCTCTCATCCAAAAAGCTTCTTCAGTTCTCAGATCTGAAGGAAAGGAAGAAAGATCTGCAAGGAAAAACCCAAGAAGCCTTTTGGGACAACCATCACCTGAATGACTGAGAATCTCCATAGACACTCCTATCAGCTGTTTTGGGATTTTTTTCTTTGAAGAAATAGATTTAGCATTGTTTCAGAATGATATTATTCCAAAGGGTGCCCCAAACTATCAGCTTGGGCTTTTTTGGACGCCGTAGTGCAAAACACTTGCACAAAATTGGAGCAGGAATCCACATCCTTAGGCTAGCCTTCTTTTCCAGATCCAGCCTTCATTAGGAAGAACAGCTGACGTTTTGCAGGATCCAGTCTGAATTGATCACCGGGACCAAAGGTTTATTCTTCCAAATTTTGAAGCTTTTGCTGGAGCCCATTATCAGGGAACCTCTCTCTCTTTCCAGAATATGTGCAGTGGGCTGTTCTATGTGATGTATTTATATGGTGCCTGGTTGTGTGTAGTTTTTAGTTTTTAATTAGGATGTTTGATGGCTGCATTGATTGTTGTTTCATTGTAAGGCTGAGCCCTCTGCTCCTAAGTACCAGATAAGGTAGTGATAAATCAGCACTCATGTTGTCTGACAAGGGGCCTGGGAGAGCAACAGGAGTAATGATTTACCACCAGTTTATCAGGTACTTAGGGCTCAGTGCACAGAGAAACAAAAATCAGTGACTTAATGGCAGTCCTTAAACACCCTAATTAACAACTAAAAGCTTCACACAACCAGGCATCATATAAATATAGGTAGTCCTTGACTTATGACCACAATTGAGCCCAAAATTTAGATTACTAAAACATTTGTTGAGTTTTGCATCATTTTATGACCTTGTCACAGTTGTTAATTGAATCACTGCATTGCCTAATTAGTAACATGGTTGTTAAGTGAAACTGGTTCCCCATTTACTTTGCTTGTCAGAAGGTCGCAAAAGGTGATCACATGATCCTTAGGCACAGCAACCATCTTAAATATGAGTCGGTTGCCAAACCTCTGAATTTTGATCACGTGACCATGAGGATGATGCAATGGTTGTAAGTATGAAACATGACCACAAGTCACTTTTTTCAGTGCTGTTGTAACTTTTTTTTTTTTTAGGTTTTTTGGGGTTTATTAAACAGATGACTCCAAAAGGAATTTATCATTTGAATCATTACATACGCAGCTTTTGGCTCATCGCGATCCCATGGACAACTTTTCTCCAGGCCTTCCTGTCCTCTACCATCCTCTGGAGTCCATGGGGTCACGATGGGTTGGGCACAACTTTGCAACTAACAACAACATATGCAGCTTTATACAACATGTAAGATTTAAGATGTACGATCCATCCTCTAATGTGCTTTATTGTAGCTTTTATCCTTTGATCACTAAACTTGAATTGTTGGAAGTCGAGGACTACCTGTGCAACGCATAGAACAGTCAATTGCACATATTTGGGAAAGAGAGAAATTCCCTGATGATGGGCTCCAGCCTGAAAGCCTAGAAGAATAAACCTTTGGTCCTGGTGACCAACTTATAATGGATCCTGCAACGTTATCCTGGGACATGTATATTTGCCTTCAATTGGAAGTTTTTCCTATTGGCTGGTGATGTTAAGTGGGAGGGCAAAGAATTCCAATCCTATCCATCATTTTCCTCAACTTCTCTTCTGCTAAAACTAGAAAGGCTGTCATATTCATTGGCTTTGATACAGAACATGCTGGATGGGGAATTCTGAGAGTTGAAGTCCACGCATCTTAAAGCTGCCAAAGTTGAGAAACATAGTTCTAGATACATCCATGCCACTGTGTCTTTTAAAACAAATTGTCCAATATAAAGGTTGCTTCTTTATTGCTTGTTTTTACTTATCTAGGTAAGCTCTGATCATAATTTCTTGCTATTAGGCCTTCTGCTTATAGCTTGTGCGCACGTGTCATTCAGAGGTGATTTTCAGCAGGTTCTGACCAGTTCTGGAGAACCAGTAGCAGAAATTTTGAGTAGTTCGGAGAACTGATGGTAAAAATTCTGACTGGCCCAGCCCCCATCTATTCTCTGCCTCCCAGGTCCCAGCTGATTGGGAGGAAATGGGGATTTTGCGGTAACCTTCAGTGGTGGGTTGCCCCTGGTTTGCACCGGTTCTATAGGACTGGTAGTAAAACTGGTGGGAGGCTCCGCCGTCATCAGAACGCTTCTGCGCATGTGCAGAAGAGCGTGTGCGGCTCTGTTGCAAACCAGTAGTAAAGGTAAGTAGAACCCACCCCTGGTAACCTTCCCCTGGATTGGGGAGGGAAGGGAGATTTTACAGTATCCTTCCCCTGCCACGCCCACCAAGCCACACCCACCAAGCCATGCCATGCCCACCAAGCCATGCCACGCCCACCAAGCCACATCCACAGAACCGGTACTAGAAAATTTTGAAACCCACCACTGGTGTCATTCCTCATTCCTGCCTGGAGAAGGCAATTTGTCCTGATCCCAGGCCTCCATCAGTCTCTCTTGGGGAGATTTTGGTGGAATCCTAGACCCTGACCTTCCCATTTCCTGCTCTGCTCTTCCCACCATCCACGACAAAACTCCAAGGCTCCACTCTCTTTTCTTTTATTCTTGGGTCCCTCGCAACTGCAAAGTACACCACCCCCAACCTGTGGTCAACTCTTCAGTTTTTTAGGCAAATGGCCTGGGAGGACTCTGTTCACTGAAATTACTCAGAATATGGATACCTCCTTTCCAAAATAGGGGTCTGCTCAGTGATGCTCAGCCAGTTGCCCAAGAGTGAACCTCTCACTTGCCTTTCAATCCCTTCCCACACACTCTCTCCCTTTCTTAACAGAAGGTCCTGCGCTCTGGGTCTGATCCCCTATACTTTCTAGGCTCTGCTTTCTGTAGTTAGGAAGGCACAGAGGAAGCAAGATCCAGCTGTGGCAGAGAAGGGATTTTTTTTTTCTCAAGCATATTCACACACACAGAGACACATACTCACTTCACCTCCTGAGTTTTTAAAGTTAAAATTTAGAGGTACTCACCTTCTTTCCAAACAGCCTTTGAGCTCAAAACTCAAAACCCCTTTAAAACCCTTGTTCCAAATGGCCAAGGTCCGGGAAAAATCCACCCACAAACTCAATGGGTCTGTTCCAGCAAGGGGGGCTTATCCAGGCTAGGTCCATTGGTCAGGTTAGCTTGGAGTCCCATCTGGGTCACCAAACTGTTGGAAGAAATGTCCAACTGGATTCAGTTCCAATTGGGGAGAAAGACACTGGAAACATGGAGGCTGCTTGGAAGGATGGTTTAACAGTGAAGCAGAACCACTAAGCACATGAGATTCTGGGTACCTGAGCACATGGAGGAGAGAGAGAGAGAGATTTATACCCTATCTTGGACTTGCCTTTGAGCTTGCTGTTCCTGTGCAAGAAATGTATCCTATTGGTTGTCAGACTTCCAGGGGGCTATGTGGGTCTTAACTAACTTTGTAGGCTGTCTGTGTCCCAGGCTTGGTTGAATCTTGCTGGGTGATGTAGTGAAGGGGCTTTGGGCAATTCCTATTATGGCTGAAGGCTAAACATACCTTTGTTGGATCTTAGGTGAGGGTATTTGCTTATGAATAGACCTAGCCATCTCTTTATCTCTTAAGTGCTGACATCTGCTGTGGGCTATTTAGGAGGGTGGGGACTATTAAGAGTGAGTCTGCTTCCTGCCTCCAAATTTATTTATTTATTTATTTATTTATTTATTTATTTATTTATTTATTTATTTATTTTTAAATTTGTATACCGCCCTTCTCCCTGAGGACTCAGGGCGGTGAACAGCCAAGTAAAAGCATAAACTACAAACATTAAAATACAATTAAAAAGATATATATAAATTTGGCTCCATGATTAAAAACAATAACAGACAATTAAAAACATTTTAAAAAGTCTTAGGCCAGCCCGGCTTGCTGGAAAAAGAAGGTTTTAAGGGCACGGCGGAAGGCACCAAGGTCTTGGATTCTCCTTATCTCTGGGGGCAACTGATTCCAGAGGGTAGGTGCCCCCACAGAGAAGGCCCTCCCCCTGGGGGTCACCAGCCTACATTGTTTGGCTGATGGCACCCCGAGGAGGCCCTCTCTGTGGGAGTGCACAGGTTGATGTGAGGCCATCGGTAGCAGCAGGCGGTCTCGAAGATAACTAGGTCCTATGCCAAATAAACATGTTTCTCCATTTCCCATCCAGGGAAATATTTTAATATTTCCTAGAATATTTCATTCTTCTAGGAGAGGGATGGATGATAACTTTCTACACTAGTATTCAAAAGGAAGTATGTCTCAATGTGTCTATGAAAACATCCTGGACGTAATAGTTTATAAATTGCCATGCCACCATTTTAATCTTAAATAGAACCTAGAATTTTTCTTTTCCTTTACTCCATGATTTAAGATGACTTCATATTCACAATATATTTCCGCAGGGTTATAGTGGTGTTCACAAAAATTTCTAGCTATAGTAGGTATAAAGCAATGTTGTGTTAAGTGATAACCTCCTTTAATGTAGGCAACTAAAAATACCCAGTTTAGTGCACTAGTTAAAGGCACCGAGCTAGAAACCAGGAAATTGTGAGTTCTAGTCCTGCTTTAGGCATGAAACCAGCTGGATGACTTTGGACCAGTCAACCAGCCTAGAGACCTAGTCTACTGAGGGGGTTGAGCACACAATGTCAACCTATGGGAGCGACCAGGAAGACTGGGGAGCCATGGGGTCAACCTCCCCACAGCCACACCACTGCTGGGAGGAGACAGAGTGGCTGGTGGTGTTGCAGCTTAAGGAAAAACCAGTCTGAACCAGATGGTCGCTAGGCGTAGGATGCATGGAAGACCCGGAGGAGCACCCCGGGGGGTAACTGTTGCCAGACGCCGGCGGGGAGATGATGCCTTACATGAATATCTTTCGAGGCCTAGGTGAAGAACATTCACATTTCCACTTTAATGACTTTTTTGTGTTTTATACCATGTCAGGCAGGTTTACCATTTTCGGCTTGGCGCCTGGTCTGGCATCCTCATACCTTCTTCCCCCAAAGGACTGGTGGGGAGAGGCAAGAGGGAGAATCAAATGGGCTGCAATAAACTTGTATGCATTCTTGTGTGGGAATTTGGGAGTGGGATGGTAGCTGAAGAAAAGCAATTCAACATGGGATGGGTTTGTGCCAAATCTTCAAGGCCTTGTGCCCCGAGTATGGAAAGTTACCAGCCAAAACACCTCAGAGTTCCCAAAACATCCAGGTGGCAGCACATTGGCTGCATTTGGACTGATCATGGGGGGAGGGATGGGATTAAAAGGAATGGTTTTTGTCTTTTTGAGCGAGAAATCAGATTCCACCTGACTTTACCACAATAAGCATCTTTTATTAAAAGTACCTTTACTTCAACCAAATGGAGTTGAGAAGTTTTCTTCTCTAAGGGATCAGACTGGGGCAGGTCTGACACCATAGTTATTGGCATTGTTCTTGATGTTGCTGATTGTGTTGGTTAAAAAATATTTTACTTTTTTAAAAAAATAGTTGTATAATTTGCTTGGAAAACTACTCCTAGAATAAAAATAGAAATAATCAAGACTGGAAATTGGGCAAGCAAGTAGTTTTCTCCTATGCCTTGCTAACGTATTTGAAGTATATAGACATTTGATTCATTTTTCCTTTTCATCCCATCCAAGTGAATGGTGTAAAAAGAAGCTGGGAAGAGAGGCAGAGAAGCACCAATCAGAAAAAAGCCTGAGGAAAGGTGTTTTCTTTCTATGCCACATTTCAAAACTGGAAGATGCACAGTATCTTGAGTTTGATTACTTGGAAAGCAGCTTTGCCACTGATCCCTTGGAATTCAGTCTTTCCTAATGAGAGGGATCTCAAATGTCCCATTGACCCAAGGCAACAATGGAATTCCAGTGCTGTTTACAAGCAAGTTGTGTTGAGGTAAAAGTTTGAAAACCACTCCCCAAAACTGACAATTTCCCATTGTATTGGGAGTACAGTTCCCAAAATTCCCAGCATCATGAATGGCTGTGCTAGCTCAGATTCTAAATCCCAACAGATGTGAAAGATGCCAGTTTAGGAAACAATTCTTGAGATGGCACTCTTAACCTCAATGTAAGCTTGTTCTTCAAGTAGTTTTGAAGGGTCATGAAGTCACTGCAAATAATGGGCGTTTTTCCATTTCTGAGTCACAAAATCAGTTGTGAATAGCTTTTCTTACTGAAGCTCACCCAAGCTTATCTGATGTTTACCTTTTTAGCAAGAGTCTGCAAATACCACAACCTTTTATGTCTCTGACCTGTTAAACTTCTGCTATCCCATGTGGGCAGGAACGGATGAAGTCTAAAAGAAACTTTAAAAGTTGGGGCTTTCCATCTATAGTCTGAAATATCAAGGCCTCTGTGCTGAGAAGATCAGTACTATCAATAGAATATTTGTAGCTCAGGGTTGAACTATTGAATCCTTGGTGCTCTCTTGAGCTTGGCTCTTGTAGACATTTCATTACCCAACTGAATAGCATCATCACATTACTTAGTGAGGTAATCACAAGGAATCTCCTAGCACCTTTTTCAAACTACTGTAATAAATAAACGCCTAAGCTGTTGTGAGCTGTAGTTCACTTCATCAGATATATGGAATGGCTAAAGTAGTGTATCTCAAACTTGGCAATATTTGGACTTCAATTCCCAGAATTCCCTCGCCGGCCATTCCCCATGGTGGCTGAGGAATTATGCTACCTAGTTTCAGAATGTTTCTGCAAACAACCAAGCTTAGAGAGCACCAAGGACTCCACAATTCATCCCGGAACTATATATATTCTTTTTTATTAGAGTTGATGTT
Source organism: Arizona elegans (assembly GCA_022577455.1). Taxonomy (NCBI): domain Eukaryota; kingdom Metazoa; phylum Chordata; class Lepidosauria; order Squamata; family Colubridae; genus Arizona; species Arizona elegans. The sequence goes on from JAKOOJ010000004.1 coordinate 129,313,249, forward strand.
CTTATTTGATAGTGTTTTCTTATTTTAATTTATTTATTTATTTATTTTTAAATTTGTATACCGCCCTTCTCCCTGAGGACTCAGGGCGGTGTACAGCCAGATAAAAACATAAACTACAAACATTAAAATACAATTAAAAAGATATATATAAATTTGGCCCCATGATTAAAAACAGTAACAGACAATTAAAAACATTTTAAAAAGTGTTAGGCCAGCCTGGCTTGCTGGAAAAAGGTTTTAAGGGCACGGTGGAAGGCACCGAGGTCTTGGATTCTCCTTATCTCTGGGGGCAGCTGATTCCAGAGGATAGGTGCCCCCACAGAGAAGGCCCTCCCCCTGGGGGTCACCAGCCTACATTGTTTGGCTGATGGCACCCCGAGGAGGCCCTCTCTGTGGGAGCACACAGGTCGATGGGAGGCCGTCGGTAGCAGCAGGCGGTCTCGAAAATAACTAGGTCCTATGCCATGGAGTGCTTTAAAGGTGATAATCAACACCTTGAAGCGCACCCGGAAGACCACTGGGAGCCAGTGCAGCTCACACAGGAGAGGTGTTGTATGTGAGCGCCATGCCGTTCCCGTAACTACCCATGCGGCTGCATTCTGGACCAGTTGGAGCCTCCGGGTGCCCTTCAAGGGGAGCCCCATGTAGAGAGCGTTGCAGTAGTCCAGGCGAGAGGTGACGAGGGCATGAGTGACTGTGCACAGGGAATCCTGATCAAGAAAAGGCCGCAACTGGCGAATCAAGCGAACCTGACAGAAGGTCCCCCGGCTACAGCCGTTAGATGTTCCTCCAAGGACAGCTGCGTATCCAGGAGGACTCCCAGATTGCGCGCCCTCTCTGCGGGGGCCAAAGAATCACCCCCGATAGTCAGTGATGGAGTCAACTGATTATATCGGGATGCCGGGAACCACAGCCACTCAGTCGTGGAAGGGTTGAGCTTGAGCCTGTTCCTCTCCATCCAGATCCACAAAGCCTCCAGGCACTGGGACATCACTTCAAGGGCATCATTGGGGTGGCCTGGGGTGGAGATGTACAGCTGGGTGTCATCAGCGTACTGATGGTACTTCACCCCAAAGCCACAGATGATCTTGCCCAGCGGCTTCACATAAATGTTGAACAGAAGGGGCGAGAGGACCGACCCCTGAGGCACTCCACATATAAGAGGCCTCGAGGTCGACCTCTGCCCCCCTGCCAACACAAACTGCGACTGGTCTGAGAGAAAGGAGAACCACCATAACACGGTGCCCCCCATCCCCAACTCTTCCAACCAGTGCAGCATGATACCATGGTCGATGGTATCAAAAGCCACTGAGAGGTCTAACAGGGCCAGAACAGAAGAGCAACCCCTGTCCCGAGCCCTCCAGAGATCATCTACCAACATAGAGTGGCCCTCTTCCTTTCAAAAGAATTAAGGGTAGGCCACACCAGCTAACAGTTGCCTAACAGAAGTCTGCAAAGGGTGATCCCATGGCCTTGGGACACTACAACCATCATGAATTTGAACCAGTTGCCATCTGAATTTTGATCATGTGACCATGGGGATGTTGCAGTGGGTGCAGGGGTGAGGCAGGGGTGAAATCCAGCAGGTTCTGGAGAACCGGTAGCAGAAATTTTGAGTAGTTCGGAGAACCAGCAAACACCACCTCTGGCTGGCCCCAGAGAGGGGTGGGAATGGAGATTTTGCAATATCCTTCCTCCAGGAGTGGGGAGGGAATGGAGATTTTGCAGTATCCTTCTCCTGCCACGGCCACCAAGCCATGCCGACCAAGTCACACCCACAGAACCAGTAGTAAAAAAAATTGGATTTCACCCCTGGTGTGAGGGGCTGTTGTGGGTCACTTTTTTCAGTGCTGTTATGGCTTTGAATAGTCACTGGGGAATGGTTGGAAGTCAAGGACTACCTGCATACCAAATTAATGTCCTAGCACACAATTCAGATCTAGGTTTTCTTGGGCCAGTTGTGTGTGTGTGTGTTTGTGATGGAATCACACTGGAGATTTTTAATAACAGACTGGACAGCCACTTGTCTGATAGGGTCTTCTGCCAGAGCATGGGTTGGACTAGAAGACCTCCAAAGTCCCTTTCAACTCTATTATTCTGTTATTAACGTAACACCTAACCTGGGAGTGGATGAGAATACATGGGAGGAAGGCTGTGTTGTCTCACCAGGAATAGAATTTTGTGAATTTACTTAAGGAAGATACGCAGAAAGAATCACCAATTCCATTGAAAACAGCTTGATACCAGTTTAAAGAAAATGGTAAAATGCTTTTATTAGACATTAAACAATAGAGATGTGTGTTTTTTTATCCTGCCCCCCCCCCCTCGAAGCTCAGTTGGGAAATATGTCACCCATAGGCATCCAGACACTTTTAGACTGGGTGGCCTGGTAAAGAAATTCTTCTCCTGACCCATCTTCTGGATCACTCCAACAACGTATATCAGCTCCATAATTCACCCACGTCCTCTTCAGATTCCCAGCAGAAGCCCATTCCACAAGGCCAGAACCCTGTTTGTGAAAGAATCAACATCATCATGAAGCCATTGTACATTTGTTTACCTGACAACAGATGGCTACAGAAAGAGACGTGGTGGCCCAACAGTTAAGTATGCCCACTTTAACAACCTGCTACTAGATGGATTTCAAAAGAATGGTCCAAACATAACAAAATATTAAAAAAAAACATGAATACCTATTGGAATTTGTTTGGACCTTAATGCTATCTAGAGGAATAGAACAATAAAGCGATAAAACGAATAGAACTATACTGATTTAGGTCTGAGACTTTCAAAACCTTTGCATCTTTAGAGACCACAGTCATCTTGTAGGGGAGGATGGCATAAAATTTTAATAACTAAATAAAATTTAATTTTAAAAAATATCCTCTTCCTCCTGTTCGTTTTGGATTGTTTATAATTCTTCCTTGTAGAATCCTCCCTGATACATAATATTAGACTCATACCAAATGCTCTTTTTATGTTCCTTATTCTCTGAATTTAAGAGTATATCCCCAATGCTATGTCTAGCTAGTGTCAGTATCATAAATATGAAGCAGCCTTTTCTATGGTAGGTCATCTAGTTCTTGCAGATATTTCATTGCCCAAACTAGTTAGACTAGCACTGCTGATGTTACTTAGTTTGGGTAATGAAACGTCTATAACAACCAAGAATGCACCAAAGATCCCTCATTTCAACCCTGAGCTACAAGTATTGCTGGTAATTTAAAACAGATTCCATTTTAAAAGGGAAGACTTGGCCCACAGCACTGAAAACTGTGGCTCGGTAACACCTGGTTTTCTTCTGTGATGATCTAATACAGTGTTTCTCAACCTTGATGCCAGCTGGGGAATTCTGGGAATTGAAATCTGTACATCTTAAAGTTCACAAGGTTGAGAAACTCTGGTCTAATACAAGAACAGGACAGTATCTTGTCTGCTTCCAGGTTTAAGGGAGGCCTTGTCAGAATACTTCTTGTGTTGGCCTGCCAGTTATATTTCTCACAGGGACCATGAAGCAATATTACCAGAGATTTTAATTCATTCAAGATGTTAAACCATGGTTTAATTCTGGCAAGGAATCTAAAATGGAAGCTGTTAATAAATTATGCTTATCATTCTAAGTCCAGAATATTTATTTATTCCTGGTCTGCTGTCATCTCTATGCCAGGCTCATATTGAACAAAGCAAAAATAGCTTTAAAAGATATCACTCCTTAATTTGCCCCTTTTTGCTCTTCATTTAAACCCTTGAAGATCTGGTCTCCAAATGCCAAACCAGATACAAGTCCCCATAAAAACTCATTTCCCACCACGGGACTTAGTGATAGTTTAAAAAAAGAAAAAAGACACACATGCCTTGCATGATATTCAACAACTATCCCCCACAAAACCCAACAAATATCAATCCCCACATGCTACCAAAATATGCACCCACAAAAAGAAAAACAAAAATGATGGACCTATCCCCCAATAATCCCCACAAAAGCAGAAAAAAACCTCGTATGGTTCAAACTCAGAAGCATACCCACATTGACTATAAATAGAGTCAAACCTCAAAAATGCTCATCTACTTAAAAAAAAAACATCTATAGCACACAGGCAAAATTGACTAATGTGTGTGAGAAAAAAAACCCCTAATATAAAAAAAACCCATATTGTTCTTAACAGGTCTAGTATACTTGGGATACTAACCTGAGAACTGAAGGAAGAAATGGAAGGAAAATAAACTAATCATTGGCTGAACAAACCAGGCCTTTACTCTGCTTGCTGGGAAGATTGACTTTGGCTTGATCAATAAATCAGCTGTGGAACTCAGTTACATTTGAAGATGGACAGGCCACAGTGCAGTACATATAGTTCTCAATATACAATGTTCATTTAGTGACAGTTGGCTGCAATGACCTGTTCCATGGCAAGTTGGCCATGTAAAATTGGCCCATCCTGTCCCATAGCTTGCAAGGACACTCACCTCTTTAGAGCCGAAGTACCACATGGCTTGGATATCATGATGCTCAGCTAAACTTCGACTCAAATAATCCCGGGAGCCAGAGATGATATTCACTACTCCAGCAGGCATGTCAGAGGTTTCCAAAATCTGTTAACAATAAAGAAGTATGGAGAAGTGGATGCTACCAACCATTTAAACCAAGATGCAGTCTCCTTCAGTATGATATGAAAATAAACCAATATGCTCTCCTTACAGGATACCACCTATCTTTGAATATGTAGTTCTCGTGCTTTGGAGATGATTCGTTTTGTGTCTGTTTTTGTTATTGAGAAAAAAAAAAGCTGTCACAGAACCCTAACTGCAAAAAATGAGAACACAATGACTACTATAATGCCATATTGACAATCATTTGAGATTTCTAGGCTGAACCTAAATGAGCCCACATCTACCATTTTTAGTACAGGTAGTTTAGTGACTGTCCAAACTTACACCACTACTGAAAAAATTGACTTATAACCATTTTTCTCACTTATGATCGTTGCAGCATCCCCACAGTCATCAAAATTCAGATGTGTGGCAATTAACTCATATTTATGACAGTTGCAGTGTCCTGGGGTCATGTGATCCCCTTTTGCGACCTTATGACAAGCAAAGTTAATGGGGAAGCCAGATTCACTTAACAACCAGGTTACTAACTTAATAACCGCAATGATTCATTCACTTAACAACTATGGCAAGAAAAGTAAAAAATGGGGTAAAACTCAATAAATTTTGGGCTCAATTGTGGTCGTAAATCGAGGATTACCTGTACTATGTTGCTCATGTGCATATGAAGCCCTTACTTGTCTCCTATAAGTAGTCCTCTACTTATGACCACAATTGAGCACATTTCTGTTGCTAAATGAGACATTTATTACGTGAAGTTTGCCCCATTTTACAACCTTTCTTGACACAGTTATTAAGTGAATCACTGCAGTTGTTAAGTTAGTGACACAGTTGTTAAGTGAATCTGGCTTCCCCATTGACTTTGCTTGTCAGAAGGTCGTAAAAGGGGATCACATGACCCAGGATAGTGCAACTGTCATAAGTATTGTCATATACTGCTGCCAAGCCTCTCAATTCTGATCACGTGACCAGGGGGATGCTGCAATAGTCGTTAAGAGTGAAAAACAGTCATAAGTCACTTTTTGCAGTGCTGTTGTAATTTTGAATGGCCACTAAACAAACTGTTGTAAGTCAAGGACTACCTGTATTTTTTTATATAAATTGAACAGGAATAGGGAAGTCTCATTTAACTTAAAATTGTCAGGTGTGCTTCTTGCATATTGTTTCCTTCAAAAAAATAAAATAAAACACACAAAAACACAGCTGATATTTCTTTCCATCAACACACCTCTGTCAAAGCCATTAGGATTCTAGGAAAAATGGACTTCCGGTTTGTCTGCCTCCGGTGAAAGACGGTCCTTCTTTAAGGACCGCCAGCCCCGCCGCCCGTAGAGCCGCTTCGATTCCGAGAAGCAGCTTGAAAATTCCAAAATCTAAAGGATTTGAGGAAAAGAGTAAGCAAGGCGCAGGTTGAGCCCCTGTGAGCCCCCAGAAGATCATTACTGGGGAGGAAACAGGCGTGGCACCCTTTCAACTTGCTGAAACTCCGGATGGCGTGGGACGACTCTGCCTTCCGCAGAGCAAGCCGGCTGCAGCAAACATCCAAACTGAATGAAATTAACTTCAATAATTAGCGGGAAAAAAACCTGAACCTTTAAACCAAGAAACTGCAAGTATTATTTCTCTTGTGACTTCCTGACTTAAGCAAAAATCTGAGCGAGTGAAAGTGGCTTGAAAAAATGGCGCCCGGCTCCAGCGTTAACAAGCTGAGAGTGAAAGTGGTCTTGTAAAGTAATTCCAACAAGCTACAAAGTTGCGCTACTTGTAACAAGCAGGGACAGGAGAAGAGGGGGAAAAATTCTTTTTAAAATAAGCCTGAGCTCGCTTCAGTTTAATTTTATCCCCAATTTGAAAACCTGGGGGATTTTTTTAGAGGACTTTGTGGTGCTGGAAAAGGAAAAAGGATCTCCTTTTTCAGAAAACCTAATCTATGTGGCAGAATGGCTTCTAAGAAACAGGAAGGCAAGGCAAATTATTATCGAATTATCGAATGTGGTGTCTGGCCTGTCAGAAATTATTATTAAAGTGGACTCTAAATTGGAAGAATTTAAATCAGAAGTGAATGCCAAAATAAAGGATACTGATTTTAAAATTTTTGATGTGGATAATAAAATGCAGAGAGTTGAAAACGAAATTACGATGATGCAATTCCGGTCTATGGAATTTGCCATAAGAATTAGAGGTATTAAGGAGAATGATTGCCAAGACTTGAGACAGATTTGTGCTGATGCTTTGGCTGTGTTGTTAAAAATTAATTCTGAAGAGATTTTTTACAAAATAGACAAAATTTATAGAGTGAACTCGTGGGTGGCCAGACAAAAACAACTGCCTAGAGATGTGGTGATATATTTTACAGATAGAAGAATGAGAAATGATATTTTGCAAAAATCTTTTCTCTCTTCTGTGCAAGTGGAGGGAGCTCAAATTGGAATTTAAAAAGAACTACCGCCTAAGATGTTGAAAGATAGAAAAGATTTTGGTTTTTTAGTAAATGATTTAAAAAAATTACAGATTCCATTTCGGTGGGATGCTCCAACTGGCATAATTTTGAAGTACAATGGAGAAAGATATCGATTGAATACTGTTGAAAAGGCGGAACACTTCTACTATACTGTTTTTAAAGAGAGATCACCATCTCCACCTACATCTACTGTGTTGGAGATAAAGGAGAGTGACAAGGAGAAGCAACCTCAGCAAGAGATGGAAGAGCAGCTTAAGCAGGTTGAATCAGAGCCAGTGGAAATGCAGGGTGCTACAGGAGGTTTTTTGGAGGAGCCTCTGTTAGAATCTTCTTCAATTTTGACTACAAGAGATGTGGCTTTGGACCTAGCTCGAATGGCTGAAGCCAAAGACCAGCGCATAACTCGTGCAATCTCTAAACAACTCAAAGAAAAGCAACTACAGGAAAGAGCTAAGGCACAACAATATAAAAAAGGAGTCAAGAGTACCACACAAGAAAGTGAAGCCATGGGGGGAGCAAAGCCGAAGATTTCGGAAGATATCCGGCAATTCTGCTCGTCGCTTCAAAAAGGTATACATGATGGTTAAGTTTTTATCTTGGAATGTGAATGGACTGAACTCACCACAGAAAAGGAAGAAGATATTTACATATTTGAGACAATTTAATAATGATATAATTTGCTTACAAGAAACTCATGTCAGAACACAAGATCAAAAATATTTGATAAATTCAAAATTAGGAATACATTTCATAGCTTCAAATTCGGAAAAAAAGAATGGTGTGGTTATTTACATAAATAAAAGACTGTCAGCTAAAATTATAGAAGCAGATGAAGGTGGTAGGTTTATAGCAATTGAATTGCACACTGTTTATGGCCAAATTCTTGTGATTGGAATTTATGCTCCCAACCAACAACAGGATCACTTTTATAAAATTTTGCACACCAAAATATTGCAATGGGATTAGAGATCTATTTTAATTATGGGAGATTGGAATGGAGTAATTGATTCCAAATTAGATAAAAAGAGTCTGGCGAAGTCAAGGATCAGACTACCACAAACCTTTTTTGATATGAAAGAAGATTTCGAATTAAAAGACATTTGGAGAATACATAATCCAAAAGACTTGGACTATACTTTTTTCTCTGATAGACATAGATCTTTTTCTAGGATTGATTTTATTTTATTATCAAATGATTTACTTGTTAAAACAAAAAGAACTAAGATTTTTCCAAGAACTCTATCCGACCATAGTCCAGTATGGATAGAAATTGAGACTGGAAAGACTGAGAGAAGATCATGGAGATTAAATGAAAACTTGTTTAGATATGAAAAAAATATAATAGAACTCAAAAAACAGATTAAAGAATTTTTTGAAATAAACTTGAATAAGGGTACCCCAAGTGAAATTGTGTGGGATGCGAGTAAAGCGTATATGAGAGGGGTACTCATTCATATGAATTCTAAACATAAACTGAATCGACAAAAAAAAAAAAAAGATCTGACCTGGAAGTAGAAATAAAGAATAAAGAACAGTTACTTATTAAAAATCCAACAGATGAAAGAATACGTGGTGCTATAAAACTTCTGAAAGACCAATTCCAAATGCTTATGGCGGAACAAGCGGCAACAAATTTACAATATGCGAAGCATAATACATTTTGTAATGCCAATAAACCGGGTCGATGGTTGGCCTATACACTAAGGAAGAAGCAGAGTATGCGGGCTATTGATAGTATCGATATTGGAGGGAAAGAAATTTCTCAACAAAAATTAATTAAAGAAGTCTTTGTAGATTATTACACCAAATTATATGCTAAAGATGACATGCAGAATGGACTTATAGAAAAATATTTAGAAAATAAAAGAGTTACAAAAATTACCAACCAACAAAAGGAAAGAATGAATCATCCTGTAACAGTTGGGGAGATAATTGCAGCAATTAAACAATTGAAAACAGCTAAAGCTCCTGGAATGGATGGTTTGACTGCAGTGTATTATAAAACTTTGCAAGCAGAAATGGTGGAACAACTCAGAGACTTATTTTGTAATATACAACAAGGGGGCAAAATACCCCTATCATGGAAAACAGGTTACATTTCTTTGATACCAAAAGAGCAAGTAGGTCCTAAAAAACTGGAGAACTATAGATCAATATCTCTTCTGAATAATGATTATAAAATTTATGCAAAAGTATTAGCCAACAGGTTGATGCCAGTAATTCAAGAGGTGATTCACGATGATCAAGCGGGATTTATAGAGGGTAGATATATGAAGGACAATGTAAGGCAAGTTATAGATTTATTGGAATATCTTGAGAAGAATAAACAGATCCCTGCAGTGCTGGTCTTCTTGGATGCGGAGAAGGCCTTTGATAGAGTGGACTGGAATTTTCTATTAAAGACTTTAAAGAGGATGGACTTTGGGGATCAATTTATACAGGCGGTTTCAGCAATTTACCAAGATCAAAAGGCGCAGATTATTATTAATGGAAGTTTGACAACAGACTTTAATATTGAAAAAGGAACAAGACAAGGTTGTCCGGTATCCCCATTGTTATTTATTTTAACACTAGAAGTCTTGTTGAATACAATACGGGACTCTAATGTCTTGAAAGGTATAGTGATAAGGCAAGAGGATTACAGAATAAGGGCATTTGCAGATGATCTGGTTGTTACCCAACACAGCCGATGGAATCAATAATCCAGATGAAAGACATTATAAAAGACTATGGCACAGTATCAGGATTTAGACTGAACCAGAAAAAAACTAAGATGATAGTTAAAAATGTGACATTGGGGTGGGAAAAATGGGGTGAAAATGTAATTGTAAAACTTTTGCAATAAAAAAAAAAAAGGATTCTGGGAAAAATAACTCCAAAACCAGAATGGCTGCTTGTTTGGGAATTTGAGAATTATAATGTAGGATGTTACTGATTTAACAACTGCAGTGATGCACTTAACAACTGTGGCAAGAAAGGCTGTAAAATGAGGCAAAACTCACTTAACAATTGTCTTGCTTAGTAACAGAAATATTGCGCTACCAGAGATATTTTTATTAGGGATTTTACCAGAAATATACAATAGAGAAATGAGATATTTAATTGTGAATGTTTTAATGGCAGCTAGAATTGTATTTGCTAAAAACTGGAAAGGAGAGAAGATACCCACAGATGACGACGTTATCAAGAAAATTTTGGAGTGTGCTGAAATGAGTAAATTGACATTTGAAATTAGGGAACAAGAAGATAAACAATATTATTTGATATAGGATTTATTTTATCAATGGTTAGACAAGAAAGAATGGAAATGAAATATGAAATATGAAATGGATAAGATAATAAAACATATAAAGGGTTTTTTCCCCCTTATGGAGGATAATTTACTGTTAAATAATTGGTAAATGAGAATAATAATGTAATAAACTGTTAAATAAGAAAACGCTGGATAGAGGATTAAGCGCAAAAGATTTGTAACCGATCAATACACTTTCTGTAATTGTAATGGATGATAATTGTTTTATGTTTTAAGTTTTGTTTAAAAATAAAAAAAAAATTCCAAAAAAAAGAAAAAGATATATTGCGCTCAATTGTAGTCATAAGTGAATGATTATTTGTATCTGCAGGACACTAAATTGGAGAAACCTGTCCCATTCTATAAAATTCTTGCTGCTATTATTCAATCCATTCACCCAAAAACAACCTTTGTTTTGATAAATTGAGGAGACTTTCTTGCCAATTTAGAGGACAGACAGCAGAACATTCTTAATACCATTGTAAATGTCAGGATGATTTATAACAAAGTAGGCTCGGCTTTGGATTTTCAATGATCTAACAAAGATGAAACATGGGAACACAATTCTTCCCATCTCCTCCCCTTAAACGAAGTATTTGAAGAAGATTTCTTGGGAGAAAATCAGCAGTAGACTCATTGTACTAGTGAGTTTGGTTCTGGTATTAGTAACAAATCCTGTTGCGGTGCAGAAGCTCAGGCATTTAATCATTTAATGTAATCAATTTATAAAACTGCCCATCTCAAGAAATGATTCTGGGCGATAAACATTATCAAATAGAAATAAAAGCAATTACATCATAAAGACAAAAATTCAAATGCATAGAAACCAAGTAAAACAACAGTCAACAGAGCTAATACAACCAGGAGATGGGTCTTTCCACACTCTCAGGGCCTAATAAATCTGTAGTTCAACTTTGATCAATTTTGGCCCAAAGGTGCTTTTTTAAGAGGCAACTGAGCTTTCTTGTTTTTCTTTGAAGACGTTTCGCTTCTTCTTTTTTTTTAAATAGTCTTTATTTACATTTCATTTAAAAAGAAAAGACAAACAACATAAAATGACAAACATAACAATACAACAATAAATATATAGACTTCCATATAGCACCTTAATACACACCTATTTGGTACTATAACTTTAAGTTATATTCCGGAGAAGGCAGAACATCTTATATCTCTTAATGCATCACTTAGGTCTATCCGACCACACTTATCTTATATAGTATATATTTCTCTTCCAATCTCAGTCCTCACCTAATGTGGATTATACATTCCTCTTTTCTAACCAATTATAGAATTTGTCCCAAACTAAACCTACTTGTGATTGCTCTCTATCCTGTAACTTTTTAGTTAGCGTATCCGCTTCCGCACATTCCAAAAATTTTTTTATAATAGCCTCCTCTGTTGGGATATCTTGGTTCTTCCAAAATTGAGCATATATCATTCTCGCCGCTGTAATGTAATGCCAAATGCCATAAATCCTTTTTTATGTTTTCCGGTTTGGAACCGAGCAGGCATGTCTCTGGTCGCCAGTCAATCTTTAACACTAATAACTCGTTAAGCCATTTTTTGATTTTCCCCCAAAATATCACTGCCTTCGGGCATGACCACCATTGGTGATAGTAAGTACCATGATCCCCTTCACATTTCCAACAATCCGCCGATTGCCCTGGGAACATTTTTGCTAGTCTATTAGGTGGTAAATGCCACCTATAGATCATTTTATAGATATTTTCTTTATAGGCCGTAGATACAACAAGTTTCATATTATCCCACCAGATCTCTTGCCATTTATCTAGGTATATTGGATATCCAAAATTCTTCCCCCAGGCAATCATAGAGTCTTTGACTATTTCTTCACCTATCTCTAATTTCATAAGCAATTTATAAGATTTTGAGATCATACCCTTTTCTTGGCCCATCAAAATTTTATCTAATTCTTGTAATCCTCCATCAATCCCTCTTCCATCCCTATCCTTTTGATATTTAGACTGGATCTGGAGATAACGCCACCAATCCATCTGCACTCCTTGGGCGAATAATTCCTGTTTGGATTTTAATTTCCCTTGTGAATTCAGTAGGTCCTTGTATGTTAATTTTTTAGCCATATTATATAAATTGGGATATGTCACTGCTTCTAAGGGGGCTAACCAACCGGGCGTTAACGTAGTATTTTTTACTGATCTTTTCCCAATTTTGAATTAAGATCTTTCTTAAATAATGTCGGGTAAACCATTTACTCAATGGGATATTCTCACGCCAAAGCGCCTTATGCCAGCCCTGTTGTATATCAAAGCCTTCTAGCTTAAGGAGCCGATTATTGGATAAGGTAATCCACTCTTTTACCCAGGTTAATAAAGCCACTGAATAATACATCTCCCAACATGGAAGTCCTAAGCCTCCTCTTTCCTTTACTTCTTGCATCATCTTTCTTTTAATCCGTGGTTTCTTCCCCTGCCAAACAAATTTCGATATTATTTGATTCAGGTCTATAAAAAATTTCTTAGCTAAGCTCACTGGTGCAGTCTGAAATAAAAAATTAAACTTTGGTAAGACATAGGATTTCACAATTGTAACTCGCCCAAGTAGTGAGAGTTGTATTTTACCCCATCTCTCTAGATCTTTTTTAATTTGAATTAATAATTTATTGTAATTATCCTCCTGTATACTCGAACATCTATTGGTTAGCCAAATTCCCAGATTAGTAGTCAACTTTATTGACTACTTTTAATCCAGTTGCCACATGTAGCTCTCTCTTAGGTTCTTCTCAAATATTCTTAGTTAGTATATTTGTTTTGTTCTTATTGATTAGTAATCCAGCTACCGCCCCATATTCTTCAATTGTCTCTAACAAGTATAAACAGGATTCTATGGGCTCTTCGAGAATGAAAACCATATCATCGGCAAAGGCCTGGGTTTTATATATCTGTTGTCCAATTTTAAGGCCTTTAATTTTTTCTTCTTTCCTTATTTTACGTAATAGGGTCTCTAATGATAAAATATAAAGTAAAGGAGATAGGGGACATCCCTGTCTTGTGCCTTTGCCAATTACAAATTCTTCCGTCAAGTCCCCATTTATCAATAGTTTAGCCATTTGTTTGGAGTAAATAGCTTTGATCGCATTTATAAACCTCTGCCCAAATCCCATATATTCTAGTTGCGCTATTATAAAATCCCAATTAACTCTATCAAATGCTTTCATGGCATCTATAAAAACTAGTGCGACCTGTTTGTCTGGGTGTTCTTCATAGTATTCTAATATATTTAACATAAATCTCATATTATCCCATAATTGTCGTGATGGTAAAAATCCATTTTGATCCATGTGAATAAACTCATTCAGAAACCCTTTTAATCTATTTGCCAAAATTGTAGTAAAAATTTTATAATCTGAATTCAACAGGGAAATCGGTCTAATTTTTTATATCAGATGGGGGAGGGATCTTCCTTAGGAATCAAACTAATATTTGCTTCTCTCCATGAATGGGGGATTTCCGCTTTTCCCAATACTTCATTAAATAGATCCTTCATATGCTCACCCATAACCTCAAACATTGTCTTGTATAGTTCTGCTGGAAGTCCATCTGTGCCAGGGGTTTTAAGATTCCCCTGTTTCTTTACTGCTTTTTCAATCTCCGTTAAAGTAATTTCCTCCTCTAGTATCTCTTTCGTTAAATTAGATATCCTAGGTAGATCCGAATTCTCTATGTAATTTTTTATTGTATCAAATGAAATTTCCTCCCTTTTATACAATTCTTTATAGAAGTCCACCGCAATTTTTTCCTTTCCTTTTTTGTCTTTTAATAAATTCCCTTCCTTATCTTCCAATTGGTCTATTCGTCTACTGTTTTTCTTTTTTTAATCTAAATGTCAGCCATCTTCCTAATTTATTAGCTGATTCAAAGTGTTTTTGTTTTGCTCTCCTTATCTTATCTTTCATTTTATCCAATTCTAGGAGGTTAAGCTGATGTCTTAGTAAAATTATTTGTTCTTTTGCTCCTGTAGAGAGTGGGTTATCTTGTATTTTTTCCTCCGCCTTTGTTAATTTACTTATGAGCTCACCTCTTTCTTGTTCTTCCTTTTTGTGATTGTTGGCCATATATTTAATACTAATCCCTCTTATAAAGGCCTTAGCGGTATCCCATATTATTTGCGATGACATTCCTGGTGTTTTATTCTCTTGGAAAAACCGGGGTATTTCTATTTTAAGCTTCTGTATGAACTCAGTCTCTTTTAAAATCGCTGGCCTCATTATCCATCTTCTTCTATTTTTCTCTTCCTTCTTTAATGTAACTAGTACTGGATTATGATCTGCCCAGTCATTCAGCATAATTCTAATCTCTGTTACTAGGGAGTTAAATTCTTGTGTCAACCAAATCATATCCAGCCTGGACCACGATTTATGTCTGGATGAGTAATAAGTAAATTGTTTTTTGGTCGGATTGTGCTCACACCATGTATCTTTCAGTCCTAATTCCTCTCTCATTTCATTGCAAATGACTGGTAAGATTATCCTATCTTGTCCTCCTTTTCCTTTTTGATTTTCCCCAGCTTTATAGTCCTGTATCCTATTAACAACTGCATTGAAATCTCCCAGAAAATATGCCTGCTCATAGAAATCACGGATTTCTCTTTGTATTTTTCGGAAGAACAATTTATGTTTAGAATTTGGAGCATAAATTCCTATCAGTAAAACTTTACTCTGAGATATTTCCACCTCTAACATTAATATTTGTCCCTCTTCATCTGCGAAAAGTTGTTTTGGGGAAAGATACTCTTTTACATACATTGCAACGCCTCTCTTTCTCTCCTCTGAGGCCGCTACAAACAATTTCCCTGCTTTAGGACATTTCAATAGGTTAGCCTGTGACAATTTAATATGCGTTTCTTGCATACAAACAATATCCACATTAATTTTCACAATTTTGGTTAATATGTGTCTCCTCTTTGCCGGAGCATTGAGGCCATTGACATTAACTGTCAATAGTCTCACTCCTTGATCCATCCCTATTTATTGGTCCCTTTAATTTTAGCTACTGAGCAAGTTTCAATCCCGTATTCTTCTATTTCTCCTTCCTCCCCCTTCCCCCCATTTCGTTTCCCCTTTCCTTGATATGCTTTTATTCCTCTCTCATTTCTCCACTCCTCTTTCTGCTCTTGCTGATTCTTTTTATCTATTTCTTTCTCTCTTTCCCCTTCATTGGGTCCAAAAAAGTTTTCACAAAAGTCCTGTGCATCCTGTATATTTTCGATTTTTATCTTTCGATCTTGCCAGGTCACCAAAAGTCCTTCCGGCAATAACCATCGATAAGGCACATTGCATTTTCTTAATTGCGAGGTTATAAACTGATAACTTTGTCTCTGTTCTCGCACCCTTCTAGGGATCTGCTTTAAAAATGTGATTTGCCGTCCCTTATATGTAATATTCTAATCCCTGGTCTTATGAAGGGTTTTATCTCTAAGCGCCTTTTTAGTAAGTCTTATGTGTATTTCTCTAGGTAGATTATGCCGCCTCGCATAGTTGGTATAAACACGATAGGCCTCATCTATCTCGCCACAAACTTCTTCCTTGTTCCTCCCACTGCTTCAGCTATCACTTCTCCCACAATTTCCTCTAACCGTTCCTCTCTGTCCTCCGCCACATTTTGCAAATGTAGGAAGAAAGCAGACTTCTCCATCTCTAAAAATACTACTTCCTCTTCGAGTTTCCCGATTGCTTGAGCACATCTCCTTTCACAAATGTCTATTTGAGTTTCAACTCTTTCGGTAGATTTTTCAACCTCAGTCAATCTCTCCTCATGTTTCGTCAGAGTTGAGCTCATCTCTCCCAGTGTCTCTTTAATTTGTTTCATCTCTCCTCTTATTTCACTCATTTCTGTTTTCAGGTCCTCAAAGTTTTTAGATGTAACTTCTTGGTTCTTTTCAATTAACTCTTGAATATTTTGGAACATTGTCTGCATTCCTTGCATTGTGATTGGTTTCTCTGCTGTTGGTAAATTTTCCGCTGATTTCCTTAAGCCTGGAGACTTTGTGATTGGTGAGGATGCCGCTGTAGAGGGTGTATACTTTTTGACTACTTTGGTGGTGGTTACTGTGGTTGACATGTTTGCTAAACAAAGAAAACTTTTCCAAATTATCATACACTACTATTATTACGTATTATTATTATTAAATATTAAATATTAAATATTATTATGAAATCTATTTAAATATACACAATCAATCCACTTTCTCCCTTATTTCATTCCTATTACAATATACAAGTAAACTCTATATGACAATATCTACAAATTATTATATCAATTTATGTTAAGTAATAAATAAATCTTAGTAAATAATTAATTACTCCAGCTATTAGATCATAATTAATATATACACTTGTACTAAGAGTTGATTAAGTCTTCAAAGAGAAAAGGAGAACTTCTTTAATCCCCACTCTTATTTCCGTTTGTCCAACTAATTAATATAAACAGGGAAAGGGCTCACTGTCACGCTAAGTTCCTAGTAGGGAAGGGGGGGGTTCCGGAGAATAGATATTCACCCCCAAATCATCCTTGGCTTTATGATGATAAACGCTATATATTGTTCCTTAATCCACTGAGTTTTAGTTCTTATCTCAGCTAGAGGTCTTCACTCGCTCCAAGAGTCAGTATTTAATCCAGTTCGCTCGTCCTTCCGGTTCTCTCTATATTCTCAGCAGCGAGATCGCCAAACACTTTGTCAATAAAAACTTCCTTCTCTTTCCTATCTGGGCTGCCACTATTCTCTCCAGTCGCTGTACAGCCCTGCAATTCTCAAATCCGTCTCTCTCCCGACTTCTTCTCCTTTCCCGTTCTGTCCTGCCACCCGAGCCGGTCAAAACCGCAGCGTCATTGGCTTTGGGGCCGCTTATACGCAGCCTTCTTCTTGCTCTCCGAATCCTCGGGGCTCACGTTTCGTTGCAGCGAGGGGGTCGCACACCCTCTCCTCGCCTCAGAAGGAAGCCCCTCTATTCCTCCTGCCTCTTCGGGGCTGGAAGCGGCTAAACAACGCTGCGGAGTTTCAAGAAATTAGATCGGCACCACGGAGCTCGCGCTGTGCCGATCCTTCGCCCTGACCACTGCACCAGAAGTCCCCAAGATGTTTCGCTTCTCATCCAAGCTTTACACAACACACTCCTTTCAGCAGTTCCAAGGAGGCTCACACCTGTTCGCACTACTAAAGTGACACTGAAGACACAGACAAACCTCCAAGTGGCCTCAACGATACTCTAAAAGAATGCAAATGACCAGCTGTCTACAAGGGATATAAATCCTTCCATTCTCCACCATCTAGTCAGAGCTGAAGAAGCTTCTTGGATAAGAAGTAAAAATGCCTTCAAAAAAAAAAAAAGTCCAGTTGCCTCCTGAAAAAGCACCTTTGGGACAACCATGATCTGGATGGCTGAGAATTTCCGTAGATGTTAAATGTTGGCCTTCTTAACCAGAATTCTGCACATGGTTCAAATTGGTGGGTCCTTTCAGTAAAAAGGGGGGAAAAACCCTTCTTTATTTCTGACAATTGTCCACCCTTGCTTTAGGGCATGAGAAACAATATTGCAATCGAATGCTTGTCTTCTCAAATGCCAGACATACTTTATTCAAAGCATTTGATTTTGAGCAGGTATAGATGGCTAGACAAGATGATACCTGTTATAAGGATTAAGAATGTTAATCCCAAAGAATCTCTTCTATTTGAACGGCAGCATTTTCACCCCACAGAGAGAATCTAATAAGTCAGGATTTTTCCATCAATGCTGTTCTGACAACAGAAGGTGACTCTGGCTTAATAGTATACACAACAACAACTCTACGAAACAATGCTACGGCTTTGCTAACTTCGGATTGGGAATAAGTGCTTGTGAAGTGACATTGTGTTCTTTATTGTCTACTTTCTCTGTCCCATCTTTAGATCTCCATATATTTTCCCAGTAGATGTAGCACATCCTGCCACGGCAAGCTTAGACTTACTATTTGCCATTGCAAACACTTAAATGTTTTTCTCATCGTTATAACCCAGAAAGCCATGATGAACTCTATGAAATGAAAAGACGCACCAAATCCTCCAAATGGCAAGAAGACAACATATGATGAGATGGGGAAGCAAATAATAAAATAAGCAAGCCTGACTGTCATGTTTAAAAAGAACCACTTGAATGTCATGAGAAATTTGAATATGGACCTCCAAAAAGCACACAACTGGATTTACAGAGGGAAAAAAATCAAGTCCATCATTAGAGATTTCTGTACATGTGATGAATCCCTTAGCTGGTGTCCACCAACTATGCCAGATTATATCACTATTTCCACATGGCATGAAAAGCATATAGGAACCTCTTTGTTTAGGGTTCTAGTCCTTTTCTTTTATTGCACCCATTCCCAAAGTCCCAAAAAATTATCCAGTTGCAAGGAATACTTCTTTCACATTCTTTTGAACAATCACAATTAGTTCAAGAAACACTATTGTGTCAACTAGGTCATGAGTTCTGAAACTCCTTGGCTGCGGTCATTATTTTGCAATTCTACAGGAGACTAATTTTTGGGAAATACAGATCCAAAGGCAGCCAACAATCTGCTTGATACTTTGACCAGCAAAACAAAATGAATCATACAGCTTTCCTGGGATCCTGAAGTAGGACATACATGTTTATTTGTCTTTTCAGAAAATGATTGATCTCTAACATGCTATATCCAAAATCTAGGAGGAATGGAAGCTGAGGCATGCTGATTTTATAGATTTAAATAGTTTATATGCCTATTGAAGATTATAATTTCACCCAGTTTTTTCCTGGTGAAAAGTCGAGAGAGATCTTTATAATTTTCTTCTTTCCCCTTTCTATTTTAATGTACATATTTTAATATTGTTTTAATTTAGGGTTGCTTTATTCTTTTTATTTATTCCTGTTTTTCAGTGACAACACTTTCCAATAAAGCAGGGGTCTCCAAATTTGGCAACTTTAAGGCTTATGGACTTCAACTCCCACAATGCTCCAGCCAACATGGGAATGAAAAAGTTGATAAGTTTGTAGAACCTTGCAGTAAGGAATCAAGTATCACCTTCTCCTGAGGGGACTGAAGCTCTCATGAGCCCTAACCAGCATGAATAATGACAAGGAACGGCAATCTAAAACTTATGAAAGGGCTAATCCCTCATTGCAACTAATACAGGTAGTTCTTGAGTTACGGCCACAATTGAGCCCAAAATTTATGTTGCTAAGTGAAACATTTGTTAAGTAAGTATTGCCGCATTTTATGACTTTTCTTGCCACAGTTGTTAAATCCATCACTGCAATTGTTAAGTTAGTAACATGGTTGTTAAGTGAATCTGGCTTCCCCATTGACTTTGCTTGTCAGAAGGTCGCAAAAGAGGATCACATGCAAGTGTCATAAATATGAGTCAGTTGCCTAACACTCAAACTTTGATCATGTGACTGCAGGGATGCTAAAATGGTTGTTAACTGTAAAAGACAGTTGTAAGTCACTTTTTTCATTGCCATTGTCACTTCGAATGATCTGTTGTACCTGTATTTGGAAGTACACTGCATTCAAACCAGAGGCCATAATGTTCCTGTCCAGGCCAACAATCTTTGAAGGGTTTTTCTTCTATGAATTTGCCCAACCTCTTCTGAAAGCTATCCAAGTTGGCAGCCATCGCCATGCCTAATGGCAATGAACTTTGCAAGCTAATTATGTGTTGCGTTGAATTTTTTATTTTTTTGGTTTGGCGTTAAAACTTCCTTCCAATCAACTTCATTGGATGACCTCTAATCCTAGTATCTTCAGAAAGGAAGAAGGAGCAAGACTGCTCCCTGTTCACCTGCTACGTGCATGAGTTAGTACATTTCAATCAGTCCTCTCTCTGAGTTGCCTTTTATCCAAGCAAAAATTCCAGAAAGTCTAGCCATTTCTTGCACGGAAGGGTGTTCAAGTATTTTGGTTGCTCTCTTCTCTACTTGTTCAGCTTTTCCCCTCCAAGTTTGGAGACCAGAAAAGTTATACCACAAATCTGCATCAGGGCATTGCAACATAATTTATTTGCAGCCCCTTTGCTAATGATTTCTCGTATAGAACTTATCATTTTCAGAGTTATTGAACTCTGAGCGGGCATCATCCCTGGGATTAATGGGTTAGAGTTAAATCTTCATTGTGCTACCTGCTATGGCCTCAAAATATTTTCTTATTTAGCTACCAACAACTAAGATTTTATACATAGGTATGTAAAATTGATGAATTTTTGCCCTAACGTGGGTCAGTTTATACCTTTTTCAAATGAATTGCATTTAGTTAACCAATCAGCATTTTTAAAAATAAAACAAAAACCTTCTATAACTTTTCACAGGTACTTTTGTTTCTTTTTACTACGACTTATGACCACAATCGAACCCCAAATTTCTGTTGCTAAGCAAGACAGATTTTAGGTGAGTTTTGCACCATTTTACCACCTTTCTTGCCACAGTTGTTAACAATCTAAGTTGTTAAATTAGTTAACAGAGTTGTTAAAGTGAATTTCACTTCCCCATTGATTTTCCTCATCAGAAGGTTGCAAAAAAGTGATCACGTGACCTCAGGACACTGGAACCGTCATAAATTTATGCCAGTTGCCAAGTGGCCAAATTTTGATCATGTGATCATAAGGATGCTGCAAGAGTTGTAAGTCTGAAAAACAGTCATAAGTCACTTTTTTCAGTGCTATTGTAACTTCAAATTGTTACTAAATGAATGGTTGTGGTGTACTCTGTACAGTTTGGAAACATCTACAAACCTAGCCAGCTTAGAACTTAATCGTAAATCAAGAGCCTTTATCAAGAATGTAAAAAACAATGATTTGTTTTTTACAGAAATCCTTAAGGGCCTCCATATCTTTTCTCTGAGAAAAATGCCTATTTATTTTTCTATTTTTTTCCTTTTGTTCTTTAAGCAGTTGGTAGGTCATAAAGAAAGAGTTTATCTCATCTCACAGGCATTATGTTCATTCATGAGTTATCTATGAAAAAAATTGTCAAGCGCATTTGAGAATCCACATACGCCATATACGCCTCTGTTCTGTTTGTTGATAAAAAAATTCCCAAAATTTGGTTGAGCTGAATTTACCTTTGGGAAGTTCTGGCACTCAGCCTGATTGTAGTGACAAATCACCTATTTTTGCTAGGAGGTCAGCAATTTTACATGAGTTCTTCAAGAACTCTTGGTTTTAGATACATTTAGGCCTCAGTGTGTTATTGAAAATATGAAAAAATACAGGCTAAAATGACAGAAAGCAGACACATAATTTGAGAACCCTGTCTTAAAGGAAGGGAGGATAAATCTATATGTTGTGAAGAAATCATGTGTGACTCTAATACAGTGTTTCTCAACCTTAAGAGTGGTGGACTTCAATTCCCAGAATTCCCTAGCTAGTATGCTGGTTGGGAATTCTGGGAGTTGAAGTCCTTACTTCTTAAAGTTGCCAAGGTTGAGAAACACTGCTCTAACAGCTATGATATCTGACTCCCTACTCCTACCCTCTTAATTCCTTTCATTTTATTAAACACCTTGCTTTATTAATCGTAAAATGAATTACAAATATATTTATGTAACTGCTAACACTATGACAGGATACAGGCATTTGTACAATTGTTTTCTTACACAACTTCCCAAACAGAGACTTAGGCTCTTCCCAAGTGAGGAATTTCGCATTCTTGGGGTACCACAGAAGACATTCTGCCTTTTTCTTCCAGATTCAAAAGGGAAAAAAATGTAGACATCCCTAAAGCAAATTATAGTAAGAACCACCATAAAGATAATAATAACCGCAACTTCTTTGGCCTGATTTTAGCCCCCTCTGTTTTGTCCAATAAAACCAGTTTCTTTTCTATAATATCTTCTGAACCCAGCTTTATTACAGCAGACAATGTTAAGAATAATTTTTTTGTTCCCAAAACTCCTTGAATTCTTCAAAAGGTAAGAGTATTTTGCTCCATTCTGTATTAGTGGATCTCTTTTGCTTTAATTATAATCTTTAGTTCTTTTGGGTTCCCTCTAATGTCCAACCTTCAAAATCCTATCTTATGTTTTTTTCCCTAATTGACAGCATTTTGTCATGGAAACATTTCTTATACATTTTCAAAAATAAATATATTTACAATCCACAGGAAGGATTTTTATAATTAATTTCAAAATCTTATTTAAAAGATTGTACATTTCCCAAATCAAACTTCTAATCAGCCTTTTGTAGTTTCTTCTGAACTAGGATTATTTTGGAATTCTTAAACTTGCCTGAATCACATTTTTATGAATTTAATATTACATTTTTATGAGGTTCTGATAGTGTCAACTCCCCAGAGACTTGCCAAGTGGCCAAAATGCAGGGTTTTTTTGCTAAATAAATAAATATTCCATGAGCAGAGGGAAAAAATACCTAAAATTTATATATAAATATAAATTTAAATATATTTATATATATTTTAATTGTTTTTAATATTTATATTTCATGTTTTTTAATTCTGGCTGTACACCGCCCTGAGTCCTCAGGGAGAAGGGCGGTATATAAATTTAAATAAAAAAAAAAGAAAAAGAGAGAGAAATAGATGATACACTCCCTGGAGTGGTTGAGGTTCACACATGGGGACAGGTGCATGTCACTCACATGTTTGTTCATATCTGCCTTTTTTTTTTTAAATGATCTGCAAATTAGGTCAGGAAAAAACATTCAGAAAATACCTGAATAAAGTTTAAGGCAGGCAAAGGGTATCGCTCACTGGGAATAATCACAACACAGTTGCCACGAGTAATTGCTGGGGCAAATAAGCTGACAAAACTGAGGAGTGGGTGATCGTCTGGACAGGCAATTCCCATGACACCAAGAGGTTCTCGAAAGTGAATGCAGGCACCATATAGTGTGGTTTCCTGCAGCAGAAAAAGGTACAAACAAAAATGTCAAGGTTTATAAAGAGAATAAAATTTCACCCATTAACAAAATCCCTTCTGATTGCCAGCGTCCATTTCCATTTTAAATCAATCTGCTGAAATATCTATATGGAAGAGCCTTGGTGGCATGGTGGTTAGAATACAGTATTGCAGGCTAATTCTGCTGACTGCCAGCAGTTCGATCCTGACCAGCTCAAGGTGACTCAGCTTTCCATCCTTCCAAGGTCAGTTAAATGAGGACCCAGATTGTTGGGGGCAATATAATGACTCTGTAGACCGCTTAGAGAAGGGTATAAAGCACTGTGAAGGTGCTATTGCTAGAGCTTTGATTTTCATTTTCATACATACTTTACCCCACCTTCCTTATGAAGGTTCCCCTAATCCAAAAGAGAGTTGCCAGACCCCTGCAGCCCCAATAGTAAAGCTACATTCACAGAATCCTTCCCGTCTGAGAATCTCTCTCTCCACTCACCTTTTCAGTCAGGAGAAACTCGGGGGGGGGGGGTGTCCCTTCTGAGATGCTTGCCACACCCTCATTGCTTCTGTGGGCTCAGCTGCCTTTATCTAAGATTGCCTAGTCTGTAGTTCTTGTCTCTCAAGCATATTCCCACATACCTTCAATTACTGGTACATACAGGGCCAGGAACATAGAGGGGAGTCTTAACCCTTGCTATGGTATGCACAGAAGCCTCCACAAGTTTCCTCTATGGCATTTTAGCTCGGGGAAGGCCTCTATATTTGCAATTGTACCCAGCAGGTTCTCCTCTTTGCTGATGTTCACATGAAAACACAACTCTGCAAATACAACTCTGCTCCACTCTGCAAGAGGAGCGCCTTCTTGTGGAGCCACTATTTTTCAGTACTTTTAAGAATTCCTACCTAAAGAGGGAAACTGCCAACCTCCCAAGAAGACCAGACAGGAAACATGACAGGATGAGTGAATCATACTTCATTGCAAGGCTGCACTAACAGAACTTTGCAAGTCTGAAAGTACAATTTTCCCTCCAACTTTTTTAAAGGTCTAATTATTTATAGATCTTTTTTAAGATTCTTTCTTTCTCCATTACTCAATTGCAGGCTCTTTTAACTGATTATTCCCTATGTATAGAGAGACCCTTTTTGCAAGGTCATTCTGTTACAGGAATAGAGTCATATAAATTAAATTTCACTCCCAAGGAACTTTGATTAAAGATTAAAATTGTTCAAGGAGGAGCTCTAAACCATAATTTGGGTTATACAACTCATAGATTGATTGATGCGCCTACCTACTATCATATGGCCAACTCTGATTGGCATTAACCTTCACAACCACCTTCACTTTTGCATTCTTCAGATATATGGACCAAGTCCCAGAAATCCTTAGCCAAGACAGCCATTGCTGAGGCTTCTGTGGATTGAATTCCACATTTCTGAAGGGCACCAAAGTTGGAGAAAGTTATTCTAGAATTTTGAGCAGAAATAATTTTTTGCTATTTTTTTACAGCAGGGGTTGAACCCAATACCTTCTGTTCATAAAGCTTAATTCTTGGGCACTGAGTGCAGTCACATCTCAAACACTTCCAGGCATTTAGCCATATTCCATCCATCAACAGTTTCAGAGGGCAAAGTGTGGCATATGTATCCAAGGAAAAGGCCCTATTATTCTCACCTGCACAACTCCACCATATTTGTCAGAGTAAGCTGCCCAATAAAATAGTCGCCGCACACTAATATCCACTTCCATCAAAGCTTTCTCTTTTTCTATACCCATTAATGATTCCAGCTGTGAAGCAATCTCAGCTCGACGGAGTTCCAGATTTTCAGCCAGGTAGTACAAGATCTGTGCCCGGGCATGTGTCGTTTTCTTCGCCCATCTGTTATGAGACCAACCCAAAGTTAGAAAGGAAAACTAGCACCATCATTCATAGAATAACCCTTCCTGAGAATGTATAACAAACTTTACTGCATCAAAAAAAAGGTATTTAGCTCAGAATGCCAAATTTGGGGTGGCACGGTGGCTCAGCAGTTAAGAAACTGGGTTTGTCAGCTGGAAAGCTGGCAGCCCAGGTTTGAAACCCGAGCACCATGTGACAGGGTAAGCTCCCACGATTGCCTCAGTTCCTGCCAACCTGGCAGTTTGAAAGTATGCAAATGCAAGTAAATAAATAGGTACACTCTAGTGGGAATGTCACAGCACTTGGCGACGTCATGCTGGTCACAACTGTGGAAATATCTTCGGAAAGCACTGGCTCAATAGTTCCATGGAACTATTTAAATATTAAGGCAAGACAAAATGTTAATTAACACAGAACTAGGAACATTGTGGGGTGCTCTTCTTGAAGAATGTAGCTGGGTTCTTCCTGCGAGTATGCTGATAGACAGTTCTCTCTCTCTATAGATAGTCTTCAATTTACAAGGGTAATTGACCTTGGAATTAAAATTGTAAATCATGGTGGTTGTTAAGCAGCTCACTGGGTAACTGCACTGGATTTTACCATTTTCTTTGTGGCAGTGGTTAAGTGAATGTTATGGTCATTAAGTGAACCTAGCAGTCATTAATTAAATCTATTTTATCCAATGGGTGTTTCTTGCAGAAAACTAGAAGTAAATGCTGGAAAATGGCAAAAACTGCTGAAAATCATGGTCATGTGATCGTGGGATGCTGCAAACTACTGTAAATGAAAGCCAGTTGCCAGGAGTCCAAATGTGATCATGTGATACCCCCCCTCCCTCCCTCTCTCTGTCTTCCCCACCCTCCCTCCCTGAATACACAGCTATTGCAATTCTGGAACCAAATTATAAGTAATTTTTTTTCAGGGTGGTGGTGGAATCCATTGTAATTTCAAATGATCACTATGCAACCAGTCATTAAGCAAGGACTACTTATATGTGGCTTACAATCAGAGAACAGTCCAGTGGTGAAATCCAAATTTTTTTACTACTCGTTCTGTGGGCATGGCTTGGTGGGCGTGGTGTGGCTTGGTGGGCATGGCTTGGTGGGCGTGGCAAGGGAAGGATACTGCAAAATCCCCATTCCCTCCCCACTCAGGGGCCAGTCAGAGGTTTGCATTTGCCAGTTCTCAGAACTACTCAAAATTTCCGCTACCGGTTCTCTGAACTGCTGAAAATTTCCACTACCGGTTCTCCAGGTTCTCCAGAACCTGTCAGAACCTGCTGGATTTCACCCCTGGAACAGTCCCAAGTCCCTGGGTTAGATGGTAAGCTAAATGAAAGGTCTGGACTCACCCAGGTGCTGCTTTGTGAGCAGCTTCCACTGCATTATGGATGTCTTTCACATTCCCATCTGCCACAAGGGCCACTGCTTTGCCTGCATGATCAAGGATGGCTTGGGAACTCAAGGAATCTGGTCTCTTCTGAGCACCACCGTAGTACAACTTGTAGGTTTGGTCCATGCTGTGGAAGGAAGGGAGGGAGGGAGGAAGAAGGGAGGGAGGGAGGAAAAGAAAAGAAAAAGAATGGAGGAAGGAGAAATTGTAATAGAGATTTTGCCTCTTGTTCTTTTGAATCCATTTCAAAACAAAGCTGAAAAGGCCAGGAAGGCAACAAACTCTGGGTGCATAGATTTTATAGATTGAGACTTCCCGAGGATGAGATTCTCTAGAATAGAATAGGCTTCAAAGTGGTTTGGAAAGTGAAAATATCTGGATACTAAACTAAGTCCTTCTATTAAGTTTAGTTCTTCATGTTCAAAGGCTACAAAAAAAAGCCCCTATTTCCTCAAAACTGAGATACAAAAGATGGCTATGAATTCTGGTTATTTAATGAGAAGGGAAATGCTTTATATCTTTGCTGAAATGTACCTCAGTTGCTGGGCATGAGAGAACCAGGCCTCTCTTATTGATCATAGGGAGGGTTCACATTCCTGCTCACTCCAAGGTTCACATCCCTGCTCCCTCATAAAGCTTACTTATTGACCTGGGCCCCATTATTGTTCTTAGTATTTAGCTAAAGTAGAGGGAACTCTGTACATTGAACTCTGGAAGAAGGATTAGATGTTGGCCAATGAATCAGAATAGATGCTGAGATTTAAATGTTGGTGAACCCTTGATCCTAACCACTTTTCAAAAACTCAACAATGTGCTGCACTCCAGAACTAGGCAATGGCTCCATCTTAAACAAAAACTCAATAATAAAGATCCTTTCCTGTTTTTTCTTAAGCCTCATTGTAAATTTCCAATCTTGCTGAAAGATTAATTAGGATACATATCCCGTAAATCTTGCACCAGTTGTAAAGCTTCAGCAGCTCTGGATAAAGTGTTACGGGTCATCTTTTCTCAATAAAAGTGTAGCCTAAAGGGGGCCTGACATCTTTATTGTAGTGTTTAAGAAGCCAGGAAACTGTGAGTTCTTGTCAGTGGTAAAATCCAAATTTTTTTACTTCCAGTTCTGTGGGCGTGGCTTGGTGAGCGTGGCAGGGGAAGGATACTGCAAAATCCCCATTCCCTCCCCACTCCAGGGGAAGGATACTGCAAAATCCCCATTCCCTCCCCACTCCTGGGGGAAGGATATTGCAAAATCTCCATTCCCACCCTACTCTGGGGCCAGCCAGAGGTGGTATTTGCCTGTTCTCCAAACTACTCAAAATTTCTGCTACCAGTTCTCCAGAACCTGTCAGAACCTGCTGAATTTCACCCCTGGTTCTAGTCCTCCCAGAGGCATGTACTTCTCCTCTCAGCCCAACCCATCTACCAAGGTTGTTGCTGTGGGAAATTAGAAGTAAGGAACCTTATGCATACCACCTTGAGCTGTATAAAAACAAGGCAAAATATACATCTAATAATAACATGCAAATACCAAACTAGCACATATGCTCATTAGGTCTAGCCGCCCTTTTAACATTTCCCCATAATGCAAGGGGTTCAGGGACTGTGTAACAACTCACCACAGGATAATTCACCATGGGACTAGTTCCTTTAATAATTCATCGTCAAAGCATTACAAAAACCTGCTACTCATAGGAGTTATTTCTTTTGATACAAGAGATAAAATAAATTTTAATGAAAACGTGGTCAACAAAAATAAAAGGAACTGGGCACCGCGTGAGTCAGCTGTGGCGAGTTGGCAAATTGCCTGCGGCAAGTCGCCCCATTTCTATTCTGAAATACTGTAACTGTGTAAGTTCATCAAGTCTGATTTTCTGTCTTTTTTTTTTTAAAAAAAATTCTTGCTACAAAGCGTGTAAGTAATTTTCTGAGAAAAGCAGGCACTGTCACTCTTATTCTTACCTTGGAATTTCTCCTTTCAGCTCAGAAACTATAGAGCAGGGAGCTTTATCCCCAGGAATCGCTGGGAGATCACTCTTCGGTGAGGTAGCAAAGATTTTGTAATTCAGATCCATACTACCGATGTGTGGTTGAATTTCCCAGATTGGTCTCACGTATTCATAAAGTGCCTGGATGGAAAGAATTCAGAATGAAATTTAGAGATGTGCTGGGATCCCTCCCGCCAACCAGCTACGGCCCTTCCTCACTAACCTCTTTGCCTCCGTTCCGTCCATGGCCACTTTCCTTATACCCTCCAAAGGAAGCTGCTGCATCTAACATATTGTGACTGTTGATCCAGACTGTTCCAACCTGCAAACTAAAAAAACAGAAGACAAAAAAGGGTGTGAGATTTCAAGTAGCATGACATGAAAAATTAGACATCTTTGCTTGTTCTGTACAGGGAGTCCTCGACTTACAACCATAATTGAGCCCTAAATAGCAATAGCACTTAGACTTCTATACTGCTTCACAGCCCTCTCTAAGCGATTTACAGAGTCAGCATATTGGCCCCACAAAAGCATTTTATCCACCTCAGAAGGATGTAAGGCTGAGTCAACCTTGAGCTTGGTAAGATTTGAACCACCAAATTGCAGGCAGCCAGCAGTACTGCATTCTAACCACTACGCCATCGTGGCTCATCTTGGTTGTTAAGT
Organism: Arizona elegans; assembly: GCA_022577455.1. Taxonomy (NCBI): domain Eukaryota; kingdom Metazoa; phylum Chordata; class Lepidosauria; order Squamata; family Colubridae; genus Arizona; species Arizona elegans. The sequence continues at coordinate 129,342,450 of JAKOOJ010000004.1, forward strand.
GAGACATTTGTTAAGTGGGTTTGCCCCATTTTTACGACCTTTCTTGCCACAGTTGTAAAGTGAATCACTAGTTGTTAAGTTAGTAACATGGTTGTTAAGTGGATCTGGCTTCCCCAGTGACTTTGCTTGTCAAAAGGTCACAAAAGTGGATCACGTGATCCCGGGACACAGCAACGCTCCTAAATATGAACCAGTTGCCAAGCATCGGAATTATGATCACATGATCACAGGGATGCGACAAAGGTCGTAACTGTGAAAAATGGTCGTAGGTCACTTTTTTCAGTGCTGTTGTAATTTTGAACAGTCAGTAAACAAACTGCTGTAAATCGAGGATTACCTGTACAGGGAGAAAACAATGGTTTATATTTCTAGGATTGGGAATTGAATGATAGAATCCAGAGGGATCCAGGTGAGAGAGTTCAGGACACCTTAACAAGTCTGCACTAAAAGGGATACCTATGGGCCACTTCGAGCGCCAAGGAAAGAATTTCTGTCCACACACTAGCAGCCAGTCCATGAGGTGTGCTGTTCCCCAAAGCCACCGCCTCCTTGGTTGTCCGGAAAGTCAGGCATACCAGAACAGGTCCAAAGATCTGGAGAAGAAAATGCTTTAGATCATTTTTAAACAATGAGAATCCATTACCCCATCGATTTCCTACCAAACCAAACTCTGCCAAGGAAGGGGAGCTTGGTCGAGAACAGCAGACGCTGCTACAGGATGGAAACAGCAGATTAGTATGAACAGTTTAATTTAAACATTTTGCGTAGGACAAAAAGCAATGTTTCTTCCAAATCTTTAGACTGAGAATGAGCAACCTGAAGCCTTCAGAGTCTCTTGGCCACAATAACCAAAATCTGATGGAATGGAAAATTCAGGGAAGGCAGAAAAAGATGCAGTATATGGGTAGTCTCCACTTACAACACTTTGTTTAGTGATCTTTCAAAGTTACAACAGCACTGAAAAAAGTGATTTATGACTGTTTTTCACACTTACGACCGTTGCAGCATCCCCATGGTCATGTGATCAAAATTCAGACACTTGGCAACTGGTTTATATTTATGATGACTGCAGTGTCCCGGGATCATGTGAACTCCTTTTGCAACCGTCTGCCAAGCAAAGTCGATGGGGAAGCTGGATTCACTTAACAACCATGTTACTAACTTAACAACTGCAGTGATTCACTTAACAATGGTGGCAAGAATGGTCATAAAATGGGCAAAACTCATTTAACAACTGTCTTGCTTAGCAACAGAAATTTGGGGCTCAATTGTGGTCATAAGTCGAGGACTACTTGAACACTTGAAGCAAATTTATTATAAAGGTAATCCTCGACTTACAACTGTAATGGAGCTGATGTGACAGTGATAAATTTTGCAACCACTACAGTCGTAAAAACAAATGCTGCAGTCATTCAACGAACTAATGTTTCATTATGGTGTATGGTTTTGCTGAAAACTTGAAGTACCAGTAATTGCTGTTTTTCGGCAAAAGCATCATAAAATATAGTGACATGATCCTGGGATCCTATAAACAGCAATAAATGCAGCGGGATTGCTCGGCCCCTCAAGTTTGGTCACATGATTGTGGAGGGGGCAACCGTTGGAATTTCAAATCCAGGTCACAAGTAGCCCCCATGCTGGTCCGTGTAACATCAAAAAGTTCAGTCATAAGTCAAGAAACACCCCCAGCTACAAAACAAAGAAACAAAGCTAAATGCCCATCTCTTATCCACAAAAAGTGGTGTGGGAACGATACACAGAACGTACAAGGCCCTTCTCCATGTATACGATAGGCTTATATCTACTTGATGTCACCACTCACTGCACCTTCATTGTATAAAGGTACTTTCCCATTAGGTAGTGCATCTAAGTACAGGTAGTTCTTGATTTATAACAGTTCATTTAGTGACCAAAATTACAATGGCACTGAAGAAAGTGACTTTTGGCCATTTTCCAGTTACGGCCATTGCAACACCCCCTTGGTCACGAGATCAAAATTCAGACGCTTGGAAATTGGTTCATATTTATGACCTTTGCTGTGTCTCAAGGTTCAGTGATCACCTTTTATGACCTGATAAGCAAACCCAAGCTCTGTCTCTTTTCACCACCATTTGTTGGCTCTTACATCAGTCGTGGATAGAAGACAACAACAACTTTTATGAACCTTACGACTGAGGAAAAAGGTTCAGGGCAGAAGCATCCCCTCTTAATGCTTTAAAACAGCCACACCCACTGAAAGGCAGGGAGTGCTACAGGTAGACTTCAGTCTACGACCACAATTGACCCCCAAAATTTCTATTGCTAAGCAAAACAAATGTTAAATGACTCCTGTCCCATTTTACAAACCTTCTTGCCACAGTGGTTAAGTGAATCACGGCAGTTGTTAAATGAGTAACATGGTTGTTAAGTGAATCTGGATTTCCCATTGATTTTGCTTGTCAGAAGGTCGCAAAAGCTGATCACATCACCTGGGAAACTGCAGTCGTCATAAATATGAATATAAACAAGTTACTGTGCATCTGAATTTTGATCATGTGACCATGGGATGCTGCAAAGCTTGTAAGTGTGAAAAACAGTCATAAGTCACTTTCTTCAGTGCCGCTGTAACTTTGAATGGTTACTAAAATGAACTGTTGTAAGTTGAGGACTACCTGTATTTCAGAGCTTTTTCCCAATTGTCTACCTGTGTATCTGTGATGCAGAGATCAGTTAGCAGCAAAGCAAAAATGCTGTGCCTACGTATGTATGTGGAAAAGTTTAGGAACAAGGACATGGAATCTTTTGGAGGAGGGGGCTGCTTTAAAATTTTGAGGAAGGGTACTTATTGGCATTCCTTCCTAATGCTTTATACAGCTGTAATAATCAGCAAGCTTCAAACCTAGCATAGCACTGAACTTTTTTTAGCCTCCAACCTGCAAACCTAAGTGTTGCCACTTTAAGACATCTATTTATTGAACTTAATAGGACTTTTAATATAGCCATACCATTTCTCAGGCAGGCACAGAAACCTGAAAGAAAAGGGAAAGCCTTAAGGAGGTCTTGTATGAGGTCTGAAGCATTTTCAAATCCCCACTTTTGACCCCCACTATTTACTACAGCTTTCTTCAACCTGCCAGCCTTAAGAAATTATGGTCCAAAAGTCCAAACAGGGAGAAGAGATGGGACAAGAGAGGCAGAAAAACAAGAGAAAAGGCAGGAGAATGTGAATGTTGGCATATATTTAAATTGTCACAGGCTCTACTAGAATTCAATAGAGCTGAAGACATAGTAAAAGCAGTGGTGGAATTCAGCCAGTTCACACCACTTCGGGAGAACCGGTTGTTAACTTTCTGAGCAGTTTGGCAAACTGGTTGTTGAAAGAAATCATTAGGGCAGAGAACCGATTGTTAAATTACTTGAATCCCACCACTGAGTAAAGGGTGCTATGATAGCCTGGGCAAAATGTGTTGGGCACAATATTGAATTAGAGCATTGGGAAACAATTTGGAATAAAAATTACAAATTAACCAGATCGGCAAAATATAAAGAGAATCAATACAAATGTTTTATCGTTGATATCTGGCACCTTCTAGATTGGCAAAAATATATCCAAATTTAAACCCCAACTGTTGGAAATGTGGACAAAAGCAAGGTACCTTCTTTCATACATGGTGGTTATGCTCCGAAACAAAAAAATATTGGATGAAAATACATAGTTGGATGCAGGAAATAACAGGCTCCCAGATAGAATACATACCAGAATTGTTTCTTTTAGGAATAATGAAAAGGAATTATGAAACAAAAACACATATCATCTTACACATGACAACTGCGGCAAGACTGGCCTTTGTGCAATGTTGGAGAAGCACAAAAACACCCTCTGGAGACTAAATAATTCAAAAAAGTATTGGATTGCTCTGAAATGGACAAATTGATGCTTGAATTGAAAGGATTGACGGACTCAATCCTTTTACATAATTTGGGAGAAATGGTACAATTGGATCGAAAATAGAAACATGGGGAAAAAACAGACAAAATAGAATAGTAGATTTAGTAAAAATGTACAGAGGATAGGTGAATTGTAGTGTGATGATATATAAATGGTCACAATCACGCACAAGAAGTGAATAAGAATTGTTTAATTTGTGGAAACTCAATGAAACAAATTTAAATAAATAAATAAATAAATGGTCACAGGCTATGTTCAGAATGGCGGCTTCATCTACTAAGGTGCCTTCCACCAAATGCCTCAGAATTTCCAATTTAACATGGCCAGTGGGAATCAAAACAAATTAGTGTAACATGTCTGAAAATATTAGGTAAGGGAAGAAAGATGGTTTAAAGCTAGTTTAAAAGAGATCTAGTATATGGCCAAATATGGGTACTTGATGATAGATCAGCATAAACTCAGTGCTCTTTCTCTTTCTTTCTTTCTTTCTTTCTTTCTTTCTTTCTTCCTTCCTTTCCTTCCTTCCTTCTCCCTCTTTTTTATTTATATCCCACATGAACAACCCTGTGAGGTCGGCTGGGCTAAGAGAAAGTGACTGGCCCAAAGTCAGCCAGCTGGCTTTTATGCCCAAGGCAGGACTAGAATTCATGGTCTCCTGGTTTCTAACCTACAGCCTTAACTACTGGACCCAACTGGCTCTCTAATTCCATTTATTAATAACATTAATTTCTAGTGATTAAATCAGACATCAGAAATGCTTTCTCATCTCCTCCTACCTTTTCCTGGACGCAACGGGAGGTCTGATACACGCCGGTGATTAAGGTTGGAGGGTAAAACAATTTATTTGATGGGAGGGATGCCCAAGCCTGGAAGACCTAAAAAAAATAATTACTTTTGAATTAGGTTGACAGTCACAGAAGTGCTAATCTGGATTCCTATCCAGAGCAGGGGGTTGGGTTCTATACCTAAATGTTCCCTTTCCTTGATATGCCTCTAGCTTAGGGTTGAGCTGTGGGATCCTTGTGCTCTCTGAGCTTAGTTGTTTTTTTGCAGACGTTTCATTATCCAACTAGTGCACTGATGATGTTATCATCTGCAAGAAAACAACCAAGCTCAAAAAGCACTAAGGACACCTCAAAGAAATTAAAGCATTTAAAAAACTGGTGGGGTTAAAAAAATCCACACAAACAAAGTCATGAACAGAAAGAACCTTGAAAATAGTCCCCCATTAAACATTACATTCAGGTTGTGAAGGACAAAAACTAGCTGGATCTAAATAACATCAAGCTTTTTAAACCAGGACTCTCCAGATACAGTGGTCTTCCCCATCCTTCCTTGGTAAGCAGAGAAAGAGAAACATCCTCCAACAATCTTGTTTGAAAGATACCAGGATGGAGAAGATGGTCCTTATTGATAGAAAAATCATTATTCTTGATCAACTCCTGAATCAAACAAATAAAGACCAACTCTTTCTAAAAATGTCTACTGAAATATTTCCTCCCTCCTACAAATACTTTTAAGATGAAATCTTCAGTTTTACATTTTCTTCCCTTTTAGTTAACAAGTAGCAAAGAAATCCAAGGCCATAATTTTAACAAGTAGCACAGATGTTTCATAGACATATTTTACAACGTGTTTATTTCACAGTGGGGTTATTTCTATTTACATCTCTGCAAGCAACATGGTTTGGCTCTGGAATAAATTCCATTATCTAATTAATACCATTTACAGTAATGGGCCCTCCCTTTTTTTAAAGACATTGCCATCAACTATGTTTGAAAGGATTTTTCTATCAAATACCTAAAGTTAGGTTAATTGCACATTTTAAAAAACTGATTTTCCTGGAGCCAAGTTTAATGCTATTCAACTGCAATATTTAAAAATGTGAATTACATAATTTTTAATAATTTCATTTTAATAATTAATATTTTTAATAATTAAATATTAAAAATGTAAAATTCCATTGTGGGGAGGGGTCTGGCCATAAGACTGAACTGTCTTCTTCTGGGACTTCCATCTCTAACCTACAATTCTTGGGTTTCCTGAGGTGTTCTCCCATCTAAAGCTTACCCTGTTTAGCTTTAGCTTACTGTTATTAAATGTTATTATTGTTAGGATGACTGGTCTGGCATGACTCCTTTCCATTTACCTCAGCCCCTTCGGCCTGAGCTTCTTCCACCAAGCTCTCAATGAAATTTCGCTGCTTCTCGCTGGTCAATGGTCCCACATCTGTGATTTTGTCCAGAGAGTCTCCTAAGTGGAGCTGCCCCATTCGGTGTTTCAGGCGTTGAATGAAGTCTTTGGCAATGGATTCCTGAAGGAACAGTTGAGCCCCAGCACTGTGGACCTGAGAAGAGGAAGGAAAAGTTACCCATGGGGTTAATTAATTCAATCCTTGGCTGCAGGATTTTGCAGCCAAGATTCTGCCAGAGTAAGAATAAAGCTCACTGCCTGATTCATTAAAAATGTTTAAACTTAGAATATGTGGATAAACAAGTACAAAAATAATATGATTTCCAGATTGATTCTTTGCCCATTTTGGAAATATTTGGAGCTTGTTTAGTTTTAGTATGCTGTGTTGGATGAACACTGTAGTTTATTCCATAAATTATAGCTAAGCAAATCCTGGCTTTGTCAATGTAGAATCCTTGTATAATTGACTATTTCTGACCCTATTCAAAAGGTTAGCTATGACCTACAAAATACCGTATGTCTGGAAGCAGGCTATTTCAACCACTATTTTCATCTATTTGAATTTGGGCAAACTTTAATGTCTTGCTATCTCTGGAGACAAGCTTGGAGGTAATGCCAGAAAGATCCTTTTGAAGTATTTCTCCCCTTACTTTGTTCTCTTTCTGTTAACTGGAAAAACATTGAAGCTGAGTTTAAAAGTAGAAGACATTAATTTATTTTAAAACGATTTGTGTTCCTGCTTGAATTTTTAATTATATGTCTAGTCTCTATCTATTTTTAGGGACTAATTGGTGTAACATCCTGCTTGGGTGGGGGGTTGGACTAGATGACCTACAAGGTCTCTTTCAACTCTGTTAATCTAATCTTAAACAGTGCAAATGCAAAAAAAATAAACACAACTGTAATTGGATAAATAGGTGCAACTGAAGGGGGCAGCTGACATGCATATCCTAAGTTTTAGATACATTTGCCAAATTTTTCAGATAATTCTGGACAAAGGTTTATTATATCATAGGGTTAAAATCTAACAGGCTGCCAAAGAAGAAACATGAAGAATTTAGTATTTCCCTCTTTTGCAGCGGTTGGGTGAGCAACCAGCCGACTGAAAAAGGGAGAAATGTCAAGAAACAGCCATTCCTCAGGTCTCTTCTTCATTCAATATTACCTTTGGTTAAAAGCATACCTGTCCTCGATTCAGCCAGATGGCGTCCACCACTGCATCAACAGCACTATCCAAGTCAGCTGAGTCAAAGACAATGAAGGGCAACTTCTCCCCAAGTTGGAGACAAAGCTTCTTGCCACTGCCAGCTGTGGCTTGACGCAGATAACGGCCCACCTGTACCAGCAATACATTCCCCATCACATCATATTTAAAATGGCCACTGACCATCCCTCCCACACTAGCCCACAGTCCCATTCCTCATGTCAAATTCTTGCTCTAGTTGGAACAAGGGAGAATGGAAGTGTCACTGATTTTGGAATAAGTAGGAGACCGAAGGTCCTGCACTACACTATCAAAAGGACACTACATTATCCAAAGAACAGTGAAATGCAGTGGGTGATGGGAAAACAGAAGAAAGACGGAGTGAAGTAGATACAGGTAATCCTTGACTTATGACCACAATTGAGCCCAAAAGTTTTGTTGTTAAGTAAGAAATTTGTTAAGTGAGTTTTGCCCCATTTAACGTCCTTTCTTGCCACATTTGTTAAGTGAATCACTATAGTTGTTGAGTTAGTAACTCGGTTGTTAGGTGAATTTGGCTTCCCCATTGACTTTGCTTGTCAGAAGGTCAGAAAAGATGATTACATAACCCTGGGACACTGCAACTGTCATAAATGTAAGACAGTTGCCAAGCATCTGAATTTTGATCAACTGATCATGGGGATGCCACAATAGTCATGTGAAAAATGGTTGTAACTATTTTTTAGTGCTGTTGTAACTTCGAAGTCATTAAATGAATTATTGTAAGTTGAGGGCTACCTGTTATCTGTTGAGGGAAGAACTAAAAATGTTTGAAGCTCTTGCTTCCTAAAGTGAAACATGGCTAAGTTATTTCCCCAGAAAGGCAGATCTAAAATGTTCTTTACTGTGACTATCTCCAACCATACATCTTCCAGTTGTGTTGGACTACAGTTCCCATAATTCCAATGAACTAACTGGAAGCCTGGGAGTTGCAAACCATCTAATATGAAGCCTCAGGACAGGAAGTCTATTCTACCACTACTGGACATACAGAAACAGATTGCTGAACTTCCCATTAGGTGCCTTGTTGAGACAAAAGGAGCTTTTGAAAATTTCCCTCAAAATTTGGGAGTAGAGGAATTGGTTGAAAGATTTCTTTTAATTTAATTGGTCCAACAATTTCTCAAGAATAGGACTGTTCTTTAGCAATGATAGTAGCATCATCGCTGCAAAAAGTCCATTGGGCAAATTCCCTCATTTCCTCTTTTGTGGATTTAACTGAAACATAAAAAGTCAGGAAAGCAATGACACCTTATACAGTGAAAAATGCATCTACACAAAACCTTTTGTTGTTCAGCCTTCCCTAATCTGTGTCTTTTCTGGGAAATGAACTTTAAGACCCAGATTTTCCCTGCCAAGATAGCCATTACTGAGACTTTAGGGAGTTGAAGCCCATAATATAATTGGAGGCTTTCCAAATTGGAGAAAACTACCATTATAAATGTCAAAATACTGCATTCCTGTTAATGCGGCTTAATGATGTTTATGCTAAACATTTTTTCTATCTGAGAAAGCTTTAAAACCTGGTTCAGGGCCTGAACACTTTATAAATCAATTTTTTAATTTAATTGCTTTTTAATTTTATTTCATGTGTAGTTTTTTTTCATTGTTATGATGTGTTTTTCACATTTTCTGCATACAGGTAATCCTCAATCTGCAGCCATTAGTTTTGCAACCATTCAAAGTACGCAACAGTGCTGGCATCTCTGTTATGGCATCTCCATGATCACATGATGAAAATTGGGCACTAGGCAACTACAACAGTTGCAGCATCCCCGGCCTAGGCTACTTTGATTGCCATTTGTGACTTCCAGCCTCCAATAAGCAATCAATAGGGATTTGCTTAATAACAGCATGATTCACTTAATAACTGAGTGATTTGCTTAAGAAACTATGAAAATTTGTTAGAAAATGTTATATCAAGATAGAAATATCTTTAAGGTAATCAGGATGAAAATTTATTTGAAAATGTTATACTAAGATAGAAATAGGTTAATGTTAATGTAAGGAAGATGAAAATTTGTAAGGGGGAGGGAAGGGTTCAAGTTTTATATACAAAGGAGGGTTTTTTCCTTTTATCTGACATGAGTATACTAGGAAGTCTGGGGGGAGGGGAGGGTTAGGGTGGGTTAGGGAGGTTGGGAAGATTGGGGGGGTTGTGGGGGGGGGGAAAGGGGTGAAAATGTAACTGTAAAACTTTTGCAATAAAAAAAAAAAAGAAACTATGGCCATTTTTTTTTTTTTAATTGGGTACAATTCAGTTGTTCCCTGCTTAGCAATGGAAATTCTGGTTCCAATTGTGGCCGTAAGTCAAAGACTACCTGTATTGTCTTCCCAATCAAATACCTCATAAAGCAAATCAACAGGAAGAGCAACAATAGTCATAATAACAATAGTGCTGCCATATAATTTCTGCAAAATTCTCTTTTCAAAGAATGCAAATTCTCTTTGACTAAATTGAATGAGACAGTTGTTGTTGTTGTTGTTTTTAAAAAAAGGAGGGACAGAATAGATCCCTCTGACTTTGAATGTAATACTTCAGAATAACTTCATCCTGCTCTTAATGCAACAATTTACAAAATGCAGACAGGACTGCAGCCTCATCAGACATTTTTATTCATGTATATCCCATCTTATTTTTTATAAATATATCAAGGTGGTGAACACCACAATACTCCTTCCTATTTTCCCCACAATAACGACCCTGGGAGGCGAGTTGGACTAAGAGAGAGTGACTGGCCCAAGGTCATCCATTTGGCTTTCCTGTCTTAAGGCAGGACTAGAACTCACAGACTCCTGGTGATTGGGCCAAAGACACTCAGGCAGCTTTCATGCCTAAAGCAGGACTAGAACTCACCCTGGGAGCCTTAACCCAGGGGCCCCCAACCCCCAGACAATGGCCCAGGCTGCAACCCATTTGGAACCGGGCTATGGAAGTGGTGGGTTAGTGCGTGTGCGTGCGAAGCTGCATTTGTGAAAGCAGCTCCTGTATAAAACCATCCCCTCTTCCCTCCCCTGCCTCTGCTGGTCCAGAAAGGTTGGAGACCTCTGCCTTAACCTATATATCAACTATGTTATCCTCAAGACTGGTAAAAATAACCCAACTCTGATCTTCTCTCCTGAGCCTCTTCCTAAATGCCTGAATGGAGGGAGACAAAGGGGCTTTATTTTATTTATTTATTAGATTTATATTGCCACCTATTCGCCCATGGCGACTCACTTTACCTTGGCAGTTCCAGCAAAGGCCACTTTGTCAATGCCTGGGTCACGTGCCAAGGCTTCTCCCAGCCCCTGATCACCAGTGAGGACATTGAAGACCCCTGGGGGGAGCCCAGCTTGAGTACAGACCTCGGCGAAGAACAGAGCAGCCAAACCGGTGGACCTGGCTGGCTTCAGGATTGCCGTGTTTCCTGTTGGCAAAGCACGCAGTGGAGAGTTAGGGATGGAAAAGAAGAGAAAAGGCAGGTAAAAAGCTAGAGAAATATCTATTCCCTATATTCTTCTCTCCCATCTGATATGCAGTGGCTTCCAAATATGTTGGACTGCAACTCCTATGACAGGTAGGCCACAACTTGCAACAATTCATTTAGTGACCGTTCAAAGTTACGACATCACTGAAAGAAGTGACTTATGACCAGTTTTCACACTCACGACTGTTGCAGCATCCCCATGGTCATGTGATTCAAATACAGTTGGCAACTGACTCATATTCATGACAGTTGCAGTATCCTGGGTCATATGATTGTAAAATGGGGCAAAACTCATTTAACAAATATCTCACTTAGCAAGATAAATATGAGGCTCAATCACTTCTATTTCCAGTCACTTGGGAAAATTGAAGGACATTGGGGAGGGGGGAAGCTGAAGAAGACAAAGGGGGAGCCAATGATTTCCATTTTTTTCATGACAGAAGTCAGTGCCAGATTCAGGCTTGGTAAGGCCCTGAACTCTCAAGACTTTTTGTTAAAATGTTACCCCAGAAGGTCTCACAAAAAAAGGACCTTGTGTTTTCAGAAAAAGTTAAAGCTGAATCTTGTTTAGCTCGCGCTTACATCTGGCACTGGGTCAGCAGAATCAAGACAAGAAAGCATTTGTAAATAAGGGCAATTTGAAAAAAGACAATTGAGGCACGTAAAATGGGGAACCAGAGTCCTTTTCTCCATCTCAAGGTTCAATCGTGGGTAGATGGCCAATGAAACTGAAAGGGAAGATGGAAGAAAGGTCCTTGGCGCTTAACATCCCAGGAGTTTAGGGAATGTTCTTATCAGGGTGACACCTAACTCAGCCATATATAAAGACAAAGTATTTTTAAGTATGATAAGCTGGGGATAGATAAATGACAAATAAAAAGGTAGATCTTGTGAGTTTATTGATCTATACAACATATACTATTCAAAGTACCCAGTTTATAACTCCAGTTTGTCAGTGATGGTGCCTGTGAGTCAACATTCAATGTAAGAACGCCATGCAATTTTCTTGGTAATATGTTCAGATATCACTGCCTTCTTTCTAGGTTTGAGAAACAGTAACTGAGGTAAGGTCATCCAGCTGGCTTTGTGCCCAAGGCAGGACTAGACCTCACAATCTTCTGGTTTCTGGCCCGATGCCTTTAACCTCTTCACCAAGGGTGTCAAACTCAATTTCATTGAGGGCCACACCAAGATTGGGTTTGACCTTGGAGGGCCAGGTGGGGGGCTGGGCGTGGCCATGGTGGGGTTGACACGGGACCGCACCTCCACAGACATGGTTTTATAAAAATAGGGAGGCATACATTTCTGTGATTTTGTTTTTTTAATACTTACTTGATCACCTTATGGTGATCAATATATAACCTGAAAAGTAAAATATTTTGTTTTTCCTCCCATATATAACCTTCTGAGTCAAGGACGGCCTCTTGGAACACTCCGGAGGTCCCATTTTGGGCCTGGAAGGCACTCTGGAGGCCAAAAGCGGTTGGGGGGGGGGAAAACGGGGGATGCCAGTGTTGGGTTTCAATTTTTTTTACTACCAGTTCTGTGGATGTGGCATGGCTTAGTGGGCGTGGCAGGGGAAGGATACTGTAAAATCTCCATTCCCACCCCACTCCAGGGGAAGGATACTGTAAAATCTCCATTCCACCCCCAATCCAGGGGAAGGTTACTGCAAAATCCCCATTTCCTCCCGATCAGCTGGGATTTGGAAGGCAGGGAATAGATGGGGGTGGGGCCAGTCAGAATTTTTACTATCGGTTCTCCGAACTACTCAAAATGTCTGCTACCGGTTCTCCAGAACTGGTCAGAACCTGTTGAAACCCACCTCTGCATCACGCCCCATTTTTGCTAGCAAAGGCACTGTGGGCCGATCCTTTGCTATTTCCAGACTGGCTCCATGGGCCAGATCTAAGCACCCTGCAGGCCGGATGTGGGCCACGGGCCTTGAGTTTGACACCCCTGCTCTACATCAAACCAACTCTCAACTCCAGGTTACAGTATTTCCTTTAAAAGCACAGCAGGGAGACAAGGTATGCTATAGGTTTCTTCTCTTAAGGAGGTCCATTTAGTGGGACCAAGAAGAAGGGCCTTATCCATGGTGGCTCCCTTCCTGTGGAACCTCATCACTGTGGAGATAAGATTGGCCCTCACCTTGATACCCTTTTAAAAAGCCCTGAAGCCATGGTTTTGCCAGTGGGCCTGGACATCCCAAGATAATGGAGCCCATCAATTGGTTTGTTTGATTGTTGTCACCAGGAGGCTAAGAGTTCATTGAGTTTTCTATTGGGATTCTATAAGCTACCAGGAGTCACCCTGAGTAAATTGGGCAACCACATAAATTTTCTTAATCGAATAAAAACACATATTTTTAACCACATCATCTTTCAAAAAACTGAGTTCAAGTTTCTTTTTCTCTGCATAATTTTCCTCTCAGATTACCCTCACAGGATAGAGTAAACTGAGATCAACTCAGTGACTTTTGTGTCAGGGTGGATCTCAAGACTCGCGTGGATGAGTTGGAACCATTTTTACATACCCATTGCCAGGGCTGAACACAACTTCCATGTCAGCGTCAGCAAAGGAAAACTTCGAGGAATAAGAATAGCAACAACACCTATAGAGAGACAAGTTTCATCAGAAATGGAGTGTTTCGATGGCTGCGTTCAGTACCTACAACAATCCTTTTAAGGGGCCCCCAAATGTGCCAAATTTTCTCTATTTTCCGCTTTGGGATCTGTACAGGAAGGCTGCAGTCCAAGACCAAAACTTCCTATAGGTGTTATTTCTTAGAGAGGAACTCCAGACAGTCCTACCTAGCCAGCAAGTGCATTAATATAGTGGGGATTCTAGCTGAACCTACATTATAGTACACCAGAAAACTGAATGCAAATCTTGTTGAACTTCAGGAGCTGACTTAATTGAATTTTTAAAAGTTTTCAATTATTTATTACATACATTCATATAACTAGTCATGAGACTCAATTTGCAAAAATATCATACAATAAAGTTATGTTTGATATCTAAAGTGTTTTTCACCTCATTTAATAACAGAATAACAGAGTGGAAAGGGATGTTAGAGATCTTCTAGTCCAACCCCTGCTTAGACAGGAGACCCTATACAAATGGCTGAATTGTAGACAAATGGCTGTCCACTCTCTTCTTAAAAGCCTCCGGTGTTGAAGCAACATGCAATATTCATCCTTCAAATAATCCAAAAAATGTTGCAGCCTTAACAGTTAAACCTATCACAAGTGTCTGTTCTTATTTATTTTTTTATTACTATCAACCTTGCTGTGGGCTTTTATTGTAAAACATTAAGCTACTGTAGACAGCTGTACAAAAAATAAAGAATACAATGCAAAAAGCAAATGTAATTAAAGAAAACGGTTTACTACTGGACAATACACAGTTTGCCTGTGATCCCAAATCTAATCACTAGGGATTAATGTTTGTGTGTGTGTGTGTGTGTGCCTGCATGACCCCATTAGCCTTTAAGCACATGGAAAGAGCTAGTAGTGTTCCTAGGTTTCCATCACAATGAATAGACATACCCGAATAAATTATTATGTTGAAAAAAATGAAGATAAAATTATTGACGATGAAGGATTAGTTTAAGAAGCTGCTCAAAATCAGCCACAATTTTGGGAAGTGTTCATTCTGTCAGAACAGGTGTCGGCAACCCGTGGCTCCAGAGCTGCATGCGGCTCTTTCACTTCTCTGCTCCAGCTCCCTGCGGGTGATCCCACCACTGGCTGGGCCTGCCTCTCACCCTCCCCTCCCAGTCACTCCTCGCCTGGCCTAAGAAGGTAAGGGCAACGGCAGTGGATGGAGACTCGCTCCATATTCCAGAGCGGGAGCAAAGTGCCCCTGTACTTGCTGGATCTCGCGGGCGCTTCTTCTGGCGGCTTGCTGTTGCCTCCCAGATGTCAGTTGCTGTGATGCCCCACCTCCCGGTGATTGTTGGCCTGCTGCTTGTTTGCCATCTTCAGTGGGCTTTGAAGTGGCAGTGGCAGCAGCAGCACCAGAGTGACTAGTATGCACGGATTCAAGACGTGCACGCTTCTCCCGGCCTCCTCCTGTGGCGGGGGAGGCAGCTGCGCCTTGGATGGAAGGGGGAGACTCTGCATTTGCCAGTGCGCTCCTTGGTTGCCCTGCACCTGATTTGCTTCGGAGATGCAGCAGCTCCTGTCACTCCATTTGCACATTGGCTCATTCTGGAGACCGAGTACTGGATGAGTGTAACGATCTGTCTCTATCTGTGCCTGGCCCACCAGACCTTGCCAGGCACACAAGAATTGTTCATGTGCCTGATTTGTCCCAGATAAGTGGCTTCGCACCTGCATGGGTAAGTTACATTATTCTGTCTGTTCTTGTGCAAACTCTCTCTCACACACACACACACACAGACAGACATACTGAGATTCAATGGGAAAGAGCTGTCTTTTATACCCAAACACTATTCTGCTCTTGCACATGAATGCAGAATGGCTGGGAAGGGGACTGCTTTCAAATATGCACTCACTTGTTGGGTTTTTTTATTTAGGATTCTTAGAGCAGACCTTTCACATCTGTTCTCTCTCTCTTTCTCCGGACATCAGATTTTTTTTTTTTAATTTGATTTATATGCCGCCCATCTCCGGAGACTCAGGGCGGCTTACAATGCGTTAAGCAATAGCCTTCATACTTTTGTATATTTATACAAAGTCAGCTTATTGCCTCCACAAACTGGGTCCTCATTTCACCTACCTTTGAAAGGATGGAAGGCTGAGTCAACCTTGAGCCTTGGAGAGATTCGAACCAGCAGTAAATTGCAGGCAGCTGTGTTAATAACAGGGTGCTTAGACCGCTGTACTATCAAGGCTACTATCAAGATTCCCACTATCCTCCACCAGTGTGGGGGAGAGGGAAGAAGAAACGGAGGGAGGGAAGGAAGGAGGGAGGGAGAGAGAAAGAGCGTGTCGCACAGAAAAGAAAACACCGGGAGCCACAAAACCTGGATAGGCGTGGCTAGGGGATGTCATGTGACTGGGTGGGAGTGACATTGAGTTGACCACGCCCACCCAGGTTTTGTGGCTCCTGGGTTTTTCTTTTCTGTGGGAAATGGGTCCAAATGGCTCTTTGAGGGAAATAGGTCCAAATGGCTCTTTGAGTGTTTAAGATTGCAGACCCCTGTACTAGAAGGTAGACTATAAAGACTGGAGACCAAGGCAAGGTCACCCATTTCTCCCCACCCAATAGCAATATCTAAGTAGCCTTCATTCGGTGTCTCCAATTCACTCCCCCTCTACCAAAAATACAGTTAGATGCAAAAAAAAAAAAAAAAAAAAAAAAAAAGCCTCTTTATGTACAGATATTCTATATACAGGTAGTCCTCCACTTACAACACTTCATTTAGGGATGGTTCAAAGTTACAAAGGCACTGAAAAATGTGACTTTTGACCATTTTTCATAGTTACAATCTTTACAGCATCCACATGATCATGTGATCAAAATTGAGATGCTTGGTAATTGGTTTATATTTATGCCCTTTGCTGTGTCCCGGGGTCATGTGATCACCTTTTGAGACTTTCTGACAAGCAAAGTCAATGGGAAATCAGATTCAATATAACAATCAGGTTACTAATTTATGAACTGCAGTGATTCACTTAATAACTGCGGCAAGAAAGTTGCAAAATGGGGCAAAACTCACTTAACAAATATCTCTCTTAACAACAGAAATTTTGGGCTCAATTGTGGTCGTAAGTCAAGGACAACCTGTACAACCCAGTCCTAAATTTCAGAAGCACTGCAATCTTTATAAACAATCCTCTCCTTTCTTTGATCATTACTGCATTATCATACATGACAAGGGAATACCGAATGGTCAAAGTCAAGTCATTTCAAGCTTCCAATGTGCCCTGTTCCTGTTATGGCCATTTTGTTGGTATTTCAAGTGTCAACAGGTCATTACAAGATTCAGGAGCTTTCAGGAGATCAAAACAACCTGCTATGAACTTGTAACCATTACATAGAACCTAAAACCAAGCGTTTCAACCTTTTCATTCTTTTCTCGTGCAGAAGTCTACAAACTTGGCAATTTTAAGACTTGAGGACTTCAACTCCCAGAATTCCTCAATCAGATCCCAGCTCCAGTGTTCAGTGCTTCGGGGGGGTGGGGGGGCAGATAAACCCCATGCTAGGAAAACCTGACTAAATAGGACGCCAGTTTTTTTTCCAGGCTAAGATTCCAGTCTCCCCAGCTTACCAAGTGGTTGCCAGTTGCTCATCTGTTCCTCCATCAGTTGGGCCCATCCTGCGTAGTGGTAGAAATGGCGTACAACCAAAGGAAGATCTGCTTCTTGGCTTTCACGGATCAAGTTTCCACTGTCAAGACTCTCCAGAACGCTGAGCAGCCGCTGATGTTTCTGGATGGTCCTGGCAATACTGTGGGAAGAGGCAACTTCAGATAAAGCACAGCTGGACTGAATGGCTACAAATGTTGCAGTTCTAGGATCAGCTGAGAGGAATAAGCTATAGCAGTGTTGGCTAACCTTTTTGCCATTGTGTGCCAAAAGTGGAGAGAGCGCAGGGGGGTCGGGTGTGTCCCCACACCCATTAATTCAATGTACCCCGCCCACCGTGCATGCACACGTGACCCCCCTCCCTCCGTGAAAGTCCTCCTTTTGGCACGTGATAGCACGGTGGGCCCAGTAGGCCTGTTTTTTGCCCTCCCCAGGCTCCAATGGCTTTCTTGGAACCTGGGGAGGGTGAAAATAGCCTCCCCCCCCCCCCCCCGAGGCCCTCTGGAGGCCAGAAACAGCCGGTTTTCTGACTCCCGGTGGGCCCGGAAGGCCCAAAAATCAGCTGGCCAGTGCATGCATGTGCGCTGGAGCTGAGCTAGGGCAACACTCGCATGCCCATAGATATGGGCCTTCCAAGATCGAGTAGCTGTTGTTTCTGGCGTCCCGTCATAGTCAGTTGACTCCATCACTGACTATTGGGGGTGAGATCTTGACCCCCTCAGAGAGGGCTCGCAACCTGGGTGTCCTCCTGGACTCGCAGCTGTCCCTGGAAGACCATCTGATGGCTGTGGCCAGGGGGGCTTTTTATCAGGTTTGCCTGATTTACCAGTTGCGTCCCTTTCTGGATCGGGGCTCCTTACGCACAGTCACTCACGCCTTGTCACTTCCCATCTGGACCATTGTAACGCTCTCTACATGGGGCTCCCCTTGAAGAGCACCCGGAGGCTCCAACTCATCCAGAATGCGGCCGCACGGGTAATTATGGGAGCGACCCGATGCTCCCATGTAACACCGCTCCTGCATGAGCTGCACTGGCTCCCGGTGGTCTTCCAGGTGAGATTCAAAGTGTTGGTTGCCACCTTTAAAGTGCTCCACGGCATGGGCCCTGGGTATCTACTGAGACTGCCTTCTGCCACCGATAGCCTCCCATCGACCGATACGCTCCCACAGAGAGGGGCTCCTCCCGGTGCTGTCAGCTAGACAATGCCGGCTGACGACCCCCAGGGGGAGAGCATTCTCTGTGAGGGCCCCTACCCTCTGGAATGAATTGCCCCCGGAGATTCGTAGGATTACTGACCTGTGTACCTTTTGCCGTGCCCTAAAAACATTACTATTCCAACAAGCAGGGCTGGCCTAAATAATAATAATATTTTTACTATTTTAATGGATTGTTTTATTAGAATTTTCGGCCAATTGATTTAATTGTTTTAACTTGTTTTTAATTTTTCTATTGTCATGGTTTTATTTCTGGCTGTACACCACCCCGAGTCCTTCGGGAGAAGAGCGGTATAGAAATTTAATAAAATAAATAAATAAATAAATAAATATGGCTCCATGTGCCACCTATGGCATGCGTGCCATGGGTTCGCCATCACGGAGCTATAGCATGTTAAGAAAGAAAGAAACTCTTCTTCTCCACTTACGACCAGTTGTTTACAACCATTCAAATGTACGACGGATCTCCACAGGATTACTTATAACCCAGATTTTAATGTCTGACAATTAGCCCACCCCATGGCCACGTAATTGTATTTTGGAACACTCAGCAAGTGACAATATTTATGGCCATTTACAGTATCCTGCAATCATGTGATCACAAGTCACCTTTTTTCCCCTGGAAATTGATGTTTATTTCTGGTTTCCTTTGCTGACAATGGATTTGCTTAATGACTACAGTGTTCACTTAATGATTGTGGTGTTTGCTTAACACCCACCACTAAAAAGACTATAGGGCACGATCGCATGGTGACTTGCTTAACAACGAGCACAACGTATGACTGTAATACTTGATCATAAGTCATAGACGCTGCCAGCAAACCAGGTGACTTATGGATTCCGAATTCCACAGGTACTATGGCTTTTAACTAAAATTCTGGAGGATGAAATACATTTATCTGGAGAATGCCAAGGTAGAGGATTTTCAGCTACGCCAACTTTAAGATGTGTGGACTTCAATTCTGTTTGGCTAGGGCAGAGTAGTTCCCCAACCTTTCTGGCTTTGAAGACCGGTTTTGGGGGGGGGTGGTGGAGATGGGATGGTTCCACACGAGCAGCTGGCAAGTGTGTGCACACACGCAGCTCCATTTACATGAGTGGCAGGCATGCTCACCCTTTGCTTGTGCAAATGGGAGCATGCGCATGTGTTCACCTGCTGCTTTCTGCAGCCGAGTTCCGAATGGCTCATGATTCAGTACTGGGCTGCGGCCTGGGGACCCCCGGGCTAGGGAATTCTGGGTGTTGAAGTCCACATATCTTAAAAGTTGCAGGTTTGAAAGAACTGAACTGTAGGTGCTGTACCATGGCATAGCTTCTTTCAAAACTCTTAGAAATTAACACTTTGAGAATTCTATTAAAGATCATTTAGAACTCTGGTTTCCAATGACACCTGGAAAAAAAAATTAGACAGTGATGATTCTGGATGGTCCTAGCTACACATGTTATGACTAAAATAGTAAGTGTGGTGTACAGGTAGTCCTCGACTTACGACTACAATTGAGCCCAAAATTGAGTGAGACAGTTATTAAGTCAATTTTGCCCCGTTTTATAATCCTTCTTACCACAGTTGTTAAGTGAATCACTGCAGTTGTTAACTTGGTAACATGGTTGTTAAGTGAATCTGGCTTCCCCATTGAATCTTCCTGTCAGAAGGTTGCAAAAAGAGATCACATGACCCCAGGACACTGCAATCATCATAAATATAAACCAGTTGATAAGCATCTGAATTTCGATCACGTGACCATGGGGATGCTAAAACAGTCATAAGTGTGAAAAACGGTCATGTCACTTTTTTCAGTGAGGTTGTATTTTCAAAAATCACTAAATGAACTGTTGTAAATCAAGGATTACCTGCAGTTGTTACAATTCTGCAATCACCCTGGTCCAGGACATAAGTGGAGAATGTCCAGATGTTACTGAATTACAGCTCCTAGCATCTCTCACTACAAACAGACAAACCACTGTTTCCCCAATCTATACTCAAAGATACCTATTGTATTCATTTAGCGACTGTTGGAAGTTACAACAGCATAGAAAAAAGTGATGCGACCAGTTTTCACACTTACGACCGTTGCAGCACCCCCGTGGTCACATGATCAAAATCACTTGCAAATTGGCATGTATTTGTGACACATGCACTATACCAGGGTGATGTGATTCCCATTTGTAACCTTCCCAGCTGGCTTCCGACAAAGTAAATGGAGAAGCAGATTCACTTAATGACTGTTTGATTTACTTAATAATTCCACCAATTCACTTAACAGCTGTGGCAAAAATGGTGCAAAATGCAGCAAAACTCACTTAACAACTGCCTAACTTAGCAATGGACTGCTTTGATAAAAGAGAGAAAAAAACACAATTACTTTTTTTTTTTTGCTTTAATTTATATGCCGCCCTTCTCCAGAGACTCAGGGAGACTTACAATGCATTAAGCAACAGCCTTCATACTTTTGTATATTTATACAAAGTCAGCTTATTGCCCCCACAATCTGGGTCCTCATTTCACCTACCTTAGAAAGGATGGAAGGCTGAGTCAACCTTGAGCCTGGTGAGATTTGAACTTTCAGTAATTACAAGCAGCAGATGTTAATAACAGTGCTTTTAGTCCACTGTATTACAGGCTCTTTTACTTTTGTTTCTAGTTGGAAACCACTTCTGGACTTTGTACTCAAAATGGGAAAAAAATGAAACTTTGATTTTGGGTTTGACCAATTAGATAATTTATTGTTATAAAAATGGCCGGTTTATACTATTATGGTATGTAAAAGTAAAAAAAATTGAGGTTTGATGGTATTGTCTTATTCTACTGCACCAAAGGCAGTCGGCAGTCAATAGCTTTTTTTTTCTTTTTCCCCCTCTTCCTTTCTCTTTTTCCTCCCCAATTTTTCCTACTATTTGCTTTTGTATTTTTGTATTTTATATTATCCCTCACATCCTGGACATAAACTGTTTTAACTTCTTCCCTCATGGTGACGCTATAGGGCACTGCACGCCAAAATAACCAGACACAAGGACATTTTTTTCTCCCATGCCATCTCTTTGCTAAACGACTAATCCCCACAACACTGTCAAACTACTTAGTAGGGCTCTGTTACTATTATCCTTCTTGTCTTTCCTATTACCTATCTCCTTATCTTCTTATGATTATAGCTTTGTTGCTTGTATCTTACAATTTATATTGTTTTGTTTAGTATCCTAGTAAGATTTATGTTGATTGCTTATTTAGTACCCTATGACTATCACTTATGGTTATGTATTTTATGATGAATATGATTATGATTTGTCACTTTTTGCTTGTATGTACATTAACAACTTATGCACTGGAGACAAATTCCTTGTGTGTCCGATCACACTTGGTCAATAAAGAATTCTATTTCTATTCAATTCAAAACTGAAGAAAGCTGAACAACTGCCTTGCTTAGCAGAACTTTGGGGCGCAATTGTGGTCATAAGTAGAGGACTATCTGTAAGTCGCCAAGATTACCCTCTTGTGACTGCTTCTTACTTGTAAAGGTGTCGGGCTCGAACATGGCCGGGGAGTAGACTCCAACTTTCATAGGCTACTTTAGCAGCCTGAACAGCTTTGTCCACATCTTCTTTCTTGCCTTGGATTGTGGTGGCCAGTGGATCCCCTAAAGGAGAGGAGGGAGAAGAAAAGAGGGGTAGTTTTTTCTCCTGAAAAGTCTAACCTGAAATAACAATATCAATAGCACTTGGACTTATACACTGCTTCACAGTGCTTTACAGCGCTCTCTAAGCAGTTTACAGAGTCAGCATATTGCCCCCAACAATCTGGGTCCTCCGTTTACCGACCATGGAAGGATGGAAGGTTGAGTCAGGTTCGAACTTCCTGCAGTGGGCAGAATCCACCTGGAACACTGCATTCTAACCACTGTACCATCACAGGTTGATTGAAAGGTTCAGAAACTCTTAGCAATTTTGGGAAGCAGGATCTGCTGTCATTTTAAGGAATACAGTCTGCCTTTTTTTGAAGGGGAAGGAGATATTAGCAGCAATCACTACAGTTTTGGGAGTTGGGATCAAGTAAGTGTCAGCGTTCCAAGTAATGCACCCATAGAAAGCAGAACACGGAGGCAGGCAAGTTCCTCAAAGAACAATTTATTGGATACATCATATTGGCACAACTGGTGAAAGCTGACTCTGAAAGTTCCCGCGGCTTTCCCCTAATTAAAAAGCAAAAGTTTCCCTGTTTTCCCCAAGTCATAGTTCACGCTGTCCAGTCAAGGTGCTGGCTGGTTCCTAAATTACTTCACTCCTTCTCTGGCCAGCCACCTGTTAGAACGTCCTTGGTTCCCACAAGAAAATCTTTTTGTTTTGGCAACAAAACCACATCTAGCTATTTCTCCCCTCCCTGTCCCTTCTTCAGCCCTGCTTTGTGGCAATCCTGAAGCCTCAGCCAGGTTCACTTCAGGATGGACAGTAAGGCAATGTGAATGGCCTTCGGCATCTCTTTAGCCCTGGTTTATCACCAGTTTCATGGCATCACAAGCAGCACAGAAAATATAACCTTTCCAGCTTCAGAGAAATTGGGTTTTTGGAGCAGAAGCATATAAAATACTAAATCAATGTTTCTCTACCTTAGCAAGTTTAAAATGGGCGGCCTTCAATTCCCAGAATTCCCCAACCAGCAGAAATGTAACCTCCCACAAAAGCCAGCCTCCCTTGTTCATCCACCATCTTTACCTGTGTTGGGATTCTTGATTGTGTAGGTATCTCGCCCATCTGGTTTCAGCCACTTGCCCTTTATAAAGTGTCCCAATTTACGACCATGAGATTCTAGCCAGGACTGAAGAGAAAGAGGGAAATGTCAGGTTATAGGGAAAAGAAGAATTTACTCTATACCTATTTGGAAGAATTGGAATCTTCTTCAAATAATAATGGATACTTTTCCAGAAAACAGGAGGGAATAGCCAGTTTCAGGGAGGGAACCTGTAGCTTCAAAAAGCTGCTAGACTAACAAGCCATGCTGTTAGGCCTAGCCAAGTCAGGGCTGAAAGGAGATCCATTAGCATCACATTTGGAGATCCACTATTTCCCTACCCAGTGATCCACCCTAATCGAGAGGAAAGACCAGAACACTCAGCCTTTAGCATTGCAGGTAGTCCTCGACTTACAACTATTCATTTAGCGACTGTTCAAAGTTACAATGGCACTGAAAAAAGGGCCTTGCAACCAGTCTTCACACTTACAAGCATCCCCAAGGTCACATGGTGAAGATTCAGGTTCAAAATACCAGCATGTATTTACAATGGTTGCAGTGTCCCAGTGTCATGTGATCCCCAATTATGACCTTCCCAGTTGGCTTTTGACAAGTCAACGGGGGAAGAATTCGCTTAATCTTTTAGTCTAATCCCCTGCTCAGACAGGAGATCCTATACCATTTCAGACAAATGGTTGTCCAATCTCTTCTTAAACACTGGAAGGGGGTTGGACTAGAAGACTTCTAAGGACCCTTCCAACTCTGTTGTTCTGATCTGTTCTGTTCTGTTCTGTTCCATTCCATTCCATCTGTCAAACTGTAGGATTGTTTCAACTAAGAGAGTAATGAATTGTGTTCTGTTTGCACATCAGGTTGTTTTGTAAATAACAGTGTTCCTAAATCAGATGTCCTGATTTGGAGGCAGTGCAAAAAGCTCAGTTCTGAGTATCTTCAACACTCTAATAGTCAATGTTGGAGTAATATGGCAATAGCTACCAGGTTGTGGAAAATTCGAAGCTTATTAAGTATATTGGTGCATTGATATACAGCTAGTTTAGTATAGGTAGTTCTCAACTGGGACCATAATTGGGACCACAATCTCCATAGCTTAATAAGGCAGTTGTTAAGGAAGTCTGTTCTAATTTTACATTTGTGTGTGTGTGTGTGTGTGTGTGTGTGTGTGTGTAGTAGCTTCATATATCACATATCATCCATCGTTTTCTAATAAGTTCTCGTTTGAGCTAGTAAGCATTCCATGCAAGAGAATTTGCTATACAGCTGGTTATCTTCCTCACTGCCACAGCCAACTTCTAACTCGGTTTGAATAAAGAAGAGGACTAACTTCTCCAAGTTCAGGGTTTCTCTAAAGCCTAATATGAAAATGTCTAATTTGAAATACCAAAAGACTGAGTACTTCACTTTTCCAAAACTTGTTTTAAATATTAAAGTCTCTTGAATGTTAATTATAAATACACACACATTTGTGCCTTCAAGTCAGTTTTTGTCTCTTGGCAACTGCCTGTACTATCTTTGGCAAGAAGGAAGTGGTTTGCCATTGCCCACTTCATAGGGCTGAGAGAGAATGAGTGGACCAAGGACACCCTTTGTCCCTAAGGCAGGACTAGAACTCATGGTCTTCCAGTTTCTAGCCTGATACATTAATCACTACATCAAACTAACTATCCACAAAATCAAGATACTTTGTCATCAGCATGCCATAGTCAATTACATTAATCAGATGTAATTATCCAGAATGTGCCATCCATTAATGGGGGTCAACTATCTTCTACTATAAAACGTTTTAGCTGTTTTAGTGCAGAAACTTGTCCCTGCTCTTCATAAAAAAACCCTGCAAGCACCAGATGTCTAAAAATGTAGTATGGATTGCTTTTCCATTAGAAATAAAGATAATCCCGATGTAACACCACAATTGAACTCCAAATATATGTTAAGTGAATTTTGCCCCATTTTACGACAGTTGTTAAGTGAATCACTGCACTTGATAAGTTGGTAACATGGTTGTTAAATGAATCTGGTTTCCCCATTGATTTTGTTCATCAAAAGATTGCAAAAGGTGATCACATGACTTTGGGAAACAGCAACAGTCAAAAATACGAATCAGTTGCCAAGCATTTAAATTTTGATCACATGATCATGGGGCTGCTACAAAGGTTGTAAATGTGAAAAACGGTCATAAATCACTTTTTCAGTGCCATTGTACCTTTGAACAGTCACTAAATGAACTGCTATAAGTCGAGGACTACCTGTACTGTTTTCATTCATTTTCAAATCTATGCAGAGATATTCACTGAGTGATCAATCAGTTAAACCTAACGGTTAAGAAACACAGTGCTAGACTGTAGAAAGGTAGCTTAAAACTGTCAAGGATTTCAAGGTTAAAATAATTATTACAGAGAATCTAACTCTGTTGTAAGAATTACTATGGAATGGTGGGAGAGAGTGAGAGTATCCCCAAAAAACACTAATTCAGCTTGAATGCAAGTATACAAAAGCCAAAGTTTGAAACCGTCAAGAAGAAAGGCTGGAAAACATTTCAACCTGGGTCTCACCAGATATTTTTATCTAGAATTCCCTATCAGTTATATTGTTCAAGGCTCATGAGAATTACAAGCTGGGTTCCAATACATTAGCAATAGCACTTAGACTTATATACCACTTCACAGTGCTTCAAGTCTAAGTCTAAGCAGTTTACAGAGTCAGCATATCACCCCCAACAATTTGGGTCCCCATTTTACCAACCTCGGAAGGATGGATGAGTCAACCTTGAACCTGTGAGAATCAAAATGCCAAACTGCTGGCAGCCGGCAGTCAGCAGAAGTAGCCTGCAGTACTGCATTCTAACCATTGTGCTACCACGGCTCTTAAAGCCACATTAAATCCAAATGTGGCCTGTTTACCTTGGATTTGGGATTGTACAAACTCAACCCCCCGTTTATTCATTTGCTATAATTGAACAAACAAGAGTTTGGTCTAGTGGTTAAGCCATTAGGCTAGAAACTGGGAGACTGTGAGTTCTAGTCCTGCCCTAGGTGTGAAAGCTGGCTGAGTGATTTGGGGCCAATCAGCAGGAGATCATTAGTTCTCATCCCACTTTAGGCATGAAAATCAGCTGAGTGATTTTGGCTCAATAGCTCTCTCTCAGCCCAATTCATTTCACAGGGTTGTTGTGGGGAGAATAGGAGGAAGAAAGAGTATTATATAGGTTCACTGCCTTGACTTATTTATAAAAATAATAAAAGTGGGATAAGTAGTCCCTCCACCTCCAAAAAAATGCTCCAGAGGAAGAGATTTAAGCTAGTGAGATATGAAGGGCTGCTGTAAAGCATGGGAAACCTTTAACAGCAGGGGCTCCTGAACCCGGCCCTCTTTACAAGATCCCTCTTCAGAGTCTTTGCAGACATCTTTATTTTGATTCTCTTCCTTTACATGTCCAGGCCCATTCGTCCCCTTGTCTTCTCCTTCTGCTTCATTCTCCTTCTGGCTCTTGGTCCACATTTGCCGAATCCAAGCCATCTCAGCTACCCAAAGCTGCCGATCCTTCTCCCGTTGAGCTTTCTCTTCTTCCCATAGTCCTTGAAATAGCTTTTCTCTCTCTCTGAAATGTGTCCGGATATCCCGCACCAACTCATCAAATTTGTCATCCCAAGGTCTCTTCCTCCTGTTCCGGAGCTGGGCCAACTTCTCGCGTGTGCTCAGCAGATTCCGTGACCTGGAAAAAGCTGGTGGCAGGGAGGAATGAGATGATATTACTCAAATGGCAGAGATGAAGACCAAAACTATGTCACCGGAGCTCTCCAAACACGAGAACCAGCCTCTGACATACATATACCAATGAAGCAGCATGTCCTTTCATCATTCATATAGACAAAGTGAGGTTCAAAGAATCAAGAGGGGAGTTATTAACATACATAAGGAAATCTAGTGTAGAAACATCAAAAGATAAAAACAATATCCCTAAAACCCATGTAATTCAGTGAATATTAAATGTCTGGGGCAAAAAAAACAATAGAGGGAGTATCATTTGAAAAAGGGAATAAGAAAAGCACAGCAAATTTAAATACAGGTTCTCAATTTATAGCCATAATTGAGCCCAAACTTTATGTTGCTAAATGAGAAATTTGTTAAGCAAGTTTTTACAACTTTTCTTGCCACATTTGTTAAGTGAATCACTGCAGTTGTTAAATTAGTAACACGGTTACTAATGAGTCAAGTTTCCCCATTGACTTAGCTTGTCAGAAGGTTGCAAAAAGTGTACCAATTCAGACAAATAATTGTCCAATCTCTTCTTAAAAACCTCCAGTGTTAGAGTATTCACAACTTCTGAAGGCTAGTTGTTCCACTGATTAATTGTTCCAATTGTCAAGAAACTTATCCTTAGTTCTAGGTTGTTTCTCTCCTTGATGACATTCCACCCATTGCTTCTTGTCCTGACTTCAGTTGCTTTGGAGAATGGCTTGACTCCCTCTTCTTTGTGGCAGCCCCTGAGATATTGGGATAATGCTATTATGTCACCCCTAGTCTTTCCTCTCCATAAACTAGGCATACCCAGATCCAGCTACCGTTCTTCATATGTTTTAGCCTCCAGTCCCCTAATCATCTTTGTTGCTCTTCTCTCCACTCTTTCTAGAGTCTCCACATCTTTTTTACATCGTGGTGACCAAAACTGGATGCAGTATTCCAAGTGTGGCCTTACCAAGGCATTATAAAATGCTACAGTATTAACACTTCCAAGGATCTTGATTCTATCCCTTGGTTAATGCAGTCTAGAATTATGTTGGCTTTTTTTGGCAGCTGCAGCACACTACTGGCTCATACTTAAATGATTGTCCACTAGGACTCCTCCCAGAGTTACAGAGATAAAAGTGAAAGTGAAACAGTTCAATCAGGCTTTTAAACAGCAGTTCACCTGCTTATCTCTGGCACTTAATATCTGAAACTTTTAACTGGGAAACCCTGCAAACCGGCACTAGTTGGAAATGAGAGATACGAATCTGAGCAGATGGCAAAATTGTTCCAGTTCTTAGCTCTGGGAATCAATTCCACTGAACTCAAGGGGACTTTATTTCTAAGTAAGGAGATCAGAGATGAAGGAATTGATGACCCCAAGTCCATTCCTTCTCTGATGTCTGGATAAAGCCAATTTCCCTCTCTCCCCCCCTACCCCGGATTGCACTGCTCCCTTTTCTACTCACCTCTCCGCTTTACCCCGGTTCTCCAGGGAGCGCCCAGATGTCCCAGGGTCTCCTGCTGAAGCAGAGGCTCCTCCACCATCCTAGATATGCCAGAGACATCCCCTGGTGAGTTTTCCGGAGCAGGGTAGAGGTAAGCCCCATCTGCTCCCCTTCCTCCTCCGCGGGGGTCGGCTTCTTCCCGCGGGGGGCTCTTCTCTTCCTTGATCACGCCACCGACCACCTGACGGTGCAGGATCGAGGGCTCCGCATAGATCACGCTCCCGGCAGCCGCTTGAGAAGAGGACGATGAATAGGCGGAGGCGCCGGCAGGCTCGCCCAGCGGCTCCGGATCGCTGCTGTCGGTGACAGAGGCCTGGGTCCAAGCGTATTCGTCCTCCGGGGGCTGCGGATCGGGATCGAGCTCCGGATCGCTTTCCTCCTTGACCACCACCTGGCACCACGGAGCGCCGTCTCCCCGGGAACTGCTTCCCCCGCCGCCCAGGATGGCGTCGAGCTCGTGAAAGAAGCGGCAGCGCTGGCGGGCGACACCGTCTTGCAACTTGGCTTGCTTGTAACTTTTCTTGAGGTCTTTGCCTTTCGTCCGGCATTGGTCCTCGTCGCGGAAGTAGCCCTTCTCGGCCATGCGCTCGGAGATCCACTGGTAAACGTCGGCATTCCGGTGGCACCGGTTGAGCTGCGCCTGGATGGATTCCTCGCCCCACAAGGCGAGGAAATCCAGGGTCTCCCGGTGACTCCAAGTGGCCGCCCGAGTTCGAGGCACTTTAGGGCGATCCGTCGACCTCGGGCCCAGGAAGGAAGAGGGGGAAGGAGAGGACATCCCGGGACGGGAGAGGAAGCGGGGTCGGTGGGTGGCAGGAGCAGAAGGATCAAATCAAATCAAAAGGGGTGGGGGGGAACGATCTGCCACCTCTGTTTAATTAAAAATCCAATCCCGGTGCATGCCGGGATGTACCCCCCCTCCCTAACCCAGAAGACCGAGCGAGGCGGGTACCTCCGCGGTAGCACGTAACCCGAGGTGGGACTTACTGCGCAACTATTGGCCAACGAGCCCGTGGTATGCATATGAACCTGATTTAAATCGGGACTCTGGAGCCGTCTGCGCCGGCGCGATGGGGGGCGAATTTGCTTTGTCCCCCCGCGACAGCAGAGTTGTTACCTCCCTGGGAACCCCGGTATCAAAGCGGTTCTCACGTTCTGGGCTGCTTTCTCTTCTACTCCTGATATTGCATGGCGTCTGAAGGTTCCCCCTCTCCCCAGCTGCATCTAATCCGGTTTTGTTTTAAGGAGAAGTGGCGAAGGCGTTGTTAACCTGGGACTGAATCTCAGTAGTTATTCCGGATTTCTACACCGAAAGGGATCGCCAGCAAAATCGTATTAGCGATTGGAAATTCGGGGTCGATCGAATTCGTCTGAAACTTCAGAGGTGGCGAAGCGGGAATGACATTGAATAACGGACTTCGCAAGGAAAGTTTTCTTTCACACTCCTCCAATCCCCACCCCACCCCCTGCCGCTCAATTGCTCCAGACGGCACACGGGCTGTTTGTCAGACACGCTCATCCTCCTTCGTTGAAGTTTGGTTTGTTCAGGTACCCAAACTTTTCGGATTCGGAGGAAGCTGAGTCAAAGACTTACGATTACTATCCACTGAAAATTCTCCCACTTATGGGCTGGTACTATATTCATGTATCATTCAAATCCCAAGTTTAGGGCTAAAGCTGATTTTAGAGCGCGGTTTCAACCCTGCCAGATAGAAGTTTCCAAAAACACAGCCGAGTTACTCCGATGCAGCAAAAAGCAAAATACTAAACACAATATGGAAGTTACTACGGGTCCTAAAGCTTGAGCTAAAACTCTTCATTTTGATTTTCTCAGCAAAGATTAGATTTCCTTAGCCAGATTTCCTTGGCTAAGGAAAAGACTACGTTTGTCGATTAAAACTAGTGGAAGGAACCGGGGCAGAAGCGCTGCCGATCGTATAAAGAGAGGTGCAAAGCCTGCTCGAGCGTCCACCAATAGTGCTTCGTCTTTAGAAGCGCCAAAATAACCTAAATAACGAATACACGCGGAAGTGACACGTCCTGAACCTGGATTATCAGTGAAATCCGCCGTATCCTAGCAGGATCGGGAGTTCAGCTAACGAAGCTTGCTGCTGTAGAGGGAGCGAAGGTCAGGGACAGAGGCGAGTGGGAGGCGGCGGGGTTGGGGATAGAAAAAAGCTAAAATGTGGGGTCAAAAAAAGTGACTCTTGGGGACTGTGTTTTGGGGGGGAGGAATCAGAATAGATCAACATCTCCCCGGGCTTGTTTTGGAACCTCTCCTTTGCAAAGCTCGGTTCCCAGCAGCTGCAAACCACGATGGCTTAATGACGGCTTGTTGAGTAAGTTACTTCCTCCGCGCTGAGCTCCTACAGCTTTGTGGTTTAGCGCGATGCGGGAATCCAAATTACTTTCCTTCGGAGCCCACAGATCGCGTTCCTCTTACGCCTACCAGATCCTGCGCTCTCCGCCGGGAGGGGGGAAGATCAGACGTGAGAGGGGATCCCTTACAGTCCCTTACCTGGGCTGCCCCAAGCGCCTCCGGGACCGGCCCATACTCCATGGATCTGTAGAGATCGTACACTGAAGGGGTCCCGCAGCTGCTTTCCGTCGCTGAGAAGCCGGCCATTGACTCCAGTCTGGATTGCTCGGTTCCTGATAGCAAAAAGCAGCAACCTCCCAACTGAACAGCATCCCCTTCGCTTTAATAAAGAGTCACTTCCGACCTCCCAATTGCCATAGAGTTCAGCTACTTGCAGAGAGGAGTCGAGACGTAAGGCTAGAGGGCGGAACAAGCGGACTATAGAGAGAGAACGTACTGACTACAATCATTGAGACCGTAGCATAGAGCAGCAGTGCGCCCCTTTCCCCCTCAAATTGATGCTAGATAGCTTGGTTATTTTTCAAAATGATATGCTCCAAATAAAAACAAACATACACCGCCGGCAAAAATATTTTCAAAGTAGAATTTAATCTTCCAGGACAATTTTGACACTATTCACACACACCCTTTTCACTTGCTAATGGACTAAGAATAGGAGATAACTAAAAGAATGCAGGAATCTA
This sequence comes from Arizona elegans, assembly GCA_022577455.1. Taxonomy (NCBI): domain Eukaryota; kingdom Metazoa; phylum Chordata; class Lepidosauria; order Squamata; family Colubridae; genus Arizona; species Arizona elegans. The sequence goes on from JAKOOJ010000004.1 coordinate 129,373,815, forward strand.
GCATTTCAGTCTAACATAGTCTTCTTTGGTATGTAAAAGAACTGAATGTTACATTTTTGAATGATGAAAAACTATTTAATAATCCACTACTTAAAAACCTCACCTAGAGGGTGATTGCAAATCATCACTATTAATCATCACTATTATATTACCTTCATCTCAGAAGTTCCCTGAAGGGAGCAGAGGAAGTAATGTGCAACAACACTCCATGTGAGACATATAGTTCGCTGCTACACACTTGGACAAATTCAAATTATACTGTTTTGGCCACATTATGCAGACTTCACTCCCTGAAGGAAACTGGGGAAACTGGACAGAAAGAGAAGAGAATAACCAGCAATGTAAATGTTAATAGGTGTCAAGGTTCGGACTAATGAACCCAAGCAAATCAGAACTCTGAGACCAAGGTCCTTCCCAAAGGTCTTCTTTATTGAGTACATCATATGGCACAGCTTCAAAGGAAAACCAACTCTCAATCTTTCCCACAGCTTAGTATAATTAAAATAGGAAATAACCCCATTCCCCCAAGTGTCTCAGGTCACATTTGCCAATTGGATTAATTGGCAGGCTCTCCAGGCACTCCTTCCCCCATCTTTATCTGTTGCTGGTAGAGATGACTTTGGTTTTCATGAGAAAGCTGTCTGTTGTGTCTAGAAAGGCATTTCAACCTCCTTCCTTCTTCCTTCCCCCCCCCACCCCCCACCCCCCTGTGGCAACTGAAGAACAGAAAAATGAGCAACAGAAAAATGGCTGCTGCCAGGTTCGGTTCAAAGTTGAGAACAGGATTATGGGAATACCATTTGAAGCAGGGGTGAAATGCTCCCGGTTTGGACCGGATTGCCTGATCCGGTAGCAATGGTGGCGGGTGGTTTGGAGAACTGGTAGTAAAAATCCCTGCGGTTCCCTCCCCCATGCCCAGCTGAGCTCCGCGATCATCAGAGGCTTTTTTTTTACTTTTAAAAGCATTTTTTTCTGCAACCTCTTAAAGTTCTAGAAAAAATGTTTTTAAAAGTAAAAAAAAAAAAAGTTGGCTACGCCCACCCAGTCACATTAACCCCCACCACCAAGCCATGCCCACAGAACCGGTAGTAAAAATTTTACATTTCACCACTGATTTGAAGTCCTGAAGGCCCAGTTTAGAGACAGATCATCATGAAGAAAATCCATCTATGTGATCACTAACCGATCAACCAGAGAAAACAATACAACAACAACAACAACAACTATTATTATTATTATTGGTTAATCTTTAGTGAGATTCACAGCCTTTGAGGCTGGTTAATAGCTCAGCAGCTCGAGTCCTAACCAAGGACCTAGGAACTGTTAAGGTATCGTCGGAGGATGTAAGCTGTTCCGAGTAAGGTGGTTTTTTGTAAAGTCAAAATGTTCAAGTCCGGCAAATTTAGAATTTCTAAATAGTGGGGTAGCCCTTTGGGTATTGCTCCAAGGGCTCCAATTACAATCGGGACAACACACAATTTCTTTTTCCACAGTCGCTCAACTTCAATTTGCAAGTCCCGGTACTTTGTGATTTTTTCTTGCTGCTTATCTTCAATCCTTGCATCACCAGGTATTGCAGTGTCAATGAACCATACTTTTTTCTTTTCAACTATTGCTATGTCAGGTGTGTTGTGGACCAAGTGCCTGTCAGTCTGAATTATTATTATTATTATTATTATTATTATTATTATTATTATTATTATTTTATTTCTATACTGCCTCTCTCCCGAAGGACTCGGGGTGGTGTACAGCCTATTAAAACAAAAAATATACAAATATCAAAATTTAAAATTATTAAAAATATTACCCAATTTCGGCCCGGATTAAAACCCCCAATTTAAAACTCCCAATTTAAAATAATTACATAGTCAGCCCTGCCTGGCGAAACAGTAGGGTCTTAAGGGCACAGCGAGTCTGCAACAGTGTATACAGCCTAAGTATGTTCTGCATATTGAAACATCCATCCACCTCCTAGTTAATCTTTTATACCAGTGTTTTGGCAACTTAAAGATGGACTTCAACTCCCAGAATTCCCCAGCCAACAGAGTTGAAACATGCTGGGGAATTCTGCTGCTTGAAGTCTAGACTTTTTAAAAGTTGTCAGAATTGAAAAACACTGCTTGTTACGTTCTGGACGAAGAATGGAAGCCAGGCCGGAGTGATTTCTAACAGTTCTTTATTCAATAATATTGAATAAAGCCTGGGAGGTAAAACTGCTCCTTTTATATGTAACTGATCAGCCAAACAACCAATTAGGAGAGAGCATTTTCCCCGCTCCATAGAGGACCGGAATGAGAACTTCAACTGGCAAACTATACACTATAGACGATACATAACAGTGCTTTATACTATAATTAGTTAAATCGTTTCCTAAATAAATAGTGCTTTAAAATGCTGCTCTGGTCACGTAATATGGAGGTGGGGCTATCAGATATTGGGATAAAATCCAGTCTCAAAGGAATGCCAGATGAACATAGACATAGAAATTATGAATCCCTTCTATGTCAAGAAATTTTGTCTTGACATTGTCGGTATGAATCACTTCTCTATTTTGTAAGTCTATGCTTATCTTGAGCATCTTCCGGCTGAATGAAACGTAACGTAACGAGCGGGGAGTTTCTCCAAGTTGGGCGGTGCATCTTTCAGTCCCGGCTCTCAGGGAACCCAGAGGGTGGAATTCGTTGCACAAAGCTCCGTGCCTAGGTGCGAGTGAGCGTGTTTCAGTTTAATTAACCCCACAAGCAAAGGAAACTGCTTTATCTCTATAGCACATTTTCTACAGCCTGTGAGTAAAAAGCGGAGCCCAGGAGAATTTTTAAAACGTTTTTTTTTTTTTGCTGTTCTCGATTGGGATTCTTTTTCGTTATCCCATTTCTGTAAAGAATACAGCAAAGATTAGAGAATGGAGCCATGGATTGATTCTCCGTTGTATGTGGGCTGGAAAGCAGGGTTTTACTGAGAGGTAGCAATTTCAAAATGACAAAATTACAAGTGTGTGTCATTCACCTAACAGTCATGTAGGGTGTGTAAACTGTACAAGTAGGTCTTGATTAGTGTGAGTTCGAATAGTGCAAAATTTGACAGTAATGTGATTTATATGTTGATACGGGGTCACACTTTTTATAAAAGGACTTTTTTGTGGACTTTATGTGGACTTTTTGAGAAAAATGGACACATTGAACTGATAATATATGATTTGGAAAGGCAAAACTGATGATAATTATGTTTGTAACCACCATAAAAAAAATCAGAAGTCGCTTCTTTAGATATTTTTCTTTTTTCTTTCCTACTCTTGACTTTTACACACACACACACACACACACACACATATATATATATATATATATATATATATATAATACAGGTCATGTTTGCTGTTTGCAAACATATTAACAATAGCACTTAGGGGTACTGTGAGTATAGTAGTAAAAAGATAAAAGTGTCCTAGAAAACCACTTGGGTGGGAGCTTATGAATGTAATTTTTTTTTAAAAAAAAATCATTCTGTCTTGATACCTAATACTCCTCCTTCCCCTTATTTTCTCTATAACAACAACCCTGCAAGGTGGATTGGGCTGAGAGAGGGATTGGCCTAAAGTTATCAGGCAGTTTTCATGCCTGAGGGAGATCTAGAACTCCAGCTCCTCTAGGCCAACACTAACCACTAGACCAAACAGGCTCTGTTTTCATACCTGTTTTAACATTATTTGGGGATCAATGAGAATCTTAAAGAAATTGTCCTATTTTTCAGACAAATATCATTTGCATAGTGTACATTCGAATAATGCAGCCATTTCGGGGAATTTATTAAGTGCACTAATCGAGACCTATCTGTATTCATTTCCATAGGAAGTCAATTGCACTATGCTTAATGAGGTTTTTAAGAGGCGATGACAGATTTGGACTGCATGGGTCCATGGATTGCAGGATTTTGCTGTTTCAGTCTCATTTGGGGGTCAAGGGAATGGAGCTTTTAGTAACAGAGGTAGGAGCAAAAGGAAGAAATTTCAAATAGCTATCAGAGTGTAGCCAGATTGTAACAGAGTTTTTCTTCTATTTATTTAGGTTGCTAGGTAATAATTGACTAGTTGCTTGTTATAGTCAGCGCTGCAAAGATATTGTAAGACTGAGACAAAAAGCTGGGTTTTTTTTTTTTTTTGGAGGGAAGGGAGAAGTTGATGCCATAAATCAGTAGTTCTCAACCTTTTCTTTACTACGGACCTCCTTGAAATATCTTTTGTGGACACGGACTATTGCCACAGATCCCCAAGACTTAACTCGAAATTTAAATCATAACATTTCTTCAAGCTTTCACAGGCTGCCTGGGTTGACATTGTGGGCCCCCAGCGGTCCGCTGGGGAGGCCGCAATGATAGAGAACTACTGCCATAAATAACAGAATTAAAAAGGAAGGCCAATAGGATCAGAAGATTTGTGGTGATATGATGGCGCAAGTGGTTAGAAAGCAGCATTGCACACTGACTCTGCCCACTGCCAGGAATTCGATCCTGACCGGCTCAAGGTTGACTCAGCCTTCCATCCTTCCAAGATTGGTAAAATGAGGACCTAGATTGTTGGAGAAAATATGTTGACATTTGTAAATCGCTTAGAGAGTCCTGTAAAGCATTCTTTAAGTGGTTTACAAATGTCAACATATTGACATAGTGCTGTAAGTACTATGAAGTAATATATGTCTGCTATTGCTATCAGTTGGAGGCTGGTTTGGGTAGTACAAAGAATGTATCAGTTAGATATGCCTGGGTCTTCTGTGATTTTTTTTTTTTATGGACTAGAATTGCAGTTTTAACATTTTGGTAACTTTTCTATGAGGTGCTGTATTGGTCTTCAGTAGCAAAAATAAAAAAGGGCCTTGGGCTATTTTAAAAACAAAAATATATCATTTATTCTTCTATTATTATTCAATGATCTCTAAACTTCTTTGTTATCCTCCCTAGTGTTTGTCAAATCTTTCAGCATTTCTGCCTCCCCACCACCTTTTGTCTAGTTCTCAGAGACTGGACAAATTCCTGGAGTTTTCTTGGCGAAGTTTTACAAGAGTGGTTTGCCATTGCTTCCTTCCTAGGGCTGAGAGAAAGTGACTGGTCCAACATTACCCAGCTGGCTTCGTGCCCAAGGCAAGATTAGAACTCACCATCCTTGCGTTTCTAGCCTGATGCCTTAACCATTCTATTAAAATGGCTGTGCCTTGTTACTCTGCTGCCATTCCATGCAGGAAACATGGCGGCTACGTTCTAGGCCTCTTAGTTCATAAGAAAGGAAGGATGGATAAGCAATGGCTTTTTCTTGGGAGTCCATCCTAATAAAATTTCCTCGCTGCATCTTTCAAAGATTTGAGGAGCATGCATAAGCACTGTAATCAATTTAAAAAATCTGCCTCTGTCTTTTAGGCAATTTTCTTCCTGACCCATCTCAATGAAGTTTTGCCTAACCTGGTAACATCAGAGTGGCCTATTGAATAACAACACCCCTAATTTTCTACCATAGGTGGTCCTCGACTTACAACAGTGACTGTCCAAAATTACAAGGTCACTGGAAAAATGATTTATGACTGTTTTTCACACTTGCAACTGTTGCAGCATCTGCATGATCATGTGATCAAAATTCAGATGCTTGGCAACTGACTCATCTTTATGACGGTTGCAGTATCCCAGGTTCATGTTATCACCCTTTACAATCTTCTGACAAGCAAAGTCAATGGGAAAGTCAGATTCACTTAACCATATTATTAACTTAACAACTGCAATAGTTCACTTAACAGTTGTGGTAAGAATAGTCATAAAATGAAGCAAAACTCACTTAACTCTTTCACTAAGCTACATAAATTTTGGGCTCAGTTGTGGTTGTAAACCTGTACTATGGTTATAATAGTCCAAAACGTCTTGACAGGTCCAAGATAGGAAAATCTTGATTTATAGTTTGTTTGTCACTTTTTTTCTAAATTTCAGTTTTTAAACCTCCCTTCATTTTGTAGACTCTTCTGGGACCAACAGTTTCAGCATGGCATCAGTTACAGATAAGTCGCTATTATCGGCCGAATTACAAGAAGGACAAGAGGAGGAGGAATTCAATCGTCTTTTACTTCAGGTGTGTTGGGGACAGTTTCTCTCATATTTAAGAAAAATGTTGGGTTGTTTTGCAACAGAAGCAGGACTCCTGCGATAAGAGAGCAGAATGAGGTTACAGTAGAAATTCAGGCTAAGGAGAGCCTGATCCAGTTTTTATAAAACATTTAATATTCCTGTAAATTAAATCCATCCAATTTAATATACTCCCACTTTAACTATTCAGTTATTTCTCCCCTCTTGTCACATTAAATTGAAATATTGACTTTTTAATGTGATGTCTTTGGGTGGGCTGAAGGCTGCAGTGTGGGTGTCCATGGTACATTGAAGGGAGTTTAGGAGGCTCTTGGCTTTTTAGCTTTGATGTTCTTATTTTATAATTCACATGACATTTTTTAGTTTTTTCCCCCCCTTCAAAGGAGGAGCATACCATCATTTTTCAACAATTTAAGTCAGAGGAGATTAGGAGCTCCAAAAAGTGGTTATGGAAACAATTGGTGGTCTTGGGGGCATAAATATTGCAACAATCCACTTTTTTTGATGGGCATCCAATGGGGGTGGGGGGGTGGGCTACCTCTGAACCATCTCAACAGGTATAGATAAGGCTACGTGGCTCTTGTCAGAAACAATTTTTCAAAGGACATATTCATTTCTTGTTCAAGACTATTGCTGTCAGCAATTTGACAGAACTATGACTTTAAATTAAATTATGCATCTATAGGCAATTTCAGATACACAGTAGTAAAGTCATCATGATCCTACAAAGGTATGTTGTTTCTCTGATTCTAGAGGCAGTTGGTTTTCATAAAAGCAATTTAAACCTTTTAGTGAAATGGAGATAATAGTCAGAAATCTGTCATGAACAAGACGCTGCATTTTTATGAAGGAGCTTAAAATGTGCTCAAATGTCATTCCTAATTAAATTTTTTATGACAGTTATTTTTCTCAGTAGTAATTGCTGTATGTTGTAATTATTATAGTTTATTGTAATTTTCTTTACTCTAGATCAGGAGTCCTCAACCCTCGGCCACGGTCCACTTCCAGGTCTTAAGACATTCAAAACAGGGCTGTGGAAGTGGCGGGTGCGTGCACGTGCATCCCCACTTGCGCAAGCGGCAGGCGTGCATGCCATCGCTCGTGCAAATGGAGCTGTATGCACACGCTTCTCTGCTGCTCATGCGAAATAATCCCCTCTCCCCCTCGCTGGTCCACAAAGCCAAAAAGATTGTGGAACTCTGCCCTAGGTGGCGTTGACATCAATTTAGCATATATATGAAGTTTTACAAATAGTTGGTAATGTTGGGAGAAGTCTGGAACTCCACTATAATTGGAATTATATGGCCTTTGCATGTTATCTTCTTCCTTATCCACTGTCCAATTACTGTGCTTGTTTAATAATGATGCACAATTGCAGCTTTTCTACACATGGCATGTACCAAAAGTGTTGATCTACACTTTCCAAAATTCCAGGTTAAAGTGGTTTTGTTCTCTTTTCGTCTTTTTTCCCAACAACTCTCCCTTGCAGGTGCGATCAGACAGACAATTAGTCTGATCGCTCATAGAGAATGAGATGAATAATAATAATAATAATAATAATAATAATAATAATAATAATAAAAATAATAATAATCTTTTATTTATTAAACATGAAACTCAGTCAACTGAACATTTAAAAATGTATCACAAATATTATTGACTGGTGCTGATGGTTGATATGGGTTATTATTATTATTACTACTACTACTACTACTACTACTACTACTACTACTATCCCTCTATCTTGCCATGGGGCTACTCTAGGCAGCTCACAACTATAAACAAAAACAAAAATCAAAAGGAAGTTTAAACAAAACAATAGTAAAGTAATGGAACAATAAAGAATACGAAGAAAAAACAAAGAAAATACATTGATATGACTTGTAAAAAAAAAAAGATGGGCGAATGGAGAGCAACGAGTGAGGGGGGAGCTGAGGTCTGCTGTCAATCTAGCAACCACCCCCAGAGTAGAACTGCCCCTCAGTAGGTTGGAGGGACCCAATAGGTCCCCCAATAGGCTTCTTTTAGCCATCAGAAAAAGGAAAAAATATAAATGAGTGTGGTTGCTGACAAGTTGAGACATGCAGGATTCATAAATACATCCAACCATTCTCTCCCTAGGCAGCCCAGAATATCCAGGGCTCCATGCCTTCTCCAACGGAATCCAAGCCCATCCGCCCCCTTCCAGGTAAAAAAAAAAAAATACTGCAGAAAAAGGTGGCATGCCAAAGGAAATAAAAGGAATGTGAAAAAGGTCTAAGATATTGGAGAAGATTTCTCAGATCTACATGGAAATGAGAAACACTTTACCTTTCCTATTCTATGGCACACATTTGCTCATTTCCCCAACAATTTGCTTCTTTCTCTTGCTTGTTTCTCCATCCTTTCTTTTTTGATTTCCAAGAAGAATGTGAGATAATAGGGGATGTTATGATCTGAAAGGGAACAGGGAGAGGGAAAAAGTTATGAATAAGAGAATGATAAGGTAGTCCTTGACTTACCACTATAATTAAGCCCAGAATTATGTTTGTAAATTGGGGCATCATGTGAATGGATCTCTCTCTCTCTCTCTCTCTCTCTCTCTCTCTCTCTCTCTCTCTCTCTCTCTCTTTTTTTTTTTTTACAGTTATGCACCAGTTGTTAAATGCTATAGGCTTTATGTGAATCTCTTTTTCCCAATGGGGAAACAAAAACATAGAAAATTGCTGTCACGTGGCTGCAGGACGCTGCAAAGGGACATTAAAATGAGCTGATAGCCAAGCACCCAAAATGCGATCATGTGACCATGGGGAAGGTGCAACCATTGTAACTTTGAAAAAGGACTGTCATTAGTTCTGGGAAGGTCCCTTGTAACTTCAAACATGACCAGTCGTAAGTCAAGGACTACCTATGTTTATATATTACACTGATTTTTAAAAAAAGACTGTTAAAAAATAACTTTACATGATATTCCTAGACTGGACTAAGAAAAAAAATTAGTATCAAAAAGAGGGAAAGAGTTTTAAATACAGCAAAAGAGAAGTTTTGCAGAGAAACTTGGAAAGCAGTGTGTGTGTGTGTGTGTGTGTGTGTGTGTGTGTGTACAGTTAATATCTCGGGTTTCTTCCCGTGTAATTGTAAACATATCCTTAAAAGGATAGTAGCGACATTTCGACAAAATCACATTCGTCATTTTCTGGCTGAAGTTCTCGGTTTGGTGCTTATGGGCAAACTGTGTGTGATATATATTCAGTTCCAGTTGCTATGCTGCTTTGGGTGGGACAGAGGCAGAGTAGAAGAATAGGGTAAATTAGAGTAGAGTAAGGTAGGATAAGGTGAGCTAGGGATTGTTCAACTAAGCCTAGTCTATAAGGTTTTATAGGATCTTTTTTTCTTCTGATCCTAGACATTCTGAATTTGTACACAAAGAAGCTTTCCTTCTTTATTTCAGTAGAAATAGTTGGCGGTGGATGGATTCAATTTCCACTTGTATCACTGCTGCATATTTGAATCCTACAATAAGATAGGAAGAAATTTGGTCTGCCAAATCACAAGAAAGATATTATCACTTTTAGTTTTTGCTGCATGTGTGACATCTTCATTTTGCACCATTTTTTTCTCTGCCTAGGATTCTGCCTTAAAACCCACACGAGTTCTGGTGAGAAGATTTTTGTCAATGTTTGCAGGTCCCCGCACATCCCTTCGCCACCTGACTTAACCAACGAAGAGCTGGCTTGCCTCGTTGAGTCAGAGAATGCCTCCACTTTCCGGGTCCCTATGAGTCTGGGGGAGCCGCATGCAGAAGTGGACAAGAGTGAGTTGTCAACTCATTAGAAAATTGATTGGTGCTGAGATGAATGGTACAAACTAGGAAATGTCTTATTATTAAACAAATTTATATACAGTAGCTGCCCAATTCACGTATAGGTGACTCCAGGTGTCTATAACATTTATAAAGCAGGAGCCATATGGTGCAGTAGTTACAATGCAGTATTGCAGCTGATTCTGCACACTGCTGGGAGTTGCTCAAGGTCAACTCGGCCTTCCTTTCGTGGTCCAAATGGGAACCCAGATTGTTGCAATGTGCTGACTCTCTAAATCACTTAGAAAGTTCTGTAAAGCGCTATGAAGCAGTTTATAAGTCTAAGTACTATTGCTAGTGCTATTTAAAAACCCGCCACATAAGAAAAACTCCATAAAAAAGCACTTCACTCCCCATAGCAGCATCAACACAATCAAAATAGCCACTTGATCAACTCCATCTCCATTAGTATTCTCTAGGTCCACTGACAAAATAATGTTTTGGGGCCTTTCAGAACAGCAATAGGGTGGTGGCCAACCATATCTTAGGGAGAAAGATGTTCTATACAGAAGGGACCATCACTGAGAAGGCCATTTTTCATGGTCCCACCAGATGTGCATCCCTAATCGATGGGACCTGTAATAAACTCTCTCTTCCCACACCAGTGGGCCAGGTGGATGTAAATGTAAGCCATATTATAGTTGTTTTCCATCTACTTAATTGAATGCCCTATTGCTCCTCGGGCCATAACATCTGGCTGAGCTGAGCCTGAGAAGCAACAAAACAATTTTTGGCAAAGGTGAGGATGGCACTAACAGATAGTAGAAGTCATTCAGAATTACTTCTAAGTTGCTCTCAGACTTTCCAGTTCAGACACTTCACAGAGGTGCAATTGGAAATCATAGAAAACAACAGCATTGTTGCCTACTTTTGGTTGTTGTGTGGATTACTCTGAATCTATCCTATACTCTGCAGAAAATGTACAACAGAATACAAATACAATATTATACACATTTCTAACCATCCGGACTGAAGAGGAAATAGTGTTGAAAAAACAAACTTTTTTTGTATTATTTTTCATACGGAATGGATTTATATGGGGACCTTTCCATGGAGACAATACCATGTAATTGTATCCCTTCAGGAGCAACTAGCAACTAGAAACAATGCACATTTTGTGTGCATTGTGGACCTAAGGAAGAATTGTCCCTATTAGGAATCAGCTTAATGTTTCTTTTGCCTTTTTAGGTGGTAATGGTTGCACAGCCTACGATGTCACCATCAACACCAACTTTTTTAATAAGATGGAGGTGAGTCTTATTTAATGGGGGTTTGGGATCTTCCCTTCCTGTGCGCATCCAGTTGCCTTTTTCAGCTCAACAGGAAGCTTTATGTATGACCTCCCCAATGTAAATGCTGGTGGTTTGCACTGACAGTACTCACATCTGAGTGTGCTCCCAAGAAAAAGGATTTTACTGGGGAAAGCCATTTTCAAGCCATTTTTTTTTAACACAGTCATGGGAAAAGGGGGCTTAAACTTTCTCAATTTTCTCTCCTATCTCTGCCAATGTCAAGAGCAACCAATTTCTCAAAGAATTCTTCCTTACCATAGCCATGGAAGGATTGTCAGAGAAGTACAAGATGGACATCAGCAATCAAGGTACAGAAAATAAGAAATGTAGCAAGGAGAGCATTTGTTTGGCAGGTGGGGTGGTTCCCTGAATAGAAACAATCTTAAGAGGACTCTGGCAGCACTGCCTTGTTCTTCTTTCATTTTGTTACCTCTTTAACTAACAATTGCTTGTATTCCTTCTCAGATTGGAGGATTCTGAAGAACAGGAAGTTTATGGGCTCCATATCAGAACAGAATATCCGCACTAAATCCAAGCCCATCATCCAGGAAATACAGAGCAGGTGTGTTTTTTTGAGTGGGGGTGGGTGGTGGTCTCCCTTAAGCTAAACCACTTTCTTGTGCTGTTAGATCTCCCACACACAACTTTTCCCCCTCAAAAATCTAGCTGTTCTGAATGTCATCTCCAAGGTTTCTAGGTAGCATATTCATTTGTTCATTCATTTGTCAAACAAGAATTATAAATTAGAACAAGGAAAATAAGAAAATTAAAATGTGACAGGGATGACAGGTACGTTAGAGCATTTACACATGCCCCCTTAGGAATCCCTTAAATATGGAATGAGGTCCACAGAAGTTAAGTTCGAATTAACACTGTGAAAGTTAGTACCTGAGACAACTGAATTGGGTAAGATATTCCAGGCTTTGGCAACACTGTTATAAAAATTGAATCTTTTGCCATCAGGTTTAAAGCGGTTTACATTAAGTTTATATGTATTCAGGATTTAATATGACCACCTGGAATAAGACTTTTGACCCTGAGGTTCATCTATTCTAGTTAGACTCACTGTCAGGTTTCGATGTCATCTCAAATAAAATTGGTTGTTTTGCCAATTCTGGATAGTGGGGAAACTGGCACAGCAGAATCATTGCTTGCCCACATATTTGATAAGGGCAGAATAGATCTTATGATTAATGAATTCATTATGTGCCATCATATCAACATTGATTCCTAGTGACAACATGGATATATATTGTCCAGGATGTTCTATCCTACCTTGCGACTGGTCTTTCTGTTTTTCTTTCCATCTTTCTCAGCCTTACAGACTTCTCTGGAAAGTTGGGTCTTTGTATAATGTGTCCAAAAGGATAGGTTTGGAACTAGGCAAAAATAGTCATAATGACATTGACATTTAAGAAAACCATTAGGTGGGAATTTGGGCCACAGCATGGTTTGGCAAAAGGAGATGAAAGTCCCAGAAGGACTTTCTTTCGTTAGCCTTTTTGTAGGTTGCCCTTGACTTACAACTATTTGTTTAGTGACTGTTTGAAATTACAATGGCACTGAAAAAAGTATCATGTGAAGTATTAGTACCGTGTTGTAAAGCCTTAGTAAGGCTACACTTAGAATACTGCATCCAATTAGATCATCATATTATAAAAAAGATGTTGGGACTCTGAAAAAGTGCAGAAAAGAGCAACGATGATGATTAGGGGACTGGAGGCTAAAACATATGAAGAACAATTGCAGGAATGGGTTTGTCTAGTCTACTGAAAAGAAGGACTAGGGGTAACGTAGTGTTCCAATATTTCGTGGGGTCAATCTATTTTCCAAACAACAGAAGGCAAGACAAGAAGCAACGGATGGAAACTAATCAAGGAGAAAACCAACCTAGAACTATGGAGAAATTTCCTAAAAGTGAGAACAATTAACTGGTGAAACAGCTTGCCTTCAGAAGTTGTGGGTGCTCCATCATTGGGGGTTTTTAAGAAGAGACTAGACATCCACTTGTCTGGAATGATATAGGATCTACTGCTTATGCAGGGGATTGGACTAGATCTCCAAGGTCCCTTCCAATTCTATTATTCTATTATTAAGTGTGACCAGTTCTCAAACTTTCAGTCACATGATCAAAATTTGTACGCTTGGTAATTGGCATGTATTTACACTAGTTGCAGCCTCCCAGGGTCTTGTGATTGCCATTTTGCAACCTTCCCAGCAAGCTTCTGACATGCAAAGTCAGTGGGACAAGCCAGATTTGATTTAGGTGATTCACTTAACAACCATGTCAAAGAAGGTTGTAAAATGGGCATGCATCACTTAACCGTGTTTCTTAACCTTGGTAGATTGAGGTTGTGTGGACTTTAACTCCCAGAATTCCCCAATTAACCATGGGAATTGAAGTCCACACATCTTCAAGCCAACTTTGAGAAACACTGGATTAAATAGTTGGATCGTAGCCTACAGATTTTCTTTTTCCCCAGTTGCACTTAGTACACAATGAGGGGACCAGCACTAAAATATTATGGTATGGAATGCAGATGTGCTATCTAACCTGTTCCATCTCTCCTCATTTTCCATCCAGTTTTGCCCCACAAAAAGCCATTCAAATTCTGCACTTGCCAGTGGTTATCAATCTGCCTTGGGCACAGCTCTCCTTATCTAATTTAAGTCTGCTATGCTTTTTTCTCAGCTCTGCTGCAGCTCCTGAATTCACCATAGTCGCGGAGCCATCAACCAGTCACCCCAATCGTCTGGTGGCAAAGATCTCCCTCCCTGAAATGGTAATTCCATAACATGGGGTTTATAGGGAAACACCTATTGTTCCAACTCTAGCCTAGGTGCTGGGACTGATTACATTTTTTTGAGTGTGTTTTTCTCTTCTTTCACCACTACTATAGATCTCAGTGAGAAATCTTGAGCTGGACCTTGGAGAAGACCGTATTGTGCTACGGGGACATCCTGAGCTCTATCATTTGGACATTTTCATACCCTACAGCATTGTTCCTGAGGAAAGCCGGGCTCAATTCCACAAAGAAACAAAGGTGAGGAACTAAGCAAGGAAGAGACTTGGAGAAGTCTACCTGATTAAAAAAAAAACCAAGCATGTCAGATTTTCAGTCCTGAAGAGGAATTTGGCTATCTACAACTTTTCTTCTTAAACTTCCTCCTCCTACCTCAAAGTTGTGTAAAAACTCTATTGCCTCTGAAATAGAGATAGGTAGTCTTCGACTTACAACTGGAGACCATTTGAAGTTATGACAGATCCACCCACTACTTACAATCCAGTTCTGAAGTTTGGATGGTTGCCCTCCCCACATGCTCACATGACCACATTTTGGGCACTCGGCCTGTATTTATGGCCATTTGCACCATCTCAGGTCACTTGACCACAATTAAATGTTTTGGCCAGAAACCAACATTTCCTTTTTTTTTTCCTGCAAAAAACAGTCCATAGCAAATAATGGTTTTGCTAAAAAACACATTCCCTTTATGACCACCCTGTTAGCTTAATGACCCCCTGCAGGGAAAGGTCATAAAATCAGGTCAGTCAATATAATGATCTGGTTTACGACCTTCATGATTTACGAAGGGTCATAAGTTGAAGATTGTAGTAAACTGGCCACACTGAAAGGAGAGCCTAGTTTTGGGAGATTTCCCACCCTCAGTCTCAGTCTCCTTCATTTCAGCTGCTAGGTGCTGGCCATTCAGCAGTGAAGTAGATGCAAGAGCTCTTCAAAAAATTATGCCAAAGGGGAGCTTTTTTTTCTTTTCTGTTTTGATTGAGATCATTGCCATGAACCTTCAAAAGGCTCTGAAAAAGGAAGAGCTAATATGTAGAGGGGTGTGTATAAAAGAGTCACCAAGTAATGTTATATTATATTTCTCAACCTTGGAAACTTGAAGGTGTGTGGACTTCAAGTCCCATTATTCTTCAGTCATTATAACAGCCTGACAATTCTGGGGGTTGAAGTTTGCATATCTTCCAGTTGCCAAGAGTGAGAAATATTGGCCTAGATCAGTGATGGCTAAACTTTTTTCCCTCGGGTACCAAAAATGCGCCCACATCCATAATGCAATGCCCCCCATGCATGCCCCATGCATGTATGCGCAATCCCCCGTGCTCCCCTGTGCATGTGCGTGTGACCCCCGTGCTCCCCTACTCCCCCCTCACGCATGTGTGCGCACCCCCCTATGTCCCATTTTAGGCCTAGCAGGCCTCCCTAAAGCCTCCGGAGGCCAGAAACAGCATGTTTCCGCACTTCTGGTAGGCCCATTTTTCATCCTCCCAGAGCCTCCGCGTGAGCCCTGTACTTACCTGGCATCCAAAATGGGCCATGTGGAGACTCCTGGGAGGGACAGCATAGGCATGTGCATGTGTCTCCTGCATGTGCAGCAAAGACTTGAAAATCAGCTGGCTGGCGGGAGACGTGCAGGCAGAAATGGCTCCGCATGCCATCTGTGGCATGCATGCCATAGGTTCTCTATCATGGGCCTAGATGATCAAATTGATTGAATTTGCTTGAAAATTATAGAACTTTTTTTCTGATTACCTAGCTAAAGGAATGTTGTAACTTTAGTGGTTCTTTTTCTGTGATACACTGAATCACAGTTTAGCTAGCTACAGATTTGCCTAATATACAGTTGCAAGAAAAAGTATGTGAACCCCTTGGGATTACGTGGAGTTTTGCATGAGTTGGTCATAAAATGTGCTCTGAACTTCATCTAAGTCACAACAATAGAAAAACACAGTCTGCTTAAAATAATACTACACAAACATTAGATGTTGCCATGGTTTAATTGAACATAACATGTAAACATTCACAGTGCAGGGAGGAAAAAGTATGTGAACCTTTGGACTTAATAACAGGTTGACCCTCCTTTGGCAGCAATAACCTCAACCAAACATTTCCTGTAGTTACAGATCAGACCTGCACAACGATCTGGAGTAATTTTTGGACCACTCCTCTTCATAAAACTATTTCAGTGTAGCAATATTCTTGGGATGTCTGGTGTGAATCGCTCTCTTAAGGTCATGCCACAGCATTTCAATCGGGTTGAGGTCAGGACTCTGACTGGGCCACTCCAGAAGGCGTATTCTGTGCTATTGAAGCCATTTTTTTGTTGAATTACTTGTATGCTTTGGGTCATTGTCCTGTTGCATCACCCATCCTCTGCGGAGCTTCAGTTGGCGGACATATGGTTGTACGTTTTCCTGCAAAATGTTTTGATAAACTGTGGAATTCATTTTCCCATCAATGACAACAATCCGTCCAGGCCCTGAGGCAGCAAAGCAGTCCCAAACCATGATGCTCCCTCTGCCATGTTTTACAGTGGGAATGAGGTTTTGATGTTGGTGTGCTGTGCCTTTTTTTCTTCACACATAGTGTTGTGTGTTCTTCCCAAACAACTCAATTTTGGTTTCATCTGTCCACAGTATATTTTGCCAGTAGTGCTGTGGAACATCCAGGTGCTCTTTTGCAAACTTCAAACGTGCTGCAATATTTTTTTTGGACAGCAATGGCTTTCTCCGTGGTGTCCTCCCATGTACTCCATTCTTGTTTAATGTTTTCCTTATTATAGATGTGTCAACAAAAATGTTAGCATGTGCCAGAGATTTCTGTAGGTCTTTAGCTGACACTCTAGGATTCTTCTTTACCTCATGAAGCATTCTGCGCTGTGCTCCTGCAGTCATTTTTACAGGACGACCACACCTAGGGAAAGTAGCAACAGTGCTAAACTTTCTCCATTTGTAGACAGTCTGTCTTACCGTGGACACATGAACATCAAGGCTTTTGGAGATACTTTTGTAACCCTTTCCAGCTTCATGTTAGTCAACAATTCTTGATCGTAGGTCTTCTGAGAGCTCTCTTCTGTGAGGCATGGTTCACATCAGACAGTGCTTCTTGAAACCAGTAAACCCAAAACAGGTGTGTGTTTTTAAAAGGCAGGACAGCTGTCAGCAACACATCCAATATAATCACACTGATTGGAGTCAAGATTGGCTCACTCCTGGCTCCAATTAGCTCTTGGAGAAGTCATTAGGCTAGGGGCTCACATACTTTTTCCTCCCTGTACTGTGAATGTTTACATTTATGTTCAATTAAACCATGGCAATATCTAATGTTTGTGTAGTATTATTTTAAGCAGACTGTGTTTCTCTATTGTTGTGACTTAGATGAAGTTCAGAGCACAGTTTATGACCAATTCATGCAAAACTCCACGTAATCCCAAGGGTTCACATACTTTTTCTTGCAACTGTACACATCCAATCTCTGACATTCATTTATGGTTCATTTACTGCTTATACTAATTAAGAAAATCACATCTAAGCTCTCATGAGTGAGTATGCATGCAAGCTCATTTAATATAGATTTATACTCTCAGAAATCCTTTTTATTTTCCGTCTTAGCACTCAGTCTTTTGCCCTTGATTGAGTCACTTGGATCTGTAACTGTTGTTTGTAGCCAGCTTGTCTGGCAGAAGCTGAGTAGATTCCATAACAAATCACCATGGTGCCAAAATGACAATATATACATGATGACATCACCATGAATATGCCATGATTTAAATACTAATGTTGGATGTCTTGAACTATAGCAGTTGCATAATTATATCACACAGACATTGGCATTTGGCCCTTCTTTGCCCTTCATGGAGATACGTTGTAGGAGCAACACCTACTTTTCCCCATTACTCAGCTGATACTCATGAAGATGAAGAATTAACAAGCCATCATTACTAGCAAAGGAGAGATTTAGAGAAAGAGTGTTCAAAGGAGCCCCCTCTTAAAGATCCTGTTGTACAGGTCAAGAAAAGTCATAATATGGGGCACAATTCACTTAACTGTCATGTTTAAGAACAGAGATGTTGGGCTCAATTGTGGTCATAAGTTGAGAACTACCTGTACCTGTTGCTCAAAATTTCTGTTGCTAAACAAAACAGTTATTAAGTGATTTTGGCCCCAATTTATTTATGGTCAATTTATTGACCTTTCTTGACATAGTTGTTAAGTGAATCACTGCAGTTGTTAAGTTAATAACACTGTTAAATGAATCTGGCTTCCCCATGGGGTTTGCTTGTCAGAAAGTTGCAAAATTTGATCACATGACCCGGGGACACTACAACTGTCATAAATATATGCCAGTTGCCAAGTGTCCAAATTTTGATCAGCACAGGGATGCTGCAACAGTCATTAAGTGTGAAAAATGGTCAATCATTTTTTTCAGTGCTGTTGTAACTTCAAATGGTCACTAAACAAATGGTTGTAAGTCAAGGATGACCTGTATAAGATCAATTTGACCCTATTTCCAGAGATAGTCTGTGGGGTGGAAAAGTTGCCCAGCTCTTCTGTAGTGAGGGCTGTTGCATGTAAATTCTTGTTATAGAACATATATATTCAATATATCAATTTTTTAGTTTGATTGCTTTAATTGAGCCACAAACTTTCTTGCAAGCTCACCTGTCCTTGATGAAGAATCAGATGGATAATATACTGTAAATAAGCTAATCTTTCTTTTATAAACGGGCGCATCTGCCAGAGATTGGTGGGTGGGTCAGAATATTAGTTACAGTTGTGTAATTGAAGCCACACCCCATTTTTACACATCAAATGCCTCAATGCATGTAAAATGGGCAGGTTTTCCATCACGCAGCTACCACCATCTTGACTTTTTAACATCACCACAATGGACTTCCTTGTTTATGAGACCGTTAGGAATTGGAGGTTTAGATTAAAATGTGCAGAATCAGCGATGTAAGCAGCAAAAGTTTCAGTTGCCAAAGGGCACAAAAAATAAAAAATAAAAAAACCCAATATGAATCCAATACATTTATCTGTCATTGTTTCCAGGACTGGATTACTTCCAGTTGGCAACCTTCATCCTGGAAGCTATAACCCTCCATCAGTTTTTTTTTTTTCTGTATCTCCTCAAGGATGCAGGTTTATTTAGAAATGGCATCTCAGTAGGGATGCCTACTTCAAAGGAGTTTTTCTATCAGGGAATATATACTCTGTGTGTGTGTGTGTGTGTGTGTGTGTGTGTGTGTGTGTGTGTGTGTATCAGTAAATAAGGGAGGCAAAACAGGAGCATAGTCAGGTAAATCAACACAGGAATTTCATGAGGTAAATCACAGAGAGCATACAGGGCACACAAGGCAAAAAGCGGCAAGTAAGGAAACGCCCCCTTTTTACTCAAGTCAACCAATCACAGCTCAGATCGCCTCATGCAGTATCCAGCTCTCCTCAATCAATCGGCTCTAATCAATCGGCTCTAACTGGGTTTTGACTCATTACTCAACCCCCACTGCTCAAGTTATAAATTTAAATACCTTGACATTTTCCTTTCAGATGCCTCTTTTTTCACCTCTGCCCAACAATGCTTTTCATTCTGTTTTGGGAGATGATTTTAGAGTCTCTAGTCCCATGCCTACACCTTCCTTCCTGTCTGCAGTGCTGCACCTTCAATTGATTTCCGAAGCCTTGTCAGATTCTTCTGTATTCCCAGAAGATGGAGTTCCCTGGTTCTAACCATAAAAATAGCCAGCCAGGCATCCCACATTCTGTGCTCTAACCTTGGCAGAGATGGGTAACTCGAAGTCTCTAAGCTGCCAGCAATCCAGAAACATCTTTTGGTGGCTGTTAGAATCCCTTCCTGTCATTGTGAAGTGAAACACATGAAGCCTGTTGTGTAAGCCATGAAACAAGCTTCACATAATAGATGGGTTCATCCTCACACCCCTTGTTATGGCTCTTGATTCTTCCTCCCCCATCAAAAAAAAGGAGTGTCACTGTGGGTCTGCTCCTTGTTTGTGGTCTTGTTCCTTAGGTTCTTGATAGATTACTTGTTTCGACAGATTCAGCATCAGGAAGGACATTAAATACCCATTGACCCTCTACTTTCTCCCTCTTCTAGATCCTTACTGTCCTGATGCCTGTCCAACACCCATTGCTGTTGCTATGAGCTCTGAACAGACTGTCTAGAGGATTGACCTTTGGGAATGTACATTATGGACATATGTCCCAGCCCTGTATGAGAAACTTCTGGGTGAAGAACGGCAGACTGGAGAAATAGAAATTACCCCCTTCTCCAAAGAATGATGCTGGAGTTTGGGAAGTTTCATCTCTAAGATACACAGGCTTTGAACCTAGAAACACACAGTAAAACGTGTTGGATTCAGGATTTGTCTCCATTTTTCCTCCTACGGTTTGTTTTCAGCTTCCTTTCCACCCACAACAGCTGTCACTCTTTCCCATTTAATTTTGCTTCCTTTTGTTACACTTAATCTATGTACTCTCCCTGCTTTGCTCCTATAGTCAGCTCAACTGCAGTCTGTGGCCATGATTTGTACTCACCATCTTAATGTTAATGAAAGTTTGTTCTGTTCTGAGAATTTTGAAGTGATTCCTGTAGGAAATCTATTCCAATGGACTCCAAAAATGCTGTCTTTTGAATGTGTTCCTTTCTAAAGATCCTGTGATGGCTAGAAAATCAGCCAAGGAAGAATGGCCAAAGCTAGAAATTTTTTCCTTGTGTGCTGTCATTCCTACTCAACTGGGCACAAGCAAGCAAGCAAGAACCACACCAATTAAAGGAATCTTTAATAAGAGAGCCAGTTTGGTCTAATGGTTAAGGCAGCAGATTAAAATCAGGAGACCACGAATTCAGTCCCACTTTAGGCATGAAAGCCAACTGGGAGGTTTTGAGCCAGTCACATCAGCTTAATCCACCTCACATGGTTATGGAGAAAACAAGAGGAACAAAGAGTATTATGTGTGTGCACCACTTTGAGTTATTTATAAAAAAGGGAAGGAAGGAAGGAGAGAGAGAGAGAGATACTATCGGTAGATAGATACCATAGATACCATAGGTAGATACGATAGATAGATAGATAGAGAGAGAGAGAGAGAGAGAGAGAGAGAGATAGTGAGATAGTGAGATAGATAGACAGATATGAGTTAAATACAGAATCTTGGAAACCCTTAGAGGAATCCCTCAATTATAGTGAATTAATTAAGACAGATTCCCTTTGAATAATTTGAGTTGCTGCCTTTTCCCCAATTTCTCCCAAACTGGGGTGAATTATTTCTTAAGATAACAACTGACTCATTACTCTGTTCCTTTCACAGACGCCCCACAATCATTCCCATCTGCTTCATTTATATCTGGATTCAGGGAAAATATTCTAACAAGCCATCTGCACTGATGCATTCCACTCGATTATCTCAAATAATACTCTGTCACCATATTCGGAAGTCCACTCGGCAGTCTTACGCTCTTGTTT
This sequence comes from Arizona elegans, assembly GCA_022577455.1. Classification (NCBI taxonomy): domain Eukaryota; kingdom Metazoa; phylum Chordata; class Lepidosauria; order Squamata; family Colubridae; genus Arizona; species Arizona elegans. The sequence goes on from JAKOOJ010000004.1 coordinate 129,395,349, forward strand.
GGCCAAACTCCCAAAGTGGAGCTACTGCTGAAACTGTAGGCTTGCCTTCATTATTCTGATATTGTCCAGATGTATTAGCATTATAATTTCTTAAATTCCCCTGTTGGCTGAAAATTCTGGTCCTCTTTCTTGTTCTAAACTGAAACTTTCTCTACTTAAAGTAGTGTTTCTCAACTTTAGCAACTTGAAGATGTGTGGACTTCAACTCCCAGAATTCCCTGGCTGAGGTTGGGAAAAACTGATCTTATTTATAATTGAGTATTTAATTGTGACGAAAATGTCAACTTCATTCTCCTGTAACACTTCCTTCTTTAGCTGCTGCTGTCCCTTGTCCTTGCAAGAATGAAGGTGTGTGTTTTCTCCCCCACCCCCGTGTGAATATCTTCTTCACAGATGTGATATTTTCAGAATTGACTATATGTTGCTGCCAAAATACTTTGCCACACTTCACGGGTGCAATATTTTCTGAGCCAGTTGTGAACTCTGCATGATTAAAGCCTTTTTGCAATGTAGCACTTTTTTGGCACATTGACCAAAAGAAGAAAAAAGATTGTAGTCCTGGTTTTCAACAAAATCTGAAAGTCGATGGAGCTGTAGTGTGTTAAACTGAACTTTTAACAATAGGAAATGGTTAAACTTTGATTTTTTTTGAATGTGTGATAGCCATGAAGGAACATTGGTCTTACCGTGAAGGTTCTTTCTCCTTGCGCTGCAGGAGAGTCCATTGAATGTGTTGTCCTCATGTCATTGGCCAAAGACTGAGTTAAGATTTGCATAAAGACACCTCCCCTTCAGGTTTGTCTCCAGTTCGTTAACGAAGATCCGGAACATAATAACACTGAAACTCAAACAAAGGTAAACAAGTACTTGAGTCTGGAAACCAGTAGAAAGAAAGGGAGGGTATGGACTCTCCCGCAGCGCAAGGAGAAAGAACCTTCATGGTAAGACCAATGTTCCTTCTCCCTTGCGCTGCTCAGAAAGTTCATTGAATGGGATATACCCAAGCAAAATACCCCTAGGGTGGGACTAAGAAGAACAATGAGCCAAGTCAGAGGTAAGAACCTGCTGGAGCACTCTGCGTCCAAAGGCCGCCTCGGCCGACGCAAACCTGTCTAACTTATAGTTGCGTATGAATGGAGTGGGAGTCGACCAAGTGGCTGCCCTGCAGATCTCAAGCAGAGAGGCCTGGGTAGTCCAGGCAACTGAAGTAGCCGCACTCTGCATCGAGTGGGCAGTAATACAACATGGATGAGAAAAGTGTTGTTGATTGTAGGCCATGGCGAAGCAAGCCTTGATCCAACGGGCGATGGTTGAAGACGTCACTCTGCGACCCATCGAAGCGGGCTGAAAAGATACGAATAACGACTCCAACTTCCGGTGCCTGGGGTTGGGGCAAAAATCAGGTAAAATGATCTCCTGGGCCCTGTGAAACCAGGTATTGATTTTGGGAAGGAAAGTGGGACCCAATCTCAGGATGACACGGTCGGAGTGGAAAACACAAGTCATCGCGAATGGAAAGGGCAACCAGCTTGGAAACACGACGTGCTGAAGTGATTGCAACTAGAAAGGAAACTTTGAATGTCAAGAACTTGAGAGAGACCGATGCAAGAGGCTCAAAGGGAGGCTCTATCAGGGCTCGAAGAACGATACAGAGGTCCCAGGAGGGATACCGGTGGACAATAGGCGGATGGAGATTGGCCGCACCTCTTTGGAAGGACCGGACACGAGGATGTGTAGAGAGAGATGGAGCCTCTTTGCAGCTGACAACGGTGGCTAGGGCGGCGACCTGGCGACAGAGTGTATTGACGGCCATACCGGAATTCAACCCTTCTTGGAGGAATCCCAATACCTGTGGAATGGTTGCTGCAGTTGGAATAGAACCATTCTTGGAGCACCAGCACCAGAATGCAGCCCAAGTTGCCTCATATATGCGAGTCGTAGACTGGCGACGAGATGCGAGAATGGTGGTAATAACCTCTGCGGGAAAACGATCCTGCCTCAGGGTCTCCCTCTCAAGTTCCAGGCGGCTAGCTGGAGCCACTGAGGGTCTGGGTGATAAACGACCCCTTGCCGCAGGGAAATCCGATCGGCGGGAATCCTCCAAGGCGGAGTCTTGGAGAGACCCTTGAGATCTGCAAACTAACTGCAGCGGGGCCAGTATGGAGCGATGAGGATAACGTCCGCTCCCTCCATCAGGATCTTCCATAGAACTCTCGGAACCAATGGAATCAGTGGAAAGGCGTACAGCAGGGTTGGAGGCCAGCGACATCTGGGTGCGTCGGTTCCCTCAGCCAGTGGTGTCCAAAACCTTGTGAAGAAGTGTGGGACCTGTGCATTGGTTGGTGTGGCAAAGAGATCCACCTGTGGATGATTGAACAGGGTGGTGATATGCCGGAAAATGTCAGGGTGCAGCTGCCACTCCGCTTGATTGATGGGCGTCCGGCTGAGCCAGTCCGCTCGGGTATTGGAGATGCCGGAGATGTGCTCTGCCTGAAGAGAGATGTGATGCCTCTCCACCCAAAGACCTAACGCCGTAGCTTTGCGCATCAGGGTCCTGGAGCGAGTGCCCCCTTGCCTGTTCACATGGGCCTCCGCGGTCACGTCCATCTGCAGAAGGATGTGATGGCCTGATAGAAGATGTTGAAAATGATGGAGCGCTAGATGGGCTGCGCGTAATTCCAGACAATTGATGTCGTTTAATAAGTCCCTTGGGGACCATTGACCCTGGGACACGTGGGACTGGAAGTGTGCTCCCAATCCAAAAAGACTCATGTCCGTGGTGAGGACCAGTCACGTAGGATCGTGGAAATAGCAGCCCTTCTCCAGGGCTGGGGACGTCCACCAACACAGGAGAGAACTTTGTGAGGAATCTTGATACGTACGTTGGAGGTGTTGGCGCCGGATTTCTGGTTGGGCAGGAGAAGCCACTGCAGTGGGTGCAAATGAAACCTTGCCCAAGGGACGAGTGACAGGCAGGAAATCATCTGACCCAATAGTTGTGAAAGGGTCAGAATAGGAACTGACCTGAGCGACTGCACATGTTTGACTGCCTTCCGAATTGCAAACACTCTGGGGAAAGGAGGACAAGGCCTGACAAGGTGTTGATGCGTGCACCAAGATGTACAGTAGAGGGAGTGAGATGACTCTTCTCCCAATTCACGGTAAAGCCGTGTTCCTGTAGGGATCTGATCGTCACCTGGACATCGAGCTCTGCCTGTTGGGGCGAGGAAGAAAGAATTAAAATGTCATCTAGATAAAGTAAGCAGATTGGAATTGAGCGCAGTGAGGCAGCGACAGTGTCAAGCAATTTAGTGAAGGTGCGGATATAAAAATTCAGGCGTTTCAAGTCCAGAATGGCCCTGTAGCCCCCCCGACTTCTTGGTACTCAGGAAGAGAATGGAATAGAAGCCAGAGCCCCGGGGACATGGGGGAACCGACTCAATGGCCTGGATATCCAGAAGGTGGCGAATCTTGGCCTCCATCAGGGCCCTCTTAGAGGGATCAGTGGACGTGGAACATTGAATGAATCTCCATGGAAGTTCAGAAATAAATTCAAGCATAACACCCAATGAGACCGTTTGGATAGCCCAGGCGTTAGTGATGGTCCGACTCCAGACGGAAGCAAATGCAGCGAGATGACCTCTAATGGGCTCAGATGTCGAGCTAATACTTGTTCCTGCAATAGGGACGAAAGCTGGAGCCACAGAAGGGGCGCCTAGTTTGAGGATGGCGAGATCGTTCCCTGAAAGATTGTCGATCATGGCCTCTGTCGCTGGGGGGGGGGTTTAAAAGGACATTGGATTGGTACCCGGGATCCGATGAGCGAAACAACTGCCGGCGGTAAGGAAAGGTCGAACGCCGGTCAGACCGTTTAGAGGCATAGGGAAGGACTTTCTTTTTGTCCTTACCTTCCACGAGGACTGGATCTAAGGCCTCACCGAATAAGGAACCCCTGGCAAAGGCAGATGAAGCGAGCCGCCACTTGGTCCTCATATCGGCCTGCCAGTGTCGTAACCATGGGAGACGCCTGAAAGTTATGTTAGAGGCCAGTGCTCGTGAGGCAAATTTCGCAAAATTAAGGGTGGTGTCCGTGGTATATTCAATGGCTGCTATCAGTTTATTAATGTTTTGATGCAGACAGGAATCATCCAGTGGTAACCGAGACTGCATCTGCCACAGCCAGATGAGTGAAGTTCTGGCAAAAGAAGAGGCCGATGTAGCCAACTTTATGGCCCATGCCGTGCTTGGTGCATCTTGCGAGTTGAGATCTCTGCCCTCCTATCCTCCACTTTAAGTCCTTCGGCAGCATCAGAGGGGAGGATGCTAGGCGAGGTCAGTTGCGCCAAAGGGGTGTCGATCACAGGAAGCTTGAGGAGGTCCTCCAGCACCTGGTCCACTGAATAAAGCTTTTTTATCTAGGCCACTTGGGGCTGGGACGGAACCCAGTTGAGCCCACTGTCTTTGGACCATGTCCACAAATGGTTTGGGCACTGGAACGGTGTCATATTCCGGAGTAGCCTCAGTGAGGAGAAGGCTAGCGGAATCCTGAGGATCGGAGGAAACCGCAGCATGCCCCTGAGCAATGCCCATGTTGGCGGTGATCAGTGCCTTGTGCAACAGGGTTTTGAACGTCTCATATCTAAATAGCCCTATACTATATGATCTCTCAGAGGGAAGCTCCTCCTCTTCGCCGGAAAGTATGAATTCGAAGACCTCATCCTCCTCCATTGGATCTTGGTCACCATGATGGGATGGGGAAGGCGAGATTGTAATGTGAGAGGAATCACTGTCTGGATGGCTCGATGGTTGGGTAGACCTGCGAGGTGGCACGGGAACCGATAAGGGGGCTAGAATGCCCCTTTGTGTGAGAGCCAAATCAATGCTCCTTGACACGGCCTGCATGATAAAGTCACACATTTCCTGAGGCATCGTTGAGGGGAGATTTTCCACTGGGCGGAGCCCCGCTGCAGTGGGAATGAAGGATGCTGATGGCTTTTGCGACCGTGCGTGCATGGGTGGATCTGAGATGGAACCAGATCCCTGAGCGAATACCTCTCGTATTACCGTGTGGTTGATCTGCTCATCTGCAGGCAAAGATGGAGACTAAGTGGCAGAATCCTGACATCTCTTGGGAGAAAGGCCCTGAATCACAGGTGAAATGGTGCGTTCCCTGGTGTCCAATCTTCGTGGCGGAAGATATAACCGCCTTCTTTTGCACCTTGTCAAATTGCTTATTTAAAGCGCGGTGCCTACAGTCAGCATCCTTATCGGTTGCTGCAGAGGATGTTGCAGCCGATAAGGATGCTGACCGTTTACCCATGGTAGAACGGGATTTAGATTTTGACTTGCTCTTTCTGCTTTCCATGGAAGGAGATCTGGAGTGATGAGATGGAGAGCGGCTGTGATCTGCCACAATGCCAGTGGTAAGTAATTGCCTGTGACAAATGCAGGAACTGACAGAACAGTTCCTTGAAGAAAGAATGCAAGCTGGTGAGTGTGACAGGAAGCTGACAACACAGCTCCGCTATGTCACCAGCCCAGGAAAAAACAACGACAATGAGTGTCTCAGGCACACCCCAGGGGACACAGAAGCGGGGAGAGACTGGCAACACAGTCCCTGAAACACCAACCCCAGCAGCTGTAGTTAAATGGGGAATGCCGACGAAACGGCCCCCTTCAATTGCAAGCAAATGCTGCAACGGCTAGGAACCGGCAATATGGGTCCAGAAACACCGGGTGCGTAGTGAATGGATGGCTGGTAGTTGTCAGGCAGCAGTTAACAAGCTGGTAGCTAACAAGCGCTGACAGGCCGTTTGCGCCCTAAACAAAATGGCCACCGGGATGGAAATCGGCCAAATCGTGGTTTTGCGATGATGGCAGTGAAAAAAGGAGCTGAGGGAAGTCTAGCCCTGACAACACTGGGCTGCCCCTTCCCACCTGCCCGCCACGCTGACAATCAGAGAGAACACCGCAGCCCCAAGACATGGGGCTTGTCTGATCCCTCAGGCGCGAAGCCGACAGCACAGCTTCCCTTGCGCGCCCACACTCACGGCAAGAAAGGAGAATCCCAATCGCCAGGGAGAGAGGCCGGCGGCGGTGGCGGCAAGCCACTGCTCAGCTGAGCGGCTATCAGCAAAGCGAATATCTTTCGGCGATTCCAATACAGCAAAGAGTCAGTCAAAACCGAGAAACAGTTCAAAAATGAGACGAATTTAATCTAGAAGCTCAAATAAGAGAGTGCATTGACGGAGCTCAGAAGAAATCAGTCATGATGGCCGGACTGAGTTAATGAACTGGAGACAAGCCTGAAGGGGAGGCGTCTTTATGCAAATCTTAACTCAGTCTTTGGCCAATGACATGAGGACAACCCATTCAATGGACTCTGAGCAGCGCAAGGGAGAACTATGTATATAACCTTGATTTAGTGATTGAAATCTTGTCTTCAAAATTCCTCTCCTAATTAAAGGCAGAATAAAAATAAATAAAATAAATAAATTGCAGATTTCAATGCAATTGAAATCTTTGAAGCAATGCATAGGGATTTCTGTGGGCGGGGCCAAAAAAGTCAAGAAGAGAGATAAATTCTTTTATCATAGGTGCCATTTTGATATTTATGATTCCTCCCACTAATGTTTCATGCAAATTTTTGTGACTGATTTCTGCATTGCACTCTTCTGGCTTTGGGGAAAAGAGAAGGAAGAAAATGGATTTCCCATCCTGCTAAGAAGGGTGGCATGTTTGTTACCTGTTTTTGAAAAATTGGAGGCTCCTAGGCTATGAAAGATTATCTTAAAGAATAAATTAATATGTCCAGAGGTCTGAGCTACATTAGAATCCATATGCTATTAAAATTCATCCTGACCTTTAACTGTGTGAAATAGTGCATCTTAGGGCAATACATTAATTTTTGAACCAAGGTTCTTCATATTTCCCAGCCAGTCTTGCAATCCCTTGCTTCTTCCCCCACCCAGCAGCAGCCACTTGGAGAGAGGGAGGAAGGAAGGAAGGATGATTTTCAATGCTCCTAAATCAAATTCCCACAAGAAAACTCAATGGAGAAGCTGACAGGAAGTCAAAACTCATACCTGCTGCAACTGCTTTTTTGCCCACCCTTGGTCCTTCTGTTTCTCTGTTTAGGTGAGGAAAAACCGCTGAAATAATGATCCAGTGGGGCATGGATTTCTAATATCTTTCTAAACAAACAAACAAATACAAAACAAAACAACTACAAATAATCTTAGATGGCCCTAATTCTTTAGATTCCTTTTCTAACAATGACAAACCCACCCAATCCTCTCTCAGAATTAGGTTTCAACCATACATTGAAAACTTAAATTCTTTTCTCTCACTACATCTGGATATGTTTATTCTAGCATTTTGCTCAAACAGCATTCCATGAATCAGGCCAGTCCTGATTTATAGAAATGGAGAAGGAATTTTGTTTGTAGATTAATATGAACTAGCATCATTTGGCATTTCTGTACCAATACATATGCTAAAATGCTATTAATTTTTTAGATGTTTTATTCCAAATGTTATGGCTTCTGCATATAGGATATTGGGGAAAATGCATACAAAACTGCACATATTTTATATGTTTGTGCATGATATTAGGAAATTTTTAAATTTTTAAAATGTTATTAGGCAAAGTGATCTACCCTCCCCCAACACATAGGAAATCAACTTTGAGCTGAAACAAGATGGGCCGTTTCATTCATCTCTGCTGTTTGTTGCTTGCATCTTTTTACCTGGATATGCTGGGACCTGAATCCTTGGCCCTTTAATATGTAATTTTTGTGTATTAGTAGAGAATATTAGGAGTTTACACCTCATTTTCTCTTCATTTATAGTTACCATCTCTTCTTTCCAACTTAGAGACATACAAATATCCTGTTCCCATCTTTATCCATGTTCTTCCCCACTCTCCGTACAGCTTGTTCCATCAGCACATGTCCATCACCACCACCCCCGCCTGCTCCCCTTCACACCGTCTGTCTCATTTTCCTTAAAACAGCCTGTTTTCTCTTCCATCCCCTGTTGCTCATGGGAGCTGGAGAGCAATGGGACAGATTTAAATTTTACTACAGGTTGCTTTTCCTCTCAATGGTTTTGGCTGGGAGTCAGATGGGGACCTTAGCCACTTTTTTTACTAGCAAGAAGAGCAGGCCCAGCTGATTTAACTCTGTAAAGAGTTTTTTCATTGCAATGGCTCTCTATTTTATTAACTGAATTTAGAGATTGCCCTTTTGGTGGTGCAATGATTTGAATGCAGAATTGCAGGTTAACTGCCCACAGCCTGGAGTTCAATCCTGACGGGGCTTGAGATTGACTTGGCCTTCCAACCTTCCAAGGTCAGTAAAATGAGGACTGAGATTGTTGGAGACAATATGCTGTCATTTCTAAGCTGCTCAGAGAATGCTATAAAGAACTATGAGGTGGTATACAAGTGTAAGTGCTATTGCTATTGCTATCTCACTTAGTGACTCAGCAGTGTACAATTAAAAATACAAAGTCATATAAAATATATATTTCAGTAAAAGGAGGTAGTTAAAACAAGAGAATAATTAAAATTAAAATGGCAAGGAGACAATCTCCAAGGCACTAACCAACCCCAAGGGTGCTCCTCTGAATGCTCCATGTGAGTTGGCAGAGCCAGGTCTTCAAGCTCTTCTGCAAACCAGAAGACTGGGGGCCTGCTTCTCCTCTGGGGGGATATTATATTTAAGTGTAAACATTTCAATGTGGAATCCCTGCATAGCAACATCTATGTGGAAAGCCTAGATTAGAGTTTTCAAAATACTAATATGGTTCAGGAGCATTTCAAGCAGACTTGGCTCCAGTTGAATGGATATAAAAGAGGTATTAGGAATGCAGAGGACTGGAGAATTAAGGCTAATCCTAATTCTTATTCACAGAATGGGATAGAAAAGCAATCTAGCATTATCTTTCAGATATTTTGGACAATATCTCCTATAAACTATTATCATTGATAGAGCTGATGGAAGATAAAGTCCAAAATATTCAGAAATTTTCCAACTGCCTGTCCTAGCCTGGATTAGGATGATAGATAGATAGATCATAAGTGCCCCTTTCCTCTGGCCTTCGCAAGGAATTCCAAGATATAAATGTGTTTAGGTAGGAGACAGTTCTTTCCCGGATGATAATTTGTCATTTGATTACTGAGACACAAATGTGACAGTCCCTGTAGTAAGACAATGTCTATATTTTCTCCTAACACCAGTGTAATAAATACAGTGGAATCAAGTGAATATACATCTACAGATTAGACCCGAGAGCATAGATGTCTTGTACAATAGATCTTCCTAGAAAAAAGGCCCATGTTTAATCATTGGCATGGACAGAGATTGGGAAAGAGAGGTTAGAAAATATTTCTGCTTCGAAAGGTTTTGCTAAAACTAGACTGGATACAAATCTGAGCTTGTCAAAGCAATACTGGACTAAACTGATAAATAATTGGAACTAATAGAAGACTCTTCCAATGTTCCAGTAAAGCTCAGTTCTGTTTAATCATTGTCTAAAGCAGAGTTTCTCAACTTCGCAATGTTAAGATGTGTGGATTTCAATTCCCATGCTGGCTAGGAAATTCTGGGAGTTGAAGTCCACACATTTTTTAAAAAACAGACAGATTAACAGAGTTGGAGGGGACCTTGTAGGTCATCTAGACCAACCCCCTGCCCAAGCAGACCCTACACCATTTCTGACAGATGGCAGTCCAGTGTCTTCTTGAAAGCTTCCAGTGATAAAGTGCCCACAACTTCTGAAGATAAGCTGTTCCATTGGTTGATTGTTCTCATTGTCAGAATTTTTTTTATTTCCAAGTTGAATCTCTCTTTGTTCAGTTTCCATCCATTATTCCTTGGAAAATAGATTTGGAAAATAGCTTGACCTCCTCCTCTCTGTGGCAGCCCCTCAGATATTGGAAGACTGCTATCATGTCTCCCCTGGTCCTTCTCTTCACTAGATTAGCCATGCCCAGTTCCTGCAATTGTTCATCATGTTTTAGGCTCCAGTTCCTGAATCATCTTGGTTGCTCTTCTCTGTACTTATACTAGTCTTAACATCTTTTTTATAGTGTGGTGACCAAAACTGGATGCAGTACTCTAGGTGTGGTCTTACTAAGGCTTTATCTTAAAGTTGCCAAGGTTGAAAAACACAGGTCTAAGCAGTTCAAAGCATTAACTAATCATTGCAAAACATCAGGAAATTGGGTGAGTGTAACCCGTTTATCTAGTAAATAATGGTTTATAGTTTACTGTAGCTTTCTCCAGATGTTATATGGTTATAAGGCCAAAAATTCTGAGTATTCCTACTATCTGGAAGACACTCAAGTTGGATAAGGTTTATCATGTTAAGTATACTTACCCAGTTGAACCAGTGGAGGGTCAGTACATTGTATGAAGAATACATCCTAACAATGATCCTGGGCAAGCTGCAAATATGGATAGATGTCTGTCATAGCTTTGTTCTCACCACCCTGATTCTTTCATCAAAGCAAACAAGGTGGAAGGAGGGAGAGGAGGAATGACGTTGATCTAGCATTGCAAAAATGACAAGGGATCTGCCTTCTCCCCCTTGCTATCCTCTGCCAACACTATTTTCATTCTGAATACATTTACATCTTATTAATGTATATGCTGCATCTCACGTTGTGGGACATTTTCTTTACCCTGCTGAGTTACTTGCTAATTACTTGGAGAGGTGTCTGGGATCTTGAGAAGGAGCAAATGGCTGCCTTAGAGGTTCTCTGGTTCAGAAAATGGGGTTGGTCGGTTTAGATCATTTTTCTCTCTTAAGAAGTGAAAGAGCATCTGTTTCTTGACTCCTGTGCACAGCATTCCCCAACCTGGGTCTCCAGATTGAGCTGAGCTTCCACTACTACAGTTCACAGATAGAATGGTTTTCTTTTGGCTCTGATGATCTTTCCTTCATGCCAGCTCACAGCACCATTTGCTGAAAGATGCAAGGTTGGAAAGGCCACCTAAGTGTAATAGTGAGAAAGGAAACTTGTCAGGTGTGAAAGACCAAGGCCACGTGTTAGGTTCCAATTAGCACTGATGATGTTACCTAGTTTGGGTAATAAAATGTCTGCAAGAAAACAACCAAGCTCAGAGAGCACCAAGGACCCCTCAAGCCCTAATTAAATTGATTTATTGCCTCATGCCTATGCACAAAAAGCTAGTCAACTAATGGTTAGCAGTCTATTAGCACTAGATCAGGGTTATTGGAATGCAAGAGGGGTTGGACTTAGGCCATTGGTGGCTACATAATGACTCTTGGCTGATTCCTCTTTTGATTCCACCCTCAGTCTCTGCCATTATACAAGAATGCAACTGTTCATGCTCTGGTACTTACCATTGTGGGCTTTAATTGAGAGAGGAGCCAATGCCACTCTTATTCTATAAATTTCTAATAATTTCAATTCTCTACAGGTAGTCCTTGCTTAATGGCTGGTCCCCTAGCAACCAAAATTCTGTACTTATTACCCGATTTTGAAGTTCCAAAGGCTATACAACCCTTACCCCATCCTCATTCCCATTGTCAAGAGATTGCATTTTGGATGCTTGGCAACTGGCTTGTGTTTATGCAGCATCCCTCAGTGACATGACCACAATTTTTAGTGTTTTTTGCTGGTTTTCTGCATTTATTTCTGATTTCCAGCAAATTGGGTATAATGGTTTAACAACTGTGGTACTTGTTTAATGATCATGATGTTCACTTAATGACAACCACAAAAAATGAATGGGGCCACATGGTAATCCCGTGAACAACTGCCACATTATGATCTTAATTCCAAGCTTAGTTAAGGTCATATGTCAAGGATTGGATTGCCTGTATTGTTATCTGTTCTACTTATTGCTATCAGCTGAAAGAATATAGCCCTATATCGGGGTGTCAAGCTGATGGGCCACAGGCCAAATGCATCACGCACAGGCCATGTCCACCCCAGTTCCATGAATGGGAAATACATCATGAAATGTGTTTCCATCATGTGACGGCAACATATGGCAAGTTTGACACCTGTGCCCTATATTATACCCTAAAAAGGGGGGCAGAATCTCCTCTCCAAACGAAGTATACTTCAAGATTTAAATACATAGAGAAACACCCTTGCACAGATATGCACACTTGAAACATGACACATAGCTGCACAAAGGTGCAGAAAGAACAAAGTCCAGTTGTCTTTTGAAAAAGCACCTTTGGGACAACCATGACCTGGATGACTGAGAATCTCCATGAAATTGTAGCAAGCCTCATAGGGAATCATATCTGGGAAGATGATTTGTGTTTGCAGCAATTCTGTTGAGGGGCAGGTAAGAAAGTCTGTAAATATTCTCAGCTCACAGATATCATTGCATCACCCTCATCACCCCAGACTGCAGGGTGTTGTCAAATTAGTTCAAGTACGTTGTTGCTTTGGGCAACTAGTGGCATTTCCTCACTAAGAAACCGTCTCATCGTTTGCACCACTTCCACACTCATTCTATCCTTTCTGCTGATTTCTGAAACAGGAGGGAGCAGGAGGGAGGGTGCAATGAGGATGATGCTAGCTGTGGGACTCAGTTTGGTGTCTCTAAACATTTATCAGCCCACAAAGCTACACAGTCTTCTTAGACACTTAAGCACAGGTAGGGGCAACATGAAGTAAGGGGGATTCTTAGTTGACTCGAGGAGAATCAAGTAAGCTATACAGGTAATCCTCAATTTATGCTCACAATTGAGACCAAAATTTATATTGTTAAGTGAGACATTTGTTAAGTGACTTCTGCCCCATTTTACAACCTTTCTTGCCTCAGTTGTTAAGTGAATCACTGCAGTTGATAAGTTAGTAACCTGGTTATTAAGTGAATCTAGCTTCCCCATTGACTTTGCTTGTCAGAAGGTTGCAAAAGGTGATCACATACCTAGCAACAGTCATAAGTATGAACCAACATCTGAAGTTTGATCACATGAGCATGGGGATACTTCAAAGGTTGTAACTGTGAAAAATGGTTGTGTAAGTCACTTTTTCCAGTGCCTTTGTAATTTTGAACAGTCACTAAATGAACTGTTGTAAGCCAGTTGCCAACTGTTCAAATTTTGATCATGTGACCACAATGTGATCATGTGATCTTTTTTCAATGCTAGTATGAAAAATGGTCATAAGTCACTTTTTTTTCAGTACCATTGTATTTCAAATGGTCACTAAACAAATGGTTGTAAGTCGAGGACTACCTCTAATTTCTAGGAGTCAGATAATCTTCATTTAAAACCATTTGTTTAGCAACTGTTCAAAGTTACAAGGCAGTGAAAAAAGTAACTTATGACTAGTCTTGCTGTTATGACAATTGTAGCATCCCAGGGTCATTTGACTGCCATTTGTAACCTTCCCAACTGGCTTCCAACAAGCAAAGTCAATGGGGAAAGCCAGATTCACTTAACAGTTGTGTGGTTCACTTAAAAACTGCAACGATTCATTTAACAATTATGGCAAAAAAAGGCAATAAAATCAGACACAACTCACTTAATAACTGCCTTGCTTAGCAATGGAAATTCTGGTCCCAACTGTGGTTGTGAGTGAAGGCCTATCTGTAATGTTTCTTTACTTCAGCAACTTTAAGTTGTGTGGACTTTAACACCCAGAATTCCTCAACCAGGCATGTTGACTGAGGATTTCTGGGAGTTGAAGTCCATAAAATTACTGAAATTGAAAAGCAGCCTTCTAGGATACAAGATTGCAATGGGAGTCCATTCAAGCACCATTGCTTTTTGGAGAAGCCCAGAAACCAAAGTCTCCAATCCAGCTCCTATTAAGGGGTCACAATATGGTAGAATGGAAGCCCTGCATGTCAACAGTCTCAGGGACAACCACTGAAAAGGCTCAAGTAGTAGCCAATAGGCAACATGTTTGGGTAGCAAGCTGTTGGTAGATAGAGCCAGTCATGCAGAGCTTGAGGAATAAATATGCTGGGGATTTGGCATCTCCACCAATTCACATTTGACAGTTTCCCAGGGTTCATTCACATTTCACAGTTAGCAGCATTGTTCATTTCATTTTGGCTTAATGCCTCTGCACTCTCTATGATTCAGTGTATGGGTTCTCAAATGTTGGGGTATCGTGACCCCTTGTAATTAAAAATGAATTCATGCAAAAGTCACCTCCAACATGAATAAAATTAGTCTTTTCTTTTGAGGCTCAGGCAAGAAATAAATATTCCGCTTACTTTTAATAATTAAATTATACTCTATAAAGGTAGTCCTGGACTTATGACCACAATTCAACCCAAAATTTCTGTTTCTAAGTGAAACATTTGTTAATTAATTTTGCCTCCTTTTATGACCTTTCTTGCCACAGTTGTTAAGTGAATTTGTTAAGTTAGTAATACGGTTAAGTGAATCTGGCTTTCCCTTGACTTTGCTTGTCAGAAGGTCACTAAAGGAGATCACATGACCCTGGGACATTGCAACTGTCATAAATATGAGTCAATTCCCAAGTGTCTGAATTTTGATCATGTGACCATGGGGCTGCTGCAATGGCCGTGTGAAAAATGGTCATAAGTCACTTTTTTCAGTGCTGTTGTAACTTTGAACAGTCATTAAATGAACTTTTGTAAGTCAAGGACTATCTATCTATCACAAATTATCAAAAATTGTGATATCAAAGTGCAGGTTCTACACAGCATAACAGCATAACAAGGAGCAAATGTATGATTTAAAAAGTAATTCTTTTTTCCATTTCATATGCCTCACAAAATTGGAGTTTAAAAAGAAATAGACCATGATTGGAGAATTAACCTTCTGGGGATAATGGAAAATGTAGTCTAACACAAATAGAAGACCCAAGATGGAGGGAATCGTCTCCGAGTAACAGAATAAACAGAACTTACCTGGGTTAAGCAAAAATTTTTTCCCTCTTCACTTGTTCCCAAGGCTGCTTTGTCCCTCGGCCTTTGCTTTGCTCCTACTTAGCACCATCTGCATCCTGTTGGGTCTCTCTTCCCTTCCAAAGTCACATTTCACCTTCACCACTGCCAACTCCCTGACCGCCTGTGACTCAGCTGACAGCTGGTTTGTCCCCTGAGTCTGGAAAGAGAAAGAAATGAGCCAACCTAGCACAAACTCTGACACATTCCTGCTGCCTTGGCCTGCCTCTTTGCCTCCTGTTTCACAACTAAAATGAGGCTTTCGGCTCCAACGCATGGAGCTGAATTATGCTTAGTGCTTTGTTGGAGTCTCAGGTTCCATGGGATCAGATTTTGCTAGGCTCAGAAGTGAAGCTATCAGCTGATTTTTAAAATAGTCCCTGGCATATAGGGATGTTTGCTGCATCTATTGGGTAAGGAAAGGATGGATGGATGGATGGATGGATGGATGGATGGATGGATGGATGGATTTATACACATTGCCTTTGTCAGGCTTCAAAAATCAAGAAAGCATACTAAATTACTGCTAATCAGTTTCCTTTATTTGTTCCTCACCTATAGGACAGAAATCTTGCGAAACTAAAGCAAACTACTTGCATCACCAAAGATGCACTCTGAAAATTCGGAGGGAGGAGCTGTCTTGACCCTCCCAAACAAACTATCTAAACATTGCTGTCTCTTGATCCTCTGAAAAATGGGATTCCCTCCCTCCTGGGAATCTGGACTAAACTCCATCAATCCCTGAAGACAACTATTTTAGGCTTACAAATTCAGGTTGCCAGTTAAGGCATTATCTATTAATAAGATTTGTTAAGGCCACTCAACTCTTTTAAAAAACCCTTTGTTTAACACAGTTTTTATTTAATAAATCACAATTTATTAAAGCTCTGGCTACCCCTCCCCCCCCATGGATTACTGCCTTGTCGTGAGGAAGGGACTTGCGTAGCTCAATGAAGCTATGAGCTATGCCATGCAGGGCCACCCAAGACGGACAGCTCATAGCAGAGAGTTCTGACAAAACGTGACCCACTGGAGAAGGAAATGGCAACCCACTCCAGTGTCTTTGCCATGAAAACTCCATGGACAGTACCAAAAGGCAAAAAGATATGACCCTGGAAGATGAGCCCCTCAGGCCGGAAGGTGTCCAATATGCTGCTGGGGAAGAGCAGAGGGCTAGTACGAGTAGTGCCAGAAAGAGTGATGCGACTGGGCCAAAGCCGAAAGGACGCTCAGCTGTGGATGTATCTGTTGATGAAAGGAAAATCTGATGCTGTAAAGATCTATTCTCCATAGGAACCTGGAACATAAGATCCATGAATCAAGGCAATCTGGACGTGGTCAAACAAGAGATGACAAGACTGAACATTGACATCTTAGGAATCAGTGAACTAAAATGGACAGCAATTGATGAATTTAATTCAGATGACCATCAGGTATACTTCTGTGTACAAGAATCCCTCAGAAGAAATGGAGTAGCCTTCATAATCAATAAAAGAGTAGGAAAAGCAATACTGGGATGCAATCCCCAAAATGACAGAATGATCTCAGTTCGAATCCAAGGCAAACCATTCAATATCGCAGTTATTCAAGTCTATGCCCCAACCACTGGTGCTGAAGAGGATGAAACTGACCGGTTCTATGAAGCCCTACAGCACCTTATAGAATTAACACCAAAAAATTATGTCCTTATCATCATGGGGGATTGGAATGCTAAAGTAGGAAGCCAAAAGATAACCAGAATAACAGGCAAGTTTGCCCTTGGAGTACAAAATGAAGCAGGGCACAGACTGATAGAATTTTGTCAAGCGAATATGATGATCATAGCAAACACTCTTTTCCAACAACCCAAGAGACAACTCTACACATGGACATCACCAGACGGTCAACACAGAAATCAGATTGACTATGTGCTCTGCAGCCAAAGATGGAGAAGCTCTATACAGTCTGTAAATCAAGACCAGGAGCTGATTGTGGCTCAGATCATGAGCTTCTTGTTGCAAAATTTAGACTTAAATTGAAGAAAGTAGGCCACTCAGGTATGAACTAAATCATATCCCTGATGAATATACAGTAGAGGTGACAAATAGATTTAAGGAATTAGATTTGATAGACAGAGTGCCTGAAAAACTATGAACGGAGATTCGCAACATTGTACAAGAGGTAGCAACTAAAACCATCCCAAAGAAAAAGAAATGCAAGAAAGCAAAATGGTTGTCTGAGGAAGCTTTACAAATAGCTGAGGAAAGAAGGGAAGCGAAAGGCAAAGAAGAAAGAGATACCCAATTGAATGCAGAATTCCAGAGAATATCTAGAAAAGATAAGAATACCTTCTTAAATGAACAGTGCAAAGAAATAGAAGAAAACAATAGAATAGGGAGGACCAGAGATCTCTTCAAGAAAATTGGAGATATGAAAGGAATGTTTCATGGAAAGATGGGCATGATAAAGGACCAAAATGGCAGGGACCTAACAGAGGCAGAAGAGATTAAGAAGAGGTGGCAAAATTACACAGAAGAACTATACAAGAACGAGCTTAACATCCCTGATAACCACAATGGGGTGATCACTGACCTGTAACCAGACATCCTGGAATGTGAAGTCAAATGGGCCTGAGCAACAACAAAGTTAGTGGAGGAGACAGTATTCCAGCTGAGCTATTCAAAATCTTAAAAGACAATGCAGTAAAAGTGCTATATTCAATTTGCCAGCAAATTTGGAAAACTCAACAGTGGCCACAGGATTGGAAAAGTTCAGTTTACATTCCAATTCCAAAGAAAGGCAATGCCAAAGAATGTTCAAATTATCACACCATTGCACTCATTTCACTTGCTAGTAAAGTTATGCTTAAAATCCTACAAGCTAGGCTCCAGCAGTATGTGGATCAAGAACTACCAGAAGTACAGGCAGGATTTCGAAGAGGCAGAGGAACTAGAGATCAAATTGCCAACATACCCTGGATCATGGAGAAAGATAACATCTACTTCTGCTTCATTGACTATGTTAAAGCCTTTGATTCTGTGGATCACAACAAATTGTGGCAAGTTCTTAAAGAGATGGGAGTACCAGACCATCTTATTTGTCTCTTGAGAAACCTATATGCGGGTCAAGAAGCAACAGTGAGAACTGGACACGGAACCACTGATTGGTTCAAAATTGTGAAAGGAGTCTGGCAAGGCTGTATACTGTTACCCTGACTATTTAACTTATATGCCGAACACATCATAAGAAAGGCGGGGCTAGATGAGTCAAAAATTGGAATTAAGATTGCCGGGAGAAATATCAATAATGCCAGATATGCAGATGATACCACTCTAATGGCAGAAAGCAAAGATGCTTCACCTCTTGATGCTGGTGAAGAAGAAGAGTGCAAAAGTTGGCTTGAAACTCAACATTAAGAAAACTAAGATTATGGCATCCGGCCCTCTCAATTCCTAGCAAATAGATGGGGAAGAAATGGAGGTAGTGACAGATTTTATTTTCCTGGGCTCCAAGATCTCTGCAGATGGGGACTGCAGCCAAGAAATTAAAAGACGCTTGCTCTTAGGGAGGAAAGCTATGGCAAATCTAGACAGCATACTAAAAAGCAGAGACATCACCCTGCCAACAAAAGTGTGTATAGTCAAGGCTATGGTTTTCCCAGTTGCAATGGATGGCTGTGAAAGTTGGACCATAAGAAAGTCTGAGCGCCAAAGACTTGAGGCCTTTGAACTATGGTGCTGGAGAAGACTCCTGGGAGTCCCTTGGACTGCAAGGCGATCAAACCGGTTAGTCCTAGAGGAGATCAACCCTGACTACGCTTTAGAAGGCCAGATTCTGAAGATGAAACTCAAATACTTTGGCCACTTAATGAGAAGGAAGGACTCACTGGAGAAGAGCCTAATGCTGGCAAAGATTGAGAGCAAAAGAAGAATGGGATGACAGAGAATGAAATGGCTGGAACAAATCACTGAAGCAATCGGTGTGAGTTTAAATGGACTCCAGAGGATGGTAGAGGACAGGAAGGCCTGGAGGAATGTTTTCCATAGGGTCGCGATGGGTCGGACATGACTTTGCAACTAACAAAAGCAACAAAAAACACACTACCATAAACTGTGATTTAAAACTAATATTTCTGAGTTTATACCAAATACCAAATCAAGCAAGCAAATAATATTATGACCTACATGGATGAGTCTATATTAAAAGATAAAGATATATTAAAGTTGACTTCAACTTTTGATAATTTTTCCATAAAATTTTCTTGGCAGCAATAGTGAGGTAGGTTGTTATTTTATTTCCAGGATGTTTATGTGACTTCCCAATCTATTGGATCTCATTTACTTATGCTAAAATCCATGCAATCCAATTACTAACAGATAATCTGTGGTCTCCCAAGCATATTAGTTTCTTTCCCTTGGAGAAAAATACTAAAACATTTACAGTTTGGATCTTCCAGTTTAGCCAAAACAAAAAGTGAGGAAGGACATGATCAAGGTGTATAACATTATGGAAAAAGTGGATAGAAAGAATAGCTTGTCCATCCTTACAGTGTTTCTCAACCTTAGCAACATCAAGATGTGTGGACCTCAAACCATACTAGCTGGAGAATTCTGGGAGTTCAACTCCACACATTTTAATATTGCTAAGGTTGAGAAAGACTGCTTTAAAATACTAGGGCTAGGGTTGATTGGAGGATTAAAAGGAGACAAAAGAAAGCATAGTATTTATATAATGTATAATTAGCCTGTGGAATTCATCCCTTACTTGCCCTAGTGATATATCCTGATTTGGATGGCTTTAAGTGGAACTGAATAAATTTTCAGAAGACAGTTCTATTCATTTTGAACATTCCATGCCACCTTTGTAATGGAGCCAGTATTCCTTCCAGGATATGAAGAAAGTTAAGGAAAGTGGAAGTTCTGATTGGGATCTTACAAACTACTGATGACTTTAAGGTTCCTCAGCTGACTGTTAAGGATGAGAGAGTCAATGAAAAGAGGACATGCTCTAAAATGGTCATCAAATCATTATTAATTATGTAAATAATTAATAAAATATTATCACCCATTCATCTTATTCCCCTATTCTTCAGCTTGGAAAGGTCTCAGAGCAATTTACAGACTGTTTGCCTTTAACAAATAAAATATATAGGAAAAATAACCCACATTAATTCTGAAAGGTTGTAACTAGGAGACATAAAAGCAGAAAACTTATCCATGTGACTATTGCTGTTTATCTTTCTGGTAAAAGTTTGTATGTCTGCATTCATTTACATAAATTGTATATATCCAGCCAGGCGGATTAAAAAAAAAGTTGCTTTTATTTTGTTTTCTGTATAATGCAGAAAGCCAAATCAATGCTCTTTAATAATATTATATATTTTGGGAAGAATGCCACCACATTCAAAAACAGCCATTTTTCATTTGATATTTTTATTTTATTAACAAGATTTTTGTGGAACTGAATCAATTCATCAAGCAAAGTTGTAGCAGTGACTGATTTCCCATTTCTGGAATCGTTTGACCATTTACTAAATATAAGTCGATACCGACTAACAAATTAAAATGCTTATAATTGCAATTCTTCTCCCTCCCCCCAAATATAAAATATATTTATGTGGAATAAATATATTTAAACTAACTGAATATCGGTTTAAAATGAGATAATTCTACAGATGCCACAACAACAAAACTAACAGAACATCTTGTAGAAGATGAACCACAGCAGCCTTTTCCAAATTCTCCAGATGTTTTGTACTGTAACTCTCACCACTCTGAAGTACAGTATATCTGAATGATGGATGTTCAATACAATTGGAGGACACTATGTTGGGGTGGCTGCCTTTGGGAAATACAGACAGCCATACAGAAAAGTGTGCACCAGTCAAAAGCATGTTTTCATAGAATGTAAGAATGCAGAATTGGGGGGAAAATGGATCTTTCTTCTGAATTCAAGGCATAGGATTTTGGTATCAGGATGGATTATCTGCATCTATTTGACTCTACATCCGTATTTCCCAACCATGGCAACTTTAAGATGTCTGAACTTCAATTCCCAGAATTCCCCAGCCAACAGAGTTGAAGCATGCTGGGGAATTCTGTTGGTTAAAGTCTAGACTTTTTAAAGTTGTCAAACTTGAAAACCACTGCTCAAGATTGCTTTGGACTATTTTGTTTCTCATGGCTTAATGTGATATAACAGCCTATCAAAAGGACAAAAAGAGCATCATCCCATATGAGTGAGGCTTCCTGTACATTATTTCATGCTCCAGCCCTGATCATGAATGATCACAGCACCCCATTCCCATGAGGTGCTGATGCCTCATGGGAATAGGGCCCCAATTCACTCCTTTCTTGAGGGTTTTGCTTATATTTGGATCTGGGAGAGAGAACCTTCATTCATTTATCTGCTCCCAATCTCCAGAGGCTGTTAGAGGGAATTCCCACCCCCCGCAATTTTTACCTCCTTTTCTCCTTCCTTTACTCCTGTCTTGCCCCTGACTGCCGTGACTGTGTTCCACCCCA
The DNA here is from genome assembly GCA_022577455.1 of Arizona elegans. NCBI lineage: Eukaryota > Metazoa > Chordata > Lepidosauria > Squamata > Colubridae > Arizona > Arizona elegans. Next base: position 129,416,773 of record JAKOOJ010000004.1, read on the forward strand.
ATCCCAGCTTCTTCCTGTCTCAGCTTAGTTCAGTTCTTTTGAAAGATTAATGATTCTGAGCTTCTTACTGGGCCTTCTCTTGGGACGTGGCCACGACATGCAAGGAAGTCTTGCATCCTGCCCCAGCTTCTCTTCTCTTCTCTTCTCTTCTCTTCCTCTTCTCTTCCCTTCTCCCCTCCCCTTCTCTTTTCATCTTCATCTTTTCAGAAGACCTCAATCCAGATCCCAATCTAAATAAAGTTGTCACTTCTATTCATTATATTAGTTTTTCTTCTTTCCAACACCTTTCACTTTTTGCTTTCCCGTTCTGTTTTTTTCTCTTCTTTTGGTATTCTTTTCCTACCCAGAATCTCTTGCCCCACTTTTAGAACCTCAGTTTTTATACTTACAACCCTCCTTCCCCACTCGCTGCCTTTCATTTTCCCATCCATGATCCACCCCCCCCCCCCAATAATCTCTTCTATCCGCCCGCCACCATCTCTCCCCTCCCCACTCGACTCTCAGCTCACAGGTCGCGATTCCCTTAATCTCACATTGGGCGCTGTAGCGCGCTCTCACGTTGCTCTCCGTGGTGCTGAAACCCCAACCTTGGGCGGCGTCCCGGTTTTCGGGACAGGGAAAGTTCGCGCTGCAGCTCCGAGTCAGCCCTGGCACCACCAGTCGCCGTTTTCGCAAATCCCTTGCCGGAGGCTGACCCCCTAGTGGTTAGGTGCCTGCGGAAGCGCGGGGAGAGAGTGGGACCTTCTGCAGCGTCCCACGTAGGGCGCGGGCACTAGTGCGCGGCGGCAGAGCTGCCCCCATGACGCTTCAGGCCGTGTTGGTGGATCGGGCAGGGCGCCAGGCGGCAGCGCCGTTGATGGTCGCATCCCCACGTACCGCTCCTCAAGTTGACAGATCTCGAGGGTCCTAGAGAAAACTGAGAGACCGGTAGAGAGAAGGGGAAGAAGAGAAGAGCTAGAAAGGAAAGAGTAGGCAAGAAAAGAACGAAAATCGAGGGAAGAGGGAAAGAAGCTCACGAAACGAGCAAAAGAAAGGCATCGGGCGAGAGGAACGGGTTGAGATCGCTGTGCAACCCAGTCTCTCCCCAAGAAGCCTTCCTGATGTTGTGGCTTTAACTGTTCGTGTCTCCAAAGGTGACAGTGGGAAAGGAGCGAGGCAGGGAGATCCCCGCGCTTCTTTCTTTTAATCAAGGAAGCAAAACGCCATGGAGTTTCGAAAAGAAGAGTTTAAGAAGTTGGCTGGAAGGACCTTGGGGCAGATAAACAGGTAAGAATTCGACATTGCCTGCCTGGTATCTTTTCTCTCTTTGAAACTGCAAACAAATGGGGGAGGGGGAGGGGGTATAACAAAGTTTACTGCCAAGAGAAAAATAAAGGGGTCTAAATCCTAAACTGTAACTATTCAAAACAGTACATGTAAATGCTCTACGTTTTCATTGAATTGTAGAGTAAACTGGAATTGAGAATGGTGTGTGTGTGGGGGGGGGGTGATTGCAAGAGGTTATAACTATCATAGGCAATGCCCACACTTTACACTTACTTGTATCCTCAGTTACTCCCTTATAGTTTATGCACATTTTCTAGCTCGCAGGCTGCACTTAAACAGATACACATGCACCCGGCAAGGTCTTTAAAGTAATGACATCCATTTCAATGTTGTTGCTGTATTTCTTGTATATTCTCACAAGAATCACCAAGCTTGTCTCATCCTAACACTTCAGGTCTGAAAAATAGTCTCCTGTTATTGTACTCATTCCCAACTACATAGTCCATAGAGGAGGGGAGGATGGAGGTTAAATTCAGGTCAATTCTCTACCTCACTGGAGTGTTGTGTGCAAGTCAAATGGGGATTGTGGGAATTATATATGATCTTCTGATTCAATTAGGTGGAATTAAAATATACAATCCACATATAATTGCATACTTATCTGAGTGCTCAGCTACTGGAGGTCAACCATGATTAACTAGCATTCTCACACAGCACAATATATATTTTTTAGAAGTTTTACATACATGCACTCAAGACCATAAACTACTTTTCTTTCTCTTTCCATTTTTACTTTATTTTTTTCATGTGTGCCCCTGCTTAGAGAATCCACTTTATATTTAAGTTTTATATATATATATATATATATATATATATATATATATATATATATATATATATATATATATATATATATATATATATATCCTTTGCTCTATCACCAGATGGAATCTCTTGGCTACAAACCTGAATGCTTCAGTTTATTTTGTATCACTGTGTTTGTATGCTTCAAATACACAGGGAAATCATTTTTCTAGTTCTACAAATCACATTTAAACTATTTCATATCTCCCCTTGCTCCTATCTTTAGTATTTTAGCATTTACCAAACATTATATGTTTGGTCACCAGAATGTGATGATGAAAGAAGTAACCATGAGAAGAACAAGAGAAGCGAAATATTTCTATTTGTAACCTTCATCTATCCATTTCTCCACCTCACCCCATAAGTCTGAGTGGTTTCTACCACTCAGCCTTACTATTTCTGCTGCCATCACTATGATACATCCACAGACTTCCCAATATATCTAAATCTTTTTTGGGGATGAATATTATATTTTCACTTATTTTATTAAATTTGCTCAGCCTTGTATCAACCCAAAGAATAATTTTGCTAGCAGATGATGGGTTTTAACATAGTAAGCTAGTCAAATTCATATTAATTTCTTCATCATACTGTGAAAGGAATATTTGAATACTAAACCCATTGAGATCAAATTCTCAACAATCTAAGTCTTAAGAAAAAAACAAGAGGTTTTGGATAGCCACAATCAAAACGGCTCAATTCCCATGAAGGCAAACCCAATGTAGGATAGTATATTCCTCTAGGAATGGCTCATCAGCTATCATTGAAACATCCCCACACCCACTCCACTTCTTTTCAAGCAAGGCCTTCTAAAGTTCTATGAGGTCAAACAAGGCTCCGGTCGATGCAGCTGAGAAGATCATTGCTATTTAAAAATAAACAAAGCCAAGCAAAGAAAAACTAAAATAAAAATTCCAGCCCACCATAGAGATACATTGGGAGGAGTCTGACTGCCACAGCAAAATTGCTTTACGTAATTGGCATGGATTCCAGTTTGAAATATGCACCGTCATGGTAGAACATAAAATATTCACCAGAGTTATAAGTGGCTGGAGAGCTCTCTCTCTCTCTCTCTCCCCCCCCGCCCCATTTCTAGAAGTATATTTAAACTCACAAGGATGTATACTTCTTCCCATAACTCTTGTTGTGTGTGACTAAAATGGATAGTTATGCAGACAACAAAATATCCCTTCTGCAAATATGGTTCCCTGGGGACAACATAAAGATTTGTAAGACATCTCTATGAATGCATAAGAATTTGGAGTATCCAGTTCAATGAAATTAATCAGGCTCACCCTCAGCATCTAGAATATCCTTTGCTGTTAAAAAAAAGAAAAGAAATCAAAGCCAAGTTTCTAAGCTAAATTTGAAAACTAGAGATAGAACTTTAGAATGCCAGGAAAAGATTGAATAAGGCCGGTATAGCACCATTCCTAGTAGCAGAAATTATAGAAGAAGTATGCAAATGTGCTTCCTTTGCATAATTTATTCAGGTGCAGAATCTGTTTTTCTTCAGGCTGAATTTGGATTGTCCCAGGATGGTACCAAGTCCTGAATACACACATACATGGATATCATCTCTTTATAAACAGCTTTTGAACTTCAGGACTGATCAATGATCTACTTCTTAAGGAAACGAGGGCATAGGGTGGAGCCACAGCTTATGAGCTTCCACACAAGATGTGTGTACTCTGACTCAGCAAGAGCCATTAATCCATAGCTTTGTGATCCATAGCAACGAAGACAGTATGGAGCCTCCAAAACGAATGATGGGCAGCCAATCCTAAGAAATTTTTTGCACTTTTGCTTAAAACTGGGGGGCGGGGGGAGATGGTGGGATGATAGTAAATTCCTCATCAATATTCAAGAGTATGCCAGCTTTCATGCCAAGCATGGCCATAAATTTGAACACTAAAACCTGCATTCAGATACTTACTTAACAGCAGAAAGTAACAGATATGATAGAGCTAGATAAATTGTTCTATCAAAAACAAGATAGACGACACCTATGTGCAGAAATCATCCATTTTTACCTGTGTATTTGAGAATCCCTGGTTCTCACCTCACAGCTTCAGCCCTAGAAACTGGGAAGGAATTTTGAAAGTCAGCTCCACTAAGACACTAGATAACATAGCAGCTGAACTTTCTTAAAGAAAAAATATATGATCTTCCCTTACTAGCTGTCACTATATAATTAAAACTTGTCAGACTGAGGCTATGTAGTTAGTTATGGGCCAATGTTTTCTATATTGGAAATTTCCAGATGTGTGGACTTCAGTTCCCAGAATTCCTCAACTAGCACAACCTTCATTGGAGATGCTGGGAAATAACATTTGCTCCTTGGAAGACACTAAAGTTAGATATCAGCAAAAGAGCAGAAGACTGGGATTGGGATGGGGAGATATGAGAATCATAGCTACAAATTTCTACTGGGAAGGGCTGTGGAAGACTGGGTCATAAAACATATTTGACCAGAGGTGGCTCAACCACGCTTATAATAAAAATGGCAAAATAAACTGTTCCTCCGTTTTACATGTAATGGAGCAAAACAGCAAGTCAGTCTTTGGCTAGTTGATACGACACTCAATTAAAATGGGGATGGATAGATTGTCATTTGGAATATTGTAAGTCACACAGTTATGTGTTAGCATTTTGTGTGAACTAGACATGCTAATCCATACAGTTTAGCTCTCTGGGCCTAGCATGTCATACAAACAGAACAATTGCATTTTTGTTAACTGGATTTAAGGTTTATTGCATGACTTCATCCTCTGTATCCTGCAGGTAAGTTTTATTTTATTGCTGTCTCTTAGCTATTTCTTAAATATGTTCCTCAGAGAGCCAGATTGAAGAGAAAGCAAGTTAAGACCGAGAAAGAACCTTCAATCCTCAGCACTCCTTGCCAGTCAAGGACTTTATATTATCTATTTATTTATTTATTTATTTATTTTTATTTGATTTATATGCCGCCCTTCTCCAAAGACTCAGGGCGGCTTACAATGTGCTCAGCAATAGCCTTCATCCTTTTGTATATTTATACAAAGTCAGCTTATTGCCCCCACAACTGGGTCCTCAATTTACCTACCTTAGAAAGGATGGAAGGCTGAGTCAACCTTGAGCCTTGGCGAGATTCGAACCCTGCAGTAATTGCAGGCAGCTGGTCTTAATAACCAGCTTAATAACAGGGTGCCTTAAACCCCTGTACCACCAAGGCTCTAGACCAGGAGTGTCAAACTCAAAGCCTGGGGGCCAGATCTGGTCCATGGGGTACTTAGATCTGGCCCACAGGGCCACCCTGAAAACAGCAAAGAACTGGCCTGCAGTGCCTCTGTCAACAAAAATGGAGCTCTGTTTTTGTTGGCAGAGGGTTGCAGGGAGCCATTGCAGCCAAAAACAGAGCTTGGAAGCCATTTTTGCTGGCAGAGCGCTAGGGCCACCACAGGTGCCCCAACACAAGTGATGTCAAGCTGGTCATGCTCATCCTGACCATAGCCACCCTGGTCCCCAAGGTCAAACACACCCTGATGCGTCCCTCAATGAAATTGAGTTTGATACCCCTGATCTAGACCCATGCGGCCCATGCTTGATGAGTCTTGAAGGACAAAGAGCCTTGATAGAACAGTGGTTTAGTGCACCCTGTTATTAACACAGCTGCCTGCAATTTCTGCTGGTTCGAATCTCTCCAAGGCTCAAGGTTGACTCAGCCTTCCATCCTTTCTAAGGTAGGTGAAATGAGGACCCAGTTTGTGGGGGCAATAAGCTGACTTTGTATAAAATATACAAAAGAATGAAGGCTATTGCTTAAAGCACTGTAAGCCGCCCTGAGTCTCCGGAGAAGGGCGGCATATAAATCATTTTTTTTAAAAAACAAAACAAAACTGTTTCTTTCACCAGCGATTGACATTGAGGTCTCCAGGCTAACAGGGGAAATCCCAGTTTTGCTTCATCTTCTTACTCTTCCCCTTGTTCACCATCCTCTACAAGTGTGAAATCAGGGATGTACATGGGTGGAGTGCAATGGAAGAAAAGAGTGGATGGACAGTAAATGGGCAACAGTAACATAATGAAGAGGAGGTAGACATTCAGAAAGACAAGGGAAGATACATTTGAAGGAATCTATTCCAACATTGTAACACTGGAGTTAGGTAATAAGGCAACTATTGCTTAGTGGGGTTGTCTTTGAAAACCAATCACCAGAAATTGGGTAACTAAAAAAGAAATCTTTATCTGCAGTGTGACTACCATTTTCTGCTCTATATTTTGTATTTAGATCATAGTTGTCTAGGCTTGTCTGGGCCACACCGAGTGAAGAGTAATTGTTTTGGGCCATATATAAAATATACAATATAGTTAATGCATATAAATAACAAACTTCCTTTATTTTTTCATGTTCTATTATCTTGTGGGGCCACATTACTCACTGTACAGGGCCACATGTGACCATGGGCTGCAGGTTGGACGTACCTGATTTAGGTAATAAATGCAAAATATCTTTGTATAGAAGGCTTTTGTTTCATAATATCACCTCTCCTTCGATCAAACATTTCCATTTTGTTTTTTACAGAATTGTGTCACTCTCTAGTTGTCCTGAGGACTTGGGTGAAATAAATAAAATATTCTGATTTATGCCAGGTTTGGACAGCCAAGATAGCCAAATTGTTCCAGCCCTTTTCAATTATTATCTGACTTTGTGCCTTCTCTGACTTTGTGCCTTCTGTATGTGCTGGATTGTTTCCCACAATTTTTCACCAACATGGTTTTCAAAGGGTGATGAGGGCTACAGTCCAAATCATCTGGGAGATGCCAACTTGGTCTAGAGCACACAGTGCTCTGAGTAATAGAAAGGATGGCCAACTCAGTAGGTTGATGCCTTCTTCAGAATATCCAGAGAATCAAAAGAACATTCTTGCTATTGTTTGTCAGGCAATAAGTCTCAGGTCCTTCCTGGTTCTGTTATTTCAGTAGAATAATCTATGAAGGAGGTAAGCAGTCTGAACTGGGAGGTGGAGATAAATGTGTCATCAGTTTGGAATCTTTGTGCTCACACAAGAGACCTATCAGTATATTCTGTTGACCATTATCTAGCGCCTAGTTAGCTGAGACTATTAGTTGATTGGATTCTTGTGTACAGATAGCAATAATAAACTCTTCAGTTCTTTGAACTCAGTGAATGTTTGGTTATTTACACCTGACAATCTATGTACCATATACAAACATCCTTGTTATGCCTGATCTTTAAGAGTTCAAGATTCCCCAAAGAATTTCATGAATCCCAGTTTGATGCTTAGAAGCTTAGAATTGTTTCTACAGGCATACCCTCACCTTAACAAGGCAAAAAAACCCTCTTTTTAAATCCTAATTTTAATGAGAATTATAATTTAAAGGATAAGAAAACTAATACAAACTAAAAAAGAATAAAAGAATAAAAAGAAAAAATAGAAAGTTCAGAAAAGATAGAGTGAAAGAATATATTTATCTAAACAAATCTGTAACGCCTCAATGTTCAGTTCTAATCAGTAAAAGTCCATTAAGGGCTACTGGAGATAACAATACATCTCTTTTGGGCTTGATCAAATAAACCAATCTCATATTCTTTCCCTTTACTTTGAACAATCTTAATCCTTAATCCTCTAAAATAAAGTCATGGAACTTTGATTTATTATGACTTTTTCTTTATTTTCTTCTTCTCACAAAATTCTTTACAACTTAACAGATTCTTCTGTAAATCCAATATAAGAAAATTATCCAAATCACTCATTTTGTTTGATAAAATATGAACTAGTTTCATTTATATATCCAATGCAGCAGCTCCTTTCACATCATTCTCATAGACTGTGATAAAAATTTAAGCACAAACAAAACAATTTTATAACAAAGTGCCACTTCTTTCATCAAAATCTTTTGTAATTCTCCCTCAAAGCATCACAATTGCATATTCTATATTCTGCAATCATTTATATTAGAGTCAGTGTGATGTAGAAACTAAGGCACTAGATCCAGTGGGTGATTGGGAGCCAGTTATTTTCATTCAGCTGAATCTAACTCACAAGGTGGTTGTTATGGGGGGAAATAGGCCTAGGTACTGTGCACTATGCACTTAGATATAAGACATACCAAATAAAAGTACTAATGCTATTAAGAGTAAATCTGAGAACCGATCTGGTATAATGGTTAAAGCATGAGCTAGAAACCAGGAAATGGTGAATTCTAGTCTCACTTTAGACATATAGTCAGCTGGATGATCTTGGGACAGTCCCTCCCAGTTCCAGGAAGAAAGCAATGAAAAGCCATTTCTGAAATCTTCCCAGGAAAACTGCAGGGCCTAATCCATGCAGTCACCAGGAGTCAACACTGATTTGAAAGTGTGTGCGTATACATACACATACACACACACTAGCAATAAATAACAAGCTGTGAACCGCATTTTAGCATTTTAAAATCATCGCTCCCTGAAGTAGTAAACACACAAAACTGTAATGCAGCACCTAAAATAGATTTAACCATGTTTAAGAGAAAAAGGAAAATATTCTGGCCCTACATTTGTGTATTATACTAACCCCACATATTATGTGAAGCTTCCAGGTATCCATCACTCTCCTAAAGGATCCTGGGAAACAGAGGTTAGTTAGGGATCAGAAAAAAACCTTTGCTATCATTTGTTCCCTGTGATTCTCTGTCCTTCTTGCCTTCCATTAATGAAAACTGCAGCTCTGGCTCAGACATACAGACCTTCAAAGTGATTTCAATCATTAGTAAATATATTTCTGAGCCTTCAGCAGTTGGAACAAAAGGTTTGGTGGTATAGTTCTCCTCTGCCAGATATGATTTCAGGCTGGTGCTTGTAGCATTTTCTACACACAAGCAGGGAATAAGACAGCTGGCCCCAGTGCTAATCCCCTGTCTAGCATCCGGCATAAAATCTTTTCGTAGATGTTCGGCTTTCCTGCCCCCAATAGCCTAACCCTTATATAATGTGTTCCTGGATGTGTACATTTTGGATGTCTGTATGTGAGACTGACTGATGGTATGTTTAGAGCTACACTAAAATTTGACAGTATTGAATCTGGACATGGAGGCAGGAAATGTATTTGAAAAGCAAGTCCTCAGAAGTAGAAAATAAATGGAAATTCATCCTGTCTGCTTCTAATACAAAAGAAATATTATTATGTGGAGAAGTTGTGTGTTTTCAGTCATGTAGGGCCACACAGTTAAGAATTAATGGGACTTAAGAGTATAACATTAAGCGAAGTTGGCCTTAGAAGTGGTAGTCACCCTTTTTTTCTTTCTCACAGCATTTGATTGTGATAATCACTTCGCAGAAAGCTGAAAATGATTTTTCCTCTGTGGCTTATTGAGGTTTAATGAGGGATCAAGGCATTTGCCTGTGTGACAAGATGAGGTTGCCATGCTAAGATTCACAAAACGGGCCTAATGTATTGCATTTTGTTGTATTTGTATGTTTGTTTGTTTTCTATTACTTTATAAGTAATAATAAGTACTTTATAAGTAACTCAATGTGACAAACATACATAACACACTTTCTTCCTCCTATTGGTCTTGGTAGCAGTGATTAAGGTGAAGGACAACCATGCTGGGCTTCTATTCTGTGGAAAAAAGAAGGTTAGAGTAACCTTGTTATCCATGTGAGATCATTCAGACAAGAATCCGAAAGGTGTCTTTTAAAGAGGCAACTGAACTTTCTTGCTTTTCTTTGAAGACATTTTGCTTCTCATCCAAGAAGCTTATTCAGCTCTGAGCTGAAGAAGCTGCAGAAGCTTCTTGGATGACAAGCGAAATGTTTTCAAAGAAAAACAAGAAAGTTCAGTTGCCTCTTGAAAAAGCACCTTTGGGACAACCATGACCTGGATGACTGAGAATCTCCAGAGATACTCAGACAAGAAGTACAACCAGTGGTATTTGCTTTATTAATAGGGTTACATTAACAGAATCTTGCAAGGCTGAAAGTATTTCTCCCTGTGACCTCCCTGCTTCTGTACCTGCCAGTTGTCCCATCTGCAGCTCTTCTTCCTGTTCCCCAAGGCAATTTCCACATACTGTTACACATCCTGACCTTCAGAGAAAAGGTGGGATATAAGTCAAATAAATGATCAGCTGCACTGGCAGAGTCTTAGCTTTTCTTTTGATTTGTAGTGACTCAGTTTGTTGCATGAATCCAGCTCATTTGGGTAGTTTATGATTCAGTGTATCATGCAAATCCAGAAATCAGTTTGAATTAAACTTTCAAGATGTGGTGAATCAGGCATTAAGGAGTAAACACTAGGGCTGTGTCCATATTTCTTAAGACAAAGTGTTCCAAATTTCACACATGCACAGAAGTTCTACTATTTATTTCATCAGTTCCTCTTTCATATTAGTGAAAAAATATGGCTGCTTTAAGAGTTGTATTACCTTATTTTTACTTGCACAGAATAAAAAACCTCCAAGGCATTGGTTGTTCTTTAATCCCTTGACAATCCTATCAATTGTTATAGATAAGATAGCAATGCCATGAATTAGGAAAAAAAAAATAGTATCATTCTTTTACTCCCAAACTATAGCAAAACTTAGAAATAATAAATAAACAAACACATCCTCCTAATAAGCAGAATTAGTGTGATGAATAATTGGAAATAATTATTGAGAACAAATGTCACATTACCAAGATTGTTTAATAATAATTAATCATAAATTAATTTGTAAAAGTGGTCTGTTTCTTAAAAGCAAATGTTTTAGCTAAATGGAAATACAATTTCTTTTCTACAGAATTGTATTGTTTCAATATATAAATGTGCAGTTTACTCTATTTTCAGTATCTTATTCTGTCTATATCATCTATCTATCTATCATCTATCTATTAATCTATCTATCTGTTGAAACTGATATCTTTTACTAATCTTGATTATTTTTCTTTCCTTGATGTTTATTTATTTATTATGTTATCTTAAAATGAAGTCCTGAGGATGGTTTTACTTCATTTAAAAGTACAAAAGGAAAAAAGGAAAGGAACTATACATAATGACTGGATTTACACAAATAGTCATAATCTGGTTTATTGGGTTTCAGTTTAGGAAATCCTGTGAGACAAGACATTGTGGTTAACAAACATACATAGCTACACATTTTATTTCCTTGTCTTTCTCTGCATGCTTGTTCTCTGTATCTTTCAATTTCATTCAATCATAAAGTCAAATACAGTGTTTTAATATTAGCACGTCCCATTCCTAAAGGTGCACGCACACACACAAAAAGCAAAATCATTAGCACACCATATTGCCCATCTGTTGATGCCACCCACAAACGAAGGCTTTGTTTGTTTCTGTTCATGAGCTTTTATTTGAAGTGACATGTCATTGGCTCCAGGCCAATCTTCTCTTGCTTCATTTCACATGCAGAGAAACCCTTGAAAGAATTGTCAGTGGATTCTTGTTGCAGACTGTCTAATCAACAGTCGCTGATTAGCTGAGCTTTCAAGGCTAGTTTGTTGACCAACCTTTTGCAAAGATCGGCTATGGGAACTGTGAGCTTCATTCTCTTATTGTGGTAATCTTGCAAAAGAGTTTTGGCAAAGAGTATTGGTCTGCTATGAAACTTGGCTTTTGCAAATCTTAAATCAAGTAGTATGTCATTTTAGAAATCTCAAAGAAGAAAAGCGCCATGAGTTGAACCACAATTAGTTTTCGGTTCTCACTTAGTTCTCCAATTCATTGAAATCTATGAGAGTTAATGACTTTCTGCACATCTCCTTCAGCTATAATTAAGCTGGATTCAACCCAACCTCAACATATCACTGATTGGGGCTTAAGAGTGCCTTCCTTAATTTGGTACAACTGATTTCAACTAACTTGTTCTATGACTGGATTCAGATTACATGATAAATTTACTGGAAAAACTATAAGTAGAAGGATTGTTGAAGCATCAAGAAACAAGGAAACTATTTAATTTCAGTGAGATGTGGGTAGTGCATTCTGCTGGCTGTTTTTGGTCTCTCGATGGCTTTTGATACCTTCATCATGGTATCCTTCTGGTCTGGCTCCAGGACTTGGGAGTGGGTGGCATTGTGTTGCCTTGATTTTTTCCTTCCTCTGGTCTGGCTCCAGGTGGATGTTGATTTACAGGATGGGAAGCCTAGACCACAGTCACTGCTTTGTGGGGTGCTTCACAAGGCTTGATAAATTCCTCACACCTGTTTAACATCTACATCAAGCCAATGCTAATGTTATCGATTAAGTTGAGCCTAACTCTTAATGATTCTATGGCCCAGGTCACATCTTCCAATCTTGCACTACTTCTTAGAGTTTTTCAACACTTTGTCTGGTGTCAGCTTTGATAGTGTCCAGCCACTATGGTTGTTGATGGCCTGGTTTCCTTTTATTGCTAACTCTTCCAAACATAACTGTTTTCTCCAGAGAATTCCCATGCATGACATGGCCAAAATAAATGAGATGCATTTTCATTTTCACAACTCCACTTTGGGCTGACCAAGTGATGTCATGGAAGCTCTGTGTCTGGAAACTGTGTGGATTTGGCTAGGGAAGAACAGGCTTCAACCCAACTAAGGCAAGACCTAGTGGGTTTGAGTTTTAGGGGCCCTGATTCTGAGGACTGTCCAGTTCTTATTCTGGTTGGGGCTACAGTATCCAAAACAAAACTAGTGCACAACGTGGGATCTCTCCTTCAAGAAGGACAGCCAGGAAGATTTTTATCCAATTTTGTGTTGAGGGTGAAGGTTCATTCTCTAAGCTTGTGGGTTGGTTTCCGAACATTTTGCTACCAGGCTAGGTAACATCTTCAGTGGAGTTTAGGGGATGTCAGTGTCAGTGTTCTTCTATTTATAAGGGCTTCATGTGGTCAGTAGGTCTTGTGATGGGTCAGGTATGGGTATGTCTAGTGAGGGTGTTGTGATGGAGAGGTTACATCAGGTGAGGGTCATTGGGAGATGAAGTGCTGGTTGTGGGGGCTTGTGTGGGTTGATTGAGGGTCAGTGCTGTTTCTGGTTAGCTGTGTGATTGATTCGAATTCTGAGGGTTTGTATCTCTTGATGGAGTTGTTTGTGGAGTGCCAGGCTTTGATGAACTCAATCTCCCCATCACAAGACTCCCATTGATGACTCACACCTGACCCATCACAAGACCCATTACAAGACCCTCACTTGACACACCCACACTTGACCCATCACAAGACATACTGACCCCTCAAAGCCTTTATAAACTGACATCCCCTGAACTCCGCTGAAGATGTTACCTAGCCTGGTAATGAAATATTCAGAAACCAACCCACAAGCTTGGAGAACGGACGTTGACGTACCTGAACATCCCTTTTCAGACCGCTGCGACTCCAATCCATCAACTGGGTTGTTCTCCTTGTTGCTGGGAAATTGAGTGTAGTTTCTTTTTTCTCTCTCCTCTGGCTGACCACACCCACACTGTGACAAGTCCTCCAGTCTTTCCTCACGAAGGCACCTGAAACCAACGTCTACGAACTGTAACAAAAACACACACAGAACTTCAGGAACAGGAAACCCAAACAGGGTGGGCATGGATTGGAGTCGCAGCGGTCTGAAAAGGGATGTTCAGGTACGTCATTGTCTGTTTTCCAGCACGCTGCTCCTCCAATCCATTGACTGGGATCTACCCAAGCTCAATGTCCTGGGCGGGAGGCTGACTGCTTCCTGAGTCATGGTAGGTGGCCACTTGCTGTAAAACTCTATGGCCAAATGAAGCCTCCGCCGAAGCAAAAGAATCAATTTTATAATGTCGTATAAAGGAAGAAGCCGACACCCACGTGGCTGCTCGGCAGATGTCAAGTATGGAGGCTTGAGTAGCCCAGGCAGCCGTTGACGGGTCGAAGGTGCATAAATCCTCCCTGGGGTTGGCTTGGCCTTAATGTCATATGCGGTTGAAATGCAGGCTTTGATCCAGCAGCCTACTGTAGCCGACAATACCTTCTTTCCCATCAACGAAAGATGAAACATTACTAGTAAAGCTTCCGAAAGTCTAAAAGAAGCCGTCCGTCGAATGTATCGACGCAGGGCCCTCCTCACGTCTAATGTGTGCCAACACTTTTCCCGAGGATTACGAGGATCCGGACAAAAGTTCGGGAGAATGATCTCCTGGGCCCTATGAAACCAGGAGTTAATTTTAGGTGTGAAGGATGGGTCTAATCTCATCACCACCCTGTCTGAATAAAATATGCACAGGTCTTTCCGGATCGACAATGCCATTAACTCGGAAATTCTCCTCGCAGATGTGATGGCAAGCAAGAAGGTAAGTTTGAAGGTAAGAAATTTAAGCGGAATGGAGCACAGCGGTTTGAGCAGAGGTAAGTGCCTGAAGCACAAGTGGCAAGTCCCAAGATGGGTATCTATGGACTACTGGAGGAGATATGTTGGCCTCTCCATGTAAAAACCCCTTGATACGGGGGTTCTGTGATAGCGTACGGTGCGGCTCACAAGTAAGCACTGTTGCAAGCGCCGCGACCTGCCTCCGTAAGGTAGCCGGTGCCAGGCCCTCGGACAACCCGTCCATCAAAAAGTCCAACACATCTGGAATGTCAGCAGATGTGGGATCAACATGGTTAGCTGAACACCAAGTTGCAAAAGCTCTCCACGATGCTTGATAGATATGTGTCGTGGATGGACATCTGGACGACTGCATGACCTCAATTACTTTGGTGGAAAGCCTGTCCTTCCTCAGCAGGACCCTCTCAAGTGCCAGATGGTCAATCGGAGCCACTTAGGCTCCGGATGGTCGATGACCCCCTGGCTGAGAGAGATCACATGCTGAGGAATTGTCCATGGTGGAGACACCGACAGACTCACCAAGTACGCATACCAAGGTCTGCACGGCCAGAGAGGCGCCACCAACAGATCTCCGCTTGTTCCTCCAACAACTTGTTGATCACTCGTGAAATCAGCAGGAGGGGA
The DNA here is from genome assembly GCA_022577455.1 of Arizona elegans. Taxonomy (NCBI): domain Eukaryota; kingdom Metazoa; phylum Chordata; class Lepidosauria; order Squamata; family Colubridae; genus Arizona; species Arizona elegans. The sequence goes on from JAKOOJ010000004.1 coordinate 129,431,825, forward strand.
GGGAAGGCATAAAGCAGCCGGGGGGCCATGGACGTCTTAGGGCATTGCAGCCTTCCGCCCCCATGCACTGGTAGCGCGTAAAGAAACGAGGCAGCTGTGCATTTTGAGGTGTGGCGAATAGGTCTACGAGAGGACAACCAAAGCGATGAACTATCTCCACAAAGATGCCCGGGTGTAATCTCCACTCGGCTTGGTCAATGCATTCCCTACTGAGCCAATCTGCTTGTGTATTTGACTCTCCGGATATGTGATCCGCTTTTAGGGACGCTGTGTGTCGCTCTGCCTAGGCTAGAAGACATTCTGTCTCGATCATCAGGCTCTTGGAATGCGTGCCCCCTTCACGATTTATATGGGCTTTGGTTGTCATGTTGTCCGTCTGGACCAACATGTGCTGTCTCTCCAAGATGGGCTGGAAGTGCCGCAGGGCGAGGTGAACAGCCCTCAACTCCAGCCAGTTGATGCTGTTCATCCTCTCCAATAGTGACCAACGACCTTGGACGACTTGATCCGACAGGTGGGCACCCCAACCTACGAGGCTTGTGTCTGATGTAAGAATGAGGCAATTGACCTCTAGGAACACACTCCCTTCCTGGATCGTTGGGGACGTCCACCACGTCAGGGATAGCTTCACTTGGGGTGGTAAGACAATCCTTGAACGAGATGTGCTGCGCCCCGTCTTCTGGAATGGCAGTAACAGCCGCTGCAGAGGTCTCATGTGTCTGCGTGCCCAGGGAACGATAGCGATACAGGATACCATCTTCCCCAACAGCTGGGACAGTTGAAGAAGAGGAACCTGCCGCTGGGCCCTTATCTGCTGCACCAAGGTCTTGATACTGCGTATCCTTTCCGGAGAAAGGAATACCTGTCCTTTGGACATATCGATCACTGCCCCCAAATGTAACAGACGTGTCGTCAGGATGAGATGACTCTTTTTGTAGTTGATAGTGAAGCCATGACTTTGGAAACTCCGGAGCACTGCTTCCATGTCCGCTGCAGCCTGAGTCAGAGGCGATGATAGGACAAGGACGTCGTCTAAATAACAAAGAAGGCGTATAGGGAGGGACTGTAGCGACACTGCTATTACTGCCACCAGTTTGGTGAATGTTCTGGGGGCAGAGGACAGTCCGAAGGGCATCGCACAGTACTGAAAATGATGGTTGTTGTACTCGAATCGCAGGTACTGGCAATGCGTCGGGTGGATGGGAATGTACAGATAAGCCTCCCGAAGATCCACTGATTGGAGAAGGTCGTTGCGTCTGACGTACTTCAAAATCGATCCCAGAGACTGCATCTTGAACCTTCGATATAAGATATATTTATTTAGTCCTTTCAGGTTCAAGATGCCTCTGTGCCCCCCCGAAGCCTTGGCCACCAGGAATAGGGTGAAGTAGAATCCGGCCATTTCTTGACCTTTGGGCACTGGTTCTATTGCCCTGATGGCCAGCAGATGAGATATTTCGGATTCCATCAATTGACGTTGTTGGCTGAGGCGGGGGATTGGACAACGATGGAAACGACTAGGAGGAGCCCCGAGAAATTCTAGGCATACTCCCTGGCGCACAGGGCGTCGAATCCATTCCTCTGGTGTTGAGAGAGCCCATTGGTAGTGGAACTGCTGGAGGTGACCACCAATGGGATCTGATAGTTAAGAGTCATTTTCCTCTCTTGGCGGAACGGAAACCGCCTCCCCTGAAAGGTCGTTTGGAGAATGACTGATTGCGGAAACGGTCTTGAAAGGTCTGCCTATGGGAGCCAGGGTCCATACCCTGGGCAAAGGGTCATTGAGTGAAGGACCCACTGGGTCCGGAGACGGCTCAAAAGGGCTGTCGCTGGCTGTAAGGCACATATCTGCGGTCAGGTCTACACTATGAAGAAGGAAGGATCTTCTGCTTCTCTTTATCCTCACCAATAGAGGCTTCAGGGATGCTCCAAATAAAGACGGAGCCTTGAAAGCTGAGGAAGCCAACCACTTTGCTTTCGAATCCGCCTTCCAATTTCGGAGCCAGAACAGATGTCTGTTGGTCACAGAAGACGCCAGAGCACGAGAAGCAAACTTAACAGCGTTGAGCAACGCATCCGCAGAATACTCAGTAGCTGCAACAATTTTGTTGATATCTTGATGCACGCGTGTCTCATTGGTAGGGAGACGTTCTTGCAGCTGACGGAGCCATATCAACGTGGCTCTATTAAAGAAAGATGTCACTGTAGCTGTTTTGATCGCCCAAGTGGCGGGCTGATGTGCCTTTCTAAAACCCAATTCGACTTTACGCTCATCGGACTTCAAACCATCTAGCGCATCGGCAGAGACAAACGATGGAGATGACAGGCTGGCAACCGGTGCATGCACAGATGGTACTGCCAATATATCCTCCAACTCCAAAGCCGCACAATAAAGGCGCTTGTCCAACCCACTCGGTGCTGTTAAAGATCCAGGCTGTCCAAATGCACTCTGTACAACTTCAGCAAATAGTGGCGGACAAGGTATAACATCCTTCTCCAGCTTGGCACTCTGAAACAAGGCGTCATGTGGAGCAGCCGCCTGTGTAGTGGTGTCAGATGGATTGGTTATCAGACCACATTGAGTGGTGACTTTCGCTTTATGTAAAAGAGATTTAAAAACAGATGGTCGAAATAGACCAGAAAAGACAGGTTTTTCAGGTGGGAAGCCTTCATCCTCAGGATTTTTGCCAAGGCATCTGATAGCATGGACTGTAAATCCAGCTGGGCAGTGGGTTCCTCCGGCCGGAGGCCTGCTGCCGTCGGAGTAAAGGTCGCTTCTAGGGCACGTTTGGGTCTCTCAGACTGGACACTTTGATGCGCCAACGAGACATTAGGGAGGGGCACAGAAAACCCTTTTGTAGCTTGAAGATTTGACACAGCAGAAGTTTGGTGTCCATGGTGCTCAGAGGCCTGTGACTGATGGCAAGAGGCACTGTCTTTGTCCAAGGATCTTGATGAAAATGAAGGAGGATCCACGACCTCCTCATCACAGGCTAAGGTGGTTTTGGCTTTCTTGGCCTTGTCAAATTGTTTATCAAGTGACTTGTGGCACCGCTGCTCAGATCTAGTAGTAGCCAAGAGCTGCGAACGGGAACTCTTGGCTGTCTTGCCAGAGGCCTTAGACTTGGAGCGCTTGTGCCCATCTCTGTGCTGTTCATGACTAATAGGAGGATCCCAGTCCTGTTCCAGATCTGAAGAGAATTTGGAATCAGCCATTGCTCTGACACCTGTATGTGCCTGTGTGGCAGGAATTGAAAAGGCCACAAGCAAAGGACAAGCCTCAAGCAGAGGTCGCTGCCCTTGATAGTCCTGACAATTAATCAACACGCTGCAAGCCAGGCGGCTGCCCATGCCGTTCTGGCGCCCCCAAAACTGATGTCAATCCAGGCTCTTAAGCAAGGCTACAATGAGAGCCAGAAACGCCGCCTCCCTTGCTCAATTAGCCGCCCCGCCGCCAGAACGATACCTCCAGCCTCGAATGCCGATTCAAAATGGCAACCGTTAGTGCAGGGACCAACAAAATGGCGGCCGCAACTGTCAACCGGCCCGAAACTGTCACAAACGCTGAGGCGCGAGTCCAAAATGGCGGCCGCCAGTTCACAGTCCAACAAGATGGCAGCCGCAACTGTCAAACTGTGCGAGAGGTGGCCGAGAGTCCACAGAATTGTCGAAAATACCTGGAGCGATAGAAGGCTAGTCTGGACATCAGAGTGTGCCGTTCAGCATTGGCAGGAACTCCGGAGCCGCTTGAAGATCGGAGCTGGGGCGCTCGTGGCTGTACTGGCTCACCAGTATCCCAATGAGGCGCCTGTGGCTAAAGTGTAACGGATCCGCCAGCCGGGTCAGGAGTCTGTATTGTTGCAGTAATTACAGTAAAAGAGAGGACGGAACGGCCTGGAGCCCCAGGCGCGTTACCGCCCTTACGCAGCCACACAATTCCCACGAAGCAGCTCCTTACACAAACATCGAACGAAGTAAAAACTTAAAGAAAATAACTAAAAATCCAAATAAAATAATAAAAATTAAAGTCAGCCAGAGATTTAACTAGAGAGATCAGACTTGACAAGTTTCCTCAGTAACTGAGTGAGAAAGTCTGGAGGACTTGTCACAGTGTGGGTGTGGTCAGCCAGAGGAGAGAGGAAAAAAAAAACTACACTCAGTTTCCCAGCAACAAGGAGAACAACCCAGTCGATGGATTGGAGGAGCAGCATGCTGGAAAATGAACCTTCACCCTCATCCTACACCCGAGCTACAGATATTCACCACTATTGTAAATTTTGTATTGTTTGCCAAGTGTGATTTTTCCTGACCGAGACGCTCTGCTTATACCCACTTATGCATTAGTCATCTCCCATGTGGACTATTGCTATGCAGCCTACATGGAGCTGCCCTTGAAGAGCATCCAGCAGCAGCAGCCAATTAAAAAAAAAAAACAGTGACACATACAGTTGAAAGTGCTCCTTCGGATGTTCACATTACAACTTTGCACAGGGCATACCAGTACAGGTAATCCTTAATTTATAACCATTTCTTTAGAAATTGTCCAAAGTTACGGGACTGCAGAAAGTGATCTTAAGACTGGTCTTTGCACTTACAACTATCACAACATCCCCACAGTGACATTATCAACATTCTGGTACTTGACAACTGGTGTGAATTTATGATGGTTGCAGCATCTCAGGGTAATGGGATTGCCACTTGCAACCTTCCCAGATGTCTTCCAACAAGCAAAGTTAATGGGGGAAACTGGATTTGTTTAACAACCATGCAGAAAATGTCATAAAATAAGGCACAATTCACTTAACAACCATCTTGTTTAGCAATGGAAATTGGGCTTCCAATTTTGGCCATAAGTCAAGGACTACCTATATGTTTCCAAGTGCAATTAAAGATGCTAATGGTCACCCATAAAACTCTTTGTGGTATGGGGCTGTTATTTGTGGGACTGCCTCTCTCAATCACTTCTTCCTGTTCCATTAAATCTAGCAGAAAAGTCATTTTGTATTCCCATTAATTCAGCATTGTCATTTTCTGGGACCCAGGAAGTCAGCCTTTACTGTCATAGCCTCTCCCAGTTGGGACATGATTCGCCCAGAATTTAGATTGGCCCTGATCCTGCCAGCCTTTTGGAAGGCCTTGAAAACATGGCTTTGTGCCCAAGTCATAGGAGTTGGGTGGTCAGATAGAATCCATGATATGTTAATTGTTATTGGTTAGTTTTTATGATGGCTGCCAATATAATATTTTATGATTACCTTTAAATTGTTGTTAGCTGTCCAGATACGTATAAAATCCATCCAACTAACTATTTCACTTTTTAGAATAAGCAATATTTTACATAGTACAGAAAATGAGTAAGAAATAGCAAGCAGCATTAAAAATTGTTAAATGAGAAACCAACACAGAATTTATGTAATGATATTTGCTATATTTCTATCCTTGCAACTATCTTTGTGGCTTCTACCACAGCCAACTACTAACACATACCTTGCCTTTTGCCCTTAAAGAATCTCACCTCTTTCTTTTCGAGGGTCTAATTAGCTCTATCAAACTATTTTTTATTTAATGTTAACATCTCAGAGACATTCTCTGGCAGAGTCAAACATGCCAAGAGTTCACAGATGCCAAGATATGCAGTGGGTAACCTGAGACAGCAAAAGGAGACAGAAAACACTTTTGTTTACTAATGGTTAGCCAGATTTTTACAATCAAAACCTGTTAGTGTAGAGAGTAAGGAAGATGACCTTGACAGAAATATGAAGAGATCATGGCTTAAGCAAAGAATGTGGAAATATATATATATTTTAGCCAGGAGAAACAAGATAACATTTGGAAATGGTTCAGGCAGATATCTCCTTAAGTCATTGAGGTATAATAATGGGGCCAGGGGAGGTGGAAGATAATTATACTTGCAACATTGTGTTATTTTATTTATCTTAATAAAAGTAGTTGTAGTTTTTCTGCAAAATTGATTTCCTCACTTGATCTACCTAGTGGGACTGATAGGCTGAGTTCAAAGAACATCATATTTTTTTTGTATCAGAGGAGGAAAAATACAGCAGTATAGCAATAGCAATAGAATTTATATACCGCTTCACAGTGCTTTACAGCCTTCTCTAAGCGGTTTACAGAGTCAGCATATTTCCTCCAACAATCTGGGTTCTCATTTTACCAACCTTGGAAGGATGGAAGGCTGAGTCAATCTTGAGTCTGGTGAGATTTGTACTGTCAAATTGCAGGCAGCTGCAGTCAGCAGAAGTAGCCTGCAGTACTGCATTCTAACCACTGCGCCACCACTGCTCTTATAACTTCTCTAAAGAGATAATAATACTGTAATCAGTGGTGGGTTGCCCCCGGTTCACACCGGTTCTATAGAACTGGTAGTAAAACCGGCAGGAGGCTCCACCCACCGACCCCGATGTCATCGCGGCCTTACTGCGAAACGGTAGTAAAGGTAAGCAGAATCCACCCCTGATTGTAGTAAATAAGTAATCATTTGCTACTTTCTTTTACCTAAATAGTAAATTATTCGATAATACCATGTTTCCTCAAAATAAGATCCAACCAGAAAATAAGCCCTAGCATGATTTTTCAGGCTGCTCGTAATATAAACCTACCCCCACAATAAGCCCCAGTTAAGATTGTCAGCCAGACGGACACATTTAGTACTGTACTTTCCCAAAAATAAGACCTAACCAGAAAATAAACCCTAATGCCTTTTGGAGCAAAAATTAATATAAGACCCAGTCTTATTTTTGGGAAACACAGTAGTAATTATTCATTTTTATGGTTGTATTTTATAAAGAAAAAGAGTTCAGAATCCAACTGGTTTTCCCAAAGGACAATCAGATGTTCTGGGAATTGCCCAAGCAAGTTATGAATAAGAAAATTCCTTTGCACCAGTTTAGCCATTTGTAGGCCTATACTCCCAAATTTCACTTAATTCTCTTTAAAGCCAAGGAAGCTTTTAATCTTATCATATTTTTCAAGAATTCATATTGCCTCTAAAAATATTTTTTCTCCTACTTAATATTCCTTTAAAAATAGTTATATTACACACTGTCTCTCTAACACACACATACAGACACGCATAACAGGCAATTGATTACTGGAGAGGCTTCATCATGCAATGAATTGTTTCAGGCTGATTCAATTCAGTTCAACATAAGTGGGGGAATACCATTAAAAATCCAAGTCACGTTTCAATTAAAAGCATTTGGAAATTAAAAAAAGGTCAAAACTCACTAGAAAGAAACAGATAGAAGCCAAATATCTGTTCTTTGGGAATGACAGCACTTATTTCACAAATACAATATATATTGCTCTCCAGTTGTAGACTCTCTGCAGCTCACTGTCATAGAAATAACACTATAAAATAATAAACACGTCAAATATAAAACTAAAACCATAATATATAAAAATGCAACAACCATATTAACATAAAAGTCACAGAACCCTTACCTCTCAGGTCTAAAGAGTCTGCAGTTTTTAACCTCTTTTCAAAAGGAAAGAGGGCGTCCTAGGCTTGAGAGGAAAGCTATTTGACCAAGATAAATCAATCACCAAGAAGATCTGCCTCCGAAACCCCAAATCCTGGCTTCCCAAAGGAAGGGAATCAAAAAATGTCTTATGAAAATCTTTAAGCTCTGAGAAGGCTGCTGTCACCAAGCTGAGCTTCACTGACGAGCAAGCATCAGGGCAATGCCAATTCAATCCAACTGATTTGTTCAGTCCAATGGATCTAACTTCGGCAACTTTAAAACTTGTGGACTTAAAGGATGGCTGGCTGGGGAATTTTGGGATTTGAAGTCCATAGATCTTAAAGTTGCCGAGGTTGAACATCCTTGGGTCAGTCAGTCAATCACTGGGTTCCCACAACTGTTAACAGATTGCTATGGTAGGTTTCAGCATGTTGTGTGACCTCTATCATTGTAATCTTTCAACAATGATTTAGTGTGAAGTGCAAATCCAATTTATTGTGAATAAACTAAGACAGTGTAAATTGCAAACCATGTCCAAGATTGTAAGCTTCTTATATTATTCTTCCTCCTCCTCCTCTTCTAGGACAGATCAGAACAAATCTCCAAATAATATATAAAAGATCTCCAATAATAGCTAAAGAAGTGCCCTTGGTAATCTATAAAAAGGGTTTGAGGAGTCATATTTCTTCATATTTCACTTACTGAAAGCTTCCAAGAAACTTGTCCCCATGCCTAAAGAATTTAGGAGAATTAAGCACATCATGATTTTTTTTTTAAAAAAAAAAAGAAGAAGAAGAAAAAGTGGGGAAATGCTCAATGTTTAATTCCATGAAATATTGATGAAGAAGGAAGCATTTAGTGCCAGAATGAGATGAATTATTCAACTAGGCCTGGAGCAAGTTTAAAAGGCATCCTGCAGTTCCTGGCTACCTCTGTTACTCAGCATGATAGGGAAGCCTGCAGGACAAGGCAGATGAGCCTCAGGCTCTGAGACAGCACATTCCGGCTAGAATTCATGTGCTGCTTTTGCACAACCAGTTTAGCAGTGGCTAACTAAACCATGGTTTCTTTCAATTAACCCAATTTTCAAGGCTTAAATGAACACAGAATCATAGCATAATCATACAGATTCCACACAGCATGGTATGCTAATATAGTATGTACTTTGGCTAGTTGGTGGTTCAGTGTGTCATGAACACATAGCCTTTTGGCTCCAATGCCACCTACTGACTTGCCAAAACAAACTACAGTTGCAGTGTCCCGGGGTCATGTGACTATATTTTCCGACTTTCTGACAAGCAGTCAATGGGGAAGCCAGATTCACTTAACAACTGTGTTACTCATTTAACAACTGCAGTGATTCACTTAGAAAACTAGCAAGAAAAGTTGTAAACTCACTTAACAAATTTCCCACTTAGCAACATAAATTCTGGGCTCAACTGTGCTCATAAGTGGAGGACTACATGTAGTAAGTCTCTCCAGAGCAGTGTTTCCCATCCTCAGCAACTAAAACCTGTATGGACTTCAACTCCCAGAATTCCTCAGGCTTTCTTCAACAACCTGATGGACAAGACAATGGAGGCCCTGGTTTGATGCTGGCAAACAGAAATAATCTTGAGTCCTTGATAAAATCACACTCTCTCTAGTGCCCAGTCCTGGGTGGCTCCTTGGAAGATATCCAGGATATGAAACAGCAAAAATAAAACCTAGAGAGTGAGTGGACAAGGACAAAAAGTGAGAATAACCAAGCACAAATACTTGCCTGATTTAGGCCTACTCCAGGCAGTAACACTGACTCCCACAAGGCATGTATGGTCTCCCAGACTCAGTGACAATCCTCCCTTACAACAACACAAAGAAGCCAAGAGGAACAAGGGTTCAAGTCATAAGTGGCAGAAGACATCCCAGAGAGTTATTTGTCAATAACTATAGGTCAGAAAGATAACTTGGTGAGGTATTGTCATCCTTGGCTACCTCTATGTCTACAGCTAGTCCTCAATTTACAACATTTAGTGACTATTCAAAGTTACAAAAGCACTGAAAAAAGTGACTGGTAACCATTTTTTCACACTTAACAACTGTTGCGGCATCCTCATGGTCACATGATTAAAATTCACACACTTGGCAAAACTGACTCATATTTATGACAGTTGCAGTGTCCCAGGGTCATGTGATCACCTTTTGCGACCTTCTGAGAAGCAAAATCAATGGGGAAAGCAGATTCCCTTAACAACCATGTTACTAATTTAACAACTGCAGTGATTCACTTAACAACTGTGGCAAGAAAGGTTGTAAAATGGACCAAAACCCACTTAACAAATGTTTGACTTAGCAATAGAAATGTTGGGCTCAATTGTGGTCCTAAGTCGAGGTCTACCTATATTCTCAGCAACTTGTATCATCAAAAAACTAAAGACGTTAAAATCTGAATGGGAAATCACTAGGAAATCCTACAATAGGGAAGTAAAAAAAACTTCTCAGTAGAAGATGATAGCAAGGCACTTCCAGGTTTTCAAGATAATGAATGCAAGGATTCATTCATTAGTCACCAGGAATTGAGCTTGACTTGAGGGAGACTTTACCTTTTCACCTAAAACAATTATAAGAGCTTTGGTATGGGAGAGGGGGGGCTTTAATCATGCTGCTGCTTAGAATCTTTTCTCCACATTTGATAATTAACAGATCAAATATGTCCATGGCAGGAAATTAAGGAGCAGATGCAGGAAGTTTTGAGTTATACAGGTCCAATGGAAGACAATTGAACAAAAACCTTAAGATAATTAGAATCATATTTCAAAGGTGCTTTTTCAAAAGGCAAGTGGACTTTCTTTGTTTTTTTCTTGAACACATTTCACTTCTCATCTGAGAAGCTTCTTCAGTTCTGTCATCAGAACTGAAGAAGCTTCTTGGATGAGAAGCAAAACATCTTCAAGGACAAACAAAGAAAGTCCAATTGCCCTTTGAACAAGCACTTTGGGACAACCATGACCTGGATGACTGAGAATCTCCATAGACATTAGCATGGTATATTTCATACTACATGACAGAATATGTATTTTTCACTATTTTACATGGCAAACAAAAATTCCAGAAAGTTGAAATAAAATTAAACATTAACTTTCGGTTGCATGGTGAATTTCTGGTTCAAGGCTATGCTTCGATCTGAAAGATCTCTAAGAAAATCCAGTATGCGCTGAACCCTTGTAATTGTTCTGACCTAGGCTTCCTGAGACAGTAAAAAGCATACAATTAGTCCCAAAAACCCTCTTTTTATTTCAACAGATGTGAATTACATTCATTCACAGCCCGTAATTAGTCACAAATAGTTTGTAAAGAGTTCGACAGAAGTCTGCCACAGTCCTTCGGGATAAGGCTGATAAGGACCCACCTTTATCTCCCTTGATAAGGCTGCCAAAGACCTAATTGGCAATTAGCTTTGCAAGGCCACATGGAGCACAGAGTCAAAACGGAGCTTCAGAATTTAAACTGACCAGAACAAACAAAATTGCTTCCTGCAAAGACTCACATGCCTTTGCTCCTCCTTTATGTCTTATAGGAGGGGCCAATCATCTCCAAGCCCTACTTCCGAGTTGTCCCTTTTGTCTTAACTGTTCTTGCCTTCTGGCAGCTCTGCACATGTGCGCACTGGGATCAGGCTCCCCCTGTTCCTCTGCCTCGCTGATGTCCGACTCTGGAGGCTCCAGAGGCAGCATATAACTCCTAGATGGCCCTGGCCCCTTCTCTGCCTCCAACGCAGAGCCCTCATCCGAGCCTTTCCCAGACTCCAGGACTGGCCCATGTTCCTCCCCAACCTCCTCACTGTCAGACTCTGCTGCCAGCTCCGCTAGCCACTGGCAGACCACAACAGTAAACTAGGAAGGGCCAAAGGCAAGATCGCTCAGTTTTTTCACTCTTAAGAACTCAAAAAAGAAACAACATGAAAGAACAACTTTAATAGAGAGAAGAAAGGAGTCTTGTGAATCACTTCCAGGATTCTGGAATGATTGCATTCCTCTATTTTTGAAAGGCTTCCTCATTAAAGCTGTTTGGTGTTTTTTGGGTGCACCTAAACTTTTTGATTCTCCATGCTCACTTGTCATCTTCACTTTTTGTGTCACACTTAACAAAATGCAGACGAGAAAGTTTACTGTCTCAAGTTGTACACATGAACGCAAGCACATGTAGAATGTCTGCCAATGACAGTTTCTTAGAAAATGTGGAGAAAAGCAAAGTTTTACATTTAGGCAGGAAAAACCAAAGGTATAAGTACAGATTATGTGAGACCTGGCTCAAAAACAATAACTGAGAGGGAGAAGGATCTTGGAGTCCTAATGGATGATCACTTGAATATGAGCCAGCAGTGTGTGGCAGCAGCCAAAAAAGCTAATACAATCCTGGGTTGTATAAATCAAATCAAAATCAAAATCATGTGAAGTATTAGTATCACTTTATAAAATCTTAGTAAGACCACACCTGGAATACTGCAACCAATTTTGATCATCACACTACAAAAAGGATGTTGAGACATTGGAAAAAGTTGAGAGACTTTGGAAAAAGTTCAGAGAAGAGTAACTAAGATGATCAAAGGTTTGGAGACCAAAACATATGAAGAACGGTGGCAGGATTTGGGTTTGGCTAGTCTAGAGAAAAGAAGAACTAGGGGGGACATGATTCCAATATTTGAGGGGCTGCTATAAAGAAGAAGGGGTCAACCTATTTACCAAAGCATTTATAGGGAGGAAAAGAAAAAATAGATGGAAACTAATCAAGGAGAGAAGCAACCTGGAACTAAGGAGAAACTTCCTAACAGTGAGAACAATTAACTAATAAACCAGGCTTGCCTTCAGAAGTTGTGGATGCTTTATCACTGGAGGTTTTTAAGAAGAGACTGGACAGACACTTGTCTGAAATAGTATAGGGTCTCCTGACTGAGCAGGGGGTTGGACTAGAAGTCCTCCAAGGTCCCTTCCAGCTCTATTCTATTTTATTTCTAGTTCAAAGTACTTCTGGAAAGGAGAGGAGCTAAACATGATTGCATGCATGTGTTATACATCCTGCGCTATTCTCATTTTTTTGTTGCATATTCGATAGACAAGATGTACGAGAACAGGGTGGCAATGGGAGTGATGGAGGCTTTAGCCACAATGGTGACATGCTGAGCTTTAACACTACATCCATATGTTCCCACCCACAATCTTGTACACACACACTCACATTTATAGTCTGCTAGGATCAGAATTGCCTCACACTTTAGTCTTTGAGGGCACCATCTTGCAAAAAAGAGGATATAGCAGAAGGTACTCAGCTGTAAGAAAGAAAAAAAATGGAAGAAAGATTTGCCTTATTTAATTTGAATCCCTCTTTATCTCTGTTCTATTTTAGAAGTTTTAGGTGTGAATTCTGACAAAGTGTCATTTTTGACACCTGTTCCATTAGCTCTGCAAAAGAAAAGGAGGGAGGATGAAAATAACATTGATAAAACAGCCACATACCCCAAATTGTTACTCTTGGCCAGTTTGCAAAAGAAAAAAAACCCTTTAATTAATTTACCCTCAAAATGTTTATTTAATCTTCCAAAAGATCAGATGTCAAGGTTCGGACTAATGAACCCAAGCAAATCAGAACTCTGAGACCAAGGTCCTTCCCAAAGGTCTTCTTTATTGAGTATATCATATCGGCACAGCTTCAAAGGAAAACCAACTCTAAATCTTTCCTGCAGTTTCAGTATAATTAAAATAGGAAACAACCCCAACCCAAGTGTCACAGTTCATGTTGCCCAATTGTGTTAATTAGTGGGCTCTCCAGCCACTCCATCCCCAACCTTACCCATTGCCAATTGGTTCTCATGAGAAAGCTGTCTATTGTATCTAGTAAGGCATTTCAACGTCCTTCCCCTCCTCCCCCTCTGTGTGACAACTGAGGATCAGAAAGATTGCTGCTTCCAGGTTCTATATGAAGTTGACATCAGAAATATAATAAATAACAACAATAATATGGAAGAAGCAGGCAAAGGTAGAGAATGATTCCCAGAATTCTGGTCCCACAGCCCCTATGCTAGCCTATCAGTCTATATAGGTAATCAGAGTAAGGAGCAGTTGAGACTTGGAAATCTGAAGCTTACACCAAATGCCATGGTGTGAAATAATATTCAAGGTTTTTTCCCCAAAGTAAAATACAGAGATATTTGTATGCCTCACTAGTTCTGCAAGATCAGAGAGGCTTGAAAACATGGGGACTGGTGAAATTAACAACTGATAAACAGAAATGGAAGGAAGTAGCATGGAAATGGTATAACAGAATAACAGAGTTGGAAGGACCTTGGAGGTCTCCTAGTCCAACTCACTGCTCAAACAAGAAATCCTACACCATTTCAGACAAATGATTGTCCAGTCTCTTCTTAAAAACCTCCAATGTTGGAGTACACATAATTTCTTTAGTCAAGTCATTCCACTGATTTAACTATTCTAACTGGAAATTTTTCCTTAGTTCTAGGTTGCTTCTCTCCTCGATTATTTTTCATCCATTGCTTCTTGTCCTGCCTTTGGGTGCTTTGGAGAATAGGTTGACCTTCTCTTCTTTGTGGCAGCCCCTGAGATATTGGAACAGTGCTACCATGTCACCCCCTAGTCCTTCTTTTCAATAAACTAGACATATCCATTTGCTGTAAGCATTCTTCATATGTTTTAGCCTTCAGTCCCCTAAACATTTTAGGTCTCAGACCCCTTCAGTTTTAACCTTCAGTCCCCTAATGGTGTTTTAGAAAGTTTAAATGCTGGTGGGAAAAAAATTCTGATCAGTTACGGAATTTAAAGAACAATTGGAGAAATATGAACTGCTTTGGTTATGTATTGGTGACAGACAGTTAAAATTTCCAACTCAAGTTAACATATATGCATAGTTGCATATTTAGAAACAAAATGACAACTTAGGAAGTGTAGTGCCTATTAGTTAGGAAGTCAGACAAATCCAGCCAAAAGTAAGATACTTTCTTTATATTCTGGATAATGTTTAGGTATCCAGAGATATACATTTGTAAGAACAAATATCAAAGAACATAAAAGCTGATCCCCAAAAGGGTGGTATGTAGGCTGAGAAAGCCCCAAAAGTTATTGATTGTGTGCCATCAAGTTGGTGATTCCTAGTTGACTATATAGACAGATCTCCAGTTATTACCAAACTAATTTTCATACGATAGATAGGGAGAATTATTAAATGCATCACTGGAGAGCAATCATTTCAGAGCTATTTAATTAAATTAAATTAAAAGGAAATGAAACAAAATCCAATATAGGTTTTGATGTAGCCACACCTATTTTTTTGACAAATATTCTCTCTGAATTACTCTAAAAAAATTTTTACTGAAACTTTAATGTAGGATAAAACACGTTTTCCAGGTCGAAGCATAAGAATTGATAAAAGTTTTAAGCTAATGCTAAGTATAATGTCATCATGAAAAATGATGTTAATACTGTAATTTGTATCAGTCCCAGAACCTGGACTGGGAATTCTGGGAGTTGGTCCATAAATCTTTGAGTTGCTTAGATTGAGAAGCACTGTCTTACAGTAGATTGAGAAGTAAGAAAATATCTCTGACATAGGTACCTCTAGCCTAAACCTTTTCCAAAAATATTGGCAAGAAAGCTTCATGGATTTGTATAAGAAGTCTTTAGAAACTAAATTTGACTTGGAGGCCCATAACAATAACAGATTTCTCTCCTATAGTCCAGTTTCAATCCAATTTCTTCATTCCATTTCCCTCCCAAGAGTAACCCTTGACACTCCCAAATATTGGCTTTCCCATATTCCTTATCCTTCACAAATTCTTCACAAATTCTCTCAGTCTTTCATCATCAGCAATTGCATCAGTTATCCTTTCTGATGTTCTCTGCCATGTAGTACAAATGAATAGACCTACATTAAGTGCATATTAAAAACCCACAAATCTTTTGCTAAACAGATGCTCGCCAGTCATCATTCTCATTTATTCCTGAGTCTACAAATGTCTGAGAGCAGTTTTTTCTATGTACTCTTATCTCATTCTCACCCATCATTTATGTCACCTAGCAGAATTATTATTCCCCAGAATTACATTTTCAAAATATTCCACAATTTGTATCAAAATTCATCTCTTTTCCCCATTATTGCCATTTATTGGAGAATACAGATAGTCCTTCACTTACAGCAGTTAATTTAGTGATTGTTCGAAGTTACAACGATACTGAAAAAAGTGACTTATGACCATTTTTCACACTTATGACTGTTGCAGCAGGCCCATGGTCACATGATCAAAATCCAGGTGCTTTGTAACTGGTTCATATCTATGACGGTTGAAGTATCCTGGAGTCATATGATCACCTTTTGCAATTTTCTGACAAGCAAAAGCAATGGGGAAGCCAGATTCACTTAACAACCATTTTACTAACTGAACAACCACAGTTGCTTAACAACTGTGGCAAGAACAGTTGTAAAATGGGGCAAAATTCACTTAACAACAGTTTCACTTAGCAACAGAAATTTTGGGCTTAATTGGACTTCCTGTTGGCTCTGCGAGCTTTGCTGACGTTCCTTCATGAGCGCCCAATCTCCGGCACCGTAAATGCCGCCAGAACAGCTGAAAAACAGCTGTATGGCGGCGAAAAACCCTCTCCCCAGGCAAAGGGGAGAGAGAAGAGCCGACAGGCGGAGGTAGAGCCCCCCAAGTGCGCTAGGAGAAATCCTGGGGTGCGAAGGGTGTGGGCTCCCTATTGAAGCCTGTCAAGCTGCTCCAGACCAGGGACGACTCCGCTAAAGCGGAGCTAGAAGCCGCAACCAAAATCTGCTGAAAACAACTGGGGGGACTTTTAACATCTTTACTTTGATTGCAGACATAGCAAATCAGGAGAAAAAAGGAAAAAATTGCAAGTAATACTTTATCTCTGTTTTAAAATGCAGAAAATGGCGTCTGAGAGCGGGAGGAGGAAGCTACTAGGGAAAGTGCTTGTTAATGCTTGTTAATGTTTGCAACAGTGATACAGCTACTGGATTACACCTTAAGAGAAAGTTTTAAAGTGGAAGCGTCCAGGAAAAAAATTTGGTATCGAGGAAAAGAATTTAGTACTGACTTTAATTAAAAGCTTGCTTTTATACTGTGTGGAAAATAGTTGGAATTGTCGTCCTGATAGCTGGATGAATACAAAGTGGCTGAAATATGGCTGACATCAGGGCTGGTGAATCAGCAAATTCTCAAGCTGTGACTGTTCAGGTTTTAAAAGAACTCTTAGACTCCTTTAATTCTGCTCTCTTGGATACAATTGAAAAAGCTTTTTCAAAAAACAGCTTGGAAAATCATAAGCAGTTGTTGGAGGGATCAGCAAATTCTCAAGCTGTGACTGTTCAGGTTTTTCAAGAATCTCTAGACTTTTTTAATTCTGCTCTTCTGGATACAATTGAAAGAATTTTTTCAAAAAACAGCTTGGGAAAACATAAGCAGTTGTTGGATGGCCAGCAGGAAATTACTCAGAGGAGTTTGTTTTTGGAAAAGCAAGAGACTGTCAGGATTGAAAGGCAGGCTGGCACAGTCGAAACAATGGTTTTGGCGGATATTTCCATTCAATTGATAGAAAAGCAACAAACAGACTCTTTATTGCAAGCTGACAACCTTTATGGCAACAAATTTTGGCTATATGGACAAAGGAATGGACTGAATGATTATACAAGCAAGAAGAGTCGAAATGGGGATTTCAAATTAGAAAACGTGAACTCAAGAAGAGAGCGAGTATTTCAGAAACATCAACCTCAAATTAACATTTTAAAATTTTCAAAAATAAAATTGGGGGGACTGTTGAAAAATTTATTAAAAAAAAGGATTGCAAAAAATATAGAAAGAACAGAAGAACAGAAGATTAAGAAAGATATCTTCCTGTAGATTTTGAAATTTGTATTTGGCAAATATGTGTTTTAATGGTATTAAGAGATTTTTAAAATGTTTAACATAAGATTATATTATTTTAAAAGATATATGAGATAAATTGTGCAAGCTTTCAGGATGCCCAACTTTTTGAAGCAAAGAAGATCAATGTTAAATTCAGAATCCTATTATAAAATGATAGTTAGTTTTGGATAAGTAAAAGGGCTGCTTTTTTAAAAAGTTAGAGGTATGAAAAGGCTCCAACCATGTTTGTGGGGTGCCTCAGGGGTCAACATTTATGTAAAGCCGCTGGGTGAGATCATCCATGGCTTTGAGGTGGAGTTCCATCAGTACGCTGATGATACTCAGCTGTAATCTCCCAACGATGCCCTTGAAGTGATGTCCCGGTGCTTGGAGGCCGTGCGGATCTGGATGGGGAGTAACAGGCTTCGTCTCAACCCTTCCAAGATCAAGTGGCTGTGGCTTCCGGCGTCCTGATATAGCCAGCTGGTGCCATTGCTGGCTATTGGGGGCAAGTTATTGGCCCCCATGGATAGGGCTCGCCTGGACTACTGCAATGCTCTCTACATGGGGCTCCCCTTGAGGAGCATCCGGAGGCTCCAACTGGTGCAGAATGCAGCCGCGCGGGAGATTATGGGAGCCAGGGGGCGCTCCCATGTGACACCTCTCCTGCGTGAGCTGCATTGGCTTCCAGTTGTCTTCCGGGTGCGCTTCAGGGTGTTGGTTACCACCTTTAAAGCGCTCCATGGCATAGGACCTGGGCATTTGCAGGACCGCCTTCTGCCGATAGCCTCCCACCGACCAGTACGCGCCCACAGAGAGGGACTCCTCAGGGTGCCGTCAGCAAGGCAATCGGCTGGCGACCCCCAGGGGGAGGGCCTTCTCTGTGGCAGCTCCTGCCCTCTGGAACGATTTGCCCCCGGAGATACGAAGGATATCAGATCTCCGGGTCTTTCGCTGTACCCTGAAAACTTTTCTTTTCCATCAAGCAGGGCTGGCGTGAACCCCCTCCCCCTTTTTTAGTCTTTTTAGTTTTTAGTTTTAAATTGTCATGGGGTTTTAAATTGAACTGTTTTAAATTGGGCCAGTTATATAATTCTTTTAACAATTTTAAATTTTGTATCTGCATGTGTTTTAGTTCTGGCTGTTCACCGCCCTGAGTCCACTAGGAGAAGGGCAGTATACAAATTGAAATAAATAAAATAAAATAATAAATAATAAAATGGTTAATTGAAAATCTGAAAGATATCCTCCTGCAGATTTTGAAATTCATATTTGGTAAATAAGTGTTTTAACGGTATTAAGAGATTTTTAGAATGTTTAACATAAGATTATATTATTTTAAAAGATATATGAGATAAAATGTGTAAGATTTCAAGATGCCCAATTTTTCTGAAGGAAAGAGGATTAATGTTAAATTCAGAATTTCATTAGGGAGTAATGTTCAAAAGAATGATGTTTGAGGGTATGGAAATGGAATTTATTCATGATTTTTACTGTTTGTAATACTGTTAAAGTATTGGATTATACATCAAGAAAAAGTTTTTTTATAATTAAGAAGAATGAATTTAACTTAATTGGTTGTGAGAATTTATAAAAGGGAGGTTGATGAATTGGAGCAAGGAGAGTTAAAGAATGTGTGGGAGTTTTGAACTTTATAATTAGTTAGTTTATTTTAGCTTATGTTTGTTAGATGCTATACCCTGTTTTTGCTCTGGGAAGTCAGGGGTGGGTGGGGAGGGTGGGATAAGGGTTGGATGGGAAAAACGTGGTGAATAGAGAAATGTTTTAACAGAAGAAAGTATCTACGATTAGAATACAGGAGTTGCTCAGATACTAAAGGAGGAGAATATTTCACAGCAAAGAAGTTAGAAAGGAGAGAGGAGGAGAGGGTAGAAAGAGGAGAGGGAGGGAGAGGAATGGAAGAAAGGAGAGGAGGAAGGGAAGAAAGGAGAGGAGGAGTAGGAGTGAAGGTGAGAAGGGGAAAAGAAGAGAGAAGTGGGGGAAAGGAAAAGGAAGTAGGATGAGGTAGGAGAGGAGGTAGGAGAAAGTAGGAGAGAAGAGGAGGGAGGGAAGGGAAAGAAAGGAGGAGAAGAAGAAGGTTTGTTGTGGAATGAAGGAGAAAGAGAAGAAGAGCAACTCCGAATGTAATTAAAATGTTTTATTTTAATGCTTTCTTTAAGGGAAACATGTATATGTAGGATTTATTATGTATAAGAAAATGTATATTTTCTATTATTGGGGAGGGGAAAGGGTGGGGGGAGAAAATTGTTTGTATTTCTTATAAAACTTTTCAATTAAAAAAAAAAGAAATTTTGGGCTTAATTGTAGTCAAAAGTTGAGGAATACCTTTAACATGCAACTGTCCCAAATCTACGGATTCCTACTTTCATATGCATCCGTAATAACCTAGGTGATATCAATTTATAACTTCTGACATATGTTTAAGCACTTTCATTCATAATTAAACCTACAACTTCACTTCTCTGCATTTATTAATCAGTTCCATTCTACAAGGTCAGCTCTGATTTAGCTTTGATTTAGCTCTGTTAGATCCTCCTCCTTTCTCTTTCTTTCAAACACACAATGTTGCTTTTTTCCATTCTTGCCCTTTGTTAATTCACGCCATTTACTATTTATTCCTTTTAGTTTAGAAGCTACAGCTTTCTATATGCAGAAGAAATGCATTAAATACTTAAATCCAAGTCCTCTCTAGATCTACTAGAAGCAAATTAGCATTTTGGAGAACATTCAATATCATACCATCTTATAACATTGCCTTAAAGTTCAAAAACCACAGACTAATATCCCATCTTTCCAGTGCAAAATGTTTGCAATGAACATTTTGAGTTGTAATTCTTTGCAGTTATTTGATTGTTATATATATATAACAATCAAAAGACCTGCAGATTGGTATGTATGTATGTATGTATGTATGTATGTATGTATGTATGTATGTACTGCAGGCTACTTCTGCTGCCTGCTGTCTGCCTGCAATTTCAAATCTCACCAGGCTCAAGATTGACTCAGCCTTCCATCCCTCCAAGGTGGGTAAAATGACGACCCAAATTGTTGGGGACAATATGCTGACTCTGTAAACCACTTAGAGAGGGCTGTAAAGCACTGTTAAGATGTATATAAGTCTAAGTGCCATTTATGTTAAAGACATAAAGTTGCCCATAAAGTTATATGGACAGACAGGGATGTATTTTTCCCAGCCTGGAGCAGAATCAAAGTTATTTTGGCTGAAGCTGTATGAACTCTTACTCTGGAGGACAATCCGTCAGAAATAATAAGATTTCACCCTGAAAATTAAGTTTTGCCAGTCCTGTACTGGATCTTTTGCATGATTATGGAAATACTCAGCCTCTATGATTGTTTCTCCTCTTCCTCGTGGTTAGTATCTAGTACCTAGAACGGATATTATAAGGCGGAAGAGAAGCAAGATCCTGGAGTCTGAGAAGCTTATGGTACTATTCAAGGTCACAGCAAAGCTGCTGGCAGAGCCAGAGATATTTAAAACCATTCTTCCTAAGCTGCCAGCCAGCTCCACCACCTAGAGCTGACGTCAGCACAAGGGATCACATCCAGAGTTGTGCAAAATCCAGAGGTAGGCAGCATGCTCCCTTGCAAAGGGTAGGGAATAGAGCCCAGCCAGCAGATGAAAATGTTCCTCAGGACAGGAAGAGAGAATTGTTCGCTTAGATGAAAATATTGGAATATTGAAATATGGCCAGTTTAAAAGTTCACTTAGGCACAATGTCAGGGATCAGCCTCTTAAGGATCTGCCAGGATCCACCACAACCAACCTGGATCTTTCCTGGTCCCAGTTCCCCATTCCTATCCATAAATGCAGACATGACAAGGTGGGGGAGAGAAGGTCTTCTCCCCACTTCTTGGCTAAAATGCTTTATTCCCATCTCTGAAATGACAGAGAAGATACCAGCATGAGACTGTCTCTGTCTATTGCCAGCCTCTATCCTACCTTTCTTAACTATGTTCTGACTCACTCCCAATTGGTGCTATCCTGATTTTTCTTTGGCAGCGTGAAGTGAAGTAACTGGTTGAGTCTTTTGGTTTGGCTGCCCTCCCTCTTCTGCATGTCACCAGCCAGTGGGTGACAGCTAATAATCCTGGCACTGCAAAACAAATGGGGTGAGTCTGTCTATCAGGCTCTACCCACCATTTTTATGGGCTCTTCCTCCTATATACCCTGACCTGTTGAAATGCTGGCTAAATAAAAGTTTTTTTTAAAAGCAGTTCTTACGGCCTTTCTACACAACTGAATTGAAGTACTTTCCACTCATCCTTGATGTTAGATCGGCGCAGGACCCATCATGCTTCAGTGGGCTCACAAAGGGAGTCTCCCATGAAGCATGATCGATCGGTTCCAGGACGCCCTGGGCGATCAGCTTATCCAGCTGCTCATCTACTTTTGGCCGCAGGGCAAACGGAACTCGGCGGGGCTTGAGCCTAATTGGGGTGATTCCCTTGTCCAGATTGAAGGAGATTGGCCTCCCCACAAATTTCCCCAGCTTACCATCGAAGACTTCCTTGAACTCTTCGATGAGGTAGTCGAGTTCGTCCCTGCCAATTTGGTTGATGCCTTCGATTGAGAGCCCCAGCGGCTTGAACCACTCCACTCCTAGCAGGTTCGGTCGGCTGTCCCTTACGACGGTGATGGGGAGCTTGCCTTCGAACTGCTTGTAGGTGACCCGGATGTTGGCTCTTCCTAGCACTCCGATGGGGTTTCCCCCAAAGTCGACGAGCTTGGAGTGTAGTGGCTTCAGCTCTCGCTTGGTGATGCTGGGTTGCAGGCGCTTCAACTGCTGCCAGTCCATGATGGAGTAGACCGAGCCGGAGTCTACCTCCATTTTGCAGGGTGCTCCTTCCACGTGGATGGTCACATGGAACTTGGTGGCACTGTCTGATGTCGTGTGAGCGATGGTCGTCTGGTGGACCGCTCCGCTCCGGGGAAATTCGTCGTCTCTGCGTCTGGAAGGGCCAGAGGACCGTTTGGCTGACCTCTGGTAATCCTTCCGATTCTCGCGGGGACGGTGGCTGGAGGGCTCTGGGGCTGGTTCCTCAGCTCTGCAAGCTTCGGCGATGTGACCCCTTCTGTTGCAGCGTCGGCAGGTCGCATCTCTCCACTTGCAGGTTGTTCTGGCATGGTCCCCTCTGCAGCTGGCGCAGCGCTCCCCTTTGTAGTTCCGTTGGGCGGTTTCCCGCCTTGGGGGTCTGGATACCTTGTGGACGGTGGACTCTCCCTCCGACTCGGATCCAGCCGTGGAATCCTCTGTTGATGCTTGCTCTGTGGAGCGAATCTTGTGGATTCCCTTAGCTCTGCTTACTGCGGCAGCTGCTTTCTCCGAGATTTCGGATGCGGTGGCTTCCTCCACCACATCCTTGAGCACGAGCTTCTTCCTGCTCAGGAATTTCTTTTGCAGGCCTCTGTCCCTCATGCCGAAGACCACGCGGTCAGCGATGGCATTGTCCACGTGGTCGAACTCACAGCTGGCTGCGATCTGGCGTAGGGCGGCCACGAATTCCTTGATCGTCTCACCTTCCTTCTGGTCCCGTTGATGGAAGGTGAAACGGTTCGCCACCGGTGATCCTGTTGGGGCATAGTGGTCCTCCAGGATCTGCAGCAGGTCTGTCCATGGCACTTCTTCGATGTCTCGTGGTGCTACGAGATCGATTGCCATGTCGAGGACCTCGGAGCCGCAGTTGGCCAGGAAGATGCCCTTCTTCCGGTCATCATCGGCATCCCTGATGTTGTTGCCTCTCAGGTATTGCCGGAATTTCACTACGTAGGATTTCCACTTGTCCTTCCCTGGGCGGAAAGGAGCAAGGGCTGGCAAAGTGACTTCAGCGGATGCCATGCCTTTGGAAATGCCTACTGTAGTTCCCGGTGCCGGAGTCTTGTCTTGTTGGCTTGGTGCCGCGAGGTTCGTTCTTCTCTCAGTCCTTCGTCGCCAGTGTTAGATCGGCGCAGGAAAGGAAGACGTGACCAGCTCGTTACAGTAGTAACTTTTATTGGGTACAAGAAACAGTAGCAAGACTGGCCGTGCGCTGCCGGAGCTCTCCTTATATTCGCTCCGGC
The DNA here is from genome assembly GCA_022577455.1 of Arizona elegans. Taxonomy (NCBI): domain Eukaryota; kingdom Metazoa; phylum Chordata; class Lepidosauria; order Squamata; family Colubridae; genus Arizona; species Arizona elegans. The sequence continues at coordinate 129,455,316 of JAKOOJ010000004.1, forward strand.
AGACGCACCGCCCCTTGACAGGGATTCAAACTTTCCCGCCCGGTGGCTGGCAGCCAATCCGGGCGGATGTCCTTATAAGGACATAACACTTGAGTGGGTGAAACACTCATTCAATTGAAAGCTCTTGCCTCCTCCTGTCTCTGTTGCCTCCATAGCTGTGTGTAGGCTGTGGAAAAAAAAAAAGTCAAGATGATGGCTACAACTGCAGTTGAGGCTCATCCCTTTTTTTGCATGTTGTTTGTAGAATGCTCATAAAAAAACAGGCACAACTTTCATTGCTCTGGCATAGTCATCATCGTGACCTTCTTGACCAGACCTACAGACACTCCTGATGGCCTCTATAGAGGTTCTGCAGTAACTCAGATTCCCTCGAGGTAATGGTTGTCAAAAACCAAATAGATTTTATAGGTAGGCCTTGACTTACAATTACAAATTGGAACTGAAACCTCCATTATCAAGTGATGCAGGGAGTGGCACCTGATTTTATGCCCTTTTTAATCAGAGTTTGTTGCAAAAATCAAATCCAGAAAGCACACACAGGTAAACTGATTCAGCAGGATTCATTAACCTCTTTATATACATAATAACATATGAAGTAAATTTACAATACCAACAGCAGATTCTTCCAACATGGTAGAGAGGAGAGATTGTAAGTAAATTCTTAGTTTCAGTTCAGCAGTTCAGAGCAGACAAGCCCAGATCTGGCTTCCCACTTTAACTTTGCTTCTTGGAAGGACTCTGGGAAGATTGTAAATGGTGATCAAATGACCTTGGGATAGGATTAGGAATAGGAATAGGAATAGAACAGAGCAGAATACAGTTGGAAGGGACCTTGGAGGTCTTCTAGTCCAGCCCCCTGCTCAAGCAGTAGAACCTATACCATTTCAGATAAGTGATTGTCTAGTCTCTTCTTAAAAACTTCCATTCATGGAGCGCTCATGATTTCTGAAGGCAAGCTGTTCCACTGGTTAATTGTCCTCAGGAAGTTTCTCCTTAATTCCAGGTTGCTTCTCTCTTTGCTTAGTTTCCAACCATTGTTTCTTGTCCTGCCCTATGGTGCTTTGGAGAATAATTTGACCCCTTCTTCTTTGTAGCAGCCCAGTGGTGGGATTCTGGGGGTTCTAGGGGGTTCGGCTGAACCCTTTGTTAAATTGCTGGCTCGCCCCACCCCTTGCCCCACCCCTCCGCACTACTATTTATTCCAATAAATGGGGCGAGCGAGCCAGCAATTTAACAAACGGTTCTGTGTTTTTTTGTAATTTATTGGCCCCGCAGCACACCGAACCATTTGTTAAATTGCTGGCTCGCCGGCCCCTCACCCCGCCCTGCCTCCCATCTGCGCGGCGCCAGCCTAGTCTAGCCAGGGGTAGGCAATTGTGGCTCTTTTACAACCTGTGGATTTCAACTGTCTCAGGAATTCTGGGAGTTGAAGGCCACAGGTTGTAAAAGAGCCACAATTGCCCACCCCTTCCCTAGCCTGAGTTCCGCTGCCTGGGATCCACGTGGGCTGCCACGTGGTTCCCCACCGGCTCCGGACGCAGGAGAGAAGGATGGAGAAAGCAGCTTCTACGCCTTCACTCACCCTCACTCTCTGCTCTGTTGGGTCGCCAGCCGTTCGCTTACCCCGCCCACTCCCCATCTATTGCTGCCTCCGGAGTCCCAGCTGATGGCTAGAGGAAAAAAAACTGTTTAAATTCTTGCCACGGGGCTTCAAAGGGCCGCCCTATAGCCAGTGGTGCAGCCGAACCGTTTGTTAAATTGCTGGCTTGCCCCGCCCCTCCGCACCACTATGTATTGCCAATAAATAGTGGTGGGCGAGGGGAGGGGGAGCCAGCAATTTAACTAATGGTTCGGTGTTTTTTTGTAATTTTATTGGCCCGCGGAGCTTCAGCATAGGCTAATTAGCCCTTGATTAGATCGGCTCCCGACCCCCAGCTGATTTGCTCTCAGCTGTTTTGCTCAGGGCTCTGCTGTTTGCTTGGAAAGAGTGCAGATTTTTTCCCCCCTATCTATGCTGAAAAACGAAACTGAAACTGCTTTGCTCTTGCTGCAACTTGGAAAATTAGGCAGGCAGATTTCTTTTCTTTTTCCTCACCAAAAAAGGTAGGTGCAAACAACGGGAAGTTTAGGGAAAAAGAGGAGATTTTAAAACACAAAAGAAAAAAAGCTCTATTTAACTAGGGAATTGTAATAATTGAGATACTATTAATTGTATATTTCTGAAAGCAGAAATGGTTAAATTGTGGTTTGGAGGAATATATGGGGGAAATTATTTGGTTTATTATTATTGGTAAATATAATTAATGGATTTGTAAGAAATTGGATTGCATGGAAATAATTGAAATATTCATGTTCATATTGATTAATATATAAAAAAGGTAGTTATATAACTAATTGATTTATATTAAAATGTTGAATTTATATTAAACAACTAATATTACATAATTAACCAATGTGAGGATGGATATAAAAATAGATGACAATGGGAAGGGGTATAATATAGAATAGAAGGGGAAAATTGAATTTGATTAAGATTAGAGATGAGAATGAAGGGTAATATTGGTTTTTTACAAAAATAGATGAGGAATAAATATGGCAAAAAGAAAATATAGAAATTGTAAATTTAATTGAAATGACTAAACACTGTTTAAATTTGTGAACTGGCCAAATACTCTGTTCAAAGAAAATACATTGTATGTTTATATGTGTGTTTCTAATTATTGTTATTTATTCATATTTGCTCTCTTTTATTCTTTAAAGTTTAACAATTCATTCTTTATCTTAATATCTTTATATTTGTTTGGGGTTGGCTTTCTTCCCTTTCATCTTTTTTATTGTACAGCAATCTTTCTCCTCAAACCTACCACCTCTCTCTTTTCTTTCCTTCTTCCTTTCTCTTCCTCCCCCTCTTCTTCTCCTCCCTACTTCTTCTTCCTTTCTCCTTCTCCTCCTCTCTTCCTCCCTTTCTTACCCTCCCTCCTACTCTAATTTCCCTTCCCTTCCTTCATCCCTCTCTATTGCTGTATCCTTTTATGCATATGGACTACTCAGAGAGCTGAAAAAGTTATTTGTGACTGGTCCTCACACTTTTGACCAGTCCTCGAACTTACGACTGTCCTCACATTTTACGCTTTTGCCCTATCTTGTCACCATGGTGAAGAGAAGCAGTTGTGAAATGAGTGACATGGTTGTTAAGAATGCTACAATGGGCATAAATTATGACCAGTCATAAATGCGAAGACCGGTCAAAAGTGCGAGGACCTGTCAGAAATCACTTTTTTCAGCCCTCTGGGTAGTCCTTTTGTGCATATGGACTACTCAGAGGGCTGAAAAAGTTATTTTTGACTGGTCCTCGCACTTTTGACCAGTCCTCGAACTTACGACTGTCCTCACATTTTACGCTTTTGCCCTATCTTGTCACCATGGTGAAGAGAAGCAGTTGTGAAATGAGTGACATGGTTGTTAAGAATGCTACAATGGGCATAAATTATGACCAGTCATAAATGCAAAGACCGCTCAAAAGTGCAAGGACCTGTCAGAAATCACTTTTTTCAGCCCTCTGGATAGTCCTTTTGTGCATATGGACTACTCAGAGGGCTGAAAAAGTTATTTTTGACTGGTCCTCGCACTTTTGACCAGTCCTCGAACTTACGACTGTCCTCACATTTTACGCTTTTGCCCTATCTTGTCACATGGTGAAGAGAAGCAGTTGTGAAATGAGTGACATGGTTGTTAAGAAAGCTGCACGGGCATAAATGTGAGGATGGTCATAAGTGTGAGGACCGGTCAAAAGTGCGAGGCTCAGTCAGAATCCCACCACTGTAGCAGCCCCTTAGATATTGGACCCTGGGGGCCTTGTAACAGACTTCATGTGCAAGGACTGGTCATAAGCTATTTTTTTTCAGTGTCACCATATCTTTGAATGGTTGTTAAATGGTTGTAATTTGAGGACTACTTATACTGTACAGAGCTCTTGGTTGGCATCAGAATAAGGGAGAAAATAATATATTCCTGTTTTTCCCCAATTACAGTGCATCTAATTGTGGCACATATTTTTTTCTTCCTCATGCCTTTTTCTTTCTCTCACTTCTAGTTCATGATTGAGACAGCCTTAAGTTTTTGTTAGCTGTGTCACATTAAAGTAGTATTTTCCTTGTTATTTCAGCAAGAGATAGACTTTTTGAACAGGGCTCCTTCCTAAGAATTTTAATGGAAAATTTGCTTCTGTTATAATTTGTTCAAGGTTGGGTCCTTTCAACCTAAAACAGATTGATTAAAGGGGAAGTAACAGTGAAATTTGCTGGCAACGTGTCCTGGGAGGGCAGGAGAGGATAGCAACAATCACAAAAAATGAAAAACTTCAGATATCATAGGAAAACAATGGCAGTAATTTTATGACATATCAATTCTTCAACAGGTCTCTGAAATCCCCCTGCCCAAGTTCATAGTAAATAGATAAAACATTAAAATAGGAATATAAAATTTATTATTATAAAATCCAGCATATCTCTATAACATTAATCAATATATAATAAATATTATTATAAACTCATGTGCCAACAAAATCAATACTTTCAAAAAGAAGTGTTGAATAAAATAATATCCAGTATTTTGTATTCATGTCAAATAACCTTTTTGACTATAGCCAGAAATTAAGGATAGCAAAACCTACCCACATTCTTCAAAATTCCTTACAAAAGCTCTCTATTGCAGGACAAAAGTTCTCTATTGCAGGACAATAAACAGTGACAATCATAATTTTTTGGAAACCCCATAGCAAAATATTCAAGTAGTATTTTTGTAGACCTATGGGGTAAATTGTTCAGATAAGCTTCCCTAATATTTAGAAAAGTAAAGAGGTAGCATTTTAATGTACTGACAGGAATTCATGGGTTAGGCTTTGTGTGTTTGACTTTTGTTAAAAGATATGGGAGATAAATTCATAAAATGGGTGGTTGTATTATCTGTGGATGAAAATTAAAGTACCACTGGTATTTCTCCCAGTGTAGTTAATTCAGACAATCTGTGAATAAATTCTCTTCTAGGGGGTGGGAGTAGAAGAGTGATGTCAGACCTTAGAAACAAGAAGCATCTCCATTGGCCATCACAACTTGGAATTCTGGGATTTGCAGTTCAACCTCTATAAAAGTCCCCATTTTTTTATACAGCTAGTCCTCAATTTACAACAGTTCATTTAGTACTAAAAAAGTGACTTATGACTGTTTTTACACTTACGACCATTACAGCATCCCAGTGGTCATATGATCAAATTTCAGTTTCTTGGCAATTGATTCATATTTATCACAGTGGCAGTATTCTGAGATCATGTGATCCCCTTTTGTGGGATCTGATAACCAAAGTCAACGGGGAAGCCAGGTTCACTTAAGAATCGTATTATTAATTTAACAATTGTTGTGATTCACTTAAAAAGTGTGGCAAGAAAGATTGTAAAATAGGGCAAAATTCACTTAACAACTGCCTCGTTTAGCAACATAAATTTTGGGCTCAATTGTGGTCGTAAATCAAGGGCTACTTGTATTGATGGCAAGTGTACTTATGCCTATTGCTTGTACCTGGAAATTTCCACTAAAAATACACTGATAGGGAAAAGGTTTAGAGTTAAAAAGCTAGAAGACAAAGGTGGGGAGTCTTATAAATCCACAAATCCCATGTCCCATTTCTTTTTCCCTACTATTAGACACATCAGAACTAGTTTCACCGGTTTAATCAATAATTCAGTAAGTAATGAAAGGAACAGAGAATGGTAGAAATAGAGGCCAGAAGTAAAAACGGAGGTGGAATTTTACTAAACTTACCAAATTAGCACTTCCTGAGTGAGACAAAAATACAGTTCTTCTTTGATATTCACACTTCTCAGAGTTCTGCAATGGTGTTCTTGCTTTTTTAAGACATACAGAATGTGCGTATTAGGGAAACGATGCATATATTTGCAAACATGGCATTAAAATGCATTTGTATTCAATCAAATAGTCTATGACAATACCAAAAAAATTGGTAGGAGGTGTGCAAAAATACAATAATGAGAAAAATGCACGTGAAAATATGTACGATTTGGACAGAAATGGGATGCAATGAATTTAAGGTTGAGAAAATGAACATGGGCCATCCTGTCCATCTGGTGTCCTAAGCACTTGGGAGTTTCAAAAGGATACACAAAATTTCCTTCATGCCAGGACCAAAACATTACCAAGAGCTCCTCACTCAGACTTGCAACCAGTCCTGCAAGGCAGAGGAAGGCAGGAGAGGTAAGGAGATTTAGAAGAAGGGCAGGGAGAATTTTGGAATGAGGAAAGAGAGGGTCAGGCAAAGCAGGATTGGGAAGAAGGACCATGTTCCTTGGTTGCTAAGCAAGAGAAGAATTCTTGGGCCTGGAGCCGAGACAGAGCTCACAGCCCATCTGCATCGGCTCTGCTCAGAACAGCTTCTGCGTGGGTTGCACCCGCCTCTCCACCAGACTGACAAGACGGTATGGAAGAGCAGGAAGAGGCTCTGACGGACAAGGACTTGGGAGGGCTCCAAGCTTCTTTACAATCCTTGGCAAGGGAGAACTTTTGCAATTATTTCTCACAGCCGCCTAGTTACAGGTCACTCTGCTTTCAGTGAAACAGAGTCTATTAACTCTTCAGTACAAATTGGGAAGTAGGCAAAACTCCCCTTTCCATTTATTAGACCGTTTATTAGAATGGGCCTGTAAGCAATCCCAGGGCCACCAATAGACCCCTTGGTACTATCCCTAGTATTGCCAAAAATTGATAACAGAATAACAGAGTTGTACTTTGGAGGTCTTCTAATCCAATTCCCTGCTCAGGCAGGAAACCCTATGCCATTTCAGAGAAATGGTTGTCCAATCTCTTCTTAAAAACCTCCTGTGTTGGAGCACCCACAATTTCTGGAAGCAAGTCATTCCACTGAATAATTGTTCTCACTATCAGGAAATTTCTCCTTAGTTTTAAATTGCTTCTCTTCTTGATTAGTTCCTTGATGAGAGGCTTTCTTGCCAATTTGAGATAAGACGTACATGAAAACTGCCATATCAGACTAAAAATAGATTTTGGATTGTTTTTTAAAAAAAATAAGTTAACCATATCAAATTTTCCTTAGCAAAGGAAATTAACTGACCTGCCCCATGTGTATCCCATTCCCATAGTTATGGCAATATCCAACCCACCTGGAATTGTTGGCCTGCCTCCTGCGTATGACCTCCACAAATGCTAAGTGCATCTGCCAGTCACCAAGCAGAACTCTTCCCTGCATTATTGATTTTGCTTTTATTGATTTTATGCCTAGTATTCTCCAAGATAAATCTCTTATTTGCATATATAAAAGCAATTTTCTCTATCTTTTGCTCACCAACTCACAAAAGTCAGTGAATTCTGATGAGCAAATTGAAACCCTGGCCTTCCCTTGTATTTCCAACAGAAGAAGGTCAAACTATAATTCCTTACTCAGTAGAAAAACGGAAGCTTGTAAAAGATACAGCTATGTTGAGGGAGGGAGATAAAACAAACAACAAGAAGAAAATGGGGGCCACAACTGCATCATGGAAGCCCTGCATCTTTTTATGTGTGTTGCAATGCAAGTGTGTTAGAAAAAACAAAACAACAATACAGGATTTTGATTGTGTAGTTCCATCCAGCTCTATGCCTTAGAATCAGTTAATGATTTTTAAATGAAGACACAAAAAGACTAAGGCTACAAAAATACAATACTCCTTTGCTGCCATCTAACAGTCATATGGGTCTCTGCAGCCAGAGATGGAGGGCTTAATGAAGAATGCCTGGGCAATCTTGTTATGCGTTAAATAAGAGCCTTCTGCTATAACACCTATATTTTTAACTCTGTCTTCATCCCTGTCAAGAAATTCTTCTTTAACGCTGAATCTGAAGAAGAGTTCTGTCATACTCAACAGCTGTCTAGATTTTTCACTGAACTTAATACAGGTAGTCCTCAACTTAGGATCAAAATTGGGACTAAATTTTCTGTTGCTAAGGCAAGGTAGTTGTTAAGTGAGTCATGCCTGATTTTACAACAGCCTCTGGCCCAAAGGCAGTCACCAGCTTTCATGCCTAAGTGAAGACTAGAAATCCTGATCTCCTGGTTTTCAGTTCATCACCTTCACCACTACATCAAAGTGCTAATTTTAACTCATACACTCGTTTTTTGTTCCCACCCTGCCTGCTGTCTCCACCCCAGAATTTTAGAAAGGAAGCAGCCTGGTGGGGAAACCATCGAGCTGACAGAAGAGGGGCGGCCTGTTGAAGTGTCTGAGAAGGCCCAGCCCATCATAGACTGCACCTGCTTTGGCCTCCCTCGCCGTTACATCATTGCCATCCTCTGCGGTCTGGGTTTCTGCATCAGCTTTGGCATCCGATGCAACCTGGGCGTGGCCATTGTCAGCATGGTTAATAATAATACCGTCTATGAAGGGGATAAAGTCATTGTGAAGGTGAGGCTGTTCGTCCTCTGTTAATGGAAAGTAACTGTTTTGGTTCAGGGTTGTTGTTTTGTTGTTGTTGTTTTCAGGGGATCATTCATATAAAAAGACATTCTGCACCTCCTTAAAATTCTAAAAGATGCATCAGGTCAACAGGTGAAGCAGTAGCATTTGAGAAATTTCACATCTGAGAAGTCTGGGTTTATAAAATACAAGTCACTGCTCACATGGGGAATAAAAGGTTGAGAATTCTACATAGATGCTTAATTTCTAAAAAGAAACATCAGGAAGAGAGAACAGTCCCGACAACCATTTATGTGTTTCCCTAATCCTGTGTATTCTGATGTCAGGTATCAAAGGAATGCACTCTTCACTCTCATGGTCTCAAAAACACACTCTTCAGCCTCCATTCAAGTTAATGTGTGCTCTCAGTTGTGTACATACTATAAATAAGTTCAACTTCTGGACTTAATGGTCCACACACAATTTCATTTACCCAAAATGATTTTCTGCAAATCTTTTTTTCCCTGAAAATACAGAATGCAGTAAACTGGCTCAGTTGCATTTCTCCAAATCGCTCCAAGTTCTATCTAGGAGGCACTATAAGTGGCTCTATCCAGGAATTGCAAGCTCGTGTCCCCTGTCACTTGTTTCTTCTCCTTTCTTGCTTAGAAAGCTGAGTTCAACTGGGATCCAGAGACAGTAGGCATGATCCACGGGTCATTCTTCTGGGGTTACATCGTCACCCAGATCCCAGGGGGGTTCATATCACAGAAATTTGCAGCTAACAGGTAACTGTTTTCAGGGGAAAAGTGGAATATATGTTTGGGTGTAGATCAGCAAGGGAATCTTCGTTGGTGTCTTGATCTTCTGGTGTCCATCACTACTGGCCATCCTAGCTGGGCTAATGAAAATTAAGAGACAGCAACTCTTGAGAATTTCATTAAATCAGATCTCAGCTGTACAAGACTATAACTGAAAAGTTATGATTCCAGTTGTATGTTCTCTTCTAAAGATGTGGCTCAATTTGAATCATACAGGTAAGCCTCACCTTATGACCACCATTGGAACAAGAATTTCAGTTGTTATGCTAGGTCACTGTTAAGTGACACATATCTGATTTTACAATTTTTTTGGCCACAGCTGTTGAGCAAATCATGTGGTCATTAAATAAACCCAGCTTCCCTGTTGATTTTGCTTGTTGGAAGCCAGTTGGGAAGATAGCAAATGATGGTTCTATGAGTCCAGTATATTGCAACTATCATCAACACATTGTCAAGGTTCCGACTGACAAACCCAAGTAATTCAGCACTCTGAAGCTCCATCTTCAGCAAAGCACAGGTTTATTGAGCACATCAATTCAGCACGAATGAAACTTAAAAACAGATCTGACTATTTCCTGCTTTTTCGTATAATAAAAAGTTAGGCATCTCCCCCTCACCCCTATCTCACAGATCACATTGTCCAGTTAGGTGCTCTGGCATCTCCTTGACAATCACGTTCAGTTTCTGGTCAGTGCCCATTGGGATGACCTTGGTTCCCAGGAAATAACAAGTTGTTTTAACTGGTGTGCATTCCAAGCCTCCCCCCCCACCCAGCTGGGTGGAAACTTCGGAAACGGAAAGGTAGCTGTGACAGGCCTGATCTGTTTCAGAGTTGACACACATGCCTGTTGCCAATTGTCTGAATTTAGATCACGTGACTATGGGGATGTTGTGATGGTCTTAACTGCAAGGATTAGCCATAAGGCACTTTAGTGCTTTGTAACTCTGCACAGTTGCTAAATAAATGGTTGTAAGTTGAGTGTTACCTGGACAGTATACAGAGATCTTAACTCAACAAGAGTCAGCTGGATTAAGTCTCCAATGGAACTTGAGTTAACAGGAGTGATTTTAATGAGAGCAGATGAGTCTTTAGTAACCAGGAAGCAAAAAAAGTTTATGTTATGTAGTTTCACATTGCCAGATTAAACCACCTCCAGGCTGTTCAAGCATCACCTACCCACCATCAAAACAACACAAAGCTCATTGATATTATTTCAATACCATAACAATTCAATGACTTCAAAAGATGCCTAAAGCCATTAGTGAGGATCCTGCCTCAAAAGGCACTCTCTCTATTATTCCCTCCAAATCTACATCTTAGAGGAAAGTCTTGATCCTTATGAAGCCAGCTGAAGCAAAATGAAGAAAGACCAACACACACTATTTTACAGAAGTATACAGAAACACAGAACACCAAAACAGTCCACAACAGTGTTTTTCTTGGCAATTTTAAGATGTGTGAACATCACAGAATTCCTCAGCCAGCTTCCTGATGAACTCTGGGGGTTGAAGTCCACACATCTTAAAGTTGCCAAGTTTGAAAAACATTGGTTTACAAGCTCTGAGTGTGTGGAATGGAGTATTCTGGAGCAAGGGTGTGGTTGATTGCCTGGAAGAGTGAAAAGGGACACTCTGAACTAGAACACTTTCTTAGGAGAACGATGCAATAGAAACTCTGTGTACAAAGTAAACAGTGATCTTTGCTGCTACTACTAACACCCTCTTCTATTGGTTGCAGAGTTTTTGGCTTTGCCATTGTGGCAACCTCTACTTTGAACATGCTCATTCCCTCAGCTGCTCGGGTCCATTTTGGCTGTGTAATCTTTGTGAGGATCTTACAAGGACTTGTTGAGGTAAGGCTGGTCGCTTTACGTGTTTGCTTTTGTGGCCACAAAGTTAACACAGGAATGGATAGGAGTTGCAGAAGATGGTTTTTCCAATATCCTTAAGTGTTCCTCTTCCATCTCCCACCAGGGTTGGATTAGAAGATGATCGTTTGTATTTTCTTCGAACTCAACAATTCTATGATTCTGTGAGCTTCTTCCACTTTACACCATATAAAGCCTGGCTGAATCTCCAGGGTATTGCAATAAAAAATAAACTTTGGTCATGAACACTTTTATTGCTAACAGTAATAAACATTGAGAGTTATTCAAATGGCTAAAAGTATTATAGAGCTGTAAGAAGAACTAAACAGTATCATGCAGGTGTAAGAAGAACATCAAATCATGCCATGCTATTGTCCTCAATGGGATGAATCTATTTTGCTCTACAAAGAGGTTCTTGATCTGCCTGGCAGTAATATTCCCTTACAGCAGCTCCAAACAAAGGGTTTGCTTCTTGTGTTATTTGCGCCAGCTTTTCTCAGCCTGATGTGTTAGGTTTTTAGCCTGCCACCATGACAAAAGTCCATGCCAAGCACTATGGAAAGTGAAGATAAAGTCAACCAAGAGGCAACAAACTGGAGAAGGCAGATTTATATCTCAGCTATAGGGTCAGCCAAATCATCAGATTGTCTATATCTCCCTAGAGATAGCAGGGAGGAAAGAGTGAGGTTGGAAGACACAGCTCTGAATGCTATATTGCCTATTGAAAGCCCCTGGATTGGTTGGCTGCTTGTAGGCGTACTTTAGATTCTATTCTCATATTTAATATGTTCTCAACTCATATTAGAGTTGAAATGAGACTCACTTCAGATAGATCCATACATGGAATGGGAGAAAGATTCCATTGTTCTTCATCTTAGCAGGCTTGCTCTATTCAGTCTATTTTATTATTTTATTATACTTTATTTATTTTATTACTTATTTTACTTTATTTATTTTTCTTTGGCTGTCCAATCAACTCATGGTAACTTAAGATAAATAAAAAATAAGAAATATCACACATGAGGCAACTTCTCACAGTCCCACAATCAGAATAATTAAGATGACCCCACAAGGCTCCTGAGAGAAAAGCCAAGTCTTTAGAACCTTTCAAAAATAAAGCAGGTGTCCAAACAATCCCAGACTTAGGGAAGTAACCCTAAGCCTCCCAATAACCTTAAGGCAGTTCAGAAGGATACAATTATTGATGCTATCATAGGCCACTCAGAGATCAGGGAGATCCAGAATGGATCCATTCCAGTCCTTTACTAGTTTATCATGGAAGATCAGTGCCAGTCTGGTATGCTGTCTTAATCCAGAAGCAGATTGATATATCAACTACTTTCAGAGCCTTCTGAAGCCTCAAAATGACCACCTTCTCAACAATCTTTCCCAAGGGAAGTGGGGAGACAAGTCAGAAATTATCCAATACTGTACAATGCAACCATGTCTTATGGGGAAGTAGCCACCTCTTCTCTCAAGGATGAATTTACAACTGCTTGGACCCACCAACTCATAATTTCCTGGGGAGACATTGTTCAACTAAAGGATATGAATCAAATGCATTGGTAATCACACTGACAGCTCTGAAGATCCTACCTACTTTCTCAGGATCAACAGGCTTAATTCTTCCATGAAATTTTGTCTATCTCCATGTTTCTATCACTTTCTTATAGAAGAGTCTGAATAGGAAAGAGCTAAGATGAAACTAAATTTTTGGTCTTCCTCTTTATATAATTCTCTGCCCTTCACCTTCAGGGAGTCACATACCCAGCATGCCATGGTATCTGGAGCAAATGGGCACCTCCTTTGGAACGTAGCCGCCTGGCCACAACAGCTTTCTGTGGTAAGATAACCTTGTTTCTTAAAGCTTAAAACTGATAGTTGTTGACTTCTGGAGAGTTGAATCTTTGATCTATCTCTAGACTAGGGGTATCAAATTCAAGGCCTGTGGGCCGCTTCCGGCCCATGGGGCCGGATTGGAAACAGCAAAGGATTGGCCTGCGGGGCCTCTGCCAGCGAAAACAGAGCTTGGAGCGGGGCCTCCTGCAGCCCTCTGCCAGCGAAAATGGGGCACAGACAGCACCCCATTTTTGGGCACGACGGACTCCTGCATCCCTCAACCAGTGAAAATGGGGCTCAGAGTGAAAAAGAAGGAAGGAAGGAAGGAAGGAAGGAAGGAAGGAAGGAAGGAAGGAAGGAAGGAAGGAAGGAAGATTAAAAGGAGAGTGAGGGAGGGTCTCAGGGAAGTCCTGCATTAGCACTTGGCCACCACATGTGCCCCCGGACATGAGTCCCTTGTCACACCCACCTCTGGCCACGCCCACCATGACCATGCCTGCTCCCCAGCTCTCTGAGGTCAAACACAACCCTGATGCAGTCCTCAACGAAATCAAGTTTGACACCCTGGCTCTAGACCAATATTTTTCAAAGTTAGCAACTTTAAGATATCTATGGACTTCAACTCCTAGGATTCCTCAGCCAGCATGCTGAGGAATTCTGGGAGTTGAAGTCCACACATCTTACAGTTGCTAAGTTTGAAAAACACTGATTTAGATTTTTGTGTAAAATTCTAGATCAAAACACTTCACTGGAGTTTTTCCCTCTTATCCCGCAAGTTGAACTACCACAGGATTGGTTTATGAACTTACTAAAAATGGCTATTAAGTTGCTTTCACATTTTTGCTTTATTGTTGGTGAGGTATTGTTTTTTCATAATAATCTAGTAATAGAATTGAAATAGTGGTTACCCAAAGCATTTAATACAGCATCACAGTATTTATAAATATTCTTATTCATAGACATATTCATATTCTGTAATGTTTACTTGGAAACAAAATGGTCTCCTAAAGCTGTAAATGCTATTACTAATTTTATTTTGTAGCTTCTACCCTGCTTGTTTCTTTTTCAGTTCAATTAGCACTACTGGTAAAAATTTAAGGAAATACATCTTAATTTCACTATTATTTATTAGCTCCTGTTCCTCTTGTGGGTGAGGTTTTATCATCTCCTTTTCTCTCATGTGTAAATATTAGAACCACAACTAAGAATGGCATTTCAGATCAAAGGGCAATTGTGGTATCAGGTTTACAGGTTGATAGGAGTGAGGATTCCTGGCTTGCGTATTTAGCTAATATTTCCTATATAACTTTCCAGGTTCTTATGCTGGGGCGGTGGTGGCCATGCCTCTTGCTGGGATTCTAGTTCAATATTCAGGATGGAGCTCTGTATTCTACGTCTATGGTAAGTAAACTGGCACAAAAATGATGGCTGCCATATGGGCTTTTCTTCACTGAGAATCACAGTCCTAACATACTTTAGCACACTTTTTATCCTCCATGTCCCTGTGCCATTGCCAGCTCAATGAGACAATCTTAAGCCATCCGCAGACATATAGATGTTAAAATACAGACAGTCTTCTACTTACGACTGGTCACTTAGCAGCCTTTCAAAGTTATGACAGACCCTGAAAAAGGAACTTACAACCTGGGTTTGAAGTTCTGATGACCAGCCTCCATCTCCCCCCCACACCCATGTTGACGAGACCATATTTTAGCCAATCAGCAACCAGCCTGCATTTATGGCTGTTTGCAGAGACCCAAGGCATGTGACCACAATTTAAAACATTTTTCCAGAAAATGGCTTTAATTTCCACTTTCTGGCAAAAAACATCCCATAGTAAACAATGGGTTACCTTAACAATGGGTGTCAAACTCAAGGCCCAGGGGTTGGATCCGGCCCGCAGGGTGCTTAGATCTGACCCATGGGGCTACCCTGGAAACAGCAAAGGACCGGCCTGTGGTGCTGCTGCCAGTGAAAACTCAGGAAGAGGTTCGTTTTCGCTGGCAGAGGGTTGCAGGAAGCTGTTGCAACAGAAAATGGAGCTCAGGAGCCCATTTTCACTGGCAGTGTGCTTGGACACGAGTGACATCGAGCTGGCCATGCCCAATCTGTCCCCCCAAGGTCTAACTCAACCCTGATTCGTCCCTCAATGAAATCAAGTTTGAAACCCCTGGCTTAGTGAGTATGGCCAGTGATGGAATTCAGGCAGTTCCCACCGGTTCAGTAGAACTGGTAGCTAACTTTTTGCGCAGTTCAGCGAACCAGTTGAATAGTGTGCCTTGCCACGCCCGGCCACGCCTCGCCCCGCCCCTCCCAGCCACTCCTCACCTCATTGCCTAGCTGCTCACCCGGCCGGGCTGCAAGGTGAGCAGCTGGGCGGCGAGGCAAGCTGCCAGGTGTGAAAAGGAGTGGCTGGGAGGGGAGGTGCGAGCCAAGGCCAGGCCAGGAGTGGTGATGAGAGGCCAGGTGAGGCAAGGCGCCCCTCAATGTGAGCGACATTGAATTGGCCATGACCACCCAGTCAATGATCATCCAGCCACCCTACCCAGCTGGTCATTAGAGCAGAGAACAGGTTGTTAAATTATTTGAATCCCACCACTGAGTATGGCACTTGCTTAACAGCTGCCACCAAAGAACTCGTAAAATCGGGCATGGTCATATAAATGACCTGCTTAACAACTGGGCTTAATTATGGTCGTAAGTCAAGCACTAAATAAAATTAATTAAAAAAAAAACTTTCTGTTGTAAATATTCTAACTTATTCCACCACCATCTGCAGAAAGCCTCCAGGTCTGCTATATTTTGTCACCCATCACCTTGGCAAAAAGTCAGTTGACCAGAATGATGGGAAACAAGGAGTTGAAGCCAGATAAGGATCAGCAACCGGAGCCACATATTTCCTGCTGAAATACCTTATTATCCCGATTTAAAAGGGGTGGCGAGCATGTTGTTCCAAGAGTGGGGAAAAGGGAGGCCCATAGATCTCATTGGTTATTCTGTACTTCTGTCTTTGCAGGGAGCTTTGGTATTTTCTGGTATATATTCTGGCTGATGGTTTCCTATGAGAGTCCTGCACAGCACCCCACCATCACGGAGGAAGAGAAGAAGTATATAGAGGAAAGCATCGGAGAGAGCGCCGGCCTTATGAATCCCCTTATGGTCAGTATTTGTAATATATTGGTAAGTTAGTCAGCTTCTCTGTGGTGCTTCAAAAGGCTCACGGCAATTTTACCTTCATTTATTAAATTATTTATTTAGTATAGTGTCCTTCAGCCCTGGGCTTTCCAACCTGGGTGGACATGTCTGTTGAAATTCCATCTGGAACATATGGAAGTTATAAAACAGCCCATCTGGAAGGTGTCTGATAACAAAAGTTCTTTGCTCCATCTCTGCAGAAATTCAAAGCTCCGTGGCGTAAGTTCTTCACATCCATGCCAGTTTATGCCATAATTGTAGCCAATTTTTGCCGAAGCTGGACATTTTATTTACTTTTAATCAGCCAGCCAGCCTATTTTGAAGAAGTCTTTGGCTTTGAAATCAGTAAGGTAAGAAAGGTGTTTTTTTTCTTGTTTGTATGTATGTGTGTTCACATGGATATACAAATAGCTTTATTGAGGTCATTAACCGGCAAAAATGCATATGGGCAAATTGAGTATATTCTGCAAGAGAGATGCTTATCCTCATTGGCCCTAGAAATTGGGAACCTATCTAAATTTTAGATTGGCCCATTTTGTTTTACACTTTGATTAAAGACTGTAGATAGTGGCTTTAGGCTTATATAAAGAATATAAATCAATATCCATTACTGGGAAAATTTAGCCAAATTATATTACTTCCTAATTTTTTTTATTATTTTTTTTCTGCTGGAAAATGGGATTGGAGTTATTTTTTTAAATTAATTGTCTAATATGATAAATATATTTTTTGAAAAAGAATGGAAGATACTGTCTCCCTCGAGTCTCCTCTTCTTCTAAGGCAACCAGGCGTGGCCTATTTGGAACCAGGCCATGCGAGAGATAGGCTAGTGCCATGTGCAGTTCCACTCATGTGAGTGGTCCAGTTCCCTTCTGCCCATCGCCCCCCACCCAACCCGGGTGGCAAAGCTGATGGTCTGATGCTCCAAAAGGGGAGCGGTAAGAGAAGAGGCTGAGTGGGATGAATGTGCCCTGCACAGCTTTGCTGACTGGCCAAAGCTGCCTGCGCAGGACACCCGATCCGCTTTTGGAACGTCTGGCAGCCTCGGTGAGTCTGAAGGAGCACGAGATCATGCCACTAAAGGCTTCTCTTCTCCACGCTAAAAGCTTTTGCAAATGGCCGAAAGCCTTCAGGGGAGCGATTTTGCATTGCTTCAGGCCTTCCATCCCTTTGCAAAAGCTTTTGGTGCAGAGAAGCTTGAAGGACTGTGAAACCTCACCCCAAAGGCCTCTCTTGTGTGAGTGGAGCTGTGTGCGGGCACACAGCCGGTTCCCCTCTCCTCCTCAGACTGTAGGAGTTTGCATTTGTGCAGGAAATTTTTCCTATCTTGGATGGCAAACCTCAGATAAGGAAAGGTTACATGCATGTAAGTGCCAGGAAATGGTATTAGAAAATAAGACCCTAAATCTGTAAATAAAAAGGAGCAAGGGAAGAGGAAATGGGATGTGTAGGCTTTAATTATAGATAAACATTATAAGTGCTTAGGCAAACAGTAATGATTAACCAAAGATTTTAGTTGCTGGAAGACTTTTGTGAGCCAATGAGATGCTGCCAAGTACTGCTGTAACTTGTAGTAACAAACTATATAATGTCACTATGTAAGACAATAAATTACCCTCACATATATCCTCAACCTTTGTGTGTGTGGTCATTACAACACCCAGAGCTAGGCCAACAAGCCTCAAAAGTTGGGGAAGACCGTGTTGTGGCCCCACCCTCTGAGCCTATCTCATCGGAGGAAGAAAGCTCCGAACATGAGGAAGAGGAATCAGCCACGCCTCCCTCTCCAGGCCCCTCCCCTCTGGCACTGTCTCAGGGGCCGGCCGAGGGAGAGGAGATTAGCCAGGAGCCAGGTGTCTCAGATGAGAGCGAAGGAGAGCCGTCATTCCTGGATGCACGCCAACGAAGGCGTGATAAACGGTTGCAGCAGTTAAGGAGGCGTGCTAGGGATTAGAACTGAGTCACTGGACCACACCCCAGAGACTATATAAGAGAGGGTGGTGGCTGGTAAAACTCCGTGACGAACAAAAACGAACTTTGGCTAATCACTTGAACAACGTCTGAAGCTGCCGAAAGGGATTTTGTTTTGCTGGACTATTTGCAATGCGTATGTAATGTTATGTTATCTGTTGCAGTAAAGCTTTTGGCAGACGGTGCTTATATTGTTGCCAAGTTTGAGATAACGACCTGTGTGCGTGCCAAGTACTTTCTTAACCCTCGGCTGGCTGTGTTTGTGTGTGTGTGTGGATGGGGACAGATCAGACCGTTGTAAGGAATTCCTGGATTTGCTCAGCTATCTTTTAACACCTTCTGGTCTCTGGGATGCTGACTATTTCTCTTCACTTTTCACACACAGGTGGGGATGCTTTCTGCTTTGCCCCACTTGGTTATGACCATCATTGTACCCATTGGAGGCCAAATTGCCGACTTCTTGCGCTCGCGAAGACTTATGTCTACCACCAATGTCCGCAAGATGATGAACTGTGGGGGTGAGTGAAAGAGGCATCATTGTCACACCACAAGCTGTGGAGACAAGGGTTAGGACTAAGCAGCTACCTCTAGAGAGATGGGGTTTTTTTTTAAGAAAAATGAAATAGATACCCAGATTGAAAAGATGAGTACTGAAGGTTGTTTGGCAAGAACAAAAGGCGCTTGAATTCTTTAAAGAGGGGTCTTCAAACTTGGCAACTTTAAGACTTCATAATTCCCCAGTTCTGGGAGTTGAAGTCCTCAAGTCTTAAAGTTGCTAAGTTTGGAGAGCCCCTCTTTAAAGGAAGGAATGCTATAGCAACAGCAATAGCACTTACTGTAGATTTATATATCGCTTCGTGGTGCTTTACAGCCCTCTCTAAGCAGTTTACAGAGTCAACATATTGCCCCCAACAATCTGGGTCTTCCTTTCACCAACCTTGAAAGGTTGGAAGGCTGAGTCAATGTTGAGTCAGTTGGAAGAGACAGCTTGCAATACTGCATTCTAACCACTGCACCACTGCAGTTCCTAGAATCACCTTGTATTTCTTAAAATAGGAGCGGGCGACCTACTACATACCTATCCCCATCATCCCTGGCTGATATCAATCATGGTCAGCATTTTAATTCAACGTTTGAAGGGCCACAGGGCCTCCAAATCCAAAAGCTTTGCAGACAATTCACAGAAATCCTGTTTTCATCTTTAATGATGAAGAAAGACATGGTTTCAAGTACTCATAAAATAAAATCTCTGTTAAATTTTTGCATCTGGCTTTAACAAAGTTCAGGCTGAATTTCCAATAGTTGGAAACTATTTGAGTTTCCTGACCCTAACCAGATTGAAGGGCCTTGTACATCTTGTCTGTTCTTTCTTGAGAGGGATTTTCTACCACAACTTTCCAGAAACTTCCAAACTTCTTTCATGTATGAAAGAATAGTTTTCATTAAAAAAAAAAAAAAAGCACCTCAAAACTTGGTACGTCCTCCAGATGCATTGGAATACGACTCCTCAAATCCTCAGCCAAAACACTTATGGCCCTGCTGATGAGAATACTGGGAACTGTAGTCCATCTCATCTGAAGAACACTGTTATAGGGAAGCTTCAGGAAACATCCTTCCAGAATAGTCTGAAATGATCCCAGAACCTCAAAGTATCAAAACGACTGGCATAATGCAGAACTTATAACTGTGTTTATTGATTGATTATGTGCCATCAGATCAATATCAGGTCTTAGTGATTACATAGATAGATGTCCTCCATGATGATCTGTCCCTCACCTGTCTCACCTGGTCTTACACCAATGGTGATTATTGGTTTTAAACTGGGATCTTTTGAGTGGGTTCTTATATTGCATACTAAGCCATATCATGATTTGTTTTTTAGTTTTAGTTTCATACAGTGTTTGAATGCAGCTAATATTTTTTGCAACCCCATAGTTACATGTGTGGTTTTCATTTCTCACCAGGGTTTGGCATGGAAGCCACACTGCTCTTAGTAGTTGGTTATTCTCACAGCAAAGGAATGGCAATTTCTTTTCTCGTCCTGGCTGTGGGCTTCAGTGGCTTTGCTATTTCAGGTAAGCTCTTGAACAGCTGAGCTGACTTTTAGATATGGTTATGTTCTGCAGTAAATCTTCTCTCCATTCCCAAGTTTACCTGGATAGGAGTCCAATATGAGTGGGCCAAAAGTTTTGCCCAAACTTCTTAAACCTGATTTAGGACTATTTCAGGGATGGAAAAGATGCCAAAGCACTACAAGTAGTCCTTGACCTACAACCATTTGTTTAGCAACTGTTCAAAGTTACAGTAGCACTGAAAAAAGTAACTTATAACCAGTCCTCACATTTACAACCATCGCAAGATCTCCATACTGGCCTATATTAACAACGGTTGCAGCATCTTGGATTCATATGACAGACTTCGACTCAACCGGGCCAAGACCGAGTGGCTGTGGGTACCGGCATCTCGGTCCATAGGAGAGGTTCCATCACTGTCTATAGGAGGTGAAGTTTTACCCCCTGTAGACAGGGCACGCAACTTGGGTGTCCTCCTGGATTCACGGTTGAGTTTAGAAGATCATATAACGACCGTGACCAGGGGGGCATACGCCCAGATTCGTCTGGTATGCCAGTTGTGCCCCTACTTGGACCGGGATGCCCTACGCACAGTTACTCATGCACTAGTCAACTCCCGTATTGACTACTGTAACACTCTCTACATGGGGCTGCCCTTGAGGATGTAACACCCCGCCTGCGTGACCTGCAATGGTTGCTGGTTGCCCTCCGGGTGAGATTCAAGGTGCTGGTGATGACCTATAAAGCCCTACATGGCTTAGGCCCAGGATATTTGGAGGACCACCTGCAGCCAGCAACAACATGCCATCGCCCTGTTCGCGCCCATAGGGAGGGTCTGCTCAGGGTGTCGTCGGCGAGACAATGTCGGCTGGCAGTCCCCAGGGGCAGAGCCTTCTCTGTGGGTGCGCCCACCCTCTGGAATCAACTCCCCTTGGGGCTTTGGCTGGCCCCTGACCTTCGCGCCTTTTGCCGCAAATTAAAAACTTGGTTATTCGAGTCCCCCGGCCTAGACTGATGGGGTTTTTTACAGGTTTTTAATAATATTTGATCTAATTAGGCATTTTAACTTTGCATGATGGATTATTGTGGTTTTATTGTTGTGAGCCACCCTGAATCCGTTGGAGATAGGGCGGCATATAAGCCTAATAAAATAAAAAAAATAAAAAATAAAATAAAATTTTGCTCTCCCCTTGCAAATTTCCAAATCTCTCTTACTCTTCTGTGTTATCAAAATAATGCAAGGGAAGAAATGGAGTTCATTCTGCTGTATCCCTAAGACCATAAGTCGTTTCTCATGGGCCTACTTCCTGGGAAATATTTTGTGTTCCCTCATTCTATAAAAAAAAACCCATTATTCATTGGCTTAGCCCAATGTTTTTCAACTTTGACAACTTTAAGATATGTGGACTTCAACTGCCAGAATTCCTCAGCCAGCATGTTTTCTGGGGAATTCTGGGAATTGAACCCCATATCTTAAAGTTGCCAAGATTGAAAAACTGTGGCTTAGCCATTAGCCCCCCCAAAAAGAAAAAATGATTTAAAGAATAGAAACAAATAAAAACGAATACAAGAACACAGCTGAAAAATGCATATCAATCAGAATAGAGCTGGAAGAGACCTTGGAGATCTTCTAGTCCAGGGGTCTGCAACCTTAAACACTCAAAGAGCCATTTAGACCAGTGGTGAAATCTAAAATTTGTTATTACTGGTTCTGTGGGTGTGGCTTGGTGGGGGGGGGGGGTAATGGTTGGGCGTGGCCAACTTTATTTTTTTTACTTTTAAAAGCATTTTTTCTACAACCTCTTCGGCGAAGAGGTTGTAAAAAATGGTTTTAAAAAGCTCTGGCGATCCCAACTGAGTTGCCCTGATTGGCAGAGGCTTTTTTAAAAAGCCTCTGTCGATCAGGCAACTCAGCTTGGATCATCAGAGGAATTTAAAAGAAAAAAACCCTTTTTTTCTTTTAAGTGCCTCTGACGATCCAAGCTGAGTTGCCTGATTGGCAGAGGTTTTTTAAAAAGCCTCTGTCGATCAGGCAACTCAGCTTGGATCGACGGAGGCATTTAAAAGAAAAAAAGGATTTTTTTCTTTTAAAAGCCTTTGACGATCCCAGCTGAGCCGCGTGATCATCAGAGGCTTTTTTTTTTTACTTTTAAAAGCATTTTTTGGCCGAAGAGGTTGTAGAAAAAATGCTTTTAAAAGTAAAAAAAAAAAACCTCTGATGATTGTGCGGCTCAGCTGGGCATGTGGGGAGGCAGGCAGGGATTTTTGCTACCGGTTCTCCGAACCACCTGCCTCCATCGCTACCGGATCGGGCGATCCGGTCCAAACCGGGAGCATTTCACCCCTGATTTGGACCCGTTTCCCACAGAAAAGAAAACATCGGGAGCCACAAAAACTGGGTAGGCATGGCCAACTCAATATCACTCCCGCCAAATCACATGACACCCCCCCATCACGCCTACCTGGGTTTTGTGGCTCTGGGTGTTTTCTGTGGGAAATGGGTCTCTCTTTCTCTCCCTCCCTCTCTCGTTTTTCTCTTTTTCCTCTCCCTCGCTTGCTCCCTTTCTTTTCTTTTTCCTTTTTCTCTCCCCTTCTCTCTCTCGTTTCCCTCATTTCCCTCTCATTCTCTCCCTCTAGGGCTCTCATTTCTGTGTCCCTCTCCCTCTCTCCCCTTCTCTCTCTCATTTCTTATTCCTCTCTCTCACTCTCCCTCCATCATTTTCTCATTTCTCTTTTTCCCTTTCTCTTTCTCTCATCTCTCTCTCTCTTTCCCCCCTTTTTCTCTCTCCCTCTCTCCCTCTCTCTGGTGTGTGTGTGTGTGGGTGTGTTCCCTCTTGAAACATTTCCAAAACCAGGCAAGGGTTGGAGTTGTTTTTTTTTTTTTTTTTTTGTTTTTTTGCTGATGTTCTTCTTTGGGTGCTTTTTACCATATGATTTAAATCAAGTCAGATGCCTCTGCTCTCACTGCCTCCATGGCCTGCTCGCTGCTTTCGCAGCGCCTTGCACAGCAGACTTAAATTTAGTGCGCTTCACAATGGGGGAGATGGTGTCCCCTCCTCCTCCTAGAGCCCATTACGACGCGGAGCATTGGCCGCAGCCAGGCTGGGCCAGTGTCTCGGGGTGGAAAGAAAGTCGCGGGTCTCCCCGAGTGACCGAGGTGCACGCAGCACCAAGAAGCGCTGGAAGAAGCACCCGCGAGATGAGAGGCAAGTACAGGGACGCTTCCCTCCCGCTCTGGAATATGGAGCGAGTCTCCATCCACGCTGTTGCCCTTACTTTCTCAGGCCACGTGAGGAGTGACTGCGAGGAGAGGGCGAGGGGAGGGCGAGGGGTGGGGCAGCCAGCTGGCAGGGAGCCTCAGCAGGCGGATGAAAGAGCCGCATGCGGCTCAGGAGCCGCACATTGCCACATCCGTTCTAATCCAATTCCCTGCTCAAGCAGGAGACCTTATACCATTTCAGATAGATGGCTGTCCAGTCTCTTCTTAAAAACCTCCAGTGATGAAGTATCTACTGGTTAATTGCCCTCACTGCTAGGAAGTTTCTCCTTAATTCCAGTTAGCTTCTCTCCCTGATTAGTTTCCATCCATTGTTTCTTGTCTTGCCTTCTGGTGCTTTGGAAAATAAATTCACCCCTTGCTCTTTGTGGCAGCCCCTCAAGTACTGGAATACTGCTATCATGTCACCCCTAGTTCTTCTTTTCTCTAAATTGGTCATACCCAATTCCTGCAACCGTCCTCTATATGTTTTATCTCTAGGCTTTTAATCATCTTAGTTGTATATCATAATACATTTCTGAAGGTTAGCTCTACTCAAGTGTAGCGAAAGTGTGTGATGCATCAAAAGAACAGATTTACTGTACTATAGTCTGAAGTGAATCAGCTGCCACTTTTTATTATATATGTGCAACTTACTATCTAGGTTGAGGTTTTATACCTATCAAAAGTAACACAGCTTTCAGTGTGCTTCTAAGTGTATTTATAGAAAGAGGTACCATACTGAGCACAACATAGGAATTTGCAGTATTAAGATGGTAACCATGTCTGTCCTCTATAAGATTTCTGGAAAATTTGCTATATCTTTAAATGTTACATTTATTTTTTTGAAGAAAATAGAGAGAGATTTCTGGTTTCATTTTGTTTTCTGTTCCAACACAGAGGATTTTCTTGCTTAGCCCCCCAAAGCTTTTTCAACTAGTTGAGAGTTGAGTCTTGGACCAGTGTGATGTAATCATGGCTATCAACTACCCTCTGCCAAGTCTCAAGAGGCATTTCCTACATAAACCCACCCAAACTGATCTATATTCAGGACATTTTTGGCTTAAGAATTATAGAGCTGGAAATGAAACACTTTGGCTACCGCTTCATCCACTGTCCACTCTCAGTCATATACTATAAAATGACAAAAGGTAGTCCTCAACTTATAACAGTTCATCCATTTGGAGTTACAATGCCACTGAAAATAGTGATTTAGGACCATTTTTCACACTACTGAACATTGCAGCATCTCTAGTGGTCACGTGATCAAAATTTGGATGTTTGGCAACTGACTCATATTTATGACAATTGCAATGTTCTGAAGTCATGTGATCATCTTTTGCAATGTTCTGATAAACAAAGTCAATGGGGAAGCCAGGTTCACTTAATAATCGAGTTACTAACTTAACAACTGCAGTGATTCACTTAACAACTGTGGCAAGAAAAGTCGTAAAATGGGGCAAAATTTATTTAACAATGTCTTGCTTAGTAACAAAAAATTTGGGTTCCACTGCAGTTATAAATCGAAGACTATCTGTAGAATTGTTCTCTTGCATTGTTTCACAATCACCATCAAACTGAAGAATGTCCTGCTTGTGTTAAAAGGAATTCATTATTTAATGGCTCTCAGAATCACTTTGCCCCAGCAGAGTAATAGAAATGCAATGAATTTTGCAGATTTGATCAGGCACCTTAAAATATTTTTTTCTTTTAAATCTTTTGAGTATCATGTTCCCTGGCCCTTCACCCATCCCAGTCCAATCAGGTGAAGCTAGAGGGTGTTATGGATGTCTTCTCCGATTTCACTGAAGAACAACTCCTCTAGAAGAGTTGTATTATTAGATTAAAGAAGACCACAGTAACATTAACCATTCTCTTATTAAACTGCAAATGTGTAGCCAAATGCAACCTAATTATAGGTTTTCAGGCAGTATGTCTTACTCATTTAATTTTTATCTACTCCACTTCCAGGATTCAATGTCAATCATTTAGATATTGCCCCTCGATACGCCAGTATCTTGATGGGCATCTCCAATGGTGTGGGGACCCTGTCAGGTATGGTGTGCCCACTCATTGTTGGAGCAATGACTAAACATAAGGTAAGAAATGGTTTCTAAAGAGTGGAATGTTTTTATGCATCTATGTGTGTCCTTACAATTCTTATTTTTGTGCAAATAAGGCTTATCGTATGTAAGGCGCTTCCCCACTTCTGCTTTAGTATGACTCAAAATGAACAGGTAACGTGTTTGAATATTTGCTTTTGTCTCATCCTCATCTCATGAGTCAGACATGCTTAAGTTATTCTTAGTTGTACTAAGCATGTCCAATACATCAGATACTATCACCTGTTTTTGGATGGACATCAGGTGATTTGCAGTATCTGCAAGCAGAGGTAATAGTTGCTGGATAAGGATTGGCACTAGAATCATAAATTTCATGCTTGTTTAATTCTGCAGGGTGCTTGGTGCTCTTTGAGCTTGGTGATTTTCTTGCAGATGTTTCATTACCAAACTAGATAACCCCGTCAGTGCTAGTGATATTACCTAGTTTGGTAATGAAACATCTGTAAGTAAACCACCAAGCTCAGAGAATATCAAGGACCCCACAGTTCAACCCTGAGCTACATATATTCTCTTCTATTGTTTAATTCTCTGCTGCCTCAAGAATGGACTTTAATTCAACAGTAGACCTTAAGACCTTTAAATAGATACGTAGAGAGGTTATGATGTAGTTCATACATTAATGTTGTCACAAGGTAGTTTACATGGCTTTGTTATGTAGAACTAATTTATTTATTTATTATTTTATTTATTGTTTATTAAATTTATTTTATTTATTTATTGTTTTATTTATTTCTAAAAAACTAAATCTTTTGCTATAGTGGTTAATTTCAAGAAGTTTTGTCTAGGCAGAAGGTAATTGCAAACCTCAGTACTATATTCAGTTTTTTCCTCTCATATTGTTATCCACAATGATGTTTAACTAAATTCAAAAGGGATTAGACATCCTTTCTTTGTCAAAGTACTTGCTTACCAGAATACTTATCAGAATATAAATCTGGTATTCACAGAACCTGGCAGATATTCAGCCATGTTGTTGCTTGTTTGCTTTTGGCTTAACAAGCTAGGTATAGTCAGTTATTGTGCTTTGTAAATTACTAAATCTGATTTAACAAGATATAGCTGTCCTTTTTATTCGACTTTTCCTGATTTTATGAAATCCTGGTAGTTTGTCATAAAAATCATCAGGAGAGCATTGGTTTGTTGAATAATGTAACAGTTTAATATTTTAGTAGACAAACAGTTCAATTTTCTAGCCTCTAAGTAACTATATTTCTTAGCAGTTTATTATTAATAGAGTATTTTACTTTGTAGATCTTTTTACATTTCTATTGATTGCATGCATTCTTCTTTAGCTCACTTTATTTCTGTTCTATTTATATTTTTAAGTACTTGTAAAAATAACTTTTACTGCTCCTTTTAATTCTTTGCATGTTATAACTTTTGATATGAAGCTGTACAAAATACTGGTCAATGACTGAAATACAGGTTGGAACAACTAACAGAGTAGGTAAATTTAGCTATGTTTTATTCAATTGCCCATGGTTAAATAACTTACAATGAATCAAGTCTACAGTTTCAATCTTGCAACATTATTGGATTTGTTCTAATGTCAACCTGTGTTGACACCCCTGGGTTTTGGAACTACCAAAACCTGTGAAAAGTTCTGGAGCATTTGAATGTTTACATGCTGTCTTGTATTGTTCTAGTGGAGCCTGACCATGGCTGAACTCAAAGAAACTTCAGTAGGGTAAGACTTGGTTAGAACCTGAATGTGAAACTACAAGAAATCCCAGGAGTATAGGCAAAATTGGAAAGTAAATCAAAATAAAACTCTGCAACAAAGCAAAGATGAGCTAATTCTGCATTATGTTCAAGAAAACCAGGACCTGGGCTTGACTTAGCAATCTGACCAACAACACTGCTTACTCTCTACACAATTTCCATGAACCTGAAGGCTGCAGCTGGTTTAGCAACTTCTGCAATATTCAATTCTGCAAAATGCAAACCAGGCAAAAATTTAGACCACACTCACTCGAGTAGTTCTGGAAACATTTAAGGGGTGCCGCTGTACCTTGTTTTTGAAATCCTGAGTTTTTAATTTTCTTTTACTTTCGGACTATTTATATCTAAATATATACATATATCGTTATAGAAGTTACCAGTTCTACTTGATTATAAGTAACCTCATCCTTTTCATTTTCAAGGCAGTGGCATATGCAACCATGACCTATTCTATTCTATTAATAATTATTAATAAGAAAGGAGGATTTTCAAGAAATTGAATATTTCTTTTGTGGGGAGAATTTCCAGTGTTCTGCCATAGGTTGAAAAATATGGGTGTGGGATATCCCTCAAATAAGTTCTGAATGATGGATCTTTTACATTTTCCACAGACACGAGAAGAATGGCAATATGTTTTCCTCATTGCCTCTCTAGTACATTATGGTGGTGTCATCTTCTACGGGATTTTTGCTTCTGGGGAGAAGCAACCCTGGGCTGAGCCAGAAGAATTGACTGAAGAGAAATGTGGCTTCATCAACGAGGATGAATTAGCTGACGAGGAAGATGAAGCAGCCCGCATGGGAGCAGGGGCAGGCAGTGGTGGCTATGGGGCCACCAAAAGTACCAGTTTTGCCAATGGAGGTTGGACGGCTGACTGGGACAAAAAGGAGGAATATATACAGGAGCCTGGGAAAGATTCCTATATGTATGGCGTGCCAGAACAACGAGACTTGTCATAGAGAATCCCATCCTCCACCCTCATGTGATGATGGGACCTTAGTTACAATCCATTGGAGTGAGGAGAAGGCTTCTTGTTCAGCCTTCTTCTCTATCTTCCATTACTTTACCACCCTGTCCTACAACCTCCATCCCATTTCTGGTGTGTTGGCAATCAGTGTCTGGTTGAAAACCAGTGTCTGGTTGACCTATTAAAAATTGCCCTTCCCAGCGGTCTGCTACACATCAGTAATGATCCACAGGCACTTACTTTCAAGTGCTTTATTTTACCCTTCCTTGTCTACAGGCCACTGTATCTTCACACTGTACATTCCTACTGAAGGCTGATGCTCCTTGAACCAAGGGGTTGAGTTAAATTCCACACACCCATTGCTCCTGATTCTACCCAACAGTCCTTGACTGAAAAGCTTTGAGGTCACAGCAAAAACACTGCAACATCCTCTATTGAGTATGAAATGAAAACGTAGCTTATGAATAGATCACGCCTTTCATATTCATAAGATCCCAGGTTCAATCCCCAAGCCAAGTGGACCGTAGGAAAAAAGTTGATATTTTGGTTTCCCTTCAGGACTTCTCATAATTAGGAAGTGGCTTGGCACCAACTCCAGCTTTTTAGTCTCTTACTTGGGTAGCCTTGTTCTGCATCTAATCTTTTGCCTTAGACCCTTCTGATTCTTAGAAATAAATTAGACCTGTTTCCCTCAACATCTTATGCCTTTAGTACCTATGCACCAACCATCATCCTGAACTGAAGATGGGGGAAGCCATTACAGTGGCCCTTAGGATAAATGCTTGCTCCCATATTTTAAAAAATAGCCCATTTTTCTGCTGTAATCCATAGGCCCATGATGGCAAACATATGGCACTTGGGCCAGAGGTGGCATGGAGAGCCCTCTTTGTGGGCACGTGTGCCATCGCCAGCTGCTCATCTGCTTTCTGGTACACCAGCTGGTTTTCACAGACCGGCCAGCTGGTCTTCGCAGGTGCTGGAGTACCAGAAAATGGCCAGAAAATAGCTCAAAAAATGGCCTGTTTTCAGGCTGTTTTTGGCCCAAAAAACAGCCTGAAAATGCCCGAAAAAGAGCCTGAAAAAACCTGAAAACAGCCCCCAAAATGGCAAAAAAACAGGCATGAGTGCACCAGCCGGGGGTTGGGCACTCAGTGCCGAAAAGGTTCGCCATCACAACTATAGGCCATCAAAATGCACTCAGGCATTTCCAAATATTGTATTATGCATTTCAGCATTTTTTTTTTCCTGAGCTGTAAATGATTTTTATGCTTAATGGGTTGATATTTTCTTAGTGTGTACTGTAAATCACTTTCTGTGTAACAATATCAAACTACCGTATTTTTCGGAGCATAAGACACAACTTAGTTTTTGGGGAGGAAAATAGGGGGGAAAAAATCTGCCTACCAGGTATTCATCTGGCTAGTCCTTAGCCTGGTCAACTTCAGCACATTAGTTCGCTTGCTGGTTTTGAGGTTGGGGCTAGTTAGGACTAAAAAACAGCTTCTAAAGCACAGCTGATCATCGGAGGGAGCAGCAATTAGAAAAGCAGGCAAAGCACTGAAGATCACTTCCCTCTCGTTGGGGCTGTAAATCAGCTTCAAAAGCACAGCTAATCCTCAGAAGGAGCTCCAGTGACTAAAGCAGGCAAAGCACGGAAGGGGTAAGAGAAGGCAGCAGTTGTTCTGGGTAGCCATTTTGGGCACCGTGCAGGGGTTACATTCGGAGTATAAGACACACCCAAATTTTCAGCCTCTTTTAGGAGGAAAAAAAGGGTGTCTTTATACTCCGAAAAATACGGTCTCTCTCTCTCTCTCTCTCTCCCCGTCCCTCCCACCCAATTCTTGGTAGCTTTAAAAATATCCAGTACTTGTTGGCTATATTCTCTCCTTGCCCAATCCACCTCTTGGAATTTCCTCATATTGTTTTGTTGCAGTTTTTTTTATAATGTATAGCATTTCAGACTTATTTAATGCACTTTACATTCAAACGATAAAAATCTAAGCTTTCTTCAACATCCAAAACTTCAGATGGCAATATTATAGTCTATTTTAAAGAATAATTGTATTAAAAATTGCAACTTCATCAATAAAAACAAATACCAACTAAAAAAGAAAAATAGGAAAAATAGGAAAAGAAAGAATATAGTAAAGGAAAAGAAAAGAAATATATAAAGAATAACTTAGCACCTTCTCTTAAAATACAACAAATTATCTCTTCTTCCCATATCCCATCTCTTATGTATAAACAATATTTTTAGAATCTCATTATTTCAGTCTCAATCAGAAAAAAATCCATTAAGAATAACCAGAGTTAACAACATATTTATTTTTTTAGCCTTGATCAAATAAGCCAACTTTATATTCCTTCCTTGAATTCTTAATAATCTTAATCTTTTATCCCTTCAAATAATGTTGTCCCTCCAAATTTTTTTCTTTTTCTTCCATCTCTTCTCAAAAAAGTCCTCAAAGCTTTAAGAAGATTCTTTTATAAATCTAATATGGGAAGATTATCCCAGTCACTCTCTTGCTTTGTTATTTATATATCCCCTCTAATTATTATCGGCTTCTTTTGTATGTTCAGCATAGTATCATTTTCTATATAATTTTTGAAGCTTTTAAATTCACTTTCAGATCAGTCTCAGTCTTGTCTGATAAAACTAGTTCCTCTACCATAACATATTTTAAACTATCTGCCTACAGAGGCAGAAACTCTTAATATTAACTTCTGGATCCATTGTTCAAAAATATCCTTCAATAAGTAAAGTATTAAAAATTTTGCTCCATTATGTAAATGAAATTTAAATGATCTTATTTAATTGTAACATTTAGTTCCTTCTGTTGCCCTCTAGTGTAAACTTCAGTCTTTTTTTTTTTTTAATAATTCAAAACCAAAAGTATTTTCCTACATGAAGGATTCTTATAATTAAGTCCAAAATCTTATTTCGAATCCATCTGGATCCCTATTCCATTTGTAATTTTCTAAAAATCAAAGTTTTAATCATAATTTTGCTATTTATTTTAGAAAAATAGTCCTTGTTTTGTATTACAAGTTTGTTATAGAACTTGTATTTAAAACTTCTTTCACTATGAATTGAAGGAAACTCATCAGTTATTGTAAAACCTGTTAATCCAGGTTCCTCATAGATGGAAACTAGTTAACAAGCAATTTCCAAAAGTAATTAGAAAAGGAAGTACTCAAACCCTGTTTCCTTAAAGGCATTGACAAATGGGTTGAACAAGGAAGGTATTCCCTTGTCTCTAAACCCACTGGAGCCCTCTATATTGCAGTCTCCTCACAAGAAAGCAACTGCCTGGACTGGAGCATTTATAGGCTGTCATTTCTTCGTCCAGAGAAAAATTACGAAGAGCTGGTTTACTCACTGGCTCTTCATTGTACTGTAGTTGTCAATTCTTTTGCCATTTCTTCCCCAGAAGGCAACATTATATTCTAAAACCCTAAAGTATTTCAGAGCAGAGCAGGATAATAGAGTTGGAAGGGATTTTGGAGGTTTTTCTAGTCCCACCTACTGCTCAAGCAGGAGACCCTAATACTATTTCAGACAAGTCTCTTCTTAAACCCCCCCAGTGATGGAGCATCCACAACTTCTGAAGGCAAGCCATTCCACTGGTTAATTGTTCTCATTGTTAGAAAATTTCTCTGTAGTTCTAGG
Source organism: Arizona elegans (assembly GCA_022577455.1). NCBI lineage: Eukaryota > Metazoa > Chordata > Lepidosauria > Squamata > Colubridae > Arizona > Arizona elegans. Next base: position 129,487,278 of record JAKOOJ010000004.1, read on the forward strand.
TTGCTTCTGTCCTTGATTAGTTTTCATCCATTGTTTATGCTTTCTGGTGCTTTCAAAAAATAGGCATTTTAAAGGCTAACCAAGTGTTATCCCTTAAGCATTTATTTATCACTGTCATTCCATCAGATGGATTATAGTTTTTATAACTACTTGTTCTCTTTCATGAAAATAGCATAGTCCCTTCAGATAATTTGAGCATATTGTTTCTCCCAGATTCTTATTTTAATCAGCCACATATTTACACTATGCTTTAACAGCAAATATTAAAAAGCTTCCAATTTACTTGTGAATAGGTATTAAATATTCCCAATCATGTTATATCATTTAGATTAGACTGTTGCTTTCAATCCTATGGGCTTCTCTTAAACAAACCTATTATACTTGAGCTGTTTCCTTCTCCATGCATGTAAAAACCTCTCCTTACAACAATCTTATATGATGAATTTAGAGTGAGAAACACAATCATGGAGAACTAGCTTCAAGTCTCCATTCAACTATGGAAACTCACTGGATGAATCTGGATCAGCCGTTTCCAGCTGAACCTCCCTCATACAATTGTGGCAGGGATAAAAACAGGAGTACCCTTGGCCATTGTACGTTACTTTCAGTTTCCTGAGGAAAAGTGGGGTGTAACTGGGGATTTGAATGAGATCTAATTAGCCAAACTCAATTAAACACATTGTACATCACACTATACCAGCTCTTAAAAACATGATCCCTATTTGAAATCTTTGGTCAGTCTGCAGATGTAGCACTGATGCAGTAAGAGCCTATATTAATTGACATTGCAAACTCTTAACTAACTCTTTGGAGGTGCAACAGAGGATGGTGATCAAATTAATTTGGGAGGTTATACCACTTTCCTTCTGCCATCATGGCCTCTAGTAAAGCACAAGGAATTGTCACATTGCTTTCCTATCCCATTAGGGAAATATACAAATATATATATATTTAATTTTTGTAGCACAATTAATCAGAATTATCCTAAATGTTGCTTTGGGGTATGAAAAACCTGGATTATTTTGAGAATGCTTCTGTATATAATAGTCTTCAGGATTGATTTAAAAATAAGAATAATTTTATTGTGGCCTACCTCACAAGGTTCTTGTGAATGAAAAAGGATTGTAAAGCACTCTGCACTCTTATGCCAAGGATTACTATGATTATCACATTGAGGACAGAAGAGGAGATAGTACTCCATCCCATAACACAAGTACACATAATGCAAAATATACATAAATTAGATTACCAGAACTAGGTTGCAAAAATTTTGAAAACCACTAGGTGATCATAACCACTAGGTGAAAAACTTTGGTAATGGCTAGAAAACCATTTGGGGTTTTCTCCTTTGCTGCCACCTAGTGACTCTGAGTAATTTTGCAGCCCAGATGTAATCCTACACATAAACATACCAGCTTTTCATCAGAAATCGTTTTACAATAAAGCATTAAGTTTGTTTGGAAAGTTTTCAGACAACTTCATACCATACATACTGTTTTTTTGCAATTTCACAAAAGCTATTCCAACTATAACAAAAAGATGGATGGTGTTCATCAAGCCCTCCTCCTCTCCTCTCTTTTAAACTCTCAATTCTCCCTCCTGCTTCTCTCCAGTAGTTTCTCTGTGGGTTGGTTGGTTGGTCTATCTGGTGTTTGCTCTGTACATGTAGCTTCCCCCATTAGATAATCCCACTCCCTCAAGTTGGAAAGAAATATCTTGTTCTTGTGTAAATATATAAATATTATTTATGAAACTGAAAATGGTTTGGAAAAGAATGTGCATGTTGACTTGGGTGCTGGAATATGTCTTTTATCCTCTCTTTTCAACCATAGAGTTGTTTCCTACATTGTGGGAATTCCCACATAGCCAGCCTGACTTAATTCACCAATCCAAACTTCCTCTAATATATCTTCTCTTATTAAGATGTATCTATTCCACCTTCCTAGATTCCAAAAATAGTTGCAATGCAAACAGAAAAGGACTTCTGGTGGAAGATGAATGCAACATGATTGCAATGGGAACTCAACAAGTGGTAGTTGTATTTATTTATTCACAATATTTTTATAACACTGCCAGAATCGATGACCTCTTCTAGGTTTTGTTGTTTCCCATCAGTAGAGTCTTATACTCACTTGCCTAGTCATAATTATTTTTGTATTAATGCATTTCCCTTAAATATGGCCAGCCAGGCTGGCTGGATTAGGGAACTCTTCTTTGCTAACAAGAAGCCTGAATCTCTGCCACCAAATCTTGCCCTGATGTCACCTCTAACACTACCGGTAGTAAGACTCAAAACTTAAAATGAATCAAAGGGGTTTCTGCTGAGGTACCTGCATGTAAGAGGACTGAATTTCGAATCAATCACTCCTAGAGGAGCAGCTTGCTTTAAGACAGGTGAGTGAGGGACAGACAAGTTCATTTCCAGATGCTCCTACTCAAAACTTGCTGATTCCTTGTGGTCAAATATTATTTTAAAGGGAAAGATATAAACCAGGTTGTTTCCTCTACTGCTCCCCCATCTCTAGTGTTGGCAACATATGCAGGCTGATGTGACATAGGAAAGGGCACAGAGTTTACACGTGGGTGACCAGCTGCAGTACGATTAATCCAGGAATAAACAGTTGGCCGAAGGATTAGAAGGGATGGGTGGGGAACAGAAGGTAAGACTCAGGACAGCATCACAGAAGAGAAAGGAAACTACAGATAGTCCTTGATTTACGACCATAATTGAGCCCACAATTTCTGTTGTTAAGCAAGACAGTTGTTAAATGAGTTTTGCCCCGTTTTACAACTTTTCTTGCCACAGTTGTTAAGTCGATCAGTTGTTAAGCTAGTAACATGATTGTTAAATGAATTCGGCTTCCCCATTGACTTTGCTTGTCAGAGGTCACAAAAAGTGATTACATGACCTTGAAACACTGCAACTGTCATAAATATGAGTCAGTTGCCAAGTGTCCAAATTCGTGTGACCATAGGGATATTGCAATGGTTGTGTATAAATCATAAGTCCCTTTTTTCAGTGCTGTTGTAAATTCAAGCAGTCCCTAAATGATTGGTTGTAAATTGAGAACTACCTGTAGTCTATAGCAGCAGTCCTCAACCTTTCCGGGTCTGCAGTCTGGGGGCAGCGGGAGAAAAGGGATGGTTTCACGCATATGTGTGCCATTTGCACAAATGCAGCTTTGCATGCTCAGAGGTTTGCCTGTTGACTGTGTGCCCCGGTTCCCAATGGACCATGGCCCAGTAAACATCTTCGTTTTCAGCTCCTCTTAAAAAGACAGAAGAGAGAAAGAATGAGAGAATGTACATGTGTGCTTGTACTTAGGCTGGTACAAATAATCCTCAACCTACAGCCACATTTGGGACTAGAATTTCCATCGCTATGTAATGTGGTTAAGTGAGTCATCATATGACAACACCTGATTTCATGACCCTTTTTGCTGTGGGTGTTAAGCGAATCTGGATTTGCTTGTTGGAACTTCCTGGGAAGGTCACAAATGGTGATCATGAGACCCTGGGACATTTCAACCATCGTAAAAACATGCACCAAGCACCTGAATCATAATCACATGACTGCGTGGACACTGTGATGGTCATAAGTGCCAGAACTGGTTGTAAGTCACTTTTTTCAGTTGTAATTTCAATTACTAAATTAATGGTCTTAAATTGAAGACTATCTGTATTTGCACCAGCAAGACTGTAACCTGTACGCTGCAAGGAACCTCAGGAAACAGCAAACTAAAGAGAATGGTTGTAATCTGCAAAGGAGATTTCACATCCCAGAATGGATCCCTTCATATCCCAGGAGCCTAGCAGGATCTATATGTTGCTGATTCCACATTAAGAACTCCTAGCCTAACAATCCCTAGGTTCCCCCATGCTTTGCGGCTGGTAGCAGTGGTGGTATTCAGCCAATTCACACCTATTCGGGAGAACCGGTTGTTGGAAGAAATCTTATTTTGTTTTTTCCACTTTATGGGGCTAATCCTGTAAGGAAGGCAGGAAGGAAACATTCTGGTGGTGTTTCTAGCCTAATCTTTATTTGCCCTACTTACAGAAACTGCCTCTCTGGTTAACTCTTATTACATTGTAACACCTAAGGTGAAGTTCCCATCAACATGAGTGACATTGAGTTGGCCATGCCCACACAGTCACATGACCACTGAGCCATGCCTACCCAGCTGGTCATTAGAGCAAAGAACCAGTTGTTAAATTATTTGAATCCCACCACTGGCTAGTAGCTTCAAAATCTTACCTGCCTACCGATTCCAATAACACCTCCCCAAATAAGATGGGAGCTGCTACACACTTTATCCGTCATGACTGGCAGTACACAAAATAGCAAATTAATGCTGGAGACATCAGTCTGAAAAAGAAAAACCAAGGACAGCATAATGATACCTGGAATAAAATTGAAAATCTCAGAACATTCTCATTATATTATAAATTAGGCTCTAGGTCTCTACAGAGGAATTATTGAGTCTGTCATCTGCATCTCTATAACTGTCCAGTTTGGTTCTGCAATCCAACAAGACAGACACAGATTTCAGAGGATAATTAGAACTGCAGAAAAAACAATTACTACAACCTGCCTTCCATTGAGGACCTGTATACTGCACGAGTCAAAAAGAAGGCTGTGAAAATATTTACAGACCCCTCGCATCCTGGATATAAACTGTTTCAACTCCTACCCTCAAAACGACGCTATAGAGCACTGCACACCAGAACAACTAGACACAAGAACAGTTTTTCCCGAACGCCATCACTCTGCTAAACAAATAATTCCCTCAACACTATCAAAGTAGTTACTAAGTCTGCATTGCTATTAATCTTCTCATCGTTCCTATCACCCATCTCCTCCCACTTATGACTGTATGACTGTAACCTTATTGCTGATATCCTTGCGATTTATATTGATTGTTTCCTAATGTGATTTGATTGCTTATTTGTTCTCTATGACTATCATTAAGTGTTGTAAGTGTTGTATCTTATGATTCTTGACGAATGCATCTTTTCTTTTATGTACATCGAGAACATACGCACCAAGACAAATTCCTTGTGTGTCCAATCGCACTTGACCAATAAAGAATTCTATTGTATTCTTGACGAATGCATCTTTTATGTATATCGAGAACGTATGCACCAAGACAAATTCCTTGTGTGTCCAATCACACTTGGCCAATAAAGAATCTATTGTATTCAATTCTATCCTCTTCAAGCGGTATCAACAGAGAGTTTACCTTAGCCTTTGTAAGCCAAGATCAAGTGCAAAAGGGAAACCAGATTTAAAGGGGACACTAAACAGTGGAAAGGGAAATGATAGCTCAGTGGCTAAGATGCTGAGCTTATCGATCGAAAGGTCAGCAATTCAGCGGTTCAAAGCCCTAGTGCCGCGTAACGGGGTGAGCTCCCGTTACTTGTTCCAGCTTCTGTCAACCTAGCAGTTCAAAAGCACATAAAAATGCAAGTAGAAAAATAGGGGCTACCTTTGGTGGGAAGGTAACAGCGTTCCATGCGCCTTTGGCATTTAATCATGCTGGCCACATGATCACGGAGACATCTTCGGATAGCACTGGCTCTTTGGCTTTGAAACGGAGATAAGCACTGCCCCGTAGAGTTGGTAACGACTATGTGTGAGGGGAACCTTTACCTTTACCTTAAGCAGTGGAAAGAAGGGACCAAGAGTTGTCAGAACCAAGGACCAAATTGGCTGGTCCAGGGAGGCAAGGAATCAGGCATGACAAGTAAATCAAAGAGAAATGGAGATCCAGGAATCTAATTTCGCAGAACATTATTTACTCACAAGTGATTCTTGATTACCTATAACTTCTAGCATTCTGTATTTTATTGTGTCACTTACTAGGGAATCAAAAAAGTTCTGAAAGGACAAGGTCTCAGCTGATGGCTTCTGCTCAAACTCCCAACCAAGAGAGACTTAAATAGGGAACAAGGGATCCTCATATAGCCAATTTTCTTCTTCCTCCAATAAGGATTCACCCAAGAAAGTTACCTTAGTCTCTTAACTGACTTCCTTCTAAGGAAAAAAAGGGCTTCCAGTGATATGAGTTACAAGAAGTTACACCCACAGGCAAAAATAATACAAGTGAACAAAACAAAAAAATTATGGAAAAGGTGAGCAGCAGTTAAAGCGTTGGATCCATGATTGGATCATAGTCTCAATGCTGCTTTTTCAAGAGGCAACTGGACTTTCTTGGTTTTGCTTTGAAGACGTTTTGCTTTCTCAACCTCAGGTGACCCTGAGGTCACAGATAAACCTCCAAGTGGCCTCAATGACCCTCTAGTCTAAAAGGATGCAAATGACCAGCTGTCTGCAAGGAATATAAATCCTTCCATTCCCCACCATCCAGTCAGAGCTGAAGAAGCTCCTTGGATGAGAAGCGAAATGTCTTCAAAGAAAAACCAAGAAAGTCCAATTGCCTCCTTGAAAAAACACCTTTTGAGACTATGATCTAATCGTGGATCCAACGCTTTAACTGCTGCTCACCTTTGTGTTGTGTTTGTGAAACATTTGTGTTAGGTCCGAAACTACGTAGGTCGGGTTGAACTTCCAAAGGAGAAACGGAATATAAATATAAAAAATAATTGAAAGACCTTTCTCAACGTGGCAGCTCCACGTACTATTTCTGCCCTGAGTTCGAGCTCTCTTCCGGTGAGTTCTTTACCGCCCAAAGAGCCTAACTTATTCTTGTACTATTTCCTGTCAAGTTTTGAATTTAAATCTTCCAACGGAACTTTCAACTGCCTAGGAAAGACGACATTCACCATAGAGAAGAAAAAAATTATAGAGCGGCACCATTTCCAGACCCTTGACGGAAGTAGACTGCTGTCTTTACTGGTAGTACCGGCTTCGCACCTCTGTGGTCTTTCCATTTTAGGCGTCAACGTCATATCCGCCCCTGTGGTTCTTAACATTTCTTAAACCGGCCGGAAAAGGCAACCCCGTGGATGTGAGGGGGTGGAGTCTTTTCCCCTGCGGCCGCTGAGGAATCGCCATGACGGAGCCGAAGGTGCGGGGCTGTTGAGCTCCTTTTTTTGTTTTATTCCCGGTTGGAGCGGGGCAGATGGGCGGGTGGCAAGGCTTGAACGGCGTCAGTTTTAATCCCCTGCCGGGTTTCCCGGCGATTGTCGGGATAGAAGGGAGAGGGATCACGTGGAGATGATCTGGGCCTGGAGGGGGAGGGGGAGAGGGAACGGATGGGAGAGAACGTGGCTGTGGTTGAATTAGACTCCCGCCCTGCAGCATTTACTACGTTTCTTTCCTTCATGGCAAACTGTAAATCCCCTCCACGGTTTGGCCTGATTTGATATTTAAAGAAGGCTAAATGTTACCCGCTTGACCGGCATAGACACGTGTCGTTTCCTCCTGAAGGCGGCAAGAGAAGTTTGGGTTAATGGTGCACTTAGAGGCATCAGCCAGGCGGCCAAGATTTCTCCACACCTTAGACTAAGTTGGTGGCGTCGCCATCCAGCAGCATAGCCGAAGCTGGGGGGGTGGGGGGGAGAGAATATGATGCTTTTTAATTGAGTGCATCGGGAAAGATTAGAAACGGGAAAGCTTATTTCCTAGTATCAGTAGAATAATTTATGGTTTCCACGAGCTGGGGTGTGAAGGAAGAACAAATCGATGAAATCCAGACGTGCTGTGAGAAGGAGATTTTATTCTCCAGAACAAAAGGCTCTGACCTCATTGTATGCTGATCGGCAGATCAGAAGGCTGCTAAAAAAAGAGCGGGAGGGGGAGATCAGAGGCTTTTTTAACTCCCAACACTATTATTCCTCCCCTCCCTTTTTTTCAGTTTCAATTGAGATTTAAAGTTGTATGCCTGCTGAATGTGCCCCACTTGCTGAATACCAGTAAACTGGTTTTTTTATGCATAGCTATAAGCTTTATTTTCTACTAAGTTGATGATTGTACATACCTGACTCAATTACAGAATTGCTCAGTTGTGATAGCTAGGTAGAAAAGTAGAATGAGAAAGAAAGGTGAATGCAGAATAGAGAGAAAACTGCCGAAAAAAAGAGGCTTAGTTTTGTAGGAAAGTGTTAAGGCTGTGAAAGATGCTGTATACTTTTGGAAAAATGGAGCCAAATTACCATGCTGTGAAATCACTGTGGTTTGATTAGAGCATTTATTTAGATCCTAGAAATATTCCTTTATATATGTCAATAAGCATCATTTAAAAGCTTCTCTTTTCCAGGTATTGGTGATTGATGGACGTGGCCATTTGCTGGGTCGCCTTGCAGCCATTGTGGCTAAGCAAGTGTTGCTGGGTAAGGTTTGATCTGTGTAGGGGAAAATTGTGTCGCTCATCCCAATGTATGGAGGGCATATTATATCTTGACGAGGATGAGGCAAGGCAACGACTTTACTAACAATATATGGAGATGCTTCTTGATATTTGCATCTTGCAAATATTGAAGCAAATTCAGAGATTATTTGTATTTTTTTCTGAGAATAACTAAAGGAAAATATTTTTAAAACATAATTTTGATAGAAGTCTCCATCTAGAAAAGTTCATACTCCTTTGCCTACTCCAGGTGTGTAGGATTCTACTTCCTTAAAGGCCTTGGTCTTAAAATAGGGTGCATTTTGAAGCATGTTTCTTTATTTTTATTGTGGCTTGTGTTTTATTGTTGTGAGCCGCCCTGAGTCCATTGTGAGATAGGGCGGTATATAAGCCGAATAAATTAAATAAATAAATAAATAAATATTATAATTTTTGTATTAATTTAGATTTTTAGTCTGATAGGTCCCTGGCTAATCATTATGTGTGCAGTTTTCTATACTACCAGGTAGTTTTACTGGAAGTTAAAAAGTATCTTTAAAGTCAAGGTCAGTTCCTAGAAACTGTGGAGTTGTCCATACATTTTCTTGAAGCTATATGGAAGAAATTTGTCCTTATTTTCTTCCAGGGTGCCCTTTCAGTTTTCCAATTTGCCCTTCAGAATTGGGATTTTATGGTGGTGTCTGTTATGCAAAGTACTAGCCTGTTCAACCCAATTCTGTGTTTAAATTTGCTCAAGCTTACCAATCATTCTTACATGAACTACCATAATTTATTCATCTGTAGATTGAAAAGAGCAACAAAAATGTGATATGGTAGACTTCTGATGATACTAGCTTACAATTTGTAACATACTAGACATCACTTTGAAACTTTTATGTCCAATCTATATTCCATGTCAGAGGACATACTCTAAGCTTACTTACTTCCCTTTTCCTTCAGGGCGTAAAGTTGTGGTTGTGCGATGTGAAGGGATTAACATATCAGGCAACTTCTACCGCAACAAATGTAAGTAAAACTGAGGCTTTCAAACCTATCAAAATAATTTGGGGAAGACAATTTTTCCAAGCTACCCAAAAGCTAGGAAAGCAAATTACTTAGCTTTGGCAATTAGGGCCAGTTGTAATGTTAAAGCATGTGTTTCTTTAAATCAGTGACCCAGGATCTAGAATAATCATGTTTTCCTTAAAGTTAGTTTTGTTTTGACATAAAAGTGGCAAGACTACAATCTTGAGACCTAGTAGTAGCGGTTTCAAAGTCTTTGGAGTAAATATTTAAAGTCCCTGAGGCTCCAAGGGAAAAAGAGCATCAGCAAAAAGAATGAATAAGCTTCTGGGAAAGGACAGATTGTTATTGGTCATTTATTCTTCCAGAAAATGCAGTATAATCATATTGGCAAGCTTTGCATATGGAAACTGCCTCCCTCCTTTCCTTCCTTCCTTGCATTTTAATTAATACTTGGCAACACAGCTATGGAGCGACATGTAGAAGTGCCAGTAACTCATCTTAAAATCTTCGTGGCAGAATTCTAATCATTTTGCATTGTTGAACTGTATAAGCTGTATAGATTGGTGCTTTATTAATGTCTTTTCACTGCAGAGAAGCTTGAGGAAAATGTAGGGATAGGTAGGAAAACAATCTTAATACTGGAGGCTGCCTTCCAAACTCTCTTTGGGAGCTTTGACTGACATGTCAGTTTGGCATAGATACATTGCATCAAGATTTGGATGCTTTGAAATAATAATTTCCCCATTGTGCACAAAAGAAGATAAGGATGGATGGCACAAAGTAAGAATGCGATGCAATAAATATCGAGAATGGTGTCTATGAGAAGTGGTCTGTGATGATGCCTTACCACCTTTAATTCGAGTGTCATGGCCATGAGACAACTCTACATGCACTACCATCTGAGACCACCAGCCTATTCTTACAGCCTTCTTTGCTCTGTAACCATCCATACAATATGCATAGACCCTGAAGGAGTAGGAGAACTGCCAGCACCACTTCCTTTTTTCCATGTTGAATTTAAGGCGTTGTGGCACCCAGTTGCTTGGGATGAGTACGGTGTAGGGAAAATGTATTCATAAACAATTCCTTTATTCCATATAAACAATCTCGGCCAGGACCTAGTGAAAGAGTCATGTTTTAAAAAGTCTTTCCTAGATGGCAACAGGCTTGATCCACGTAGATTTTAGGGGAAAAGGGGTTTGAACACTACAGTCCAGGTGCAGCAACAGGACAAATATATTTCTGAGGCCCCACAAAATGATGTAATTTTAACAAGGGGACTGGGAGCATTCCCATTGTACTAGAGCTAAGAAGATGAATAGATATAACTGGAGAGAGGACTGTCCCACAGATAACTGTGCCAGGGAAGGCTTTTTCATCGCTGACCAATGAATTCTACCTGGAGACCAATTGACAATCAGTGCAGCTTGCAAAGGAGTTATTGATGCACCCATTGCCATATTAATATGTTTAATAATAAAGAGTCTTAAGAATAAAGTGGGGATTCCAAATCCATATATCTGACATTTACACACGAACCTGACAGTTTTCTTGGGAAATTGGGAAGTTCCTGTATTCTGAAGGTAACTCTTCATAATTGTAGTAGATTATTTTGTTTGTCATTATGGAAATTTGATTTCTCCATTTAGGAACTAAGTACGTCAATGAGCTGTGTCATCTATGAGGTTCAGCTCACACTAATCTTTCTGATCTGGTGTAAGCCCTGTCTCTGTTTTTCTATTCTTCCAGTGAAATACCTTGCTTTCCTCCGCAAGCGTATGAACACCAACCCATCCCGTGGCCCATATCACTTCCGTGCTCCCAGTCGCATCTTCTGGAGAACAGTTCGAGGTGAGTGTTATTTTCACCTCGAAAATAGAAGTGATCCCCTAAAAAGATTAAATTAGTTTTTCAAAATACTTGCATACATTTGAGGAATATGTGATTTGGTACTTAGTGGGAGTCCAGATATGCATTTTCGTGAGTGTGTTTTGAACAAGGTAATTCAAAGCACTTGAACGGTCCAGACTAGCGAAGACTGTTAAATTTGGGGTGGGGTAAAGTAGTTCTAATCCAGGTTACTTTCGCTTATGTTTGCTCAGTACACATTTAGTCCTGCTTTATTCTGCTCAGCATTGCAGATATTATTTGATTAATTAAGAGGGAGCTGTTTACATTTGCTTATATATTGTAAGAGATTAGAGGGTCTCTGCTAACCCTGTACGCTTTTCCAATTTTTCCCCCTTGCTCCACTAGGAATGCTCCCTCACAAAACCAAACGTGGTCAGGCTGCCTTAGAGAGGCTGAAGGTTTTTGATGGCATCCCTCCACCTTATGATAAGGTAACTTCCTGATGTGGAAGATAAATTATCTTTACTCCTTGGCTTCCTATTCTGTCAGTGATGTTATTCTTTTTTACCTACATTGTTTGACTTGAGATGTGAGAAAAGAACCCTAGGACTGAGGCAGATCAGAGCACCCCAGTGTTGCTCAGAGCTGCTTTCGTTGTGCAAGTATTGTTAATGGCATATTTTCTCCTGCAGCGCAAGAGAATGGTTGTCCCAGCTGCTCTGAAAGTGGTCCGCCTCAAACCCACACGCAAGGTAATGTTTGTTATTTTTAAGAATTAACAATAGGGATTTAGGACATTATTTCTTTGATTGATAATCCATTGCCATTAAATTCTAAATTAAGGAAGACCTCTAGCTTCCTATGTTAAGTTTGCAAATATGTTTTCAGAAGCTCCTTTTCTCTGGCTAAAAGAATTGAGATAAGAAAAAGTGATCTGAGGGATTGGAAACCCATTGTTGCTTAGATGGTATCAGGCAAGAAAGTTGACATTACTTGGATGTCCATCCAGATCAGTTTTCAGCCAGAAAACGTAGCAATAGCACTTACATACCACTTCACAGTGCTTTACAGCCCTCTCTAAGTGGTTTACAGAGTCAGCATATTGCCCCCAACAACCTGGGTCCTCATTTTACCGACCTGGGAAGGAGGGAAGGCTGAATCAAACTTGAGCCGGTCAGGATCGAACTCCTGGCTGTGGGCAGAGTCAGCCTGCAATAGTTCATTCTGATCACTGCACCACCACGGCTCTAATAATAGTAGGGGCTCTTATGGTATTTTCTCCCACAGCATCACTGTTAGATTGGTGCCGATTGGGAATCTTGGCCTTACTAGCTAGCTGAGGGATAGTATATCTACTACATTTGTTAAGGATACTGATGTAAGTAGGTCTGTGATGATGACATTCCACCATAGTTCGAGTTTCAAGACCATGAGACAATGTTTCATGCACTACCATCTGAGACCTGCCTTTAGTAATACATTCTATGAGATTTTGAGGGCCTTGGCTTTCTGGGTTAGCAAGTCTGCCTGATGGAGAACAAGAATTCTGATTCTGCTGAGGTAGCCATGCTAGTTGGAGGTCCAATCAATTGAGATTAGCATTATCCCATTAGCATTAGTGGGAATATCTGGGAAAATGAAATGTAGCCAGAATAGAAGGTGTAAAATTTGATACTGGGACTGGTTATAAAATGCTGCTTTTTTCTTCCACGCAGTTTGCTTATTTGGGCCGCCTTGCCCATGAGGTTGGGTGGAAGTACCAAGCCATCACAGCCACTCTGGAAGAGAAGCGCAAAGAGAAGGCCAAGGTTCATTATACGAAGAAGAAACAGCTTATGGTGAGTTAACCTTAGCTTATAATTGTAGTCAGGGGGTGTCAAACTCGTGGCCCGCGGGCCAGATGTGTCACCTGCTGGCTTCACTCCCGCCCGGTTTAGTGAAGGGGGAAAAAGGTCCCGATACGTCAAGTGACACCGCTGTGATGATGCAAGTTTGACATCCCTGTTCTAGACCAACCCTGATCCGCGGCATGCCAGAAACCAGGCCACACAAACAAGTGAAGCCACATTTGCGGGATGTAGGCAGCACACGAAACCACGCCCCTCCTGATTACAGCAAAATCTCTTCACAGAACCGGTCCCTGGTGCCCCAAAGGTTGTGGGCTGCTGATCTAGAGTAGCCTTAGCAGAGAAGCTGAGGGGAGAAATGCTCATGCTTGGAAGTCCCAGAACATGTAAATTAAAAATGAAGGGGAAGAGCAATAACTTTAGATTTTTTACCAAGGGAAACTATTAATTATCCAGTGGGTGGTAAAGAAGGAAATTATAAAGAGAATGTGAACTATTCTGTGACTGATTTCCCTGACAGTTTGCCTAATCAAGTTGTGTAATTGACATTGGATTTCTACCATTTAGCGCTTGCCTGCCTGCTAATATCTCGTTGCTGTACTGAGTCCCTCTTTTTCTTTCTCCTTTTTAGAAACTCCGAAAGCAAGCAGAGAAAAATGTGGAGAGCAAGATTTCTAAATACACAGATGTCCTGAAGCATTATGGTATCTTGATTTAAATGAAGGTCTATGGTTCAGTTGACAATAAATAATACAATTTACAGACTTGTGGTGTTATGTTTTAAGTTTTATTATTCTTCAAAGGAGTATTTCAAGTACGTTTTCTCTTAGCAATGGCTTCAGTTGATGGGAATGAATCTAGGTAGTCTTGACCTCTGACCACAATTGAGCCCAAAGTTTCAGTGGCTAAGTGAAACATTTGCTAAATGAGTTTTGCTCCATTTTACGACTTTTCTTGCCATAGTTGTTATGTGAATCATTGCAGGTGTTAAATTAATGACACAGGTGTTAAGTAAATCTGGCTTCCCCATAGACTTCGCTTGTCAGAAGGTCTCAAAAGGGGATTACATGACCATGGGACGCTGCAACTGTCTAAGAGTCAATTGCCAAGTGTCTGAATTTTGATCACAAGACCATGGGGATACTGCAATGATCATAAGTGTGGGAAATGGTCATAAGCGACTTTTTTTTTAGTGCTGTTATAACTTTGAATGGTCCTTGTAAGCCGAGGACTACCTTTATTTGATTTTCTGAGAGCTAGATTTTTTAGATTTATTTTCAAGGAGGCAGATGATTTGGGTGTCTATTCTCTAAACTAGTGATTTTCAAAGTGTGGGTCCTCAGCACCTCAAGAGTAAAATTAAAATTCTTTTGCAAAGTACATTAAATGCTGATAATGCTTTCATTTTGTGGGTACAGGAGCTGCATATCCGAACCACAGAAGCCAGGCTCCAAATAAGTTTTTATAGATGAATAACCCCATGAAGTTAGCTATCATTCAAACTGCTGCCGCCAGCAGTATTATGTATTATGACTTAGTTATCAATTTAAGTAGCTCGATAAAAACTTCCACCTGGTTTTTCTTTTCACCAAATGCATGGAGGTACTATACCAGGGGTGTCAAACTCAGTTTCATTTAGGGCCACATCAGGATTGGGTTTGACCTCGGAGGGCCTTGTGGGGAGTGGCCATGGGCATGACACAGGACTGCACCTCCACTGACATGGTTTTATAAACTTATAAAAATAGGAAGGCATACATTTCTGTGATTTTGTTTTTTTAATATTTGATCATCTTATGAGAGAGAGATCAGATCAAGAAACTGACTCCATAGGAAGGTAGAACTATAAATTATTGACATAGGCTATAGTAGCAGAATCCTGCAAGCCTGAAAAGTAAAATATTTTACTTTTCCTCCCTTTTGTAACCTGAGTCAAGGACGGCCTCCTGGAGCACTCTGGAGGCCCCGTTTTGGGCCTGGAAGGCCTCCTGCAGCACTCCGAGCCATTGCTATTACCAGACCAGCCCCATGAGCCAGATCTAAGCACCCTATAGGCCAGATCCTGTGGGCCTTGAGTTTGATACCCCTGTATTATACCATCTTATGCTATCTACCTAACCTATTCACATTTTGCTGATGCGGTGATTAGAAGTGGAGCAAGTTTGAAGTATATATGCTTTGAATCAAAGATTGTACTCCTGCATCTTTAAGATTGACTTTTCCAATCCCCAGCATCTCAAAATATTTATGTGAAAAAATAGCCAGAAACTATCAGGGTGTCAGCAATCTCATCTTGCAAGGTCTTTCATTATGGAAGAGCGCTGAAATCTTGTATGAAGCAGTAAGTTTACATTCTTAACATAAATCTTTCAAGAGTTAATATAAAAATATTGCCAACTTTGCTTATTTTGATGATACAAGGTTTAAGCATCCCCAAATCAAGCCATTGCAAGATGAAGGCCTCCTTGTATAACAATTGTGAACCCATCATTACTATACAGGCCCAATGCAAGTTGGTAGATATTGTATATTTTTTATTTCCCTGTGTAGGGCTTGGATTACTTGTTCAGCTTGCTTCCATGTCTAAGGAAGACCTAGAATCTGGTTTCCCTCCTACCAGTCTGCTTCTTTACCATTATACCATGATGGCTCTCTTTAAAAGCAGGTCATTTAAAGGTCTAAGCTGGAAGTACACATTCTGCCAACATTTTCATGGAGTTTATGCTTTTCAAGGCCAAAACCAATGTCTATTCTGAACCAGACAGTTTTAAATTAATTAACACAACCATTGCATAGACACAACTTTTGGTAGAATTGAACATTTTATTAGGCGGTTTCAACATTACACATCACGGTCCTGTTCGTAGATTACTCCCACCTGTTTTCGTGCTTCATCCATGATACAGGCAATTGTTTCACTCTCTTCTAATGGCATAATAGGGCTTTCCTT
Source organism: Arizona elegans (assembly GCA_022577455.1). NCBI lineage: Eukaryota > Metazoa > Chordata > Lepidosauria > Squamata > Colubridae > Arizona > Arizona elegans. The sequence goes on from JAKOOJ010000004.1 coordinate 129,503,240, forward strand.
CAAACCTGCATGCAAGTTAGAAGTTGAATCAGCAATAAATAAATTGTACCCTGCACAAAGGAGAAATCTACGGCTGTATTGCTGGATTTCTAACTCCTCAGCCTCAGTTTTGAATGGAAGCTATATGTTCTCTGTCCCTTTCCTAGAGTTCAATCTTCTTGTGAAGAATAAAAGCTTTATCCTTTCTTCAAATGGGAACATCGTAATAGCTTACTTATTAGCCACATGATCGTTAGATCTCGATGTTAAACTGAGAAATAAGACCTAATAATTCAACGCAAAGATATAGTCAAGACAGAAAAGAAAATACCGTACTCCAAATAGAGAAAGAAAGAAAGAAAAGTTGAGATGCCCCTGTTCAGGTTGTAGGTTTTAGATTTTAGATTTAGATTTAGGTTTTAAATGCAGATAAACCTCCTCATGGTATATATTTGGCAAAATTGAAGCAGAAAAGGGGATAAATATTTTGCCAAGTCAGCTGTCAGTCATGAAGTTTGTTGAGTTTATTTGCTACCGATCTCACTGGGGGGCTACTCTAGGTAGCAATTACAGGTAGTCCTCAATTACAATAGCTTGCTTAATGACTTCAAAAGAACGGCATTAACTTATGACTGTTTTTCACATTTAACAACGGTTGCAGAATCCCCATGGTTGCATGATCAAATTCAGACATTTGGCAAGTGACTCATGACGGTTGCAATGTCCTGGGGTCATGTGATTGCAACCTGACAAGCAAAGTCAATGGGGAAGTCAGATTCACTTAACCGTGTTACTAACTTAACAACTGCAGCAATTCACTTAACAACTGTGGCAAGAAAGGTCATAAAGTGGGGCAAAACCCACTTAACAAATGTCTCACTTAACAGAAATGTTGGGCTCAATTGTCATAAGTCAAGGACTGCCTGTACTTAAAGAACAGTAAAGGTGTTGAATTGTTCTTCATAGTCTCCAGACTTTTAATATTGTAAATTTCTAGAATGCAAGGAAAGTTTCAAGTTAAAATTCTGCAAAATAAGAGTAGGAAAAATTAACAAAAATAGCAGTTACCATATTTTTCAGAGTATAAGATGCACTTCTCCCACCCACCAACCCACCCAAAAGAGGGTGAAAATTTGGGTGCGTCTTACACACCAAATGTAGCCCTGCCCACCTGCCGGCCCCCACCCTTTGGCCTCTGCCTCCCAGCAATTTCTCTCTTTGCAGCAAACAGCCTGTTTCAGCTTTAGAACAGCCTGATTAGCACAAGCAGCTGATTGTCAGTTGGATCGGCCTCCTGACCCTCAGCTGTTTCAGGCTGCAGGGATTGCCTATTGCCTTGCGGGCCTCCGCTATTTGCTGCTGGGAGGCAGATTTTTGTTTTCTTGTGCTAATCAGGCAGTGATGAAAATGAAACTAAAGCAGGCTGTTTGCTGCAAGGAGGCAAATTGCTGGGAGGCAGAGGCAGATTTTTTTTCTTGTTTTCCTCCTCAAAAGTACGTGCGTTTTATAGTCCGGAGCATCTTATACTCTGAAAAATATGGTACTTGTGCCAAAGGAGATGTTACAAAATATTGACTGAGAGACCGTAAAGAATTTACTTGGAGCCCATAAGCAACTGTACATACATAGTATGCACCCAATTTGTAAGAAGATATATTTTATATACTTCTATATGTATATACCGTCTTTACTGAGGTATTCGTTGACACCTACAATTTCACCAGAGATGTCACAGTTGTTATAAGTGACAGCGGAGCTGAGAGTGAAATAAGCCAGATGCTAGAGATACAGTGTTTTTAAAAAAGAGGAATGGATGTAGATCAATCAAAGGAGATCTTCAGGGTTAAATAGACCTATCTCATCCAGGAGAAGTCAGGACCACTAATTACCATTTTCCAGACACTCTCGGACGTGTTCAATCTGATACCGAAACCCAATATTGTGCTTAAAGTAGAGGGGCTCAGGAGAAGGTGGCAACGGCCATTCCCAGCGGTTCCCTTTCAGAAACATGACTGTAGGGCTGTTCATGTTGTCCGGGATCTAGGAAGAAAAGCAGGATGGTCTTTCCAATGGCAGAATTGAAATCATGTCATCTCTGCTCTGAAAATCTGCAGATGATAGACAGTAACATTTACAATCCAGCCTGCACCAACCAGAGGTTATTCAATTAATACCCATTGTGTTTGTATTGCAATTTGAAACACACAAAGAGTAAAAAAAATATTAAATCCATAATCATGCACATCCAATATAGTCTAATTAATTTATTAAGCTATAACACAAAAATCATACAGACCTACTAAGAATTGATGTGCTCAATTTATCCACTTGTTAACATGACAGCATGAGAAGTAGATACCCTGGTTGTTCTTTACTGGGCTGCTGAGATTCAGGATGTAACTGATGTTTTAGATACTCAAAGCAGTAATTTTTCTTTTACTGTATTTTAATTTACATCATAGAATTAAAACAATTGATCCATATAAAGTCATAATTGTCTGGCAAGCTAAAATTGGTTATGTTCCCCAAATTCAATAAATTAAGCTAAGCAAAAAGCACTATGATAAAATGTGTGAACCTGGCTAGTTGAAAATGGATAGATTGCTAAGGTCATCACAATAACATTGCTCTGCATGGGCTAAAGATTTTCTCATGAATGAAGGCAAATATAAGGTTTAGTCTGTCTTCTGCCCAACCTCAGGGAAGTTCTCTACTGGAGTGTGTGCTTTGGGATATTCTATGCGTCATAGTTATGTGGTGCCTTCCTATTGGTTGATAGTGTGTTAATGGTGTTCTTTCCTTGTGCTACCAAGAGCTCCTAAGCACCTTATAAGCGGTGATAAATCAGCACTCCTGTTGACTGACAAGGGGTCCATTACCCAGGCTTCAATTGTTTCCCTGGCTATCTTTGTTACCCGCATGGCCAACAATTTTATTACCTGTGATATTGAATGTATGTCCTTGTTCATTGCAACGTGAGACGACTAACGAGATTTTCTGGCTTATACATCACACTCAGTGCCCAAGTTCCTATTTATTGCTCACACCTAAAATCTTGTGGGTTCTTCTGCTCTCTCAAAAATTGAGGTGTCCTTGGTGCTGTTTGAGCTTGGTTGTTTTCTTGCAGATGTTTCATTATCCAAATTAGGTAACATCAATGCCGAAGCTTTCCCTGCATCTTGGGAAAACCACCTGGATTTGACCAGCCTTGTCTGATATGGACAACACTGAACCCAAATTCGTATGGGTCGTGGTAGATGCACAGAAGCTCTTTGTAAGTGAGGCAAAATACCATCCCCAAATTGTGACTGTGAGGCCAAAAAACAAACCCTCCAACACACAACGACAGTGTCAAAATAGAAGCTATAATGGAGATTTTGCTGATTTCCTGTCTGGACAAATGAAGTAAAAAATTATACCTGTAACTTGGATGTATGTTTGTAATCTTCCTGTTAAGATTTCAGATTCTGTATTCTATTTTACCCATATTCCTTTCTACTGAAATATGATGTGAATGTGCCATATGATTGACAGAGAGGGAGTGGGAGTGCGAAAGAGAGAGAGAGACCGATAGACCACCAATTACCCATTCTTTTTAAGTCACTCATCTGCCTGCACTCAGTTCTCAGTTGTACTTGGTCCCATCTTCACAGGAGCACTTGGAATCTGACTCTGGTGAAGGACGTCTTTGACTTTCACAGTGTCCGTCCCTTAACAAATACCTTGATGGTGCCTTCAGTTCCTCCAATAGTTGCCTCTCCTGGTAGATCGACCATCATGGTGACATTAAGAACAGCCTGACGGTTCTCTGAATAGTTGAGAATGATGGAAACAGTTTCGTCCACTCCTGAAAGGCATGGAAAAGGTTACTTGCCTAAGCCAGCTCCCTCAAGCCCATTGGACTAAGGCAGTGGTGGGTTCTAACCAGTTTTACCACTGGTTTGCATCGCAGACACCCTTTGTGCGCAATTACCACCAAATGTGCGCTTCGCTCAAGCCCATTGAGTAAAAAAACAGCTGAGGCATGGCAATCCACTCTGCCGCCCCTTACAGCTGAGCTAAAAACAAAAGAAATAAAGATAGGTATAACACGGGGGCGAGTGGGAGGGCCCAACTGATGTTCAGAGCGAACCGGTTTGCTCTCCTATCAAGATTTCCACTACCGGCTCTCCTGAACCGGGGAGAACCAGTAGCAACCGACCACTGGACTAAGATCCCTTCCAACTCTATTATTCTGATAACCTTAAGAGCCCGTCAAACCACATTTAATTTAACTCCTTTGCTGCAGGAGCACCTCAAATGTTTACCTGTTTTATACAGCAATCCTGAGGCCACAATCGATTGGGGCATTTCAGGCCCAAAAACCATAGAGGCAAACTGAATGCAATAGCAGCCCAAATCCAGAATGACACCTCCGCCAAGTTTCTTCTCCAACAGCCTTGGAATGTTGTCCATCCGAATAGCCAGTTGAGCTCGGAGCACTTTTAAATTCCCAAGAGATTTCTGACACACTGTGCTACGGATTTGTTCAGATACAGGGAAGAATCTGGTCCAGAAGCCCTTAAAGAGACACACACACCAGTGTGGGGGGTGGGGGGGTGAGGATGTATTAAGTTTCTAGTCCTTGGGGAGTGCTAAGGCCGAGCAAAACTTTGATCCCATCAGAAGCAAAATTCTAGTGATCTGTTGGGTGGTCCTTGACTTACAACCATTTCTTTAGTGACCAAAGTAACAACAGCACTAAAAAAAGTTACTATGGCCAGTCCTCACACTTACAACTATCTCAGCATCCCTAGCATTCACATGACCAAAATTTAGGCTCTTGGCAACCAGCCTGTATTAACAATGGTTGCAGCATCCTGGACTCATATGACTACCATTTGTATCCTTCACAGAAAAGCTGGATTCGCTTAGTGACTGTGTGATTCACTTAACAATGGCAAAAAAGGTCATAAAATTCGGTGCCACTCATTTATAAGCTACCTTACTTAGCAACAGAAATTCTGGTCCCAATTGTGGTTGTAACTTGAGCGCGCTATGTAAAACTCTTCTCTGTTTTGTAGAGGGGGAATGACTTCTATTTAATATTTCTTAAAGGTGAACAAAAGACACCAACCAGTAGGTTACAAGCTAAGAAACCCTAAATTAAAAAGTCAGAGTATGCTACCACAGGACTAGGATTCTTGTTACAGGTACTCCTTGAATTATGACTGCAATTGAGCCCAAAATTTCTCTTTTTAAATGAGACAGATGATAAGTGAGTTTTGTCCCCATTTTATGACCTCTTTTAACATAGTTGTTAAGTGAATCATTGCAGTTGTTAAGTTAGTAACCTGGTTGTTAAGTGGCCACATGTGTATTGGACCCGTGTCCCTCCTGGCTGATTTACTCAGCGCAGGAGGGGACACAAGGCTGGATCCAGGCGGTGATAACTGCCTCCTTGGAGGAGGGAACCTGTTTCTGCAGCCTTGAAGGAGGCGGTGGTGTGCCTGCCTTGGATCTGGCTGTTTTGAGTAATTACCATCCAGTCTCCAACCTTCACTTTCTTGCGAAGGTTGTTGAGAGCATGGTGGCATGTCAGCTCCTGATGGCCCTGGATGAAATGGAGTACCTCGATCCGTACCAAACGGGTTTCAGGCCCGGATACAGCACGGAGACAGCATTGGTCGCGCTGGTGGATGATCTCTGGAGGGCTTGGGACAGAAGTTATTCCTCTGTTCTGGTCCTATTAGATCTTTCGGCAGCTTTTCATACCATCGACCATAGTATCTTGCTGTGGCGCCTCAAGGGGTTGGGAGTGGGAGGCACTGTTTTACGGTAGTTCTCTTACCTCTCAGGTCGGATGCAAGGGGTGTTGGCAGGAGGGCAGAGATCGACCATGAGACCCTTCACTTGTGGGGTGCCGCAGGGGTCGGTTCTCTTGCCCCTTCTGTTCAACATTTATATGAAACCGCTGGGGGAGATCATCCATGGCTTCGGGGTGAGATATCAGTACGCTGATGATACCCAGCTTTTTATATCCACCCCAATCCAGCCCAGTGATGCCTTCTATGTGATGTCCCAGTGCCTGGAAGCGGTACGGGTCTGGATGGGGAGGAACAGGCTTTGGCTCAACCCTGCCAAGACTGAGTGGCTGTGGGTACCGGCATCTCGATCCGATGGAGAGGTTATATCGCTGGCTGTAGGGGGCGAAGTTTTACCCCCCGTAGACAGAGCACGCAACTTGGGTGTCCTCCTGGATTCATGGTTAAGTTTAGATGATCACATAACAGCCGTGACCCAGGGGGGTGTATGCCCAGATTTGTCTGGTGCACCAGTTGCGTCCCTATTTGGACCGAGCTGCTCTACACACAGTTACTCATGCGCTAGTCACTTCCCTTCTTGACTACTGTAATGCTCTCTACCTGGGGCTGCCCTTGAGGACCACTTGGAGGCTTCAGCTGGTGCAGAATGCGGCCGCACGGGTTGTGATGGGAGGGTCCCGATACTCCCATGTTACACCCCTCCTGCACGACTTGCATTGGTTACCAGTTGCCCTCCGGGTGAGATTCAAGGTGCTGGTGATGACCTATAAAGCCCTATATGGCTTAGGCCCAGGATATTTGTCAGACCATCTGCAGCCAGCAACAGCTTCCCATCTCCCGGTGCATTATCACAGGGAGGGCCTTCTCCAGGTGCTGTCGGCTAGACAATGCCGACTGGCGACCCCCAGGGGCAGAGCTTTCTCTGTGGGTGCACTCACTCTTTGGAATCAACTTCCCCTGGGGCTTTGGTTGGCTCCTGACCTTTGCACCTTCCGCCGCGAATTAAAAACATGGTTGTTTACATCGCCCAACCTGGACTGAGGGGGTTTGATTATTTTAATGGGTTTTAATATATGTTTTAAATTTATATTTATACATTTATGTATTTTGTATGTATGTTATGTTTCATTGGGTTTGTTTTTATTGTTGTGAGCCGCCCTGAGTCTACGGAGGTAGGGCGGCATACAAATCACATAAAATAAAATAAATAAATAAAATAAATAAGTGAATCTGGCTTCCCCATTGACTTTGCTTGTCAGAAGGTCACAAAAGATGATCACATGACCCCTGGACGTAGCAACCATCATAAATATGAGTCAGTTGCCAAGTGGCTGAATTTTGATTATGTAACCGTGAGCTGCTGCAACAGTCATTAGTGTGAAAAATGGTCATAAGTCACTTTCTCCAGTGCTGTTGTAACTTTGAATGATCACTAAATGAATTGTTGTAAGTTGAGGACTACCTGTACTTGATCTTTATACATTTCTCAGCCTAATTACCCTGCAGGGTTGTTAAAAGGATAAAAGAAGATGTGGGTTTGTCGTAGAATTTCCTACACCGCTTCCAGTGGAAACAAACTCTTAGATGCTCTAGTCTATATAATATCAAGAAGGTTTCCTAACGTACAGATAGAACCTGCCTTCCTGTAACTCAGGGGTTACATGCAGGATGCTTAGATCTGTCCCATGGGGCCGTCCTGGAAACAGCGAAGGACCAGCCTGCAGTGCTTCTACCAGCAATAACGGAGCTTGGGAGGGTTGCATGTGCCCCCCCCCCAGCTCTATTTCACTGGCAGAGGGCTGCAGGAGTCCATCACAGTCGAAAATGGAACCCAGGGGTCTGCTCGCAGCCCCCCCCCAGGTCTGTTTTCACTGACAGAGTGCTAGCAAAACAAACTACTAGCAAAAGTGGATCCCCCCCCACAGCCCCTCCTGGGCCACCCCAGATGCCCCCCGACACGAGTGATGTTGAGCTGGCCACCCCCCCCGGCCATGCCCATCTGGCCATCCCCCCACAAGGTCAACACAACCCTGATGCAGCTCTCAATGAAATTACCCCTTCTGTAATTTAAGACTATTATTTTGTATCCCATTCTCTGGCCGATAGAGAAGATCTCCATCCTCATCAGAATTTAAGTGCTGTTAATATTTGTTCCTCATGTGTCTTTTTGGAAGGCTAAATTCCCTCAGTCTCCCTTCATGATCTCCAGGGAACATAGAGGGGGAGGAGGGGGAAACCACCAACTAATTCAAACCAAATGAATCAACTGCATTACAAGTGTGATTTATGTTCATTTGCATTATTTAATCAGCTTGCAGGAGATTTAGATCATTGTTTCTCAACCGTGGCAACTTGAAGAGGTGGGGATTTCCTCTCCCAGCCCTCAGCCCTGCCAACATGGGAGTTGAAGTTTACAGATCTTAAAATTGCTAGGGTTGAGGAAGAATTGCTTTAGATTCTCAGTCATTTAAAAGTAGGAATGTGGGTTTTTAATCTCAGGAAGTGGGAATCTAAGGCTGGAGTCCAAGTGGCATTTGTGTGGGGAGGAGGAATGAGAGAGGGAATAAGAACAGAAACTGATTAGGGAATGCAAGACTGGATCATTTTAAGATAAGACGCCTCCACCAACCCTACAAAAAGAGGGGGGTTTAGCCGCATGAGATTGGAGAATTGCAGCCCAGACAAGTTGCATGATTGCTGCCCTGAAAGTCATTTATAAAACCTGTTGGATTGCACATTGTACATGCCATTCTTGGAAAACCTCAAGCATTGACTTGTTTCTCTCAGAAGTTTGCCAATTTCCTGTCAGCTTGGTTAGGATTTTTGGGTCTATGTACAATGCTGGGAATGATCAAAGTATTAAAGATTTTCTCCTGAGTCAGAAAGAGAGAAAAAGATCTAAGATGCCCTTATTGCTGATCATGGGACCAAGGTAGAAGAAGAAGTGAGATGCCGATGCAGTTTTTATGTCAATTAAGAAAGCTTCCTTTGTAAACTCCCCTTAATTGGAGAAAACCGGATTGTGTGGGATAGTGCTTAAGATTTAGGAGCAGAAGCAGGGAGGCAAATTTCTTCTGATTCTGTCCTCCCTTTCTGACTATCTTGAGATGCATCCACATTTTAATCTTCTGTTTTCATCACTGAATTAATTATCTTTCTCTACTTTTTTAATTTGATGTGGCCCACGGATTGTATATATGATAGCCCATCCTTAAATTAAAACGTGTTGAAGGAAACTTTCCTGGAGCGCTAAGCTTATTAACAAAAGAAAACAAACAAAATAACTACCTATGATGGCAAAGGTAGTCCTTGATTTACAACAGTTCATTTAGTGACTGTTCAAAGTTACATGGCTGAAAAATGACTTACGACCATTTTTCACACTTACGACAGTTGCAGCATCCCCATGGTCATGTGATCAAAATTCAGACAGTTGGAAACTGACATATTTATGATGATTGCAGTGTCCTGGGATCATGTGCATTTGCAACTTGATGACAAGCAAAGTAAGTAACTTTTTTCAGTGCTATTGAAACTTCAGTCACTAAATGAATTGTAAGTCAAGGACTACCTGTATTTTACATATGCACTTTCAAAATTTAATATAATACATGTATATGTTTATAAAATAAGCGGAATAATTTCTTGGTGTGAACCCAAAGATATACAGTAAAATTTCTCCTGTTCTCACAACTGTTTTCAGCAACAAAACAACCTTTCAAAATTGGGGCAGGGAAGGAAGTTGGGTGACTGGTAATAATAAAGAATAAAGAATAAAGAATAATAAATCCCTCCCCAATTGCTCTCTATCTAAATATAATAGAGTATGATTTCCAATTTATAACCAGTGTTGTTGTTTTCTTAAAGTTTAGTTTCTCTTCAATAATAAAGTGGCAAAAAAGTACTTGAGTACATTCCTCAAAAAAGTCTAGACTTTTGGTCCACCTCTGATGGCTTCTACCACATGCTAAAAATGAAATTCAAAGAAACCCGATATGAGTGTAGCACAATGTGTGAACCAGTGGTGAAATGCAAAATTTGTTATTACCAGTTCTGTGGGCATGGCTTGGTGGTGGTGGGGTAATGTGATTAGGTGGGCATGGCCAACTTTTTTTTTTACTTTTAAAACCATTTTTTTCTACAACCTCTTCGGCTGAAGAAGTTGTAAAAAAAGTGCTGTTAAAAGCCTCTGACGATCCCAGCTGAGGCGTGTGATCATCAGAGGCTTTTTTTTTTTTTTTACTTTTAAAAGCATTTTTTCGGCCGAAGAGGTTGTAGAAAAAGTGCTTTTAAAAATAAATTTAAAAAAGCCTCTGACGGTTGCACTGCTCAGCTGGGCATGGTGGAAGCAGCGATTTTTGCTATCAGTTCTCCGAACCACCACCCGCCATTGCTACCGGATCAGGTGAACCGTTCCGAACCGGGAGCATTTCACCTCCGGTGTGAACCCAACCAGAGCTTGATTCCTAAAAGGTTACATTCCCTACCTCCATGAGGAAGACGTCATTCTCCCGAGCTGTTCGTATCATCTCCCGTACTTCACGGGCATTCATGCCCATGGGCTTTTCACAGAGAACATTCTTCTTAGCCCGGAGGAAAAGGGTGGTTTGACCAAGATGCTGAGGGTTGAGAGAACCCACGTAGATCACATCTGGAGGGTGGAGCAGAAGACATCTCAGCAAATGAACAGAAAGTGAAAGAGAAGTAGAGGGGGAGACCAGGATTTCATTGGAGCTTGGAAGTCTTCTTATGTGCCTTCCTTTCTCTCCCTCCCCCCTCCCTCCCTTCAGCCTCCACAGAGAGAGTCCAAATCCAGGTAGTTCTCAACATATGGCCACAATTGAGCCCAAAATTTATGAGACATTTGGTAACTGAGTTTTGCCCCATTTTACAACCTTTCTTGCCATAGTTAACTGATTCACTGCAGTTGATAATTTAGTAACCTGGTTGTTAAGTGAATCTGGCTTCCCCATTGACTTTGCCTGTCAGAAGGTTGCAAAAGATGTTCACATGACCTTGAGACACAGCAACGGTCATAAGTATGAGTCAGTTGCTAACCATCTGAATTTTGATCACATGATCGTGCGGATGCTACAAAGGTTGTAAGTGTGAGAAACGGTCATAAGTCATTTTTTTCAGAGATGTTGTAACTTTGAACAGTTATTACATGAACAGTTGTAAATTGAGGAATACATGTAGTCAAAGATGGTGGCCATGGAATTTAAGCCTCCAGCTCGAATTTCCAGGAGCCCTCTTCTCTCTCTCCCTCCCTCCCTTCTTTCCTTCCTTGTATACATTTGTGTTAAATCTTATCTCCGAATATGCCTCATTATTTAGCAGAACCTAGCTGACCATGTCTGGGTCATTTCAGTGGAAGACTATCAGGACTTCCTACAGCTTAAAGTTAGACCAGGAAATCAAACAGAAATCAGCAGCAAACCTCTTCAGCTTTTCCATCAAGAAAACTGGCTAGACCCCTCTAGGAAGTGATCAAAATCAGAACTAATTCAGGCTTTCTCTGAGGAGCTTGAAGCAATAATCCTTCATGCTTTCATTCATATTTTATCCCTTGTATAACGGAGATTAGATCAACATTTTTCAATCATAGCAACTTGAAGATGTATGGACTTCAACTTCCAGAATTCCCCAGCCAGCATGCTGGAAGTTGAAGTCCACATATCTTCAAGTTGCCATGGTTGACAAACATTGAGTTAGACATCTGACATAACCCTGTAGTCCCTTAATTCAGAATAGAGTTGGGTGACTGGATGGAGCTGAGTATTTACTGGTCGGATGCCCTCCTTAACACCATGTGGAGTTCACAGCAGATTTTTTTTTCTTTGCACCCTAAGAGTGAGACGTCTGCTGCTACCTAGCATTGAACTCTCAACCTTCTGAATGGGAGGTGATTGTCTTCACTATTAGGCTACCATGCTGTTTAAACATCTGGCATATGTCTTCCTAAACTGATTCCTCCTAACTTCAAGACTAAATTTCCCTCAGGAGAGAGTTGCTTTCTTCCACAATTGCCTGTTTTGGAACTGATTTTCTGTCCCCAAGGTCATTTCAGCTCACCCACGTCAGGATCCTGGGCAAGTTCCTCATAAGAGCCATAGGCTCTGCAAATGTCATGCTGTCTGGCATATTCCTGGGCACGCTCAAGTTTGCTAGAAGCAATAGCAACTATCTGGAAAAAAAGAAGCACCCAAATTAAATGAAGTTGGACATTGTATTTATTTATTTTTTTTAACAGTTAGCCCTCCCAGTACTCAGAGGAAGGGTCTAAGGATGTTGAATTTTCAATTCATCCTTGCACATGATCAAAAGGGAATATGTATCATAGGAATTGTGTAGTTGCATATTGGTAGAAAGGTAGGGAAGAGCCATTGAGAAGCACAAAAGTTTGGAAGCATAGAAGTGTATCAAATTACAGATATAGCTCATTTTATTTTATTTTTCATTTCATTATTCGTGTTTGATTAGACTACAGGTAATCCTTGAGTAACAATCACAACCGAACCCAAAATTCTGGTGCAAAGTGAGACATTTGTTAAATGAGTTTTGCCCCATTTTATGACTTTTCTTGCCACAGTTGTTAAGTGAATCACTTCAGTTATTAAGTTAGTAACATGGTTAAGTGAATCTGGCTTCCCCATTGATTTTACTTGTTGTGAGGTCAAGAAAAATGACCACATGACCCTGGGACACTATGAATGTCATATGACTGATAAATATGAGTCAGGTCAGTTGCCAAGCATCTGAATTTTGATCATGTGACTGTGAGGTTGCTACAACTATCATAAATGTAAAAAATGGTCATCACTTTTTTCAGCGCTATAGTAAACTTCGAATGTATTCGAGTACAGGTAGTCCTCCCCTTAAACAGTTTGTTTAAGCAATTCCAACTATACCACCAATTTGCTCTTCCCGCTGGAGTTAATCAGAAGTGGTGTACAACAGATGGTCTTGCTGCAACCGAATTAGTTAACTCATTTTTTCCTCTGAGGTGCAAGGAAAAGAATCTGGGTGGTGAATCAATTTGTTTTTGTTTTTCTTAGTAGACTACCTGAGATAGGAGTGGGACAATAGCTTGATAATTAGCACTGTCTCAGCTTTTTTAAAATTTTTATTTTAATGAGATTCCTAACTGATCTTGAAAATGATAAGGTTATCTCTTGCTAGCTCTCCAGAGGAAAGAGAAGCATTGGAGTAGTTTCTCAGAAAGATTGAATGACTATAATAGGATGAGAAATTTTAGCTGATGTTAGCATAGCCCAGAGTGCAATCTTGTAATATTGTCTTAACTGATTGCTGAAGGGAGTTTTGACACAATTATGTACTGATTTGTTTTAATTCAAAGTAATGAAAGGCCAGGAGGCAACATGGTGTTGTACTAGAGCCGTGGTGGTGAACGTATGCCATATGTTCCACAGGTGGCACACAGTGCCCTCTCTGTGGGCACACGAACAGTCGCCCCAGTTCAGCTCCATCACACATGTGCGTGTGCCTCCTGCTGGCCAGCTGGTCATCTGGTCTCTGCTGCACATATGCAGGGATGGGTTGCATGCATGGGGTACATGCACATGCATGGGGGGGTGGGGTGCATGTGTGGGGATCGCATGCACATGCATGGGGGCAGGGCACATGCACGGGGCTGCATGCACATTGCATTTTGAGGGTTCCCGCACACGCACGCTTTGAACACTCGGTTTGGAAAAGGTTAGCCATCATGTACTAGAGATATGAAGGCCATTGACTGTTCCATCCCATTTAAGTAAATTGTTTCCCATCAGTCTATAATCCCCAAGAATACTAGACTTGGATAGGTTTGGTTTTGGAGGAAGGGAGTGGCACCCCAACGATACAAGTTTTTAAAATTTGTTTTCTCAATTATTTCTGGATTTCTGCAAACCTCAAGAGGATTTCTGGATGGAGCCGTGGTGGTTAGAATGCAGTAATGCAGGCTAATTCTGCTGTTTGCCGTCTGACAGCAGTTTGGCAGTCTGAGTCTTACCGGCTCAAGCTTGACTCAGCTTTCCATCCTTCTGAGATTGATGAAATGAGAACCCAAATTCTTAGGGGCAATATGCCGACTCTGTAAATTGCTTAGAGCGGGCTGTAAAGCACCGTGAAGCAGTATATAAGTCTAAGTGCTATTGCTATTTGGGCGATGTCAACTGTAGCAGCTTTACTCCTAGCCAGACCATTGAATAGTTGAGTTTCAGGGCTGGGGAAACCCAACTATTCTTTTGGCATATTCAATCAGGACAACACTTCAGCCTATTCTAGGTGTATGATACTGTACACACACATATGAGTCTCTTAAGGAGATGCAGAAAACTACCAATATACAAAATAAGAGGCCAGTGATAGCCCTTAAGAGCAGTCAGGAGGGAGTCCAATGGTGGTTGATTCTTGGTTATTGATTCTGTTTGGGAAGCAGGAATACAGCATTGAAAAATGAAAATGTGAGAGACCGCCTTATATAAAACCAGCACACCAATCTTATTTATGCTACTCCATCAACCCTGGTTCGACACTGCAATCCCAGGTTTCTGGCAAGGCTCTTCTCATGCTTGCTTTAAGAACCCAGAGACTGAATTTGGAACTTTTTAAATGGAAAGTATGTCCTGCTACACAAGTACAATTCAGCAAAGTCTTTATACTAAATTCGGCTATTCATCTAGTTTGCAGCAGTCTACTTTAACTGGAAGAGTCTCTCTATTCTTCAAGAAAGGTCTTCTTTATTTCTTGTTACCAGCAATTAAGCCCAAGTCCTTGTTTATAAAAACAACAACAACAACCAGATTCTCCTTGGCAGAGCTACAGATATTTTTTTTAAAAAAATCCCCTCCAGACCCAAGTTATAACGTAAAAAAAAAAAAAAAAGCTTTTCTGCTTACATTTCGAACATCTTTTTATGATGCATCAGCTTTTTCAGAAGAAAACCAACTATCTCCCCATACCAGCACACTCTCACACTCTCACACATTCTCAGCATGTGATACAACCTTGTGATCTGCTGGCAGAGTTTTCAAGGCCACAATGAAGTCGTGGGAAATCTTCCCAGCAGAGCAGATTCCCCAGCAGAGAGGCATGGAAGATTTTGGGTGTCTTGATGGCTGAGAAAAGTGAGATGTTTCTATTCTGCCTTTCCCCCTCCCCACTTGTATGAAAAATCTGGATCAGCAGCTGCCTACATTTAGGAACCTGTGGCTTATAAAAGGGGCAGAGTAGCTCTGGGGCTGGGAGACGCCCTGCGTGGCTGCTTCTCTCTGTTTGGGGTGGAGTACCAAACCTGAATTTGCATGGAGAATGTGTACATGGCAAAGATAGGAACCCCTACTTGAGTGAATTAAACTCATGGACCATTTGGCTAAGAGCTGCCTACCTGCTTGCCTCCTGCCCTGACCTCCAGAGTCCTGGAAGGTGAGACCTCTGGAGCTACCTCTAATCCTCCTGGGGTCTATTTTTAACTAAGCATCCTCTCTTCTTGGCAGCATGGTTGTCATCACAGCTAAATGTTATGAACACAATTAGAATGTGATGAAGTGGTCCTTTGACCCCACACTGGGCCCTGGTTTTAGGGCTGGGTTCCCATTTCAGCCTAGTGCCCTTGTATTCCCTACGTTAAAAGACTGCAAGGTATGTTGGGAAGATGCTGAGATGGAAATATATTTGGAGGGGCATCAAGTAAAGATGGAAATAGGGGGCAGCATTTGATGTTGATGTAATGGAAACATTGGTCAATATGTGGCCAAAATTTAAACATCAGGATAGATTACTTCCTGTATACAATATATTATGTATCTGTTCTTTTCTTTTTCTCCTCTCTCTCTCTGATTTCGATTGGGAATTTTTAAAAAAATCACCAGGCATACAAGACTATCTGGGCTGCAAACATCAAGGCCACCACTAGATGTCAGCAGAGATTTTGTGTGTGTGGAGTATCTTTTTGCTGCCACATACTGGTCATCTGAACTTCTGAAAACTCTAATATCACAGACGAGAGGTTAAAAAGATCACTGTTCACTACCCACCAGCATTCTGCAAGCTATGACACAGAGAGCAAAGTTTTCCTTCTAAAAATAGTACAAGGGTAAGACTTGATATAGTTGAAGACATTCTTGTAAGAAGAAGGATTCTTCCAAAATAGTCCACCAGATTTCATCCCATTCAACCTCATTAAAGAGAGTAGCAGCAGTAAGTTTCACCCACCTTTTCCTTTCTCTGTACAAATAGTCCTTGACTTACAACCATTAATTTAGTGACCGTTCGATGTTATAATGGCACTGAAAAAAGTGACTTGTGATTGTTTTTCACACAACTATTGCAGCACCCCTATGGTCACATGATCAAAATTCAGGTGCTTGGAAACTGGCATGTATTTATGACTGTTGCAGTGTCCTGGGGTCATGTGATCACTTCTTGCGACCTTCAGAGGAGCAAAGTCAATGGGGAAGCCAGATTCACTTAACAATTTAACAACTGCAGCGATTCACAAAAACTGGCAAGAAAGATAATAAAATGGGTCAAAATTCACTTAACAACTGTCTTGCTTAGCAACAGAAATTTGGGCTCAGTTATGGTCATAAATCGAGGACTATATGAATCAAGTTTCATCATGTTATGCAGTAGCACAAAGATGTAAATGTTTCTGGATTATGTTTTAAAGCAGCCTGTGCGCGGAACTAGAATCAATGAAGCTAATATAAATGTTAAAAGAAAGCAAGGTTTGTCTAACAAACCACTTCTGTCCTGGAAGCTAGTATTCTGAGATTCAAGGATGGGGAGGACAATTTGGAGTATTTATTTATTTATTGGTTCAATTTATATGCCGCCCTTTTCCAGAGACCCAGGGCAGCTTACAATGCGTTAATCAATAGCCTTCATACTTTTGTATATACCTGCTTAGTAGGGCTTTCGCCCCACCCCCCTAAGCGGTGTTATTTTTTATACAAAGTCAGCTAATTCCCCCACAAACCAGGTCTTCATTTTACCTACCTCGAAAGGATGGAAGGCTGAGTCAACCTTGAGCCTGGTGAGATTTGAACTTGCAGTAATTGTAGGCAGTTGGTGTTACTTAACAGTGCTTTAGTCTGCTGATGTGGGTAGGCTTTGGCACTCTGAATATGCTCTGAGGAGAGTTTCTCCTGATTACATCACAGGTGCCAGTGCTGATTTCTGTAATCCATAAAATATTCTAGGATTGATTTAAGAAGCCTGAGAAGAGGGTGGAGGGAGAATTAAAGTGGAATGGAATGAGAACTCCTACACTCAGTTGTTTTTATTGCTACTTGTTTGTTTGTTAAATTTGTCACCTATTCACAATGAGGTTATTCTAGGCAGCTTACAACAATAAAAATGGATAAATGAAAAGAAGTAGAAATATAACAGTAGTAACGAAGTAACAAAGTAATGGAACAATAGGATAAATAACGAAATAGGATAAATAACGAAAAAGAAAATAAAGAGAATAAAGCAATATGAAAATAAAATATAGGTAGGTGGGGAAGCAGAGAGTGAGGGGGAAGGTGGGGTTTGCTGTCAATCTAGTAGCCATCTCGAGTGTGGTATTAACTCCTAACCCCTGGGTCCCCAGGCCAACCGGCAGAGCCAGATCTTCAGGCTCTTATTACAGATTGGCAATTGGCTCATATTTATGACAGTTGCAGTATCCTGGGATCATGTGACCCCCTTTTGTGACTTTCCGACAACCAAAGTCAATGGGGAAGCCAGATTCATTAACAATCAAGTTACTAACTTACCAACTGCAATGATTCACTTAACTACTGAGACAAGAAAGGTCATCAAATTAGGCAAAATTCGCTTAACAAACGTCTCACTTAACCACAGAAATGTTGGGCTCAATGGTGGACATAAGTCAAGCACTACTTGAACTTTCATGTAGGATTTGTGCATTTAATAGATGCAAACCCCAATATATTGTATCCATATATTACATCCAGAAAGAAATCTTTTAAAAAATGTTTTCATTAGTTAAATGCCACTCAGTTTTGCTGGAAACCCATGAGCTCTGGTAAGCAATACAGAAGAACAGTGTTTGAAGATGTGGATGTCAACTCCCAGAATTCCCTAGCCAGAATGCATTCTGAGAGTTGAAGTCCACACATCTTGAAGTTGCCAAGATTGACAAACACTGCAGTAGAAGTCCACTCTTCTTGAGAAACACTACAGTTGCAGTACTACTGCAAAGTAGATCATCACAGTTAAAGTCCAAACATCTTAAAGTTGCCAAGACTGAGAAGTTGAGAATCACTACAGTAGAATTACTGCAGTAGAAATCACTACTATGAGCAACACAGCAGTAGAAGTAAAGAAGTACTGTGGTAGAACACTGTGGTGGAAGTTGCCAAGGTTGAGAAGTCCTGCAGAGAAACACTATCCAACCACTTCTCCTATATAACATTGGATGTATCATAAACCTCTTTTTAGATATTATTTTCACCTTCCAAGCTAAAAAGTGCAAATAGCAAGAATAACATTTATGCTTATATATCATACCGCATTGTAAGCCGCCCTGAATCTCTGGAGAAGGGTGGCATATAAATCAAATTTTTTAAAAAACCAAACCTATAGCACTTTATTGCATTCTTGGCTGTTTAAAATGTAGAAGCATTATTTGCATATTGCCCCCAACCATCTTGGTCCTAGTTTTCCTGAACTCAGAAGGATGGAAGATTGAGTCAACTTTGAGCACTCCTTAGAATCGACACAGTCTGTGGTCAGAGTTTGCTCACAATGCTACACTTTATTTATTTGTTATTTTATATCAAATTTATATACTGCCCTTCTCCCTGAGGACTCAGGGCGGTGTACATCCAGATAAAAACATAAACTACAAACATTAAAATACTATTAAAAAGGTATATATAAATTTGGCCCTGTGATTAAAAAACAATGACAAACCAATTAAAAACATTTAAAAGTCTTAGCCAAGCCCGGCTTGCTGAAAAAAGAAAGTTTTAAGGGCACGGCAGAAGGCACCGAGGTCTTGGATTCTCCTTATGTCTGGGGGCAGTTGGTTCCAGAGGGTGGGTGCCCCCACAGAGAAAGCCCTCCCCCTGGGGGTCACCAGCCTACATTGTTTGGCTGATGGCACTCCGAGGAGGCCCTCTCTGTGGGAGCGCACAGGTCGATGGGAGGCCATCGGTAGCAACAGGTGGTCTTGAAGATATCTAGGTCCTATGCCATGGAGCGCTTTAAAGGTGATAACCAACACCTTGAAGCGCACCCAGAAGACCACCAGGAGCCAGTGCAGCTCACACAGGAGAGGTGTTGTATGGGAACGCCATGCTGCTGCCATAACTACCCGCGCGGCCGCATTCTGGACCAGTTGGAGCCTCCAGGTGCCCCTCAAGGGGAGCCCCATGTAGAGAGCATTGCAGTAGTCCAGGCGAGAGGTGACAAGGGCGTGAGTGACCGTGCACAGGGAATCCCGATCAAGAAAGAGCCGCAACTGGCGTATCAGGCGAACCTGACAAAAAGTCCCCCTGGCCACAGCCGTTAGATATTCCTCCAAGGATAGCTGTGTATCCAGAAGGACTCCCAGGTTCCGAGCCCTCTCCGAGGGGCCAAACACTCGCCCCCAATAGTCAGAGATGGAGTCATCTGACTATATCGGGATGCCGGGAACCACAGCCACTCAGTCTTGGAAGGGTTGAGTTTGAGCCGGTTTCTCCGCATCCAGATCCGCACAGCCTCCAGGCACTTTAGCCACTACGCCTCCAAGGTTCTGGTTTCTTTTACCCTTCAACTAAATGTCTCCCAGATGTGATGGATTCTTTTCTCTCCTTTTAGTGAGTAATCTTGCAGAAAATATATAACTGGGTAAAAAGTTGATTCTAGCATATCACTTGACCAAAAGCAATGTGCTTCTTTGGTTTTTTTTTTTTTTTTCAATAGGACCAAGGATTTCACTTGATAACCAAATTGATATACCCAGTAAAACCTGTGGCCTCTTGCCATTGGCACCCATGTATCTGTGTGCACTTTTCTTGCAACTCACCTCACCCCTACCCCACCTGATTAAAAAAAATTAAGTCATGTTACCATATCTGGGCTGAAAAATTCCAGATGACCACTAGATGGTAGCAAAGAGAAATAGGAACGCCTAACTCTTTGCTTCCATCTAGTGGTCATCTAGTTATTTGGTTTATGCAGCCTAGATCAGGCAGCTCTAAATGTTCCTACCAGTCCAAAATATTCTAGAACCTGATACTAAATTACAGAATGATTTGATTGCTATAAACCTGATTTATTAGTGATTGTTAATTAAAGCCATGACTACAGCAAACAGCCATGATTTAGAAGGATGGATGAATGCAATTGTTGTTACTCTCTTTTAAAGGATTAATCTGGCTGGGAACATAAATGCCTTACTGAAAAGCAGTAATTTTGTCTTTGGTGTGTGGGCATATGTTTCTTTGTCCTTTCCCATCCATCATACGATTGAAGAAGGGTGCATCCAAATGAAATAAATACATGCTAGGGCAAGTTAGTTCAGTGATAATTATTGCTTTCCCCTTCCTTACTTTCGCTACGTTCTCATTTTAAAAAAACTGGAATGCCATTTATTTTTCTGGCAAGAGTTTTTGCTCTAAAACCACTGTATCACTGTTTTGTTTTTTTATAAACACAACAAGCCTGAGAAAAAAAATATGACAATTTTGTTAAATATTTTATAAATGTTTCTGTCTGGAACTGTACATGTATTTCTAGGGACATAAGCAAGTTTATTCAGTAACATTTCCTATTTTCAAGGCAACACAGTTAAGTTAGTAAAGCTTACTTAGGTTACGATTAACAAAATTGTTTTCAGGTATAATTTAACAATAATTTCTATAAAAAACAATTATATTTGCTAAGTCACAAAATGAAACAATAACTCCACAATGTCTGGTTTAATACATGCTAAATTAAAATCGGGATGCAGTGGCTCAGTGGCTAAAATGCTGAGCTTGTCGATCGAAAGGTTGCCAGTTCAGCTATTCGAATCCCTAGTGCCACGTAATGGGGTGAGCTCCCGTTACTTATCCCAGCTTCTGCCAATCTAGCAGTTCAAAAGCATGTAAAAATGCAAGTAGAAAAACAGGGACCACCTTTGGTGGGAAGGTAACAGCGTTCCGTGCGCCTTTCGCATTTAGTCATGCTGGCCACATGACCACGGAGACATCTTCGGACAGTGCTGGCTCTTCGGCTTTGAAACGGAGATGAGTACCGCCCCCTAGAGTCAGGAACGACTAATACACATGTGCAAGGGGAACCTTTACGTTTACCTTTAAATTAAAACCAAACAAAGCACAAAATGGTTTTGGGTGTTGTGTGAACCCTATTGATGGTAAGGAACCCCCAGAACATAAAACTTTAAAGTAATTGTTCAAGCAATGGTTGGATTCACACTATAGTTTCAGAAACCACAATTGCCCTGGTTCACACACCAAGGTGTCATAAATTATAGTTCACGGTGGCTGATTTCAGACAACACAATAAGCTAAAAATCAAATCAGTCTTAAGGTTTAATGTCATGCATCAGCCAGGTGAACCATACTTAAAAGATTCTTATTGACATCAATAGGACAAGGTAGCCATTGATGCAGTGGGTCTCTTTTAAGAATTATCAACTTCTCTCATCCTACTTTTTTTCTTGACAGCTAGAAACATGTCTAAACCAGTTACTGGATTACATTCAACCATTATTCTTAGTGTTCTCGTGTGTGTGTGCCAATGGTGTACTGTGGTTACATATGTGGGAGTAAGTTAAAGAGCCAGTTTGGTCTAGTCATTAAGATGCTGACTTAGAAACCAGAAGATAGTGAGTTTCAGGCATGAAAGCTGGATGGGTGACTTTGGAGCCAATCACTTTCTCACAAGGTTGTTATTACGGGGAAAATACAGGAAATCCTTGACTTATAACAGTTCATTTAATGACCATTCAAAGTTACAACAGCACTGAAAAAGGTGACTTATTACTGTTTTCCACTTACCGACCACTGCAGCAATCCCTTGGTCACGTGATCAAAATTCAGGCTCCTGGCAACTGACTCATATTTATGACGATTGCAGTGTCCCAGGCTTATGTGATCCCTTTCTGAGACCTTCTGACTAGCAAAGTCAATGGGGAAGCCGGATTCACTTAACAACCGTGTTACTAACTTAACAACTGCAGTGATTCACTTAACAATTGAGGCCAGAAAGGTCGTAAAATGGAGTAAAATTCCATTTTACTCCAAATTAACCAATGTCTCATTTAGCATCAGAAATTGGGGGCTCAATTTGGTCATAAGTCAAGGACTAGTAGGAGGAAGGTATATTAGACATGTTTGTTGCCTTGAATTACTTATACAGTAATAAAGGCAGGATAAAAATCAAATAAGCAAATAAGCAAACCAGCTCCAGGAAATGCAGCACAATTCACTCTTGGGTAGGATCCAGCTGCATGCTTCACTGAAAACAATGCAACAAGTTTGTACTTATGAACATCTTCCTAATTCTTTCAGTATAATTGTGAGTCCTAAAAACCTAAAGGCAATTTTGAATATTTCCCTTTTCATTTAATCTATGGCTTTCAGAAATGGTTCTGGAAATAATTCTACCCTTCCCAGAAAGAAGTCAACAGGGTGTTTGGTCTCTGAGTAAGTTTTATTTGCAATTTGATAAAAGAAGGGAAGATGTGCGGGGTGGCAGCTTCCGTCCACGGTTTCAATATAGCTGCTCCTTCCCATGTGTTTGGCTGCCCCTCCCTTTGATCTGAAACAATTCAGCTGGCAGAACTGGCTGTTTATTAGTGGGTGTTTTTCAATAATGGAGCTATCTTCCACATCTTCTGAAATGGTTGGTTTTCTGTTGGTGTTCCTGAATTCATTTTGGAGAGGTAGAGAGCGCAAGAGGGCAGGACAAGTCTGAACAAGAGTAAGTCATGTTCAAATACAATATGGCATAAGAGGAAACAGGTTGGCTAGGATGGAAAGTCCAAGCGAATGAAAAATCAAAATGGAAGAGAAATCAAAGATTTTAGGAATGATGACGAAAGCTTGGCAGGGAAAGTTAGTTGGAATGGAAAGGAGGAAAAGCAATGGGAAAGCGTATGCCAGTTTGACAGTAACAGATCATGTGGAAATCCAGCCTAACCAAAAAAAAAATAAAAAAATCGGAAAGATAAAGATGAGCAATACTGGCAATGTAAGGATCGGTGTCTGATTTTACGAGGCAGCAGGAAGCCCTCTGGAGCAAAACCACAAGGTTTGGGCATAAAAAATCTGGTTGAGCTGGCCTGGCCTTTTCTACTCGCAAGCAAGCTTCCCATCAAAACTGGACAGACAGATGGCAAATGCCTGAAGCCCACAGAGGGGGAATCGATAATCCATAGTGAAGACATCAGAAGCCACCCGGCCAAACTGGAGCACAATGTAGTCAGCTGCAAACCAAGGAGATGAAAGACCATTGAGGCAAAAGAAAAGATCCACCAAAAACTTCATTTCTTCACTCTTTATGCTTGCCTATCTCCTAAGCCTTCCTCAAAAAAAAAAATAATTCTCCAAGGGCTTCCTTCCCTGATGATTGAGCAGATCCAGCTCTTCCCCAAGCTTATCCTGAGTTGTCTGTCTTTCATTCATACCCCTGGGGCTTGATGAAGAGCAATATGGAATTCCTCATACAGGATTGGGGCTGTGTTTGTAGCACGGGTTCACACTGAGATAAAACTTGTGCATCAGACCTCTTACCTCAATTTGGATTAGGGGTATTAGAAAGCTGAGCAGTTAAGATACCGGGCTTGCAACCCATGTTCGAGACCCAAGCACCATGTGAGAGGTTGAGTCCCTGTCCTTGCCCCAGCTCCTGACAAGCTAGCAGTTGAAAAGCATGCAAATCTGAGTAGCTAAAAAGGTACCACTTCTGTGGGAAGGTAACAGCGTTCCATAAAGTCATGACCACAGAAATGTCTTTGGTCAGTACTGGTTCAACGGCCTTGAAATGGAGATGAGCACTGCCTCCTATACTCAGCAATGACAAGCAGGGACTCCTTTATCTATTAGAAAATAATTTGTCCAGTACCTACTCAGATTGGACCAAAGCAGCCAAGAGATGTCCAGTGGAACAGTTTAGTATTAAAAAGAGGATGCTGATGCTCTCCTGTTCATATTCTCTATCTACAGGAATCTTTGACATTTGTGATAGAAGATAGCTATCGTGGCTAGCTGTTGTTTTCACTCCCTGAACATCTTATTTTCTTCAAGGGCTTTCTAAATTGGTGGCCACTGCTGTGTTCAGTGGAAGCAAATTCTACAATTTTAATTATATACCATGTTAAGAATATCTGCCCTGAATCATCCACCATTAGATTTCATAGAATAACCATAATTTCCAGAACTATGTGAAAGGGGCAAAACAATCTTCCAATCTATTTTCCTCATCTACACCATGGACAACTTTATACCCATTTCGTGCTCATCAACTTTATTTGTCCTTCCAAGACACAAATATTTGAGGAAACCGCCTAATCCTTTAGTTACTTTGCTTGCCCTGTTTTGCATTTTTCAGTTCTACAAAAATTCCTTTTGGTGATGGAGAGATGTAGCTATCACAACTGTTTCCACACTCTAAATGAGACTGGTTGTCCATAAAGTTCTCACAATAGTTGGGGTTCTATTTCCTATTCAACCCCAAGAAAGAATTTGCCTTTTTTGTAACTGCTACATACTGGGCCACTGTGTTCACTAAACTAAATACCCCAATCCTATGATCCTGTTCTTGTCAATTCTTGCCAACTCTAATCTGATTCACATATCTATCCATTTGTAAAATATACTTCCTAATGCTGGTGCTTATGCTAACAGTTCTGGTATCCCTTTGTTCTAATCACCTTAAATAATTGCATATTTATCAGAAAAACTGGCCACAATAGATTTACTTATAAATTAGTCTCATTAAATGGGACTTCTGCATAGATAGCATCAGCTTGCAAAACCTTCTGCACTCTCCTGAATCTTGCCCACTACTCACGGTCATCTTCTGAAATGATTTGGAAGTTCTTGACGGAAGCCTGTGTGACCCGTCCATGAAAGTTGAGTACGTATGACTGGGTCTCCTCATTCCAAGCAGGCACCTTGTTCTGGAGTTTGATCAAATTTTGCATATTCCGGTTCTGGTATCGCAACAGTAAGGTTTCATGTTCCTTTAGGCAGAGAAGTACAAACATTATGTTTGTACCAGCATTCCTATGCTGGTGGTTTTTCTCCAAAAACAGAAGCAATAAGAACCACTCACATTTTTAGGTTGGATGCGGATCCTCTCATTCTCTGAATTCATTCCAGGAATTATCACTGTCATTTTCCGTGGACCTCTGAAACCCAAAACATTGGTCTCCTGCAAGGGCATAGGGATGGGACGTAAGAAATCTATTAACTTCTGCTTTTAATTTGGAATAACAGAATAAGAGAAAGGGACCTTGGAGGTCTCCTAGTCCAGCTTCCTGCTCAACCAGGAGACCCTATACCATTCCACACAAGTGACTGTCTAATCTGTTATTAAAAGCCTCTGGTGATGGAGCACCTACAATTTCTGAAGGTAAGCCATTCCACTGGTTAATTGTTCTCACTGTTAGAAGATTTCTCCTTAATTCTAGATTGCTTCTAGAGAGCTGTGGTGGCACAATGGTTAGAATGCAGTACTGCAGGCTAATTCAGGTCACTACTAGGAGTTCGATTCTGGCCGGCTGAAGGTTGACTCAGTTTTCCATCCTTCCGAAGTCGGTAAGCCGAGGACCCAGATTGTTGGGGGCAATATGTTGACTCTGTAAACTGCTTAGAAAGGGCTTTAAAGCACTCTGAAGTGGTATATAAGTCTTATTGCTATTGCTTCTCTCTTTGATTAGTTTCCATCCATTGTTTCTTGTTCTGCCTTCAGGTACTTTGGAGAATAGGTTGTCCCCCTCTTTTCTGTGGCAGCCCCTGAGATATTGGAACACTGCTATCATGTCACCCCTGGTCCTTCTTTTCATTAAAGTAGACATATACAATTCCAGCAACCGTTCTTCATATATTTTAGCTTTCAGCCCCCTAATTTCATTTTCATTTCATTTTATTAAATTTGTATACCGCCCTACTCCCGAAGGACTCAGCGCGGTGAACAGGCACAAAATAAAACACATAAGTACAAAAATTAAAACATAATCAAAACCCAATTAAATAATTTTTGCCCGAGACAATTTAAAACTCCCAATAATTTAAAACGAATTAAAATTTCAGTTTAAAAATTTAAAAGAAGGGGAAAAAATTAATCACTTGTTGCTCTTCTCTGCACTCTTTCCCGAGTCTCATCATCTTTCTTATATATGGTGACCAAAACTGGATATAGTATTCTAAGTTTTTAAATCTTTAATTCTACCATTGGTTTGTTAAGAAATGTTAATATTTGTTACAAATGGAAAGCATTGCTATTCAACCTTATATTTTTATAGTGGGTAATTTCTCTCCCCAGAGTTTAAAGTATCCCATCATTTTCCAAAAAACAAAACTATCTTTCCATCCTTGGTGCTCAGTCTAGCTGGGGAATTTACAGTCCCAAAGCACCTGAAGGTATCAAATTGAGGAAGTTAATTTTAAAAGGTGCAGTATTTGAAATGCTGTTTTTTTTTTCCTGGTTAGAATGGAGAATTTCTAAAAAAGATTATAAATTATCAATCAGCATACCCTTTTACTTTATCTGGAAAAGATCACCCTTCCTCTGATCACCTTAAAAAATTAGCCACCTGATTTAACAAAATGAAATGTCTTTTAGATATTTCAGTTCCAAAGTATATTGGGAAAATTTCAAAGGATCTAACAGTTTTGTTGCCCTGCCTGGGTAATCATGGATCCATATCAAGTAAGAAAAATGCCAAATAATCTACTAATGGCCAAAGGGAAGGCAGAGGAAACCATGTGACTACAAAGACCATTTTTAGAAATGCAGAATTTATCAATTTTTGAGAAAATTATATATTTGGCTAATCAGAAAATGTCACATTACCTATTGTTCCTCTGGAAAAAAAATTTCTTGGACAGGCTTAGCTAACACTAAAAATCTTTCAGGTGATATAGAGTAATTACATTTTGGTTGTTCATCTTTTTCTTTTCTTGTAATCTATTTCTTTCTTTTTTGTGTATGATAAATTATTCATTTTTATTTTACATCATTTATCTTTGTTTTAAAATGAATTAATTAAAACTCTCCAGTACAGTATTAATAAAACAAAAACAAAAATCAGTGTAACTGAATCAAGCTACTGAGCTTTCTGGCTTAGCACAGTCTCTTTGGGCTGAGTATTGTAGGAGATGACTAGTCTGACCCTGAGGGAGGGGTCAAATGTATCATCAGTCTCAACTTATGACCACAATTGAATCCAAAATTTCTGTTGTTAAGTGAGACATTTGTTAAGTGAGTTTTGCTTAATTTTACGACCTTTCTTGCCTCTTATTGTTAAATGAATCTCTGCAATTGTTAAATTAGTAACCCGGTTGTTAAGTTATCTGGCTTCCCCATTGGCTTTACTTGTCAAAAGGTTGCAACAGGGATCACTAACCTTGAGACACAGCAATGGTCATAAGTATGAAGCAGTTGCCAAGCTTCTGAATTTTGATCACATGATCATGGGGATGCTACAAAGGTTCCAACTGTGAAAAATGGTCATAAATCACTTTTCTCAGTGCCATTGTAACTTTGAACGGTCACTAAATGAACTGCTGTAAGTTGAGGACTATCTGTAGTTTATTGCAAGATATGCTTGCAATAAACCTATGTATTTATTTGAACTGCCTGGATTTCCTGATTTTTTGTGCTTGACATATATTTTTTGGCACTTGCATCTTTCCGAATAAAGTTAGTTCTTCTTTTATGACCACAACTGGGATCAAAACTTTTGTTGCAAAGCAATGTGGTTATTAAGGGAGTCATGCTCAATATTATGACCTTTTTGCTGTGGTTATTAAACAATTCTCATGGGCATCAAAAAAATCCCACTTCTTTCATTAATTTTACTCATCAGAAGCCCCCTAGGACAGTGTACATGGCAATCCTATGACTTGGGACACTTCAAACATCATAATACATGCCAGTTGCTAAGTGCCTAAATTCTGATCATGTGACTGTGGGGACACTGTGTGAGTACTAGTCATAAATCACTTTTTTCAGTTTTGTTTTAACTTCAAATGGTTGTTAAATGAATAGCCGTGAGTTGAGGGCTACCTATTTATAGGAGCATATCAATTCCCCCTTGGTCAATTCTGTGATACTTACATAGCAAATGGCAACTAACTCCTGCCGTAGATGGGCAGTTTCTGGAACAAAAGGTTTTTTTTCTGGATTGATTCCATTGTCAAACACAGTGAACTTGGTCCCAAGCATGTTAGATCTAGAAAGCAAGCAAAAAAGGGACATTTACTTTCTTTAGAGCCTGCCATATTACCTTCAATCATCCCTTCTGCCATGCCCTCATGTTAATTAAGTAAGAACCCAAAGCTAGGATGAAAACTACAGATTAGTACAAAAAAACGAAAACAAATCAAGTACATCAAGAGATTCTAGAAACTGTAGTGTTGTTATAAACAAAATTCCTCAACAAGGAAATCCTGTCTTAACTATGGAAGAAGGCTCAATAATGAAAAAGTACATAATAGAGTACAGAAACTATACTCTCCAAAATCAGTCCTTTATATTTAGGTCTCCCCTCAAATTAGGATAGGGTGTCTGGGAGAGTTTTCAGGAATGTGTTTTTACATTATGATTTATCTCTTTTCTATTCTTTTCAGGTACACCCTAGGGCAGTGTTTCTCAACCTTGGCAATTTGAAAATATGTGAACTTCAATTCCCAGAATCTCCACATATCTTCAAGCTGGCACGGTTGAAAAACACTGCCCTAGGATCTTCATGTGATTCTGATCTCAACATCAGATGAAACTTTAGTTTTCAGCAAATATGGTGAAACTCAGAGGGGGGGAGGGGTCCAGAAGTCCCTCCCACTGTAGTTAAATTCTAAACTTGCAAATGGGAAACCTAGATTTCTACTCATGGAAAAATACCCTCCCTCAGCTAGGAAGCAAAGATGATTTCAATCAAATCATCTCAGTTTATACGGAGAATGAAAAGGACCAAGTAATAAAATGGATTTCACACACACATATATATTTCCAAGTCTGATATATAGAGAGTAATGCCACCTTGAGGACATCAAGTACAAGGAAAGAACTGTATTGATTTCCACGGTGTTATTTTTCTACTGATAACTGTACATTCCAGAAACCTTTACCTCTATTAGAAAAACATAGATAGGAGAAAGGTGGGCATCTTCAGTCACATAAGGACCATCTTTTTAAGATTTATTATTATGATATTTTTCTGATGCTTTTTAATGTCAGTCTGAGTGGCTGCAATATTGTTCCCGTTCTAAATCCTGAGAGTTGCATACTATACTTAGCTTTCCAAATATATATATATGATAAAATCAATAGGGAGTATACCTATCAATTGTTGGTCCTTTCTGGCTGAAAAAATAGCGAGTTTCATACCCTTCTCTGAATGCAGCAGAACAAAAAATGACAATCACTGAGTGAGTATTGGAGAGTAATGTCACCAAATAGTCTGCTAGGAAATGTATGATTTTGGTCCAGCGTGGCTATTATGCAAGGGTATTAATGATGTCAAAATGGTGGATGCAACTTGGTGAACAAAGCTCCACCCTTTTTTAATGTGCATCGCATTTCAACTGTCTAGTCACCCTTTCATTTCAATGACAGTGACCCTCCTGCCACCATAGAAAACATTTTGAAGAAATAACTATAACATGTTTTCAAATATTTGTATTCACTGATGCCAAAGGTCTACCTTATCCTTCTTCAGGAGTTATGTACATTATCCCATAAATAAAACACTGGGGTAACATGCACTTGATGTACTAAAGATCATAGAGCTTCTAATGCTTGGCAAAGGAGTAGAGTACTAGTTTTCAACTCCCACAATCCCCCAATGAATTCTGGAAATTCATTCAACACTTCTGGAGGATATCCATTGGAGAAAGCTGAACTACTGGTGGTAGGTCTATCTGCTACTCACACCTGCTTTTAATAGGCTCCAAACCAGACACACCTGACTTTTCCAATGAAGTTTTCTCCACCTCGTGACAGATCAATTGGATCTAAAGAAATAAGGTAATTTGAAGTCTTGCTTTTTTTCCTCTTCCTTCCAGACATGAGGAACCGCTGAAAGAGAACACCAAATTGTCAATGAGATACATTCCTAGTTGCCTTTTTCTTTAATTGCCATCATTGCTGTTTCAATGTTATTGAATGTCAAAAAGAACAAAGATGCAAATTGTCATAATAGCAAATTCATCTTTATAGAATTATCTTTTGCTCAGATTGGGTTTGTACACCATAATAAAACATAATTTTCTCAGTTTGACTTATTTTATTCTGTGAACATTGCTGCTGGGGTTTCTCCGTGGTAGCCTTCCCCAAGCAGAGTGTCCTCCAAACATATGGACTCTAATTTGGCCATCGGTGACAACTCTGAGAGCTGAAGTCTACCCTAAGTATGTTTCAGTGGGAACCAAGGGTCCCTTCTGTTTTTGGCAGGATTCAGACAATCCACCTGCTTCCTGAAAGTAAGTTCAAAGGAA
Organism: Arizona elegans; assembly: GCA_022577455.1. Classification (NCBI taxonomy): domain Eukaryota; kingdom Metazoa; phylum Chordata; class Lepidosauria; order Squamata; family Colubridae; genus Arizona; species Arizona elegans. The sequence continues at coordinate 129,533,697 of JAKOOJ010000004.1, forward strand.
ACTATGGCATGAATTAAAATGAATCAAAATATTTTAATATCAGCCTTGATAGGTGATAAAAAGCAATAGAGATGAAGACTCTCTCAAGTGTGTGACTTCAAGGACACATCCATGTTTTTTCAAAAATAATAAAATAGAAGCATTTTGACACCTTCATATTTTTCAACTTCCAGTTGACTTTTCCAGTCATGTACTGAACAGGTCCCATCCTATTAGCTCTTTCAAAATCAGTCAAGAATGGCTAGATATTGCCATCTTCCATGACTAGCAACCATTACAAGAGTGAATGAACTCAGCATTATTAATATCACAGCATTCTTGCTGGTGTTGTGAGCTTCTAGCTAAGGCATTGTCGCTTCAAGTGTATAAGACTGATCAGTCTTTAAGGAATTGTAGGCACTTTCAAAAATTTTAATACCATAATTTATTAAACATATACCAGTATGTATATGTTACTTAACAATAGTAACTGGGACCAAAATATCTGTTGCTAAACAATACAGTCATAAAGCAGGATATTATATGAATCACACCACTTAACAATGGCAATTTTGGCAGTCCCCAGTTATCATTGTTAAGCAAATCCCCATAAGTTGTTAAGCGAGGACCTCACATGATCACAACTTCTGACTTTCTGCTAGCTTCTGGAGGGTCACAAATAACAATTATGTGACCGTGGAAAGCTGTAATGGTCAGAAATCTGGGCTGGTTGCCAAGCACTCGGATTATGATTGAATGATTATGTGGATGCTGGAACTTTGAAGACAGATCATAAGTACCATCTCTTCAGCACAATGTAAACTTAAACTGAATGAGTGGTTGTTAACTGAGGACCACTTGTGCCATGGGATGTAATGCATGCTTCTTATAAAGGGGATCACAATAATGGGCTTTTTTTCCAATTGGTTTGTTTTGGGACTGCATCTCCAACAGTAATTAACAGAAATTTTCCTCTTTCTGGAATAAGATGGGATGCAAATTTAAACAAATTATTCAGAAGCACATATTTTCAATTGTGTGTTTGAGTGTGTGTGTGTGTGTGTGTGTGTGTGTGTGTTTAAACACAGCATCGTTCTTTGCTTCCTGATACCTTCTTCCCATTTTCCATCTCAAGGTGCAAGTAGTAGAAGGGGAAGATGCCCTTGTCCATCCCTTTCCGGTCTCGTGTGATGCGACACTGGATTGTGTGGCCCTGAGGGGCAGGTTGCAAAACAAATGCCTCAATGTCATCCACTTTGAGAGACAAGGGAGTGCTTGCTTCCTCGTTTGGAGACTGCCAGGAAGAACAAGAGGTAGGCTGTAATAAAATCTGAGAGCAGTTTTACACTACAACCCACTTGCTTTTCACCCATAAAATACCAAGTATTGCAAATCTATGGGAACCCTCCATGCTCTCTAAGGATTAAATGTTGGTTAAAGGCACTCTCATCTTCTGCTTTCTAATGAAAGGGTCAAAATACATAGTGAAAATACATGCAAAGGCAGAGAAACAGCAAAAGGTAGGTGCATGGGGTGTTGGTAGGGAGAAATGTCTTCAAGGAAGAAGAAGAATCAGAAGAAAATCCCTTTCTGTTAGGTAATGATAAATGTACATTAGATGAAAAGAAAAAGATTTCCCAAGGGGTCTTTAAAACACATCTGGTTTTAACTTTAGCCCCTTACCGCAGATAAGTCAATTTCTTCTTGAATATACATGACACTCCTGAGAATGTCTTGATCGTCATCCTTGAAGTCTTCTTCATCATCATCTTCATCATTTTCTTCCTCTTCCTCACTCGGACTCCTCCTTCCATTAGTGAGAGATCCTGGAAAAATCAAGAAGAATTGCAGCAGTTAGATGAGGAATGTGATCCTTTCTTTTTCCCCTTTCTCATTTTTAATTCCATCCCAGTACATTATGAGTTTCAAGCCAGTAGTCCTAACTCCTGATGTTTGCTTTCTTGTTTGCGAACATATGAATGGTTCCCAAATTTTGATTATTTGTTTACGTTTCTTTCTTTTTTTTTTAATTTGATTTATATGCCGCCCTTCTCCGGAGACTCAGGGCAGCTTACAATGCTTTTCGTTGTCAGTACAATTTCTAAATGGTTTAAAGCCCAGAGTTTAAAACTATAAAATCACAACAAATTGAGACATTAAAACCATGGCAAGAACAACAATTGCAAAATAAAAATGATACAGGGCTTATTTTCTGAAAATATGTCACATCCGGGACATAAACTGTTTCAACTTCTCCACTCAGGACACTGTTTGCATGCCAAAACAACTAGACACAAAGTTTTCCCCCCATACCACCACTCTGCTAAACACCTAATTCCCACAATATTGTCTTATACCTAAAGATATGTATCCTATGTAGTACGGATGTATTGCTATTATCCTCCTCATCTTCTTATCTTTCTCATCTTTCCTACTACCTTCTCCTATTGCTATCTTATGATTTATTGCTTGTATCTTATGATTTATGATTGTATCTTATGATATGTGATCTATAATTTATCACTTTGTGGTTTCTATATACACTGAGAATTCATGCACTAGAGGCAAATTCTTTGCATGTCCAATCACACTTGGCCTATTCCTATCACATTTGGAAAAGGGCTGAAATTCCAAAGTCAAGTTGCAACGAATTTCCAGAGCAAAGTAGAGTCATGTTTGATCAGCGCACAGATCACCCCTTTCTAGCCACTACTTCCACCCACGCAGAAAGATCACCAACCTCTGTGCCTCAGCATCCACTCACGAGGCTTCTTCATAGGTGAAGGAGGTATGGTCAGCTCCTGGGAGTATTCCCCCTCACTTTCAGAGTTGCTTTGAAGCATATCGATGTTATGCATGTCCCCAATGGCTTTTTTGGACTCTGTAGACTTTGGGACTTCTTTGGGAAGATCATTTTTCAAAACTAAATTAAATAAGATGTGAAATATATCACTTCTCATTCTATCTGGACTCTGGATATTTCTGATGCCACATTTTTATATGTTTACTACATTCAAGTCTGTTACCTTACCCCTCATATATGTATAAAAAAAAGAGAAAGGAGTCCCTGATGATTTTACTCCCCTGGTTGTTGCCGAGTATAGGGGGCAATGCTCATCTCCCTTTCAAGGCCATTGAGCCAGCACTGTGCAAAGACATTTCCGCCATCATGGGGCCAGCATGAAGTCATGGAGGGCTGTTACCTTCCCACTGAAGTGGTACTTTCATGCTTTCAAACTGCTAGGCTGGCAGGAGCTGGGGCAAGGACAGGAGCTCACCTCATCACATGGTGCTCACATCTCAAACCTGGCTGCCGGATTTCCTGCCAACGAGCCCAGAGTCTTAACTGTTGAGCCACTGTGCCACCTCTTATACATACTCATATACGTATAGTTTTAAGTAAATACCTTCTTTCCCCACTACAATTAGAGAATCCACGAAAGATATCCATTGTTGCATTTCCACTCTCAGGAATCAATAGTGTACATGATACTGTAAAATCTTAGCATTGGGAGATATTATCCAACTGCCTACTTAGTGAAGGCCACAAATTGCAGTATCTCAAGAAAAGATTTTGCATTGATGCATCAACAAAAAGAATACCACCATGTCTCTCACTAACTGGCTCCATTGTTTAACTATTCTTCCTACTATTTCATCTTAATTTGCCTTGCTACAATTTAAAATAATTCCTTTCAAAAACACAAGTTTTCTGCACCTATTTATTTGTAACAGGAAGCATATACTACCAATATTCATTCTCATTCTCATTTCATACATGTATAATTTCTTTTCCCCAACCCCCCTAGATTCTTACTTATCCCGTATCTCAGAAGTCTCACCTTCCATATCCATGACAACTGACGGAACCTTCTGTACTGGGGTTAACCTTTCCTTTTTTGATTTGGTTGCCTGGGATACATGCTCAGGAACCTCATCTTCCATACCCACCATGGGAGATGGAATGTCATGTCTCGGGGATAAACTTTCTCTCTTTGATCTGGCAGTCTGGCCATGCCGTTTAGTACTTGGTCGTCCTGTAGATGATCAAAGATGACATCATATCCAAAGGAGAAATTATTAAGTCTCAGGGTTAGAAACAAGACTGGAGGGAAGAAACCTTTTGGTGGTCAGAAGCCACCCATACTTTTGGATTGATGTACAGTAAATATAAACTGGAAATTAAACAAGTCACTAACATGGCAATGCCTGGAAAGAGTTCCATTCAAAATTTTATTATATATCCTCCCACAAACACAGTTCTGCTTCTGATTAAATAGATATTCAACAAATTCAAAAACTTGTAACAGTAATATTAGGGCATTTTGGAGAGGGGAAGATATCATTGTCTTCCTTTTGTAATGAAACCTTTATTTTCCTACCATTTCTTCCATCTTTTTCCATGTAACAAAATCAAATGTATTGGGAGACATACCTATAACAATGTTTTTCAACTTCGATCATTTTAATATGTCTGGACTTTAATTCCCAGAATTTCCCAATCAGTATGGCATGATTGGCTGGAGAAATCTGGGAATTGAAGTTCACACATGGACAAGGCTGAGAAATGCTGACCTATATAGTATCTTCTGATGAGTAGTATTAAGAGCTATTCAGAGGGACCATCCTTATTACAGCTATGGATTGTCTATCTGAAATCAAACTTAGTCATAATTAATTTAACTTTCATTAATTATGAACTGGTTCTACTTAACAATTAACAAATAATTTAATAATTAACAATTAAACCCTAGAGCTGATATCTTTGAAATTGGCTAATCCAGGGAGAATTCATCACTAGCCTTCCTTCCCAATTCCTGCTAAAAAGGAAGAACTAAAATAGGCAAAAAGCAGAAGCTATTAGCAAAAGGCACAGTAGCTCTGGAAAACCTCTAAGGTGCCTAGAAAAATTTGGAAATTTAGGTCAGGAACATTGAGACAGAGGTCCATTGATACCATCATCATTAGCATCATATCTGTTACATTGCTTCCACTTTTGGTCACCCCAGTTCATGAAGGAGGAATTCATTCCTTGTCAGGTGCCTACAAGCTTGACTTGTTGACCCAACTTTGTTGCCTGGCAACCATGTTCTTCATTCCAAAGATAGTCACTTAGCAACAGAGAATGACATCATAGAAATCTCAGCAATCCTTCCCTCCCCTGCCCTCACCTTCTCTTTTTTTGACCTGCCAGCCATTCTTGGGAATGGATTCATTCTTGTTGATAGGTTGGGTTTCTTCCAAAATGGCCACCTCTAGCTCTGCTTCATCAAAAAAATCTACTCAGAGAAGTGAAAAAAAAGATAGGTACTGAGAAGCACACAAATAAATGGCATGAGGATCCATGGTCATTACTGAAAAAGCACAGTGCAGTCTACACTTGGTAACCTTCTTCAACATAACCTCCTTCAGATGGGCTGGATTATAATCTAAAATATTTTGAAATATTGACATAGATATTATGATAGGCTTCTCATGCAGTACCAATTTGGTACACAAACATTTAAAACAATGATTTCTTGTTATTGGTTGATTGACTGATTTATTTAATGTATATGGTCCCCTAACATGTTTACTCTAAGGACTGAAGGTGGTATGGCAGCAACTAACAATTCTCAGGCTGGACAGAGTCATTATGTTAATATGGAAGAGAAATCTCCTATTCTCAAGGCTGAGAAACGAACAACTGAAAGTCAGCACTGAAAAGAAGAATACAGAATAACAGAGTTGGGACCTAATCCAAGCCTCTTATGACCAATTCTCAAATTTATGATCATTGCAGTAACCCAACAGTCACATAATCAAACTTCAGGTCCTTGGCAACTGGCATGTTTTTACAATGGTTGCTGTCCCCCAGGGTCCTGGGATGCTCATTTGCAACCTTCCTAGCAAGCATCTGACATGTAAACTCAAAGGGGAAGGCAGATTCGCTTAATAACTGCATGATTCACTTAACAACCATAGTGATTCAGATAACAACCATGACAAAAAGGCCATAAAATGGGGCATGGTTCACTTAATAACTGTCTTGCTTAGCAACATAAATTTTGGGCTCAATTGTAGTCATAAGTCTGCTGACATGAAAGGATGGAAAAAAAAGACCTGGAATTTAAACTCTGGTACTGACCTTTATATGAGGCGCAATTGTTGTATTTTGCAATATATCTTTTTTCTTGTCTGTAACATGACAATTAAAGTAGCCTTACTGAAGATGTGAAAGTTCTCTGTTAGCTATTTACAAAATTAGGAAGTTGAGTTGCTAATTGAGAACTGGAATTTATTTTCATGCCTGGCATAAATTGACACTGATCCACAAACTCCCCAGCTTAATTCTAGTTTAATCTATTATGTTGTATGAAGCCAGTTACATAACACACACTCTCTCTCTCTTTCTTTCTTTCTCTCTCTTTCTTTCTGGTTCATATACCGGTTCATATTTAATTTTAAACCTAGGAATTACATTTGATGTGGGGAAATGGTGTGGGTATGTGGGATAAAGTCTAATAATTAAAAGTAATGATATTTAAATCCAATTTTCACCCTTGATATACTTTTAGAACCTTCTTATATAACCTCACATCTTTGTAGAGTGCGCTTTTGGCTTCAGCAAAATTGTGTACATTTGAAGTGCCTAGGAAGCTCCTGCTCTATTTTAGAGATTTGTTATTAGCCATCCATTTGTTGAATTTCCTCAACAAGGCATGTATTCCATGCCAGAATAAAAAACTGCTTATCTCAAAAGAACATATTGATATGTCCTGGTGCCTTACTTACAAGCAAGGACATATTTCAGGGATGACAGCAATAGTCACAATTCATTTTTAAAGGGAAGTCACAGAAGGCTTGTAGGCTTTCTGTGGTACCAGATTTATTCAGACAAATATACAAGCTGATCTCCCTATAATTTTTTGGTCTCACCTGCCTTGAGTAGTTTTTATTTTTTAACAAAGGATAAAGCACAGAGAACAAGTGGAAAGGAGAAATAAAATGAATAATGTAAGATTATTTTGACTTATTATTTTGACTTATTTTGGCAGCTGCAACTGCAGGGCCTAAAGGATGAACAATGTAAAACATCTGTAGTTGGTGGCTCAAAATTACCTGGCCCAGCTGCTTGGCTTTCCCCTTGGCCACTGTGTGACCGGCTCATCTGGATAGAGCTACCCCACATATGGACACCAAGGTGAGCCTCTGGAACAGACTCCACAAGAAAAGGGTTGCTTGTACCTTTGGAGAGACAAACAATCAGTACATTAGAATGAGTAATTTGTACTCATTAAAAAATCCAACCTGATTCCTAGTCTCATTTATCCAACTTCTCTTCTATTTACCTGAGAAAAATTGCTCCAATACCAAGCTTTGGATACAATTTTGAGAGAGACCAATAAACTATATCAGTAATGGCAAATCTTTTGGGTTTGGTGTATCAACAATTTTGGAATGCCTAACCTGATTCTACTGACATGTCACTGCCCCCCCCCCGACCTGGGAAACAAAAGAGAAACAATTATTCATTCATTTAAAAAATACAGACCAATCATGTGGTGTTATGTATTATATAAAGAAATGTCAAATAATTACAAAAACAAAGTACGAGTACAACAACCTCATTTTCAGAGGGTCCAGGGGCTGCAAGAGAGCACACCCCATTTTTGCATGGCTTCCGCAGCTTCCAAAAATTATGCAAGATCAGGGCATGTTTTCAAGAATAGTTGTTGTTGGGTGTAAAATGATAGTGTGTCACCCAAAATTTTGTGGCATTTCAACTTTGACATAGGTTTGCCATCACTGGACTTCACCATCCTAATAACATTGCTAATTGGCACAAATAGACCTGCTGAAATAATACTTGGCTCCAGAGCAGCAGCCTAACCCTTTACAGCAGGAGTGTCCAGCTTTGGCAACTTTATGCTGGCTAGGGAATTCTGGGAGTTGAAGTCCACAAGTCTTAAAACTGACAAGATTAGACACCTTTGTTTTATAGCAGGAGTGTCAAACTCACAGCCCATAGGCTGGATGCATCACACGCTGACCACACCAATGCCCAATTTAGCAAAGAGGGAAAAAGTTGCAATATGTCACATGATGATGCCATGACGATGTGAGTTTGACACCCCTGCTTTATAGCTTTCCATTCTTTACGGAAATGGTGGAATCTGGAAGAAGGGCAGGGATACCCTATCTGGGCTGCAAATTCCAGATGACCATGGTATAGCAGGAAAGAATTAGCATTTGGTATCTCTTAGCTGTTATCTAGAGGTCATCCAGATTTTTTGCAGGGAAGACATGGTAACTCTAATAAAAATTTTCAGTTACCATTCAGTTTGTGGGAACAAACTCTACTTGCGCTTGGATTTTTTGCCATTTAGATATAACTTATAATTGTTCATTCTACTTTCCTTTCCAAATTCAAATACTTCACTCTTTGATAAATTCATTTTCAGAGTCATACTCCTCAATGCATCATACAATCTCACTTTCACTGCAGGCCGTTTGGGTTTTCAGCTAACTACACATCTATGATTGCATACAAACTTACATGCAATTGCAATGGTGACATCCCCACCAACAGACTTCTAATATTTCCACAAACAAGGAGAAATTGCACATCTTTATCTTCTGTTCAGCAATGAACAGAACATTTGCAAGCATTTGATTTATTTTCTCATAACCACTCCTTCCATTCATATTCAGCACTGCATTCAGCAACCAACCTTCAACTCAATATTTGTGTAAAATATCTAATACATTGAAGCATATTAATTTTGTCACATACTTTCTTTAAATCAATATATAGATAATCATCCCTTTTTTCACATTCAATCATCTTTTTCATTTCACAATGATCCACTGCAAAGCAAAAATCTGGTCTGCATAGCCTTTGTAAGGGGAAAAACCTGCACTACACTTTCCAGTTTTATACACAGTAACTTTTTGTACCCTTTTAATCAGGTCTCTGCTGTACCACATCCAAAGCACTTTTACAAACATGTCTCCTTGTAGTTTTGGCATTCATTCTTACTACTTTTCCCTTTAAAAATCAGGGGGAGTCTGCCAGCACTTTTTCTGACTAACACATTTTATTAAAAGGCATGTTCACATCATCCGATGCATTGAATCATTTCACTAGTTTAGGATTTAATTGGAATGTGGGATGGGAGGAAATCCCAATTTTAGTCCTACATTGGAAGTACTCTAAGATCTGAATGAAGTGAACTTCAGCTAACAAAACTGTAGCTTTTAATACAACGTGTTAATCAGAAAGGATGCTACTAGATCCTCCTGATTTTTGGCTACAATAGACCAACACTTCTCAATTTTGGCAACACTAAGAAGTGCGGACCAACTTCCAGAATTCCCCAGTCAAAAGAAACAAATTATCAAAAATACTTAATTCTTAATTAAAAAAAATATCCGAAGATGTCAAAACCAAACTCTTTAGTCTTGAAAATAATCACTATTTCATAACATGCATTTTCCTGAATAGTTGCTGTTGTTCCTTCTTCACTTTTTCTTTAATTCAGTTTATCGTTGAAATGCATCCAGTCTGCCAATCGTTTAGCTCTTCTTGTTAAAACAAACAGCTTAAGTGGCAAAAGAGGAAAGCTATGGCTAATTTGTGATATAAGTTACATATATGCCAATTTGGGAGTAGCAAATGAGTAACAGTGATCTTATTATTCAGAAAGCACAAATGACCGCCCTGCAAATCTGCAGCTATGAGTAAATCAAATTGACCAAGCTCTGTCCACTGAAAGAGAAGTTAGCAGCTCTCTAAGAAGAGAACGTAAGAGTGGAAAGAACAAGGATACTCACTATTCCCCAGGCTGTGTTCACTGCAAGACTCCATGAGTGGGATGCGTTCCTCGGCTTTCTGCCTCCCTCGGCACCCCTTCACTTTGGTGTCTGTATTGGCCTGAACCATAAGTGGCTCCTGGCGCTTTCGGCGTTGCTTCTTTTCAATGATACGGCGCTGAAAAGGAGTTCAGAGAGATTGTAAGTAAGGAAAAGTTACCATCTACTTACCTACAAAGATGCACACATAATTCATTTTAAAATATCTATTTGACATTCAGTGACAGATCAGAATTCCATTTATTTATTTATTTATTTCATTAATATTATTCTGGAAAAATCAGAGTCTAATTTTTTTAATCAAGTGAGTTTGGTCCATTGGCTGTGACAGGGATTGACTGACCCACTTGTTGCCCAAGCCTGACATCATGGGCTGAGAGAGAGTGACATTTATTTATTTATTTATTTATTTATTTATTTATTTATTTATTTATTTATTTATTAATTATATTTCTATACCGCCTTTCTCCCGTAGGACTCAAGGCGGTGTACAGTCAAGAAAAATATAGACACACAAACATCATAAAATTGCTAATTAAAATTATCATGGCCTTTCATGCCAAAGGCAGGGCTACAACTCAGAGTCTTCTGGTTTCTAGTCTGGTACCTTAACCACTAAACCAAAATGACTCCCTTCCTGAGCAGCCTATCTATCCCATAGGAAATTGCCATTTTGTCAACAAAAAGAAATTTTACTGCAAAGAGGAAAATAACGTCATGCAAAATATAAAATACAGGTATCACATTAAGATATTTAAAATGTGTTAACCGAATTATATCTTAGTTGCAGAGGTGTACTGTACGCCCATACTTAGCCATCCACATTTGTTTTGGATAGTGAGGTAGCATATAAATTATATAAATAAATGCAACCTACTTTCAATTTTGTAGGATTGATTTCTGATCAGACACAGAACTGTTTTTATCCAGGGAGCAAATATACTATGGCTTGCCACCTGATTGAGAAGATGCCCCATGAGTCTCTCTCACTCCCTAGCTCTGAACTAATATTCCTTGCTGATGTGGTAAGGTGGTATCCCAATATCTTTGAGTAGGAGCACTTTTACAAGGTGGGAGTCCAAACATCAGGTAACAAACAAAGAGAAGAGCTGACTGGTGTTTTTTAAACACCACTCCAAGCAACACGATGAAAGGACAGAGTTTAGAGTTAAGAGTTCTGTATCTTACCAGCAGTTTTCCTTTGCGCAACATAACATACCTTATATGACCATTGTTCCATACTGCTTTTAGCTTGCCTCTCTAATCTCTCATTGTGTTCAGATGTTTCTCCACACCAAAAGCCATTTCTTCTCAGCTCAATACCACCATAGAATTTGTCTCAGAAAAGTCTTTTCCTACCAAAATACCTGGAATTCCAGTTTCTGCTTCCGGATCAATGCTGCCTCACCACTGCCATTGCTAGAAGGAAAAGAGATGCCAGTGTTAAAAGGTGAACTGGGGAAAGCACGGAGGCGGCGATACAGATTATGGTACATTTTAAGATGTGGCATCACTCTGCCAGCTCCAGGGCAGCCCCATCCGCTGACAGGTGGGCCCCCAGGATTACCTGCTTCCCAAAGATTCTGAATGCCATGGCATTGCAGGGACTTTGTGACCTCACAAAAGCTTCAAAGGCCATCCAGGTGTAGGTAGGGAAAATAATTTTTGTATCCAGACATCCCTCGCCTCCAGTGTTCACCCCACCAAAAACTCATCAGTTAAACCGTTTCCCCCTGAAAATAAGACCTTATTTTCTTTTGGGCCCCAAAAACAGGACTAGGGGGGATGTTTTTTTTCCAGGTATGGAAGGCCCACTTCTTCTGCTTGTTCACGGTGGGGTAAGAGGCCATGTGGCATGTTAGTGCCGCTAGCATGAGGTGGGGAAGTAAAGCTGCCCACATACCCTGCACCGCCTTAACCTCAGGGCCCTCACAGTCAGGCTACCCATGCTCCAACATCTGCTCCGGGGACCCTATCCCGCAGGACCCCATGTGGCTATCGGCCCACCTTTGCTTGCTCGCGGCTGCAACAGAGCAGGAGACCGAGTAATGTGTTGGTGCTGCAGCCACAAGGCAAGCCGAGCTGCCTCATGTGGCCTGCACCAGTTAACCTCAAGGCCCCCACAGCCAGACCATCCACACCCCAACACCTGCCTTGCAGCCATGACACCAACATACCACTTGGCCTCCTGCTCTATTGCAACCACAAGCAAGCAGAAGTAGTGGACTGGTGGCCACGTGGGCTCCTGCAGCACATGGCTGACAGTGTCACCACGGCAAGGCAGGTGTCGGGCATGGATGGCCTGGCTGCGGGGGCCCTGAGGTAAGCCAGTGTTGGGCACGTGGGGCAACTCCATATCTCCCACCTCTCCTCGTGGCCACGATACACAGACACATACACAGACACATATATACTGTTTCCCCCAAAATAAGACATCCCCTGATAATAAGCCTAATTGGGCTTTTGAGCGCATGGCAATAAGGCCAAGCGTTTATTTCAGAGTTCAAAAATATATAAGACAGGGTCTTATTTTCAGGGAAACACAGTATGTATGTATATATATATATATACACACACACACACACACACACACACACACCTTCCATTCTTTCTTCCCCAGGGTCCCCTCAGAACCTCCACAAAAGTTCAGGCCTCAAAGTCCTTTTGACAATCAAACTAGTATAAAATCAAAATACACTGCTCAAAAAAATAAAGGGAACACAAGTAGAAGACATCCGAGATCTGAATGAATGAAATAGCCGTATTAAATACTTTGTTCATTACATACAGTAGTTTTGTGTTCCCTTTAGTTGTTTGAGCAGTGTATAAACTTTAAAAATAAAGACTCAATCTTTCACAAAGAACTTTCCAATGCAAAATCTCAGCCTTTCTCATAGGTATGACATGACCCACATAGGCATTCCTTCCCAAAATATTAAGTACAGGTAGTCCTTGCTTAACAATGGTAAGTATTTCGAGACTAGTATTTCCATTACTACATGATGCAGTTGTAAAATGCAATGTCATACGAGCATGCTGCTTATCAAAGGGAGTTTTAGAAGTTACCAGTTACTATTAAGTGAATCATCATAAACCATTAAGCAACCATCTCACATGATGGTGACTTCTGATTTCCTGCCAACTTCCCCAGTGCCTTTGCTTGTGGGAAGGCAGTAGGGAATATCACAAATTGCAATTATACAATCACAGAATGCTGTGACAATCAGAAATCAAGGCCAGTTACCTACTATCTGGATAGGCAGATGGTAGGCACCATGTGATCCTGGGAGTGCTGTAACTTTAAGAAACAGTTGTACCACTTGTTCAATGCTGTTGTAAGTTCAAACAGTCGCTGAACAAGTGGTTGTTAAAAAGGACCACCTTAATACACAGGGCTAGACTCTGCTACCATCAACAAATTTAAACATCCATTCCCACCATGTCTTTATTGTTATCTTCCTTACCTTCCAGGTGAAGATGTAGTTGAGGATTCCATGATGCTGGGGGAAAATAATCAGTACAGAAAAATCAAATCATGATTTAAAAAGGCTTTTTGAATGCTAAATCAGCTTCGTACAATAAAATAAATGACTAGATTCTTCTGTTTTTATCACAAATATTCAGTGCTCCTTTTTCAAGCAGGCCACATCTATAAAGCTCTAAGCTATACTAATATAACCATAGGTCTATAGTATTACATTTGGGATGCAGAAATCCTACAGATCACTAGACGACAGCAATGTAATGTGTAATGTTATGTTCAGAGCCTTACATTTCATGCATGTAAAAAGACTGAGCTTAGCTGCTAAGGTTGTGACCTTGACTTTTTTTTCCTTTGCTTATCATTTAAAGGTACAGGTAGCCCTCGACTTACAACCATACGTTTAATGACCATTCAAAGTTATAATGACACTGAAAAAAGTAACTTATGAACTTTTTTTTTTACATGACCATTACAGCATCCTCATAGTCACTTGATCAAAATTCAGGCGTTTGGCAACTGACATGTTGTAGTGTCCCAGGATCATGCAATCACCTTTTGTTATCTTCCGAAAAGCAAAGTCAGTGGGAAAGCCTTATTCACTTAACAACAGTATTATAACAACAACTGCGGTGATTCGTTTAACAACTGTGGCAAGAAATGTCACAAAATGGGGCAAAACTCACTTAATTGTCTTGCTTAGCAACAGAAATTTGGGCTCAGTTGTGGTTGTAAATCAAGGATTACCTGTACATCCCACAAAGTCCATTAGTCCATTAGTAAAAGTTTGTATGCCTTTTTTAATGTCAAGAGAGAGAATGTGTTTAAAGAAAAGTTTAACATTTTAAAAAGGGTGGGGGAAAAGGGGTATTTTTCTTTGTAAGGTCAAAGAATTTGAAAGAATATAGTGAACTTTGCTAATAAAAATGATGATAGTTCACAAAGATTATTAATGTCAGCATTCCCAGTAATGCACCCATAGAAAGTAGAACTCCGAGACAGGTGGATCCCTCAAAGAACAATTTATTGGATACAGCATATTGGCATAACTGGTGAAAACCAAGTCTGAAAGTTCCTGCAGTTTTCATTCAGTGAAAAATGGAAGTTCCCCCTTTCCCACAAGTCATCTATCACATTATCCAATAGAAGTGCTGGCTGGTTGCTTGGTTACTCTACTCCTCCTTCTCCTTCCAGCCACCTGTTGAAACGTTCTTGGTTCCCACAGGAAAAATTTTTGTTTTGGCTTCAAACCCTAAGTTATCTGTTTTCCTCCTCCCTCCCATCCAATTAGGACTTGGTGCAAACAGAAATACATACTATTTCCATAGCAAGGAAGATAAAGCAGAAATGGTTAAATTGATCATTTTATTCAAAGAGGAGAATATATTTAAGTACGTTTTTCACTTGGATATCACTTCTGGATTTTGTGCTTGTGATAAAAAGAAATAAAACTTTGACTTTGGTTTTATTAATTAGATAGATTTGTCATTATAGAAATAGCTAGTTATATACTGAACTAATGTGTAAAAACAAAACACTGAGGCTGGAATGTTTTTACCTTGTACTGTGCTAAAAGGAGTCAGAAGTCAATGCCTTTTTTTTTCTTTTTTCCCTTATACCTCACACTTTCTTTTCCCGTCTTTCTCCTTCTCCTACTCTATTTTTCTTTGTATTTTATATGAGGGAGAGAGGGAGGGAGGGAGGGGGAGAGGGGGAGGGAGAGAGAGAGAGAGAGAGAGAGAGAGAGAGAGAGAGAGAGAGAGAGAGAGAGAGAGAGGGAGGGAACTATTAAAGTGAAAGTATTTCCACCACTGAAAACTTGGTAACTTTTTATTGCATAATGTGAAAAGACACTCTGGAAAGATCTTGCTTTCTGTAGAAGTAGTTGCCAAAAGCTTGATAATATGTGGGAAATTCCTTTAACTGCAGGGACTCATCCAGGCAGATGCCAGGAGTCAAGACGAACTCAAAGGCACAGGAGCCCAATCCAAACACTGAACAGACATTGAGGAATTACTGTTCTGTTCTTATTTATTTTACATTGTTTCTACCATGTCTCCAGATATATTTTGAATTCCCCTTATACATATATATATTCATACATGTTTCTCCTTGGATCTGCCTCTTCTTTATAATTTTTGGAACTAAGGGAATTAATTGAAGTTACCTAGGTGGCCCAAAAGAAAATCGACACAATCCAATAGAAATCCAGTGAAGTGAAAAAGTCTTGAAAATTGACATATTTACCCTTTTAATTTCCAGCATGCACATTCCTGGAAGTAGTGATAAACCAGATATTCCCTTTATTCAGATTTGATTTCTTGGTTGATAATGCTCAAAGCAGAAGTTCAAACATTAATCAAGTTGTTACAGTCCATTAAAATCTATCCTAGCAACTCCTAACAAAGGCAATGTAACTCATGCTCAGTTTAATTTTGAAGCTAAGATGTTGCCAGAACAAATCTTTATAGAAGGATTTCAACTGTGGGAGGATTCTAACAGATGTTCTTATAGATAATATCTGTTCCTTTACTGAAGATGACTCCATAAGCTCTATGTATATATAACTAAATGAACCAGGATCTTACCATACATAAGTGATGCCTAGAGAATATTTTTGGCCCAGAAAGGCTGTCATAAGAGATTTTAAGGAGTTTTGTGAAGCAGGGAGAATGAAACATTTAATCTAATCATTTAGGGGAAAAAACTCAGGAGAGAAAATTTCAGTCAAATGCTTTCCCATTAATTTAGCAGCTGTCCCAGAATGTGGCTGAGATCTACAGATGGATACCAATACTGCATAAATAATGTCAATGAAGACTTCAGTTCCCACCAACCCCAGCAAATTTTATAATTAAGGGATTGTGGGAGCTGGAATCCCAAACTTTTACACGGTTGACTGTTCCTGCCCAGCACTCACTTATTTTGAGCAATTAATTTGCTCTTTTTTCTGTTTTGTTTAAAGCATGGTGTCTAATCTTGGCAACTTCATGACTTATGGATTTCAATTACCAGAATTTCTCAGTAACCCTGGCTGGGAAATTCTAGGAGGTGAACTCTATAAATTTTAAAGTTGCCAAAATTGAGCAGCCCTTTAGAGAGTTAATATAAATTGTAAAACAGGGAAAGATTTATTATCATCCCAATCTAGAACATTATAAGAGGTTCTGACACTTTCCTGCCTCACATGTTTTTACTATTTACTTACTTTGATGGGATTTGTAATTTATAAAAATGAATTTCAGTTTCCATTTCTCTTCCACATTTGTTATTATAAATTACAAGTGAAGGGTTCTCCAAAATAGCTCTAAATCCTTTTTTAAAATTGTAATTCAATACGAAAAGTTTGCAGGAACTCTTAAATAGTGGCCCCCAGAGATAGAAACAATTCTAATTTGTATTGTATCATTAATTATTATTACTATTTCTTCTAACTATCAAACATTATCAATTACATAGGTTTGAAATATATAGCAAAAATCCATAAAGAAGAAAAATAAATCCAACTGCAAATCCTAAAGTCAGTCCCATCCCTCATATGGGTTGGCTTGGAAGAATGTATTTCAAACTCTTTGGAGAGACAATGGGATTGCCAATATAGTAGTCATCATTTGCTTTAAAAAACAAACAATCAGGGAACTCAATCAACCCTTTTTAGTGGTTTAAGATTTCAGGCTATTTCTACCCAATTCAGGATGAACAATTGCAGAAAGCTGGAACCTAAGGCTGATACTGAAAGAGACCTTCTCAAGATGAATAAAGAATTCAGGATGGATTAAAAACACAAAATTGTGACATTTTTTTCTTATGGGTAAATATTGAGTTGGTGTGGGGAAGTAGAGGAAGAGGCAATTATTTTCTGCTCCAGTGCTTTTCTTACCTTAGCCAGTTAAGCCCAAAGACCTACTTTTTACCCTCAGCAATAATCACAGTAGATTTCAGACTGTAGATGTTAGAAAGATTTACAAAGCTGCCTTATGCTATGTCAGGCTTGGTTTATCAAGCTTAGTATCATTAATACTGCACATGGGCTTTTCCCCAAAGGCATCCAGCTGCCGCACAAACATGCTCTGGCAACACTTTGTCATTGTGACCCTTGACATTTCTTTCCTCTTCTCTCCAGCAGTGCCTCAATTTATTCTTGGTTTCCCTGTTATTCTGGCACCAACCAAGGACATCCTTCTAACCTCGGCAACTTTAAGATGTGTGAATTTAATTTGTTGATAATATTCAATAAATCATCTCCAGTCTTGGAAAATCAATACAAAGACAGTATAGTTCATATTGAAGCTTGAAGAATCAACAGCCTAGTTCATTCATATAAATTTTTAAAACTCCCTTTTTATGTCCCTATAATCCCTTAATTTGCAGTACAGTCTAGCTACTGGATGGACGGATTGATGGATACTGTATGTGAGAATTAAAAACTTTTGTAGTCTTCTGGAAATTATCTATATCTATATCTGTATCTGTACCTGTATCTGTATCCATATCCATATCTACCTACCTACCATGTATATATATTATGTGTATACGTAGGAAGAACTTGGCTAAAGAGAAATACACATTATGTGTGTGTGTATGTGTGTGTATACACAATTTTACGCAGGAGAAAACCCGAATAACCAAAGACCTACATACAAACACCCACGAAAACCTGAGAAAACATATATACATACATACATACATACATACATACATATATAGTTAATATTTCGGGTTTCTTCCCATGTAATTGTGGATATATCCCTAAAAGGGTAGAAGCGACGTTTCGACAGAATCCCATCTGCCATCATCAGGCTTATGTCAGCAGTCATTTTGTACTAACATACATAATATATATATAATGTGTATATAGATCATGTATATATATATATATTGTGTATGTATGTATGTATGTGTGTGTGTGTATGTATATATATATATAAATTCCCAGAAGCTTACAAAAGTTTTTAATCCCCAGAGTCTAAAAATAACAATAAACAATAATGGATAAAAAATACCTTTAATAACTATAAAGATTGGATTGATAAAAACTAGACTGGAATTCTGCTGTGCTCCAAAGTGCCCTATTCTTCCTGTGCTATGAGTCCCTTTGCCTGAATCACAGGTTTCGTTTCTGATTCCACTTGTAGATCTCAGGATTTGAGTAAAAAGCTCAGCAGATTCTACATGCCTGAAATCTGCCCATTTCTACCTTAGATGGCAGACTTCGCAACAGCGCAACCAGTTTTGCCCTTAGAAGTTTTTTTTTTAAAAAAACATGACCTCAGGAGACTAAGAGTGTGGATTAAAAGCATGAAGGTTTGGTAATAGCAGGGCTGTCCATTTCAGGCATCTATAGTTATCCCAAGATGGACAGGGCATTAGAGATTAACATGAATAAAAGCTCAGAGGCACACACTCACACACATATATAGAGAGAATGCTCTCTGTAACTTACATCTTGTGTCTCGGAGAGGACTGCACTAAAATAGGCTCCAACTGCAACTGAAAGTGGGGAAAAAGAAAGAGATATTTAAGAATATCTTGCAAAATAGTTTTCCTGCACCTTTAAGTACAGCCCAGCAATTTGATCTCTGACTCAGAAAGTGCCTCTGTTCTAAATCACTGAACTCTACTCCTCTTTGAAGCAAAAAGTCCTTGCTTTCTTCTCTTTCTTTTTTGTGCCTGTGTTACAAAGCTCCAGAATCCATGATTGCTTCTGTGCTCAGCCACTTTTGACGCACACTAAAAACATGTTTCAAATAATTGTATCCCACAGTTTGCTATGGAATGCAAACAAAGCTAACTGAGCGATACAACAGAATCATATTCAATCCCAAAAAAAGCCAGGTTCCCTTTTTACTTACCCTCTTTCTACAGTATCCAGTAATCCCAGTTCTCAAATCTCAAATCTCCAAGTTAGATCCTGCCCTCCCTCCCATTTTTTTCCCTTTTCTCTTTCTCTCCCTTCCCTTCTTTCTCTCCCTCAGTTCTGACGTTGCCTCCAAATTGCAGCTGGCTCAGTGGGAGGGCAGTGGATGGTCCCTCCTCCTCTCCCACCAAAACCGGCATCGCATTCTCTCCTGCTTAATCAGCTTTGTCTGTCTTAAGTCTCCAGGTCTTATGGCTGGCATAGAGTCTTCTTTATGGAGACTTTGGAGTTTGTATATATAAAGGCCTATTGTAGACTCTGCCGGTAGGCACATATTTCTCTACACCCTGTTTGAATATACGATACTTAAAAGTCAGAGAGAAAGTGGTGAGTGATTAGCTTCAGAAATCCACGTGGGTACATTTGTATTTAGATAATTAGGTTCCCCAATGTCCCTGGCTGCACATAAGATCTTAGTTATGCAAATAGTGGGAAAAAACAATTGCAGGCATATTGTATATTCATTCACCTACGTGTGAACATATTGCCTTTCTCTATGAAGGTGCATAAGAGTATTGAGGCCCAAAAAGGGAGGGGTATTTAATTTGGCCATACAATCAGATGCAGAAATTATGTGCAAATGAACATATATGAACTCAAAGCATCATACAGTTGTTAAGTATCATGATGCACATATAAGCAGCTTTGAGTAATTGGCATAATTGGCATTTCAATGGCTTGGATTCAGATTGAATTTTTACACAGCCAAGCTGATACAATTCAATAGCCCATTTTGTTTTTCCTGTAGAAGTTTCTGCAGACTTAGGAAAATACTAGAAGCTGGGTCAAGGAATCCCACTGGCTATGATGGAAGGGAGGAATTCCTGAAAAAAACAGAGGCATCTTCTGTGACATTAATTCTGCTCCTACAAAGAATTTCCATTCAGTTTTCAGACATTCCTTCTCAGCTCTGTAGCTGACCTAATTCAGGACTCTCCTGATATATGTGACTGACTATCATGGCAAAATAACAAGAATAATAGAGTTGGAAGGAACTCTATTCTAGGTCTTCTAATTCAGCTCCCTGCTCAAATAGGAAACCCTAAACCATTTCAGACAAACGGCGTCCAATCTCTTCTTAAAAACTCCAGTGTTGGAGCATCCACAACTTCTGGAGGCAAGTCGTTCCACTTATTGTTTTAACTGTCAGAAAATTTCTCCTTAGTTCTAGGTTGGTTCTCTCCTTGATTAATTTCCATCTATTGCTTCTTGTCCTGCCTTCAGGAGCTTTGGAGAATAGCTTGACTCCCTCTTCTTTGTGGCAACCCAAGATATTGGAACACTGCTATCATGTCTCCCCTAGTCCTTCTTTTCATTAAACTAAACATACCCAATTCCTGTAACCGTTCTTCATACATTTTAGCCTCCAGTCTAAACATCAACTGTGTTGCTCTTCTCTGAGTTCTTTCTGGAGTCTGAATATCTTTTTATGTCATGGCTGTTAGATCGGCGCAGGAATGGAAGACATGACCAGCTCGTTACAATGTAGCTTTATTTAGAACAGAACAGACTGGCTGCGCGCTGCCGGAGCTCTCCTTATATTCGCTCCGGCAGTCGCACTGCCCCTGACAGTGATTCAAATTTTCCCGCCCGATGGCTGGCAGCCAATCGGGCGGATGTCCTTATAAGGACATAACACTCCTCCCCTCTTAGTCTGAAAACAGTCAATGTTCATTAATAAAAGTCACGTAATCACGCAGGTACGTAGGACGCCTCGGCCCCTAGCTGACCTGCGCAGTCTCACTTCTTCCTCGTCCCCGACCTGGACGGACGGGGCTCCTGTGTCTCCTGGTTCCCTCCCCGGAACCGGGCTCGGTTCGGCTGGCGAGTGTGCGGGGTCACCCTCAGCGCCTCCGGCCGGACCGCAAACCTTGGATGGCTGGTTCTGGTGGTCTTCCTCCTGGCCTGTGGATCTCTCGCCTCGTCGGGGCTGCTCGGTTCCGACCCGGGAAGAGCGTCTGAGTCTCCGTAAGTCCCAGGCTGTCACTTGCTCCTTCCTGGTCTCCCGGGTGCTGCGGTTCGGCTGCGGTTCGGCTCGTTGTCGTCTGGGGGGTGATTCGGATCGATGCCCTCAGGTCTGGTCTGCCAGCGGTGGATGGTGTTGGCTCGGGTCGTGCTGTCCGACCTCACAGGGGTGGCGCCGGTCTCCTTGGCCGGGCTGGTGTTGGCCTACCCCATCGGGTCGGTGGTGGTCGACCTGGTCGGGATGTTGTTGTGGGACTACCTCTCCGGGTCGGTGGAGGTCTCCCCTGCCGGGGTGGCGCAGGCCTCCCTGGCCGGGTTGTTGTCGGCTTTCCCTTTGCCCTAGTCTACCGCAGGTTGGTGGCTGGGGTCATCTGGGCTGGGTTGTTGTTGCCGCGTTGTCTTCTGTGCTGGGCGAGGGTCCCCCTCGCTGGGGTGTTGTGTGCCACCCTCACCCATGTGCTGCGGTGTGCCCATCTCGGATGGTCCCCGGTCTACTCGCCTGGAGTGGAGGTCTCCCTGGCAGGGCTGTCGCTGGTGGGGTGTGATGCTTCCACCCTGGGCAGGTCCCGGGTTACTCGTGGGCTGGTTTGGTAGTCCCTCGCCCTGTCGTGCCGGGTGCCCACCTCGCTGGGTTGGTGTTGCCATCCCCCATGCGGCTGGCCCCGGTCTACCGCTCTGGACTGTCGGTGTGATAGCGCCTGGTAGTGTGCTTGGCCGGCCTCGTCGGGGTGGCGGTGGTCTGCCTCGCCGGGGTGTGGTAGGCTTACCTCGCAGGGGTGTCGTAGGCCTACCTTGTCGGGATGTTGCAGGCCTACCTCGTCGGGGTGTTGCAGGCCTACCTCTTCGGGGTGTTGTAGGCCTCCCTCGTCAGGCTGGTTTTCTTGCGCTCCCCCCCACCTTTTCCGGAGCTGGTCGATGTGACGTCTACAGACCTGTCCATCTTCCAGCTCCACGGTGTAGGATTTTGGACCGGTTGTGTTGTCTATCTTCCCCTTCAGCCACTTAGGAGAGCCGCTGAAATTCAGCGTGAAAACCGAATCCCCCTTGCTGAAGGCGCGAAGCGGGCGGCTGGCCATTGCAGTCACTTCTGGGCTGTATTGGGGGTGCAGCCGGTCCAATGGTGACCTCAACCTTCTGCCCATCAACAGCTCAGCCGGGTTCTTGTGGGTGGTGGCATGCGGCGTGATGTGCTGGGTGAGGAGAAAGTTGTCTATTCTTTCCTGCCAGTTGCCCGTGCCCATCTTGGTGAGTGCCTCCTTGGTGAGCCTCACCATTCATTCCGCTTGTCCGTTCCCAGCCGGCCTGTACGGGGCAGACAGGGCATGGCGGATGCCCAGTCCTGCCAGGAATGCCTCCATGGCCAGGGATGTGAGTTGGGGGCCGTTGTCGGAGACCAGCACATCCGGTAGTCCATGGGTGGCGAAAAGGCGGCGCAGGGCCCGGATCGTCGCTTCCGTTGTGGTAGATGCCATGGGTACCACCTCGAGCCACTTGGAGAAGGCATCTACAACAATGAGGAGGTGGCGCCCTTGCATTGGACCCGCGAAGTCGATATGGATCCTCGACCAGGGGTTGCTGGGAGTCTCCCACTTCGCTGTTTTGGCTTGTGGCGGCGCTGGGCGTACTTCTTGGCACGGGTCACATCTGGAGACCCATTCTTCAATGTCTCTGTCCAGTGAGGGCCACCAGATGTAACTCCGTGCCAGGGCCTTCATGCGGACGATGCCTGGGTGCCCATTATGCAAAGTCTCTAGCATCCGCCGTTGCAGAATGCTTGGAATCAGCACCCTGTCTCCCCATAGTAAACAGCCCTTCATGGTGGACAGCTCCTTCTGCTTCCTGGCGAATGGGCTGAACTTTTCCTCCGTCTTCTCAGATGGCCACCCCCTGAGGATCCAGGACTTCACTTGGCGGAGTGTGGAGTCCTTTTGGGTGTGGACGGCCACATCTGCGGACGAGACTGGACAGCTGGCGTCGTCATCTATATGGAAAAGGTGGAGCGTGGGGGCTGGGTCTTCTACAGGATCCTTCAATGGGCATCTGCTCAGTGCGTCGTCGTTTCCTATGGCTGTGCCTGGCTGGTGCACAAGCCTGTAGGAGTAGCCGGCTAGGAAGATGGCCCATCTCGTCATCCGTGGGGACATGAATGTCGGGGTGGGTTGGTCGCCTGCGAGGAGCCCAGGAGTGGCTTGTGGTCAGTGACTATGGTGAAACTCCTCCCGTAGAGATACTCGTGGAATCGTTTCACTCCTGCAACGATGGCCAGGGCTTCTTTGTCCAGCTGGCTGTAGTTGCATTCCGCGCCAGACATGGTTTTAGAGAAGTATGCTATTGGGGCTTTGGAGCCATTGGGCAGTTTGTGGCTGAGGACTGCCCCCACCCCGTATGGCGACGCATCGCAGGTTAGCTTGATGGGGAGCGTCTCATTGTACTGGATGAGGACGCTTTTGGAAGTCAAAAGTCCCTTTACGGCTCGGAATGCTGCTTCCTCTTCTTGGCCCCACTTCCAGGAAGCCGCTTTCCCCAGCAGGCGGTGGCGTGGCTCAGCAACTGTGGCTTTCTGTTTGAGAAACATGGCATAGAAGTTAAGCAACCCAAGGAATGCCTGAAGTTCCGTTTTGTTTTTTGGCCTCGGAGCTTCATGGATTGCATTCACTTTTGATTTGGTGGGGTGGATGCCAGTGCTATCTATGAGATAGCCCAGGAACTCGACTTCCTGTACCCCTAGGATGCATTTATCTCTCCTGACTCTCAAGCCCTTGGCCTTGAAGCGCTGCACGACAAGCCTGAGCCTTTCAAGGAGTTGTGCCTGTGACTCTCCGGAGATTAGTACATCGTCAAAGTATGGCACCACCCCTGGAACGCCTTGGAGAAGGCATTCCATCATAGATTGGAAGATGCCGGGGGCAGCGCTGACTCCAAATTGGAGGCGGTTGCATTTGAATGCCCCCCTGTGCGTGACAATTGTTTGTGCCTCCGCCGTTTTTTCGTCCACTGGCAGTTGCTGGTAAGCCTGGGCCAGGTCCAGTTTTGCAAAAATTGAGCCAGTTCCCAGGGAATGCAACAGATGTTGCACCACTGGGACTGGGTATGCGCTCTGTGCCAACGCCTTGTTGATGGTACAACGATAGTCAGCGCAGATGCGCACAGACCCATCATGCTTCAGTGGGGTCACAATGGGGGTCTCCCATGAGGCATGATCGATCGGTTCCAGGACGCCCTGGGCGATCAGCTTATCCAGCTGTTCGTCTACTTTAGGCCGCAGGGCAAATGGAACCCGGCGGGGCTTCAGCCTAATCGGGGTGATTCCCTTGTCCAGATTAAATGAGATTGGCCTCCCCACAAATTTCCCCAGTTTACCATCGAAGACTTCTTTGAACTCTTCGATGAGATTTTCGAGTTCATCCCTGCGAATTTGGTGGATGCCTCCAGCGGCTTAAACCACTCCACTCCTAGCAGGTTCGGTCAGCTGTTCTCCACGACTGTGATGGGAAGCTTGCCTTGGAACTCATTGTAGGAGACTCGGATGTTGGCTCTTCCTAAGACTCCGATGGGGTTTCCCCCAAAGTCAACGAGCTTGGAGTGTAGTGGCTTCAGGTCTCGCTTGCTGATGCTGGGTTGCAGGCGCTTCAGCTGGTGCCAATCCATAATGGAGTAGACTGAGCCCGAGTCTACCTCCATTGAGCAGGGTGAACCTTCCATGTGGATGGTTACGTGGAACTTGGTGGCATTGTCCGAGTTTGTGTGGGCGATGGTCGTCTGGTGGACCGCTCCACTCCGGGGAAATTCGTCGTCCCTGCGTCTAGATTGGCCAGAGGACCGTTTGGATGATCTCTGGTAATCTTTTCGGTTTTCACGGGGACGGTGGCTGGAGGGCTCTGGGGCTGGTTCCTCGGCTCTGCAAGCTTCAGCGATGTGACCCCTTCTGTTGCAGCGTCTGCAGGTCGCATCTCTCCACTTGCAGGTTGCCCTGGCATGGTCCCCTCTGCAGCTGGCACAGCGCTCCCCCTTGTAGCTTCTTTGGGCGGTTTCCCACCTTGGGGGTCTGGATACCTTGTGGACGGTGGACTCCTCCTCCGACTCTGATCCAGCTGTGGAATCCTCGGTTGATGATTGCGCTGTTGAGTGAATCTTGTGGATTCCCTTCGCTCTGCTTACTGCGGCAGCTGCTTTCTCTGAGATTTCGGATGCGGTGGCTTCCTCCACCACATCCTTGAGCACGACTTTCTTCCTGCTCAGGAATTTCTTTTGCAGGCCTCTGTCCCTCATGCCGAAACCACGCGGTCAGCAATGGTGTTATCCATGTGGTCAAACTCACAGCTGGCTGTGATTTGGCGCAGGGCGGCCACGAATTCTTTGATGGTCTCACCTTCCTTCTGGTCCCTCTGATGGAAGGTGAAACGGTTCACCACTGGTGTTCCCGTTAGGGCATAATGGTCTTCCAGGATCTGCAGCAGGTCCGTCCATGGCACTTCTTCGATGTCTCGTGGTGCTACGAGATCGATTGCCATGTCGAGGACTTCGGAGCCACAGTTTGCCAGGAAGATGCCCTTTTTTCGGTCATCATCGGCATCCCTGATGTTGTTGCCTCTCAGGTATTGCCGAAATTTGACCACGTAGGATTTCCACTTGTCCTTCCCTGGGCGGAATGGAGCAAGGGCTGGCAAAGTGACTTCAGCGGATGCCATGCCTTCGGAAATGCCTACTGTGGTTCAGGTGCTGGAGTCTTGGTCTTGTTGGCTTTGGCACCACGAGGTTCGTCTCTTGGTCCTAGTCCTTCGTCGCCAGTGTTAGATCGGCGCAGAAATGGAAGACGCGACCAGCTCGTTACAATGTAGCTTTATTTAGAACAGAACAGACTGGCTGCGCGCTGCCGGAGCTCTCCTTATATTCGCTCCGGCAGTCGCACCGCCCCTGACAGTGATTCAAATTTTCCCGCCCGATGGCTGGCAGCCAATCCGGGCGGATGTCCTTATAAGGACATAACAATGGCGATCAAAACTGGATGCAATATTCCTAGTGTGGTCTTACCAAAGTAATATTAACACTTCACATGATCTTGATTATATCCCTCTGTTAGCTTTTCTGGCAGCTGCAGCACACTGCTGGTTCATATTTCAGTGATTGTCCACTAGAACTCCAAGATCATTCTTTCATATTTACTACTGTTGAGCCAAGTACCATCTATTCTGTACCTATGCATTTGGTTTTTCTTGCCTAAATATAAAACCTTACTTTTCTCTAAACTGAATTTCATTTTGTTAGATAGGGCCAGTGTTCAAGTCTGTCAAGATCCTTCTGTATCTTGAGCCTATCTTCTACAGCAGGAATGTCAAACTCAATTTCATTAAGAACCACATCAGGGTTGTGTTTGACCTTGGCGAGAGAGGGGTGCTGAGTGGGCATGGCTGGGGTGGGCATGGCCAGCTTGACGTCCTGCAGTCCTCTACCAGTGAAAACGGAGCCTGGGAGGGTCCTCCCAAGCTCCATTTTCGCTGGCAGAAGGCTGCATAAGGCCATTGCAGCCAAAAAACGGAGCTCAGGAGGGCTGCACATGGCCCCACTGAGATCCATTTTCATTGGCAGAGGCACTATAGGCTGGTCCTTCACTGTTTCTAGGATGGCCCTGCGGGCCAGATCTAAGTATCCTGCGGGCTGGATTTGGCCCACAGGCCTTAAGTTTGACACCCCTGTTCTAGAGTATTGGCTATTCCTGCTAGCTTGGTGTCATCTGCAAATTTGATGAATTGATGGCAAAATGAATAACTCCATACCAGTCACATGCACATTCATACCCAGTATTAAATGTTCAGGAAATGCCGATGTGAATGTCTTTACATCATCAGCTTTATCTATTGTTGTACTTCAAATTCCCATAATCCCCATGAATTTCGGAGTTGCAGAGCAGAGTTTGGGAAATATTGTCTTTATTTTCACTTTAAACCAGTGTTTCTGAACATTGTCCATTTTAAATGTGGACTTCTTCCTAGAATTCCCTAACCAACTATTCCCTAGCCAGGAATCTTAGAAGCTGGAGTCCACACAACTAAAATGTTGCCAAGTTTGGAACAGTTTGAAAAACACTGATTTAATCAAAACAAATGTTGTGCTATACTTGTCCAATTTAAAATAAAACTTTACAAAAAGACTTATTAATATTTGGATGGGATACCCACCATGAAATCCCAGGATGGCATACTCTAATAAGAAGTTGAACAAACATCTCAGAAGAAAGCAATAGCAACACATTTCATTGCCATTAAAACAATATGTTTCTATAATATGACAAGGAGCCAAGCTTGTCTAAAAAGAACTTTACTATGAAAGTCTCTGGTCATTTATAATTTTGTATCCTGTTATCGTAAGCAGGTAGTCTGTCTATTTATCCAACCATATTTCATCAAGAGAAATATCTTCCCCTTATTTACATTACAGTTATATTGTTGGATTGGACTATAATCTCATAATTCTGTCCCAATCAATATCTCTAAGAGGCTCTGAAACATAGATTTAAGATCCCTGTTTTTTCTTGTTGCTGACGTCTAAAATCTGATATTCAGAAGCATCTCTGAATATGTGAATTTCCCTCAGGTCTAAGAGGTATTCATCAATGTAGTTTCAGTTCATTTATTTAACCCTTTTAAAAAAATCTATCATGACTACTAATGACTTAGATTATGCATTTATATTTTCTAAGTTTCACCCTGTGCCATGTTAAGTACATACTTTTGTTAGCCCGATTGCTGACCTCTTTAATTAGGAAAACCCAAATTCTAGAAATGAATAAGTAAAAAAGAAAGTGTATCTAACTACTTTCTTAATCTTGCTCATAACTTTACAAATTGTTATCAGATGAGTTCACATTGTCCCTTAATGTCATATGTCTTGTCCTTTGTCTTGGAGTAATGTGCAAACCCAGTATGGTTTGTAAACTGAGCTTATAACTTGATATTATGTGTGAAATCAACTACTAGGTTTATTCAATTGTGTATTTAAAAAAGACATATCTTAGAACACTATGTGAACACAGTAGTCATGTTTCTACATAAGTCTTTTACGTAGTGTCCCATATGTACTTGAACTCAAATAGAAAAATAAGTATTTCTTTTTTTTCCTTTCATTAACTTACCTTATCTGGAGATTTTAGCCTTTTTGACATGCTAATATCATCTTCCCAGTGGAGCATGGCCATTGCACTTTGTTATCCTATAATCCTAAAAATGTATTTGCCAATATATTTTTGCAAAGCAGCCTTTGCTGCTTTAAAAAAAAATCCCTCAGGAAATAGACCAGTTCAAGTTCAAAAGTTGCTATTTTACTTAATTTTCTCCCTGCTAATTATGGTAATATTTTTATTTCTACAATTCACTGAAGCTGCTTTATGCACTTGTATATCTAATGTTAAGGGCTAGGGCTGCCAAACAGGTTACTGTTTTCTTATTGAACAATGGGTAACCATGACAGTGCCAGCCAGTTACAAAGGATTAAAAATGGTGTTCTGTTCTGGAATGATGAATTCCAGAATGTTTATACAATGATTTTCACAATTCCCCTAAAGCAGTCTCCCACAACTGTTACCTTCCTGCAATTATCCAGATGGACCACTTCACAGTTTCCATCAATCCTGGCCAGTATAGTTGTTGTCATCAGGATGAAAAACACTATTTTAGAAAACCAATTTTAGCAAAGCGTGACCTGATTTTTATGGCTCTTATGTGTGCTAATTTTGTTTGGATTATATCATTTGTCTACCATCAATTTTCTTCTCTTTTTTTCCCTTTCTTTTTGACCCTTCCTCCCCTGAAACAAACTACTTTTAGCTGGATCACCTTCTCATAGCTGTGACTGATCCCTGCATTCCTCTCCTCCATTCTGTGCTTTTTGGCTGTTTTGCTGTCTGCTTTTGCAATGGATTATTTGCAGATATAAAACAAAATAGAATGCTAATATCATTTTTCGTATACAGATAGTCCTCGACTTACAACAATTTGCTTAGTGACCATTCAAAATTACAACAGCACTGAAGAAAGCAACTTATACTGTTTTTCAGACTTATGACTGTTACCACATCCCAATGATCACATGATTAAAATTGAGATGCTTCGCAAGTGATTCATATTTATAATGGTTGCAGTGTCCCAGGGTCATGTGGTCAACTTTTGTGTCCTTCTGACCAGCAAAGTCAATGAGGAAGCCAGATTCACTTAACAACCGTGTTACTAATTTAACTGCAGTAATTCACTTAACAACTGGGGCAAAAAAGGTAAGTAAAATGGGGCAAAAGGCAAGTAAAATGGGGCAAAATTAATTTAACAAATCTCTCACTTCGCAACATAAATTTTGGGCTCAATTGTGGTCATAAGTCAAAGACTATTTGTACTGTATTTTTCTATTCTTTTACTATCCTACCCACACAATCCCCTGCACAAAAAAACCTACCAAAACTTTTGGACAACAACCCACTTATAGGCCTGCCTGGAACTGCAGAAGTAGAAGCAGATTGTAAAGTCTAATTCTCAGATTCCATTTTAAAATTGGACCGGATGGCTTAAATCATTATTTCTCAACATTAGCAGCTATGAACTTCAGTGCCCAGAATTCTTCAACCTGCCCTGGGGAATTTTGTGTATTGAAGTCCACACATCTTAAAATTGCCAAGTTTGAAATACATTGGTTTAAAAGGTATATCCTGCCCCTCCTGATGCTTGCTTTTTATGTAACCTAAGACAGAACTCTGGGAAATCCAAATCTTCATTTCCCCACCTTTTAAGAATCCGTTTTGAGATTTTTCTTTTGGATAAATTTAAATCTTAAATAATAAAAAAAAATCCTGTGCAGTTTTTAATTAGGGCTATTCCATTTGGATAGCAAAAAATCCGGACAGCACATTAGATGATAGCGATTATCTGGCTTTTGGTAACCCAAATTGGATAGTTCTATTTTCATGCACCTTGAACATGCTCAGGAGCAGGCTTGAGTCTTGCTTTTTTCACCCAGCCTTCAATTGATTTCTTGAATTCAATGAAAAACAAATTTATAAAGAAACCCTGTCACGGATTGTATACCGACACACTATATTCCGTGAACCTGTATTACTTGGTGGTGGGGGAGGATTCTTCGCGGAAAACTGTAAAAAGGAAGAATGTTAGGAGCGTTCCTTCCGGGAAAAGGGGCGGATCCTTATAGGCCCATGCAAATAAGGGGAAGCGAAGGCGTGGTCTTCTATGCAAACGAGTCTGAAATACAGGTCATGATGCAAAACGGAGCGCCGGACGTGACACGGTAGAAAGTGGCGTATCCGAAACTCAGGATAAAGAGGCGTGGCCAGCTAGGTAGATGTTAAGGCGGGGCTTAGAGGTGGGCTTGAGAGGCGGTTAAAGTCGAGTAGCTGGTAGAACGTTCGCGGCCTGGGTCACGTGGCGCGCAGTCCCGGCACAGAAGACCTTTGGATAATCGGGAGTGAAAAGTCGGTGTTCCCGAAGGTTTCTCTGTGCATGTACAGAGTGCGTTTGGTTCACATTTCTGGCTCCAACTCGTGCAATTCGTGATCAGTGTCTGTAAAGAAAAGAGAATGCCGTTCTCCACCGTAAGTACGGCCCCGGCTGTGTGGAAGGGTATATTTATTGATTTGACAGCTGATTTTTGGTATGTCGAAAAGCAAAAAAAAAGAAAGAAAGAAAGAAAGAAAGAAAAAGGGTCAAGCTCCTTTGTGTGTATCTGGGCTTCGTGATTTTGTAGGATTTGGTTTTAACAGAATAACGAGTTGGAGGGGACCTTGGAGGTCTTCTAGTCCAACCCCCTGCTCAGGCAGGAAACCCTAATACCGTTTCTGGCAAATGGTTGTCCAATCTCTTCTTAAAGACTTCCAGTGTTAAGGCAGTCACAATTTCTGGTTTGGGGCTTGATCTACAGTAAAAAAACTTGTCATGTTATTTTCAGTTTCTTTCCGTGGAAATGGAAGATGGTGACCCAGGAATTTGTTGCTTGCTCCTGTTTGAATTACATGAAGGAATCCCCTTCGTGGATTACTGCCTTGTCGTGAGGAAGGGACTTGCGTAGCTCAATGAAGCTATGAGCTATGCCGTGCAGGGACACCCAAGACGGACAGGTCATAGCAGAGAGTTCTGACAAAATGTGACCCACTGGAGAAGGAAATGGCAATCCATGAATCCAGTATCTTTGCTATCAAAACCCCATGGACAGTACAAAAAGGCAAAAAGATATGATGCTGGAAAATGAGCCCCTCAGATCGGAAGGTGTCCAATATGCTATTGGGGAAGAGCAGAGGGCTAGTACTAGTAATGCCAGAAAGAGTGAAGCGACTGGGCCAAAGCCAAAAGGACGCTCAGCTGTGGATGCATCTGGTGGTGAAAGGAAAGTCCAATGCTGTAAAGATCTATTCTCCATAGGAACCTGGAACATAAGATCCATGAATGAAGGCAAACTGGACGTGGTCAAACAAGAGATGATAAGACTGAACATCAACATTTTAGGAATCAGCGAACTAAAATGGACAGGAATGGGTCAATTTAATTCAGATGACCATCAGGTATACTGCTGCAGGCAAGAATCCCTCAGAAGAAATGGAGTAGCCTTCATAATCAATAAAAGAGTAGGAAAAACAATACTGGGATGCAATCCCCAAAATGACAGAATGATCTCGGTTCGAATCCAAGGCAAACCATTCAATATCTCAGTTATCCAAGTCTATGCCCCAACCACGGATGCTGAAGAGGATGAAACTGACCGGTTCTATGAAGCCCTACAGCACCTTATAGAATTAACACCAAAAAATTATGTCCTTATCATAATGCGGGATTGGAATGTTAAAGTAGGAAGCCAAAAGATAACCAGAATAACAGGCAACTTTGGCCTTGGAGTACAAAATGAAGCAAGGCACAGGCTGGTAAAATTTTGTCAAGAGAATATGATGGTCATAGCAAACACTCTTTTCCAACAACCCAAGAGACAACTCTACACATGGACATCACCAGACAGTCAACACAGAAATCTGATTGATTATGTGCTCTGCAGCTAAAGATGGAGAAGCTCTATACAGTCAGTAAATCAAGACCAGGAGCTGACTGTGGCTCAGATCATGAGCTTCTCATTGCAAAATTTAGGCTTAAATTGAAGAAAGTAGGGAAAAGCACTAGGCCACTCAGGTATGAACTAAATCATATCCCTGATGAATATACAGTAGAGGTGACAAATAGATTTAAGGAATTAGATCTGATAGAGTGCCTGAAGAACTATGGACAGAGGTTCACAACATTGTACAAGAGGTAGCAACTAAAACCATCCCAAAGAAAAAGAAAGGCAAGAAAACAAAATGGTTGTCTGAGGAAGCATTACAAATAGCTGAGGAAAGAAGGGAAGTGAAAGGCTAGGGAGAAAGATATACCTAATTGAATGCAGAATTCCAGAGAATATCTAGAAGAGATAAGAATGTATTCTTAAATGAACAGTGCAAAGAAATATAAGAAAATAATAGAATAGAGAGGACCAGAGATCTCTTCAAGAAAATTGGAGATATGAAGGGAACGTTTCATGCAAAGATGGGCATGACAAAGGACCAAAATGGCAAGGACTTAACAGAGGCAGAAGAGATTAAGAAGAGGTGGCAAAATTACACAGAAGAACTATACAAGAACGAGTTTAACATCCCTGATAACCACAATGGGGTGATCACTGACCTGTAGCCAGACTTCCTGGAATGTGAAGTCAAATGGGCCTGAGCAACAACAAAGCTAGTGGAGGAGACAGTATTCCAGCTGAGCTATTCAAAATCTTAAAAGACGATGCAGTAAAAGTGCTACACTCAATTTGCCAGCAAATTTGGAAAACTCAACAGTGGCCACAGGATTGGAAAAGTTCAGTTTACATTCCAATTCCAAAGAAAGGCGATGCCAAAGAATATTCAAACTATTGCACCATTGCACTCATTTCACAAAGTTATGCTCAAAGTTTGAGCAAAGTTATGCTCAAAATCCTACAAGCTAGGCTCCAGCAGTATGTAGACTGAGAACTACCAGAAGTACAGGCAGGATTTCGAACAGGCAGAGGCACTATAGATCAAATTGCCAACATACACTGGATCGTGGAAAAAACGGGAGTTCCAGAAAAACATCTACTTCTGTTTCATTGACTCTGCTAAAGCCTTTGATTGTGTGGATCACAACAAATTGTGGCAAGTTCTTAAAGAGATGGGAGTACCAGACCATCTTATCTGTCTCTTGAGAAACCTATATGCGGGTCAAGAAGCAACAGCGAGAACTGGACACGTAACCACTGAACCACTTGGTTCAAAATTGGGAAAGGAGTCCGGCAAGGATATTTGTATACTGTATACTTGTATACTGTATATTGTTGTCCTGCCTATTTAACTTATACCCAGAGCACATCATGAGAAAGGTGGGGCTAGATGAATCAAAAGTTGGAATTAAGATTGCCAGGAGAAATATCAACAACCTCAGATATGCAGATGATACCACTCTAATGGCAGAAAGCAAAGAGGAACTAAAGAGCTTCTTGATGCTGGTGAAGAAGAAGAGTGCAAAAGTTGACTTGAAACTCAACATTAAGAAAACTAAGATCATGGCATCCGGCCCTCTCAATTCCTGGCAAATAGATGGGGAAGAAATGGAGGTAGTGACAGATTGTATTTTTCTGGGCTCCAAGATCACTGCAGATGGGAACTGCAGCCAAGAAATTAAAAGATGCTTGCTCCTGGGGAGGAAAGCTATGGCAAATCTAGACAGCATACTAAAAAGCAGAGATATCACCCTGCCAAGAAAAGTGTGTATAGTCAAGGCTATGGTTTTCCTAGTTGCAATGTATGGCTGTGAAAGTTGGACCATAAGAAAGTCTGAGCGCCAAAGAATTGAGACCTTTGAATTATGGTGCTGGAGAAGACTCCTGTGAGTCCCTTGGACTGCAAAGCAATCAAACCGGTCAGTCTTAGAGGAGATAAACCCTGACTGCTCTTTAGAAGGCCAGATCCTGAAGATGAAACTCAAATACTTTGGCCACCCAATGAGAAGGAAGGACTCACTGGAGAAGAACCTAATGCTGGGAAAGATTGAGGGCAAAAGAAGAAGGGGACGACAGAGAATGAGTGTCTGGATGGAGTCACTGAAGCAGTAGGCGTGAGCTTAAATGGACTCCAGAGGATGGTAGAGGACAGGAAGGCCTGGAGGAATGTTGTCCATGGGGTTGCGATGGGTCGGACACGACTTCGCAACTAATAACAACAACCTGTTTGAACTCTGCAAGTTTCTAGGGGATTCCTATTTTAGAGTTTTGGCTTCCTCTCCTAAACTGGAGTCCTGTTCCATATTGAACCCTGTTAAAGCAGCTTGTTTTCTAAGTTGCTTACCCTTTCTTCTTTATGTGTCTTGTGATTTCAGGGGCTCAGAAAGATGCATCTACCGTGGTTTATGGCCTTTACCCTCTTAGGGTTGGCTATCTGTGTGCCCATCGAACGGCCCAAAGAGAAACAAGAGGCTGCCCCAGAACCACCAGTAAGTACTCTGAGGATTGTCCATAGTTCTCTGCTTCACTAAGGCCTTTATAAGTCCATATATATTATATTACAAGAGGATTTTACATAAGTTTAAAAAACTTTTTAAAAAAATCCTAAAAGAAAAAATACAAAAAATACAAAAGAATAAAGGAAAAGTAAGAATAACAGGATATCTAAAGTGTTTCACCTTTTTTTTTTCAAATATGGTTCTCTTCTTCCTATAATCAGTTCTTTTTAATCAATAAATCCCCAAATTGTCTGTAGATTTTTATCCATTTTCAGCAAAAAGTTCATAAAAAATTTCTTTTTTATACATTATAGTGTATAATCTTTCCTTAAGCAAACAAGTCAATTTAGCAATTTTTGCAAATTGCAGCAGCCTTTATCGAAGCTCCATATAAGTATCCGTAGCAATTGTACTGTCCTTCCGAAATTGGACAACTCACATCCTGCCAGAGAGGCTAGCTTGGACTGGAATCTTAGGTGGTAAGATTATGATACTAAAATGGAAACTGCTCCTTTAAGCCCAGCATAGTACTGCTAGGATATGGAGACAGGAAAGCCATTCCAAGTGGAATGGCTTTCCTGTCTCCATATCCTAGCAGTACTAATTGTCAAAAATTTAATGTGGGTTGGCTGAGAGGGTAAAGAGAATGGAAGGGACTGAAGCAGCATTTGGGACTTAACAGAAAAATATATGGCTAAACTAGTATGGCTAAACTGGGTGGTTTTGTTCAGTTCATGAACTGTATTGTATTAACTCATTTGGAAGGAGAGTCTCCAAGGTTTTCTCACTACCTTAGTAACAACTGGCCTGAGATCATCTTATTCTAGTTGTCTGAACTAGCCACAGATAAAAGATTATAATGGATACACTGGTAAAACAGTTACAGATGATGTAAAATGAAAAATGGTGTTGGACCAAATTTCAGAATAATCTGGTGCTCACAAGTTTCCAAAAGAGGCCAAATTGAAGCCCCACATAAGATACCTTAGCAATTGTACTGTCCCTTCCCATATTTGTGCTTTTCATAACTAGTCTTCAGACACATGAAATATCTAGTGCTAGGTTTAAATAGCAATTATGTGGGTTCATCCACAAGACATTAACAGTAAGCTTAGAAGGGACCTTGGAGCTCTTCTAGTCCAACCCCTGATCAAGGCATTGGGCCCTAACTATATAATGAACTATCCCTGGACAATAAAAATTATTCTTCCCTCTCAAATGATTTCCTGACTATGGATAATGTTATATAATAATAAGTCTCTTCAGAGGGTTTTTTAAGTGCACATTTTGGCAAAAAAATCCACTTTGCTCTTGTCCTCTACTTCATCCTTTCCCAACTTGAGGTCCTTAAGTGGGGACTTAAGTTTCCAAAATTCCCAAACTAGCATACTTATGATGAGCTCAAGCTGAGGAAGGCTGCTATTCTCAAACTAAGTTTAAGTGGACATTAAAGTGGACTTAAATTAAGTTTAAATGGACATAATATAAATGCACTATCTTTACTTTTAGCCACTCTTATTATTTTCCCCTTCCTCCTCCATTATTTTCAGTTTTAGATTGTAAAGTTCTCCAGGCATAACCTTGCCTTCTTGTACTTAGTAATATATCTTGCATTTTATCAGTATGATACTATCCTTTCTGAAGTTCAATTGTGAATGCTGGTGCTAATGTATCCTGAGTAGCACTATCTGTAACCAGAAGAGAAATTTCAGTAAGTCTTATTTGAAAAAGTACAACATGTGATGGATCTGACTCCTGACTTTTTTTTCTGCAGGATACAGGCTTGTATTATCACCGCTACCTCCAAGAAGTCATCAATGTGTTGGAAACCGATGGGCATTTCCGGGAAAAGCTGCAAGCAGCCAATGCCGAGGACATCAAGGTGAATTGGTTTATTAAATACATGCATAGTTGGTTAGGAAGTAAAATACTGTATACTTGATATATAATATAGTAGGAAATATGTAAATTTGTATATAGATTTTGACATAAATGTTAGAAACCAGAGATGTTGAGCAATGTCCATTGTTTTACTTTTAAAACTAATAAAATATTTTTTTTAAAAAAAGGTGAATTGGGATATACAAGGGTGGCTGTTGTGTCATAACTAGGGCTAAATCCTCTCTTTTGCCACCATTGTGGGAAGTTCAGTTTGGTAAACTTGGATTTGTGTTTTGGACTTAGTAATGGATACAAACCACCTTTAAACCACCTTAGCATTTTTTACTTACAGAAAGGAATGTGTTCTTACTTTCTTGTGTCTTTAAGTAAAATACAGGGCAATGATACACACACATGCATACAGTCCTCCACTTACAATTATTCATTTAGTAACCATGTGAAGTTACAGTGGTGCTGAAAAGAGTAATTTACAACTGGTTCTTGGACTACAATCGGATGCAACATGTCCCTGGTCGTGTGATGAAAATTTAGGCATTTGGCAACTGCCATATATTTAGACCATTGAAATGTCCCAGGGTGATGTGATTGCCATTTGCAACCTTCTTAGCAGCTTCTGACAAAGTTAATGGGGGAATCTGGATTTACTTAATGACCACATGATTCACTTAACAACTGAAGTGATTTGCTTAAAATTTGCAAAAAAACCTATCAGAGGAACTCACTTTAACCGCCTTCTTTAACAATGAAAATTTTGGTAAACTGAGTGCTACCTCTATAACAGAATCAACAGGATATAGTGACCAATTAGAATGAGAAAACCTAACTTGATTCAGTTCCCAGTGTTTACCCAAATCGCTTTGATCAAGCACATTGGGAACTCTGAGTTGCAGCAGACTTATAAATTGAAATTGTAGATATATATTATAATGATGTACCTTTCAAGTTTGTTGTGAGATTAAATAAGGGACTACATACATAATTCCTCAACACAGGACTAGGATAAAAGTAAAATAAAATTCTGCTTCCTTATTGCTACTTTCAGAGTGGAAAACTTAGCAAAGAGCTGGACTTTGTGGGTCACAGTGTCCGCACTAAGTTAGATGAACTGAAGAGACAGGAGGTGTCCCGGCTCCGGATGCTCCTGAAAGCCAAAATGGATGCCACGATGGAACAAGGTGAGCTGAGATAGGAGAGTGTTGATGGTGGGATTCCTGCAAATGTTGAGGACAGAGAACGTGTCAAGCCCCAATCCTGGGTTCTATTGTAGTGTCATTAGTTGGATAGATGGACAATAGCTGTTTGGTAGCTGGTCATTCTTGCTATGGAATCATTGTGCAGACAGATAGATCTTGTGACAGCCACTGTGTTATTTTAGCTTTTAAATTCCAGATAAGTTGCCAGATAAATTAATAGATGAGAGAATTTGTAATTCAGGATTGAACTGAGGAGAGTCCTTAATGGTCTCTGAGCTTAGTGGTTTTCTTGCAGATATTTCATTACCAAACCAGATAACATCATCAACGCACTGATGAGTTAATGCTAATGGTAATGAAACTTAAGTTTCATTATAGTGGTAATGAAACTAAGGATCCCACAGATAAATTAATAATATAAATTAATGCTTGGATTAACAGTTCTTAACTGCCTCTTTAATATCCTGAGGCACAAGGGGAAGCCCATTGGCAGTAATAGAATATTAGAAAAAACTGATTTGAACACAAACCAACCACTTTTCATCAGTTAGCCAAATAATCATGTTAACACTAATAACTTATAATGATTTGGCTAAATGATGAAAAGCTGGTTTGTCTTCAAATTACTTTTCTCTAATATTCTATTACTGCCAGTGGGCTTCCCCTTGTGCCTCAGGATATTAAAGGGGAGTGGAGGCAGGGGTGAAATGCTCCCTGATCGGACTGGATTGCCCCATCTGGTAGCGATCTTGGCTGGTGATTCGGCGATCTGGTAGTGAAGGCGGAGCAAAGCTCCCCCCACTTCCTGGTTTTAACCAGGAAGTAATGTGTTTTTTAACCACATTACTTCCTGGTTTTAATCAGGAAGTAATGTGTGTGCATGCGCATATGACGCGCGCGCGCTTCCGAACCGGTAAGGAAGGTAAGTAGATTTCACCCCTGAGTGGAGGGGACTTCATTTCAAAGGACCCATCCTCAAAATCTAGTAATCAAAGATGTCCTGTTCTTTAAGAAAAAAAATATATTGATAGAAATCAAGTAACCTTTCTTGAATGTGCTAAGCCATAGTTTAATTTATCTGGCTTTCCTGTAGCCTGTTGTGTGAACCTAGCATTCAGTATTCAATAAACATTTAAACAAACTCTGGTGTAGTGCTGTATATGAGCCCCAGTATTTTCTGGTTTCTATTTAAACATAAAATCTGAAACTAATCTTCATCTCCGTTTTTCTTCCCTTCCCATCAGATGTCCAGGTAGATCACCTGGCTTTATTGAAGCAGTTTGAACATCTGGACTCGCAAAACCAGCACACGTTTGAAGCCCGAGATTTGGAGCTGCTCATTAAAGCCGTATGTTGGATTTTTTTAAAAAAAATATTTCAGATTATTAAACCTTTGAATCTGTTTTGCATACTCTGTCCCCGCTTCACCTCTCTATATTGTAGTACAAGCCCAGGGCGTATTCTCTGTTCCTTTTTTTCCTCTCCCTTGCTCAGACTTCGCAGAACAGAGAAGGGAAGTGGTGAGAACTGCTTAGAAGACTTGGGGCTTGATTCAGAGCGGTTGCAGGATTGATCTTTTTTACTTTTCAGCTTCATCTGATGCTCAGCTATTGAGGTTGTTGGAGTGTCTGGTTAGGTCAGTGCCAAAATGGAAGCCCCTGCCTCTAGACTCCTTCCAAAATACAGAAACAATCTATAGATAATCCATGCTACTTCCTCCTACTTCTTTTCTATCTCAGGAGCTCTAATTGGAAGATTAAAACTTGTATTTTTTCATTTACCTCACCAAACAACATCTAGAGTTTTTAATAAAATATTGTCCAGTTTGGTGGTTGCTGTGGTCGATGGAAGTTTGGATCCAAAGAGGCTGGAAGACACAAGGCTGGAACAAAGTTCCTTGGCCACTGATATATGTTTATTTTGAAGATAGGAGCAATATTAATATCTCCATGTTGTAGAGAAGGCAACAGGTGAATGCAACAGATTAGCTGACGATTACTCAGGGAGTTTAATAAACTGAATGCCAAAACTTAAATGAGGGACGACTACTCATAAATGTGAGAAATACAGATAGGCCTTGATTTGCAACCAATTGCCTCGGTAAACGACCACATTCCAGGTGCTCGGCAATCAGCTCATATTTACAACTGGCATCATATGGTCACATCATCATGTTTTGTGACTTTTTTTACTATTTTGGGGCAAAAACGCCCATTTGGAAGGATGGATTCAGAATTGTGACCGTGTGATTCACATAATGACTGACA
This sequence comes from Arizona elegans, assembly GCA_022577455.1. NCBI lineage: Eukaryota > Metazoa > Chordata > Lepidosauria > Squamata > Colubridae > Arizona > Arizona elegans. The sequence continues at coordinate 129,573,788 of JAKOOJ010000004.1, forward strand.
TAAAAACAATTGTAAAATTGGGTCCAGTCACATAGTTGCCTCAATTTACAACCATCACAACTTAAGACCAAAATTCCAGTCCCTCAAAAGCAGAGGACTATATGTAAATAAATACAAATTTTAGTCATCATTGTATAAGGGAGGCTGTTCTAATCTGGCCTTGATAGGCCTGGTCTCAGGCAATGCTGTGGTCTCCAGCAGAGATTAGAGACAAGTGAAAGTGATGCAATTATCCAGGATTATTGGAAACCTGTGGGATGGGGGTGATTATAAAAGGAAGATGATTTTGTCCCATGCCAGTAATGTTGGCTCTTGCTTTTCTGTCTTTCTCTCACAGGCTACCAAGGACCTGGAGAATTACGATGCAGCTCACCATGAAGAATTCAAACGGTATGAGATGATGAAGGAGCATGAGCGTCGGGAATATCTGAAGTCTCTGGATGAGGAGAAGCGTCGTGAGGAAGAAGCACATTTTGAAGAGCTCAAGAAGAAGCACAAGGAGCACCCCAAAGTCAATGTCCCGGTAAGGGAATCTCTCTTGGGCTTCCAGGGGTTTGGAAAGGGATTGCTTATTTTGACTTGAGTTGTCCCAAAGGTGCTTTTCCAAAAGTCTTCTGGATCTTCTCCTTTCCAAGAAAGTCCAGTTGCCTTTTGGAAAGCAATGTTGGATAATCATAACCTGGATGTCCCAGAGGTGTTTTTTTTTCTAGGAGACAACTGGATGTTGGTTTCTCTTCAAAGACATTTCACTTCTCATCCGACTATCTTCTTCAGCTCTGAAGAACTGAAGAAGCTTCTTGGATGAGAAACGAAATGTCTTCAAAGAAAAACCAGAAAGTCCAGTTGCTTCTTGGGGGAAAAAAAAGCACCTTTGGAACAACCATGGCCTGATAACTAAGAATCTCCATAGACATTTGGTTTGAGTTCCTCATTATGTCCATGCAGGGCAGCCGTGATCAGCTCAAAGAAGTCTGGCAGGAAACGGATGGTTTGGACCCCAATGAATTTAACCCCAAGACGTTCTTCAAGCTTCATGGTAGGGAATTCTGTATGTGTAGTTCTAAAACAACTTGTCAGGGAATTGCACAACTGGTATCCAAATGAAGTCATAGACACTGAAACATAGTTTAATATGAATAAATAAATATATTTTACATCTACATATACACCAAACAAGATAGTCAGGTAAATAGGAGCATCATCAGGTAAATCAGAGCACGAAAGGCACACAGAAGAAAAAGGTGGGGAAAAAGGGGAATTCCTCCTCCACGCTCAACCATTCAACTATAACTGTGTTCTGGCTCACTCTACAACCCCACTGCTTCAGCTGTGCTAAATTTAAATATCTTAACACAACTCCTGGCCTCTAGTATGGGGGAAGCCTAATACAAATGAAGTGAAAGTAACTGATTAGAAATAAATTAACTACCCTTTCTCTTATGTCCCGGTTCTTCTTTGTGGCTTCTGTGAGACATAAATGCCCTTAAATTTTAATTTCAGAGTATTGTTTACGAAAGGAGTAGCCAATTCACAGTCTGGATTTCTGATGCAATAGGAAGCTTTTTCCCCACATTAATGAATATATTTTCCTGGCAGGTGGGATCTTAAATAGAAAGAACTAGCAATCTAAGCATATACTTTACAGGTAGTCCTCGATTTACAACCTTTTAGTTTAGTGACCGTTCAGACTTAACATGGCACTGAAAAAAGTGACTTATGACCAATTTTCACACAATCATTGCAGCATCCCCTGGTCACATGATCAAAATTTGGATGCTTGCCAAGTGGCTCATATTTCCTGACAGTTGCAGTGTCCTGGGGTCATGTGATCACCTTTTGGGGAAATCCAGATTTGCTTTACGCCTGTGTTACTGACTTAACAACTGCAGAGATTCACTTAACAACATTGGCAAGAAAAGATGTAAAATGGGGCAAAACTCAAGAGGAGATCAACCTATTCTCCAAAGCACCTGAAGGCAGGATAAGAAGCAATGGTGGAAACTGATCAAGGAGAGAACCAACGTAGAACTAAGGAGAAACTTCCTGACAGAATAATTAATCAGTGGAACAACTTGCCTCCAGAAGTTGTGAATGCTCCAACACTGAAAGTTTTTAAGAAGAGATTGGACAACTATTTGTCTAAAATGGTATAGGGTTTCCTGCCTGAGCAGGGAGTTTGACTGGAAGACTTCCAAGATCCCTTTCAACTCTGTTATTCTATTCTGTTCAACAACTGTCTCACTTAGCAACAGAAATATTGAGCTCAATTGTAGTTGTACATCAAGGACTACCTGTACATGGCTCCTGAATTGAGATGTCAGCAATTCTGGCTTATACAGGTAGTCCGTGACTTAGATCCATTCTTCTAACAACCATTTGAAAATTATAATGGTGCTGAGGAAAGTGACTTATGTCCAGTCGTCCTCCTTATGAGTGTTGCCATGTCCCAAAGGTCATGTGATCAAAATTTGAGTTCTTGGGAACTGGCATTTATTTACAAAGGGTGCAGCATCAAGGTGGGGTGGGGGGGTGTCACGTGATTACCGTCTGTGACCTTCCCAGGAAACTTCCAACAAACAGAATCAATGGGGGAAGCCAATTTTGCTTAATGACTGTAATTTGCTCAACAACTGCAATAAAAGTTTTAAAATCAGATGCAAGTCAATGACCGCATTGATTAGTGATAGGCGTTCTGGTTCCAGTTGTGATTGTAAGTTGAGGACTAGCTGTCTCTGAGTGTAGCTGGCAGCATATTTTGTTCTAGCTCTAGCATATTGGGCCAGCTCAAAACAAAAGTTCAGTCCCGCTTGCAACATCTTTCCAACAGACGTGGTTTTGAGGGTGAGAAAAGATCACATTTGATGTTCTTCACTTCCATTCTTCCCTTTTTTTTCCACCTCCAGACACCAATGGTGATGGGGTGCTGGATGAGCAGGAATTGGAGGCACTTTTCACTAAGGAGGTAAGTTCTTAGTCTTCCTGATATGACAATCCTACAGTTTAGACAGCTCATGTGCTTTAGTGATCCTCCATTTAAAAAAATCAGAGCAGTCTTGCAATCTGGACTATCAGCTCAGAGGTAGAATGTATATTTTGCATACAAAAAGTGACAGTTCAATCCCCGGACTTTTTTCCCAGGGAGTGGAATTTAGGGAAAGGCAGTTGCGACATACTAGGTGTGCACCAGCTAAAGAAGTCTTCTTTTTGCAGCTGGAGAAGGTTTATGATCCCCGAAATGAGGAGGATGATATGTTGGAAATGGAGGAAGAACGGCTGCGCATGCGGGAACACGTCATGAAGAATGTAAGTGTATGAACTTTGGGATGAAGATATGACACCTTCTTTGTGTACAAGGCAGGCAAAGGAAATTTGGTTCATCTGGGTCCTAAGTCCCCTCTTTTTGGGTCCATCATAAAGGTTGCAAGTCGAGGACTTGTATGAGATCAACAGTTGACAAGTTCTGGGTCGTTTATTGAGGCACACTAGAGGACCTCTGGGTTAGTATTTTTTCCTAGGAATGACCCCAAAATCATAATGAGAGGCTTCTCATTGTTAGCCTATTTCAGATAGAGAAAGATTCCTGTGTTAATCAACTTTTTTATAATCGGTCAGAGCCTTATAATGTGGGCTGTGTATCTTACACCAGGTCAAAGGGCTTCCTCAAACATGATAAGCCATAATGTGATTTCCTTTTGACTTAGGATATGGGAACCTGGCCATTGTGGCTATAACTGTGGTTTATGTTTAGCTCAAGTGTAGAAAATCTTTTTTGGGTGAGAGCTGTCCTAGCAAAACTGGCCAGGATTTGGACATCGTAGTATCAAGTGTGAACCTTTTCTAGAACAGGAATTATTATGCTAGTCCATATTCCAGGTTTGAAGGGATATTTGATGGAATGTATAGGAGAGCAATTGCTGGCTGTGATGTTATTACATTCAATGTATAATCAAAGGTAAATATGCTAAGGGAGGAATTCTGGGAGTTGAAGTCCTCCTTGAAGGCTAAGATTTAGAAACACTATTCCAAGGAGACCTAACTCTGTACAAGATTAACCATTCTATCTATCTCTCTGTTTGTCTTGTCTGTCTATCTCTCTAATTAAGTTTGTAGAGAGTTAAATTTCCTTGGAACAGTATTTCTAAATTGTAGCCACTTCAAGATGGACTTTGGGTGGGTGGATGGATGGATGGATGGATGGATGGATGGGTAAATAGATGGGTAGATAGATAGAGATATTTCCTCTTCTCCCAAAATCTATTCTCGTCTGATCCCTTGCCTGGGGAAGAGAACAAGAAACTTGTCTTTCTTTTCTTGTTTCATTTTTGAGAGCTTGCAAAGCGCAAAAAAAGGCATCTTTTCTGCATTGGCTGTTTTTCAAAGCTGTGCAGAAAGAAAACTAACCCTGCATACTGATAGGGCTAGTGGAGACCAGTTTATTGGGATTTTTTTTTCCAAACAAACCCCTTGGTCTTCAAATGGATCATAGATTATACTTTAACATTAAGGTAGGAGAGCTAATTCCCCCCCACCCTAGCCTAGTCCAGTTCACTTTTTCCTCAGGAAGAATAGTTCTTTCACTTCTGTTATGTATTAACTGCAGCTGCTGTATGTTTGACCCTGAAACAAAGTCTGGCTAATCATTAATGATGATGGTTATTGGAAACAAGTGAATTTTTAACTATGTCTGGGAATGTCTGGGACAATTCCAGTTTTTATTTTCCAGATTGATAACTTAATAGTGCCAACCAAAATGACACAAAAGGTGTGCAGAATGTAGTTCCCAATCTGCATCAAAGAAAGATTTTAAAGAATCCCCAGTTTAGTCTGTAGAGATTCTGAGTCATCCACGTCATGGTTGTCTCAAAGGTGCTTTTTCGGGAGGCAATTGGACTTTCTGGTTTTTTCTTTGAAGATGTTTCACCTCTCATCCAAGAAGTTTCTTCATCTCTGACAGGATAGTGGGGAATGGAAGGATTTATATTTATATTCCTTGCAGACAGATGGTCATTTGCATTCTTTTAGAGAATCGTTGAGGCCACTTGGAGGTTTGTCTGTGTCCTAAGGGTCACCTGAGTAGTGCAAATGGGTGTGGAGCCTTCTTGGCTGCAAGATGAAAGTCCAGTTGCCTCCTGAAAAATCAAATTTGGGACAACCATCATCTGGATGGCTGAAAATCTCTACAGACTTTTACCTCTACAATTTGGGATGAAAACATTTCCAGGGAAAATTTCCAGAGAAAAATTGCAGACTATAGGAACTAGGGGCACTACTCAGGTGACCCTGAGAACACAGATAAACCTCCAAGTGCTTCAACAACCCTCTAAAAGGATGCAAATGACCAGCTGCTTGCAAGGAATATAAATCCTTCCATTTCCCACTATCCTGTCAGAGCTGAAGAAGCTTCTTGGATGAGGAGTGAAATGTCTTCAAAGAAAAAACAAGAAAGTCCAGTTGCCTTCTGAAAAAGCACCTTTGGGACAATCTCCAGTTTAATTCTCATTCCGCTTCAGAAAAACTGGTCACACATTCTATTAACAGATAGATCAATATGTCTGGTTTTGTACAGTGAGCTAAAATATAAATCATGGTTTCCGAACTGGAGTCTCTTTGACTCCTACAATGCAAGTGAAAGCTACTTATATCTTGTCATGACATATACTTAGCTACCTCATACCTACATGTTCAACTATTGTGAAAATAAGATAATAGGTGGGGCTTTGCTCAATCCAGCATGACTCTATTATACTTTCAATGTCGGATTTGTTTGGATATAATTCTGGGTATAACATAACTCTGTGTTTACTTCTGGCTACTATTCTTTGTGTAAAAAGAAAACATACATTCTAAATATTGCCACAGCCCTTGGTTGTAGTTAGTAAAGCACCCCTGGTCTGGCCTTTGAGAAAGGGAATGTCCCCTGCAGCTGAATTATAACCCAAAGCAGGTAGGGAAATTGAATGAATCCTTAGTTATTTTTTGAGACTTCTCAAAATCTACTAGTCTTGGTAGGGAAAATACAAAAGGAAGAAAGTGATTACATTTTCTTTTCTCCACTTGTTCTCCTGAAGGTGGATCTTAATAAGGATCGGCTGGTGACACTGGATGAGTTTGTTAAATCGACTCAGAGGAAGGACTTCAATGAAGCTGATGGATGGGAGGTGTGTGAAACAACATCATCAATTGAAGTGGGATTTCAGATGTTGGTCTGGAGGGTTGAGAAAACATTTTGCTAGCAGCAAGTGGTTAAGATTTTTTCCCAGCAATTACACATACCAATCTTTTGGACTTCAACTCCCATATTCCCTGATTAGTATAGCCTTAGAGAAGTGAGTTGAATTCCAGAATACTGGAAGAACTCTAGGTTGGGATAAGTTATGATAAACTTTCTCCCTCTGCAACCAGAGATTGTCCTCTGAAAACATGTCAGAGAAGCTAATCTCTGGTTCACTTCTGTGGTTTAAATTCTCTAGTCTGGCTGGGGAATTCTGGGGGTTGAAGTCTAGCCTTCTTAAAGCTGCTAAGGTTGAGAAACATTTTTCTACAAAAATTTAAAAGGCACTAAGCACACTTAAGTCAGGAGACAGTTTTTGGTGGCTGCTAGTCTTAATAGCTCTGGTTGTAGCAACAAAGGCCAGAGGCCTCTGAATATTGATTAATAAAGAAGATGGACGGAAACATGCTGTCTTGGCTGGATCCAGCTTTATGTATCACTTCAAGGTAGTCTAAATAAGAAACCCAAACCATGAGTCCTAACACTACTATTATTGTAAGGTTATAGTAACAGAGTTTTGCAAGTGTGAGAGTACTCCTCCCTTGCCTTCGCTTTCTGGAGAACTAAGGAGGGTCTCTTCTGAGATGCCTTCCAATCCTTCAGTGGGCTGAGATATCTCTTTATCTAACCATTGTCTAGGCTGAAGCTCCTCTTCCTGCATCCCAAAGTCATTTGCACATACCCCTAACCCATTTTAAACTTCCCAGTGTTGATTGGCCATTTGGCTTCTATAGGGGTGCTAGACTAGATTAATCCAGGAAAGCTCTCCTTATAATCTTATGGCAGAGAAATCACTTGTTTTATCAGGCCTGATAACCCCGAAGGAATATTTCCAGGGGAACGAACATCTAAAAATGAATCAGGGTAAGAGCAAATTCATTCTAGATAACGCTTGATTGTTCTGCTGAGCTGAGTTAAAAAGCAGCTCATGTACATCATGTTATGTAACTCCAGATGGCTCACAAATTTGGTATTCTTGTTCTTCTTAAGGCAGTGTTCGGTCTCTCTCATATTTCTCCTCCTATCTAGACAGTAGAAGAAACACAGATCTACTCAGAGGCGGAGCTCCAGCGATTTGAGGCGGAGCTTAAAGCTCAGGAGGAGGAGTTAAGCCGACGAGCTGAGCAACTTCACCAGGAGCACAAAGAGCTCCAGCAGCGGCAGGTGGAACTTGATGCTCAGAAGAAGGAGTATCAACAGGTAGAGAATATTTTAACTGGAAGGATACACATTGTAGCACGGAAGTCGAAACACTCTGCTTCCTTTTGATAAGGGGAAACAGAAGTCCCATGTAATGCTGACATATATATACCAATATGGGATCCTGTGATTTCCAGATATAGTTGAACTATACAACAGTGTTTCTCAACCATGTCAACTTTAAGGTGTGTGGAGTTGGTCCACACATCTTAATACAGTAACAGAGTTGAAAGGGACCTTGGAGATCATCTAGTCCAACCCATTGCTCACACAGAAGACCTATACTAGGGATTCGAACTGCCGACCTTTCTGATCGACAAGCTCAGCATCTTAGCCACTGAGCCATCTAGCTAACTTAAAGTTAGCAGGGTTGAGAAACACTGCTCTATAGCAGGGATGACAAAGTCATGTCATTACAACAGTGTCACGTGACATATCAGGACTTTTATCCCCTTTGCTAAATCGGGCATGGACGTTGTCAGCATGTGACGTATCCAGCCCGCAGGCTATACTATGGTTAGTAGTAAGGAATGATGGGAGCTATAGTTCAGTAACATGGATGACTATAAATTTCCTTAGGATCTTTTTATAGGGAGTGGTTTCTTAGTGTGAATTTCGAATTCAAATACCTGAACCAAAACCGTCAAATTGTGAAAGTCCCTGAACTCAACCCTAGTTAAAGCTTACATAAGCATTTGCAAATATTGGCTCACAAGTTATCTTAAAGCAGCACTTGTATTTTTAAATGGAAACTAGGAAGCAACTAACCACAAAAAAAAAGCTAACCTCTTCTTTACTAACTGTGGAATTTCACTAAAAGCAGAAAATTAAATCTATGTTATCAAACATGAGATGATTGGCATTTGATATTATTGCAGGCCATCATTTATTATACTTCTATATACTATAAAGGTTGTTTGAACCCCTTCTTAAGTAGACAGACCCTTGTATTCTATCCTCAGCACTGCTCAAACAAACGTGGCCCAAACAGATCACGTGCTTTCCATTCATAAATTGAATCATGGGAATTTCCCCAAAAAGTGTCTCATTGTAACACATGCCAGGTCTCCTTAAGTGGGGCCTTCATTTCTGGATCTTTCTTTGCTGCAATATGGGACCAGCATTCAGAATAGAGATAAGAATAGAGAACCCCTGAGTTGCAGGTAACCTTCTGGCACTTCTTTTTATGTATGCCAGAGAATCTTCAGTAGGCAGAGCCCAAACGTTTAGTCTGCTAAAAAGCCAAAGGATTACTTTGTATTTTATGGCATTCCTTTCACATTCCCATCCCTTCTAGGTTATGCTTCAAATGGAACAGAGAAAATCTCAACAACTTGATCAAGTCTCCCAGGTTGGTCCTGGGGGAGAACTGAAGTTCCAGGCACAGCCGCCTCATGCAGCCCCAGCAGGTAAGAGCCAGAAAGCTATGATTTTTGGGGAAGAGAGGGCAATTTAGGCCCATTTGAGAGAGGAAAAAGATTGAAAGACCAGAATTCTGAGTTTCTTCATTGTAAGATAAAAATGGAATTTTTTGGTGCAAGAACTCCATCTTTACCTTATGGAGTTATGTAAACTTTGGAGTTTTTGATTGCTAATACTCATGTTAATTGTATTTATGTATTTGTAACTCAACTCAGTATAGGCATAGAATAAAACAGTTGATGAGGCAATTGGTGTTTTCTGAGCTTGATTATTTTCTTGCAGATGTTTCATTTCCAAACTAGGTAACATTCTCGGTGCTAATAGGGAATGGGGTTTGCTCACATTTTATATACTAGTGGCTTCACCTGTCAATGTTGGTGGGAGTAGTCCCAGTTCCTTGATTGGGCTGTTGTTTACTGCTAGCCTGTTTGGCGATGCCTCAAGACCACATAATCCAAATAATGCTCTATGATCTTATTTAGCCCCAAAGTTGCACCTTCCTTATTGCATATGGAGGCTAACACCAGGCTTCATTCAAAGATTGTTAGGATACCTGTATAAACCTTGGGGGTCAAAGAACCATTGAACTTTCACTGTTGGCCAAAAGAAAATGTAGAAAATCAGGGCAAAGGGAAAATTGTCTGGTAAGATGTTCAGTAAAGGTGCAGCCCTATTTTTTACTCTTCCAAAAATCCTGAAAGTTCATGTTGGCTAAGATGAAGAGATTAGCTAATGCCCAGTGATTATGGGATGGCTGGTTGCACATCACCCCACAGGGTGGCAGTGTAGGTTCCCATAAACCAAATTTATAAATTCATAGAAAGGATAGGAACTCAAATGGGGAATCTGTGGTGCTACAGTTATTGCTGGGTTACAGCTCCCTGCATTACTGGCAATTGTTCTTTGGGGCTGTTGAATATTATAGTAATCAATACCTGAAAACCCATCTGTTTCCTGGCCCTTGCTAAATTCAGGGTACAAACATCAGACCATATTCATAAGTCTACTTCTGTGAAGAAACCTCTAGAGAAGGTGTCCCTCAGGAATTGGTTTCACTCCCAAACTTGTGGGTGGGTAGGTATTTGGAGGAATAAGGTTCTTCAGGTGAATTGCAGCAGTGGGTATAACACCAGTCTCTTTTCTCCAGATCATACTTCCCTTCCTGGGTCCCAGCCAGGAGCCGCTGGAGCACCAGAGCATGATTCTCGGAAAGACCAAACAGAAGCTCTTCAAAACCAAGCACACCCAGAGGTTGCTGTCCAATAGAACACGGTTATGGTGTGCACCGAGGGGGTCCTGTATATTCTTCTTTTCTCATTGTCAGGGCATCTAAATCAAACTTCACCCTAGGACTGTGGAGGAGGGACCATGCAAGCAATGTTTACAAGAGGAGAATGCTTACTAATTATCCCCTGCACCCAATCCTCCATTTATTCCAAGCAAGCAAATATTTTTACCAAACCGATGACTCCCTTGGGGATATCTTAACAAAGGGAAATAATTAAGGGAGGAAATAGGAATGGCTTTGCCGTTCAAAAGGTTGGGGCAGGCAAAAGAGAAGGAAGTAAAGGTAGTAGACATCCTGACATTCTCGGGTAATTTTATCCTACAATTTCAGAAATGTTTATGGGTAAATAAAAGGGAAGATAAGGGAATGAGTATAATGCCTCATAAATAGAGTATTGTGCTTTTCCCTCTTTCCTCTTTATCCACAGTTGGTTCCCAGAAGTTCAGTGTTGAGAGCTGCTGGGTTTTGTTTTAAAACAGTTTGGTTACCTTTTATTTAATAAATTGAACCCCTTGAAGTCTTTTCTGCATTTTTTCAACCGGTGCACCATTTTCCCTTTGCATGTGACATGGTTTCAGCATCTGTATACTTGACAGGGATTTTTTGCAGTTGTGTCAGAAGCACTGAGGCACTTCCCGGATGAAAAAATTAGCTGGTGTCATCACTGGAGGCTCCTTTTATGTCCCTGGCAGGTCCTGGAGTGAAGGACAAGAGCTCAACCCCACACCATGGCAGCTCTTGGGTCTCAAACATGGGCTTGCTAACCTCCTGTCCAGCGTTCCAACCACTTGAGCCACTGTGCTCCTTACTTGGCAGTATGTCTTACTGAGTATGTAAAATTACTCACCGTATGAAAAAGAGCATTTTGAGTGAATGGTCACTGACATTTATTTTTATTTTTGCTACAACTTCCTTTAGCCTGGAAGACAAAAATAATTAAAAAGAGCCCATTTCTTCCTATCTTGGCTTCTGTAATACTTTGCCCCTCTTATATAGATAGTTCTTGACCTACAACTACAGTTGGGTCTGGAATGGTGCAGTCAAGTGAGTTACGTCTTTTTGCTGAGTTTGTAAGCGAATCACCATGGTCATTAAACGAATCTGGCTTCTGCCCCCCCTTCCCCCCATTGACTTTTTTTATTGGAGGTCTCCGGGAAGATCGTAAATGGCGATCACCGGACCTTGGGATGCTGCCACTATTGTAAATACATGCCAATTGCCAAGTACCCAAATTTTGATGATGTCGCCGCAGGGACACTGCAGTGGTTGTAAGTGTGAGGACTTATGTGTAAGTATAGGTATTGTTTGAAAGTTACTTATTTGGGTGAGTACTGGAAATTGAAGCCCACCCATCTTCAAGTCGCCACGGTCGAGATACACTGCTCCATCCCATATTCCCTAGGAGGTCTCTTTTTGAAATATTAGCCAGGGGTAGTTGGGCTTTGCTTCCCTACAAAGTGGACCACATTTTGCTACTTGCTAAAATCCCTGGAGGAGGTGCAGTACTCCATAATCACCTACAGCAGGGTTGTCAATCTCTTGTTGTCACGGCAGTGTCACGTGACATATCGGGACTTTTTTCCCCTTTGCTAAACCGGGTATGGGCGTGGCCAGCACGTGACACATCCGGCTGACAAGTTTGACAGCCCTGACCTACAGGCTCTGGGAAAAAAGGGCCAGTAGCTGCCCAACAATCTCATCCTGTCATTGGATGGAGTTTGAATCAGCTATGAATCACAGGAGCCTGTGATACTGTACTATATGAATAAGTTTTTGGCTGTCTTTTTCACAGGCAGGTCCTCCCAAAGGAAGGAAGGTGAATTTCGTGGGAGTAACTGAGAGCAATGAAGTCCTTTCCCGAGTTGTACAGGGAGTGCAGCATTCCCAGGACACCTACATCATGCTAATGCCCTAAAAAACGTGTACATGCTTGCTTTAAGTATAGTCCCTACCCTAGAGTTTCCCATCTCTATGATTGCACAAGTTTAAATAGCCAATAGGTAGTGGTAGGAAAGAGGTAAAGGAAAAGGAGCTTTATACTGACATCTAGCTGGTGTCCTGATTTGTGCAGCCCAGATATGCAAGGCCTAGCTTTTGACACATGGAAATGTACAGAAATGATCCCGGAGAAATAATTAGGCAATGTGCAAGAGAGATATTAAAAACCCTACCTGCTTTGCTGTGTTGATTGAACTTTGAACTTGTGGAATGTTTTCAAGATTAGGAGGAGGAGATTCACCTCTGATCCTGGAACTTATTTTACTGATTCCAATTATTCAACGGCTTTTAAGTGATATAAACCATGGCAAATTTTAAATACAGTCATACCTTGGCACTCGGCTGCTTCAAAAGCTGTTGAATTCAGTATTCATTTTGAAGCAGAAACCTTGTTTTATACTCTTGTTTTTCTCCTTGTAGTCAATGTGCAAGGAAGAACTTGCTAACATTGGCTACCTCGTGACTTGCTGTTTTTTCTGGCCAAAATAGCATGTGGTTTTCTCAGTACTTATCGGTTTTAGTATTTGTCCCATCTTCCAGAATGAATTACTGACAAGTGAGGTACTACTGTGAATGACCTTGGCTTTTTTAAAAAATAACATTGAAAAAAAACATATAATTTAAGCTTTGATTGTGAAACTTTTAGACTTAATATTATAGTTTATAATAATAGTTGCAAATAGAAATAAAATGATTGGTGGCAAAAAAAAAAAAAAAAAAAAAGCAAAGAGAGTGATAAGTGCCTTAGGTGCAATCCCAAAATATTTGGAGCATCATTTGAACACCATCAACATTGACACAATTGCCAATTGTAAAAGCTTTACTTGGAAAAAGGTTACATCCTGTGACAATACAGGTAGTCTTCAATTTACGGTTATTCGTTTAATGTCTGTTTGATGTTTGACAATGGCATTGAAAAAAGGGACAATCTTTTTTCCACATTTACAAGAGTTAACAGCATTCTCATGGTATGTGATCAAAACCTGGATGCTTGGCAACTGGCATGTATTTATGACGGTTGCAGTGTCCTGGGCTCATGTGATAATCTTTTGTGACCTGACAAACAACGTCATTGGGGGAAGCCAGATTCACTTAACAACTGTGTTACTAACTTAACTGCAGTGATTCCCTTAATAGTGATGGCAAGAAAGATTGTAAAATTGAACTATCTCACTTAGCAACAGAGATGGGCTCAATTGTGCTTGTAAATTGAAGATAGTCTGTATCTTTGATACTATCACATAACAACATCTATCTGCCTGTCCAAGGATTTAGTGAAGTTCTCAAAAGGTATATAAAATTGCCAAATCTAATCTAAATATTAGATTAGATTTAATCTAATTTGTGACCAACCTTGTTAATAGTAATATAAATATATTATTTAAATGAGCATGAAGGTATTTCTAGAATCCTTCCCAGGGATCCATTGGTTGCAATGGTCCCAGACATTGAGAGAACCTTACTAAACCACCTGTGAGATGGCTATGTCTCTTCCTCCTTTCTCTACACTACCTGCCCATAGGGCAGCTGATGTTATTTCAAACTTAGTTATGACATTATGTCACATCGTCTGCAAAACACTTGCTTAATTAAAATATGTCTTACAACAGTCTTTCCACAACCCAGTCATAGTTAACAACACTTGCTAAAGGAGCTCAACCACATCTATGAAGGAATGAATAATTTGAGAGAGATGTAATGAGCCACAGGAAGCTTATGTTTCAAACTGTAATTATTGATGTATTGTTTCCCATATTTTCACTTAAAAGTTCTGAACTGTAGAAGCCTTGCAGTTGGTCACTCACTAAATCAGCCTCATTATCTTCCTGGACTTCCACAGAGCAAAACCTGGTCCTTGCATGTAGACATGTGCATGTGTACACACAAATATACCTGCCCTTCTAAGGTACATTATATTGGAAACCAGAGATGATACACCTCCACGTGGAACCTACTACTGATCTAAGAAGTGTAGTATTCTCTTTGTGGTCACAACCTATTCAGCAACTACTTCTGAGTCAGTGAGAAGAATTAGAACATAGCTCATTATCTTTTTCCCTCATGATTTCTCAGAGGTTTAAGTTATTCAGAGCAAGGAAGAAATGGAGCCACTTGAAAACGTGGACTCAACATCCTTTTGAACCCATATTCCACAGATTCTATAGCAAGAGTTTAAATCAGTGATTGTGGTTTTGTCATGACTGGATCAACCTGAATTGGATTTATACGTAATTTCCACAATGCAAGTAAATGAAATGTGATATTAGCCCCAGAGAACAGAATGTACATAATGTGGGTGCCTGTTGGTTCTCTGTTATGGTATGCAGTGTTGTATAAGAAATTTAAATCCGAAAAATAAATTAGGTGTTGGATGAAGAATTCCTTCAAGAAAGAAAAACCTCTCCCATCAAATAAGTGGGCTAACTAGAGACATGAATGAATATATTATGCCAGATCACGTCAACCCTTGTCTTGATAAGGTTTCACACAGTGAGGGGAAACTAAGGAGACAATGAGTTCTAGTCCTACCTTGGGCATGAAAGCCAGCTGGGTGACTTTGGACCAGTCACTCAGTTGAACCCATCTCGTTGGGGAAATAGGAGAAGACAGGAGTATTAAGGATGTTTGACATTTTGAGTTAATTATAAAAATAATAAAGGTAAGATTTAAAAAAATCTTATGTTGCTTAGAAGTTACATTAAACAAATCTTCCCCCATCCTAGTAATCTCTTGAAGTGTTGGCATTTCATACTATACCCCCATTATCTTTATACTAATGGGCAGTGTATTTCAACCTTGGCTACTTGAAGATGGGTGGACTTCAACTCCAAGAAGCAGGGTGGGGAATTCTGGGAGTTGAAGTCCACCCATCTTCAAGTGGCCTAGGTTGAGAAACACTGCTGATAGGAGTTAATAGTCCAACACATTTGGAGGGTCTCAGAAAGAAACAGGTTGAATGAAATCAATCCAAGCCTCTTAATTCTATTATGTGCCTCTTATTGTAGGGGTGGAAAAATTCTTATAATAATAACACAAAATTTAAACAGGAAGTATTTCAAAATGCTGTCAGAAAGGTAATGAGCTCTATGTAATCTGTTGTAAGGAACAAAGGGTTTGTCAACAGAAGCACCCATGGCTTTCATGTGTTTCTGCTTAATTATATAGACTAAGACAGGGACTGTCAGAAGAAACAAAAATAAGTTGAAGGACATGGGAATGAGTTACTTTAAGGAGTTGTGTGATGGTGTACAAAGAAAAAGAGTCATGAATGAATATGGACCGAATCTGAAATGGAATGACCAGGTTGAACAAAAAGGGGCTTAATCAGAGAGAATGAAGGGGATCAAGGTACAAAACATCCCATGAAGGAAAAATAAAGTAGGTTAAGAGGAAGGGAAAGACAAAGTAAATTAGGATTAGACAGAGACGGTGAAACTGAATAAGAAAGGTAAATCTTAAGAACCAAAGGCAACATATGAATTAGTACAGTAGTTGCCAAAATTGTGGAAACCTTTTGGGAAAAGTACATTTTTGAAGTTTGATGGCTAATAACACTACTTTTTTTTTTTTTTTTTTTTTGAGTTTCAAGATAATCATATTCCACTGCTGGAATGGCCTGGGAATAGCCCAGACCTTAACCCAATTGAAAATCTATGGAGCCGACTAAAGAAACTTGTTAATCAGAAACGACCCAGCAATAAAACCCAGTTAATAGAAGCAATCATTTGATCTTGGTTTCACATTATAACAACTGCAGAACTAAAAGACTTGGTTCACTCCATGGGAAGACGTAAGGCCGTAATTCATGCTAAAGGTTACCCAACTAAGTATTAAGTGACGTGATAATTTTTCTATATCTTGTTTTTTTCTATGGTGATAATTTTTGTATATCTCATTTTTTCTATGTGTTTCACTTTTCTTTTTGATACTGTAACTGCTATTCAAATAGCAAATCCTTCATAAAAGTTATTACATTACATTCGTGATTGAATTATCTTTCCATTAATATATAATTTTATGGTACTACTCCAAATAAAAGTGGTGTTATTAGCTAGTTTTAGAAAATACACTTTTCTCAAAAGGTTTCCACAATTTTGGCCACTGCTGTATATGTGCATGGTAGAAATCTGGATTTTAGGAACTTCTGATTGACGTCGTGGTGAGAATGGCTTGGAAAATAGTTGGCTCCCCCGAGCCCTGTGAATTTCAGCCAGTAACCGCTTTCAGGAGACCCTATGGGGTCAAAGCCGCCTTGTAGTGGCAGCAAAGAAAGGAGAGGTGTTTCGTGGACCACAAGGAACTGGAAATTTCCTCATTACGAATGGCAGCAGGGATGACAGCCATTTTTGGCAGTCACAAGCTGGGACAACCAAGATCATAAGATTTATGCTGGAACTGTCTATGGACAGAACACTGAAACTGGGTGAGATAACTTCCAACTCTTACTCCAAAGATTTAATTTAAGTACAAGCATTTTAAAAGATAATCTCCAACTTCTCTGTGAGGGCTCCAACCCTTTGGAATGAACTACCCCCTGAGATACGAAATATCCCTGATCTCCTTGCTTTCTGCCATGCCGTCAAAACCCTGATGTTCCAACAGGCGGGGCTAAACATATGAACATGTGAATGTTTTTAAAATGTTATCTAATTTTAGGTTCTATTTAATTGGGCCAAACTTTCTCCTACGGGAGAAAGGCGGTATAGAAATATAATAAATAAATAAATAAATAAATAAATAAGTATTAAGGAAGTAGTGATTAGACACACGGAGAAGATTAAAGACTGAAAATTAAGAAGTGAAAGAAATGCCCAAGGGAAGCTTTAAAATACAGAAAGTCTGGAAAAAAGCTTAAAGAATTTGAAAGGTGATTTTTGGGAGAAACTGTCTTGTTTATTTATATTTTTAAACTCCCTGGACTTATTGGATAATCAGCTGTCTTTCCCATACTGTTTAATGTTGGGTGGGAGCAGGATAGCCATCTACTGGAAGAAGAGGAGCACTACAGTACTCTTAGTGAAAGTGAGGTTCAATACACATAAAGTCTAATACACAAAATAGAAGAAAGTAAATAACACCTGGAAGGTAAATAACACCTGGAAGGTGTCCTGACCTTGACTTTATTCTAGAAGATGATTTGGATATTTTGAAAATACCTAATGAGTTTCTTTTTCCTCTTGAAGATTTCTAAGATGAACTAAACTGCAAATAACTAAACTTTATTGAAATTGGCTATTGAATTATGGATTTGAAAGATTGGCGGAACCTAGTGGATTAATTTGGATTTGGATTATTAAGGCTATTTGACAGAACATTCTACGAGGCAAAAGAAGAAAGGTGATAGAACAAAAGAGAAAAGAAGAAAAGTTAAATAAGACTTTAAAATTTGGACAATTGGGAAGATATGTAATTGGAAAATCACAAGGCTGTAAACCAGGGGTGAAATCCAGCAGGTTCTGACAGGTTCTGGAGAACCGGTAACGGAAATTTTGAGTAGTTCAGAGAACCGGAAAATACTACCTCTGGCTGGCCCCAGTGGGGTGGGAATGGAGATTTTGCAATTTCCTTCCCCCAGGAGTGGGGAGGGAATGGAGATTTTGCAGTATCCTTCTCCTGGACTGGGGTGGGAATGGAGATTTTGCAGTATCCTTCCCCTGGAGTGGGGTGGGAATGGAGCTACGCCCACAGAACCGGTAGTAAAAAAATTTGGATTTCACCACTGCTGTAAACTACTAAAGAATTTTAAAGATTATAAATTTAGGGGATTTGGAGGTATAATTATGGAATTGATTGAATTTTATTAAGTTGGAGTTTTTAAATATTGAGACATTGGAACCAAAGAGGTATACTGAGTAATATTTATTAAATTGTTACGAAATGATTACTCAATATATCTCTTTGGTTCCAATGTCTCAATATTTAAAAACTCCAACTTAATCTTTATTAAATTGTTACAAAATACAGCAAAGAAGATAGAAAGGAGAGAGGAGGGGAGGGTTGGAAGAGGAGAGGGAGGGAGAGGAATGGAAGAAAGGGAAAAGGAGAGGAAGGAAGGGTAGGGGACAGGAATAGGAGAGAAGGTGGGAAGGGGGAAAAAAGAGAGAAGTGGGGAAAAGGAAGGGGAAATAGGATGAGGCAGGATGAGGTAGAGGAGGAAGGAGAAAGTAGAGGAGAGGAGGAAGGGAAAGAGAACATTTCACTTGTTGCGAAATAAGGGAAGAAAGGGTAGATGTGCAACTCCGAATGTAATTAAAATGCCTTATTTTAATGCTTTCTTTAAGAAAACATTATATGTATGATTAATTATGTATAAGAAAATGTACATTTTATATTATGTGTATAAGAAATAAAACTGAAAAACTTCAAAAAAAATTAATTTGTTACAAAATGGATCTACAGGAGATAATAAAGGCAAATGAAGAAATAATTTTGATGCTCAAAAACATGCATGAAACTATAAAGAACAATAAGGAGATAAGGAGATTATCTAAACATAAAGAAATGAGTGTAGAAGCCACGCAACAATTGGAGGAAAAGATGAACATGATATTCAGGAAATAGATAAGACGTTAGAAGAAGCAGTGGAAGGAAAAAATCGAAATGAGATGCAAGAAGAGAGAGATAATGAAGAGAAAGGATTATGCTAATAAATAGGAATCAATCAGATAATTCCTTAAAAGCTTATAATAGAACAGGGGGAAAAAAGAAAAATCTCTTCAAAAAAAGAGAAAGGTTTAGAGGGAAAAAAATCTTTTTTTTAAAAAAAGAAAGTTTTATTGATGGGTTTCAAATAATACAGCAGAAAGAGACAAAGGGCAATCCAAAAAGGGAATGTTCAGTAGGTATAAAAATGTCTTGGAGTCTTATGATTCCAAGAGAGAGAAATAAAAGGGTGATTAAAAAGTCAATAAATAATGGAACTCCAAAAAGGTTAAGAGATGATAGATAATGATAAAATATATTAATAAAAAGATAAAATAGAAAATACAAATAGGGAAAATAGTAGTATACATATTAACAAATAATAGAATCTATTAGAATTAAAAATAAGCTAAACTTAGTATCTTAGAAGTTTAGGATTAGGTAATCTAATTGTATTATTAATATTAATAGTATGTTAAAGTATATTGTGAACTTAAACTTTTAAGGATTAGAAATTGTGGGGTTTTTGAGATATATTACTGGGATTGATTAAATTTTGTTAATATTTGGCCTTATTAGTACTAGACATTAGGGATATTGAAATTATGGTGGAATAATGAGTAAATTTCAAAATATTAAATATTAGTAACTTAGAGGATAACAAATACATGGTGCAAAGAAATGTTATTTATGTTTAAATGAATTAATAGAAAAATGATAAAGAATTATAAAGAGAATAGTACTGTTGAAGTTGGAAGATCAGGATTATGCATACTTATTTGTATTATTATTGTTAGCAAAAAGATTTGACTCAGTCAATACACTGTCCACAAAATATGTATGGTGTGTATTATATTAGAAATAAAAAAAATTTTTAAAAAAATCTGGATTTTATTTATTTGATGATTTATAAGACCATGTAACTCAAACTGTATTTATGCCTACAGCATAAATACACAATAAGGGTGACAATAACAAAAAATAACAACTAACAACAATCAATAAATAAAAAGGCTAAAATGTTTGCAAGACCGAAAAATGTAAATGATGTTGGCTTAAACTAAATTTAATTGTATTTCCTTTATTTTCCCCTTATGTCATCAACATATTTGGCTTGCTATTTATTATTCATTTTCCTTACTTGCCATAATGAAATTGAATATAGTGTGATAGGCATGTATTTGGATATGGATGTATGGATGGAGATTTGTGCAAATTTTTTGCTCTTTTCACTTCTTCCTTTCAATAGTTATAGTTTTCCCCAATCACAAGCCTTCGAGATTACTTTAATTTACAGTTCCCATAACTTCCACCCTCTTTTCCCCAAAATAAAAAAAACCCCTGATAATAAGCCTAATCGGGCTTTTGAGTGCATGGCAATAAGGCCAAGCGCTTATTTCAGGGTTCAAAAAAATGTAAGTCAGGGTCTTATTTTGGGGAAAATACAGTATCTAATATGGCGAATTCTGTGAATTGTAGTCTAAAGTTATTTGTAAAGCCTCCAAGCTGGGTAACTCAGATCCCAATCTTGATTTGTCATCCAAAATTAGGTCTAATATTATGGTACTGACGGAAGTCTATCTCACGTCAGGAGTTATCTAATAAAACGTGTAATAATACTCTTATATTTTTTTCCATCTCAGTTATTTTAGGATGGTTCCTTAGAGCTGTTTGTGTCAGGCGTTGGCTTGGGTTATTTTTAATATGGATGACTGAATCGCCTTTGGTATGTAAGCTTAAATTCCTGTTGCATGAAAAGATCCAGACTCAGCACAAGTCATTTCTGTGGATATGACTTGGGTTCTTTTACACTGATTGTTTCTTCCAGAAGAAATATCTTTCCTCTGATACAGGTAGTCCTCATCGTACCACAGTTTATTTAGGTGATCGTTCTATGTTACAACGGCACTGAAGAAAGGGACTTAATGACTGTTTTTCACAATTAGGACCGTTGCAACATACCCATGGACACAAGATGATTATTCAGACGCTTGGCCACTGACTCATATTCATCAGTGATCCCCTTTTGCAACCTTCTGACAAGCAAAGTCAGTTGGGAAGCCAGTTTCACTTAACAACCAAGTTACTAATTTAACAACTGCAGTGATTCACTTGGTGGGCAGAACTCAGCAGATGTTTCACTTAGCAACAGAAATGTTGGGCTAAATTGTGTTTACAGTTTTAACCATTGGAGCATCCCCAGGCTCACGTGATCAAAATTTGGTGCTTTTGGTAACTGGCATGTATTTGACATTATGAACTGTATTTGGCAGTTCATAAGTTGAATCAAGCTGACCCAAAACTGCCCTACCCGACATTTAAAAGCTGTTGATTTAAAAAAAAGAAAAGAAAAATCCAAGCTTAAAAGCTTTGAGAACATCACATAATTTAACAATCCGGATACTGTCTAAAGCACTCTCTTCAATTGGCAAATCTGAATATACTAAACTTGTGTTTTACACCAATTTTAATACAGCCTCAGAAATTGCAGTTGTGATTCACATATGGAAGGTGGAGGGATAAGGACGACTATTGCTCTGATAACAGCCTGGAGAAATTCCCAGTTTCGGTTATCAACTTCTCCATGTAGGCTGGGAAAGGAATCTTATGCCCTAGAAGGACATTTATGTAAACACCATTTCTCAACCGTTGCTACTTCCACGTTTGTGGTCATCAATTCTCAGAAATCCCCAGCCAGTACAGCTACTGCCAAGAACATCAAGGGTTGTCATTTGCAAATCTGAAAGTGACTAAGGTTGGCGTGGACAGTGCTAAGCTACTACACGAACCAGCAATCTCACACTGCGATCTGGTTTTTGCACATCGTGTCAGCCATAAGCAGCCTTGATTGATTGGTTTGGTTTTTGGTTCAGAGTGCTACATAAATGGCTTTGTAAACGACTGTTGTGGTTTAACATGCTCCTTAAATCCAGGCAAATGTTTTCTTCTAATAATCATGGTTTAGGAGGTTCTATAAATGAAATTTTATATAGAAAGCTGTTGTTGCCCTGAACTGGGATTAAGGACAGGAAAAACAAAATATTTTGGTCACACCGTGTATGGATGAATAACCAATTAGCATAGTAAACATCAGGTGGGTGGTGTAGAAGGGGAGGGGTTAGATTTGATAAAAGAAGGCGAGAGGTTGTGAAAATTTCAATATGTGAAACTTGAGCAAGAGCTGTTAATATCTGGCAATATTTACATATCTTCTATTCATCTACATATATTCATTATTTAACATTTGGGGTTTCATGGACCTTCCTAGCAGAATCACATCTGCCATGATCCTTAGGAGGGTATAATTGTTATCAATTGTAGCTGATGTGATAATCTACAAAAAAAGTTAATGGCTACTATGTCTTTTATAGAATGGAAAACCTGGGAAATAGTCTTTCAAAGATCAAGCTACCAGATTCCTGAAGAATAAAGCTATCAATTATTCTTATGTGTGACAGAGTTTACAACAGGTGCTAGGGACTAGAAGCAGGATATTCTGCTCATATCCTGCTTGTGGGTTTTGCAAAACCATTCTTATTAACTACAGTAAAGAAAACAACATAGATCTGGCTAGGTTTCTACTTCGATGTCAAATGGCTTTTCTTATATTCTTAATTACCATCTGTTATTGCAAATATCAAGAAAACAATGAAGACGTACATTCTTTAAAAAAATATAATTATTACAATTTAATAATCAATTATGGTACAGTTAAGACATAACCAGGGATTTTAAAAGAGTAATTTAATATCAATTAATATATGTATTTCAAAAAAATTCTTCAATTAAAAACATATACAAGCTAGCAGAGATTTTGCAAATAAACAAACAAGCAAATCAATTCCTCCCAATATACAAACTGTAAATTGTCAAATTTTGGATCCAATTCTGGTCCTCTGATTGGTACATATGAAAAAGCTTAGCCATGAAATCAGACCACAGAGGTGAAGAAATCTGAGCCAGCCTTGGTTGGCCTTTTCAACTGTATGTTTAGCTATAGTTTTTCCCCAATAACCTTCAAGTTGCCTCTCTGATAACTCCAGAGGGACCAACTCCAAATCCCAGTTCCATAGCAAGTCAGGTTGACTGGGAATCACAGGGCTTGTGATCCAAAAGATTCAGAAAGATACCACATACGATGGAGCCCAAGTAATGTCTGTGAAATGGAACTGCGATATAGAACTTAATATTATATTTAAAAGCAATTATTTTTCACATATATTCATTAAAACAGCCACGTTTCATGACTTTTCAGAGGAGGTAATAGTAGTAGTAACAACAACCTAGGATTATATTTATTCAGAAAACAAAAGCCTTGATATTTTCACTCACGTTACTCCTTCATAAAGTCAACATATTTTTATCTCATCCATAATGTTTTGGCTCAGACTCAATCCTACTACACTATATCCCCAGAGTCACCAGTTTGAAATTGCTTCAAACTTATAAACAATGAGCTTCTAGTTCACGCCACACTATAAAACACCAAACAGAAGACGAGCAAAAGCAACGTTCTTCTTTTAGTGATGGAAAACACAGACCAGAATTCCCCCAGAATCCTCAACTTCTATGTGCACATCAACTATTTTTTTTTTTTATCTAAAAGGCTTTTCATTCCTAACTCTTTTCCTCTTTTCTGGTGGAACCGAGGGGAATGTTGTCAGCGGCTTCTTCCAGAAAACGTGGAAACCCCATGGACCCTCTTCCAAACTTTGTCCCGATGATCTTCTGCCAAGCAAGGCTCCAAGATGGCCGCCATTTGAGTGATTCTTCGGTGGAAGCGGCAGCGATCACGAGCCATTTCCTCCCATGGGCCCCGACGGGCAGCCCGAGAAGCGTAGTCCCAGACTACTAGTGAGTGGACAGTGACCACTGGGGAGAATCGGACCTAAGAATGAAGGAAAGAAAATATGAGCTAATGAGGCTGATATTTCTAAGGGGGTGCTTGTTGCTATAAATCAAGTATACAATTACATTATATTCTACCACACACTCTTATCATATTTATTAGATTTTTATCTAGCCTTTATTACTTGAGTATTACTAAGTACTCAAGCCAGGAAGGATACATTTCCTCTTATTTTCTCCACAATGATAACCCAGTGAGGTGACTTGGGCTGAGAGAGTGACTGGTTCAAAGTCATCCAGCCAGCTTTCATGTCTAAGGCGGAACTAGAACTCAATCTCCTGGTTTCCAACCAAGCACCTTAACCACCACACCAACTGACTCTAAATCTAATTTAGGTCTAAACCAATGTTTTTTGTTGTTTCTTCTTTTTCTTGTTGCTTCTTTTCTTCTTGTTTCTTCTTGTCTCTTCTCTTCTTTTCTCTCCTTCTCTAGCAGATAGGCTGGGCTCAGCGTCTCTCCATATTCACACGGCATGTTTGTTATCTACCATGAGCTTCCCACTTGACTATGCTGGTTTTACACTTAGGCACTCCAACTCGCAAACCTAGTCAGGATCCTCCAAGTAGTATAAAGGAGGTCAGATCCTCCTTCAATGTTATTTCTTACTCAATGGTCTCCTTGCTCCATCTTTTAATTAGAGTTTGTCCTTTATATTTATGTATGTAGTTGTTGAACTGAGATTTGTGGAAACTCAAAGTTCCAAACCACCTTTAACAGCCAAATTCACTAGGTGACTTTAGGCTAATCATTTCTCACCCCAACTATTTCACAGGGCTGTTATGAAGATATAACTGAAAGCAAAAATATTTTGTATGTTCCCCTGGTGTTTTTATAGGAAAAGAGGGAATAAAACAAGACATTTGTTCATTTGACTCAGTTTAGGTGGTTTCCCAATAGTTCTGACACTGTTTCTTCTCAGCAATGAAAGTCCTTTTCATTTCACTGTATCCCCGCTATAATCTGAGATTAGAGCTATATCCCATTTTTCTTCTGGGTGCAGTGCAAATCAAATAATTTCACTCTCACAAGACGACACATAAAATCTGGTGAGCTAATAGGTAGCCACTGGCCTCCAACACCCAAGAATCCCCATAGGTTATAATCACCATAATTCATGATCAATGCCCAAGCTAATCCTTCACATGTCAATATATAAGGGTGATTGAATGCCTTTTTAACTTTTACCTTAATAAAAGAGAGGCTATTTCCCACTCACAATCTCCACCTTTCAAAAATTATTTTAAAACAGAGGCCCAGCCTAAGTTCAGATAAAATTGTCTGGCTTGTATGCTTGCTGTTTTTCATGCTCTTCTGCAAAGAGATTTATGGATTTAGGGTAGTTAAATAAGAACAGAATTTGCATCTGTCTGTGGACTCGGCACATTTGTGCAGAAGTGCTAGTGAGGCAAAAAGGAAGTAGAAAACAAAGCCAGGAATCTTCATTTTTAATTTATATTAGGCAATTTCTTAAAGGGAGGCAGGGAAATGAGTTTGCTCGACTGGGAAATGTCCTAATGTTACATCATTTGTTTCCTTTGGAAGAGACTTGTGATTCATAATCAGTGACAATTAAATAAAAACATGACCTCCATTTCTTCCTAATTCAGACACTGATCTGGTGACTGTAAATTAATCATGTCCCATCACATGAATCTTTCCCCTGTTTGGTTTTCCAAGAGGTCTACTCAATTGGAGCTGAATTCCCTGAAATTACTGAATGGGAATGGCATTTTGTGAATGATAAAAACACTTCACCTTTCCTCCCTCAGGCATTCAGCCTTTTGTTCTTCAACATGTTCTTTGAAAAGAATCCTCCAACAGTCTAATCCTAACACCTCTTCAATAAAAGACTACCTTTTCCTCTAATATGTATGCCTCTGGCTGATAAAATGCGCAATACTTTAAGGACTACTATACAGGTAGTCCTCAACTTACAACAGTTCATTTAGTGACCGTTCAAAGTTACAACAGCACTGAAAAAAGTTATTTATGACAGTTTTTCACACTTAAGACCATTGCAACATCCTAATAGTCATGTGATCAAAATTCAGTTGCTTGGCAACCGATTCATGACTGTTGCTGTGTCCCAAGGTCATGTGATCCCCTTTTGCAACCTTCTCACAAGCAAAGTCAATGTGGAAGCCAGATTCGCTTAACAACCATGTTACTAACTTAACAGCTGCAGCGATTCACTTAACAACTATGGCAAGAAAAGTCATAAAGTGGGTTTAAACTCACTTAACAAAAGTCTCATCTAGTAATGGAAATTTTGGGCTCAGCTGTGTTCGTAAGTCAAGGAATACTTGTATATATTTCCACTAAAATGGATCATATAGCCTGGGACCTGGTTAATTGAGGGTCTATCTGTCTCCTATAGCAGGGGTCTCCAATCTTGGTAACTTTAAGACTTGTGGACTTCAACTCCCAGAATTCCTCAGCCAGCAAAGTTACCAAGTTTGGAGACCCTTGTCCTATAGTATCTGTCCGACTGATCTGGTCTGACAGGATTGGTATGCTCGAGGTTTCTCCTACTAAACAATGCTGCCTATCGAGGCCCCAGTAGCACGCCTTCTCTATTTGATTCTATAGAACCGTTCTCTACAATGAGGTTTCTCCCAAGATCCAAGTGGCCCCCATGCTACTGGTGTTTCGATGGACCCCAAAAAACTGACTTTTCATCCAGATTTTTGGCAACTTGGATTGAAAGCCCTCTTTTCTTCTTTTTCTTTGTTCCCATCTGGGTTAGTTATTTTTTCTGTTTTTACTCCTTTTTTTTAATGTTGCTTGCTTGTTTCGTTTTTCACATTTTGTAAACCACCCAAAGTAACCAAGAATCAGACAGCATATTAAATAAATAAACGGAGCAAAAATCCCCACTTTTAACCTCAGCAAGAAATTCAATTGATGCAATTGTACTGCTTCAAAAACAACAGCTCAACAGCACTATGTATCATCTCTACTCTTCATCATCATGGTGAAAAGTTTTAAAAAACATATTTTCTCAAACATAATCATGTAGGCAAGTTTAAATTTCAATCAGTCAGAGCCAAGAGCAGAAATACAAGTGTTCATGGTTCCTAATTAAGGAGCCACATAAAACAAAACAAAGGTGGATTTTGAAAATCCTCATTCCAAACACATTCATAGAGCACACCTAAGTATTTTAGGACTCTCACCTTCTTTTTCACCTGGATTTCCTGCTGTGAAACTATTTCTGCCGGGAGAGGAGAAGTGTTTTTCCTGGGACTTGGTTGGCAGCATAGGTAGGTCTCCTGATTTCTTTCAACTTTTTGGTCCTCTCTAGGCAATGACTGCTTTGGGAGATGATACGATTCTTCAAGTTTAGAACTGTTTCTTGTCTGATAAGAAGAGACAATAGTTTCTTGATGGTTTTGGGGCTTCAGTGAAGCAGTGGTGACATCTGTGAGGGCCTGAATGGGTTTGGAAAGGAAAAGTGGGTGGAAGGGATCACTGTTCAGGGATAGAGATCCACAGGGATTCTCAAAAACAATCTTCTGTACAGAGTCCTTCTCTTCTGCTTCCTGATAATTCTCTAGGTCTCCTGAATTATTGCCATCAGAGCAAGTTTGGGTCTTACTACTGTCTTCCATCTCATCCTCACTCCACCAATCTTCTGAACTGTCATCACTGTCACCTTCTTCATCTTCTAATGGACTGTAGAATAAGGAAAGTACCAGAGAACTTTGGAAGCTATTGGGATCGGTAGGGGATTCCATGTTATATGTAGCTTCATTCTTCCCACTCTTTTGCTTCATTTCTGGTTGTTCCTCATCCTTTGAAGAACCAAGTGAACATGTTAAGCTTTGTTTTCCACATATCGGCGGATCCCGGTTAGATTTCATGTTCGTCTCCAGTTCCTGGGAAACTAAGGTGGTTTCCAAAATCTCATCAAGGCCTGTATTAAAATTTAATTGTCCATTAGGATTTAAGCAGTCAAAAGTATTTTCCAAACATCCACAGAGGTCCAACTCTTCTATAAAGATTTCAGGATTGTAAGTATCTTCCAACAATTTAGGGGAGACATGCTCAGAACTTTTTATAGTCACACATTCTATGTCCTTTCTTGAAGAAGCTTGCCAATTATTTCTCAAATCAAATACTATCGTAGGACTTATTAAACACAGCTCAGAAATCCCTTCCTCTTCCAAATGCATGTTATTCACTATAATGCTGCTTGAATCAATCAAAATTTGTTCAATGTCTTCTCCAAAAGAGTCATCTATAACCAAACTTCCCTCCGAAAGATAGTTTGTATTACTCTTCAGAGAACTGTATTCTTGAAAGCTGTCTTCCCCCAATATCTTCTCAGGGTTGTTTTCATTTCTTTTAAGTTCTCCGGCCTTCTTTAAATATTTCATCTTCTCTAAGATTGGCAATGCTCTTTTGGCAATCCCCATCAACACAGTCTTCACCAGGTTTGTAGGGAAAGGCTGGCAAAAGTGTAAAAATCTTCGCAACCAGACCATGGTGAGCTTGAACATATGTCGAAGGATTGGAAACATGCCAGCAGGGATGGAGTTGACTGGTTCAAGAGGTAGAGTTTTTGTCATTCCAGGTTCAAAGGAATAGCAACTGTTGAGGAGAATATTTTGGGGCTCAAAGGGTGAGGTGAACTGGCTGGCCATGATACATGGAGGCATTTTAAATCTGAAAAGAAGCAATCAATGTTGGAATTTAGAGTAAGAACATGTAAGTTGAAACTCAAGATTCTTGGACTTATAACAAATTACAAATTGGCTTATGACTATAGTGAACCCAAAATTTCTGTTGCTGATCAAGACAGGTAAGAGAGTTGCGCCCCATTTTACCATTTTTTTGCCATAGTTAAGTGAATCACTGCAGTTAATTCGGCTGTTATGCGAATATGACTTTCAACATTGACTGTGACAGGATTGACAGGATAATACAACTATCATAAACACATGCCAGTTGCCAAGCACCCAAATTTTGATCATGTTACCACAGGGATGACTGCAACTGTCATATGGGTGAAAACTAGTCATAAGTCACTTTTTTCAGTAACGTGACTTCAAGTAGTCACTAAACAAATGGTTGAGGACTACCTGTATTTTATGAGGTTAGATCTGTACATCAAGTCTAGCACTGTCCTTAGTCTTATACAGAGCTCTTTCCCATCTAAACCATTTTTTTAATAATATACCTATTTAGTACTGAACACTACTTGCATAGCATTCCACCAAACACTTTACTGTAGTAGTATTTTTTTATTTTTATGCATTAAACCATAACAATTTTAAGATGTGTGGATTTTAAGCATGGCTGGTTGTGGAATTGTGGGAGTTGAAGTCCACACATCTTAAAAGTTGCTGTGGTTGTATTGTGCATACACAGACACATACATAAACACACACACACACACACACTAAATACTTTACTGTAGGTTTTTTTTTAATTGCAGGAAATAATAACAAAATAAAAATGAGAAGAATGAAGCAATTTTAAAAAAACATGAAAACATCAATTAACATAATAATGTAATAGACCAGTCTGTTAAAAAATACGTTTTGACATATTTTCTAAGGATGATCGTTTATGTGAACCTGCAGTAGTAAGCGAAGGGGTGATTGAAAATCAAGTCACTGGAATCCTCACCTTATAAACATTCTTTTAATAATAGTCTTGGAAAAAGTGACTCATGATCTGTTCTCTCTCTTATGACTGTCACACCAGCCCTGTGGTCACGTGAATGCAATTATGGACCTTAGCAACCAAGTCACATTTACAACCTGTTGCAGCAGCCTGTGGCCAGGTATTGCAATTTGTGACTTTTTTTTTTTTTTGCCAATTTCTGCCAAAAATTACCTGTTGGGGAACTGGATTCATTTAATGACTGCATGACTCACTTAACATCAGTTGTAAAAATCGTAATCATAAAATCGGATTTGATTTGACTTACAACAGGAATTGTGGTCCTAGTTGTGATCATGAGATGAGGACTATATTTCATTCTAGATATTCTGGTCCATAACTCCTAACACACTTCAGTTGTAGCCAAGACTTCTTGCTATTCAAGAACATCTGAAAAACCATAATTTCCCACCAACTTTCTTAAACTATTCTGGTTAAAACCTCTTAAGTTGGTCCTGAAAAATAACTGGCATTCTGGCACAAATTTTTAATATTTTTTTAATATGACTAAAAGTGCATGATATTCTTTTACTGCAAAGTCTGCAAGAATATTTTTAATTTTTTCAGAGGGAAAACAAGGACATTTAATGCTTGCTTTATACTAAGTCATCTTCCTGGTATCAGATTCAAATGCTGAACCTCAAAGCCAGAAAAACAGAGTTGGAAGAGACGTTGGAAGTCTTCTAGTCCAATTCAGGAAGGAAACCCTATACCATTTCAGACA
The DNA here is from genome assembly GCA_022577455.1 of Arizona elegans. NCBI lineage: Eukaryota > Metazoa > Chordata > Lepidosauria > Squamata > Colubridae > Arizona > Arizona elegans. The sequence goes on from JAKOOJ010000004.1 coordinate 129,603,912, forward strand.
AAAGGTTGTCTTCTTAAAAACTTCCAGTGAAGCCTGAAAGAAAACAGGTTCTGGCATTTGGAAAGTCACAACTCCAGCATTCTTTGGATATCAAAGTGGAACAAATTCCCTTCCAGGGCATCCTTGTTCCTCTGCTAATCCACATTTTTCAGCAAAGGCCAAACTTAAAATAAGATTTCAGAAACAAGAGCTGGCAAGTGGAGGCACGGGAAAGGGAAGAGGCTGGAAGACCACATTCTTAGGTGCCTTACTCCCAAATTCCAGCACAATTCCTTCTGCCCCCTACCTGTAGGGCAGTTCATCTGCCAGCTTTCTTAGGGAAGGTTTCACCGGTTGAGGTGTGTAGGCTGAATTCAGGGCGCGCCCCAGACAAGTTGGAGCAAGTGCCCCTGGAATGCTGGCAACACCCCAGTCCGGAAGAAGGGGGGAACGGCGCGCACACATACAGACACACAGAGTTCGGATGCTGAGTGTGCAGCTGCTGGGGAGAGAGGAGGAGAGGCAACCCTTCTGACCCACAACAGGTTAGATCTGGAAGAGGGGGGAGGAAGGGAATATATTCACAAAGGGAATCATCAATGTACGAGAAGCGACAGGCATTACAAAAGAGCAGAAAGGTTTGCAAATGATTTGTGGACTCAAATTCTTTTTGATGGTTGATTTGAATGATCAGAGGTTATCAGTACAAAGAGCTTGGATTCTCAAGAAGTGAGAAGATCCTAATGGAATGTAGAGGAATATTGTGGTTGCAAGGTGGCTTTTGCTGAGGATATCTGGTTCTTTCTGAAAGAGGAGAGTAAAGAGGATCCAATGAGTGTTTCCTTAGAAGCATTTGGTGGACAACAAGCAGTAGCACTGGAAGGCCAGCAAGCGGGTGGGTGGTCTGGTAAAATTGGAAGCTGAGTCAGAAAGAGGAGGCTGATTACCTTGGGGGTGGGGAACAGAAAAAGGGGAGGGAAGTGAGAAAGAGATTCAAGAGAGTCCATAACAGTCCCTATTCTATTGCAAAAAACAAAAAACAAAAAAAAACCTTGGAATATTCTTTGGATGAGGAATCTCAACTAACCCTTCTGGAGGGCACTAGTTCTCCATCCTACACTTTGGAGAACCACAGACCATGACTTGAAAAATTCACCTTGCGTGGAAAGAGGGACCCACAAATTAGAGAAGAGAATGACATTTTGAAGGATCAGAGCAAAAAACGACAGCACCTTACAGTGGGTGGTGGGTGATGGCGGAGGCAAAAGCTAAGAACATCTAGATTTGGGTTGGGGTCCAGAGCCGAGGGAAGGCGACCCACTTACTCTTGTGCCAACGGAGGAAAAACAGTTCTGAGAACCGCACAAAGCGACAGGGAAGATTACCAACAATTAAAAAGGGCGGATCGCTTGGGTGGATACCTGGGAAGGCAACCGAGAGGGCGGAGGTGGCAGGGCTATCATAATGCCAAGCCGGGACACCTGGCCCAAGTTCGGAAAACCAGGGCTTTTCTGAAAACAGGCGTTGCCTTCGATAAGTGCCGTAAGCACGTGAGAAACAGAACACACGGGGCGGGGAGTCAGCTTGGAAACCCGCATTTGCCGGGAATGAGCAGGAGATCGAGCGGCTGAGCCGACCACCTAATAGGCCAAGGGGTCCAGGAGACCAAGAGGCCAATACACTATTTTGGGGTGTCCCCCCCCCCGCCGCCCCAAAGAAAGATCTAATGATTTTTAACCCACTTACCTGTGGATTTTTAGCCTGTAATAAACTCGCTCCAACATGTAACCGCGGCATAAACGCGAATAAGCGGCCGGACGGTAGGCTTTGCAAAACAGCAACTCTTCTCGGCACGAAACATTTCGCCCTATCGAGAATGACCTTTGCTTTTTCTGTGTCGTTTAGAAGGGAATGTTTGAGAGCAAAGCGAAACCCGCAGGTGCTTTATATAGACTCGGTCCGCAAGGCAAACGTCATCGCTTTGTGACGTTGAAGGCACGGGGCGTGGCCAGAGCCGCAGAGGGAGAGAGACGTGAGGGCTCTAGAAGGGGAGGGGGCGCGGAGGAAGTGGTGACGTCAGGGAAAATTTTGGTGGCCGAAGGCGTAGGGTGGACGGGAGGGGGGAATTCGAAGTTTACCGAATACTTTTCAATCTTCGTTTCTGGAGTTTTAAAATACATTACTTGGAAAAACTCATTTTGTTTTTAAAAACATCCACCGCGATTAAGAGAATAATGTTGAGAGACTTTAGGGAGATTCTCAGTCATCTAGGTTATGGTTGATGCCAAAGGTGCTTTTTCAAGATGCTACAAATTTGTAGAATTACAAATAGAAAAGTGTACAAGTCGTTCTTTCTACCTTTGATATGGTCACAGATATTTTACATGAGACCAAAAAAACCCCAAAACCTTAGTCCTGTTCAAATGCACACAAATAAATCTACAGTAGGAATAGAATAGTTGGAAGCAAAGTAAACAAAACACTCCTTTTAAACTTTTTTTTTTCAAAATTCTTTCCCATTTGGTAAGCAAGACAGGAAATGAACGGTATTTTGGAGGAGAGAGATAAACTTTATACATACTGTGCCACTTTAATAAGGCAACTTTAATAAGTGTGAATTTTAAGCATGGCTGGCTAAGGAATTCTGGGAGTTGAAGTCCACACATCTTAAAAGTTGCTATGGTTGAGTATCCATAACCAAACACACTCATAAACACATGCACACAAAAACACTAATTTGCATGTTGTAATAAAGTGCAACACGGAAAGGACACCAGGAGTTCAGATGGTTTTCTTGCATAATAGACACTGACTACATTCATTTCTAAAATAGGAAGTATGGCTGCTCAGATTTAAAATTTATTGTTAACAACCCGTTTCAGCAGTTCACTACTGTGCTACTGTATCCTTGGTATTATGTATTGAATACATATAGTTGTGTTAAGCCCTGCTAAAATGAAACTAACCTTTAGATGACCCTAACTATTAACTTTAATTGTTTTGGAGGGAAACTTAGAACATTCATATTTGGGTGGGCTTTTTTCAAGTACTGTGATTGCTTAAGGACCCGGGCCAAGAGTATTAAATTACATGTATTTGCCTGCTGTTCCTCAGTTCCAGTTTTGAGTCAATAAATGTTGTAGCTATGCTGGTCTGCTTCTTGCCTACTGAAGCCCACTATACAATACTTGGTATCCTTGATATTAAATGTCACCTCTTCTAGAAATGCATAATTTTACATTCTTCTGGTTTACATCTGAAAAACAAGCCAAATCCACAGTCTATGTATCAGTCTTCCCCAATTTATGAATGAAGGCGAATATATGTGTCCCAGGATAATGTTGCAGGATCCAAACTGGGTCTATCACCAGGGTCAGAGGTTTTGTCTTCTGAGCTTTCTGGCTTGTGCTGGAGCCCATCTTCAGGAACCACTCTCTCATCCCAATGACATTCTGGTGAGAGAGAAGTTCCTTGAGGATGGGCTCTGGCATGAGTCCAAAAGCTCAGAAGAGTAAATCTCTGGTCTTGGTGACCTACCTAGATTGTCTCTTCTTCATATTGTTTTTTAGAAATACATTGAACATCAATTTCTATCAACTCCAGGGGGCCAGCCGGAGATGATGAAAGTTGACGGTCAGTAGATGAGATGAGGATAAAGAGACATGAACTAAGATGAAAAGTGGAACTATTAGTAGCTGTGGCTTCCAGCGTCCCGATATAGCCAGCTGGTGCCATCGCTGGCTATTGGGGGTGAGTTATTGGCCCCCACATACAGGACTCGCAACTTGAGCGTCCTCCTGGATGCACGGCTGTCTTTAGAAGAGCATATGACAGCCGTGGCCAGGGGGGCTTTTTATCAGGTCCGCCTGATTCGCCAGTTGCGTCCCTTTCTGGATCGGGACTCCTTATGTACAGTCACTCAGGCACTTGTCACTTCCCGCCTGGACTACTGCAATGCTCTCTACATGGGGCTCCCCTTGAGGAGCACCCGGAGGCTCCAACTGGTGCAGAATGTGGCCGCGTGGGGGATTATGGGAGTGAGGTGGCACTCCCATGTGACACCTCTCCTGTGTGAGCTGCATTGGCTTCCAGTGGTCTTCCGGGTGCGCTTCAAGGTGTTGGTTACCACCTTTAAAGCGCTCCATGGCATAGGACCTGGGTATTTGCAGGACCGCCTTCTGCCGCCGATAGCCTCCCACCGACCAGTATGCTCCCACAGAGAGGGACTCCTCAGGGTGTCGTCAGCCAGGCAATGTCGGCTGGTGACCCCTGGGGGAGGGCCTTCTCTGTGGCAGCTCCTGCCCTCTAGAACGATTTGCCTCTGGAGATACGAAGGATATCAGATCTCCGGGTCTTTCGCCGTGCCCTGAAAACTTTTCTTTTCCATCGAGCAGGGCTGGCGTGAACACCCTCCCCCTTTTTTAGTCTTTTTAGTTTTTTAGTTTTTAAATTGTCCTTGGGTTTTAATTGAATTGTTTTAAATTGGGCCAGTTATGTAATTCTTTTAATAATTTTAAATTTTGTATTGGCATGTGTTTTAGTTCTGGCTGTGCACTGCCCTGAGTCCACTAGGAGAAGGGTGGTATACAAATTGAATAAAATAAATAAATAAATAAATTCATGTATGAACCTGACAGGAAGACTGTCTCTACATTATATAGGGAAAATGTTATGAAGATGGAACCCAAACATCTGGGGGTGTTCTGAAATAATTAAAACATGCCATTTGTAATCTGTTGTTGTTGTTGCACCTGCTGCTGCTGTTAAATTGTTCAGGCACTTCTGATTCTTTGTGACAAAATAGACCACATTTTGCCAGGATTATTAGTCAGTTGCTGCTTATTTAGATTCTTGTGAATCTCATGCTCATGCGATCAGAGTTAATATCTGGTCATCTGTTCTTCTGGGCCTCCTTTTCAGTTACTATACTTCCTAGACTGGGGTCTTTTCTGTTGACTCTTGCGTTTATTTTATTTTATTTTGCACTATATATTCTTTTAAAAATTAAGCTTTAGTTTCATTGTCAATGCTTCCAATGGCCAGTCTGGTTTACTTCACCTAGTATTGAATTGTTTCATCTTCTTACAGTCATAAGTATTGTCAAAATTTTTCTCCAGTACTACAATCTAAAGGTATCACTTTTTCTTTGTTCAGCCTTTCTGATAATCCAGCTTTCACAGTTTTATGTTTCCACTAAAAAATAATGGCCATAATTTATTCTACTGTCCTCACGATGTCTCTGCATTATACAGGTAGTGCTTGACTTACAACCATTTGTTTAGGGATCGTTTGAAGTTACAATGGCACTGAAAAAAGGACATGGCCATTTTTCACTTATGACTGTTGCAGCATCCCCATGATCACATGATCAAAATTGAGATGCTTGGCAACTGACTCATAGTTATGACGGTTGCAATTCCTCTATACTCAGTGTGGCCCAGGCAAGCCAAAAGGTTGGACACTCAGGTGTTAGGCAGATAACAATTTCATCATAAAGGAAAAAGAAGAAAAATATATAATACAAGGAATACCAACAAAATCAAAAGATAAAAACTGGAAAACTACCAAAAAATATATTTGTCTTTTCTCTGCTTCCATAGCCTCTGACTTGTTAGAGATTTTGCCTTGTATAATTTTCTAAACCAACACTTCCCAAAACTTAAAGAGTGAAATTAATGGGTTTTTTTTGCTGATGATTGAAAATTAATGTACAATTAAATTAGCCCAAGTAGGTAAAAGGAGTAGATAACTCTAACCCTAGCTGCATTATTATTAGTACGTATATGTGATCAGATACATGTACAGGTATGATAACTGTTAGCTTAATTTGCATTAATACAAATTAGTCAAATGTAGTTATTCTTAAATAGGATGTATGATTATTTGAATAATATGTAAATTAATCTGAGTGGAAATTCCTAAAGTCTAACATATTTTTATCATGCATCGTTTTCAACAAAGGTTTATAAAATACTTCTGCCACCTTATGGTACATTCCTTCCCCTGATGATCCATTCTTGTTGATTTACACGAAATCCTTCAAAACTTGGTTACAGGTGGTAACACTTATGACCACAACTGAGCCCAAACTTTCTAAAAATTTCTGCTACCAGTTCTCCAGCACTGGTCAGAACCTGCTGAAACCCACCTCTGGGATTTATTATCGTTTTTCACATTTACAACCTTTGCAGCATGCCCATGGCTATGTGATCAAAATTCAGGAACTAGGTCAGGGATCTCCAATCTTGACAACTTTAAGCCTGGCAGACTTCAACTCCCAGAATTCCCCAGCCAGCAAAGGGAATTCTGGGAGTTGATGTCTGCCATGCAAAGTTGCCAACCTGAACTAGGTGACTTACTCATATTTATGACTGTTGCAATTTCCCAGAGTCACGTCATCCCCTTTTGCGATCTTCTGACAAGCAAAGACAAGGGAAAACTAGTTCACTTAACAACCGTATTACTAACTGAACAACTGCAGGTCATAAAATGGGGCAAAGTTCACTTAACAAATGCCTCACTTAGCAACAGAAATTTTGGGCTCAATTGTGGTCAAAAGTAGAAGAATACCTGTATTGTCAACCTTCATTTCAATCACTTTAGGAAACTGCTTATTCATTGCTTTTCAACTATTAAGAACCTTTCAATCGATAAATTTTAAAACATGCACTGGCTGAGTTTCCTTTAATCCTTAGTGAATTTTTTTAAAAAAAATATATTTATGGACAAAAAATACCTCTTCTTTTGGGATAAAGAGCAAAAAAAGATGATTAAAATATTGATTTTGGAAATTTACGTTTGAACTAAGGGTCCAAATGGACTGAAATAAGATTTTGAAATTAATTAAAATTGAAAGGAAGGAAGGAAGGAAGGAAAAGAAAAGACTTTTGTGGCAACATGCTCTTGCTTTAAACTATTAAAACATGGTCAAATGAAAATTTGAACATTGTACAATATAGGGAACTAGAAGGAACTAAAAATTACAATTAGAAGAAAAGAGCATTTAAATTTTACTTACCAACACAAAATGGAGCAAAATATTTTAACATTGAATATATTGCAAAATATTGGTGAGCAATGGATCCAGAAATTAATCTTAAAAGTATCTGCCATTATTGGTAGATTGTTTTTAAAATACATTATTGAAAAGGAACAAGTTTTATTCAACAACCTGAGTCTTCGGAGAGGGGCGGCATACACATTGAATAAATAAATAAATAAATAAATAAATAAATAAATAAATAAATAAACAAACAAACAAACAAGACTGAGACTGATCTGAAAGTGGATTTAAAAGTGGATTTAAGAGGAAGAATGATATGGAAAAAGATGTTAGACCGAATATGCAAATGAAACCAGATGATGCTTTAATAATGAAAACTAAGTCACTTTTTCTCACAATCCAACTCACTTAACAAGGTTGTTGTTGTTGCAGAGGCATATAGGGAGAGGAAAAATTATAAAAAAATAAAGGTAGACATAAATATATAAATATATAAATGGCAGATCAAAAGAAGGACTTTGTTCTATGTTGGACATACATAAGAGATCTGTTAAAGTTCTGAAAGATTTTATTAGAAGGGACAAAGAAAATGAAAACAGGTTCTAGGACATTATTTGAAGGGATTAAAGATCAACATTTTTAAAAGTAAAAGGAAGAAATACGATTTGAGTTTATTTGATCAAAGTTAAAATAGATATGATTTTATTTCTAGTAATTCTTAATGGACTTTTGCTGACTGAATTTTAAGGATCTGTTTATAGGTGAGATGAAATATGGGATGAAAATATTGTTTATTGTATTTTAAGAGAAGGTGATAAGGTGTTAAAAAATTTTATACTTGTGATGAAGAGGTGATTAATTCTGTATATATTTTTTTCCTTCATCTTTGCTATACATTATGCAAAGGAACAATACTGCTTGCTTATTTATCTTATTTCTAAAAGAATTATGTCTGTCATCATTGATGCAGAAATACGATTAACATATTCCTAGATTCCTTCATTCTTGTGAACCCAAGATTATGAGCTCTAAATTTTACTTGGCATTCCTAGCAAGCAATTAAAGCTCAGGAAATAATTAAGCCTTGCCAACACAAATTATTCTTATTAATATTCTTTGTTCTTTTTTAACCACCTCTGACCCTCAGTTGCTCCTTCAGCTGCAGTCCTTTAAATATAAACACCAAAGTTCTAATGTCGGTAATGTTTTTTAGGATTTTAAAAATATTAAAGGCATTTTTTCTATACTAAGAGCATGCAACAACATGCACTGCGTCATCCATATAACATAGGTAATGTACTTGCCTCAGGTCATGACATGAAATGATGCAATATCTAATATATATCATTTGCACAATTATCTCATGCCACATGTGTCCATTTCAGCACCCTCGTGGTTTGTAAAGATGTTTATATCCTGTAGTCTTCCCTTCTCCAGCTTAAATGTACTCAATGCCTCCAATGTTTCCTTGTAAGTTTTTCCTTAAACATTCCTTTCCATACTTCAGTTTCTCTGTGTTCATCCTAAAATGCAGGATCCGCACCTGGATATAATCTTCTGAGTATGATTTGATCAAGACAGAGCAGAGAGAATTCATTATACAGTTAGTCCTCAACTTACGACCATCATTGAGGCCAAAATTTATGTTGTTAAGTGAGACATTTGTTAAGTGAGTTTTGCCCCATTTTGCAATTTTTCTTGCCACAGTTGTTAAGTGAATCTCTGCAGTTGATAAGTTAGCATCCTGACTGTTAAGTGAATCTGCCTTCCCTATTGACTTTGCTTGTCAGGAGGTCCCAAAACGTCATTCCATGACCCAAGGACACTGCAACCATCATAAATATGAACCAGTTGCCAAGCATCTGAATTTTGATCACATGATCATGGGGATGCTGCAAAAGTTGTTACTATGAAAAATGGCCAGAAGTCACTTTTTTCAGTGCTGTTATAACTTTGAACAGTCACTAAACAACCTGTTGTAAGTCGAGGACTACCTATATATGGAAACAGATGAGGAAGGAGTACGTCACTTTCTAGTTTCATTTTCTCTTTTCTTTATTCTCTCCAATCTGTTTTCACTTTGTGAAGTAAATACAGTTGAATTGGCAATTTAAACAATTCATTTGTCCCACTGAAACCGGTGGGAATATTCTAACCAGGGATACACCTATGGAAAGGGGTGTGTCCCTTACTGAATTGGCAGAGCCTTTGAATCTTATAACCTAGTAATTCCAAGGCTCAACTACTGCAATGTGCTTTATATGGGGCTGCACTTGAAAAAAAAAAGAACTCAGAAACTTCAACAGGTCCAGAAGAAAGGGATTTAAGCATGATGAGTATGCCCACATAATTAATTGAATTTTGCCCCATTTTACGACCTTCCTTGCCACTCTCGTTAAATGAATCACTCGAGTTGTAAAGTTAGTAACCCAATTGTTAAGTGAATCTGGTTTCCCCATTAACGTTGCTTGTCATATGACCCCCAGACATTGCAACCATCATAAATAGAAATCAGTTGCCAATCTTCTGAATTTTGATCATAAGACCCACAGGGGATGCTGCAATGGTCATAAGTGTGAAAAGCAGTAATAAGTCTTTCAGTGCCGTAGTAGCTTTGAAGGGTCACTAAATGAACTGTTGTAAGTGGAGGCTACCTGTATATTGTAAGCCACCCAAAGTCAGTCTGGAATCAGGCAGTACCTAAACTGAATTAAATGAAATAAAAATTATTTGACTAAATCTGATACTAATTTATATCTGTCTTTACAAATGAAAACAAATTGAGGACACTATGGAAAAATCTTATGAATAACCAGGTGTGGGTTCTACTTACCTTTACTACTGATTCGCAACAGGGCCACGCACACAAGTGCAGAAGCATCTGCGCATGTGCAGAAGCGTTTTATGACGGGTTGGTGGGCAGAGCCTCCCACCAGTTTTACTACCAGTTCTATAGAACCGGTGCAAACTGGGGGCAATCCACCACTGTGCATAACTGTGTGAAGCAGGTGGAACATCAGTTGAAGTGTCCTGCTGCTTGGTGATATAGGAGGATAAAAATGAGGGCGAAATGAGATACCAGAATGGGGTAGAGTTTAAAAAAACAAGATTATGAGGATAACAAAGGATTAGCAGATCAGAAGTTGAACTTGATGGGCTTTTTCAACAGCAGAACTCAATCTGTAACCCTATAAGTGCTTAGCTTGAAGCAAGAGGCACTGAAGTCAGTAGAACAATAATTCTGTGAAGAGATGCACAGGATTGTATCGCCAGAGATCACAAAGATGTGAGTTGTTGATGGAAGACACTATATTTCACCAATTACATAGACTGTTCTAGAAGCGGATACTAATTTACTTGTTTGGGGGGATGTTTAAATTCCTAATCTGGAGACATCTGGGCATCAGTGTTTCTCAACCTCAGAAACTTTTAAGATGCACAGATTTAAACTCCCAGAATTCCCCAGCCAGCATACTGCACATCTGTACATCTTAAAAGTTGCTAGATTGAGAAATACTACTCTGGATCATGATTTATCAGGGCTAGGAATTAGACCAGATTTTTCTAGACTGACAACCCTCTTAGTGAGACTTCAGTGGTCAGGCTGGCAGTTGAATTTTGGGATGTTTGTGCATTTGAATGATAATCAGTGGAATAATTTGAATAAATCTCTGCCTCTAGTCATCCCTTTATCAATTTTTGGGAATTGTACTGCAATGCTCCACAAAGTTTGTTTGATTTTGGTTTATTGTATTATGGGAACTTAAATTTAAATATATTCAGTAAACTATGATAAAGCTGAGAATGATTTAGTACAAAGTGTGAATGTAGCTATGACCGCCCCCTCCTATAAATTGTATTGGATTATAAAAACTTTGTCTCCTAAAAGAGTCACATCAAGGACAAAATATGTAGTTTCCGAAGTCAAGTCTGATAAATGTCAGGATATGGGAACTAAGCCATGCATTCTATTATCACTTTCTCAAATTCAGAGAACCACTATTTTTTTTAAAAAATAATTTTATTCATAAACATTTTTGAATACAGTGTATTGTCAGGATATACTTATTGCCATGCGCTCAAAAGCCCGATTGGCCTTATTATCAGGGGATGTCTTATTTTGGGGAAAACAGGGTAGTATTAATATAACCAAATAATTTTAACTAAGTTTCTTTTTATATTGGCTTATTTACATTTTTGTTAATTATGATGATTGTAGTTATATACCTTCTCTATTGTTGATAGAGAAGAAAGAAAGAAACTTCAGCTAAACAATTCTGCAAGTACTCGCTGTGCTTAGTTAATCACGGGATATTGGCTGATGGAGGAGACAAGATTCCACAGCAGCTAGAGTGTATACAGGAAAGTGTGACAAGCAGCGTATTTCGCTATGCAATATTCATTAGGGAGATGTAGTGAAGAGGCATTTGCAGGCCCTGAGAAGCTTGCTAGTTTGTTGTGCTTGATCCCTTCTGCAGTCCTTGGGAGTTCTTGCATGGTTTATTGCAGGGGTGGGCAACTATGGCCCCTTTATGATCTGTGGACTTCAGCTCCCAGAATTCTGATCTTGCTTTAGGGGCTCAATCTTTCCCTTGCACCTTCTTGTTAACATTGAGTGGAACCAACCGTAGTAAAAGGAGAATGACCACACTAGTATGCTCCCTATTCCTAATCCAAGTACACCATCCAGAGGGATACCATGATAGATGCTATCAAAAGCTGCTAAGATATTACAAAGTCCAGGGCATTTGTATGACTGCCATCCAGGCTGCACCAGAGGTCATCAACAAGAGCAAACAATGGTGTCTCAATACTATCTCCCAATCTGAAACCTGACTGAAAAAGGTCTTGACAACCCATTTCCTCCAGGAGTCTCTGAAACCATAGCCCAATAACCTTTTCAAAAATCTTCTAAAAAATGAAGTGAGAGACGGAAGAGATTTTTTCCAGAACCGTTGAGTCCATCAATGGCTTCTTGAAGAAGCAGTGTACTACTGCTATTTCAAGGCAGGCAAAGCTATATCTTCCCTTAAGGATGATGACACCACCACAAGGACCCAACTACAGATCATCTCAAAAGTGGACTTCACTTGTTGTGTAGGAAGTTAGCACCCACCCCTTTCCTAGAAGAATGAAATATTTTGAGAAATATTAAAAAGGCAGAATATTATATTTCCCTAAAGGAGAAATAGAGAAACATGCTCTTGGAGAAAAAAGCATCCCCCGAGTCTTTCTTAATAGCCCCCAGGAGATATTTTGTGCCCATTGAGAAAGATTGGGCCACGCTATCTACAAAACAAAAGACCTCCAGCTCAGGGATGATGGGGTTAAAACTTGACCCCCCCCAGGACATAATAGGATTAACCCACTATCATCTAGCAGCTGAGCTCATTGCATAATCTCCTGGGAACATTGCATCACCCTCCAGGCTTCAACCAAACTTAGCTGAGACAACCTACAGAGCCAGCTATGACCCCTACAACAGCCAATAGAATACATGTTCTTGCACAGGTACAGGAAGTTCAAGTGCAAAACCCAAGAGAAGGTATAAAAGCCACCCACTCTCAATTCCATGTGGTCAGCTACCCAGAATCACACATACTTGGTGGTTCTGTTTCATCAATCCAATCAGCCTCCACCCTCCATTTTGTCTCCAGTGCCTTTCTCCTGGCATGGAACTGAACCACATGAACATTTCTTCCAACACTAGGATGGGCATGGATCTAATACGTCCCTTATGGTGAACCTATGGACATACGAGCTGCCCCCCCAGTTCACCTCCGCCACACATACATGCGCGCCTCCCACCAGCCAGCTGCTCATCAGGTCTCTGCTGCACATGTGCTGGGGTTGGAGTCGGGGCATGTGCGAGGGGCATGCGCATGCACAGGGGAGGGGGCAAGGTATGTGCGGGGGACATGCACATTGCATTTTGGGGGTTTGCATCAGGTTTATTTATTTATTTATTTTTCAGATTTCTATACTGCCCTTCTCCTTTTGAACTCAGGGCAGTGAACAGCCAAAGTAAAACATTTGTACACAAAAGTTAAAATAGATTTAAAATAATTAAATAAAGTTTGGCCCATAATTTAAAACATTTCAATTCAAAACCAATTTCAAATATTAAAAACCCACCATAAAATCAGGACAGCCCGGCTAACTGAAAAAAATAGGTTTTAAGGGCCCAACGAAAAGTCCGGAGGTCTGGGATTACTCCTATCTCTGGGGGTAGATTGTTCCAGAGGGTAGGTGCCATCACAGAGAAGGCTCTCCCCCGGGGGTCACCAGCCGACATTGTCTGGCCGACGGCACCCTGAGGAGGCCCTCTCTGTGGGAGCGAACTGGCCGGTGGGAGGCAATTGGTGGCAGAAGACGGTCCTGTAATATAGAAAGGTTATAGGACTTGCCCAGTCCAATTCCAAACAGACTTATCTCCAAATACTCGGAATATTCTTCAGAGTAGTCCTGTAAATGATGTTGTGCTTCAACCTTCCTCAGGAAATATAAGTGACTAGATGACTATCTGCAAATGGAACAACAGTGGAAAAAATAACTACATTTTGCCACTGTTATCACTGCAGCGTCTTCCCTAATGTGTGCTCTTACTCACAACTGGTCAGAGTCATTCTTTGTCTTTCATATTAGGGCTATGATTCACAGAAATAATTGGAAGCTATAATCTTAACACATCTGGAACCCAGAGGATCACAGAATACTTTGAACTTCCCATAAACAGCATGTTTGCTTTTCATATCTTGGAAGAATATTGATCTGTCCATAATTAACTTCTGCTGCTTTGGGGAAGTTTGAGGTATTTTGTGTTAAAACCCAGTTTAGAGTGTCTGTATTTGTACAGAAATTTATCATCATTTTACAAAAGATTCAACTTATTCCTGGTTCTAATAAATAAAACTGTCCGAGCTTATTTATATTTGACTCAGGAAAGGGGGATTGTTCAAACAGCTCTCAATGCTACTGCTATTTTGTTTTGCTTCCTCACCTCTAATATGAAGGAACAATCTAAAACAACTCTACTATCCCTGCCAGACACATGGATGAGCTAAGAATCAAAAATATTTTAAGAAGTAGATGGCCTTTGTTGCAACGATGGCCCATTTTCTAAAAGGGTTTAGCCACCAGGGGGTGCCAGAGGCTCTGGCTTCTTCTCCCAACCTCAAGGGGACATCAAACCCACTCCAGCTCACCAGTCAAAAATGTTTCTGTCAACTTCCTAGTTCTCTGTTTTTCTAAAGCTTTGAGACCACTCCTTTCCCAGAGTTAAGGTCAGGAATTGTGGCGCCCATCACCTCTCCTGTGAACCTCCCTCCCTTTCTCTGTATGGTTTACCCTCCCCCAAGCCAAGCCCCCAGGAAGGTGGAGTGATAGAACCTCAGGACTGAAATTCAATAGCTTTCCTTTATTCTTTCTCTCCTCTCATTCCCTAAAGCGGCAAAGGAAAAGCCAGAAGAACAGAGGGAGAGAGAGAAAAAACATGATTAGGAAGATTAATCACAGGGGGTTGAAGACTTCAATATCTAAGAACTAGGAAGCTGAACAACACAGAGGCAAACAAGAGGGGGAATTGGAGGGAAATGGGGAGGTGGAGGGAAATGGGGAGGTGGAGAACAGAAGAATAGATAAGAGGACTACAGTGGGAGGAGAAACAGAGTGATAAGAGAAGTGGGGGAGCAGCCAGAAGCAGTGCTGAAAGGAATGGGTAGCATTAGAGAAGGAAGATGAGAGGTAACTGGCACAAATAGAAGAGGGTACCATGTCCCGATACTAATGCCCAAGAGCTACAGCTGTGGGAACCAAGGAAGACAGAAAATTTCCTGGGATCAAAACGTTTCCAAGGAGAGTGGTCCAACTTTTTCTCCTCAATCTGCCTAGAGATTTGGCTACCACACAGAAGCCAGGTAAGAGCAGTGATTCATCCCTTTCATCTTATTACCCTTGTATTTGCAGGTTCCCAGGTTGGGGGTGGGTGACTTACCGACAGTGGTGCGATTCAAGTGATTTAACAACCGGTTCTCTGCCCTAATGATTTCTTCCAACAACCAGTTTGCCAAACTGCTCAGAAAGTTAACAACTGGTTCTCCCGAAGTGGTGCAAACTGGCTGAATCCCACCCCTGCTTACTGGCCACCATTGGATTCCAGCAACTCTTTGCAAGCAAACAATGCAAGATTGCAAACAAAAGTGATATTTCCCTGCAATCAGGGACAAGAAGGGAAGAGGGCAGCAGACACAGAAGTTGGGATTCCCAGAAAAAAATGAAGAGAGGTTTGAAGAATAGATATCTGCAGAAGGGATGGGGGCAAACAAAGTAAGGGGCCATAGTATTGAAGCTCTACTGCTTATTATGTGCATAATAAATTTCTGCTCTGAGGAGCCTCCATAAAAGCTGTGTGTTCACAGAGGTAATTCTTTGAGTTCAAGAGCAACTTTACCTTCCTGCCTTGTAGTAGTTGTGACTCTACAGCATCCTGATCAGCCATAATTAACTGAATCATAGCTTACTGCCATTAGTGTGCTGTAGCTGCCAAAAAAGCCAAAAAAGTTCTAGGCTGCATTAACAGAGGGATTATCAGAGTTCCAGAAAAACCTTTGCTCCAATTAAAAACTCTGAGGCAAGCATTTTCTCAAACTTCCATTTATTAGAGTAGGTATACTGGCACATCTTGGGAAAACCCGAATCTGAGAATTCTGGGTTTTCCCTGAGTAAATCAAAAAACCCCAAACCATCCCCTCACTCATCAGCCCATCACGTGCTCCAATCACCATCCGTCCCATCTCGAGACAGCACTCCAACCACTCCTTCTCCAGATGCAGGATCGTCCTGACCTTGACCGATGGGAAGAATGCTGTTTTGTCTTAAATTCAAACCCTCAATTAAATCCCCCCTCCTACTTTCCCACACATGAGAAGGTGGAAGCTTGGAAGCCTAATATGTCTTCCAAAGCTGACAGGGATAGAGCCAAGAGCCATGTTAAGTGTTAATACCACTTTATAATGCCTTTGTAACACCACACTTGGAATACTGCATCCAATTTTGATTGCCACATTGTAAATAAGATGTTGAAACTCTGGAAAGAGTGCAGAGAAGAGCAACAAAAATGGTTAGGGGATTGCAGGCTAAAACACATAAAGAACAGTTTCTGGAATATATCTAGTTTAATGAAAAGAAGGACTAGGGGAGACATGATAGCTGTGTCCCAATATCTCAGGGGCTGCCACAAAGAAGAGGGAGCCAAGCTATTCTCTAAAGCATCTGAGGGCAGGACAAGAAGGAATGGATGGAAACTAATCAAGGAGAAAAGCAACCTAAAACTAAGGAGAAATTTCCTCACAGAACAATTAATCACTGGAGCAACTATCCTTCAGAAGTTGTGGATGCTCCAACACTGGAAGTTTTTAAGAAGAGACTGGACAATCATTTGTCTGAAACGGTATAGGGTTTTCTGATTCAGCAGTGGGTTGGACTAGAAGAGAAGAGCCTTGGTGGTGCAGCGGACTAAGTGCTGTTATGTAGCAATTAGCTGCCAGCTGCCTGCAATTAGTGCGAGTTCAAATTTCACCAGGCTCAAGGTTGACTCAGCCTTCCATCCTTCTGAGGTAGGTAAATTGAGGACCCGGATTGTGGGGGCAATAAGCTAACTTTGTAGAAACACCGCTTATGGGGGGCCAAAAGCCCTAATAAGCAGGTATATACAAAAGAATGAAGGCTATTGCTATAAGTGCATTGTAAGCCGCCCTGAGTTTTTGGAGGAGGGCGGCATATAAATTGAACTAATAAATAAATAATAAATAAATAAGTCTTCTAAGGTCCTTTCCAACTCTTATTCTGTTCTATTCTTTTCTATTTCTATTATTTCTATTTCTATTCCATTCTATACTATACTGCATTATTTAGGGTTCATGTTATGCCCACAATTGCAAATGAAGCACAGGCTGGGTGTGCAAAATGCTAAGATATAATTGGCTAATTTGTGGCTCAGGGGGGCCTACAAAGATAAGTCCCTTATCTTGATAAGCACATTCCAGAAAAGAAAGGCCCATGGATATACAGGTAATCCTTGACTTATGACCCTTATTAAGCCCAAAATTTTTGTTGCTAAGTGAGACATTTGTTAAATCAGTTTTGCCCCATTTTATGACATGTCTTGTAACAGTTGTTAAGTGAATCATTGAAGTTAAGTTAGTAACACATTTGTTAAGTGAATCTAGCTTTGCCATTGACTTTACTTGTCAGAAGTTTGCAAAATGTGACCACATGACCCCTGGACACTGCAACCGTCATAAATATGAACCAGTTGCCAAGCATCTGAATTTTGATCACGTCACTATGAGGTTGCTGCAAATGTCGTTAAGTATGAAAAACGGTCATAAGTCACATTTTTCAGTGCTGTTGTAACTTCGAGCAGTCACTAAATGAACTGTTATAAGTCGAGGACTACCTGTATATGGATATTTTTGCTAGCATTCAGAAACAGATGAGGAAGGAGTACGTCACTTTCTAGTTTCATTTTCTCTTTTCTTTATTCTCTCCAATCTGTTTTCACGTTGTGAAGTAAATACAGTTGAATTGGCAATTTAAACAATTCCAATTGTCCCACTGAAACCAGTGGGAATATTTTAACTAGGGATACACCTATGGAAAGGGGTGTGTCCCTTATTGAATTGGCAGAGCCTTTGAATCTCATAATCTAGTAATTCCAAGGCTCAAGCACCTGAATTTTGATCACATGACTATGGGATGCCACAACTGTCATAAGTATGAAAAATGGTCATAAGTCACTTTTTTGAGTGCTATTGTAACTTTGAATGGTCACTAAATGAACTGTTGTAAGTTGAGAACTACATGTATAAGGGGAGCAGTGACATCATCACCCAAATGGCACAGTGAAACTTATGATGTCCAGCGGTGGGTTCCACATATTCTTACCACTGGTTTGCCATGCGGATGCATGCTCTTCGCATGCACGCCTTTTGCAAATGCGCCCGGCCTCAAAAACGTGATTAAATAGGACGGCATTACATGGGCGTGGGTGGGGTGCTGCTACCAGTTCGCCCGAATCTGTATGAACCGGCTGAATACCACCTCTGATGATGTCATTGTGGCTTGCACCACAGGGCTATGGGAAACACTGGAGATATGGATAAAATCCTTATTTGCACTCCCAGAGGCTTTTCCTGCCCTGTTGGGACCAACACCCTTAATGAGGCTTAATTTCAGGGCCAAAGTACTGGAATCCAAGCCCAGAGGAGCTTTCAAATGGCCAGAAAATAACTTAAGGGGTGGAGACCAACTAACATGATTTCATTTATTTAAAATGCATTTATTCAACGCCTGTTCATTCTTCCTATTAAGAGAGATTGTTTATTACCAAGAGCTTCATACCTAGATTAGGCTATCTAAAGGGGCCACCGGGATTTAAAACAGATGCCAGTTAGGAACAACATTGATCTCATACTGAAGCTTGACAATAATGACTATGTGTATTTTGACTATTTTAACCTAACGTGCTGCATGATTCTGTCTAATCTGTGTACGCATGTGTGTGTGTATGGGGCGGGGGACTGCGATGCTTAAAATTTTATATTTTATTTTATTTATTCAGTTATCTTAACTCCAGAGGACAAATAGACAGCAGGAAAGAGTTCCTGTATGTCTGTCTTGCCCTCTATTGGTTCCCCAAATTTCTGCAGTCTAAACCCCATAACCCTACCTGAATGAACCATAGTTAGTTAATCTCAGGTAATTATGTTCTATCTGGCTAAACAGAGTTATGGTTTAGTTTACAGCCTGACTCCATGTTCCCAAACTCTTCTGCGCCCGATTGCCAATTCTGTGATTTTAAAGGGTTGCTGGGCTCCTGTGTTTTTTCATTACACATCACAACCGGCCAGGAGAAGGTAGTCCTTGACTTAAGACCATAATTAAGCCCAAAATTTATGTTGCTGAGCGAAACATTTGTTAAGTGAGTTTTGCCCCATTTTACGACTTTTCTTGCTGCTGTTGTTGTTTAGTGAATCGTTGCAATTGTTGAGTTGGCAACACCATTGACTGTGTTTGTCAGAAGGTTGCAAAAAAGCAGATCACATGACCCCGGATGAACCAGTTGCCAAGAATCTGAATTTTGATCCTGTGACCATGGAGATGTTGCAATGGTTGTTAAGTGTGAAAAATGGACCTAAGTCACTTTTTTCAGTGCCACTGTAACTTTGAAGGGTCACTAAATGAACTGTTGTTAAATTCAAGGACTATCTGTAAATTAAGAATGTGAGCTTTTCCCATGCTGGACTTTTTTTCCTTCCCATGAGGAAGCAGTGCTGGTAAAGGAACAAAAGAAAAAAAAACTTAGGTTACTTTGGCATTAGTTGCCAGTTCTCCCATCTAAGGTATCTTTGGAGATTCTCAGTCATCCAGGTCAGGGTGCTTTTTTCAAGAGGACTTTCTTTGTTTTTCTTTGAAGACGTTTCACTTCTCATCCAAGAAGCTTCTGCGGCTTCAAGAAAGTCCAGTTGCCTCTTGAAAAATCACCTTTGGGACTCCCATCTAAGATCCTTATCTCCCACCCTCCCACTTTAAGCATAGGGCGAAAGTGGCAGGAGGCGCCTTCTGGTTTCTGGGTGGGGCCCGGATTATGCGGAGACACAACCGCTGTGACCGATGCCAAGTATGCTTTTTCGCCCCCGCGACCAGCTGCCCCGACCCCCTTTGTCTCAGCTGCCGGCCTCAAATGCCAGTGGATGAATAAACGAAGCCATCCAACGGCTGAGGAAGCAGCGCCAGCTACACTTAACACTATTCCAAAGGAAAAAAACCCCACCCAGCCCTTCACTTCGGCACACCCTGCGCGAGAATCGGGGCTCCTTGTTGCATAGCTCGCGTCGCCGGACCTCCCAGAGAGGATCAGCCCCGCTGGAAGTAAGGGAGAGAGAAAGAGGACGGGGGTCTTTTACGAGCGGAGGCTCAAGGGCTGTGAGTTTTGGGGAGTTTCTGGGTGGGGAGCTCGACCTGTTGAATTCCTCCCGCAGTTGGCTGGCCGCTAGCCTCCCGGGAGGTGTTACGTCTGGTTTTAACCAGTTTTGTTACAACCGGCTCGCAGAAAGTTTTACTTGAAAAGTGATGTGGAGCGTTAGCCAGGGCACGTTGGTTTGCAAAACCGTGGAAGGGCAAAAGCAGGATCTCCGGGGTATGCTGGGAATTGACACAATTCCAAACACCTGCAAAGGATTGGGAGGCTGCAGGGCTGCCAATGTACCAGTTCCAGGAGTAGCAAGAAACAGGTGCCTTTGCTGCAACCACCGAGCAGTGTTTCCAGGGCATTAAAAAGGAATTCTAGCTATTTTGATCTCCTTCTTTTTCCCTTCCACAGATGGGATGAAAACTCAGAGGCAGCTTTTCCTGCCATGCCGCTATCCTAATAATTTGAAATTACATGTCATTTTTCCATTTAAAGGATATAGAATGCATGTCCCTAAGGAGCAGAAGCCACCTGTATTAAGATGCTGTGTTGGCACAGAGAAGGATCTTGGTTTCAATGGCCCCATGACTTGTGTGGCCTTTGAAAGGGCTTTCTAAAAATTTAGCTTCAGATTATAATGTATGCATTTTCCCAGACAATTTAAATTTGTTATCGTTGCCTCTTCAGATGCATTGTGTTATATGGCGATAGCATCTTTATTCTGCATAAGTGTGGTGAGGTTGCAATTTTATCACTTTAATACTTTGGGTTAGACTAGTGGCCCCCAACCTTTTGGGCACCAGGGAAAAAGGTTTTTCCTTGGACCGGAGGTGGCATGGTTTTGCAAGTTGCCTGCATCCCATGGATGGGGCTTTGCTTGTTTGCAAAGAGTGGCTGTTGGCATGCCATTGACTGGTGCTGATCCATGGATCAGGGGTTGGGGGCCCCTGGATTAAAAATATTAAAAATATATAAAGTGTATGATCAGATATTGTGGAGCACCATGAGTCACCTGAAATGATACCTATTCATAGAAATGTACTGCAGTTTTCAAAGGAATGTGATTTCAGGATTCCCGGATCCCTTTCAGAAGGTCCACAAAGTCAAATATTTTAAAATTCCTAAGTTCTAATACAGTAAATTTCAATAGATGTAGCCCATATAAACAAAAGTGTATTTGGGGTTCTCCATCGTTTTTAAGAATTGAATCCTGAGACCAAACCGTTTGAGAACTGCTGACCTAATACAATGATTAACAGAGATAATGCGTTACAGGTAGTCCTTGACTTGAAGAGTTTCTCTTGCTAAGTGATATATTTGTTAAGTGAATTTTGCCCCATTTTACAACCTTTCTTGGCATATTTGTTAAGCGAATCACTGCAGTTGTTAAGTTAGTTAACATGGTTGTAAAACGAATCTGGCTTCCCCGTTGACTTTGCTCGTCAGAAGGTCTCAAAAGGGTGACCCTGGGGCACTGCAATTGTCATAAATATGAGACAGTTGCCAAGCATCTGAATTTTGATCATGTGACCATAGGGGATGCTGCAATGGTTATCACTTTTTTTCAGTGCCTCTAACTTTGAACTTCACTAAATGAACTGTTGAGAATCAAGTATTGTCTGTGCCATAATTTTGATTAAGCTTTTGTTTCTCCAATTTTCTCCATGTGCTCTATGTAAATTAATATGTAAAAAGTAAATTAATTTGTATAAATTTGTAAGGAAGATGATTAGCTAAAGAATGAGAAGTACTTTAAATATTACAAAGTTATGTAAAATATTACAGTACTGGTTGTATTCTTAATCACACTGCCTTAAATAACCATCTTCAAAGGATTCCCTTTGCTGAGGAATGCAGAGTGCTTTAAATATTCCCAAGTTATGCAAATCATTACAGTTGTTATTATTTTTAATCATGCTTTCTTAAATAACCAACTTCAAAAGATCTTGCTGCTTTCGCTCTGCTTTTGCAATATATACAATTTACTTTCGATTGATTTTCTGGTTCATAAAGCTTCACAGTTCATCTAAAGTTAATTGCTTGGCAAGACCTTTTGGGGGATAGTCTGAAGTCCTATGGAGAAATCCATGTGGAATCCATTATAGAATTGATCATTCCTGGTGATTCTTGAGAAATGAATTGCAGGCAGCAGGATACCTTTGCTTATAACTCTTTGTGGAGAACCCTTTTGAGATACAATGTTTTTCTTCACAGACATGATTCTCCCCTTAGGAAGGTGTCACCTCAAAGCAGGACATCAGTGGTGGTATCTTTCTCTTGATTTCCTGAGCTATGCCAGCAGATAAGGAAAGGAAGCTTTGGAAGAGCAAAGCTGCATAAGCAAAGTTATTTTCCAGTTCTAATTCCTTTTGTAGGCATGTGAAGGATTGCAATGTGTAGCTACCACTGAATGGACCTAGAAACAAATTGGGTGAATGCTTTGGGGTTTGCTATTGAGTAAACACATCCAGGTTACTAATAAAGAAGGATTATTGGTAACACAGGGTTGACATGAGGGACCCTTGGTGCTCTCTGAGCTTGCTTGTATTCTTACAGACATTTCAATACCCAAACTACTCTAGCATTGATGATATTACCTAATTTGGGTAATGCAACATCTGCAAGAAAAGAAGCAAGCTCAGAGGGCACCAAGGACCCTCATATCCAGGTTAGGCTGTATACTTCATTTCTTTGCTAGAGATGAGCTAGAAGTGTTTCCAGGAAAATCTGTGCTTGGTTCACCCATCAACAACTATGATACAGAATAACAGAATTGGAAGGGACCTTCTAGTCCTGTGATGGCGAACCTATGGCACGGGTGCCACAGGTGGCACACGGAGCCATATCTGAGGGCACACGAGCGTTGCCCTAGCTCATCTCCAGCACACATGTGCCCACCAGCCAGCTGATTTTCGGGCCTCCCGAGCCTACCGGAAGTCGGGAAATGGGCTGTTTCCAGCCTCCAGAGAGCCTCCGGGGTGGGGCTGAGGAAGGCCGTTTGCCCTCCTCAGGCTCCTAGAAAGCCTCTGGAGCATGGGGAGAGTGAAAAACGGGTCCACTGTGCCATCACGTGCCAAAAATGGGGGGAGCGTGGGGGGAGCACATGTGTGCGGGAGGGCAGGGCACGGGTGGGCATTGAATTATGAGTGTGGGCACACACGCGCATGATCCCCCCACTCTCCACCCCCTTTTGGCACGCGACAGCAAAAAGGTTAGCCATCACTATTCTAGTCCAACCTCCTGCTCAAGCAGGAAACCCTGTACCATTTCAGATAAATGATTGCCCAATCCTTTCTTAAAAACCTCAAGCATTGGAGCACCCACCACTTCTAGAGGCAAGTTGTCCACACTGATTAATTATTCTAACTGTCAGGAAATTTCTCCTTAGTTCTAGGTTGCTTCTCTCCTTGATTAGTTTCCACCCATTGCTTCTTGTCCTGCCTTCAGGTGCTTTGGAGAATAGCTTGACTCCCTCTTCTTTGTGGCAAATATTGGAACACTGCTACCTATATTAGCATTGGGTAAATATACCAATTTACTGGGCTCATTTATCATTGAGCCAAACCCTAAATCATAGCTTATCATGATATGTGAACTCAATCTTCTCATTGGGCCCAGAGAACATAATTTTCTGGTGGTAATCCTCAGGTGTTTCCCTTGCCAGATTGGCTGCAGTAATCAGTTAAAGAAGGCAGTTGGAAAAGCTGTACTGTGTCTTTGGTTTGCTAGTCTCCTCAAGCTTTAAAAATGTATACATTTCTTATACATTTAGAAATGTATAAGATTAGAGATTGAAGTTCAGCTCTCACCTGGAACCAGATAGCCCTCCCAATGTAATGGTGCAATTCCAGAATTCTGAACTGATTTTCAAGCTGGATGGGAATTTTGAGTCCCATAGATTCAATCTTACATAAACATTTCAAAGGTGGCTAGAACGGAGGAAAGAAAATGAACCCAGTGAGCAAATTGTGAAGTAGTAATGTGTGCAATAAAGATAAAACAGTTTCTTGATCTGTTGACACACAATGGTGTACTTATGGGGTTGCTTTAGTCTAAAGGCTGAATTTACTTCTGAATTATAATATTGAATCACATATATACATTGAACAAATCAGAGGATGACAGAGGACAAGGCAATCCTATTCCATCAAGCTGGCCTGACCTAAAGTTTTCCTCTTTTTAAATGGAATTTTAAATTTGGTTTTAATTTATTGGGGTTTTAAAATGGTTCAGCCAAATTTATTTAATTAGTTTTATCTCTATTTTAAATTTTGTATCTATATGTTTTATTTTATGGCTGTTCACCGCCCTGAGTCCTTCGGGAGTAGGGGGGTATACAAATTTAATAAAATGAAAATGAAATTAATTAGTGCTTCATCCCTGTTAGCATACATTTTTCTTTCCACAATGAGACTAAAAATCATCTCATCTTGTATGGAAAAAAGTTAAGGTGCCAAGGAAGGGAACCTGTGATCCCAGTTTTGCTATCCTGAAAGTGGCTATCAATGTTTGGTCAATTGGAGAAACTTCAAGTGGACTGAACCAGGGGTGAAATCCATCAGGTTCTGACAGGTTCTGGAGATTGGTAGCGGAAATTTTGAGTAGTTCGGAGAACCGGCAAATACTACCTCTGGCTGGTCCAGGAGTGGGGTGGGAATGGAGATTTTGCAATATCCTTCCCCCAGGAGTGGGGAGGGAATGGGGATTTTGCAGTATCCTTTCCCTGCCATGCCCACCAAACCAAACCAAACCACACCCACCAAGCCACACCCACAGAACCGGTAGTAAAAAAAAAAGAATTTTACCACTGGACTGAACCAAAATCATGCTAAAAGTCCAATATGATCCAATACAAAAATATGCACATTGGCTTGTCTAATCTTTGCTGTTCCATGATGTCCTTCTTTGCAGAAGTTACTGGTTGGCCAAGACAGAACTGCCTTTGAAGAGCAGCTTCAAATGTGACGCTTGCTTGGGGTGTTGCTTACTTGGCTTAGTACTTTCCCTTTGAGAACCACAGGATGGACGAGGTGAAAGTCAAGATTGTAGTTTTTGTATCTGCAGCACTTTCTGGAGCTCTTAAAGGAAAGTGATTTGTGGAAGGGCCTCATTCATAGCTATAGTAGGCCCAGGGACTGAAAGTTCCCCCATTCCTGCCATGTAACCTATAAATTAGAATCATAATTCTTACATAAACATACATTCTAAAGATGCAGAAACAAGAAACAGATCATTCAACAGAGCAGGATAGCAATGAAAGAATCTTGAACAGGTTTCAGTTGAACTATGTGGCTTTGAAATTGGATAGTAGAAAATGCCTTGAATATTTTCTCTCTTTACATAACTTTAGGGGTACAGTCTAAACAAGAGGTCAGGGTTAGATTATCCAAAATATTAGCATTGGGTAGGAGTTGAAGAGAATAGAGCGGCAGATAAATTTTTAAAAAATGATGTGTGCATAAAGATATATTTGGGGGAGGACAGACCGGGGGAGATGTTTGTAGGTGCCAGATATAGTTACTGCAGCATTTCAAGATGTCGTGCAAAGTGTGAATATCAATCAGCTCGTTACTGTAAAAGTGCATGGAATTATTTTGGAAGTTCACAATTCTAATTGAACTTCATAGTTAAAAGCTATCCCTTTATTTTAACTTAAAGTTTTAAAGGCATGAATAATAAACCTGTGGCCCCTTAAATTTGTTTGAACTCCTGTAATCTCTGTTGACTTCCCTGGTTGCATCTGATGAAAACTGAAGTGCAGGAACACTTAAAATGGTTTCCATCTCTGTTGCAGAAGAAATATGTACGGCATAGAACCTTGGAAAATAGAGGAAGGATAAGATGCACATTTTGAGGTCAGTTTGTGGGGGGAGGAGAACTATGTTTTCCTAAATGTAATATATTATTGAATTCAGTGGAACTTAAATTCAAAGCAAACATGTATAGAGTAAGAGAAAAATGCTGTAAGGTAGGTGGGAAGAGTCATATAGGGCCCCAAGTCTTTGAATCCCTTGGGATTGCATCACCAGAATTTGTAGTAAATAGCCCTGTTTTTCTAAGAAGGACATGCCTAATTCATTTTACAAGCAAAATAAGCACTAAAGTAGATAGGTTAAGAGTCTTGAACCTTTTCAAAGCAATTAATCACCCCTAGAAGTGTTGATACAATGACTATGATGAATGAATGTGGAATGAAACACTTTATAGGGTTTCTCTCTCTCTCTCTCTTTTTTTAAAAAAGGATTTTACTGAAAGTTTTAAAAAGAATAAAAATGCAAAGTAATATAGAATAAGAAAAAAAAAGCAATAAAAGAGAAAGCTAAATTGTAAAAAAAAAAAAAAGAATAGAAGAAAAATAGGAAAGAAAGAAAAAGAGATAGAGGCTTCCAATCTTTATACCAGTAAATGTAAAGTTACTCTTTTCTGTAAAGTTACATCATGATTCTCTTCTTTCCATAATCTATACTAATAGTCAAAACCATAGATCAGAAGTTCATTATTTTCTGTTTTATGAAAAAAGTCTGTAAGTGGTTGCTAGTGAGCAGTAGATGTAGGTCAGTGGTGCAGTTCAAATTTTTTTACTACCGGTTCTGTGGGCGTGGCTTGGGCGTGGTGTGGCTTGGCTTGGCTTGGCGGGCGTGGCAGGGGAAGGATATTTCAAAATTTCCATTCCCACCCCACTCGGGGGCCAGCCAGAAGTGGCATTTGCTGGTTCTCCAAATTACTCCAAATTTCCACTACCAGTTCTCCAGAACCTGCTGAATTTCACCCCGATATAGGTATTGTCTTTTCTCTAATCAAACAGGGCAATTTGGTCATTTCAGCAAGTTCCACCATCTTCATAGTTCCCTCTCTTTCTAACTATGGATTTAACAGAAGAACAGTGGCCTACCATAACATGAATGGTTTCCAGACAAACTGGAGCGTGTTGTGTGTCTTTGTGGGTGGAACAATTGTTGTCTTCTTGCAAATCATATCTGGAGTTTCCTTCTTTATCTGGAGCCTTCTGTGTTTGTGTACTTTCTCTATAACTTTTTCTCTCTTCAGAAGTTGTTGGGGAAGAGTTAAACTTACCGGACAGCTGCAAAAAACCAAATTTGACCATGTAAATACTTAATTTCATCCTGACCTTTGATCAAACTGTGAAGTGCCAGAACTAAGCTATGGTATTAGGACATTTCAAAACCTCTTCTGTGTGTTGTTTGAAGGGTGGGGTGGGGGGGCAGGAGGGAGGGAGGGAAAGAAAGAAATTTGAGTTAACAACCTGAACAAAGCAAGGCACTGCTGTGGAGAAAGTGTATCAGGCTAGAGTTGGGAACACAATGGCATATCGCACCTTGAATGCTAAAACTTGCCATCTCAAACTGCTATCTAGCTTTTAACTACTCAACTCAATTAAAAAAGAAGAAAGAAACGACAATTACATGTCATTTTTAAATATTTTTTTCATATTAGTATTTTGTTGGATAATGGCCTGAGAAAGCCAGTTTGCTGAATTCTATTCATACATAGAACTAAATCAAAAGAAACTTCCCAGGACTTCTCATTACGCCTCTAATGCTCAACCAGCAATCCTGCAATTGGTGAGTTTTGGAGGAAGATTGCATGCAACCTTATCAATTCAACTACTTTAGTAGGGTCATCAACTGCCATGGCTGGGAACGATGGGAGTTTTAATCTGGTGATGCGATAAATCATCCACTTTTCAGCAGCTCTTTATCTACACCCCAAAGTATTTATATAGCCATTTCAGAGAATTTGAAGCAGCTTGTGTTTGTTTCTTGAATATTGTTTACAACAATATTTGCAGCAATATATGCTGTAATGTTTTATTACAGTTGGCAGCTGAGAATGAAACTACATTACTTAACCTGGGTGGTCCATTGCAAGCTAGGCATCCAGCCCTGGCATCTTTGGACAGCTGCCAGATCTCCAGTTTCTCAGTAGAACTCATAACCAGCATTTATTCCAAGCTTCCTGGAGGGAAAGAAAAACAAGCTTTTCCCCTGGGGCATTTTTTTAAAATGAGACTAATTAAGCACTTAGTTCAGTGTTTTTCAATCTTGGCAACTTTAAGATGGGTAGACTTCAACTCCCAGAATCCTGTTGGCCAGGAGATTCTGGGAATTGAAGTCCACCCATCTTAAAGGTGCCAAGGTTGAGAAACACTGATTTAGGTTTTCTTTGGGAACCTGGAATGACATTAACATTGAGTGTATTGTAGATATCAGAAATGGTATGTACTCAGTAATCTGACTCAGGGTGCTTGGAGGACACCAATTTAGCATCCTGGATGGTTCTTTGTCTCCTTAAAGCTTTGTCTCCTCTAAAACAGATCCTGAGCCTATCATCTAGGCGTATTGGCTATTTCTGTCAGCTTAGTATCATCTAAAAATTTGGTAAATTCCCCTTCTATTCACTCATCTAAGTTGTTTATGAAGATATTGAAGAGTACTGGGCCTAAGATGGAATCTTGTGGTACCCCACTTAGAGTTGCCAGGTGTCCACTATTTGAGCGGACAGTCCGCTTTTTTCACATTATCTTCACTATTTTTTTTCACAAAATAGTGGACATTTTTTTTATTCAAAAGCTTTATGATGAAATGGTACGTAATCTAAAGCTGTACAGTCTAAGAGAATAAGGATAGGAGAATCGCGTTTTGTCTTTCTTTTCATAAGTTAGAATGAAAGAGCCAGCTCCGAGTTTACTGAAACTGTTCCAGTATTGTGCATCAATTCCGGTATCAAATGCAAACGTTGAACGAATTTTCAGCGTCATGGGAAATTTGTGGACTGACGAACGTAACCGACTGCTTGTACCATCAGTTCGAAGTGAACCTTGTATATTTTTTAATATTTCTCAATGTTGTACTGAAATTAAAGAATTATTCCTTAAACACAAAGAATTGATCAAAGCTGCGCAGTCAAATAAAAAATACGACAGCAAAGTAAAATGTAATTTAATATTTTACATATTATTATAATATATTTGATGTTTTGAATTTTAAGTAAAGTTTTGAAGTGATTATTTTAATACGTGTTAAAATGTTTGTAAGAAAATATATAATTTAATTGTAAATTTTTTTAATATTTTTTTACTACTTAACACCCCCCCCCCCCGCTTGTCCGCTATTTTTTGGAAGCAGACCTGGCAACCCTACCACCGATAATTTCCCTCCATGTAGATGTAGTACCATTAAGGACTACTCATTGAGTATGGTTTGTCAGCCAGATACAAATCCATCTGATGGTGATGCTATCTATGCCACTTTTTTCTACCTTACCAAGAAGTAGGCTGTGATCTACTTTGTTGAATGCCTTGCTGAAGTTTAAGTATATTATGTCCACAGTGTTTAACTGATCTACTAATTTAGTCACTGTGTTGAAGAATGAAATAAGATTGGTTTGGCATGATGTGTTTTTTATTGACACCCCTGTCCCTCATACTAAATTCTTGCTAAGCATTTTTACAAATTCTAGAAAGGGAAGTAAAAGCGAATTGTATGCTTTCTCCCATCTTGACAGGATCTCTGTGATGGAACAGATTATTTCAAGCAGGAGAGTCCAATCTCTGGTGTCTTCTGGAAGGCCTAGAAAGACACTTGAGATTTGACAGATTAGCTTTGATACTTTTCTTCAATAAGCAATATGGTAACTGCCCCCTCTCTTCCTGGTCTCTGCTGCAAAACAGGTTCAGAATTCAACTGATTTGACAGTTGATTGTCCCTTTAATAGAACTGTATCCTGAGCTACATGTGAAGGGAGAAAACAAGTTTAAAAGACATGGGCCATTCCATGTGGCATGTATTCACCTGGCAGCTATCTTACTTTGTTTAGTGCACGCACGGTTTCCTCACTTCGGAAACTTTAAGATGCATGGACTTCAACTCCCAGAATTCTCCAGGAAGCATTTCATACCAGAGAATTCTAGGAGTTGAAGTCCACATATTTAAAGCCACTGAGGTTGGGAAACCCTAGCTTAATGGTAGGGCTTGCCCTAAATGCTGAAGGCCTGCTTGCTTGCTAAACATTTTAGAATTGGGCTAGGAACATTGGGAATTGGAGTTCTGACATCTTTTAGAGCCTTAGATGAGTAATGTTAAACTTGATGGATATAAATTCAAAATTGAATCTTATCTTCACCAATTACAAACTGGGATCATGTCTCATCACCAAAGTTGGCTTTTTTCCTCATTTTTATTGCTCCCAAAGTATAACATGTTGCCATTCACTGGTATATTTTCTTGCATGGTCAGTTCACAATCTTGAAATCCTTGAATTTAGAAACAAGCAGATGGCTGTAGTACCTTCTGATAAGATTCACACATAGCATTGAGTCCAAATGTGATAGGTTTTTGTTATATATGAACTAGCCATATATAGCCATTGACTTGATATCAAGTGGGGACCCAACCATTGAGGCTTACTCCTCCCAAAATTTAAAACAAATCATAACTTAGCATGAAGTATCATTCTAAGTAGTGAACAGTACAAATTAGCATGTTAAAAATTAAAGCCATTGTACATCGCTCGCCTCTTTAAATTGCATTGCGATAAAGTGTCTTCCTCATGCTAAACTTTATGGTCCTAAATACCAAACTTGGAAGCAACCTATCCAAGTCTTGCATTTTGCATCATGTAGTGCATTTGTAAAGATGGTTCTTTTCCAGACCAGTCCCATGATTTTGGGGAAGGTCAAGCTGCTGTTTTCCAGTTCCCTCATTGTATCTGCTAAATATTCCATCTTTCTCTATGGCTCCAGGCGAAGGCAGAAACATGACGTTCCTCAAACTCAGTGTGGGTGTTTGAATAAGGGCCTTCAGTGCTCCCCTTGCTGTTCAGGATCAAGCCGGGGTCGGGGGGGGTCCTTCCTGAATCAATGCTCCATTCATCCACTTGGCGTCATAGCCAGGGTAAGAGGTGGGAGGGAGAGATGGAATGCAAAAGCAAAGTGTGCCAGGAGTTATGGAGGTGCCCTTTGGTTGGAGATCATGAAACAAAATGTGTTGCCAGTCAGTGTTGGTTGGGAAGAAGTTTTGCGCAAAATGCTTTGTCTTCTTTGCCTTGTTATGGTGGATGGCAAATTACCATTGGTTTAGAAGTAGTCCTCGACATACAACCATCCAAGATTGTTTTAAACTCTTATCTCTTTGCTCAGGTCTCTTCTCCCAATATTTGATAAGATAATTCTCATTTGGAAACTGTTTGGTGACCATTCGCAGTTACAATGGTAATCAAAATGTAATGTTATGATCAGCGCTCAGATTTATAGCCTTTGCAGATCTGTAAGGCTAAAGGTCATAAGCACAGTCTTGGTTTTGTTCGTTGATTGCTTTGCTTAATGACTCTGTTGTGATCACTGAACTACTGTGTGAAATTGATATTCTGATTGGTTGTATGGAAATACAGCTAGTCCTCAACTTACAACCACAACTGAGTGCGAAACTTTTGTTGCTAAGTGAGACATTTGTTAAGTAAACTTTGTTCCATTTTACGACCTTTCCTGTCATAGTTGTTAAGTGAATCACTGCAGTTGTTAAATTAGTGACATGGTTGTTAAGTGAATCTGGCTTTCCCATTGACTTTGCTTGTCAGATGTTTGCAAAAGGTGCTCGCATGACTCTGGAACACTGTAACTGTCATAAATACGGGTCAGTTGCCAAGCATCTGAATTTTGATCATGTGACGATGGGGATGCTGCAATCGTCATAACTGTAAAAAACAGTCACAATTCACTTTATTCAATGGCCTTATAACTGTGTACTAAATGAACTGTTGTAAGTTGAGGACTACCTGTACTGTAATTTTACAGGATTGTTTTAGCATATTTTATATTATACATTGGAGCTGTGTCATTGTTTGAGGGGTGGGCAAAGGCTGCTTTTGGTGTTAAGTGGCATCGTGGGATGGAGGAGTCCAAACATTGGGCAGGACAGATCAAAGTTTTGAGTTTTGCAAAAGTTTGATTTAAATATTAATGTAATTAAAAATACATTAATTTGATACAATTAAATTACTTCCTATCTATTTAATACTTCTTTCACATTAAAATTCACATTTTGATAGCTGTTCGGGAGAGGACACATGCTGTACTCCCTTAACTGCTTAAGGATCCACTAATAATTAAAGATTTTTTAAAATGTAGGTATAATTCGCATCAATGGCATGCCTGTAAACAGAAGCCGTGGTATTTGAAAATTATTGTAATTGCTGCCCGGTAGACCTTTAGGGTGTCAAATCATGCTTGCCCTCAACAAAATATGAATTATGCATGGAAATCAACAATAACAAAGACTATCATTGGTAACTGAGAAGAAGGAAGCTCAAAACGTCATTAAGCGTGAATCAAAACTGGCCTGAGAGAGTTAAAATCTGAGATATTTAAAAATGTGGAGGTTCTGGTGTTTAACAACAAAGGGGACAAGTAACCACAGAATTCTGCTGGCAGCAAAAGGGATGGAATTTCCCATCTTCAAGTCGATACTGTCTGGAAAGAGATGCCAGACACGAGCAGGTGGGTTTGATCCAAAAATAACTAGAGGGAATTAATGGCTGAGGGCCAAACAGAGGAATAACTTTTGTAGTTTCAATACTTCCATTTTGAGTTTCGGCTCCATTTAAAAGAAAAAGAAAAGATCAATGGGGCAGGCAAAAACTCATAGTAAATGTGTTAGATGGAGGAACGAATGAAAGGGTTTTAATGAAAGCAGGCTGGATTCTTTGTAAGCTTTTCTGCTTCTAAAAACTTTTAATTCTGCCCCCCCCTCCTCTTTGAAATTTTGCTCTGACATAAAGTAAGGAAGGGAACAAAACAGGTTAATACAGATTTTAACATAAGTTTAATTGATACCAGGGGGTTGGGGTTGATTCCTAAAGATTATGATATAAATATGAAGAAAATGATCCAGGACTCTAAATTGGGAGGAGGGGGTGGAATTGATAGAGATTTATGGGGGTGCTAGTTTTGTGGGGTGGAAATAAAGACTTAGCAGGGCACAATATTTTTCCTATTCCGTGTTATGCTTAACAGAACTAAAAAAAACTTTACTGCTAACTAAAGTCGCCAAGAGCTTTGTTAATAAAATGTCCTGACAACAAAATATGTTAGCAAATCTGGCCTGCATATTTTCTACCCCAAAAAAATAATAAAAAAAAAATCTACCAATATGAAGGACAGCATTATATTTATTTACTGAATATTCATATCTTTTGGATTTTTGGAAAATGGCTAATAAAAAAAAAAAAACTAGAACAATGACTCATTTCTTTAAAAATAGGAATAATTTAACTTGTGGCTTTAAAAAACAGAAACAATAGAAACAAGAGTGCTGATATGCTCAGGAATCCAAATTCCATGTCATGCATTGGATTTTGGGTGGAATTCAGGATGACGAAATTCTAATTACAGATATCATAAGCCAGTTTTGTATTTAAGTATTATCTAGTTGCCATAGGTGACAGAAGAATTCTGGGCAGATTCAACGATCAGGCCAATGGAAAAAGGTTGTCTCCCATTTGTGGTCTGAAGTTAGCATAAAAGTTTCTGATTCATTACAGACGTTCAGCAAGAAACCCTGAGCTTAAGACCTCCCTTCTCTCTGATCCCAGTTGGCCAATAAATTCTTTTGTAGATTTGGAATCTTCATTTACAAGGCTGTTATGAGAAGTGAGTTTGTATTTCCTGAAATAAGCCACTCTGGCTTGTTTGACAAACCTGGATTAGGACAATATATTATTCTAGACAGAGGCTCAATTCACTTTTGTTAAGAGCTGGAAAAAGAAACTAGGAAGGAAAGGAAAGTCTGCAAAGAGGAGAGAGAGGTAAAGATTAAAGAACTGATCAAATATAAATTCACCAATTGATTGGTTAGGATTAGAATTGCATACAATAACAAGGTTGGGAGGGACCTTAGAAGTCTTCTAGTCTAACCCTCTGTTTGAGCAGGACATCTTATACCATTCTAGATACTGTTGTCCAATTGCTTGAAACCTCCAGTTTGGTAAATTTGATACCTTTTGAAAAGCTGAAGATATATGCTCTATCTTTCTCAAAAGCGGATTGTTTCAAATTGGGGGTCTTGTACTTGTGAGTTCCCTTTAAAACAGTGTTTCTCAGCCTTGGCCATTTGAAGATGCTTGGACTTCAATTCCCAGAATTCCTCAATCAACATGGCTGGCTGAAGAATTCTGGGAGTTGAAGTCCATGCTTTCTAAAGTTGCCACTGAGAAACACTACTCTAAAGCATCACATTTATAACATAATGTTCTGTTTTTTTTTTGTTGTTTTGTTTTTTTTTTTTTTTTTGCAGATTAACATCAAATTCACCAGGGACCATGTCAGAAGGGGATCGACCAAAAAGTGGTCTGAGTTTAGCCAGCAGTACAGCCACCATCTCTTCAGTCTCCATGGGAACAAAGGTGATGACCTGGCATTGGTGGGAACCTGACAAATGAGACATAAAAATGAGTCACTTACCATTTTTTCACCTATATTTGTTTTTTCTGAGTGTTGGGCTGTCTTATTCAGTCTTATTTTCAAAGAACTTCAAAGTAATTGGTTATCTTTTGGGTCAAACACTTGTGCTTTTTAAAAGAACAACACTAGAATCCCATTCCAAGAAAGAAAGAAAGCTAAAAAGTTGCATAACAACTATTAATCCTCAAATATTTACTCTTGTCCTTATATACCTGCATTAGCCACTGGTGGTATCTTGATGGTTTGAAAAGAAAATCTCAGCGTGTGACCTTTCGTTCCTTAGAAAGATAAAGCACTTTTCAAGGAATAAAGCCACAATATAATAGTCTCCTATGCACCTAGATAAAATTTTAATGGTTTAAAAATCTTATTTATTTATTTATTTATTTATTGGTTCAATTTATATGCCGCCCTTCTCCGGAGACTCATTTTTATTTGATTTATATGCCGCCCTTCTCTGAAGACTCAGGGCGGCTTACAATGCGTTAAGCAATAGCCTTCATACTTTTGTATATATTTATACAAAGTCAGCTTATTGCCCCCACAATCTGGGTCCTCATTTTACCTACCTTTGAAAGGATGGAAGGCTGAGTCAACCTTGAGCCTGGTGAGATTTGAACTTGCAGTAGTTGCAGGCAGCTGATGTTAATAACAGTGCTTTATTCTGCTGCGCCACCAGGGCTCTTTCTTTCCTAGTTCAGACTATACTGACATCCATTAAGTCCATCAATTCTTTTGAGTCTTTGAAGTTCTCCTTTTGAGGATCTTATCAATTTCATTCAGAAAAAAACTTACTTTCTTCCACTTCTTTTTGATCCAGTCACTTTTTTTCTGCCACTAATGGTCACAACTAATGGATCAACATTTGATCCAAAAAACAGACCTCATACCTATGGGGAAAACATCAGGAAGAGAAAAAAATGTTTTCTAATACAATTCTCATTTGTTCTTTGTATACGGCCAGCTTCCTTGATATTTCCTACAATGGTTCACTTTTATGTTCCGTTCACATTCATTCATTTTCATTACAAGTTGTCCTCAATTTACGACCACAATTGAGTCCAAAATTCCTGAGTGAGAAATATGTTAAATGAGTTTTACGACTTTTCTTGCCACATTTGTTAAGTGAATCACTGCAGTTGTTCAATTAATAACACCATGGTTAAGTGAATTTGGCTTCACTGAACCCATTGACTTTGCTTGTCAGAAGATGGCAAAAGGAGATCCCATGACCCTGGGACACTGCAGCCATCATAAATGTGAGTCAGTTGTCAAGCATATGATTCACATGACCACAGGGTTGCTGCAACAGCCATAAGTGTGAAAAATGGTCATAACTCACTTTTTTCAGTGCCATTGTACCTTCGAAAAGTCACTAAATTAACTGTTGTAAGTTGAGGACTGCCTGTATTTCACTGACTCATTCATCCATTCCATCGATTTTACTATATTCCCACTGTTGCAATTTATGTTTGGATTTCTGTAACTGAGTGTATAGATCAGAGGTCTTCAAACTTGGCAGCTTTAAGACTTGTAGACTTCAATGCCCAGAATTCTCCAGCCAGCTATGCTATGCTGGCTGGAGAATTCTGGGAGTTGAAGTCCACAAGTCTTAAAGCTGCCAAGTTTGAAGACCTCTGGTATAGATGCACATTCTTTTCACTTCTTTTGGCAAGTATGTTCTTCATAAGAGACCACAAACCGTCTTCTCAGGTCTTTTTCACCTGGCCCTCAAATACATTGTTAATGCATCCCTTTCCTCTTATTTCTAACTTTGAGATTTTAAATTCCTTGAGAGCAGCAGAAACACCTTTTTCGCCCTGTTATGGGCAAGAGAAAGAGACACGGTTTTCTTAATAGAGGTTTTAGCAATAGCAATAGCACTTAGACTTATATACTGCTTTGCAGCTCTAAGTCGTTTTACAGAGTCAGCATATTGGCCCAACAATCTGGCTCCTCATTTTACCGATCTCGGAAGGATGGAAGGCTCAAGTTGTCAACCTTGAGCCTGGTGAAATTTGAACTGCTAAATTGCGGGCATCCGGCAGTAGTAGAAGTAGCCTGCAGTACTGCATTCTAACCACTGCGCCACCTGGGCTCATTTTAGGTTCAGTTCTTAGCTTTTCAACTAGGACTCTTGCTTTGAAACTCTGGAAAACTATGTTTAAGATCAGTAATGTCGAGCTAAACAGATGGATAGCTCAATAGAGAGTGTGCTGTTTATACAGTAAGTTGATTTTGCACTTATCCATTTGTTTCTCCATAGCCACACGTAGCCCGGCCAGTCCGGAAAGTGCATACATTTGGGAAGAGAGCAAACTCCATCAAGAGAGATCCTAACTCTCCTGTTATAATGCGTGGCTGGCTTTATAAGCAGGTAAACAGTTTCTGAGAAATGCAAGTTTCTTAGTTTGAGGGATGATGGATCTTAAGGGAGATCTGTAGGAAAGAAACGGTGTTAATCCAAGTAGGCCAAAATCAGAAGGAGTCTGATAGGACCTTTTAAGACTTAAGCAATTTTTATTTTAAAGCCTTAAGCTTTCACAAAATCGATTACAGAGACTTCTTATGACCACAATTTAGCCCAAAATTTATGTTGCTAAGCGAGACAGTTGTTAAGTGAGTTCTGCTATCTTTCTCACTACAGTTGTTAAGTGGGTCATTGCAGTTGTTAAGAACATGATTAATAAGTGAATCGAGCTTTCCCATTTGACTTTGCTTGTCAGAAGGTTACAAAAAGGGATCACATCAGTGGTGAAATTTAAAATTTGTTACTACCGGTTCTGTGGGCATGGCCATTTTTTATTTTTTACTTTTAAAACCATTTTTTCTATAACCTCTTCGGCAAAGAGGTTGTAAAAAAATGTTTTCAAAAGGCTCTGACGATCCCAGCTGAGTTGCCTGATCGGCAGAGGCTTTTTTTCTTTTAAATGTCTGATGATCCAAGCTGAGTTGCCTGATCATCAGAGGCATTTAAAAGAAAAAAAAGTCTCTGCCGATCAGGCAACTCAGCTGGGATCCTCAGAGCCTTTTGAAAGCATTTTTTACAACCTCTTCGCTCTGAAGAGGTTGTAGAAAAAATGCTTTTAAAAGCCTTTGACGATCCCAGCTGAACCGCGTGATCATCAGAGGCTTTTTTTTTAACTTTTAAAAGCATTTTTTTGGCCGAAGAGGTTGTAGAAAAAATGGTTTAAAAGTAAAAAAAAAAAGCCTTTGATGATTGTGTGGCTCAGCTTGGCATGGGGGTGGGAGGGGCAGGGTTTTTGCTACCGGTTCTCCGAACCACCCACCTCCATTGCTACCGGATCAGGCGATCTGGTCCGAACTGGGAACATTTCACCCCTGGATCACATGACCCTGGGACACTGCAACTGTCATAAATATGAGCTAGTTGCCAAGTATCTGAATTTTGATCGTGTGACTGTGGGAATGCTGCAACGGTCGTAAGCGTGAAAAAGAGTCATAAATCCCTTATTTCCGTGCCCTTGCAACTTCGAACAGTCACTAAATGAACTGTTTTAAGTCAAGAACCAACTATAAAACAATAGTTTCTGGACAGTGATATGTCTTATTCACACATTTTCCAAGGCATTCCTAGGACATTATCATTGTGTTAGATACAGCCCAAGAGCTTTAAACTTCACATGATTTTCCTTTGTGTTTTATTTGGATATAGTGTCATAATTTTTATTTTCCTGTCAGCCACTTCCCAACAGATATAGATAGTCCTCAGTTAATGGTAATTGGGACTGGGAATTCCATCCCTAAGTGATACAGTTGTAAAAGATGACATCATGTGATTTATGATAGCAATTCCAGTTGTGGTCATCTTCCCTCATTGACTTTGCTTGTCAGAAGCTGGCAGTGAAGATCACAAATGACCATCACACGGGACACTGCAACCATCATAATCACAAGCCAGTTCCCAAGCATTTGGATCATGCTCATAACAAGTCTTGTAACTTCAAATGTTTATTACAGGTAGTCTTCAACTAACAACAGTTTGCTTAGTGATCATTTCAAAGTTACAATAGCACTGAAAAAAGTGACATGACCATTTTTCACACTTATGATCATTGCAGCATTCCCATGGTCACATGATCAAAATTCAGATACTTGGCAACTGTCTCACATTTATGACGGGTTCAGTGTCCCGGGATCACGTGATCTCTCCTTTTGCGAACCTTCTGACAAGCAAAGTCAATGGGGAAACCAGATTCACCATTTTACTAATTTAACAATTGCAGTGATTTACTTAACAAATGTGTCAAGAAATCGGGCAAAACTCGCTTAATAAATTTTTCACTCAGGAACATAAATTTTGGGCTCAATTGTGGGTGAAAAGTTGACAACTACCTGTATACGAATAGTTGTTAAGCCGAGGAGTACCTGTACTTTGCTGAAGTATGTTGTTTTCTTGTTTTTTTTGAGTTTGGAAACATGCTAAAACTGTAGTTGGGTTTAACATCTTTTAAAAACCAAATAACTATTCACAATTCCCTTTTAAAACCCCAGGAAAAAAAAAGGAAAATTCTGAGTACTAAATGAGTACTAAATGACCCTGACTCATGGGATATCATTGTACAACTGTAATGGATCTGGGCCCTACAAAGAGTTAAAACCAGGCAATCCTGTTCTACTGAGGTAAAACTTTGACACAGCTTTCAACTAACTAACCCACCATCTTTTCCTTTTGGTTCTTTTAGGATAGCTCTGGGCTCAAACTATGGAAACGGCGCTGGTTTGTCCTTTCCAATTACTGCCTCTTCTACTACCGAGGTAATTTGGATTTTCTTGAGTTTCTGTTTCAGTTTCCTTGAGATGGAAGAAAAGCATTTTGGAGGTTGGACTGTTTTGTAGATCAGGTGTGGCGATGCATCAGCAGGCAGAGATCAAAGCAACATTCCCAAGTTCTGGGAACAGAAGTTTTAAAAAAAATGCAGATAGTCCTTGGTTTATGACTGTTCGTTTAATGACGGTTTGAAGTTGAGGAACATTGCTGTAAGCGTAACCCAGTTCCTTGAAACAGTCATGTTGGTGGAAATTGGGGAGTTGTAACTTTCTGAACAGGAGCCCTGAGAAGCACACACTGAAGTTTCTTTCTGTGGGGTTTTGCGGGGTGTGTTCCAGATAGCCGTGAAGAGATGGTTTTGGGCAGTATCCTCCTCCCCAGCTATGAGATTCGGACAGCTTTCTCCAAGGAGAAGAAGAACCGTCGCTTTGTATTCAAGGTCAGGAGGAAGGACTTCATTTATGCTTTTGTCTCTACTGTGATGATGGAACTTTTCTTAAATATCCATGGTCACCGTTTCCTTGAAACCACCCTAGAATCTGACCATTGCCTCAGCTTTAACGAGGCAATATCTATGTGTGGTGAATACTGAGCAGAGCATATCTTTCTCCTTCTGTCCTGGCCACTTTTTACAGAGGCGCGATGGAGAGCGTTTTAACAAACCGCATCCCTGTTTGGTTTGGTAGTAGCAGTGCCTCAGTTAGAAAGTCCATACAGAGAGTGGTAAGGACAGCAGAGAAGATTATAGGAAGTTCGCTTCCTGTTATTCAAGATACTGCTTATAAGCGCTATGTGCTTAGAGCTCAAAGCATTGTTAGAGAATCTACGCATCCACTTCATGGTCTGTTTCTGTTACTCCCCTCTGGGAGGAGGTTTCAAAATATCAATAGCAGGACTACTGGATTCTGTAACAGCTTTGTTCCTTGTGCCATCCATCTTGTAAACTCGCAGGATTCTTTTTTTTTTTCCACCATGTATATGTATACATCCGAACTAGACTGATGTTTCTCTGCACCATATATATGTGTATGAGGGGATATCCATAATGGTTATCTCTTGAGAGCTGAATGCAATGAAATTTCATTTTAATGTATGCTGATTAGAGTATATTTAAAGTGACAATAGATTCTATTCCTATTCTATTCTATTCCATTCCATTCCATTCCATTCCATTCCATTCCATTCCATTCCATTCCATTCCATTCCATTCCATTCCATTCCATTCCATTCCTATCCTATCCTATCCTATCCTATCCTATCCTATCCTATCCTATCCTTTCTATTCTATTCTATTCGCCTGTATTGTTGGCTCATTTATCTAATACAGGTAGTCTTCCACTTATGACTGGTTGCTTAATGACAATGCAAAATTATGACAGACTTTGTAAAAACTACTTAGGACCTATCCTTGAAGTTACAAATGCTGCCCCCCTTCCTCCCCCCAGTCAACTGATTGCATTTTGGGTAGTTGGCAGCTGGCTCACGTTTTCCAGCAGAAAATGGCAAAAGCCACCCATTGCATATGCTGGATTTGGTTAACAACCATGGGTTTCGCTTAAGGACCATGCCTTTTGCTTAACAACTGTGATGACTTGCTTTACGAATCATCATAAAAATGGTCATAAAACCAAGCCAAGTCATTTGGTGACCTATTTAATGACCAGAATGACTTATGAGCAAAATTCCAGGCTCAGTTGTAGTTGTAAGTTGAGGACAACCTGTATGATATATTGATTTAGAATCTTTGAGCCTGCTTTTTTCTCATCAAGGAACTCAAGGGCACGTGTGTTTCCAGCTTCTAGAAAGAAGCTTCACTTCAGTTAGTTTAAAACTAGGATTTCTTGCTCTGCCTGGTAGCAGTTGATTTACAGAGACTTTCAAACAAAACACAGAATAATAGGGTTGGCAGGGACCTTGGAGATCTCCTAGTCCAATTCCCTGCTCAATACCATGAGATGCATAGATTGGAAGATGTAGAAATGGTACAAAATCTAATTCGGGACCTCTTTTTTGGTGGGGGAAGGGTGTC
The DNA here is from genome assembly GCA_022577455.1 of Arizona elegans. Taxonomy (NCBI): domain Eukaryota; kingdom Metazoa; phylum Chordata; class Lepidosauria; order Squamata; family Colubridae; genus Arizona; species Arizona elegans. Next base: position 129,645,161 of record JAKOOJ010000004.1, read on the forward strand.
TCTGAGTTAGCGTTGACTCCTGGTGACTGCCAGGACAAATCCCTGCAGCATTCTTGGCAAGGTTTTAGAAATGCTTACAAAAGCTCCTATCCTTCCTTTAGGGCAGGGGTCACCAACCTTTCAGACCTCAGGGACCACTAAATTCATAATTTTAAATCCCACGGACCACTAATACGATCTACCTAATGACCGTCTGGGTGGGCGTGGCTAGATGGTCATGTGACTGAGTGGGCATGGCCAACTTGATGTCACTCGTGTTGAGGAGCGCCTTGTCAGCCTCTGCCCACCCCTCCCCTCCCAGCCACTCCTCGCCTGCCCGCCCAGGCTCCTTAGGGCCCCAACAGGAAGCAGTTGTTGGAGCTAAGCAGCCACCATGAGAAAGAGTTGGCAAAACAGCTCAGTTCATATTGGATCTGGCTGAGAAGGAGACTCAGCAGAAGCACCTCATTGAGGACTACGAGCATAGGCTTTCCAAGCAGAGGGAAGACCTGCGGGAGTGCAAGGCCAGGTACCGGCACCTGCAAGCTCAGCGGGCTGAGATGGTCAGCCAGTTCCAGGCCATGATGCAATCCCACTGGAACAAGGCCCTCTGGCTCTTTGCCACCAGCGGCACTTCCTTCAAAGCCCCACACCAGGAGGCCGAAGCAGACCCCGAGTTGGAATTTCTGTCCCCCTCCAACCCGCACAAAAAGACTCTGAAGCGTGAGGCTCTCTGCAGCAACACAAACATTCATTGCACATATCCAGCCCAGGGACCGTAGTTTAAAGACCCCTGATTTAGTGCAATATATAAAATGAAAATAATTTTTCTGTGGACCACCAAAATTTTCTCGCGGACCACCAGTGGTCCACGGACCACCAGTTGGTGACCGCTGCTTTAGGGCAGTGAAACCACCACATTGGATGGCAGACAGGGGCAGTCCAAGCCCATTCATTGTCCTTCACTGGATCTCAGGCTGCCCAGAATGCTTTGCCACTATATTTCTCTAGTTTTTTTCTAACGGGTGACTTCAGAAGGGTGGATTGTGAAATAGCCATGTGGTGTCTCCTTGCTAAGGCAGTCTTGCAACCATCCTACAGAACAGTGTTTTTTCAGTCTTGGCAGCTTAAAGATGCGTGGACTTCAAATCCCAGAATTCCCCAGCTAGCCATGCTAAGGAAGTTTGGAAGTCAAAGTCCAGATACCTTCAAGCTTCCGAGGTTGAGAAATACTGCTGCAGACTTATCTTGGAGCACCCCACAAAAAGAACTGAGCAAAAGCCCAACCACTATAAAGCAGAGTAACATTATTTGTCAGGAGTAGTATAGGAAACCAACAATTCCCACTCTTCCTTTTTCTGCTGGTGTTCTAAGTGTATCTTCTGCCCTCTTCAGGAGGCTCCAACATTACAAGGAATTTCTTTCCCTTTGCTTTTTTCCCATAGGCTGAACACCCTGGCATGCGGACTTACTATTTCAGTGCAGACACCCAGTTGGATATGAATAGCTGGATCAGGGCCATGAACCAGTCAGCTGCTGCTGAGTGCAACTGTGGAAACCTGTAAGGGCTGGGTATGGGGACAGGCACGCAACCCTGTTGTTGATGCATGGCCAATTTTGTGTAGTCAGATGTCTAAGGAGTTGGGGAATAATGTATTGTAGAAAGTTCCAGAAGGAATAATCTCTTGGAAAGAGGGTGAATACTATTTAAGTAAGAATTGGTCAGGAGAAAAAGGATAGTGGAAGATCAGAAGAATTAAATTTTCTGAAAAGAAAACCTGCATGTGTAAGTATCCTTGTGGAAGAACTGGGAAAGATCTTGGTGGAGTCAGTTGGACAGAGCAGCATTTCATGGAAGAGGAAGGAACCAGATTTTGCACTGGGAATAACGGCCAGTGTTATGGAAACCTGGAACAGTCACTTGGATTTATTGGTCTAGTGGTTAAGGTACAAGATTAGAAACTAGGAGTCTGTGAATTCTGGTTCTACCTTAGGCATGACAGCTAGCTGGGTGACTTTGGGGCAATCACTGGGAGACTGCGAGTTCTAGTCCTGCCTTAGGCATGAAAACAATCTAGTCTGTGAGTTCTAGTTCTGCCTTAGGCATGAAAACCAACTGCATGTGACTTTGGGTCAAATACCAGGAGACTGTGAGTTCTAGTTCTGCCTTAGGCATGAAAACCAACTGCATGTGACTTTGGGTCAAATACCAGGAGACTGTGAGTTCTAGTCCTGCCTTAGGCATGAAAGTTGGCTGGGTGACTTTGGGCCAGCCACTCATTCTCAGTCTAACACATCTCACAGGGTTTTTATTGTGAAGAAAATAGGAGAAGGAAGGTGCATGGAATATGTTCGGCACTTTGAGTTATTTGTAAAAACAATAAAGGTGGGTTACAAAATAAATAATTAAAATTAAAAAATTCCCCTTCTGCTCCACCTCAGCAACCAAGGGGGTCTCCACAGCCAGTCAGTGTCTGCCCACACCAGCTTTGAGGACATCCGGCTTCCCCAGGGTGATTGTGCCAAAAGCACTGAGTCACTAGAAGTTGCCCATCTCTCAGAGATCCAGGAGGCCCGGGCCTCCTCGTCCGAGAGCCTCCACCTGCCTGACATCCAGACAGGATCTCCTTGCCTTAAGAGGGCTTCTTTATCCAGTTCGCTCAATGGGAGCTACTGCCGTGAAAAGAAAGAGCAGCCAGAATTGAGGTAAGGAGAAGCAAAACCAATTTCACTGCTGTGGATGCTGTACAGCATGGGTGTCAAACTCGCTGCGTCATGTTGCTGTCATGTGACGTTTTGCAATGTTTTCCCCATTTGCGGAGCTTGTGGCGTGGCCTGCACATGACGCATCCGGCTCGTGGGCCACCAGTTTGACACCCCTGCTGTAGAGGAGGGATGTCCAACTTTGGTAACTTTAAGATCTGAGGACTTCAATTCCTAGAATTTCTCAGCCAGCATGGCTGGATGGGGAATTCTGGGAGTTGAAGTCCACAAGTCTTATTAAAGTTGCCAAGATTGGACACTTCTACTTTAAAGAATGGGAAGGATGTAGTAGCAGATGGCTGTACAGACTTTGGTTGTTGGAAGAGGGCTTAAGGATCACCATGATTGACTTTATCTTCTCCTGCATCTTCTCTTGGCAGCTCCCTGTCGTCCCAGACCCATGGATGTCCCTCTCCTATTAGTTGCACTAAGTTCTCTGCTCGGCCACGGACCCCACTACCGTCTTCGTCTGACAGTCCACCTCCTTCTTCTCCATCTCAGATATCTCAGCCTTCCCCTGTGTTTTCACTACGTTCCTCCCGCGCTTATTCCCTCCCAGTAGCCCCAGCTGGGTCCCCAAAGTTGCCACAGGCTCACCCGCCAAATGCCCATCGGAGCCCTCATGATGCCCATCAGAGCCCTCCGCGATCTGTAGTTGCACAGGCTGCCTCCTGTGATGATCTCTCTATCATGAGCTCTTCAAGGACTCTGCATGCCAACATTCCCATGGGGAGGGTGGACATTGCCCCCAACAAAGGCCTTCCCAATAACCCTTATGCTGTTGCATCATCGGCCCACAAAGGCCACTCTCTGACCCCTGCAGACCGGTATGATGTGTTCCCTACTTCTGAAGATTCCTATACCAGGCGATACATTCAAAGTCCTCACCTCCATAGAGTCCGGCCGGTGGGTGAAGATGGCTTAGTCCCCTCAGTAGGGAGACCGCAACAAAACAGAGTAAGTGGAAATTTTGGCTTCAGTAAGCACAGCAAATTCATTGGAATATCGTTCTTCCTGAGCTTAAACTAACCATGATCCTCCTGGACTTTTGGAAGGCTCTGAAGATGCAATTGTAGGAGATGATCAGGCTGAGCCCTCAAGGGAGGGGTCAAGCATGTCATCAATCTTAACATCCCTTTGTGTCCACAAGAAATCCAGTCCACTTGGAATTCCATTGACTCTTATCTACCGCCAATTTCGCTTTGAGCATTAGTAGTTCAGATTTTTGTAGAGCACATTTCCCCAATCTTTTCAGCTTTGTGGACCCAGGGGGAGGGGAAGAGGGGATGATTTTGCGCAAGTGGTAGGCAGGCGCGTGCACGGGCAGCTTCATTTGTGCAAGCAGCAGGCATGCACACCTGCTGCTCACACAAATGGAGCACACCAGCACAGGCTCGCCCGCGATTTGCGCAAGTGGGGATGCATCCACTCACATACCACTTCTGTGGCCCAGTGCCAAATAGCTCAAGGCCTGGAGGTGGCCTGTGGCCCGGCGGGTTGGGGACCTCCGTTGTAGAGAGCATGCAATAAACCTGTATTCATTTGAACAGCCTTGGCTCCTGATTTGCTAGGCTTGTTAGTGATTTTGCCATCACCCATAGGGGTGGTCTGGTGATTGTGGAGAATTTTTCCAATGGTTGCATTGCATGAGATATATTCTGGTTATTTTTTGTGTTTCTACTGCTGGTTCAGTTTGTTTGTATTATTATTTTATTGATTCATTTTTGTGTTTTGATGCTATTTTAAGATAAGAGGAGGCCTGTACAAATCAAGTAAGCAAATAAATTAAATTTGGTCTGTAATCTGAATTTGAATCTCTCATGAATTTCTCTCTGTTTTTGCAAGTTTACAGACCGAGGTTACTTCTCTCCATCAGTTGGCCCATCCCGTGCTTTGGTCATGTCCCGGCTTCATGGCCGACTGGTGAGTATCGGAGAGGCAGAAATGGGTAATATTTTTCCTTTTCCTGCTCAGTAGGCTATGCTCCTTCACATCTCTTATCTAGCCTACAAAATCTAGATATTCTGGTCTGGAGTATCACATTTACAGCAGGTGTGGGTTCTACTTACCTTTACTACCGGTTTGCAACGGGGCCATGCGCTTGCTTGCTTCGCTCGTATGCACGCTCTTCTGCGCATGTGCAGAAACGTTCAGATGACATCGGGGTCAGTGGGCGGAGCTTCCCGCTGGTTTTACTACCAGTTCTATCGAACTGATGCAAACTAGGGGCAACCCACCACTGATTTACAGACAGAACATGTCCTCCACATTCATCATGACTAGGATTGTGTGTGGCTACCTGTATTTTTTTGTGAAAATATTGAAATCTGTGGCTAAGTACAGGTAGTCCTCGACGTACAACAGTTCATTTAGTGACCGTTTCAGAGTTAAAACGGCACTGAAAAAAAGTGACTTATAACCATTGCAGCATCCTCATTGTTACGGGATTTACATTCAGATGCTTGACAACTGACTCACATTTATGACGGTTGCAGTGTTCCAGAGTCATGTGATCCCTTTTTGTGACCTTCTGACAAGCAAAGTCAATGGAGAAGCCAAATTCACTTAACAACCATGATACTAATTTAAGAACTCCAGTGATTTGCTTAACAAATGTAGCGAGGAAAGTTGTAAAATGGGGCAAAACTCACTTAACAAATTTCTCATTTAGCAATATAAATTTTAGACTCAGTAGTGGCCATAAATTGAGGACTACCTGTTATTCTGAATCAGCAAAAGCTGAGTTCTGCAGCCCAATTACATAATTGATATAAATTATGCCAATAAAGCATAATCCTCAATTTATAACCGATTGCTTAGCAACCATTGGATGTTACAGTGGAACTTCCTGGGGGGTACCTGATTCCAAGGTTCCAATAGCCATCTCCCCCCAGGTCACAGTACCACATGTCGGGCACTTGGCAATCAACCCACATTTATGGCTATTTGCAGCATCCTGTGATCACGTGGCTGCGTTTTAAAATGTTTTTTTTTTCTAGAAATTGGCCTTTACTTATAGTGAACAATGAGTTTGCTTAACAGCTGCTCCGTTTCTTTATGATCACTGTGTTTGCTTAATGACCACTGCCAAGTAAAATTGTGTCTGGTCATGTCCTGCTTTACGACACAATTTACAACCGTAATTGCCAGGCTGAAGGCTACCTCTAGCAACGTGATTATCTTGCAGAAAGCTGATCCTTGTCCTCAACCGTTTTTGAAATTTCCACGTTTGTGTTCAAGAATTCTTTTGTGATCATTAGAGCTAGAAATCTGCTTCCTGTCTAGAATGAAAGCTCAAGAGTTTTCGGAAAAGTGCTTTGTGTCTAATACACACTCAGTTTTTTTCTGCATTCCCATAGAATTATGTTATAAAACAAAGACTTGGTCCTACCCTTTCTTGGCTATATTCCTTAATATTGCCTTCCCTTTTCCTACAGATAACCCCCCACTCTGCCTCATCAAGCTACCTGCACCTACCACCCCTTCCTCCCCTGTCCACCCGGCCCACCCCAGGGAAAAGGACATCTATAGGGATCACGGTATGTAGATTTGCTTCTCTGTTACTCAGCCAACAACCCCACCATCCCAGGCAATATTAAGTCAAATAATCAACTAGATAACTGCATGGAATGTCTAATTGTTATATTTATAGACTCTTTTCTACCATTGTTCAGAGTAACATGAACCAATCAGTACCTGGAACATTTATTCCTGGTTGCACAGTAGATATTTGGGCAGGGATGTGAACCACTAGATACAAAATGGTTTGGGAGAACTATAAGTATCCAAATATAATGGTATATGGTGATAAGCAACTTACTACCCGCTGTGTTATCCTACTTTCCACATATAATATAGTAGAGTCCTGCTGAAGCTTCCTTCTCCTTCTCCTTCTCCTCCTCCTCCTCCTCCTCCTCCTCCTCCTCCTCCTCCTCCTCCTCCTCTTCCTCCTCCCCCCCCCCCGGAACTGCCTGCCACTGTGCTGGGGATAGGGGGAACCAAGGGATCTGTGGGGTCCCTCCAGTGGTGAAATCCAGTTTTTTTACTATCGGTTCTGTGGCTGTGGCTTGGTGGGCATGGTGTGGCTTGGTGGGCGTGGCAGGGGAAGGATACTACAAAATCCCCATTCCTACCCCACTCGGGAGTCAGCCAGAGGTGGTATTTGCCAGTTCTCTGAGCTGCCCAAAATTTCCGCTACCGGTTCTCCAGAACCTGTCAGAACCTGCTGGATTTCACCCCTGGGTCTCTCCCTACAGGGAGAATCACCTGTCAGTCTCCAGCAACCCCTAGCCAGCCCTACTTTGCCAGAAGACATCTAAGGCACATCCTCATCCGTTCCTCGCTGCCCGCTGCTGTTAAAAAATTTCAGATTTTGGGCTTGGTTTCAAAGCAGCCAATTGCTGCTCAGCCATTGGGCCTTGCTGCCAGCCAGTTGGATGCAGCAGAGGCCAGAGGGAGGGGGGACAAAGGGCTGTTTCTGGGAAGTGTTAGTAAGAATGACAGTCATGTGACTCTGGCGCATTGCGGCAGTGCAGCAGCTGGTGGCACTGAAACTTGTCACAATTTTGCCAAATTTCAATCCCATGGGAGTCAGGGTTCTTGGATTTTGGTCACGTTCTTTAAGTTAGCCTATCTGAGATAGGTTGATTCAAAAACAGTTTCCCGATGATGCAATGTTTTGCCTAGTTGAAGGTTACAAAAACAGACACAAGAATTTTAGTAATACATAGATAAGTACAGATAGTCCTTCACTTACAATCTTTTGTTTAGCAACCATTCAAACAACAGGACTGAAAAAAGTGACTTACTACCAGTCCTCACATGGCCATGCGGTCAAAATTCAGGCAACTTGCATATATTTATGATGGCTGCAGCTTTATGGAATTATATGATTGCCATTTCCAATCTTGAATGTCCCATTGGAATATTGTATTGCTGTTGAGGTAATATACACAGTAGCTTAGCAAGATTTTGGCTAAACCCTGTTTGACGGAATCACTTTTACTCGATTAATTTTATCAAGAGACACCATTTGGATTTTAAACAATTTCTTTTGGGCTCCTTTTTTTTTGAGATATGGTAATATGTCATAATATGTCAGAATCCTCCATGATAATCAACATCTCCCCACGTGTGAAAATCTAGTCCCTTAAACTAATGTTTTGCCTCGCTTTCTCCCTGACCAGCTAGGTTTCTTTATGCAAGGGTTGCATAAATACTAATAGAAACTTTGTTAGATCCAGATTTGGGGAAAGATCTTGAGCAGGGGTGTCAAACTCGATTTCGTTGAGGGCCGCATCTGGGTTGTGTTTGACCTCAAGGGGCCAGGGTGGGTGTGGCCAGCTCGATATCACTTGTGTTGGGGGCACCTGTGGCAGCCCAAGGGCTCTGCCAGAGAAAATGGGCTCCCGAGCTCCATTTTCAGCTTAGACAGCTTCCCGCAATCGTCTGCCAGTGAAAACGGAGTTTGGTAGGGCCGCACATGACCATGTGAGAACTGGTAGTTTGACACCCCTGCTCTTCAGCATATGCATGGTGTTCAAGCCACCATCTGCCATCTCTTCCCCGTTCTATTTATGGGGTGAAAACATGGATGCTTTTTGCTGTCTTTCCAGGGTCGAAACGCACTGCGGGAAAGAAGCAGCCATTCTCCTGGCAGGCAGCAGTTTGAAAGTGACACTGATGTATGCATTTCTCTTTTCTTACCAATGGATGATGTGTATGGTTTTGCTTTGCCAATTTCCCTTATAGGTAGTCCTCGACTTACAACAGTTCCTTTAGCGATCACTCAAAAGTTACAACGGCACTGAAAAAAGTGACCTACAACCGTTTTTCACACTCAACACCCCCATGGTCACATGATCAAAATTCAAATGTTTGGCAACTGACTCATAATTATGACAGTTGTCAGCGATCACCTTTTGTGACCTTCTGACAAGCAAAGTCAAAGGGGAAACTAGATTCATTTAACAACATTTAACAACAAGAGAGCCTTGCTGGTACAGTGGTCTAAGCACCCTGTTATTAACACAGCTGCCTGCAATTTACTGCTGGTTCGAATCTCTCCAAGGCTCAAGGTTGACTCAGCCTTCCATCCTTTCTAAGGTAGGTGAAATGAGGACCCAGTTTGTGGAGGCAATAAGCTGACTTTGTATACAAAAAGTATGAAGGCTATTGCTTAATGCATTGTAAGCCGCCCTGAGTTTCCGGAGAAGGGCGGCATATAAATCAAATTAAAAAAAAAAACTGTTGCAAGAAAGGTGGCAAGAGCAAAACTCATTGAACTTAACTTCAACAGAAATTTTGGGCTCAATTGTGGTGGTAACTTGAGGACTGCCTGTATGTATTTACCTATCCCTGAAAGAGATCATTCTTCCACCTCTTCCTAGAGTCTTTATCATCAAGCTGAGATCTGAGAACGGCACAAATAGTGTTGGAAAAGTAAATTGGATAAAACCAAACTATTCTAAATGCAGTGGCAATAAAAAAGCACCATTTGAGAAAGAAAAGAAAGAAAGAAAATGTTAAAGGTCAATTGTAAAATGTAGATGAAGAACTATGTTCCACTGTTGGCCTAAGAACAAGAAGAAAGGTGATTAGGCAGATTTCTCCAGGACCCCAATTGCATAAATCTGCTGCCCCCACAGGAAAGATTCCATCCAAGTCTAGAAGATTATTTTAGTTAGTCTAAGTTAAATAATTTTACCTTGGGCCTACTGCTTCTTTGAAAGAGGTTGTGGTTAAAGTGTCAGTCTGGAAAATGGGAGACCCTGAATTCTTTTAATGCCTTGGGTACAAAGTCACCTGGCTGATTTTGGGCCAGTCATTCTCTCTCAACCCTAGAAAAGAGGCAATGGCAATCCACTTCCAAAATACCTTGCCAAAAAACTTGCAGGGACTAGTCTGGGCAGTCCCCAAGAGTCAAAACTGATTTGAAGGCACACTATCATTCTCACTTAGTAGAAGAGGCATTTTTAAAAAATTATTCTAGCGCTTTAATCACTGGATCAAACTGCATCATTTGGCCACATGTTTCTGTCTTTTGATCTTGGGGCTCTGGGTTCAGAACTATAGTTCTTATACTATCTCTGGTAGCCCTCTAATCCAGTGCTTCCCAAACTTTTTCCTTCATTACCCAAACACGCTTATCAGAAAGCCCTTTCACTTTATCAGAAAATCCTTATTTAAATGTCTCTGCTGTGATCGAGTATGTATGTATGCATGTCAGTGGTGGATTCTAACTGGCTTTACTACCGGTTCTCTTCATGCATGTGCTTCGCTCTGCACAAGCGCGTTGGGAATCTGCCCAGCTGAGGTGCAGCAATCCACTCTGTCGCCCTATCAGGTGGGCTAAAAAAGAAGAAATAAAAGATATGAATAACACGGGGGCAGGCGGGAAGGCCCAGCTCCTGGAAAAAGAGAACTGGTTTGATGATGTCATATCATCACCGCTGTCGGCTCGGCCGAACCGGGCCGAACTGGGAGGAACCCACCACTGATGCATGTATATATTAGACTTATGTATATAGCCACCCACTCACTCTTACTGGCTCTGGGCTGTTACAAAAAATGAAAAACCCAATTATAAAGAATAAAGAACAGTACACCTCCCCCCCACCGCAACAACGCACAATCAAATGAGTTATTTGATGGGCTCCATCCCACTCTGGAGTAATAGGTTTCTGTATTGTTACCCCCCCCAACTCCCCTCCCCTTTTACCCAATTTTGGATAACTTGTTCAGGTTTGGATAATGAGCCGCGGTGGCGCAGAGGTTAGAATGCAGTACTGCAGGCTATTTCTGCCAGCTGCCTGCAATTTGGCAGTTCAAATCTCACCAGGCTCAAGGTTGACTCAGCCTTCCATCCTTCCGAGGTCAGTAAATGAGGACCCAGATTGTTGGGGGAAATATGCTGACTCTGTAAACTGCTTAGAGAAGGCTGTAAAGCACTGTGAAGCAGTATATAAATCTAAGTGCTACTGCACTTCTCCAATCAGTTTTCTACTCCCTAGGCCAAACAATAGGTTCTCTTGCATTGTATGGATAAAGGATAGCTCATTGGGACTGAGAGCACCTATGTCCATGCCTTATTCACACTTTTATCAGCAGCGAAAGTTTTACACAATATAAAGATTTGTTTAAAGTAACTGGTCAAGCAGCTGGCAGAAGCATCTGATTAATTTGGAACCTTTCAGTGAATTAAATTCAAAGGTTGATAAATTGAATTTTGAAACCATGAAACTTTTATCATCATAAAGCAAAGATTTCTTCCACAAGTACTAAAAGTCGCTCATTAGCCTTCTCCGGATGAGTTGGGGCTGTAATTTCCAGTACTCCCACCTAGGATGTCAAAAAATGTTGGAAGTTGCAGTCCTCATCATGAAAAGCCCAAATGTTCTTTCAAAGAAGTTTGACTTGTAAACTAAGCCCTTTAAAAACCAGGTGCCTGCGTGCCACCACACTTTCTAATCGGAGAGCTTTAGTTGGAATCAGTACATTTTTTCCCTATGTTTTCAGGCTCTCTTGACAAAATTGTGTGGCCAAGACAAGGTCCTTCGAGGTCTGGAAGAAGAGACAGGGCAGCTCCGTATTGAAAAGGTATCCAGTTCCACTTTCATTGAACAAATGAGCATTTGCTTAGCTCTGTTATGTTTGAGAATATTGTGTTTGGTTAATCATTCTGGAATCTTCCCCTCTTTTTGCTACGGTGGGGAAAAGATTTGCAAGGTACATGTCACCTTTGGGATATAAGGGGGAAAGATCCAGATTAGCCTAAATGAAACTGTGGCAAGTCACGGCTTCCTTGCCATGGGAAAAACAGGATCTTGCTACATAGAAGAAAGTTTGTCATGGATCAGTGTATTCATTGATTTATAAATCACAATTTCTTAACTGCCCTGTAGCCAAATCTCTGTGGGCAGTTTACAATAACACACACACAGATAGACAAAGACAGAGGTAGAGACCAGAGAGAGAGACATTGAGCTGAAATGTACAGGCTGTAGCAAAAGTCAGGCCCCGTTGATCAAGCACAATGTTTTATTCATTTTACTCACAATATGTTTTATTCATTTTATTCATAATATGTTTTAATTAATTAGTGAGTTGGACTAGAAGACCTTCAAGGTCCCTTCCAACTTTGCTATTCTGTTATTCTGATTTTTTAATGTATCCTTACATTAAAGTTGCAGCTAGTATTTCTGGATGTACTTCTTGTCTGGGCTACCTTGCAAGGCTGACATTCCTTAATGGTCCTTGTTACATTTCTTTTATAAAATAGAGTTACCAGAACTGAACACCTAGTGGATTACTAAGGATGTTTGGCTTTACCTTATTCCCTGTAGCCAGAGTTGTCAACTCAGGAACAGAACCTGTCTGCACTTTCCTTCTCTACTCTAGTTAGCCTGTCAAGGTCTTCAGTGAGAAAGCTGATGGAGCAGTGCCATCACCAGAAGAGAGAGCTAATTTGCCTCTTTTTAAATGTTTTCATCATCAGTTTTGTGAGGTAGTCCAGACAAAAACCGCTATCTTTATTGTAAAATGACATCAACAGAACCTTGAAAATCTAAAGGCACATCTCTTCCTCCTAACTTTACAGTGTAAGAAACTAGCGAGGATCCTTTCTGAGATGCTTGCCATGCCCCTCCCCCCATTCCTTCTGTGGAATAAATTTCCCACTTGTTTTACCTTTGTCTAGTTAGTCTGTGGCTCTTCCTCTTGTCTCCCAAGATCATGTTCACATATATTATATCGCCTTATATTCTGGGGGTGGGTTCTACTTATCTTTACTATTGGTTCACAACGGAGCTGCATCACGCTCTTCTGCGTATGCGCAGCGTTCTGATGACGTCGGGGTCGGTGGGCGGTTCTATAGAACCAGTGCGAACCAGGGGCAACCCACCACTGATACATTCCACCTCAAATTGATCAGAAGACCTGTTGTCATGTGATTATTTGCTACCAAATATCAGCTGCAAGGTCTTGGGACTGGTTTCCTCCAGGGGTGAGTTCTACTTACCTTTACTACCGGTTTGCAACGGGAGTGCATGTGCGTGCTTCTGCACATGCACAGATTGTCAATTATGATGTGTGGGTGGGCGGAGCCTCCCACTGCTTTTACTACTGATTCTAAAGAACCGGACAGAACCGGGAGCAACCCACCACTGGTTTCCTCCCTATGCTATGTAGTCTGTAATACTGTGCATTTCTGTGATTCTGCAAAATGCCTTGAAACAAACATTGTTTTGTTGATTTGTCAAACTGCAATGAAGGAAAATCTGTGCTGGATGGACAGTTCTTGAAATGGATGCAATATTGTTTCAGGAACGTCTTGAAAAGGCCTTGGAAGTAACACACTTGAGGCTGGAGGAGTTTAAAGGCCAAGATGCCACCATGGAGAAGATCTGCTACCAACAAAGACAACTACAAGATGAACTGGTACATATTCGTGCCCGTCTCTGCGATCTTGCGTTGGTGAGTGGTTGCAGCTCCCTGATACTTGAGTGAAAATATTTTTTGAAGAAACACCCTAACTAGATGTGCACATAGATCAATTGGTAGCTGCCTATCAGGTCAGGTCTGATCATCCACTGGTGGTATGAATAGGGAAAAAAGGAAGAAATACTGTATACCTGTCTTTCTCAGCCTGGAAACATCCAAATGCACTGAGGGTTCTGCACAGGATCTTAGCTGTTCCTAGCATTGCACTGTTCTGGACAGAGAGCTCTGAAGTTGCTCCTGGGATCTGTTGGAGCCACTCTCCCAACTCAGAGTGCTCCTACCATCCCTGGGAGCTCTTCAGCCTTTATTTCCATATCCTCTCTAATTCCTCCTTCAGGCCCTGGTGCTCCTCCTCCTTCCTGGTGTTTCTGTAACTTGGTATACACCACATCTATTGTCACCCCCGTCTTCTGGCCCTACCACAATGTCTGGTTGATTGCCCAGTACCTGCCTGTCTGTCGATCTGAAAATCCCACAGGATCGTAATCCTCTTATTCTCCACGACCTTCTGTGGAATCTCCCATCTGAACTTGGGAGAGTCTCACCCTTACAATGCCAGCTACCTGGATATGTTTCTGTGTGTATATATATTATTGGGCTGCAATAATCCAGGTGACCGCTAGTCACCTAGTGATTGTCCTGATATTTTGCAGCACAGATTCAGTAAGACAAAGTACAATGATACCTTGGTATTCATTGTTTCATTGGCTCCGGGAGATGTGATGAGAACCAAAAACAATGAGTACCAAACAATTTTTTTCCCCATAAGGAATAATATAGTGAGTCACAAGGCAGTCAACACCAACCAGTTCTAGCTTGTGCATTGAGTACCAAACAAACAACGGCTACCAGGACAAAATTTTCACTTCAAAATGCTTTGAATATCAAATTTGATGAGTTTCAAAGCAGTGGAGTACCAAGGTACCACTGTACTGTATCTCATCAGCTTTCTCCCTTATCACACGGTAGCACAGGTAAACTGGACCATATCTTAAGATTCGGTTATTGTATGAATATGTATTCAGTAGGGAATGTCTAACTAAGTAGCTGAGTCATTGTTTTTGTCCAGGACAGTGAACGGGTGTGGGAGGATTATACGGCCTTGGAAAATGATGTGCAGATGCTAAAGGGCTCCTTGGAGCATATCCGGACTTCTGGGCATCCCCAGGTAAATCGTAAATATGAGGGACAGAGTTTTCTCAATAGTGGCTTCAAACATATTCCAATGGATACCTACTAGGCTGCCCTGCTAAGTAGACCATAGTCATTCACTGACATGAGCCTTTGATTGAGTTTACACTTTATTGGAAGATACAATATGTCATGTTTTTTTCTGGTTTCTGTTATTAATTTAATAATTCAGAATTTGCTGGATTTTTAGTTGTTATTTTTAAATAATATACATGTAGGTAAATTGTCATAGGCTACTATAGAAGAGTTTCATTGATACGCCAGCTTTAGAATCTTAATGATAATTAAAATGAATGCCTGGAGCTAATAAACAATTAATTTGATATTTAAGTAAAAAATAAAATAAAATAATTGCTTTCATTTTATGAAATGTGATGGGGATAGGGGCATATTTATACAACCAATACACACAAACAGATATATGTCCTAGTCTAATTATTTAATAATAGGGACAGAAAGTAGGATTCAACCTGAATGTCCATCTTCGGGGTCCATCCATCCTCTTTTTTCATCTATAGGAACTCCTGTTTCTCTTTGACTAATTACTAAACTAGAAAGTTACTTTTAAACAATGGAAAAAAAACCTAAAAAGGTCTCAGTAGCTGTACATTTGATATCAACACATACTGAACATTCCTATCGGTGGAAGAAATACTGCATAATTTTAGAAATAACAATCAGCCTTTAAAAATTAAGGGAGTAATTTGTAGCACTGCTCCTGTCTCTTGAGAGATTTCGGCTGTCATCCAGAAGCGATGATGGGAAAAGGCAGAAAGGTAGGAGGTGCGTTGGTTGTCTCCATTTGTCCATCAATTCCCTTCCCTTAGGATCAAGCAGCAGCTCAACAGGATTTGTGGCGAATCCATGACATCTTGGCAGGATTGAGATGCAGCCCGGCAAATTATCGCACCCTGGAAAACCGAAGATCAGGTTCTTAATGCCATGGGATCAGCACTGCACTAGGGGGTGGGGATGGGGGCGAGAGTGGGATAGTTCTCTGTTATGAATAAACAGCATTGCAGCCAAGGGGTTCGTTCTTCATCAAGTATGCCCCATTATTATACCTTGGATTTGTTTCTGGGAATGGTACCCCAGTTTGCCAGTAGTAGATGTAAGTAATTGTTGATTATTATCAAAGAAATAAAATCAACAATGTAGTTGAGAAGATAAAGATCCCCTTGATTCAATATGAATCTTAGTGACTATCTGGATCCTCTAATGCAGATTTTGTTTTCATTTTTCTGAAATGGCTTCCAGCTTCCCAGTCTGCTACACTCCTGTTATTTATTCCCTGGTGGGAGGGTGTGGGGGTCTCAGCTCCAATTAATGGAATAACAAAGTTGGAAAAGATTTTAGAGGTCTTTTAAAACCATTTTTTCTACAACCTCTTCAGCGAAGAGGTTATAAAAAAATGCTTTCAAAAGGCTCTGACGATCCCAGCTGAGTTGCCTGATCGTCAGAGGCTTTTTTTTCTTTTAAATGCCTCTGACGATCAGGTAACTCATCTTGGATCGTTGGGGAGGGAGTTTGAAACATTGGAGTGCAGCAACCAAGAAGCAACCTTCTTGTGTATCCCCCAGCAGAGAAATCCCTGATGATGATCTGACTAAGAGAAGGACCGTGGGAGAAAATAATCCTTTGCAATATCTTTTTGCTTCCTTCATTGTAGGTGCGTCTCCAAGCTCACCTCCACCTCTGGATTCTCATTTGGGGGCAAATCATCACTCTCTGCTACCCTGCACTGAAACAGAGGTACTTCAAAAAGAACAAGTCACCTTTTCTGGATTTTGGCTCCAAAGAGTGATGGACTCTCCCCCTCTGTCTTTCTCTCAGACTTCTGTCCTTTTCTATTTTTATAAACATTCTTTAGAGGCTGAGCATTCTCTGTGCTTGATGTTGACTCTGTATTTAATTTGGGAATATCCTCCCAGAAGATATGGGAATGTTTCTGCATGTGTGTGTGTGTGTGGATATAAGGGTATACATTCAAAGACCACTAATATACAGGTAATCCTCAACCTACGACCATGATTGGACCCAAAATTTATGTTGCTATGAGAAACTTGTTAAGTGCCCCATTTAATGACTTTTTGTGCCACATTTGTTAAGTGAATCACTGCCGTTAAATGAATCTGGTTTTCCTATTGACTTTGCTTGTCAGAAGGTCACAAAAGGTGATCATATGATCCTGGGACACTGGAACTGTCATCTATGTGAGTCAGTTGTCAAGCATCCAAATATAAATCATGTGACCATGGGGATGCTGCAATGGTCATAAATGTGAAAAATGGTCATAAGCAGTGGTGGGTTGCCCCCGGTTTGCACCGGTTCTATAGAACTGGTAGTAAAACTGGTGGGAGGCTCCGCCCACTGACTCTGACATCATCAGAATGCTTCTGCGCATGTGCAGAAGAGTGTATGCGAGTGGCCCCATTGCAAACCAGTAGTAAAGGTAAGTAGAATCCACTCCTGGTCATAAGCCACTTTTTTCAGTGCCATTGTAACTTGGAGCAGTCACTAAATAAAAAATTGATTTAAAATACAAGTAAAATAAATAAAAAAGATAAGAAAGCAAATTCATGGGGGGAAAAACAGTGCATTCCAGTTAACCTTCATGGAATCATCAGGGCAGTTAACAAAACCATGTTACCTGTAATAAGCTTCATTGGGCTTTGTGGTAGCTTTCCTGTGGCTTTGAGTTTGTAAAACCAATTTGTTACAAAAGGGTTTCACACAGATGACATGCAATCTTTTAGCACTGCTTCAGAAAAGCAAATAATTTTGCAAAAAGTATTGGTGTTGGAGAGAACTAAAAGCTCCATTAAAGGGAAAGAAGAACTTGGATTTTGCTTATTTTTTTTATTCTTCCTCTGATTTTTGTGTCATAATGTGTTTTTAAAAAGTGGCAAAACCTGAACAATTTTTATCACCAATCCAACAATTTGGTCAAAGCAAGAAGAGTATATTGTAAATTTCTCTAATACTCCAGTAGATGGCAGTGGATATCAATTTAACATCAAATAACGCTCACTGAAAAAAAATTGGAGGTTTTATACAAAAGTTCCTTTGTTACCAGAGTCTGAGCTTCCTCGAATCAACTGGCTCGTCATTCTGTAAAACAGTTCTAGGTAGTCCTCAATTTATGACCACAGTTCAGACCAGAATTTTTCGTTGCCAAGCAAGATGTTTTTCAAGTGAGTCGCACCCAGTTTTATGACCTTTTTAATGATCTTTTTTGGCTAGGTTTATTAAGCAAATGATGGTTTAAATCACATGATTGTTGAGCAAATCTGGCTTCTCCCATTGACTTTGTTGTTGGAAGCTGGTTGGGAAGTTTGCAAATGGAAATTACATAATGCAGTGGATGCTTGCAACCATTGTAGATACCAAGTTGATTACCAAGGACTTGAATTTTGATCACGTGACAGTGGGGATGTTGCAGTGGTCACATGTGTGAGGACTGCTTATCACTTTTTTCAGTGCTGTTGTTACTTTGAATCTTGCTAAACAAATGGTTGTAAATTGAGGCCAACCTATACAAGCTACGACCGCAATTGAGGCCAAAATTTCTGTTGTTAAATGAATTTTGCCCCATTTTACAGCCTTTCCTGCCACGGTTCTTAAGTGAATCACTGTAGCTGTTCAATTATTAACCCAGTTGTTAAGTGAATCTGGTTCCCCCATTGACTTTGCTCGTCAGAAGGTCGCAAAAGGGGATCATGTGACTGCAGGACGTTGCACTGTCATAAATGTGAGTCAGTTGCCACGCGCCTATATTTTGATCATGTGATCATGGGGATGCTGCCATGGTCGTAAGTGTGAAAAAGTCACTTTTTTCAGTGCTGTTGTAACTTTGAACAGGCACATTAAATGAACGGTTGTAAGTCGAGGACTACCTGTACTGGATTCTGTGAATATTTCAACTGATTCAGTGTTCTCCCATCCTCTCGGTATATTTTCTGCTTCCCAAAAAGAGCAGACTTCCCTCTAACCTGTCTTCTTATTCATAACATGATGATATAATCCTGATTTTATCCATTGGAAAACGTGTGCTGTGTGTTGTGGTATTTCAGAATGTAAGCTGAGAATATGGCATTAATTAAACATTCACTTGGCTGTGGAAGCCACTTGCTGGAATTTGAAACAGCTTCTCCAACTTACCATTTATCCCAGGAATCTACCCCCAGCTATGGGCCGGAGACAGGAAAACCAGCCAGAATGGGGAGCAAACCGCAGGATGGCCCTGGTTCAGCAAACTGGAAGGTAAGGATGTTTCTAGCACATCGCATGTGGGCTCAGTTCCCATCCCCAACTCTGCTCCCCGCTCTGGGCAGTGCCCTCAACTTGACCCACCTTTCTATTCCCTTCCAGCAAAGTCCACCTACTTCCAGCAGAGGGCAGTTGGGAGCATCTCAGCATGTGGATGGACTCAAGGGGTCCCCAAACCATCCCTCCATTGAGCCCCCAGAGAGTGAGAAAGGGAAGGTTGGCAGAGGAGCAGATTCTGTTAGACCAGGTGAATGAAACTGAGAGATAAGTACATATCTAGGTCACAATTTGAGCATGGAGCCACTTCCCTATGGGAAGTTGAAAAGCTGTCCACTTAGCCTTCACCCAGCAAAAAAATTTATTGGCATTAATTGTGCTGCCCCCGATGCTATCTCCAGTTATGGAGGCCATCAAATGGTGGTGTCCTTCTTTATGTATGTCTAGTTTAATGAAAAGAAGGACTAGGGGAGACATAATAGCAGTCTTCCAATATCTCGGGGGCTGCCACAAAGAAGAGGGAGTCAAGCTATTCTCCAAAGCACCTGAGGATAGGACAAGAGCAACAGGTGGAAACTAATCAAGGAGCGAAGCAACTAAGGAGAAATTAACTGAAGGTTAGAACAATTAATCAGTGGGACAACTTGCCTCCAGAAGTTGTGAATGCTCCAACACTGGAAGTTTTTAAGAAGATGTTGGATAACTATTTGTCTGAAGTGGTGTAAGGTTTCCTGCCTAAGCAGGGGGTTGGACTAGAAGATCTCCAAGGTCCCTTCCAACTCTGTTATTCTATATGGTGTGCAGGGAAGGGCAAGAGAAGCAATGGTGGCCTCCCTTAATTTTGTTCCTCCCTCCTGCCTATGACTGTGCAGCCCTGTGACACCTATTAATAGAATAGAATAGAATAGAATAGAATAGAATAGAATAGAATAGAATAGAATAGAATAGAATAGAATAGAACAGAACAGAACAGAACAGAACAGAACAGAACAGAACAGAACAGAACAGAACAGAACAGAACAATAGAATTCTTTCTTGGCCAAGTGTGATTGGACACACAAGGAATTAGTCTTGGTGCATAGGCTCTTGGTGTAAATAAAAGAAAAGATACATTTGTCAAGAATCATAAGGTACAACACTTAATGATAGTATTAGGGAAACAGTCAATATAAATCTTAAGGATACCAGCAACAAAGTTACAATCATACGTGGGAGGAGATGGGTGCCTGAGAAATAGCTTGGAGAAGACCTTCCCACCAAGGCCCTAGAAGTTATTTTTTATTAAAGCCAGGTTTAAGTATTCTTTGGAAAGAGCAGTTAATCCAAGTTCAAGCTCCTTTTGAAATTGTGCTTTGGTCTGGACTTCATAGGAGTGGAATTAACAGGTGACTATACAGGAAAGAGGGGTTATAGGTACGGTAGGCATCCCCCTCTTTTCCCTTGCTGCTCAACTCCTCTGTTGTCCAGAGGAGAATACATAATCACGCCTTCTGGAAGGACTGAAGATGGGGCTTTGCCACCCAGCCTGGGGATTTGGTAGCAACGGTTAGAGGCTGCTAAATGGCTGTAGATTGATTTATGTCCTATAAAATCATTGTCAACCCTCAGCATTCACATACTGCAAATAGATTTTCTTCCTTATTGTTCCTTAACCTGGTTTTCCACCTCTTCAGCTGCAGTAGCTCTTTGTTCTACTGTAACTAAGTTTATCCATCTTGCTGCAGGTCATCCTTTTCTTCTCTTTCCCATCTTCAGCACTAACTGTGCTAATAAATCATTAGCACTAGCACTAATGATTTATATTCTGCTGACTACCAGAGTTTGATTCCCACTGACTCAAAGTTCACTCGGCTTTCCATTCTTCCAAAATCAGTAAAATGGGGATCCAGTTGGTTGTGGCCAATATGCTGACTCTCTAAAGCCCTTAAGAGAGGGCTGTAATCAGGGGTGAAATGCTCCCGGTTCAGACTGGATCGCCTGATCCAATAGCGATGGAGGCGGGTGGTTCAGAGAATAGGTAGCAAAAATCACTGCCCCCTCCCCATGCCCAGCTGAGCCGCACAATCATCAGAGACTTTTGTTTTTACTTTTAAAATCATTTTTTCTGCAACTCTTCGGCAGAAAAAATGGTTTTAAAAGTAAAAAAAAAAAAAACGCCCACACCCACCCAGTCACATTACCCCACAAGCCATGCCCACAGAACCGGTAGTAACAAATTTTAGATTTCACCACTGGCTGTAATGCACAGTGAAATGGTATATAAGTCTAAGTGCTATTGCTATATACCACTCCACAATGCTTTACAGCACTCTCTGAGCGGTTTATAGAGTCAGCATATTGCCCCCAACAATCTGGGTCCCCATTTTACCAACCTCGGAAGGATGGAAAGCTGAGTCAACCTTGAGCCGGTCAGGATCGAACTCCTGGCTGCGGGCAGAGTTTGCGTGCAATACTGCATTCTAACCATTGCACCATCAGAACCTTCTCCAGAGATCTGGGTCCTTGCAATATGTATCCCAACTTTGATAATTTGGGCTAGGTCATTTTCCGGTATGTTTGGAGTGAGAACTCTAGAGTGGCTATATTGATAGTCACATTGTGCTGTCTTGCTAATTATGTTTTGGTTTTTAAGAAGCTTTTAATGGTTTTGTTGTTATGGGTTTGGTTATTTTTGGTGGCACTTTGTGTTTTTAACTTTGTAACCCACCCAGATTCATGTATCTGTGAATTTTGCAAATCTTAGAGTACATATACCTCCCACCCATTCACAGTGCATGAAACTAGGGAGGGTCTCTTCTGAGACATTTGCTATGCCTACATTTCTTCTGTGGGCTAAACTGCCTTTCATCCTCTGACTGTGGCTCTTCTCCCTGTCTCCCAAGGTCATTCTCACTTGTCATTACAGGCTGCCTCTGGTATGCATTATGAGTTAAAGGCAACATCATGAGATACAGCTGAGGCAGCTTTATCTTATATTTATGCACATGATATTTGATTAGGTTTCATTCTTGGAGCTTTTGACTTTCACATTCTTGCTTTGATTGTGATAATAGCAACAGCTGCCCCAGCCGGTCCTTCAGGAAAGTAAGACTCTTGAGTCCATTCGGTCCAATCAAAAGAACTTTTACTGAGAGAAAGTGATTGTAGGAAAACAAGGCAGAATCTGAAAAGTTCCATGCAAAGCACAAAGCAATTTTTTTTATTTTTCCAAGCCCAATTCTCCTGACCAGTCCACCAGCAGCCAATATGATGCTGCAAAGTTGTTCTGAGAACACTGAGATGCTACACAGATAACAGTTCACCCTCAGGGCATGACAGCCTTGGAACCGCTGGGAGGAGTCCGCTCCATCTCCCAAGGCAATCAACCTTTCTAATTCCCCAGCAGTTACATCAAAAGCATGCAAAAATGCCAGCAAGCCACCTCCCCTCACTTCCAACAGAATGGCAGGACACGATGGTGGGCTTGAAAACAGCAGTTAGATTTACATTTATAATCTACTCCGAGTGGTTTACATATTTCAGCATATTTTCCCCAACAATCTAGGTCCTCATTTTACTGACCTTGGAAGGATGGAAGGCTGAGTCAACCTTGAGCCGGTCAGGATCAAAGGAATCGAACTCCTGGCAGTGTGAGCAGAATTAGTCTGCAAAACTGCATTCTAACCACTACACTACTATAACTCTTTTTTTTTTTAATTGAAAAAGTTTTACAATTACATTTTCTCCCCAATTTCCCCCCCCCCCCGCCCTCCCTAACCTCCCTAACCCCCCTAACTCTCCCCTCTCCCCCAGACTTCCTCAAAATATAATCCAAATTCAAAATCCCCTTTTTATAAAACTTGAACCGGTCCACCCCCTGTATATTTTTCACATCTTCACAAAATTCTATTATTCTATCCCTATATAATACTTTCAGTTAAAAGCTATCTGGTATTTCCTAGTTTGATATTTATTCTGCACATAATCTATCCACTTTTTCCACTCCCATACATAAGTCTCTTGTGAGCGATCTTTTAAATATGCTGAAAACTACTACAACTCTTAATGCAGTTAACACCACAGCAGTTTAAACCTTTGTTTATTTGCTATGAACAGCAATGTTTTATCATAAGGTTTTCTGCGCCACATCCTCCATTCCATTCTCACTCCCAAATACGGTTTTTGCTTTTCTCTCTAGGACCATGTTGGTGAATTTACGGCACGCGTGCCAGAGGTGGCACGTGATCTGTCACCCCAGTTCAGCCCTGCTGTGCATGCGTGCATGCCTCCCGCCGACCCCGCTGGTCTTCGGGTCTCTGCTGTGTATGCTCAGGGTGTGGGATGCATGCAGAGGGCCACGCATACACATGCACATGCACGGGGGCCATGCATATATGGGGGCATGTGCAGGGGGCATAGCACAGGCGGGGGCCATGTGTAGAGTGGGCGCATGTGTGGGACACATGCACAGGGGCCATGCACGCATTGCATTTTGGGGGTTCGGGTATGCACATGTGCTTTGGGCACTCGGCCCGGAAAAGGTTAGCCATCACTGTTTTAGGACAGAGGTCCCCAACGTTTCTGGCTTTGCAAACCAGCATGGTGGGGGGGGGGAGGGGATGGTTTCCGTAAGCGGTGTGTATGTGCGCTTGCCGTGAATGCAAATAAGAGTCCCCTCGAACGCATTCACCAGTAAAAGTAGCAGGAACTGCAGTAATACTAGAACTAATAATACAAGTAGTCCTCGACTTACAATCACAGTGGAGCCCAGAATTTATGTTGCTCAGTGAAACATTAATTTCAGTGTGTTTTGCCCCATTTTACGACTTTTCTTGCCATATTTGTTAAGTGAATCACTGCAGTTGTTAAATTAGTAACACGGCTGGTAAGTGAATCTGGCTTCCTCATTGACTTTACTTGCCAGAAGGTTCGCAAAAGGAGATCACGTGACCTGGGGACACTGCAGCCGTCATAAATATGAATCAGTTGCCAAGTGTCTGAATGTAAATCACTTGACTGCGGGGATGCTGCAACAGTCATAAGTGTGAAAAATGCTTTTTTCATTGTCGCTAAACGAATTGCTGTAAATTGAGGACTAAATAAATACAGGATTTATTATCATCAATAGTAATAATGAAGATGATAATGCATTTAAAAAAAATAGAATGGAAATTTCCATCAGAAATAACAAATCTTCCAAACAGCACGCAGCAGAATGAACTGGTAAAGTCCTGGACTATGGGTGATCTTTGACTCGATGGCCATTTCATTTAATAATGGTTCAAAGTTACAATGGGCTCAGAAAAAATTCCTATGACCTATTCACACTTACAACTATCACATCACCCCTGTGGTTAGGTGACTGCAATTCGGTCACTTGGCAACCAGCTCACATTTACCATTTGCAATGATCGTTGCAAGTTGTGATTGCAATTTGTGACCTTTTTTGCCATTTTCCAGCAAAAAATGTCCATCAGGGAAACTGGGTTTACTTAATGACTGTGTGATTTCTTAATATTTGCTGTAAAAATTATCATGAAATCAGGTCTGACTTGACTTACATTTAATTGCAATGATTTAAGGACAGAAATTCTGGTCCCAATTGTGGCCATAAGTCAGTCAGTCAGTCAGTCAGTCAGTCAATCAATCAATCAGAATAGAGCTGGAAGGGACCTTGGAGGTCTTCTATTCCAACCCTTGCACAAGCAGGAGACCATACCGTTTCAGACAAGTGACTGTCCAGCCTCTTCTCAAAAACCTCTAATGATGAAGCACCTACAACTTCTGACAGCAAGCTGCTCCACTGATTAATTGTCTTGTTAGGAAGTTTCTCCTTAGTTCCAGGTTGCTTCTCTCCTTGATTGATTTCCAATCTTGGCACTT
Organism: Arizona elegans; assembly: GCA_022577455.1. Lineage (NCBI taxonomy): Eukaryota > Metazoa > Chordata > Lepidosauria > Squamata > Colubridae > Arizona > Arizona elegans. Next base: position 129,669,722 of record JAKOOJ010000004.1, read on the forward strand.
TGGAAAATAAATTGACCCCTCTCTTCTTTGTGGCAGCTCCTCAAATACTGGAATACTGTTATCATCTCACCCCAGCCCTTTTTTTTTCCTAGACTACCCAAACCCAAATCCTGCAACCGTTCTTCATATGTTTTAGTCTTTAGGCCTTTAATCATCTTAGTTGCCCTTCTTTGCACTTTTTCCAAAGTCTCAACATCTGTTTTGTAATGTGACCAAAACTGGATACAATAGTCCAGATGTGGCTTTATAAAGTGGTGCTAATACTTCACGTGATTTTGATTCTATGCCTCTGTTTATACAATCAAGGATTGAATTCACTTTTTTGGCTACTGTTAACTCATATTTAATTGTCCATTAGAACTCCAACTTCCCTCTCACAGTTACTGTTTTGAGCCAGGTTTCACCTGATCTATACTTGTATGTTTGATTTTTCCTGCCCAGGTTTAAAACCTTGTTTTTCTCCACATTAAATTTCATTTTGTTAGATAGGACCCATCGTTCAAGTCTGTCAAGATCTTTTTGAATCCTGTCAAGGATTACCTGCACATCACTTTAGGATAGAATAAAGGCATCTCCTTAAATATTATAATCTTAATGTAATTAAGGCTTGAGAAGATGGCCAGGTCACCTCCTACCTCCTTTTATCTCTTCCTGCTTAATTCCTTAAATTACCCACAATTCCGCTTTTCCTTCCCATTTCAGTCTGCTTTCCCATTGGTCAAGAAATGTTCCCATGGGACAAGCAGGATACATTTGTCATCTACATTAGCATTGAAGGATGAATCCTTCAATGCCCTTCAACTAACAGGATGGCATTTATAAGATTTGATCTTGGATTGCTTACTCAAATGGTTTCTTCCGGTGTGGAAGCAGAAACTGAGAGAGACAGGAAATTTAATCTTGAAAGTTGTTGTTTTTTTCTTTGCTTCCCTTCCCTTCCATAGACCACGAAGGCTGCATCCATGGAAGTGAAGGTCCTGAACACAGCATTGTCAAGGTATGATGGGATGGCAAAAATATTCTGCCTTTCTCATTTGCTTATTTATTTATTTATTTGTTAGGTTCTACCCTGCCTTTCCTCCAGGAGCTCAAAAGTCTCATCCGTAGCATTCCCCTTTCTTTTTCCAAAGAACAATCCTGTGAGGTAGGTTGGGATCAGAGACAGCGAGTAGTCCCCAGGCAGCATGAGAATGGAGTTAAATTGATTCTCCATAGTGCTAAATGAGTGTTTTGCAATCTCAGCAAATCAGCCACTGGCCATAGCTGGGGAATTTTGGGAGCTGAAGTCCACAAAATGTTAAACTTGGGAAACACTGATCTGGACCAATTCCTTAACAACAATGCCATCCTGGCTCTCCTCTAGTGGTTTTCAGATGTGACCTGGGAATTCTGGGAACTGTAGTTCCAAGACATCTGGTTGGGGAAGGTTGATGAGGGATGGCAGTTGAAGGGATTTAAATAGTCATTTTATTCATTCTAGGAATTTCTAACTGTTCATGAACATTCAGTGGCTCTTGGAGCTAAAACTAAAACAACTTGTTTTAACAGTTTCTGGAATTTGTGAGGAAAGGGATGAAGTTGTAATGCAGGGGTGAGGAACCATGGCCCTTTTATGACATGGACTACAACTCCCAGAATTCTTAAGCCAGCCATGAACCATGCTGCCCACAAGTCATAAAAGGGCCATGTTTTCCCAATCCTGTTGTAATGGATGGATGGCAGTCAAATCACAAATGATGGCAAAGGCTGTGGATGGTGCCAGCATGGCAAAGCAGCAATGGGCCACACATTTCTTTGTTCCCTGCCTGGAAGCTGTGAGGGATGTGCCTTCTAACATCATGGTATCCCTGGAGTGGGCAGGGAGATGCAATATATGGTTTCTTAAGAACTGGAAAATTGGCCTGATTTGAGAGCTGGCTTACGATTTGAAAGGAATGCCACAGATGACTTCAGCTTCTGCACAGCTGTTAATTTCATCCCTTCATGGAAAAAAAGGTCCTGGCCAATCCAGGGGAGACAAAGAGGGTGCTGAGATAGCTTCCCCATCACCCTGGGGTGCAGCTTACTCATTTTTGCAGTTGTAATAAAGGACTGAAAGGAAAAGAAAACCTTCTCAGGTAAAAGTGTGGCACCTGGGCAGTGACTTCTCCCAACCTCCCTTTCTTCCCTCACCCCCAGGTGGCCTCTTCCGAAACAACGGTCCCTCGGCGGTCCCGCATGAGTGCCCAGGAACAGCTGGACAGGATGCAGCGGCACCAACAGGCCAAACGGAAATCTGAGGCTGCCCAGCCCACACCCCTGGGCCACTGGCGAGACTCTCTCAAGCATGGGTCTAGCCGGGTGGGTGTGAAGCCTTGTGGGGAGGGGGAGCATAGGAGAGCAGCAGGGGTCTTGGGTGGACGCTTGAGTGAAACAGAGAGGTTCTTTGGCCCAGAGAGGAGCCAAAATACGTTGGGTGTGAGAAAGACAGATTTCTAGGGTTTCTCGTGCTGTGGTGGAACCCAGCCGCTTGGGTTTGCTAAGGGGAAGCCAGAAGAAGTTTCAGATAAAGAAAGCTGGGTCTTCAGAGATAGGAGTGAAGGGGGCTACATCCCGCTCTTGGGTGGGGTGGGCATGGGGGCTGAGGAAAGGAAAGGATTTCCACCAAGGGTTGTTGTGATTTTTTCGTATTTATCCAGTGAAACCGAAGGATTGTCTTCCAGGCTTTGTAAATCAAAACCAAAAGGAAAGGATGGTGTGGTGCTTAATTTCTAGTTTAGATGGTTAACGAGGGGTAATTTGTCAAGAGCTGGGGCTACATCTCTGTTGCTCACGCCACGTTCCCCTCCCATCGTTTAATCTCTCCTTCAGCCCCTCCCCATTGCCCCCCCTGAGTCATCACCCAAGGAGGGAATGCAAATTGGGGAAGTCAAGCCTCCTCGGTGCCCCCCAACCCCTGAGTGGGAGCGACAGCGAGTAATCCAGCTCTCCTATGCGCTGGCGACCGAGGCTTCGCAGCGGGGAAAACTCCTCACAGGTACTAGGATAGGCCACTTTCTTTGTTTATTTGTCCCAAGCGTGTATGTCCTGCCTTTTGATCCCCTGGTTTTTTCCCCCCCCCCAGATAGCTCCATGTTAGGGTGTTGATGCACCTAAGTAGGTAAAATCCTGACACAGATCCCTGATAGGCAAGGGTATCGTCCCTAGAGGCGACATTTTTGGTTTTGTTGTTTTTTTTTTTGCAAAACCTGATCTAAAAGGTACAACTTACAGCCTCTTTAATTATCCATCGCCTCTTTAGTTCTCCTGTTTTGCCTTTTATTTGCCTGAAAGTAAATGCCTTATTCTGACTTGCACTAGCCAAGTAATACAGAGTCCTTGACTTACGGCTGTAATTGAGCCCAACATTTCCACTTCTAAGCAAAACCTTTGCTAAGTGAATACGTTCTTGACAAATAAAACAATAAAATAAATAACTAAATAAATTTGCCCCATTTTATGACCTTTCTTGCTACAATAAAGTGAATTACTGCAGTTTTTAAGGTAATAACCGAGTTGTTAAGTGAATCTGGTTTCCCCATTGATTTCATTTATAAGAAGGTTTCAGAAGGGGATCACATGACCCCAGGACACTGCAGCCATCATAAATATGAATCAGTTGCCAAGTGTCTGGATTTTGATCACATGACGATGGGGATGCTGTAATGGTCATAATTGTGAAAAACAGTCATAAATCCCTTTTTTCAGTGCCCTTGCAACTTCGAACAGTCACTAAATGAACTGTTTTAAGTCAAGAACCAACTATAAAATAATAGTTTCTGGACACTGGTATGTCTTATTCACACATTTTCCAAGGCATTCCCAGGACATCATCATCGTGTTAGATACAGCCCAAGAGCCTTAAACGTCACGTGATTTTCCTTTGTAGTGTCATAATTTTTATTTTCCTGTCAGCATTTCCCAACAGATATAGATAGTCCTCAGTTAACGGTAATTGGGACTGAGAACTCCATCGCTAAGTGATACAATTGTAAAAGATGACATCATGTGATTTATGATAGCAGTTCCAGTTGTGTTTATCTTCCCTCATTGACTTTGCTTGATCTTGGCAGTGAAGATCACAAATGACCATCACATGGGACACTGCAACCATCATAATTGCAAGCCAATTCTCAAGCATTTGGATCATGCCCATAACAACTATGGCCATCAAAACAACTTGAGGACCAGCTGAAAGGGCCTTCATAACTTTGAATGAATGGTTGTTAACTGAGGACTATTTATTTATACATCAAATTTCTTAACCATCCATCTCCCTTATATAGGGCTCTGTGTATAAAGACTAAAGACTCTGTGTATAAAGACTACCTGGACTTTTTCCATGGTCAATCTGTTTTCCTATCCAAAATCCTGCACCAATACAGACCTTGTTAGCTGCAGAGATCATAATAAAACTGTTTTCACTTACGTGTTCTTACCAAAAAAGTAAAGCCTCCCTTGAGTCAGCTTCTGGTGATTACTTGGACAGATCCGTGATGTTTTCCTGGCAACGATACAGAAGTAATTCATCGCTGCCTTCTTGAGAAAGTTTTTTCAGCTACCCAGCCTGGCCTGTAGCCCTTTTAGTATAGGCTAAGTACTATGTAGGATGCTGCATAGAGTTTTCACCTAATAAGTTGGACCCAATGCTTTAAAAACAGAAGCTAGTAGCCCTCTTTCAGCATGCATATGTATAAAGAGTTGAGTAAAGGCAGATGAATTAACACTGAGCAAATACAACTCTGTTTAAGCCATGGAGCCCTGTCCTAGACTTATAAACACAATTGGGACTAGCATTTCTGTTGCCAAGCATGAGTCATGCTTGATTTTACAACCTGTTTTGGATATGTTTGTTAAGTGAATCACTTCAGTTGTTCAGTGAATTGTGTGGCTCTTAAGCAAATCCACCCTCCCCGTTTATTTTACTGGTCAGGAGCAAATGGTGATCATGTGACCCTGGGATGCTACAACCACTAGAAATACATTCCAGATGCCCAGCACTTGAATTTTGATCACTTGACCATGGGAATGCGGCTACAAGTCATAAGTGCAAGGATTGGTCATAAGTCACTTTTTTCAGTGCCATTCTAACTTCGAAAGGTTACTAAATGGATGGTTGTAAGCCAAGGACTACCTGGATGTTCAAGCCGAGGCTACAGAGGCTGCATTGTTGTTCCACTACTCCCTTATCATTGCATGGACCTACCATTCATTGTTTGTTGAACTCTGAGATTGACTTGCAAATAAAGCCCATCCAAGATGCCAGACGAAAACCTATCACTGCTTACATAATATAATAAAAACACAGGCTTGTACCTGGAACCCCAGGGAATGTTTACAGTAGACTGGGATTAGTTTAATCCTTTCTGCTTTTTGTCATTTATTTTTGCTCTCTCCTATATGACCAATTTATGCCTTCAGGACATTTCTAATTACAGCTATGTGCCAAACTCTAAAAAAAGAAAGTCACAAATAGTCACCCACCATTTCTCTGAAGCCGGCAATGAGATGACTAGATTTCTCTTGCTGTATTTTTTTTTTTATACAAGAGGCAACACCATGAACTGTAGCATATCAGAGCTTTTTAAGTTCCTGTTTCTGCAACGCCCCTTCACAATTTCATTCACAGGTGCCCTCTGAATTTCTGTGCAGCTTGTTATAAATTTAAAAATATGATTTGTGGTTGTCTTCTAGCTTCACAATCAGAGTTGACTTTGGCATTTGTGGGCCTTGCAGCCAAGGCTCTACTATCTCCCAGAAGATGTGAATGAAGTAGTAGCTCACAATAGAGCCTTGGTAGTACAGTGGTTTAAGGCACCCTGTTATTAAGCTGGTTATTAAGACCAGCTGCCTGCAATTACTGCAAGGTTCGAATCTCGCCAAGGCTCAAGGTTGACTCAGCCTTCCATCCTTTCTAAGGTAGGTAAATTGAGGACCCAGTTGTGGGGGCAATAAGCTGACTTTGTATAAATATACAAAAGGATGAAGGCTATTGCTGAGCACATTGTAAGCCGCCCTGAGTCTTCGGAGAAGGGCGGCATATACATCAAATTTTTTTTTAAAAAAACTTTATTAAGGGTGCCTCGTCTGGTAGACACAATCCAGCATCTTTACTCTAGCCAATTGCCCTGTGATTCTCTGGTCATTCCCCTCTTCACTAACTAATCAGAGCTGACTCTGCTTAGCTTCCAGATCAGCCAATGTTGGATAATGTTGTCTTCTTACTGAAACTATTGACCATCTTATATGTCAAGTGATTATGCCTATTGTCCACAGAGCTTGAGTGCTTGGTAGATCAAGATTTCTTAATTTAGTTCATGTCCTTTTCTCCCCAGGAAGGACCAGTTCTCGCTCCTCCCTAGATGATTTGCTTGCCTCAGAAGATGGCTTGAATCATCACTATTTTCCTGGGGATGGCACCTGCATAAAGCTAGACTCTAGCAGTACAACAGCTGGACACAATCAAACAATTATTCAGAGTTCCAGCTGTAGCACTGACTCTAAAGTTGCAAATCAGGTGCCAGCTTCAGCCCAAGCAACCAAAGCAATGTTCAGTGCCTCAGAAGGTTCTGACTGGTCCTTGCCTTGTCCTTGCGAGGAAAGTTGGTTGCCATCCAAGCCGAAGACTCCACAGCCGACATCCCACCTGCTTGACCCAGCCAGAGAGGAGTCATTCCTACTCGGCGATCCTCATTGGGAGGAACCTTTGCCTCAGCCAACCAATTGGAATGCATGTTTTTGCAGAACAGCCAATTGGGTTCTGCCTCCTGTATGGGACTTAGAAATGTGGGCAGCTGATCAAAAGCTAGTCGGCAATCCAAGCCTAAACAATGGTAGATGCATCCATTGGAGAGGTGAGCCTCAACAGGTAGCAGCATATTTTGGAGAAATGGCACAGCCTGTTAAGGTCACCTTGATAAAATCAAGTTTTTAACTAAAGTTGGATGAAGAGAAGAACTGAAGTGTCATAAAAGAATAGGGGCAAGTCCCTGGAGATGGTTGCCTACTCTAAATCCTAGAAATATTCAAAATAAGAACAGATAAAACCTTGGCCTTTTAGATCAGAAACACCGTATCTCCTGCATGTGAACGTCTCCAGCATATCATCTGTATTTCCCAATCAAATTTTCTCAGTTACTTTCTCACCAACTCATCTTGTCTAGAAAAATCATGATTTATTTTTGGTTTAGTTTTCATTGTTGCTGCAGTCCTAGACACTCCCAGAAATAAATCACGATGAGTTCTGTGGTCTTGGTCTATAGCAGTGTTTCTCAACTTTGGCAGTTTCAAGGTACATGGACTTCAAGGTATCTTAAAGTTGCTAAAGTTAAGAAACACTGGTCTACAGATTTATATATTGGGTTGGGAAATGGGAGCACCCAATTTCAAATCCATATGTATTCAAAAAGTTTAGTAGTTGTGGCAGAGAATGCTCTTATTCCTTTTAGGAGGTCAAAATCCACCAAGATTGCTTCAGGGAGTGTTTTCCCTTTAAGGAAAAAAAAAAAAAAAAAGCTAAGGTATCCATGTACTGATGCCTGTTTATAGTGGGAAACACCTAAAAAATAAGGTTACCACAAATGTTTGATAAATAGATAGACATCGGTGGATATTCCTGACTATTGGTCTCTGCAGATATTCATATTCAACAAATCCATTCCAAAGGCATATTATACTGTACATCCTAGTTGGATGATACTAATACTTTCTGCATTTTTTAAAAAAGATGCAGCTTTAGATCCCACCTTTATTATTTTTATAAATAATTCAACATGGCAAACTGAACTAATACTCCTCCTCCATTCTATTTTCCCCACAATAATAACTCTGTAAGGTGAGTTGAGCTGAGATAGAGAGTGACTGGCCCAAAGTCATCCAGCAGGTTTTTATGCCTAAAGTGGGACTAGAATTTACCATCTCATAGTTATTGTCCCAAACTCACGGAGCCAGCTTTTATGGAACTCACATTTCACTTTTGCTTACAACTTTGCAGAAATTTCTGGCTTCAAGAGAGGTAATTTCTCATTCCATCTTGCAAGCACCTATGTTTCAGAGCTGTTGTCATTTTTGAAACATCATTCAATTGTTAGACCTCAATTTGGGGAGGGGGAAAAAAAGCTTTTTTTCATATCAGCATGGAAGTTATTTGAGCATCCCTGGGGGTGAATGTAGGAACACAAAGGGTTTTTTTTTTCCAGCAATTGCTTATTTCTTTTCATAATTTGTTTTATTAAGGTTGTCTTTTGGGTTGTAAATGGATATCTTTTTTTCTGTAAATAGGGATGGGGTTTCAGAGATAAGGATTATTTTCCTGGAATGCCCTATCAAAATGTAAGCTCTCCTTCTAGATGACTTAAGAAGCAGCTGTACTTGCATAAGAAAAAGAAAACATTGCAAGGAAACCGCCACTAAGATCTGTGAATGGGAGTTTTATCTCCAATTGGAAAGAGAAAGAATAGTTTGATTGTGTGGGGAGAATGATTGGGCAATGGCTGTATTGAAAAAACATTTGGATCTGTCCTAACAAGCACAAGGAATGTTTCTCATGAAAATTGGTGCCTCTTAAAACAAAGGCAGTGATTTATATTTTGAAGGCAACTCAAAAGACTGGCTGACTTGTTCCCAGTATAAACAGTCAGTGGCCTGTGCAGGAACACATCCCATAGTTATTGACCAGAATGGACATGTCATTTTGCCTAGAGCTGCAGCAAACAAAGGTAGAGAAGTCAGTAAGGGAATGAACAGGAAAGTGATGAGAAGTGTGGGAAGTGAGAATACACTGAATGGCATTGGAGTGGTTTCAGAAAAAAAATGACACAGGGAAAGGGCTTGCTAGAAAAGCTGAAGAAGAAAAAGTGATAGTGAGGAATTATTGACAATGATGGACAACTTCTTCATGTAGGAGCCTAAATGAAGGAGTTGCTTACTTGGAAGCTACCTGGAGAATTAAACAGGGTTACCATAGTGTGAAAGCATCGGGGTAGGAACCAGAAGTCTGTAAATTGTAGCTCTGCCTTAGCACAAAGCCAACTAGGTGACTTAGGGCCAGTCAGTTTCTCTCAGCCCAAACAAAGAGGCAGTTGCAAACTACTTCTGAAAAAAAAAAAACAACTTGCCAAGAAAATTGCAGGGACTTGTCTAAGCAATCTTCAAGAATCAGATGGGAAGAAAAAAATTGTATTGTAGTTGCAGTGGGTCCATTACTCCCTAGCTGTTCCAGATTAAATCTGGGATGGCTAGGCTAGAACATGTGGGCAACCAGTAGAGATTAGCAAAGAAGCAGAAATTCTAATTCTTGAGTGCCAGCTCGTGTTTGTCTGGACTTGTCCACCAGCCTTAAAGTCTTTCTAACAGTCCCAAAAGATTCAGCAGTCGTACTTAGCCACAACACCAACATTGCTGAGGTAAATTAGCTGAGAAATTTGTCTAAAAGATTCTTGTACAGACTTTGATAAGAAAGTTAACTAATAGCACCCAAACCTATCCTGGAGCACAAAAGCGCAAGAATCTGAATAAAGCAGCCAAAGTTTCCTGTTGTAACAGCTCCTTGCTCTGTTGAGGCACCTGTCTTCCCATGCAGAATTATAATTCTCTTTTAAGAATCAGACTATTTCTACTGTATTTAAGGAGAATGTGTCAGCTACTGCGGGAATTTCCTCAGACATGTAAACACTAAGCCTTTCCATGTGTGAATTATTCCAATTTGTATAATCAATAAACATTTTAATGTATCTCTGAGCCTTTGCCTATTCATTGAGTGATGCTGACAGATTAGAATTTGAGAACAGCTACCCACTCTGAAGCTGAGGAGGAAAGATTTTAAAAACCAACATCTGAAAACTTGTTCAACATTCCAAATAAGTGAAATCAGTTAACTTCAATGTCTAGTAAGGGACTTCCTTCCTACTTCTAATTTAGCTACACTGCTTCCTGGTCCAAATAATTTGTTTATCTGTTCTTTATAAATTCGCTTTAGAACATAAAGATTTTTTTAAATGTACAGATCCTGCTACTTACAAATAACAAATAATGAATACTTTTCACCCAATTTCCCCTTTATATATACATACACATACATTTCAGGGGTGGGTTCTACTTACCTTTACTACCGGTTCACATCATGCCCATGCCCGCGTGCTTTTCTGCGCATGCGTAGATCACTTCTGATGACGTCCGAGTTAGTGGGCGGAGCCTCCCACCGGTTTAACTACCAGTTCTTGCGAACCGGTCAGAACTGTGGGGCAACCCACCACATACATCTAGAAGAAACAAAACAAATAGGAATAATTGAATCTTGGGGGAACATATATTATATTCTTAGAAAACATGATTAAACAATGACATTTTGGCCAATTCATCCCATTCTTTCCCCTTGAGTCTTTTGGCATGTGCCATTTTTTTTCAAAGCAACGTTCTATCCACAAATTATATTGTCTTTAGACAGTAATAATCCAGGAACAGAGTTCCAGCTATCTCCTTTGGTTTCCTAGTGGAGCCTTATTTGAGAAAATTCTTTTGAAAAGAGAATGAATTTGCCAAAATGTGGTTCTGCAATTTGGAGAATACTGAAACATATTTTTCCCAATAGGAGCCCAGGGTAACATATCCTGTAGCTTAGGCATTTGCCTGCATCTAGAGTTCTGTGGGGCAATCCCTATTATTTATTTATTTATTTATTTATTTATTTATTTATTTAATTAATTAATTAATTAATTAATAAAATTTATATGTCGCCCTATCTCCAAGGACTCAGGGCGGCTCACAACGACAGTTGACCAAGCGACTGTTAAAAACAATGAATATACATAAAAATCAAGAAAGTTTTTTTTTAAAAATTAAAATATTATTTTATTTTATTTAAATAAAAATTTAAAACATTAACTAAAAGGATTGAAAAAGGAATCACTATAGAGCAGAGTTCCCCAACCTTTTTGGCTTTGCAGACTGGCGGGATGGGGGTAGGTGGGGATGGGTTGGGAAGAGGGGATGGTTCCGTGCATGGGGCGGGCAAGCGCACAAGGAACTCCATTTGCCCGAGCCTTTGCTCACGCAAATGTAATGCACGCACTCATATGAATGTGCGTGCGCACCCTCGCCATTTCTGTGGCTTAGTTTTGAAGGGCTCAAGGCCCGGTAGTGGGCAGCAGCCCGGTGATTTGGTACCCCAGCTGTAGAGCAGTGTTTCTCAACCTTGACAACTTTAAGACATCTGGACTTCCAATGGAACACTGGCTAAAGAATTCTAGGAGTTGACTTTCACACATCTTAAAGTTAATGAGGTTGAGAAACTGCTTTAGAGAAAGGGATTGGGCAGATCCATTAGGATTTCTATTTTGGATTAGTTGATCTGTTTAGTTAAAAAGTAAAATTTCAAGCTGAGTTTGACTTATAGTGCAGCGATCTCCAACTTTTCCAACTTGCTGGCCCCGGCCTGGTATGGGGGTGGGCAGTGTATGTGAGTGCACAGATCCATTTGTGCGAGCGGGCCCTCCACTCATGCATATGGAGCTTTGTGTACGAGCGGAGAGTGCTTGTACTCATGTGCAAAGCTCCATTTGCATGAGAGAAACTCCACACATGCGAGCAGAGGGCACTTGAGTGTGGGTGTTTTGTTCAAAGCTCCATACGTGAACGGAGGGTGCTTGCATGCACATGATTGCATATGCTTATCCACTGCTCATGTGAGTGGAGCTTCATGTGTGTGAGCTTGCCCATTTCTCCTGTGGCTCGGTTTCGAACAGGCAGGGTCCGCTAGTGGCCTGGGGATTGGGGACTCCTCTTGTAGTGAGTCTTACAGCCAGTTTTGCTTCTCTTAACATTATTTTCTCACAACAGATCCCACACCAAACCTTTTGCCATATTTTGAATATCTTTTTTTTTTTAATCTCTCCATTTGTAATAATATTAAATAAAATATCTACTTGTTCTGGGGTTTTTTGCCATTTATCAATAACTTATCATTCACTTAGTTTTGCCCATCAATCAAAACTATTTAGGTCTTGATAAATAATTTTCAGATCCATATTCCTAATTGCATCATACAATATTACTTGCTGCAAAGCATGGTTTGCATACCAATATCCTATTCTTTGAACTCTTGGGCTAATTAATTAGTTTACAGAAAACATTCTGTTAGAATCTCTTGGTTTCTACTCATCTTATTGCCAGCCTTAAAGTCTTTCTAAGAATCCCAACTTTCAGTTTTCCAAAAGACTTACTTTCTTCACAAGGCTTATTTATTTGCAGTTTCATGATCTCACTCTTTTTCACTCTCCTGCAATTTTCTACTCATTCTCTAAAATATTTTATATTTCATTTAAATTGCACTAGTATCAATCAACACATATAATGAAATTAGTGCTTCTGTAATCATAAACAATGAAGAGAGAGAATTATAGAAATTAGAACTAATGGCAAGGAAAATGAGCATTGAACAGGTGATATCCTGGACTATTGATTGCAGTTCAAAAATGCTACTTTTGCTGTGATTTTATTTGGTGATTATCAAAGCAAGCTATACTCTCTGCCTCTCCCCACTGCTCAGTTGTTCCCCACCCATCCTGGAATCAACAAAGAATAATTTTAGCATGAAGGTTGCTGCCCCTACTGCTGATCCGTATCTGTTTTTTCTCATCCCAAGCACTGCAGTAAAATAACCTGTTTTCTCTCCAAAATAATGGATGCTCTTAGACAGTGCTGAAATAAAATTATCCCAATTTCTGTAGATAAATTCCAGGTTAGTTTGCACCCGGCACTTTCCTAGTCAGTTCTTACATTTAGAGAAGAGCAAGTGCATAGGCCACTAATGCAGCAGGCAGAGATTTTTATTTATTTGTTAAATGTCAGCAAATATCAAAACAATTAATGGCAAAAGTGAGACAAAAGGCAGTAAAAGGCAAGAGAATAAAAAATGCAGATAGTTCTCGACTTACAACCATTTGTTTAGTGACCGTTCAAAGTTACAGCGGCACTGAAAAAAGTAAGCTATGATCGTTTTTCACCCTTACAACCATTGCATGGTCACATGGTCACATGATCAAAATTTGGATGCTTGGCCAGGGCCGGATTTAGATGAAAAGAGGCCCTAGGCTATTCCACTTATGAGGCCCTTTCACCTATAGTGAAAGTGTAATTTTAATTTTGCTAACAATTTGAATGTAGGGAATGTAGGCCCCTCTTGATCTTGAGGCCCTAGGCTGAAGCCTAGTTAGCCTATAGGAAAATCCGGCCCTGTGCTTGGCAATTGACTCATGTTTATGATGGTTGCTGTGCCCAAGGGTCATGTGATCACATTTTGCGACCTTCTGGCAAGCAAAGTCAATGGGGAAGCCAGATTCACTTAGCAACTGTGTTGCTAACAACTACAGTGATTCACTTAACAATAGTGGCAAGAAAGGTCGTAAAATGGGGCAAAACTAATTTAACAATTGTTTAGCAACAGAAATTTTGGGCTCAATGGAGATCGTAAGTCAAAGACTACCTGCGAACAAAGTCAAGAATGTATCCAACCTATCTTCCTACATGTCATGTCATCTCAATATACACTTTCTGGAGCCACTGAAAACAATGCTGAAGATGATTAGCATGGTTCTTTCAGCCTTTCATGTACCCAATGACAGCAAAATTGGGCCTGGATAGCTCAACAGACAGAACTCCGTAATTTAACACCAGCTGTCTGCAATTAAAGTAAGATTGAATCTCGCCAGGCTCAAGGTTGACTCAGCCTTCCATCCTTTCTAAGGTAGGTAAATTGAGGACCCAGTTTGTGGGGGCAATAAGCTGACTTTGTATAAATATACAAAGTATGAAGGCTATTGCTGAGCACATTGTAAGCCGCCCTGAGTCTCCAGAGAAGGGCGGCATATAAATCAAATTTAAAAAAAAAATGGAGTTGGGGAAATAGGATGCCAGCAAATCCTTCTATATCTATAGACAAGAAGGATATAGATCCTTCTGGTCTATATCATGAAGGAAACAATTTAGTGGGGAGGGATGATAAATCTATCTCAGCATCTACTTCTCTCCTACTATCCCAGCACCATTGAGAGTGTCCTGACATACGGCATTCTTGCATGGTATGGGAGCAGCTCTGTAGCAGACAAAAAAGCTCTGCAGAGAATCATTAAAACTGTCCAGAATATCATCAAGCTCCAGCTACCAGCCCTGGACAACATCTTTGAATCTCGTTGTTTGAGGAAGTTGCATAACATTCTCTTCCCATCCTACTTACAATCTTTTTGGACTGTTGCCTTCTGGCAGAAGATACAGAACAATTAAAACTCGGACCACAGGTTTTCTGAATATCCCAGAGCTATAATTGCACTCAACAATGAACTAAAGGGCCACATCAGTGAACTGTTGGACAGCATTACTTGGTCTGTTGTGTGGATGTTTGGGTGGTTTAGGGGTGGGGAATTTGTGGTGGGTCGGGGTGTGTTTGGGGATTGTTATGTGTGTTGGACCTGGTCTTTGGGTGTTAAGTGAATTTCATTGTATGGGTATATTGTGTATACACATACAATGACAATAAAGTTATTGTTGTTGTTGTTGTTATTATTATTATTATTATTATTATTATTTTATTTATTCAACAGACTTTTCATATCTTTACCAGGTAATTGTACTTACCAGGTAAGTTACAAGTAAGAAGCTTCCTCTCTCTTTTTCATTCTTTTTCATTGATATTTGATGTAATGATGTCAGCAACCAGGAACACACAACTTTTGGAGAGTTAATGGTAGCATGACAGCCTTGAATGGAATGCTGGAGAGCATATTCCAAAAGATAGATATTGTCAGGGCAAAATTAAACTTCATTCTGCTCCATTTTCATTAAGATGAAATTGATGCAGTCAACATTGTTTCCCATTTATTTAATAAAATTTCTCTGGTATAATAAAGATTCCAATTTAGCAGCATTTTCTGGAAGTCCCTGAGGGCGGACCTCAAGACCTGCAGTTATCTGGGCCCATGAAACTCCAGTTTTATAAGACTGTTATAAAATTACAACTAATCTAGAGCAGTGTTTCTCAACCTTGGAAGCTTGAAGATGGGTGGACTTCAACTCCCAGAATCCCCCAGCCAGCATAGAACCTAGAATTATAGGGCTGAAAGGGACTTCGGAGGTCTTCTAGTCTAAATCCCTGCTCAAGGCAGGGGACCTTATGCCATCCAGGCAAATGGTTGTCCAGTCTATTTTTGAAAACCCCCAGTGATGGGAGCACCCACAACTCCAGAAGGCAAGCTATTCCATTGATTAATTGTTCTCATTGTCAGAAAGTTTCTCTTTACTTCTAGGTTGGATCTCTCTTTAACAAGCTTCTACCCTTTACTTCTTGTCCTGCCTTCTGGTGCTTTGGAGAATAAATCAATTCCTTCTTCTCTATGACAGCCCCTCAAGTACTGGAAGGCAGTTATTATGTCCCACCTCAACCATCCTTCTCTTCCATAGAGCTAGCAGGGTTTTGTTTTTATTTTTTTACATTTTAACTCTGTACTATAATGTATGATTGTACATAAATAATGAAATAAATAAAAATACTGCAGTCCTATTTCCATTTACTGCTTCGGAGTACTCTCTTTCAAACGCGGGAGTGAATTATGATGGGTTCCCCCCCCTCCCAATGAAAACAGCAGAAAGGAAAAAAGACTCAATTTCCCAGCATGCCGCTGGAGAAGGAGCATGCGTAAAGCTCGAAACCACAGGAGGCTGAAACTTTGTGTCCAAAGATTATCTGGATCGCTTGGAAATCGAGAGTGATTTCGATCGCAGCCGGAATGGCAAACGGGCAGCGGTACCCGGGCAAAGTCGTCATAGTAACGGGGGGTACCAGCGGCATTGGCGAAGGCATCGTGAGAGAATTTGGTGAGATTAGGGAGATGGAGTGGGGAGTGGGAAGAGGAGCAGGGAGATTTTACAAAAGAAAAAAAGAAAAGTCTTAGTATCTTCATGCAGCGTCTGGCATGAAGCTTTATCCTCAAAGTTAATATGTTGAACTGGAGTAGGTGTCTAGATTCAAAGAAATCCCAATTTTTTTTCCCCCACAGCAGCAGCATCCGCTATCAGGGACTGTTCCTGAACAGAATTGCCATTTAGTTTAGCATATATAAATTCCTTAGCCTTTTAGGATGCTATAAAAGAAAACGAAAGAATCTTTTTGGGGTTGAAACATGGCTGTCTATTGTAATCAGAGGGTTTAGTGCTTTGTGTGAATCCAACAGTTGTGTAAACTGCAGGACTTTGGAATGTGTACTGTTCCTAATTATCAGTTTTTATGTCAGAGTTCAGCCTTCTTAGCTTGAAACCCCTCTGTTCAAAGATTAACTACTAGTGTGCTGTGTTGCTCAATCAGCTTGGGAAATTCTGGGAGTTGAAGTCCACAAAGCTTAAAGTTGCCAAGGTTGAAAAATCCTTCACTAGAACAAAACGAGTTCTGCCTGTGGTGTCAGAAAGGCCCTTGCATCCAGGAAACAGACTGGAAACAACATCCTGTCTTTCTGAAGGGCACACAAACACAGATTGTGTCTGTGCTACTAAATGAGGAACAAAATAAATTCAGAAAACTGAATTTCTGTTAAAGAGATTGATGGAGACTCTCTCTCTATATGGATATTTATAGCACAGATTCCTCAACTGAGGACCACAATTGAGCCCAAAATTTCTGTTGCTGAGTGAGACATTTGTTAAGTGAATCTGGCCCCATTTTATGACTTTTCTTGCCACAGTTAAGTGCTTCACTGCAGTAATTAAGTTAGTAACACATTCATTAAGTGAATCTGGCTTACCTATTGATTTTGCTTGGCAGCGGATCACAAAAGTTCACATGACCTCAGAACATGGCAACCATCATAAATGTGAGTCAGTTGCCAAGCATCTGAATTTTGATCACATGATCATGGAGATGCTGCAATGGTCATGTGAAAAATGGGCATAAGTCATTTTTTTCAGGACCAGTATAAAATCCAGTGGTCACTAAATAAACTATTTAAGTTTTGAGGACTACCTTTATTTTTAAACTTTTTCATATTTCAAGGGTAGAAATATATTTTAATGAATTAGCTTTGACATTTCTTTTGGTTCAGTTTCCGTCCCCAGTTTTTCACCACAGCTTGAAAGTGAGTTAAAATTATTGGTTTCTTCTTCTGCCTTCAAAAATAACTATTCTCCCCCAAGCCAGTTCATAGAAACTTAGGAAACAGTTGTTTAATCACTCAATGTTAAACAATATACAGTGTAATGGTTTTAAACACATTGGTTTAAAAAAATGAGACCCAACAGCCAAGAACAAAATTAAATAGAGGCTGGGGAGACAAATGAACTTTAGGACTTTTAGCAGATTACAAAGGTTTAAAACAAGTGTACACAATCTGCAGTCTCCCTTAATATTTTACATGCAACTGCCAAGGGCCCTCAAAAAATTGCTATTAAATTAAATACTTAATATTTATTTATTAGATTTTTATTTGCCTTTTACTACTTTATAAATAAAACAAGGCAGTGAGCATACTCAATAACACCATTCTCCTCCTAATTTTCCCACAACAACAATCCTGTGAGGTGAGTTGGGCTGAAAGAGAGAGACTGGCCCAAAGTCCTGCAGCCAGCTTTCATGCCTAAGGTGGAACTAGAACTCACATTCTCCCGGTTTCTAGGCCAGCGCCTTAATCACTACATTAAACTGGCAGCTATACAATTGAAGGAGAAAATTGCGAAGGGCTTGGAATTAATGATCATTGGATTAGTTTAATCATATACATAAAGGGAAAGTTTCTATTGAATCAATCTTGACTCCTACTGACTAATGGACATGATTGTAGTTTTATGTTATCAATTCAGAAGTGGCTTGCCATATTCTTACAGCATAGTTTTCAACACAGGTAGTCCTCGATTTACATCTGTTCATTTAATGACTGTTCAAAGTGACAAAGGCACTGAAAAAAGTGACTTATGACCATTTTTCACAGTTACAGCCTTTGCGGCATCCCCATGATTATGTGATAAAAATTTAGATGTTTCGCAACTAGTTTATTTGGCTATGACCAATGGTCATAACCTAATGGTCATGTGATCCCCTTTTTCAATCTTTTAGCAAGTGAAGTCAATGGGGAAGCCAGATTCACCTAACAACCAGGTTATTAACCTATCAAGTGCAGTGATTCACTTAACAACTGTGGCAAAAAAGATTGTAAAATGGGGCAAAACCAGGGGTGAAATGCTTCCGGTTTGGACTGGATCACTTGATCTGGTAGCGATGGAGACAGGTGGTTCAGAGAACCGGTAGCAAAAATTCCTGCCCTCCCTCCCATTGCCCAGCTGAGCCGCACAATCATCAGAAGCTTTTTTTTAAATTTTTAAAATCATTTTTTCTACAACCTCTTTGGCTGAAAAAATGCTTTTAAAAGTAAAAAAAAAAGCCTCTGATGATCGCGCAGCTCAGCTGGGATCATCAGAAGCTTTTAAAAGCATTTTTTCTACATCTCTTTGGCCGAAGAGGTTATAGAAAAAAAATTTTTAAAGGGAAAAAAAGCATCTGCTGATCAGGCAAGTCAGCTGGGATTGTCGGAGGCTTTAAAAGCATTTTTTTAACAACCTCTTCAGCAGAAGAGGTTGTAGAAAAAATGGTTTTAAAAGTAAAAAAAAAAAAAAGTTGGCCACGCCCACTCAGTCATATTACACCCCCCCCAAGCCACGCCCACAGAACTGGTAGTAACAAATTTTACATTTCACCACTGGGCAAAACTCACTTAACAAATGACTCACTTAACAACAGAAATTTGGGATTCCAATTGTAGTCATAAATTGAAGACTACCTATACCCTAGTTTAGCCCAAAGTCTTGGGATTCCCTAGTGATCTCCCAACAAAATAATCACTAGACCTTACTCTGCTTATTTATCAAGATCAATGAAGGTCAGTTGGGTGCTGCCTCTTATCTGGGAGGTAATGAGACGTGCTTTTCAAACTATAGCAAGTCGTCCCAGATCATATTGATTTAATCGACCAATAGTCTAATAATCTAACCTAATGGACTAATAGTCAATCTTGGCAACTTTAAGATGTGTGGACTTCAACTCCCAGAAGTCTGGGAAATGGAATCCACATATTTTAAAAGTTGTCAAGGTTGAGAAACACTGGTCTGACACATTAGAGTTTCTATATTCATAAGCTGTTATTGGATGAAAGGAACCAATATTATAGAAACAGTCCTTGATTTACGTCAACAATTAAGACCAGAATTTCCTTTGTTAAAGAAGATGGTTGTTAAGTGAGTCATTCCTGATTTTGCAACATTTTTCCCGTGGTCGTTGAGCGAATCACCGCAGTTGTTACATAAATCAGAGATTTGTTGAGCAAATCCATCTTCTCCTATTGACTTTGCTTGTTGGAAACGAGTGATAAGGTTGCAAATGGCGATCACGTAATTCCCAGGATGCTGCAACCATCATAAATATATGCTGGTTGCCAAGTACCCAAATTCTGATCACATGACCATGGGATTGCTGTGATGGACCTAAGTGTTAGGACCAGACATAAGTCACTTTTTTCAGTGTTGATGTAACCTCAAACGGTCACTATACAAATGGTTATAAGGACTATCTTGCTGTATCACATTCCTCATCAAATGATGTGGTGAACAAAGTCACTGGGGTTTGTTTTGAAATATTCCACTTGTTTTTTTCCCTTTCCAGTTCATCATGGAGCCAAAGTGGTCTTCTGTGCACCAGCATCAGAAGGTGAGATCTAGAAAACTCTCACTGCCCTTGCTTTATATTTCATTATTTATAATCCTGCTCCCAATTTAGCTAACCAGGTTGACAGACTAAAAGGAAATGCCAGGTTTGGACAACAGAAAGTTGCAAAATCTTTAAGGTGAAAAAATGCAGATGACTAAATGATAAACTCCATGCATTGCAAATGAAGCAAGCTGTAGTTCATAGTAGCACATGTCTTTTAATAAAATTCATCCATGCCTTTTAATAAAAAACCATCTAAATCATATGGTGTCATTCAGAAGGACACATTCAGATTTTTAGATGAAAGAAAGTAAGTATCTACTTGGAGCTTTGCTAGAATTCAGCAATCTACCTTTGCAGAAAATGGAAGCAATGAAAAAAACCAATATTTTCCAGCCAGAAAAATAAGATGCCACTAAATCACTAGCAAGCCTACTTGCAACAAAGGCAATTTAATATTTTCCTGAGGAGATGATTTTCATTTAGGAAAATGGGATGTGTGATCTTTCCTAAGGAACAGCAAAATATATAATAATGACCTTTGCAATTGAGCAGCAGTTTAAACCTGCTGGATGCTGTATTCATCACACAGACCTATCATCTAAGGCTCACTAAGCTAACTTTGGTTTAGGTTCTGACTACCTATTTTATCTTGTTTATTGAATCAAACTGTGGCATGGTGGCCTAGTGGGGAAGGTGTCTGCCTCCCACTCGGAAGGTTGAAAGTTCAATCCTAGTTAGTGGCAGATGTTTCTCTCTCAGGATGCAAAGAGAAAATACCTGCTTTGAACTCTGTGTGGTGTCAGAAAGGGCATCCGTCCAGTAAACACTCCATCCAGTTGCCCTGAATCTACCCCGAATTAAGGGATTATAGGGTTGTAAAAAGGGTTTTTTTTTTAAATTAATCAAACTGTTTCTAAATTTACCCAGTGTAATGATAGATAAAGTAAGCTTATCTATCTGACTTGGCAAGAAAGAAAAGAAAAGAAAAAAAAAGAAAGAAAGAAAGAAAGAAAGAGAAAGAAAAAGAAAAAGGAAAAAGGGAGGGAGAGAGGAGGGAGGGAGGGAGGGAAGGAAGGAAGGAAGGAAGGAAGGAAGGAAGGAAGGAAGGAAGGAAGGATGAATCTAAACTAGCACTAACTGACTGAATTAGCTCTCAGCCTTTCTTTTCTTTTTGCTGTAATTTAGATTACTTCCTTCATTAAGTACAGTAGACAATTTGCCTTAGTAGCTTAAATAGCCTTTTCAATGCCATAAAGCTGGGCTAGTTTTAATAGTAGGTAGAAGTCTGTGGCGGTGGATTTTCCTGGGTTAAAACATATGACAACAATTACGCTTACCAGTCTGGCAAAATGTTTTGTCAATGATATAAACTTAAAATAAAGTTGGCATTAAAATGGACAAACCTTATCACAATGGGTTGTGTTTAAGAATGTTACTCATGAGTAGATCTTGAGGCAAGATGGAAACACCAGCAGCTTCCATTTTTTGTTTAATTATTCAAATTTGTTGTAACTATCAACTCCAATTGACTAGAAATAGCTAGATATATTCCCACTGTATTCTAAAACCAATTTTAAAAATATATAATGGAAGCTGTTGGCCACATGTTTTCAACTCCTGCTATGAAAACTTTTCCAGGAGTTGGTGGAAATCAATTTCTCAGATGTGAGTGGTGCACCTGTTAATTTTACTTGGACCACGGCTGAAACTAGAGAGGCAGCTAAAGACTTCAGGTATAAATAACTTGGGATAAAATTGTTATCTTTCCCTTCCATTTCCCTATGGCAGCACTAAACCCACTTTGCATCTCTTTGCAGAAGAAAAAGGAAAAGGTCTTGAGAGGGAGCTTGCAGAAGGTGGTGGATCTAGAGAAGGTCGCTTTGTGGTCTGTGATGTCCTTTGTGAAGCAGATATGAAGGTAGGCTGAATTTCTCTTCCTGGATGGTTTCTTTCCTAGATCTGGAGTTTATTTCTTATGGTTTTCTTGAACTTCTGTATTTTGCCATCGCTTCTGCAATGTAACTTCTCACACTAAAGTTCAATGCAAATGCAGCAAATCCAATAATTTCCAACCTTGGCAACTTTAAGGAAGTGTGGTGTTCAACTCCCAGAATACCCCAGCCAGCACAGTTGGTTGGGGAATTCTGGGAAATGAAGTCCAGGCATCTTAAAGTTGCCAAGGTTGGAAAACCCTAGCCAAAACTCTTTGTCTTATTCTTTGTTTCGGATATAATGCTGAGTTGAAAGTTGTAAGACAACCACTGGATTCATGTATTGCACTCTAGCTTCATGTGACAAATTTGGTTTTGATTTAGTATAAAATGCAAAGTCAGCCAGTCGGGTTTGTAAATTGTGGCTTCTTTGTATTCTGAGTAAAGAGGCTTGTCTAGGTTATTCAACAAATAGTAGTTAAAAGGAATTTATGATTTTGTGCATTGTGGAAATCTAGCGCAGGGCTAGCTCAAAGGGTCACGTGTATCAACACTATCCTGATTTTTGGGTAAATGTACAGAACAAGTGGTAACCGGTGTCAGTGAAGTTAACAATAGAAATTCATGATCTATAGACAACTTTGGGGACAACATTCCCCTGAATAACAGCTGTGGAGGAATAGGTAAGATGGCAAACCTTTCCCCATTCTCATTGGTTGAATACAGTGGTGGGATTCAATTTATTTTTACTACCGGTTCTGTGGACATGGCTTGGTGGGCCTGGCATGGCTTGGTGGGTGTGGCAGGGTAAGGTTACTGCAAAATCCCCATTTCCTCCCAATCACCTGGGACTTGGGAGGCAGAGAATAGATGGGGTGGGGCCAGTCAGAGGTGGTATTTACTGGTTCTCTGAACTACTCAAAATTTCCACTACTGGTTCTCCAGAACTGATCAGTACCTGCTGAATATCACCTCTGGTTGAATATGCCTACTTCATCTTTCTTTAGTCTTTACTTTGTGCAAATACATGTATGGGATCCCTATCTAGCTGATTAGATATCTACCTGCCATTATCATCTCAGGTTTCTTACATGGTTCCCATCCAAATACTGATACTGTGTAGATTTATACATACTTAGCTACAGAAAGATGGCTGTATTATAGCTTCACAGTCCACATCCTTGGAAAATTGCCTTAAATCTACCCTCTTCTATTACTGCTGCAGTAGCATCCAACTGTCCACATTTCTGATACTGATAACAAAAGTTTATGCTTGGACTTGGCTGTTTAAGAAGATTGCAACTCGTAAAGTGCCAGATAATTTGATTCTCCTCTTGATCTTCTTCCACATAGCAATAAGACTTATATACCGCTTCACAGTGCTTTATAGCCCTCTCTAAGCAGTTTACAGAGTCAGCATATTGCCCCCAACAATCTGGGTCCTCATTTTACCAACCTCGAAAGGATGGAAGGCTGAGTTAACCTTGAGCCATTGAGGAACAAACTGCTGGCAGTGGGCAGAGTTAGCCTGTAATACTGCATTCTAACCACTGCACCACCACGGCTCCTACCATCCCTGAAATCTTTCTCTTTTTACCCTGTACCTTCTCTACAGAGGTTGGTGTCGGTGACCATAGGACAGTATGGACAACTAGATTGCCTGGTGAACAATGCTGGCGGGCGTGAGTCATTTCCAAAATGATTGGGCCTGTCTTGCTAACCATTTAAAATGTTGTTACTTACCCCATTAATCCTGACAATATTCTTATTTATGCAAAGGTGGTGAATATCTGTAGCTTGGGTGGAGGATGAGCGTGGAAGTTCGTTCTCCGAGCTTGTGTGGTTTCCAAAAGTTATGTTACCAGGCTAACCTCACCTAACATCTTCAGGTGAGTTTAGTGGATATCAGTGTCAGTGTTCCTTTGTTCATGTGGTCAGTAGGTCTTGTGATGGGGAGGTCACAAAATCCATCATAAGACCCTCACCTGATGTGATTTCCCCGTCACAAGACTTACTGAACACACAAAGCCCGTATAAATAGAAGAACACTGATATCCCCTAAACTCTGCTGAAGATGTTAGCTAGCCTGGAAATGAAATATTCAGAAACCAATTTACAGGCTCGGAGAACAAACCTCCAACCCATTTTTATTTATTTTAACAGTTTTTTCATTTGTTTATAACTTGTTTGAGGTTGCTTTTATCACATTGAGTCCCTGTACATTTCTATAAAGGCATCTGTTGATTTTTATGAGCGGGATAGATTACTTTCCTCAACCTGATACTCCCCCATGTATTAGGTTACAACTTCCATCACCCTGTGAAAGTCTCTCCAATTTTATCTCCATAGCAACCCTGTGAGATATTTGGATAGCCAGAGAATGTAATTAACCAGTTGAACCAATCCAATTGGTTCTCCCCAGTCATCACCTTGGAGAAACAAGAAAGAGAACCAGCAAGAATAACACTGACAAAGTTGATTAAGCATGACTTTTATCTGATACACAAACTGATCTAGGTGATGTATGGTCCTCAGCATTAATTTGGAATAAGGACCTTTACAGTGCTAGAAAAGCGAAATACATGCACCAGCAGGCAGGAAGGCAATCTATATAGATTTATGCAATATCCTTTCTCTCTTTCTCTGTCAAATAGATCCCCCTGATCAAAGAATCGATGATGTATCTGCCCAAGAATTCCGCAATCTCATGGACCTCAACATTGTCAGCGGTTTCTTAATGGCCAAGGTAGCTTTTCAGATATCTATCTATCTGAATTATATATATTCTTCTATATGCACAAATAGCACAACATATGCATACAAGGTGGCTTTTTACCACACTGCTATTGTCTACATTTCATTTCTTACCCTGCAGTTGTAGATCAAGGATTGGTGCAGAGTTTTGGAGAGAGAGCAATACAGAATCCTTGATGGGACCTTCTTGCCTAGATTCCTATATATATTTTTCATAGTGAGGAAATGGGCCAGTCAAAGTGGCAAGAACAATCTACTGGTACTTCCTTTCATGACCTGCTCTTTCCTTTGGGCCGTGTGTTCATGTGGACACAATACAGTTAGTCCTCAACTTACGATCACAATTGAGCCCAAAATTTCTGTTGCTGGGTGAGACAGTTTTTAAGCAAAAATTTGCCCTCTTTTACAACTTTTCTTGTCAAGTTGTTGAGGGAATCACTGCAATTGTTTAGTAACACAGTTGTTAGATGAATGGCTTCTTCATTGACTTTGCTTCTCAGGAGGGCGCAAAAGGGAACCACATGATCCCAGGAGACTGCAACTGTCATAGATTTGACTCAGTTGCCAAGTGTTTGAATTTTGATCACGTAACCACGGGGATGCTGTGAAAAACGGCCATAAGCCAATTTTTTCACTACCATTGTAACTTTGAATGGTCACTAAATGAACTGTTGTAAGTTGAGGACGACCTGTATGGATGTGCTCATGTATGGTTAGTCTAGTGAAGAGAAGGACCAGGGGACACATGATAGCCGTGTTCCAATATTTGAGGGGCTGCCACAGAGAGGAGTGGGGGCTGTCAAGCTATTTTCCAAGGCACCCAAAGGCCAGACAAGGAATAATGGATGGAAACTGATCAAGGAGAGATTCAACCTAGAAATAAGGAGAAATTATCTGACAGTGAGAGCAATCAACCAATGGAACAGAAGTTGCCTTCAGAAGTTGTGGGAGCTTCATCGCTGGAAGCTTTCAAGAAGAGACTGAACTGCCATTTGTTAGAAATGGTGTAGAGTCTCCTGCTTGGGCGGGGGGTTGGACCAAGACCTACAAGGTCCCTTCCAACTCTGTTAATCTGTTATCTAAAGTGGCCAAACTTCTTAGGACACTGAGGTTTTTTTTTGTGCTATCTACTGCTTCCTATCTATAATTACTTGGGGACTCTTATAGCTTACTCCTACTTCACCAAGATGGAGGGGCCTTGGCAGTGATTGTTGACTCGAAATTATGGATTTAATTCAATTCAGTCCCAGATTGACCTACTCACTTTTAGAACTACGTGATAGTCTTCTCAAACCTGAATCCATCCAGAGGGATTAGATTACAACCTAACTTTGAAATCATCCTGATCACTGCTGGCTATTTAAGATGAAGATTATGGAAAGTCTAATCTATCTAGACCGGTGGTTCTTAAACTGCTCGATTCAGGTACATCTTTTCCTGGTCTCACATAATGTCATTACTCTACCCACCCACCCACCACACACATACACACAAACAAACTTGTTTTATACAACATTTAAGCAGTAGTATTCCCAAACTGGATCCTTGACTCACAGATTTCTCCATTACCCCAATATATGCTCAAAGAACCGCTGATTTCAATGGCACATATTGTAGCTGGGGATGAATAATTTACTCCTGTAAGGGTGCACAATTTCTGGGTTAAAAGCAAAGCAGACTTTAGATAACACATCATGAGCCACATTCCAAGGCAGATATGGTAGGAGGGGACAGGCCCTAAACATGATTTCACTGAAGTTCAAATGTAAAAAAAGATTACATGCAAAGAACCATTTTTTAAAATCAGACCTCAGTGTAACTGGCTTTGCATGTACCACTTCCATTACCACTGCGATTTACATCTTTAATAGACAAGTCATTACTTTTTTCATTTGTTCATTTGCATGATGACATCATTACAGTACACGGGTGACATTATTATTTGTATCATTACATTATTATGCCAAATGGCATTTATGAAAATAAATGCCATCTGGCCCCATAATGCCATATTCTCCAATTCAGCAAGCTTTCCTCAGTCGCAGACACCCAGCCCAACCAATTCGTTCATTAAATGAGATTTCACTATAGATTTTTACTCTCCAATAGCAATAGCACTTATATATGGCTTCACAGTGCTTTACAGCCCTCTCTAAGCGATTTACAGAGTCAGCATATTGCTCCCAACAATTTGGATCCTCATTTTACTCACGTAGGAGGGATGGAAGCTTGAGCCTGGTGAGATTTGAACTGCCAAATTGCAGGCAGCCTGCAGTATTGCACTCGAACCACTGCGCTACTGTGGCTCATGCATTTACATTTTACCCAAGTGTCCCATTGAAAATCTCAATTTCATATCTTCTGAAGAGCCTCCCCCCCCCAATGCTTTGGCGATTGATCAGCATCTG
Organism: Arizona elegans; assembly: GCA_022577455.1. NCBI lineage: Eukaryota > Metazoa > Chordata > Lepidosauria > Squamata > Colubridae > Arizona > Arizona elegans. Next base: position 129,696,568 of record JAKOOJ010000004.1, read on the forward strand.
CATTTCCATGGCTACGGGATCCTGCTGTCCTACTTAGAGATCAAATCTGTCTCCACTTTGCATGTAAAATCCACATTTCCTCCGTGATGTTTCCCTTGTGATAAGTGGAGAGGAGGAACGAAATATTTCAGGATCATGTTTGAAGGTGGAATATTTTTTCAGCAGCTTTTCTGGAAACAGCTTTGTGGAGAATTGCTCCAGATCCATGATGAAGTATCTTTTTTTGCAAATGAAAGAGCCCAAGATTCATTTCTATCTTATTTTATACTGGTACTCTTCAGTAATATTGGCTTTACAATGATTAGAAACACCCTTTTTGGTTTGGGATCCTGGGAATTGTAGTCTCAATGCATCTGGAAAGCCTTGGGCCCTAAGAAAAAGATGGGAATTGAGAACAGTCATCGTGAATCGCTGACAATTATGGAAAAATATTGAGCTAAATCATTATTGGCACTGTAGTTCACTCATGGACTCCTACTTGATGAAAATTTCTGGTCTGGATGGAATCAGTGTTATTTGCCTGTTTTGGAGATAGTACCATTAAGGAACAGGACAAAATATTTCTTACAATTCCACCGAGGGCCATCTCTACCATAAGACAGAGAGTGGAACTGCTTTGAGAAGAAGATCTTGAGCATCATATTTGAGTAGAAAATTATTAGTTGCTGATGCTGTTATTACCACACTTTTATTATCAGATTAAGAGGCGGTATGGATTTCCTAGGTGCCAAAAGAATTTAAATGACTTTGGAGGATGTCCTACTTGACTTGGGGGTTGGAGGTAGGTCGGTGGGAGGAGAATGGCATTTGCTACTCAACTTCAAGCAATAACTTTTTCTATCCATCTAGTTCAGGGGTCTGCAACCTTAAATACTGAAAGAGCCATTTGGACCCATTTCCCACAGAAAACACCGGGAGCCACAAAACCCTTCCTGTGCCTGACTATTTCTTGAGTGGCCACAAAACTAACATATGTAGTTGGATTAAGCGTTCTGTTTTCTTCTGAAACTTTTCTTTTCTTGGATTTATCCATGGTTGGCCTACTTGAAAAGCTCAATAAATTGAGTTCCGGTGGGTATCGCACATTGGCGACTGTGATGCATATTTTGAGTGACAGGGAGTCGCAGCAGAGGGGTGAAAGAGCCACATGCGGCTCCAGAGCCGCAGGTTGCTGACCCCTGATCTAATACAATGAACTATCCATCACCATCCAGCCCCTTTCCTCCTCTCTATTCCCTTTCTTTGTGTATCTAGCCTTTGTGATTACTTAAGGAATGGCTAAACATAATTACTTCATTGTGGCAAAAAAAAAAAAAAAGATTTCAGTTGAATCAATACTAAATAAATGTCCAGAGCTGCTACACTTTCTTATCGTCATTCTTTATTTCTCTGCATTTGGCTGTTAACAGTTTGCGCTGCCCTACCTCCGGAAAACAAATGGAAATATCATTAATGTTGCGAGCATCGTTGGTCACTTTGGACAAAAGTTAGCTGTACCATATGTGGCAACCAAGGTAATCCAGATCAAAATGTTCCAGTCTTATAAGGTCCATTTTCTCCTCTAGAATTGTCAAGTCATAAAAACTTTCAGAATGAAAATATTTTTGCTCATTTCTCTGTATCAAGTTGCTCCCGAGAGTTGTAGGCACCCGTTGGATTTATTTCTCTGATTTTGGTAATTTTGTTTAAACGGCCAGAAGTGCTTTCCATGTTGTGGTATGGGGGAGTTTTTTTATTTTATTTATTTATTTATTTATTTTTCATATTTGTATACTGCCCTACTCCCGAAGGACTCAGGGCGGTGAACAGCCATAATAATTACAAATACATATAGAAGTTAAAAACTATTAAAAAACAGATTAAGTAATTTGGCTCAAAGATTAAAACATCCAAATTTATCTAAAAGAGGTCTAAAACCTGATTTAAAAGCCAATTTAAAAGCCAATTTAAAAGGGAGAGTTAGGCCAGACCATCTTGTTGGAATAGAAATGTTTTCAGGGCACGGCGGAATATGCGTAAGTCTTGGATGTTTCGTAACTCCGGGGGAAGCCCGTTCCAGATGGTAGGTGCCCCCACAGAAAAGGCTCTCCCCCTGGGGGCCGTCAGTCGACATTGTTTGGCCGACGGCACCCTGAGGAGTCCCTCTCTATGGGAGCGAACTGGTCGGTGAGAGGCTATTGGTGGCAGGAGGTGGTCTCGTAAGTACTTATCTCGTAAGTAGTATTTTTTACCCTAAATGCAAGATAAAAACCTTCCAATTCCAGGAAGGTTAAATTGCGTTAGAATTTAATAACACCACAAATTCATTTTAAGGACTAGATCCACTTAATTAACTGAAGGACTCTCACCTTATCAGCAAGTGAGTGTCAGGAGATTGTAATAGGGGAGGGAGGGAGGGAGAGAGAGGGAGGGAGGGAGAGACAGAGAATCAACTTCTCCTGCTTTGGTGGAGGTTGTACTGCAGATGGAAGCTAATGACATGAAAAGTTGGCCTGATAGGCAGGAGAGAAGTTGTAGCTTAGTCAAGTTGCTGATTCCCTTTATAATTTTTCAATGCTTTCAATTTGCAGGGTGCTGTGATTGCGATGACTAAAGCTATGGCTATAGACGAGAGCCAATATGGCGTCAGAGTCAACAGGTAATATGGTTGCTGTCCATCAGCCTACATAGTTAGCAAACATGGCCCTCTGCAGAATGTTTTGTGATAAACACCCTAGTTCAGTATCAGTTCAGGGGTTTAAGGAAAAAAAAAAAGACTTTCCTAATGTTGTTTTGGGGAGAAAAATCAGTTGTTAATCGTAGCGGTTCGTTCAGCCTTCCCCTCCCTCCGAACCAGAGCCGAAAGAGACCATTCAAACATACCAAGCACAGGAAAAGGGGGCCCAACATGGCGAGGGAGAAGCAGGGCTGAACGAACCGCCATGATTCAGGGGGGAAATTCGTTAATGGTTTTTCTTCCCAAAACAACATTAGAGACTTTTTTTTTTCCTGCTGGGATGGACAACCTGCAACCCTTTGGTCAAATGCAGCCCCTGCTGATTTTGTGTAGCTCTTAGCATCAGACCTTTAGTTCTCAATAGATTACTTCAAGGAGATGCAGCCTTTGCTAGAAAAAAGCCACTTCAGTCATCTATGTCTCATCAAAGTTGTATTCACAGAGAAGTCTGAATATGCTGCTGAATTTAGGGACTAATTCCTTGACAGAAAAGCAACATAGAAAGGAGATCAGTAGTTCCATTCAGACATTAGTTCCATCTTTACTGATGGGATGGATAGATGGATGGGCAGATATAAGACACAGAGGGAGATGATAGAGAAATATGAAAAGAGTTGAGAAGGAGAAATTAGATAGACAAACAGATTGTGTTTTAAACAATAGATACCCTTCTCTGGAAAGATTGCAGAAGTGGTTTGCTAGTTTGTTTTTCTAGAATATAGAGGTAGTCCTCGACTTACAACAGTTCATTTAGTGACAGTTCAAAAAAAGCCCTGAAAAAAGTGATTTATGACCATTTTTCAAACTTATGACCATTACAGCATCCCCACGGTCACATGAGCAAAATTTGGAGGCTTGGCAACTGACCCATATTTACACGGTTGCAGTACCCCGAGTTCATCGAATCACTTTTCACAACTTTCTGATAAGCAAAGTCAATGGAAAAGCCAGATTGACTTAACATCAGTGTTACTAATTTAACAACTGCAGTGATTCACTTAACAACTATGGCAAGAAAGATCGTAAAATGGGGCAAAATTCACTTAACAACTGCCTCATTTAATAACATAAATTTTGGGCTCAATTGTGGTTGTAAGTGGAAGACTACCTGTATTTTTTTTTTTACTAATCCAATCTAGTTTATAAGGATTTCCTGGTTGCTAATTTAGCTTTAAAACATCAAGGAGCTTCGTTTTATTGGGGGCACAGCTAAGCTACTTGAGAGTAAATTAGTAGAATTTGCTTCTAAATAAATACACACAGATGTCTCATAAGATTTAATCATTCTAATATAGGATTCACAGCACTGGATGATATTTGGCAGGCCCATGATCTTCTTAAATATTTTTGACTTTTGGAAAAGAGTTTATTTTGAATTATGCTCAGAAATTGCAGGGTGACTGTTTCAGAGGTGATAGATCAGGGGTGAAATCCAGCAGATTCTGACAGGTTCTGGAGAACCGGTAGTTGAAGTTTTGAGTAGTTTGGTGAACCGGCAAATACCACCTCTGGCTGGCCCCAGAGTGAAGTGGGAATGGAGATTTTGCAATATACTTCCCCCAGGAGTGGGGAGGGAATGGGGATTTTGCAGTATCCTTCCCCTGCCATGCCCACCAAGCCACACTCACCAAGTCATGCCCACAGAACCAGTAGTAAAAAAAATTGGATTTCACCACTGTGATAGATGGTCTGGTAGTCATAAGTGCTGTGCTGTTAATCTCTGCACCAGCATAAGGCAGTTTTGATTTAATTTAATGAGGTTACATTTATAAAAATAAAAATATGGAATTGTGAAGCATTTTTTTGCATAAAAGTAGATCAGTTGCTCTTCCACAATGCTTTCCTCATCAGCACTCTCTAACCATTGGAATTCCAGCATCTCACCCAGCAATATTTGGACTCCTGGATGGGAAAAGTTTGCAAGGCAGGCAGCCAGCGCAGAGACATTGATCAAGGAAGGCAAAGATGCTCAGGCAAGTGCATTGTGGGAAAGTGGGGAATGTAAGGTTGGGCAATTATATAATATTTCAGAAGTTCATATATAAACATTGTGAAAATACAACCAAAGTTCTTGCAGCAAGAACAGCAAGATTCTTGCATTGTGCAATTTAAGGATACCTGCATATATTATCTTAGTTTAGTTGCTTTCCTTGTCATGGAGAAACTGTCTCTCTCGGTGAGCCAAATGGAACTTTCAGTCTGATTTTCTAACTTGGGGTCCCCATTAATTTTAAGTTGAGCTAATTTAGGAGGCATGTTTGCAGCACTTCCCCAGGTGGGCTTTAATTCAAAAATTTCCAGAGTGAAGTGAATCACAAAACAGATATTTATCAAAGCCAAATAAAAATACAAAACTATATAATGCCGCAGGATCCAATTGGGGTCAGTCACCAGGACCAGAGATTTAGTTTTGTGAGCTTTCGGACTTGTGCTGGAGCCCCAACATCCTCACGGAACTTCCCTCTTACCAGAATGAGTGCTTTGGGCTATTCTATGCCTAATAATTATGTGGCGCCTGATTGCATGTGGCTTTTTTAACGGTTGATTGGGGTGTTGATGGCCAGCTATGCTATCACAGAACAATGAAAGAAAAGTTGATCCACCTGCATTTCTCCAACTTCCACAAAGATAGGAACCTGGAATAAAAACATCAACTTCGGGGCTGCAGGATTTCTAGATTCCATTTGTTTTTGGCTTTAATAGATCAAGGACAAACCAAATTACAGGCTGCAGTCATCCATTTTTGTTTTTTTAAACATTCTCATGGCATGCTGGGAAATACAGGCAATCTTCAACATACGACCACAATTGAGCTCAAAATTTATGTTGCTAAGTGAGAAATTTGTTAAGTGAGTTTTACCCCATTTTGTGACTTTTCTTGCCACATTTAAGTGATTCACTACAGTTGTTAAATTAGTAACCCGATTGTTAAGTGGATCCAGTTTCCCCACTGATTTTGCTTGTCAGAAAGTTGCAAAAGGAGATCACATGACCCTGGGACACTGCAACCGTCATTAAATGTGAATCAGTTGTCAAGTATCTGAATGTAAATCATGTAACCATGGGGATGCGGCAATTGTCATAAGTCTGAAAAATGGTCATAAGTAACTTTTTTCAGTGCTCTTGTAACTTTGAACAGTCACTAAATGAAGTGTTGTAAGTCAACACTTTACTATCTGTAAAGATGATGGTAAATTCTTCTGGTTTATGTACAGGTTGTCCTCGAGTTACGACTACAGTTGATCCCAACATTTATGTTGCTAAGGGAAACATTTATTAAGTGAGTTTGCCCCATTTTACGACTTTTGTTGCCACAGTTGTTAAGTGAATCATTGCATTTGTTAAGTTAGTAACATGGTGGTGAAGTGACTCTGGACTCCCCATTGACTTTGTTGTCGGAAGGTTGCGAAAACTGATCACTTGACATTGTAACTGTCCTAAATATGAACCAGTTGCCAAGCATCTGGATTTTGATCACGTGACTATGGGGATGCTGCAACAGTCATAAGTGTGAAAAATTGTCATAAGTCATTTTTTCAGTGCCATTGTAATTTTGAATGGTCACTGTATGAGCCGTTGTTAAGTCAAGGACTACCTGTACTTAACCTTTAATTCACAGATAGACTCTAGATGTAGAAGATGGCCAGGCTGAGCTGAAGGGGTGGGGGGGTCAAATGTGTCATCAGTCATGAGTCTCTTTGTGCCCACCTGTGAGATTTAAGTCCAGCCCACCTTGAATTCCTTTGATTCTTATCTGCTGCCAAATTGCTTTGACCATTATTCAGATTCTTGTAGAAAGCTTAACTTGCAATAAATCTTTATACCCATTTGAACTGCCTGGATCTGCTGATTTCCCTGGCACTTAACACTAGCAGGTACAAGGGGGGAAAATATGTGGATGTATTGGAGCCTGTGATTTGGGGTCCCTGTTTTTTTTTTTTAAATTTGATTTATATGCCGCCTTTCTCCGGAGACTCAAGGCGGCTTACAGTACGTTAAGCAATAGCCTTCATACTTTTGTATATTTTTATACAAAGTCAGCTTATTGCCACCACAAATTGGGTCCTCAATTTACCTACCTTAGAAAGGATGGAAGGCTGAGTCAACCTTGAGCCTGGTGAGATTCGATCTTACTTTAATTGCAGACAGCTGGTGTTGAATTACAGTGCTTAGTCTGCTGAGCTATCCAGGCTCCTGTTCTAGTTATTGAATTATATAAGCTCATCACAGAACCCTGAGTTCTGGGATCTTTGTTTTTTCTTCAATAAGGGCCCAATGTTCATGGGTAAAAATAAATGTATCAGGGCAGTGTATATACCTCCTTGGACAGAGAGTCCAGCTTTCCCTCTTTCTCTTCTTTGTTGTGATTGCAGCTTATGGGACGGATGGGGACTCCAGCAGAGTGTGCAAAAGCCGCCCTTTACCTCGCTTCGGATGCTACGTTTTGCACAGGGATCAACCTTTTCCTCAGTGGCGGAGCTGAACTTGGCTATGGGAGGAAGAGCCCTCAAGACCCTAATTCTTGTTTTGACAGCTAGCAAGAGCCTTCCGAGATGGGACGATTTTGGCAAATTACAAACTCATCTTGGGAGATCTATTCAAGCTTGCTTCGTGAGATTGAAGTGGAACAGTTCCATTGCTGCATTGATTTGTGGTAGTAAAAAATACTGTGTTCGTAAGAGCTGTGGGACCTGTTGAGGTTTTAATAAATTCTAATCCACCACAAAAATGAAGAAGCTTTCTCCTTTTCTCACTCCAGAAAGCTCTTTTGTCTTGCCCTTGTATGATAGGCAGAAATAATTCATTGGCAGAACAGCTGGTCCTCAGCAAGGAAAGGCCTGGCATGCCTAAATCAGGAGCCCACCCACTTTTTCCATTGATTGGCATAATGGCATGACCAGTAGGATATTTTAATGGCAAGAAGCCAAAAGATCCTGCTTGCCAAATTTTCATAGCAGGTTGCAATTGGCTGCTTGAGGGGAGGGAAAAGAAGTGTGGATGTGTGAATGCATGTGCAGGGCTGAAATAGTAACACACTCAAACTATGTTGCAATGGAGGGGAAACCAGCACCACTTCAGACTGCTGAAAACTATGGAACTAAAAGAATTGCCAACTTGTGTGCTTATTTGTCCCGGTGCCCTACCAAAATTCAACACCAAAATACTGATAACAGAATAACAGTGTTAGAAGGGACCTTGGAGGTCTTCTAGTCCAACCCCCTGCTCAGGCAGGAAACCATTTCAGACAAATGGTTGTCCAGTCTCTTCTTAAAAACTTCCAGTGTTGGAGTACCCACAACTTCTGGAGGCAAGTGATTCTACTGTTTAATTGTTCTGATTGTTGGCAAGGTGATTTGCGGAGAAGGTTAAAAAAGGAAGATTCAAAATAAGATTAGTCAAAACTTGGGGAGCATAAATAATCTGTTTTTAATTAATTCCCTCTCTGCCCACCCCCCAAACGTAAGGATTGGGCTGAAAATATCAACTCCACGTTATCTTCAATCTCACTGCTTCACCTTATGAGTTGCTTCTGTAGTTCACAATTGCTCATCCGGAACTTGGGAGAGGAAATTCGTCAACAAAGTTCTTTTTAAACTCCATCTTTATGTTACTTTTCATCAGTCTTCCCCTTGGCGATGCCCGCCAGATAAAGGGATTGCAACTTCAAGGACTACCCTCCCCCCTCCCCTCAAATTCAAATAACTACATTGTGAACAGAAGCTGCATAAATCCTGACCTTAACAATAAAAACAAATTCTGAGTTCAGCTCCAGTGAACATTCCAAATTAAGCCCTTGATAACAGCACAGACCTGTTTTTCACACAGTTGTGCCTAAGGTGAACTAGACCTTGAGGCTAAATCTGTTTTTAAAAAAAAAAAAAAAAAAAAAAAAAGCTTGCTTTGTTAAGCGTGAAAATGTTTAACTGGCCATTTCTGATTCCCTGACCATGAAATGCCTTATCAGCCATTGTTTCTCTGGATTAATGTGTAGACAAAGTAGAGCCTATATTTGCCTTGGCTGGTTCTGGTGTTGGCATACAACAAAAAAATATTATTGCCATCAACATTTTAGTTTAGTTTAGTTTTTGTTTTATTTGATTTGTATACCGCCCTACTCCCGAAGGACTCAGGGCGGTGAACAGCCAACAATAAAATACATAGATACACAAAATTTAAAAACCCAATAAAATCAAATTAAATTATTTGGCCCAGACAAATTAAAACACCCCGATAATTTAAAAACAGATTAAAATTTAAATATTTAAAAAGGAACCTGTTGTTCCTGTTTTTTTCCAAAAATATTAATCTTGGTCCTTTTCTTTAATCCTCCAAGGAGGCCTGTAAAATAGGCTTACATATTCAATTTGGGGAGGAGCTAAATCCCAACTGCCTTAACCCAGTAGACAATCTATGGACGTTTAGACCTTATTTCCCATTAGCCTAGACAACGTGAGCAATGGCAAAGTTCATGGAAGTGAATGTCCACAATCTCTAGAGCAGGGGTGTCAAACTCAATTTCATTGAGGGCCTCATCAGGGTTGTGTTCAGTGCTGGGATTCAGCCGGTTTGGGCGAACTGATTGTTAAATTGCTGGCTGGCCCCGCCTCTTCCAGGAGTCCCCTTGCGCCCCGTTTTGGCTCCCAGGTAAGTGTAGAGAGGCCTACTAGGCCCAAAACAGGGTGCAGGTGTGTGTGTGCAGCACGGCCCCCCTGCACCCCATTTTTGCTCCCAGAGGAGGTGCAGGAGGCCGAGTGCTGCCTGTCACACCCTCTGGCCACGCCCACCATGGTCATGCCCACCCAGCTGGTCATTAGGGCAAAGAACCTGTTGTTAAATTATTTGAATTGCACCACTGGTTGTGTTTGACCTGGGGGGGGGAGGTGGGCATGGCCAACTCAACGTCACTCCTATTAGGGGTGTCTGTAGTGGCCCAAGTGCTCTGCCAGCGAAAATGGCCTCCTGCAACTCTCTGCCAGCGAAAACAGAGCTCGAGAGGGCCGCATCTAGCTGTTCTCCCTTAGCGTGCGGCCTCCCGAGCTCTGTTTTTGCTGGCAGAGGGTTTATCAACCTTCCAGAGAGCAAATAATTAAAATGTAACACTAAAAATAATACATGATGGAAGAATATTATGGTTGATTAAAACAAATGACTGCTGCTGTTACAAGTAGTCCTCGACAACAGTTCGCTTAGTGACCATTCAAATTACAACAGCACTAAAGAAAGTAAATGTCTCACTTAACAACAGAAATGTTGGGCTCAGTTATGGTCGTTAAGTCAAGAACTACCTGTATTATCATAATGAAGAGCTGGTATGATGGCACAATGCTTAAGGTGTTGAACCCATACCAAGGAGCCCTAGATCACACAGTAGTCCACTTTCAGCCATGGAAGCTCAGTGGATGATTTTGGGTCAGAATAACAGAGTTGGAAGGTACCTTGGAGGTATTCAAGTAGGAAAGCCTATACCATTTCAGACAAATCTCTTCTTAAAAACTTCCAGTGTTGGAGAACCCACATCTTCTGAAGGCAAGTTGTTCCACTGATTAATTGTTCTAAATGTCAGGAAATTTCTCAGATGTATCTCATAGGGTTCTTAGGGGAGAAAGCTAGGCAGGAACTCTCAAAATAAAGTATAATATAAATCAAATCAGTCAAATCAGTCATTATCATTCTACCTTTAAGATCCCAATCTTGCCAAAAAAGCTTCACAATCCAAAATACATTTTTTTTAAAAAAAGAGAGATTAAATGGATATTTCCAGGATTCTTTCCACAGGGCTCATGAAGGTAAAAGCCCTGATGAATGACATGTGAGAGAGTCGACATGAAGCAGTTTTCAGAACAGTCTTTGCCTGCCTAACTTCCTCCATTTCTCTTCCGTCCTGCATGGCAATTTTTCATTTGACTTGAGTGTTACGTAACAAATGAAAACAGAACTTGGAAATAAGAGCTTCCCTTTTTAAAATAAAAACATCAATCATTCAAAAGCATTTTTAGTATTTTCTAATTCCTTTAACCTTCCTCCTCCTTTATGTCATAATGGTCACCCGAGGTTGTTCACTTTTACTGCTTAAGGGATGAAGCTGGGGTTTTGTTATGATTTGTTCAAGGACATAATAAAGCAAGAGAAGTGGATGAAGTTTAGCATTTTGATATTTGTAAGTAATCAGAATCCTTTTTGTAGAGGATTTCAATTTTTTTAAGTACAATCACCTTTTAAGTTGAATGCAGTTTTGATTATTCTCCCCATTTTTTGAGAGATGAAGACAGTGGAAGATTCAGTTGTTCTCGATCAAGTAGCAGCTTTCCAATTCATCATTTATACTTTGAACAAATAATATTTAAGAAGAATTCAGACCAAGACTGGAGACATAATGCACACATCTATTCAATGGCATATAATTCAGCAGATTCTCAGCATTTTTTTTAAAAAAAGAACCCTCTTAGAAATTTTAACAAAAAATAGCATTTTGTGGTTGTATTTAGTCCAGCAAGAGGTCATTTGGTTTCCTTTCGATGTTTTTCAGCCTGCATTGATTTTAGGTAGGAATTAATGTGCAATGTTTTCCCATTTCCTCTTCAATGTGCCCTATGTTTTTGGAAAGATTGTAATATTAAGCAAACAATGCGTAGCCAGATGAGATACAGAGTTTGCTGGTGCCTCACCTACTGGGTATGTGCCAAAGCAGCTGTTGTTTGCTCTGCATACATTTGGGCTGAAACAAACCCATGTGCTCCTTGAAGGGTGTATATGCCAGCCATGTTATTGGCTATGTTAAAGGGTGTGTTAGAAGGACCTGGGTGTGATTGGCTGTGCCCCCCACCCCCGCACTTGACTGTGTAAAAGAGTAGGAGCCAAGAAAGATGTGTGTGCAAGTAAACAAAACCAAGCAATTAACAATCTTTTATGTGCAAAATACCTTGTATGTGCCCCTCAAAGATACTTCCCAACTCTCAGCCACAGCCTCTTTTTTGTTTTTTTTCCTGTATCTGGGACATCATCCACTTGGCCACTATTTGCTCCACTAAATTGCCTCTTTTCAATAGGAGGCAGGCTGGTTTTGATTTGATTTTGATTCTATTTTTATTTCTACTTTCAGACAAGGAGATTGTATTAGGTGGATGCACGAAGCATCCACCTATGTTTTTTTCCAGAATGTGGGAGGAAGTATGCCTGGCCGTTTCATAACAAAGAACCCCTTGGCAGAAATATCTCAATGAGTCACCACATTACATGCTGGTGTAGTGGTTAAGGTACCAGGCTAGAATCCCTAAGATTGTGAATTTTAGTCCTGCCTTGAAGACACACAAAGCCAGCTGGGTGACCTTGAGTGCACACCGCTTGCAAAAATGCTGCCAAGAAAATTCCAGGATTTTGTCCAGACAGAATACAGAATAGTAACAGTTGGAAAAGGGACCTTGGAGATCTTCTAGCTCACCCCCGCCCCCTGCTCAAGCAGGAGACCCTGCACCATTTCAGACAAGCACACGAAAGCAAAAAAACTCTCTGTACATGCTCAGAGGTGCTCTCTACAGAAGACAACAGAAGCCCGACCCCAAAAGTTGCACCCCAGCCACGCAAAACCTCCCCACTTCAACTCAAAACAACCTCCGGGAGCGGACAAACGAGGCGTCGCCAGAGGCGGGGCGGGGGGGGAGGGACGCTTTGGGGCCTGGTTTCCCGCAGGCCCCGCCCAGTCCCATTAAACCACAGCCTTAACAACAACAGCATGGCAGTTACCATGGGAGTCCCGGGGTGCTTACGGCAGGTAAGTTGGGGTACAGGAAACGGCAGTGGGGGGATGGCCTCCATCCCTCTCGCATAAAAGGAGAGGGGGGGGCACGTTTCCGGTTCTGTTTATAAATAGCTCCGGGCAGAAACATTGCTGATAGAAAATGCCCCCCTCCCTTCCCAAATGCTCCCCTTGCGGTTTTTTTCCTCCTTTCTTTCTGCTGTCCCCAAAGTGGCATTCCTCACGTCCTCCCAGCTGTCAGGTCGTTTTCTGCATCTCCGCCAGGAAACCCAAATCTTGCCTCCCTCGATCTCCCCCAATTTTTTGCCCTTCCCTGGGATAAGCCCCACACTAGGCTTGCCATCTGGCAAAACAACCCCTTTCCTTTTCTGCCTTCCTCTATGCCCCCTTGGCTCCTTTTCCCCCAAATGAGCTCTGCCCTCCTTGAGCCCACCAAGGCAAACATCTCTCTCTCGGATGCACTGATTCCCCCGCCCTGCAATTTCTCAAAGGCACCTTCGGGATTGACCGAAGGATGGTGGGAACGAAATACCCCTCCTTTTGTCTCCCCACCAGGAAAAGTTTTATGGTCTTGGAAAGGAGACCTAGAATTTATACCTCTGAATATGTTGCTTCTTTGATTGCGGGTGATGGGGAGAGACTCTCCCAGCTGGAATTGCCTGAATTACTTTGCCCTCTCCATAGATACTTCTGTCAAATGGATTTTTCATTTGTGATTTGACAGATGCTTTTGTTTCTTTTAAGTCGGTGGAATTTCCCCAACATCTCCTTAAGATAGCAGTCCTTTCAATTACACTCATTTGAGCTCTTCAGCTCAAAATTCTTCCTGGATGAGGTTAGATTCCCCCCCACCCCAAATATTTTTACTCTTATCCTCTTAAGTCATTCTGCAAAACAGTCTTAGTTTCTTAGAAATAACTAAAGTGTATATTTGAGAATAGAAAAATACTTATTCCCTTCTTATTCCCCCCCCCCCCCCCCCGGTTTCTCTTCCTGTTTAAGGAAATTTTTTCTCTGGATCTGGGTAAAAGGTTCTGAATAAAAAAATAAATAAACATTCTTCTTCAAGTTATGTTTCTTATGCTAACAATGAAGAAATTTACACCCTCCTGTGGTTTTGATTATTGAGTTACAACAGTTGAATATTTGGGGAAATAATTCTTTATTCATTTCTTAGAATATATAACAACGTGACCTACAGAAAAAGATGATTTGCAGTACAGCGCAATTCTGAGGGATTTCTAAAGCTGAACTTTCTTCTAAGAAGTCTTAAACTCACAAAGAAAAAATAGATAAGGACATAATTTTTCTTTATGCATTTTTCAAAGAAAGCACCCTCCATCTCTAAACATACTTTTGTACCTTCTTTCAATGCATGTTTCTAGTCTGGATGGCCCAAATAATAGTTCTTAGGCTGAACTGAGACATATCTCTTAAAGTAAACTGCTAATCTGTAAAGGTACAATTTAAAGAATGGTACTTTTCTGATTCATTGAAGATAGATTTAGCCAATGGGGCATCCTCCTTACCGTAACACCCAGAACTCCCAACCAACACCAATTTTCCCATTAAAACTTGTGGCAAGTGCCATAACACCATTTTCAGAAAGTACAGGTTAACCCAGGGGTCAGCAACTTTTGGACCCATTTTCCAAACAAAACTCTCGGAGCTACAAAACCCTTCCCATGCCTGACTATTTCCTGAGTGATCACAAAACTAGCATATGTAGTTGAATTAAACATTCTGTTTTCTCCTGAAACTTTTCTTTTCTTGGATTTATCTATGGTTAGCCTACCAGGAGTCAAAAAGCTCAATAAATCATGGTGGTTGCGACTCATATTTTGAGCGACAGGGAGCCGCAGCAGAGGGATGAAAGAGCCCATGCGGTTCCAGAGCTGCAAGTTACTGATCCCTGGGTTAACCCAAAGCCTTTGCTCATGCAGTTTGGAATTCTGAGAGCTTCAATTCCAACTTTGTTGTAAGGTGTTGAGGAAGACTTGTTTAAGGGACATACATGAGGGCCATAACATCTGGAGAAATTTTGAAGTCAACCTAATACTGTGTCTGCCAGATGTTTGTGATACAATTCCTGTAACTCCTGATCATTAGTCATAGTGGGCTGATGAACATTGCAGAAGGTGCTACCATAGATTGACTAGTAATTCTCTTCCCAGTGCTGTTGCATTGTTGTAAACTTCAGATCTGTTGTCTCAGGTCCTCCCTTGACGGCTGTAATCTTTCAACTGCTTTTTAAAATGTAAGCTACTCATATTTAGAACATCATGTTCCTTTTATTTATTTATTTATTTTGTTTCCTCACCTTTGACTTTTTGACATTCAGTTTAGGAGAACTGAAACTTCCTGAAGAATAAAGGTGATTCGGGGAGGTGGCATGATCAGGTTTCTGTCTACTGAAAGAAAGGGAGGAGAATCAATGTGTTATTGATGCCAGGAATGTAAAGAAGCCCAAAATTTTGAAAGACCAAGAATCAGGGTGGTTATTATTATTGAAGTTACTTCTGTGCCCCTCTGTTAGGATCAGGAAATCTCCTTTCCTTAGTATTACATCACTAAAACCAATTATTTGTAGTTTGCCTGCAGGAGGATGCATATTCTTTTAACAAGGAATCTCAATCCTGTGGAGAGGAAATTCAGGTTAATTTACATGAGGTGGGGGAAAAGAAGTAATTCACAGGATTGTCTCCAAACTGGAGGACTGCACAAAATACCCAGGCAAACCTTTTCCATTGTTACTGGGTTTCGCAAACTTACATAATTGCCTTGGGCAGTAGGTTACACTGACTAGAAGATCTTAGGTTCTTCTTTCCAGCCCTTTGGATTTTATGATCTTTATCAATTTCCTACACTATCTACTAATGCTAATTTGAGCATTGGAGGTGGGGGAGAGAGTATGCTTGATTGCGCTACTTGCATTCCTTAGTAATGTAAGTCATAAAGAAAATCCCATCAACTACTATCAAGTTCAAATTTTTAGTTATAAATAAGTCCTAAAATAAGGTGACCAACTTTTTTACAATGAGAAGGAGGACACAGGCATGTGTGCCATGTTATGTTTCGGTAAGAAGTAAACAAAGCCATTTGCGCTCTTGGCGCATTCTTGCGCGCAGTGCATTCTCTCAAAATAATTATCCTGTGCGGAGCGCATGCATCTCATAATCACATCTCATCACACTGTACCGAGCCTTGATGAATTGTCATGTCAAATACAAATACATCACATCACACGCAACGGATCGGATCGGCATCGATCAAATACGAAGATTTACAGATTAGTCTTCAAATATCAAAAAGGAGGACATGTAGGAGGATACTTTTCGAGAGAGGACAGAACTTACAAAAGAAGGACTGTCCTTCCTAAAGGAGGACAATTGGTCACCTTACTTAAAAGCTAGTTTTCCAAAAGGAATTGTTGGAATTCTGGATTTATAAGAAATCATATCTGCAATTGGATCTTGGCACAGTCTGTGGGGTTTTCAGGAGATTGATTCTAACACCTTGAATAAATGACCCATTGGTACCTGTCTCTGGTTGGTGACGTTTACAGTATAACAGTACTAAAGTCAATCCGTTAAACCTATATAATGGTCAAATCTTACTTTACTGTTAAGGGAAGCATTAGCTGCTGGCCAGGACTTTTGAGAAATGAAAGACAATGGAAAGAAAAGCAGAACAGTATAGTTTTCCCATAATGCTCGGTATGGTTAAGCTTTGTTGAGAAAGAAATTGAAAAGAAAAATAGAGAAGAAGGAATCTGGCCAAGAAGATTGACATATGCAAGAATCACTTGAAGCTGTACTGTATTGGTTCTGAGGAACTCCCTCATGTAACCTGAATTTATAGATTTTGCCCCAAGAGATGGGTAGTGAGGTGTCTGGTTTCCTAGAAGACATTAAACACACTCTCTTGAGGCTGTTAATCTCCTGTTTGCTTTCTAATCCCTTTAATTAGAGGCTGACAGGAGACACCCGGGATAGCATTTCACTGGGCTGTAGAAAAGATTTGCCCCCTGCCACGTGGCTATGGCTATGGCAGCCACCTGTTCAGTCCTTCCTGGGGATTTGCTTTCTCTGCTTTCCCTTTTCCCAGAGGGATTTTGAATTTGCCCGGGAGCTCAAATTAATTAACCTTCTGAATTTTAACTGTTTTTTTTTATTTTTACTTGTAAATTGTAATTTGTTCCTACCTCTGTTTTTAATTTGTATTTTATTTATGGTTTTCATATGGTGTTGCAGATGTTGCCAGGGGCACTTAGGTGAGATGGGTGGTGTAGAAATTTAATAAATGCACTCTTTAACTCCTCTGTAGTTTAAAGCAGAGTACGCATTGAGGGAGAGGTTAGATAACTGGGGAGGCAGCTACTCTTGTAAACTAAAAGGGTTGTGAGACTATTTTACAGAGAGCAAATTGAAACCAATGCCTAGTAATGGGTAGCTGAGGTAGGATTTCAGTTCAGGCTCCTTAGATTCAAAACTTCCATAATGGAATATTTGGGGCTTTCTGCCCCTACTTACATGCTCATGTTCTCTTCTTGACATTGACAGTGTGTTGCCGTTGTTAATGCTTCTTCTGTTTCTCTTAGAAGGGTGGAGGCAGAGTCTTTCTAATTCACTGCAAATCCATCTGGTTTACTTCTAAACTGAGCCTTTGCTTTAGGCAAGGGGAAATGTCATTGCTCGCTGGCTGTGATCCCAGATACCAATTTGGAAGGGAAGAAACTGGTTTAGTCAGTCCTTCTGTTCCTGTCACTGATTTTCCCAAGGGCAGGATATTCTACAGGTAAATAGGTTCACTATTCAAGTAAAACATTTAGGGTAAAATGTGAGATTTTGAATCTTAAAATTAATCACAACTTTCTAGTCCTTGTGCTTAGAGAAAGAGACAGAAAGACAGACTGACAGACAAAGACAGTGGGAGATAGATAGATAGATAGATAGATAGATAGATAGATAGATAGATGATAGATAGATAGAGGTAGAGACAGACAAAGAAAGAGAGAGAGAGACTGATAGCTGTTTCTCTCTCTCTCTCTCTCTCTCTTTCTATCTATCTATCTAGAGATAGACAAGGAGGGAGGGACGGAGGGAGAGAGAGAGAAACTTTGGACAAGGTTATAATAACTATTTGCCTTATCACCTGCAGGGAGTTAACTTTTCTCCAGGCTACTCAAACCTTCTTAAAACTGGAAGAAAGTGGTTGTTTAAAGCTATTAAAGCAGATGGAATGTAGATTATGGTATATTTTTATGCAGGGAAGACTTGTCTGTGTGGTTTGGCTTTTGCTGCCCTCTACTGTTAAATGAGTTTTTTGCATGCTTTCAAATGCCATTGGCTGGCAAAATCTTCTATCTGCATGTTGTTGTTTTTTAAATATTTTATTTATTATTTATTTATTTAATTTATATACTGCCCTATTCCTGAAGGACTCAGGGCGGTGAACAGCCAAACAGTAAAAAACATAGATACAAAATTTAAAAACAAAGTAAAATTGAATTAAGCAAATTTGGCCCAAACAGATTAAAACCCCAATCATTTTAAAAACCAATTAAAATATGCGTAATTAAAGAGGGAAAAGATTAGGCCAGGCCCGCCTGGTGAAATAAAAAGGTCTTAAGAGCACGGCAGAAGGTTCGCAGATCCGGGATCCTCCGTATCTCCGGGGGGAGCTCGTTCCAGATAGTAGGTGCCCCCACAGAGAAGGCTCTCCCTCTAGGGGCCGCCAGTCGACATTGTTTGGCCAACGGCACCCGAAGGAGCCCCTCTCTATGAGAGCGTACCGGCCGGTGGGAGACTATTGGTGGTAGTAGGCGGTCCCGTAGATAACCAGGTCCTAAGCCATGGAGCGCTCTAAAGGTGGTAACCAAAACCTTGAAGCGCACCCAGAAGACCACCGGGAGCCAGTGCAGCTTGCGCAGGAGAGGTGTTATATGGGAACGCCATGTCACTCCCATTACCACCCGCGCGGCCGCACTCTGCGCCAGTTGGAGCCTCCGGGTGCTCCTCAAGGGGAGCCCCATGTAGAGAGCGTTACAATAGTCCAGGCGGGAGGTGACAAGGGCATGAGTGACCGTGCGTAGGGAGTCCCGATCCAGAAAGGGACGCAACTGGCGAATCAGGCGAACCTGATGAAAAATCCTCCCGGTCACGGCCGTCAAATGCTCTTCTAAAGACAGCCGTGAATCCAGGAGGACGCCCAAGTTGCGAACCCTCTCCGTGGGGGCCAATGATTTGCCCCCAATAGTCAGTGATGGCGCTAACTGACTATATCGGGACATCGGAAACCACAGCCACTCGGTCTTGGATGGGTTGAGCCTGAGCCTATTCCTCCCCATCCAGATCCGCACGGCCTCCAGGCACCGGGACATGACTTCAAGGGCATCGTTGGGGTGGTCCGGGATGGAGATGTACAGCTGGGTGTCATCAGCGTACTATTGGTACTTCACCCCGAAACCATGGATGATCTCGCCCAGCGGCTTCACATAAATGTTGAACAGGAGGGGCGAGAGGACCGACCCTTGCGGCACCCCACATATGAGGGGCCTCAGGGTCGACCTCTGCCCCCTGTCAACACAGACTGCGACCGGTCAGAGAGAAAGGAGGAGAACCACTGCAACACGGTGCCTCCCACCCCTAACTCTTCCAACCGGTGCAGCATGATACCATGGTCGATGGTATCAAAAGCCGCTGAGAGATCTAACAGGACCAGGACAGAGGAGAACCCCCTGTCCTGAGTCCTCCAAAGATCATCTACCAACGCGACCAATGCCGTTTCCATGCTATACCCGGGCCTGAAGCCCGACTGGAACGGATCCAGATATGTATAGTATTAAATTTATATGCCTTCTATCTCACTATCCAAAGGGGATCTTTTGAGAGTACTCATCCTTTGGAAGTCCAAGATGTCGTGTTGCAACATTTTAAAAAAGAGCTGTACAATCACTCATTTTAATAGAGAAATGCTTTCCATCCATTGTTGGATATCTGTTGCACAATGTACTGAAAACTCTTATTGCTTGCAATTACAGGTAGTCCTCGACTTACGACCACCATTGAGCCCAACATTTCTGTTATTAAGTGAGATACTTGTTAAATGAGTTTTGCTCTCTTTTAAAACCTTTCTTGCCACAGCTGTTAAGTGAATCATTGTGGTTTTTATTTATTTATTTCTATTTATTTTATATCAAATTTATATACCGCTCTTCTCCCTGAGGACTCAGGGCGGTGTACAGACAAAGTAAAAACATAAACTACAAACATTAAAATACAATTAAAAAGATATATATATATATATATATATATATATATATATATATATATATATATATATATATATATATATATTTGGCCCCATAATTAAAAGCAATGACAAAAACAATTAAAAACATTTTAAAAAGTCTTAGGCCAGCCCGGCTTGCTGGAAAAAGAAGGTTTTAAGGGCACGGCGGAAGGCATTGAGGTCTTAGATTCTCCTTATCTCTGGGGGCAGCTGATTCCAGAGGGTAGGTGCCCCCACAGAGAAGGCCCTCTCCCTGGAGGTCAGCAGCCTACATTGTTTGGCTGATAGCACCCCGAGGAGGCCCTCTCTGTGGGAGCGCACAGGTCGATGGGAGGCTGTTGGTAGCAGCAGGCGGTCTCAAAGATATCTAGGTCCTATGCCATGGAGCACTTTAAAGGTGATAACCAACACCTTGAAGCGCACCCAGAAGACCACTGGGAGCCAGTGCAGCTCACGCAGGAGAGGTGTTTATTTATTTATTTTTATTTATTTGTTTCCATTTCTATACCGCCCTTCTCCAAATAGGACTCAGGGCGGTGAACAGCCAAAGTAAAAAACAGAACATACAAAATTTAAAAACAGTATTAAAATAATTAAATATTTTGGCCGTAAATTAAAACAACCCAATTTAAAATCAATTTAAAATTTAACTCAAGCCAGCTCAGCTAGTTGAAATAAATAGGTTTTCAGGGCCTGACGAAAATCCGGAGGTCTGTTATTGTACGTAACTCTGGGGGAAGGCTGTTCCAGAGGGTGGGCGCCGTCACAGAGAAGGCTCTCCCCCTGGGGGTCGCCAGCCGACATTGTCTGGCAGACGGCACCCTGAGGAGGCCCACTCTGTGTGAGCGTACTGGCCGGTGGGAGGCTATTGGTGGCAGAAGGCGGTCTCGTAAGTACCCCGGCCCTAAGCCATGGAGCGCTTTAAAGATGGTCACCAACACCTTGAAGCGCACCCAGAAGACCACCGGGAGCCAGTGCAGCTCGCGCAGGAGAGGTGTCACATGGGAGCGCCTCGTCGCCCCCATAATCCCCCGCACGGCCGCGTTCTGGACCAGCTGGAGCCTCCGGGTGTACCCCAGGGGGAGCCCCATGTAGAGAGCGTTGCAGTAGTCCAGGCGGGAAGTGACTAGTGCCTGAGTGACTGTGCGTAGAGAGTCCCGATCTAGAAAGGGGCGCAACTGGCATATCAGGCGAACCTGATAAAAAGCCCCCCTGGCCACGGCCGTCAAATGATCTTCTAAAGACAGCCGTGCGTCCAGGAGGACGCCCAAGTTACGAGCCCTCTCCGTGGGGGCGAGTGATTTGCCCCCAATAGCCAGCGATGGCGTCAGCTGGCTATATCGGGACACTGGAAGCCACAGCCACTCGGTCTTGGAGGGGTTGAGTCGGAGCCTGTTTCTCCCCATCCAGGCCCGGACGGCCTCCAGGCACTGGGACATCACTTCAAGGGCATCGTTGGGGTGGCCTGGGGTGTTGTATGGGAGCGCCAAGCAGGCTCCCGTAACTACCCGTGCGGCCGCATTCTGGACCAGTTGGAGCCTCCGGGTGCCCTTCAAGGGGAGCCCCATGTAGAGAGCGTTGCAGTAGTCCAGGCGAGACTACTGGTTAAGAAGTCAATAGCCTGGCTGTTAAATGAACCTGACTTTGCTTGTCAGAAGGTTGCAGAAGGTCATGATCACATGATCTTGGGACATAGCAATGGTCATAAATATGAACCAGTTGCCAAACGTCTGAATTTTGATCATGGGGATGTTGCAAACGTCATAACTCTGAAAAACAATCATAAGTTGCATTTTTCAGTCCTGTTATAACTTTGAACGGTCACTAAACAAACTGTTGCAAGTTGAGAAGTACTGTTCGTTGGCCACCAGGAGGTGGTATTCAGCAGGTTCTGACCAGTTCTGGAGAACCGGTAGTGGAAATTTTGAGTAGTTCAGAAAACCGGTAAATACCTCCTCTGACTGGCCCCACCCCAATCTATTCTCTGCCTCCCGAGTCCCAGCTGATTGGGAGGAAATGGGAATTTTGCAGTAACCTTCCCCTGGTGTAGGGAGGGAATGGAGATTTTACAGTATCCTTCCCCTGCCATGCCCACCAAACCATGCCATGCCATGCCACGCCAACCAAGCCACACCCACCGCTAGTAAAAAATTTTTGAATCCTACCACTGGCACACACCACTCTCATCCTTACTAGGTGTCACCCATAATAGGAAATGTAGTGCCTCCTGGTGGCCAATGTAACTGAAAATATCACATAGGATATATACCCTGCAGTAAAAGTAGAGAATTATATGAATATAAAATCTTAGAATTACAACTTAACTTAAAAAATAAGGGTTTCCATGTCCTTCTCTTCCACCTCATTTTAAACCATAACCTGTCATGGAAAACTCAGAGATTTAAATACTTGCTTTGCCCAAGGTATGTCCAGTGGCATCTCCAGGCTTAGGTAAGAAAGCAAGGAGAAACTCTCTTTACAAACCAATTTGCCAACCTTTGAAATCCTTGTTGAGCTGATGATTGATTGATCCAGAGGTTAGTAGATCCAGCGAAGTTTAGGGAGGCTCCAGGGGAAAGGTTCTTTAAGTTCAGCTGCCTTATTGATTGATTGATTTATAACTCAGGGCAGATAATATATTTAACATGCCTTTCTCCTTCTATTTTCCCCGCAACAACTCTGTGAGATGAGATGGCTTTCGTGGTTAAGACATGACTTGAACTCGCAATCTCTTGCTTTCAAGCCCGGTGCTTTAATCATTAAGCAAATTGGCTCTCTCTCTCTCTCTCTTTTTGGGGGGTGATCCAGTTGTGACATGGAATAATTTTTTTAAAAAAATTTATATGCCGCCCTTCTCCGGAGACTCAGGGCGGCTTACAATGCGTTAAGCAATAGCCTTCATACTTTTGTATATTTATACAAAGTCAGCTTATTGCCCCCACAATCTGGGTCCTTATTTTACCTACCTTTTTTTTTTTACGTTTTTTATTATATTTTTATTGTTAAAGAATAACAAAAAGGAAAAAAAATCAATACAAAAAATCAATAGTAAGGAAAGGAAAAAAAAAAAAAAAATTCCCCCAAAGTGCTATACAAATGGAAAGGAAGTCTTAGGAACTTGAAGTCTTCAATTCTTCCAGAAATCTCTTTGATAAGGTACTGGTGCCGATTCATCCAATCTCCCAAGTGCAAAGTCCACAAATGGTTGCCAAGTGTTCCAAAAAACATTTTCTTTATATATACCACTTCTAATTTTAATATCACAAGTCAATTTATCATTTAATGCAAATTTCCATGTTTCATTGTACCATTCTTCTAATTTTAAGTCAACATTTAATTTCCAATATCTAGCAATTATAATTCTCCCTATTATAACCAAAATCCTCACCAATTCTCCAGTTGTTAATGTTGTTTCATTCAATATTAATAATAATATGGTTTCCAATTTCAATTTGACCCTCTTCTTAATTATTTCAAATATTTCATTTTCTATCCTAGATCAAAAAAGTTCAACCCCATTACATTTACACCACATATGAACGTATGACCCGAGTTCCACTTTACATCTCCAACACATTTTATCCACTTTATTATCCATTTGAAAAAGTCTTATTGGGGTCAAATACCACTTCCAAATAACTTTATAATTATGTTCTTTAATCCTTATTGATAATGTCCTCATTATTCTGCTAACCCAATTCATATTCCAATTTTGATCAGAAATTTCAATACCCAGTTCTTTACCCAATTCTCTTTCATTACCCTTTGTGAATTATTATCAGAGTTAATAATTTTATAAATTTTACTAACTAATCCCTTTGGCCCAATTTCATCTTTTATTATTCGAGATGTCAAATTTTCAAATTCCGTTTCCTTTCTGCTCTCATCGTTCCTTTCTTTGCATTTCCTACTCCATTTATTCATTTGAATTCTTTCAAACCAATTAATGTTTAATTTTCCATAAATTTCCTCTTTCCTCATTTCATTTTCTATAAATTTCAACCATTCATTAATTGTTTCCACTTTCTCTTCTATTATAATCCTCTCTCTGTTACTATTTAATTTCATTGGGCAATTCTCTTTCAGTTTACCTAAATACAATGCGTCTGGTATTAATTTTTTTGCTACTCTGTCCCAATTTTTAGTCAAACTATTTAACCAATAATTGCAAATTTTAACCTTACGTTTAAAATTTTCCAAAAACCATTTATAACCAAACTTCTTTATTTCCTTCATTTCCAAATTACCCCAAAGTTTAACATCTCCTTTTAAAATTTTTACTACTGTTTTTATATTAAATGCTCTATAATAGTTTAATAATTTTGGAATTCCTAAACCACCTTGTTTTTGGTTCTGATACCACATTTTCTTAATCAGTCTTGGTTTTTTATCCCCATTACAAAATTTATCTAATTTTTTTTGATATACTTCAATGTCCTTCTCGGTTAAAAAAATTGGAAGCATCTCGAATAAAAAGTTAAATTTAGGAAGTAACATCATTTTACATAAAGCTACTCTACCAAACCAAGATAACTTGAGTTTTTTATATTTCCCAATTTTCTCTTCAATTTCTTTTGTTACTATGTCATAATATAGTTTCTTTAAATTTTTAATGTTAAGTGAAAGTATAATACCTAAATATCTTAAATTATCCTTTATCCTAATTCCAAATTGATTTTGTAATTTTTCTAATTTATTTTCCCTATCAATTTCCATTAATAATTCTGATTTTGCCCAATTTACTTTCAAACCAGTCATATCTTCAAATTCTTCCAAATGTATTTGAACTCTTTTTATATCATTTGTAATGTTATTTAAAATGACAAGAGTGTCATCTGCATATAAATTAACTTTGATGCCTTTATAACCTATTAATTCTGAATCCTCTTCAATCAAAGTTGTTAAAATTTCCATTGCTAATAAAAATAGGGTCGGAGACAGAGGACAACCCTGTCTTGTCCCTGCTTCCAAATTTATATCTTGTGTAAATATACCATTTACCTTCACTCTTGCCGTACCCCTCTGGTACAATTTGGAAATAATATGAATAAATTTATTACCAAATCCTAATGCAGAAATCATTTCTTTTATAGCATCCCATTGTATAGAATCAAAAGCTTTAAAAATATCCAAGGCAAGAATACCTATCTTATCACCATTATTCTCAGCAATATCAATAACATTTAATACTCTTCTAACTAAATCACACATATAACGCCCTTTAACAAAACCTACTTGATTATGGTTTATATATTTATCTATAAAATTATTCAATCTATTTGCTACAATTGCAGTAAATATCTTAGCATCTTGGTTAATCAAAGAAATGGGCCGATAGGATTCAATTTTTTCTAGATCTTTACCTGGTTTCGGGATTAAGGATATAATTGTTCTATTCCAGGACATGGGAATATAATCTCCATGTAATATCTTATTATACAATATCTGTAATTTTGGGATCAAAATTTCTTTAAACTCTTTATAAAATTCTGCTGGTAACCCATCCTCACCTGGAGATTTTCCAAGTTTTAGCTTCTGAATCACATCTTTAATTTCCTCAGAGGTAATATCCTTTTCCATTTTTTCTTTATATTTATTATCAATTTTCTTCTGACCATATTTTTCTAAGAAATTTTTTAATTTACAATTTACAATTTCTTTTTTAAGATATAATTCTTGAAAAAACTTTTTAACAATTTCACATTTCTCTAATTTTTTATAACATCTCTTACCTTTTTCATCTATTAGGACACCTATTTCCCTTTTTTCTTTTTTATCTTTCGCCATTCTTGCTAATAATTTTGAATTTTTATTACCATATTCAAAAAATTCTCTTTTTAAATAGCTTAAATTTTTTTAACTATTTCTGTA
Organism: Arizona elegans; assembly: GCA_022577455.1. Taxonomy (NCBI): domain Eukaryota; kingdom Metazoa; phylum Chordata; class Lepidosauria; order Squamata; family Colubridae; genus Arizona; species Arizona elegans. The sequence continues at coordinate 129,722,202 of JAKOOJ010000004.1, forward strand.
TCTTCCACTATTTGTTTATTTTTCAATTTTTTAAGTTCCTCCCATAATTTCCTATCCTTAGTCTCTAGAAATCTATTTTCCAGTTCTTTTATCAATTTCTTCTTTTCCTCTATTTTTACTTTATAATTCTTATATTTCCTACTTGATAATTTAATACTTTCTCCTCTAAAAATTGCTTTCATTGTGTCCCAAACTGTTCCATAATTAACTTCCCCATTATCATTCCAATCCCAATTTTCTTCCCATTTCTTAAGAATATGATTCTTATCTTCCTCGTTTTTATATAATTTTTCATCGTATCTCCAACAATTTTCTTTTTTCTCCAAAAACATATCTAATTCTAATAACAATTTTGTGTGGTCAGAGTCTTTAAATATTCCAACATCCATATTGTCCACGTTATCTATCAGATTCTTGGATACAAAAATATAGTCAATTCTTGAATATGAATTAAATACCTTTGAGTGAAAAGTATACATTCTTTCGTTACCTTTAATTTCCCTCCAAACATCTACTACACCATTTTGCAACATCCAATTATCAAGTATCCCCATTTTTCTTATTCCACCATATCGGGTAGGATTGGTACTATTAGTATTAGTACTATTGGTACTATACATCTGGTTTCTAATTAAATTAAAATCACCAGCAATAATTACTTTCCCTACCCTTTTACCTACCTTTGAAAGGATGGAAGGCTGAGTCAACCTTGAGCCTGGTGAGATTTGAAACTTGCAGTAATTGCAAGCAGCAGATGTTAATAACAGTGCTTTAGTCCACTGTACTATCAGGCTCTGTAATGGTATTGTGGCTTCTCAGCTGTTCTTGCCTCACTTCGGTGCTCTTAATGCCTCTCTGTGTGTCTGTTTATTTGAGTTTATCCAGCTTTCCCTGGTTTTAAGGTAATGTAGTTTCTTTTTCCCCATTTTTTTCCTCCACAACAACCATCCTGGGAGGTAAGCAAGGCTGTGGCCTTTCCTTTGAGAAGGGAAGCAGATTCCCCCACACTCCCCCTCATCCTCGCAATCTTTTTAAAAATCTCAGGGTTGAACTTCAGCCCTGAAGGTTGTTACTCCAGCTTTGTAGTTCCTCTGGCAGACATTCAAAACTGCAGGCCAACCTAACCTCAGTAGAAGATTGGACTTTGCTCACTAAGGGTGGGAGATCAGAGTTCAAATCCCTGCTTTTCAAGGAAACTGAATAGATAAACTTGGGTCAGCTGCTTTCAGCTTATCCATCATAATCAATCATAGACAGAACTTGCTTTCAGAAGTTGTGGGTGCCCTGTCACTGGAGACTTTTTAGAATAGACTGGACAGCCAATTGTCTGGAATGGTATATAGAGTTTTCTGCTTGAGTAGGGTGGACCTTGAGCAGAGGACCTCCAAGGTCCCTTCTGTTATTCTGTTACTCTGTTAAATGCATTCAGTCAAAATCCAGGTTAGCTTTAATACATTTTTTGTTCAGCAGTTTAATTGAGGCATCGTGGTACTCTTTGGTTGAGTGTCACATAACTACCCTCAGCCATCATGTGAACTGTGTGACATTGTCTTCACATGCTTTGTCCACATGGCTATTATGATCTCTCTGGTTTGTCATTTACAGCATCGTGTGATGTGTGAAGTCATCGAGTTGTGGCTTGTTAACTGTTGTTAAAGCAGAGCTTAGTGTAAGACGGTGTTTCTCAGCCTTGGCCACTTGAAGATGTGTGAACTCAACTCCAGGGGTGGACTTCAAATATTTTAGAAAGGGGTTCTCTGCCCTGTTGCTGGGTGGCGTGGCCATGGTGGGTGTGGCCTAGTCGGCCTCCTGCACCATGGTGTGTGTGTGTGTGGTGTTTTTGCCCTCCCTGGGCTCTGGAGTCTTTCCTTGAGCCTCCGCGAGGGCGAAAATGGCCTCCCCAGGCTCCAGAGGCCCTCTGGGTCTTCCAGTAGGCCTGTTTTTCTGCCCTCCCCGAGCCTCTGCATGCACCCTGCACATACCTGTATCCAAAACGAGCTGCTTGGGGACTCCTGGGAGGGGTTGGCAGGGCAAGGCCAGGAGTGGGATTTGGGGGTTCTCCAAACTGCACAGAGTCTTAGCTAGAGGTTCTCCCGAACCCCTGCGAACCCCCAGCAGCCGAACCCTGCTCAACTCCCAGAATTCCCCAGGAAGCAAGGAGTTCCCAAAGTGGCAAGACTGACTGGGGAATTCTGGGAGTTGAAGTCCACACATCTTCAAGTGGCCAAGGTTGAGAAACAGAGGTGCAAGTATAAATCCTACCTTTGCATCTCTTCTGGAACTCAGGAGAGGTGGTGGAGGAAATCATCTCCCTTTACTTTAAAGTTTATTTTAAACCTTGAATACCTTCTGCTCCAATGAAATAATCTCTAGATGAACTGGAACAATTTCTCCCAGAATTTCCAACCAGTTTAGCCACTTTGGGAACCCCTTTAATCTCTAATTACTATTAACTAATCCTAATTAATCCTAATTACTGTTAGGAATTCACCGCAGCGGTTTTTACCTGCACTGTTTTTTATTTTCTCCGCATAAACACTGAACTTCTCTTTGCTTTCTTGGTTTCTAACAAATTGCACAATTCCCCATCGAGGCAGGACAGGACAGATGGGCTGAGAAAAGGTAATGATTTTGCTTCCCAGATTCATGCAGACTTACCTTGTTTTCATTTTCCTTGTTTTCGTCACCAGAGAGAGCTGCAGTTTTATTTTTCCGTAGAGAACATTCTAGTCATGGCAGCCTCTTCCTTCTGATGTAGTTTGCATCCAGGCTCTTGTCAGTTGTGATTCAACAGGGTTGAAGTTCAGTCCAGATTGAAAGCGGGGGGTGGGGGTGGGGAATCTGCTCCAGCCTCTGATTGGCAGAAACTCATCTCTGCAGAAATATGTTTCCCACGCCTGCCTTGTCAATTGCCCCCTTTGTGCATGGGCCTTGTCAGTGAAAACTGGCAAAGGCTATTCTTCCAAAAACTGTGCCCCTGGTTGCCATCTCAGCCCAGGCAGGACAAATAATACAGGACTCCCCTTCCCACAACACAACCAGAATGGGATGTCACCTACCACTTTCCCATCATCCTGTTTATCTTTGTGGATTACATATTAACTGAAGTTGTTTGCTTAAGAATGTTGGGTCTTTGCTTATATCAGTGCAGAGATTTTAGCTGAACAAGTCATGCTGGAGGAAGGTAATTGTGTCACTGAGACTCTTGGTACTGAATTTTTATATTGTTACCCTCCTGATGCCTTGCTGGGGAGAATATCTTCTATTTCTGCCGGTCTTTTTAGATGGAGATATAGAAAATTAGGTAATAGTCATAGCGCTTTCTAAGATTTTTGCAAGAGTCTTGTGCTAGAGGTGTAGCCCCCTTGCTCCTTTCATCATCCTAGATGAAACATCTGCGAATGAGAAGACCAGTTTGGTCTAGTGGTTAAGGCACCAGGCTAAAAACCAGGAGTCTGTGAGTTCTAGTCACAGAATCATAAAATCATAGGACTTGCGCGCCAAACCTGGTTTGGTGAGATTGATCTGAACACGGGAGATTTCTGCACCAGATCAGTGGCCTGTTGACTACTAAATTAGTACACCAGCAAAATGTTGTGGACCATATATTTAACTGTAGAAAGACACTCAAGTTTGAAGTCCAGGGAGGGAAAAATAGGTTACCAAGAGCTATATTTGAAATTGTAGAAAATAAGTGGGACTAGCGCTTTTAAGGTTTTTGTTTGTTTGTTTGGGTGCTTTTAAACCATGATTTGACTGTTTTAGGATCTATACCAGGGGTATCAAACTCAAGGCCCGGGGCCCAGATACGGCCCACGGGATGCTTAGATACGGTCCATGGGGCCACCCTGGAAACAGCAAAAGACTGGCCCGCAGTGCCTTTGCCAGTGAAAATGGAGCTTGCGAGGGCTCCATTTTCACTGGCAGAGGGTTGCAGGAGGCCATTGTAGCCAAAAACGGAGCTCGGAAGCCTGTTTTTGCTAGCAAAGCACTCGGGCCACCATAGGTGCCCCTGACACGAGTGATGTTGAGCTGGCCATGCCCACCCCGGTCCCCCAAGGTCAAACACAACCCTGATGCGGCCCTCAATAAAATCAAGTTTGACATCCCTGATCTATACTATGGTTTTCACATATTTCCTGCCTCAAAATGGCAGGAACACATCTTGTCAGTTTTCAGCAGTTTTCAGCAGGCTCTAACAGTTAACAAAAAGGAGGAATAGGACTACATGTAATTGCCCCTAATTTAGTTGACCTTTTTAATTAATCACAAGCCATAAAGAAGTTGAAACTTAAAAATAAAACCCAGATCTTTAGTATCCATGGTGAGAATCAATGAAAACCAAATGAAGCAATTTGCTTATTGTTTTCTTGTCTGCCTATTGGCATTTTCCTCTAGCAGCTCTCTAAAACCAATCACCGTCTTTTGAAATTAGAACTGGGAACACAAATGCTTGTTCGTGGGTTGGAAAACAGCATTAACGATTAGCCATTTTGTTAAATGTTCTGGCTTAATTTAGCCTGTGGACCATCTGCTCACTGTGCCCATCCTGAATAACTTCGTGTTTCTTCTCCAGAGATACTGGGGACAAAACAGTCTTTCCCAGCCAACTGTTTGAGATGAATTTAACCAGAAGGAGATTTCAGTCTGAGGGTCACTTGCACGCAACAAAGCACGTGCTTAGTTTTTACTATGGTTCTTCTCCTAAAATGGGAAAAGCTCCAGGGTAATTGACAAACAAAGCAAGAAGTACACCTGCACATCTGCTTTAGAGATTTTTCAGGCACAGCTGTTTAAGTCATGCAATTTAGAAAAGGATATTTGCAGGACCGCTTCCCTATTCCGGGGCCAGATATTCATTCAGATTTGTATTCCCCCCCCCCATTTCCTTCTAGGTTTTGAGAGGAAAAACTGGAAATTTTCTACTTCTTGCTCCTCAGAGATTTTTCAGTACTACGTTCAAGGTGAGAAAATTTCACCCCATCACATCACATCCCATCCCAATGACGGGAATCTGTTCCATGTTGGGGAGAGGTGGGTAGACTATAAACCCACATGTTTGGGGTAATTTTCAATTTTTAATTTGACATTGGGGGGGGTGGGGAAGTCAAGTCAATGACCCTGCATTTCTTCCAGGCTTCAGATCTCCAGATTGAATTGAACAAACATCTAAAGTCCAAACCAGATTCTAGCAAACTGGTCTTTGGGAAAAATTTCACGGACCATATGTTCACTGTGGAGTGGAGCAAAGAAAATGGCTGGGGAAAACCACACATCAAACCTTTCCAGAATCTCTCTCTTCACCCAGCCTCTTCAGCCCTGCATTACTCAGTGGAGGTAATGGTTTCCATTCTAAAGAGTTACAGATATATATACCCTCCATTCTTCTTCTGCTTTGCTGGAAAGGGTTGTTATGTCAGGACTTGATGTATGATAGACATCAGGGAGATGATGAAGAGTGGATGGAGCCCAGGTGAGTGATAGATGAGGAAAGTCACAGGGTCAAAGGAAGAATTGGGAATATGACAGATTAGAGATGGTCCTCATATCTAGGCTATGGGTTATAAAACCATAGTTGGCTAGTTATTTATTTATTTATTTATTTATTTATTTATTTATTTATTTATTTATTTATTTATGCATTTATGCATTTATGCATTTATGCATTTATGCAATTTATATGCCGCCCTTCTCCCGAAGGACTCAGGGCAGCTTACAAAGAATAAAATTCAACAATTTAAATTTAAATGTAGATTAAAATCCAGTTAAAGTTAATTAAAATTATTATAATGTAAAAGCCCCTAGACGGGTCAGTCCATTTGATGAAAGAGCCACGTCTTCAATTCGCGGCAGAAGGAGAGGAGGTCGGGGGCTGTCCTAAGCCCGGTGGGCAAACCATTCCAGGTTTTGATCATACATGCACTATACCAGGCCTGTCAAACTAATGGGCCATGGGCCGGATACAGCCCCCACAGGCATGCACAGGCCACACCCACCCACCGGCTCTGCAAAGGCAAAAAACATCCAGATACATCGCAATATGGCCTGATATGTCACAATATCACAATGCGATCGGGTTTGATACCTCTTCACTATACCATGAGCTTGGTATAGGAAATCAGGAATCCAGGCAGTTCAAATGAATATAGGTTTATTGTATGCTAATGATCTCTACAAGAATCTGAACTACTATCAAAGCAAATTAGCGCTAGATAAAAGTCAATGGAATTCAAGGTGTGGGCTTACCACACCTTTTTCTCTTGTGGACATACCAAAGGGGTTCAAGATGGATGACACATTTGATCCTTCTCTTGAGCTCAGCCTGGTTGAATCCAGCTCAGCCAAGCTGGATTCACACAATTCAGCAAGCTTAGCTTGATGTGTTAAACCAATCACAGAGAGAAATGTTGAAAGGAATCTTTGAAAAAATTAAAATAGATTAAATTAATCTTCCCTAATCTGGGTGCAGGAGAGCGTCATCTCTTTGTATTTCTGCCATCTGGAATCTACCAAATTGGGGAAAAGATAGATTACATTGTTGGGTTAAGTTGTTATTCTTCATGAGATAACTCAGAGTAAAGATTCAAGTCCCAGAAATCTTTGCTGATTAACGGATCTAATGAGTCGTACTGTTATTAGAATTCAGGAAGAAGATATGTATCTTCGTCACATATTAATCTTGGATTACACATGTGTTTAACAGGGAGAGTCTCACTGCACTCCATAAATCAATAGGAGTAAATTCTTTGGAGATGAAGCTTAATGACTTAATGGACATATCCATTTAGTTTTCTGGGCTGCTGTCTGTTTTCAGCATCCACAAAAGATTGAAAACTGAGGTCTAGGCTACAGTGGGCTTGGCTAATTTGTAATTCAGTGTCATGGAGGAAATTAATCGTAGAGTGATCTGGGAATGTTAAACCAAGTATTTAACATTGGGGGTGAAGGAAACCTGACAGAAGACAATGGGCAAATGACTACGTTGGGCTGGGAATTGGTTTTTCTTTTCCTGGGAGATCAAAGAGGCACAGTGGAACAGTGTTCTCTGTTTGCATGGTCAAAGAGAGTTCTGGGATGTCAATGGAAATTCTCAATCATTCACATCATGGTTGTCCCAAAGATCTGTGAACTGCCAAAATAGGTTGTAAGGGAAATGTTAATTGCCCATCTTTACATCAAGCCATAAAAATAAGGTCGCCATTGTGTTTCATTAACCTGCTAAAGTTTAAGCCCAGGTCATGTATCAGCAGATGATCTCTACCACATAATTCATTTTACTTTTTCTATCTCCCCTTCCTCCTTTCCTTATCTAGCTTTTTGAAGGAATGAAAGCTTTCCGGGGGTCGGATCAGCGCATCCGGCTTTTTCGTCCCATGCTCAACATGAATCGCATGTTACAATCCTCTCATCGAGCTTGCTTGCCTGTGAGTATGTGGCGCACCCTCTTGTTCTCTCTCTTGCCCTAAATCCAGAATCAGCTTCCTCTTAAACTATGACCTTTTCCCTGGGGCCATCTATGGAACCCTGAAACTGAAAGATTTCAACCTGAGTTCAATAAAAGGAAGTAGCCAGGGACAGAAAATACTTGAACAACCTCCCAATATATTTCAAGAAAGACTGAGTGAAGCCTCTCCCTGCAATCTTGTGTGTGTGTGTTGGGGGGGTGGGAAAGGCAATTGAAATAGACCCCAATTTAGTATATTCCTGTTATTTGGCTTCTGATAGTATAATTTCCACCCAAGTAAGTTGGTAGATGAATATGGAGAAGTGGCGTGTGTATGAGACGTATTTTAATCAAGGTGTCTCCATCATTTGCTTAGTAGGAGGCAACTTCCAATGCTTTTAACATCTCTTAATATGCAATAGGGGTGAATATCTGTAGCTCAGGTATAAGGATGAGGGTGGAGGTTCCTTCTCCGAGCTTGTGGGTTGGTTTCCAAACATTTTGTTACCAGGTTAGGTAACATCTTCAGCAGATCCCCTATACCAGTGGTTCTCAACCTTCCTAATGCCACGACCCTTTAATACAGTTCCTCATGTTGTGGTGACCCCCAACCAGGGGTGGGTTCTAATTTTTTTTACTACCGGTTCTGTGGGCGTGGCTTATTTTCTGGGCGTGGCTTGGAGGTCATGTGACTGAGTGGGCATGGCTAGCTGGTCATGTGACCGGGTGGCCATGGCTATGTGTATAGGGACTACTCAGAGGGCTGAAAAAAGTCATTTCTGACAGGTCCTCGCACTTTTGACTGGTCCTCACACTTATGACCATCCTCACATTTATGCCTGTGCAGCATTCTTAACAACCATGTCACTCGTTTCACAACTGCTTCTCTTCAACATGGTATAAGATAGGGCAAAAAACGTAAAATGTGAGGACAGTCGTAAATTCGAGGACTGGTCAAAAGTGCGAGGACCAGTCAAAAATAACTTTTTCAGCCCTCTGAGTAGTCCCTGTGCACAAAAGGACTACCCAGAGGGCTGAAAAATGTGATTTCTGACAGGTCCTCGCACTTTTGACTGGTCTTCGCAGTTATCATCATTTATGCCCATATCATGGTCATCATTTATGCCCATTGTACCATTCTTAACAACCGTGTCACTCATTTCACAACTGCTTCTCTTCACCATGGTGACAAGATAGGGCAAAAACGTAAATTGTGAGGACAGTCATAAGTTCGAGGACTGGTCAAAAGTGCGAGGACCAGTCAAAAGTAACTTTTTCAGCCCTCTGAGTAGTCTATATGCATAAAAGGATACAGCAATAGAGAGGGATGAAGGAAGGGAAGGGAAATTAGAGTAGGAGTGAAGGTAAGAGAGGGAGGAAGAGAGGAGGAGAAGGAGAAAGAAAGAGGAAGTAGGGAGAAGAAGAAGAGGGGGGGAAGAGAAAGTAAGAAAGAAAGGAAAGACAGAGGTGGTAGGTTTGAGGAGAAAGATTGCTGTACAATAAAAAAGATGAAAGGGAAGAAAGCCAACCCCAAACAAATATTAAGATATTAAGATAAAGAATGAATTGTTAAACTTTAAAGAATAAAAGAGAACAAATAGGAACAAATAGCAATAATTAGAAACGCACATACAAACATACAACGTATTTTCTTTGAACAGAGTATTTGGCCGGTTCACAAATTTAAACAGTTGTAGGAGGTTAGCACCCACCCCTTTCCTAGAAGAATGAAATATTTTGGGAAATATTAAAAAGGCAGAATATTATATTTCCCTGGATGAGAAATGGAGAAGCATATTTTACAGACAAAGCAGCTCCCACCTTCCTGCCCCCCACCCTTTGTTAATGGGCCAGAGGCAGAAAGTTAATCCTTTGTCAAAGGACATTTGCAACACAATAGCAACAGAAACTAACACAATGGGCCCCATCAAGCCTTGTGATCCTGTCCACCATTAAACCATCTTTCCAAGCAGTCTCCATGTTACCAGTGTCTTTTTCCCCACTTGGAGCAGAACCCAGAAGGATATTTCTTCCAACACAGTATTTAGTCATTTCAATTAAATTTACAGTTTCTATATTTCCTTTTTACCATATTTATTCCTCATTTATTTTTTTAAAAAACCAATATTATCCTTCATCCTCATCTCTAATCTTAATCAAATTCAATTTTTCCCTTCTATTCTATATTATACCCCTTCCCATTGTCATCTATTTTTATATCCATCCTCACATTGGTTAATTATGTAATACAGTTGTTTAATACAAATTCAACATTTTAATATAAATCAATTAGTTATATAACTACCCTTTTTGTATATTAATCAATATGAACATGAATATTCCAATTATTTCCATGCAATCCAATTTCTTACAAATCAATTAATTATATTTACCAATAATAATAAACCAAATAATTTCCCCCATATATTCCTCCAAACCACAACTTAACCATTTCTGCTTTCAACACAATATGCAATTAATAGTATCTCAATTATTACAATTCCCTAGTTAAATAGAGCTTTTTTTCTTCTGTGTTTTAAAATCTTGAACCTCCTCTTGCCCTAAATTTCCCATTGTTTGCAGTTTTGCACGTACCTTTTTTGGTGAGGGAAAAGAAATCTCTCTGCCTCATTTTGTCACGTTGCACCAAAGACCCTGCTTATTTTCAATTTTGCTTTTTCAGCATAGCTAGGGGGAAAAAAATCTGCTCCAGGAATTTACCTCTTTGCAGCTAGCTAGCAACAGAGCCCTCCGCAAAACAGCTGAGAGTAGGGCGGCTCTTTGAAGCCCCGTGGCAAGAATTTAAAGTTTTTTTTCCCTCTAGCCATCAACTGGGACTCCGGAGGCAGCAACAGATTGGGAGTGGGCGGGGTAAGCGAACGGCAACTGGGCGATCCAGCAGAGGCAGAGGGTGAGGGTGAGTGAAGGCGTGTGGGGGGGCGAGAGAGGGCTTTGGCGAACCCTGTGAAATGGCCGTTCGACCCCCAAAGGGGTCGCGACCCCCAGGTTGAGAACCGCTGCCCTACACTCTGCTGAAGATGTTACCTAGCCTGGGAACGAAACATTTGGAAAACAACCCACAAGCTCCGAGAACTAACTTTCACCCACACCTCTTAATATTTTCTGTGAACGGGGATACCTATCAGATGATGAGAGGAATGACTCTTGGATTCAGAGCAGGCAATATGAAGTAGAAGGAAAAATAAGTTTCTTGTAGCATCCTACAGGAGAGAGTGAAAAACATTGTCCTGCTACTTACTATCATATGTGGTGGACCTGTACTAAGGCAAGAAAATATTGGGAGAAAATACATAGCTGGCTGGAAAAGGTAATTAAACAAAATATATATTTGAAACCAGAAGTATATTTGTTGGGCATAATGCCAGAGAGTTTTGATAAAGGGACCACATATTTAGTGCTACATATACTGATAGCAGCAAGGATTATATTTGCCAAATACTGGAAAAATGAGAACACCCTGCTAGATGAGGACGTAATTCAAAAAATTTTAGGCTATGCTGAAATGGATAAAAAAAAAAAAGATTAAAAATCTTCTAAAAATAAAAGATAAAGAAGACACAGAATATTACGGAACAGATTTTATGAGTGGTTAGAGACAAGAGGTAGAAATTAGAGGAAGAAAGACTATGAATGTGTGTATTAATAATAGAGATGGGTTATAGCTATAATCATTATAATTAACAAACATGTAAATAAGCCAATAAAAAAAGAAAGTTAGTTAAAATTATTTGGTTGTATTATTGCTATTGTTATTTGTACATGTGCTAATGTATGTGTTTCCTTCGGAATCAGATGCTTCTGAATGGAAGCTGTGGAGAGGTATGAGCAGAAGGCACCAAGTCTTGCTTCTGGGTTTCCCAGATGTTCTCCGTGATTCCATTGGGGAAGGGATGCTAGAGACTAGATGGGGCTTTGTTCTATCCAGCTGGCTCTTTCAAGGAACCCAACACAGTCCTTTATTCTCTGTGCAAGGACAAACAGCAGGAGCATCGTGTTCTCATTTTCTTGCAGGCTTTTGATCAGTCTGAGTTGCTTGAATGCATCCGGCAGCTGATTCGGGTGGACCAAGATTGGGTCCCACACTCCAGCACAGCCAGTCTCTACATCCGCCCCATCTTTATTGGCACCGAGGTGGGTATGAGTGTATTTTAGAAGTTTTAGGCAGCAGATGTCTAGGGATTTCCATAATCTAACCCTAACAGTTATTTAAACAAGGTTGCCATTTCTAAATGTTGTCCTTTCCTTGTTTATCCCTTTTCATCAAAACAAGGTGATAGATAGATTCAGAAATAATACCATCAGGCTTGCATTTCCATTTCCTATTTCTCACTTTTGTTCTTACCAAATGAACCATTTTTATGGATTTTAACCGTGTACTCCATTTACCCATCAAATAGGCCGGGTATGCACATTGTAAGCCAAAGAAGCCAGCTATACTTAAAACTAACCAAGATTAGCATGTATAAATACATGCCCTATGTTTTTACCGATAGTTCCTGACGTTTGGCCGGTCACTTTGTGACCTTTTGAAATTATGATGGACCTATCAGAGCAGGGGTGAAAATCCAGCAGGTTTTGACAGGTTCTGAAAAACCGGTAGCGGAAATTTTGAGTAGTTCGGAGAACCAGCAAATATCACCTCTGGCTGGCCCCCGAATGGGATGGGAATGGAGATTTTGCAACATCCTTCCCCCAGGAGTGGGGAGGGAATGGGAATTTTACAGTATCCTTCCCCTTGAGGGGTGGGAATGGAGACTTTGCAGTATCCTTCCCCTGCCATGCCCACCAAGCCACAGCATGCCCACCAAGCCATGCCCACAGAACTGGTAGTAAAAAAAATTGGATTTCACCACTGTAGCAGAGGGCTATTTATGACCCAGTTTCAAAGTTCTGAGGGTTGCTACCCCACTCACCCCCAGTCATGTAACCGACCAAACTTTGCGCATTTAGCAACTGGGCTGCATTCACATCCATCTGCAGCATCCGGCCGTCACAGGACCATGTTTTATGATGATTTTGCCCCAAACTAGCATTTACTTCTAGTTTTCAGCAAAACTGCACCCATAGCAAACCATTGGTTCATCAAATGACTGCGGCATTTACTTAACAACTGTGGTGGCTGTTTTATGATTACAGTGGCTGCTTAATGCCTGCCACAAAAAAAAAAAAAAAGGTGTAAAATTGTATTGGTCACATGGTCAACCCATTTTATGACTTATGACCATGTTGGGCAAGGCAGTAGTAAGTCAATCCAGTTAGTGGAGATATAAGAAATAGTGTTAAAAAGGTTGAATCTCCTTTTAGTCCAGCTCAGTTTCTGGAGATGCTGAAATCAGCTTCATACAGTATTCTTGGCCAGAGCATGGAAATAGTTTGCCAGTACAATTTTTCACATTGTTTTGCAACTTCTCCCTCTGGCCTGTGGATAACTGGTGGTCTGACTCTCCATCACTGAGTAGGCCCGGCTTTGCTTAGCTTCACAGCTGACAAAATTGGCCAGTTGCTGCCTTGTTAATTCTGTCAACGGAGATTCTCAGCCATGCGTGTAGAGTTGTCTTGGAAGCGGAGTCATGGGCTTCTTTCCTTTTTGGTTTGAAACGTTTCGCTGTTTATCCAGGTAGGTTCTTCAGTCTGAGCAAGTCGGTTAGGAGGGACATTTCAAACCAAAAAAAAAAGAAGCTCAGCCGCCATGACTCAACTCCCAGAGCTTATAGATCTGCTGATTCTAATCATGTTTGCTGATCAGCCTCTTATGTGGCATTCTCCCCTTCTGCCCTTTGCAGCCTTCCTTGGGGGTCGCCATTTCCAACCATGCACTGCTCTTTGTGATCCTGGGCCCCGTGGGTCCTTATTTTACCACCGGAAGCTTCAATCCCGTTTCCCTCTTGGCTGATCCCCAATTTGTCCGTGCCTGGATAGGTGGCGTTGGCAATTGCAAATTAGGCGGGTAAGTCTAGGGCTTCTGTTTTAACATAAGTGAGTGAATGAAAATGGACAGTTTTAAGTCAGACTTTCCTAATCTGGATTTCACCACCTAAAATTCTTGGCGATGCCTGGGGAATTCCGGGTCTTGAAATCCACAGTTCTGGAAGGCATATTTTTTTATTATTTTTTTTATTTTATCTCGAATTTATATACCACACCTTCTCCCAAGGGACTCAGGGCGGTGTACAGCCAGATAAAAACATACAATATAAACATTAAAAACAGTTAAAAGGATATATATTAATTTGGCCCCAATTTAAGATAACAGACCAATTAAAAATTAAAAAATATTAAAAGAAATATGTTAAGCCAGCCCGACTTGCTGAAAAAATAAAGTTTTAAGGGCACGGCGGAAGGCACCGAGGTCTTGGATCCTCCTTATCTCCGGGGGCAGCTGATTCCATAGGGTAGGTGCCCCCACAGAGAAGGCCCTCCCTCTGGGGGTCGCCAGCCTACATTGTTTGGCTGATGGCACCCTGAGGAGGCTCTCTCTGTGGGAGCGCACAGGTCGGTGGGAGGTCGTCGGTAGCAGCAGGCGGTCTCGAAGATAACTAGGTCCTATGCCATGGAGCGCTTTAAAGGTGATAACCAACATCTTGAAGTGTACCCGGAAGACCACTGGGAGCCAGTGCAGCTCACACAGGAGTGGTATTATGTGGGAGCGCCAAGCGGCTCCCGTAATTACCCGCGCGGCCGCATCTATATAGATAGAGCAAGGCTACTTTAGCCCAATTTGTTTTGTAGAGATGGGACATTTTCCTTGAGACAAGAATTGGACTTTTTTGAATTTCATTTAAGCCCTTGAGGATTGCAGGAATTTATGTTAAGGTGACACTGGAGAGGTTGGGTGGGGGGTCAAAATGGAATAGGCATCCTGCTCAAAATACATTCTTTTCCCTAACCCTAGCAGAAGCATAAAGTTTATATTTTAACTGTGTTTTTTTTCCCCCAAGGGGAAAATTTTCACCCCTGAAAATTGCCAATTTGCCAACATATTTAAATTTTATAGAGCAACAAAGATGATTAGTGGACTGGAAGGTAAAACATATAAAGAACAGTTGCTGGAATTAGGTACATCTAGTTTAATGAAAAGAAGGACTAGGGGTGACATGATAGCAGTGTTCCAATATCAGGGGCTGCTACAAAGAAGAGGGAGTCAAGCTATTCTCCAAGGCACCTGAAAGCAGGACAAGAAACAATGGATGGAAACTAAGCAAGGAGGGAAGGAACCTAGAACTAAGGAGAAATCTCTCGACAGTTAAACAATTAATTAGTGGAACAACTTGCCTCTGGAAATTGTGAATGTTCCAACACTGGAAATCTTTAAGAAGAGATTGGATAACCATTTGTCTAAAATAGTATAGGGTTTCCTGCCTGAGGAGGGGGTTGGACTAGAAGACCTCCAAGATCCCTTCCAACTCAGTTATTCTGTTATAGGGTCTTGGGTGACACTGAAAAAAAGTGAGGGTTGCCACAGGCAGTCTATAGATGTTCCACCCCTGTTTTAATACTTAAACAGTGGTCCATTTTTCAAAATGCAGAGGAATAGAGTAACCACAACCAGGTCTTGACTGGAGGAAAGGTTTTGGCGAGGAGAAGAGTTTGGGAATACTCAGCCAGGTATTTAGAGAAGCCTTGTTCTTTATCTTTATCTTTATCTTTATCTTTATCTTTATCTTTATCTTTATCTTTATTTGATTTGTATACTGCCCTACTCCCAAAGGACTCAGGGCAGTGAACAGCCAAACAGTAAAATACATAAATACAAAATTTAAAAACAGGATATAATCGAATTAAACAATTTGGCCCAGACAGATTAAAATACCCCAATCATTTAAAAAACAGATTAAAATTTGCATATTAAAAGAAAAGAGGGAAAAGATTAGGCCAGGCCCGCCTGGTGGAATAAAAAGGTCTTCAAAGTGCGGCGGAAGGTGCGTAGATCCGGGATCCTCCATATCTCCGGTGGGAGCTCATTCCAGATAGTAGGTGCCCCCACAGAGAAGGCTCTCCCCCTAGGGGCCGCCAGTCGACATGGTTTGGCTGACGGCACCCAGAGGAGCCCCTCTCTATGAGAGTGTACCGGCCAGTGGGAGGCTATTGGTGGTAGTAGGCAGTCCCGTAGGTAACCAGGTCCTAAGCCATGGAGCGCTGTAAAGATGGTAACCAAAACCTTGAAGCGCACCCGGAAGACCACCGGGAGCCTCTCAGCTTCTTGGCTGCCTCTTTCCAACAAGGCAGAGGCCCTTGGTTTAACTGGAGATCCTCCATCTGTTGTCCCTTTCCTCTTTCCCTTTTAGTCTTTCAGGCTGGCTTTGCATCCATTTTGATCAACGGATCAATGCCTTTGTATCTGATCAGAGTCTTGTCCTATTCTTATGTCGCCCCTTAGCAACTATGGCCCCACCATATATGTGCAAAGAGAGGCTGCCAAACTGGGTTGCCAGCAGGTTTTGTGGCTTTATGGAGACGACCACCAAATCACTGAAGTTGGGACCATGAATATTTTCTTGTTTTGGAAGGACCAAGAGGGAGGTAAGGAATTTTATCTCTGGGTGGTGGTGGATCCATTGTTTTGGGCTTTGATGGTTCTGTGGTAAGGCTGATTCAGCGTATTGATTAAATATTAATTCCTGATTCATAAATAAATTACCATTAGAGAAATTCCTTCACTTACCCAAAAAAACTTATCTTGGTTTTTCAGCCAAAATTGTTCAATCTTTTCTCTTCATCTCCTGGATATATTTATTGGGGGTCGTGCATAGGCATCTGTTCCTAACTACCAGTTAGTCCTCAACTTACAACCATAATTGAGCCTGGAATTATAATTGTAATGCGTTGTGGTCATTAAGTGGGTCACCATGTGACTGGACCCAACTTTACAATATGTTTAATGGCGGTTCATTAACTGAATGCTGTGCTTATTAAGTGAATCCATTATACCCAATGGATGTTTTTTGCCGGGAACCAGAAGTAAATGCTGGAAACAAGCAAAAAATGTAGAAAATTGTGGTTGTATGACTGCAGGACATTGTAAAGATGAGCCAATTGCCAAGTGTCCAAAATGTGATCATGTGACTGGAGAGATGGTGTTGTGGTCATTGTCACTTTGAAATTGGGTCGTGAGTACCTTTAGGGAGGGATCCATCCTGACTTTGAATAACATCTCTTAGTGACTTAGTCATAAGCTGAGGATTCCCTGTGCAATGATGAAATGGTTGTCACCAAAATGTAGGAACCCCCCTCACACACCCCCGTCCTTTCATATTTGCATTGTGCTACTGCATGCAAGGGCAGAATTTGTGTCATGATGTGTATTTTTCGTTTGCCACTTTCCTGCAGACACCCATCTTTGCAGGAGGGAGGAAAAGGCAACATTGGTGAATCTTTAAAAATATCTTAGCATCCAAGCATGCATTCTCTGGATTTGTGGTTTTTAAAACTTATTAAATTAATACTGTACTCAATGCAGCTACTTACTCAAAAGGAGAAGTGGCTTTATTTTTTTGTACCACAGAGAAAAGGGTGTCACTTCTTAACATGATACAAGTAGTACCCAGAGGCATCAGGAAAAATATGTTTGAGTTTTTCCTTTAGTCCTGTAGGTGATCCTTGACTTACAGCCATTTGAAATTACAACGGTACTGGAAAAGTGGCTTACAGCAGGAGCCCACCCTTGCAATCATTGCAGGTCATGTGATCAGAATTCAGGTACTTTGCAACCGGCATGTACTTACAACAGTTGCAGTGTCCTGGAATCTTGTGAACACCATTTGTGATCTTCCCAGCCGGCTTTCAACAAGCGAAGTCAATGGGAGAAACCAGGTTTACTTAACGACCACTTGATTCACTTAATAACATGGTAATTAGCTTAACAGCCAGGGCCAAAAAGATCGTAAAATCCGGCGTGACTCACTTAATAACTGCCTTGCTTAGCAATGGAAATTCTGGCCCCAGTTGTGATAGAAAGTCGAGGAGTGCCTGTATTTTGTTTCCCAGATACAAATTTATGCAGATTAAAAACTGATTAATCAAGAAAAATGGCCACGTTAGTTAGTTAAGATTCCTTAATCTTTGGTGCTTGCTTGCTTGCTTGCTTGCTTGCTTGTTTGCTCTATCTATCTATCTATCTATCTATCTATCTATCTATCTATCTATCTATCTATCTATCCAGTCATCTCTCACCCCATCCATCCATCCATCTCTATCCTTGTTCTGAAATTTTAAATAATTTAAAAAGAAGATAAAAACTTAACGCAAGTGTTGCTGTATTACATGTTCCAAAAATTAAATCTCTTGAAAGTCTGACAGAATGTATTTTAAATATTATTCCATTGTCATTTA
The DNA here is from genome assembly GCA_022577455.1 of Arizona elegans. Lineage (NCBI taxonomy): Eukaryota > Metazoa > Chordata > Lepidosauria > Squamata > Colubridae > Arizona > Arizona elegans. Next base: position 129,739,996 of record JAKOOJ010000004.1, read on the forward strand.
TGAAAATAATACATGTATATTTTTTGTTGCTCTTCTCTGATTAAACATACAGTAGTTAGTGGCTGGATCCAGAGTTATGTGCAGAATTGACAATTGAAACCGGTGGAACTTATCCATGGCAACTTTGTGCCATTCGGATTGATAAATAAACTCTGTATAGGACTAAGTTCCCATGCAATTCAGCTTTCTAAAGCTGACAGGCATGATTTTCTCTTTTAATTATAATTACATTCCCTCCCCTCAGTTAATTCTATCTTTTGGGGTTTCGGAAATATTTTGGTGCTATGACATGCATCCATCCCTGGAAATGTGTAATTATAATGTCCACTTTTCAGTTATGGAGCTGGTCACCCCTGCGCTTAATGGAATCATTTTACCTGGTGTGATACGACACAGCCTTCTGGATTTGGCCCGCAAGTGGGTGAGTATGCAGAAGTGTGGGGTAGACCTGCCACTGGTGGGGAGGTTGCACGTCCCTTATTGAAACTGTTGCTCCCCCCCCCTTTTGTAACATTTCTTTTTTAGTATTCATTCTTGCACTCAATAATTAATTGAGAGAGCAGCAGAGAGAACAATTTGCTGGATAAAAATAAGGCTGTAGATGTCAAAACCTGAGTTAAGGAGAGACTCACATTCTACATTTCGGTGGGGTGACTTAGGACCATACAAACGAGCAATATTGTAAAGGGAGTAAGGTTGGGATTTCCCCATTTTTCCAAGGTGGCCAAAGGATGGGATGTGATGATGTCAGGAGGTGGAGTGGGGCGGGGAGGTCAAACAAGTCAAAATAGTGGTTGCAACTGTATAACTAAAGCACCCTTCACTTTTAGCATACAAAAAAAGATTGATTGCAAAGTAGCAGAAGCTTCCTCACTCTGTTGGTGCTTCTAGTGGGATGGGGTTTTTTTTCCCTGATCTTTTTGTGCTATTGAATAACAATAACTACCGTATTTTTCAGAGTATAAGACACACCTTTCCCCCCCCTAAAAGGGGGTGAAAATTTAGATGCGTATCCTTCCCCTGGAGTGGGGTGGGAATGGAAATTTTGCGGCTATGCACCGCCCTGAGTCCAATAGGAGAAGGGTGGTATATAAATTGAAATAATAATAATAATAATAATAATAATAATAATAATAATAATTATTATTATTATTATTATTATTATTATTATTATTATTATTATTATTATTATTATTATTTTTAATAATAATAATAATTTACCAAGAGCAGAGGATGGTCGAGGACTCCTACAAGTAAAGCAGACTGTGGAAGAAGAAAAATGCAGCTTGAATGATTACATCCAGAAAAGTGAAGAACCAATGATTAAGGAAGTAAATAAAGGAGGCCTTTTAAAGACAACTAAAACAAAAGCAGAATATAAGAAAGAAGTAACTGAGCAGTGAGCTGAAAATTGGAAACACAAAGCTCTGCATGGCCAATACTTGAAAAATATTGAAGGCAAAGCTAACCAGAAACTAACTTGGAACTGGTTAAGATCAGGAATACTGAAAAAAGAAACAGAAAGCTTTATTTTGGCAGCTCAAGAACAAGCCCTAGCCACAAACTGCATGAAGGCAAAAATTCAACATGTTACCACCAACAGCAAATGCCGCCTATGCAATGAGAAAGATGAGACAGTCGACCACCTGATCAGTGGGTGCAGCAAAATTTCACAAACTGACTACCTACAACGCCATGACCGTGTTGCTAAGATCATTCACTGGAAATTGTGCCAGATGTTTGGATTTGAGTACAGCAAAAACCACTGGGAACATCAGGTTGAGAAAGTTTCAGAGAATGAGAAACTCAAGATCTTGTGGGACTTTAGGATTCAGACTGACAGGCACTTGGTTCACAACACACCTGACATAACAATAGTTGAAAAGAAAAAAGTATGGTTCATTGACATTGCAATACCTGGTGATGCACGAATTGAAAATAAGCAGCAAGAAAAAATCACAAAGTACCGGGACTTACAAATTGAAGTTGAGCAACTATGGAAAAAGAAATTGTGTGTTGTCCCGATTGTATTTGGAGCCCTTGGAGCAATACCGAAAGGGCTACCCCGCTATTTAGAAATTCTAAAATTGCCGGACTTGAACATTTTGACTCTACAAAAAATCACCTTACTCGGAACAGCTTACATCCTCCGACGATACCTTAACAGTTCCTAGGTCCTTGGTTAGGACTCGAGCTGCTGAGCTATTAACCAGCCTCAAAGGCTGTGAATCTCACTAAAGATTAAATAATAATAATAATAATAATAATAATAATAATAATAATAATAATACACCGAATGTAGCCCCGCCCCCACCCTTTGGCCTCTGCCTCCCAGTAGTTACCTCCTTGCAAGCAAACAGCAAGAAGAAACAGCTCCTTTCAGCTTCAGCACAGCTGAATTAGCACAAGTTGATTAGATCAGTCTCCCGACTCTCAGCTGTTTTGCTCTCAGCTGTTTGCAGCAAGGCTCTGCTGCAAGGAGGTAAATTGTTGGAGCAGATTTTTTTTTCTTGTGCTAATCAAGCTATGCTGAAAATGAAAGTAAAGCAGGCTATTTGCTGTTTGCTGCCAAGAGGCAAAATTGTTGGGAGGCAGAGGCAGATTTCTTTTTCTTGTTTTCCTCACCAAAGAAGGTAGGTGCGTCTTATAGTCTGGAACGAAAAATATGGTATTATATTGTTGATCTCACAGGATAATTTTCAAATGTTTGTGACAGGGTAGGAAGCTTTACTACAAATGTTTAATCTTCTTGCCACCCAAATTGGCTGTGGGATGAGGAGACTCCAGGGGCCACTGGTCCCTAGTCTTCCTTGATTGGTAGTGATCCCCAAGATTTTAGATATAATGGCTTGACTCTGAGATGTTTTGCGTGCAATGCCTGTGCAGTGCAACCAAGAACTGGTTCTGAAATAGATGGATTGGACTCAAAATTCAGTTACAAGATCGAATCTGGGTTGGTCACCGGGACCAGAGGTTTACACTCTTCCAAGATTTCGGACTCATGTTGGAGCCCATCCTGAGGGAACTTCTCCCCTATGGAATATGTGGGCTATTCTGCGAGTCGTATTTATATGGTGCCTTATGTGGTTGATTTATATGTTGCTGGCTGGCAGTTGGCTGTTGTTTCCTTCCGAAAGCTGATCCCAGTGACCGACCCAGATTCAATCTTGCAACAACATCCTGGGACACATATTTGCCTTCATTCAAAATTAGATCTTTTTGCATTTTAAAAAATGGCTGACAGCAAGATTTAAATGTGTTTGTCTCTACCCAGGGGGAATTCAAGGTTTCAGAGAGAACAATCACCATGTCTGACCTGATTAAAGGCTTGGAGGAGAAAAGGGTGAAGGAGGTATTTGGCTCGGGCACAGCCTGTGTGGTATGTCCCGTGGACAGAATTCTCTATCAGGGCAAGGTGAGAATCATGGGACATTCCCAACTTTCTGGTTTCCCTACATCTATTTTGTTCCTCTCGATACAAACTGGGTTTCTGTCTCTCTTGGCACAGAATTATCATATCCCCACAATGGAAAATGGACCTGAGATTGCAAAACGGTTTCTGAAGGAATTGACAGATATTCAGGTAAAATTCTCAGTGGGAGACAGAAAACAGATCTGGCAGGTTGTGTTTGCTTGGTTTTTCATGTTCCCAGTTTTAAATTCATTTCTGTCCTGTTTCTGCATTGATTTGCATTTGAAAAAGTACCTATTTCAGCATTTTGTTGCATTTCAGCCTTGGCAAGGCAAAAGCGGCCTACTTTTCCTCATATCCTCTTGTCAAAAACAAAACATTTCCATGCTGATTCTTGGGATGCTGGATGGGCTATTCCAGGGACCTCACACTATCTCTGATTTGGCTCCTTGTGGCCTCTTAGGGCAGAAGAAGAAAGTACCGTATTTTCCGGCGTATAAGACGACTGGGCGTATAAGACGACCCCCAACTTTTCCTGTTAAAATATAGGGTTTGGGCTATACTCGCCATATAAAATTACCCCTCTTCCAACACACACCAAATAAAAATTAAAAAACATCAACTGCCTCAACACAATGTAAAAGCAGCTGTGCTAGACCCAAAATGGCCCCTGCAACTAGCAGGAACCTCACACAGCCACAAAAAGCCCAAAAAAACAACTTTCACACTTTACACACACACAACACAACACAACACAACTGGCTCACCCACAATGTAAAAGCAGCTGTGCTAGACCCAAAATGGCCCCTGCAACAAGCAGGAACCTCACACAGCCACAAAAAGCGCAAAAAAATCAATCTTCACACTTTACACACACAAAATTCCACATACAGCTTTGTGAGATTTTGTGTGTTTGTGTAGTTAGAGTGAAACACTACAGAAACACACCACATCTCAGAAAGCTGCACAAATATTATTTTATTTTTATTTTTATATGAAAACTAAATTTAAAACTTCCTAAACTTTAAATGGCTAGGTCTAAAAAAGAACAACTAAAAAAACCCCAATTAACTATTTTTTTAACGCTCCCAAAGGGGAAAAAAACTTACCCAATAGAACAGGGGTCTCCAACCTTGGCAACTTTAAGACTTGTAGACTTCAACTCCCAGAATTCCTCAGCCAGCTTTGTTTTTACTGGCTGAGGAATTCTGGGAGTTGAAGTCCACAACTTCTGCTTGCATGATTGCAGGCAGAGAGTGGCTTGCTGATGGAATGGATTCAGGCAAGCGAAGCAAGGCAAGCGTGGCGATTACCAGCTAAGGTAAGCAAGCTGGAGGGGGAAAACTTTTTTCTTTTTACAGGGCTCTGGGCTCTGGCGATCCCAGCTGAGTTGCCTGATTAGCAGGCAACGCAGCTGGGATCGTCAGAGCTTGGATCGATGGCTCTGGCGATCCCAGCTGCGATGCCCGATTGGCAGGCAACTCAGCTGGGATCGTCAGAGCTTGCAGAGTCACGTAAAAGGAAAAAAGTTTTTTCCTTTAACATGGCTCTGGCATCCCAGCTGAGTTGCCTGATTAGCAGGCAAAGCTGGGATCGTCAGAGCTTGGATCGCCAGAGCCATTTAAGGCTCGTTAGAGTCTTTTGGGCTGGTCTGCCTGGTTACAGGAGAACGACACCCGGCGTATAAGACGACCCCCGACTTTTGAGAAGATTTTCATGTGTTAAAAAGTCGTCTTATACGCCGGAAAATACGGTATATAGAAATGGCACCATATTGCTGAAATTGAGGGGCTCAGAAAATAAGCAGAATCAGGATTAGCAAGCATAGAGATGAAAGAACACCAGCAATTTCTTGTCCTGGATGTTAGATTCTTCAAGTGCACCATAACTTGACATCTGATTGGGACAATCCTGGGGATGTACCTTACACAAATGAAGTAATCTGTTTTTCTGTCCAAGCAGTGTGGTTTTGTGAATAAAATATTTGACTAGGAGTGAAGAGACCCACGTTTCAGTTCACTCTTTGCCACAAAGGTCACTGGGAGACTTCGAGCCAGTCAACCCCTCTCATCCCAAATATCCTCATAGGGTGGTTGTTATTGGGAAGAATATATCTTATGATCTGTACTAAGATATACCATGTTTTCCCGAAAATAAGAGCCTGTCTAATATTTTTTTGAACCCTGGCCTTATTGCCATGAGCTCAAAAGCCCGATTGAGCTTATTATCAGGGGATGTCTTATTTTGGGGGAAACAGGGTAAGTGCATACCAAATCAAAACACTAAAACAGGGTCCCAAGGCTAGGTTAGGTTACCCATCCCAATACACAGATTCACAAACAGAAAACTGTGTAAGTTCACATTAAAATTACTAAGTTACTTTGATACACGGTCCTAGATTAGTTTTCATTTTTAGGCCCTACTTCAAAATGAAAGCAGAATTTTGCTTATCCCGTCTTTCCCTGATTGGGCCACAAGAGGGCAGAATAGCTTTGTGATGGAATGTTTGTTTTGTGTGCCTTTATATCAGTGTTGACACCTGAGGAAGACTGCCTGGGTAGATTCCTGCAGTTTTCTTGGCAAGATTTCAGAAGTAGCTTGCCATCACCTCCTTTGCTTGCAGGGATGAGAGAGATTGACTGGCCCAAGATCACCCAGCTCGCTTCATGCCTAAGGTGGCACTAGAACTCACCATCTACTGGATTTTAGCCTGATACCTTAACTGACACACCAAAGTAATAACCTGCCATAATGAGGGCTGGTTGTCAAACATCTGAAATGTGGGTCATGTGAGGGGAATACTGGCCATTGAAAGTTTGGAACCAGGTCATAAGTACATGCCAGCACCTTTGCAGGAGTTTCTCATACTTTGAACAATCACTAAGCAACCCTGTCATAAGTTGAAGACTACCTGTATGGGATAGTAGTTCTTAATTTTCTCCCTCCCACATTTCTAGGAATTTGTTCAAGATACACTCAGGGTAAATTAACACCCACCCAGTAGTTCAATTTTATGAGTAGCTGAAACACACCCCTTTAAAAATAAGAAATAAAAAAGTGGGGTGAAGATCAATTATGCCAACAACAGCAAACGAAGTTCTTGGGGGAGAAGTTCTTGGTCTGCACTGAAAAAGTGACAACATCTCCCCTTTTCCACATCATTGCTTGTAATTAGTGGGTGTGTGCATGGTGGGGAAGGGAATTCGGATTAGCTCTGCTTCTGGTTAATATTTTGAGAGGCTACAAGCACAAACTCTGACTGTATTTTTTTTGGTCCTTCACAGTACGGACGCACCCCAAGTGACTGGGCCCAGGTGATTTGCTGAAGATGGTGAAGATTTGACTTTTCCTGCTCTTGTTCAGCTTCACTCTCTTCACCATAGCTGTATTTATGACATGGTTCTGAAGCTTTTCCAATTTTGCCTTCCGTTTTGTCAGCGGTTTGACTGACCTTCTGCCTGGTTTGGGAGAACTACAGTTTCTCTGATATAAATCCAGGCCCTTTATGATTGTGAAGCACTCCACATCAGGAAGGCCTGCCCTGATCCAGGATCCAGAAGAATACCAGATCAACCTCTTTGCGATGGAAACAAAGCTTTGAACTTCAAGTGGCTTGCTCTGCTTCTCTCTCTCCACTCCAAAACTCAGCTGCTTTTTGCTTTTAAGTGCAATATTGAGAGAGAGTGGGAGAAAAAGAAGGAATGTGGGGTGTACGCAAAGCTCTAATACTTCATGTGCATGATTGCCAATTTTTTTAAAAAAAAATTAGTTGCTTGAATTCATGTAGAAGCACATGTAAAAAAAAAGTGTAATCTAAATCATATTGCTCTTATAAAAGTTTTTTTCATTTTGGTATCTTTATGAATGGGGCCAAAATTTTAAATTTTGGCTCCTATATCTTAAACTGAACATTTCCAGAAATGTTTCGTGTGGATGACTCTTCACTTTTTAAGTTAAATGCTGGATAGATAAAAGAAGCCTTCAGAATTAACATGGAGCTATAATTTGCAGCCATGGTTGGCTTGTTAAGGTGGAAAATGATTCAACAGTGATGTGACAGCGAGAAGGATGGCATATAAATTTAATAAATAAACAAAATTAAACTGCATCTTGGAGAAGGCTCCTGCTACCCATTTCTGACTTTCTTGTTCTGTGTAGTAAGCAATGTCTATTCTAGTGTTTTCAACCTTGGTAATTTTAAGAAGAGTGGATTTCCAACTCCCAGAGTTCTCCAGATAGGTGACGGTGGAACTTTGGGAGCTGAAGTTGACACATCTTAAAGTTGCTAAGGTTTAAAAACAGTAGTCTATAAGCAATGTAGTTTGGGAGAGTTTGTTTATTTATCAAATTTATATAGCCACCTACCTCATGAGAAGAGACCCTGGGTGGTGTATAATCGTTCTAAATCATGTGATGATTTCCCAGAATTCTTTCGGCCAGTTATTTGAACAAAGCTGTCCTGGACTAAAGATTCCTTGCAGAAAAAAAAATATATATATTTTCTGCATTATCACTAGGGTTGCCCTAGAGTTGCACAGATAAGTCCTTGACTTACGACTACAATTGAGCCAGTGGTAGAATTAATTCTTTTTACTACTGGTTCTGTGGGCGTGGCTTGGTGGGTGTGACAGGGGAAGGATATTGCAAAATCCCCATTCCCTCCATACTCTGGGGCCAGCCAGAGGTAGTATTTGATGGTTCTCCGAACTACTGGTTCTCCAGAACTTGTCAGAACCTGCTGAATTTCACCCCTGAATTGATCTCAAAATTTCTGTTGCTAAGTGAGACATTTATTAAATGAGTTTTTCTCCATTTCACAACCTTTCTTTTCACAGTTGTTAAATGAACCATTGCAGTTGTTAAGTTAGCAACACGGTTGTTCCCCACTGATTTGGCTTATCAAAAAGTCGCAAAAGGGGATCACATGATCCCGGGGACACTGCAATCATCATAAATATGAATTTGTTGCCAAGCATCTGAATTTTGATCACGTGACCATGGGGATGCGGCAATGGTCATAATTGTGAAAAACGGTCTTAAGTTGCAATTTCAAATGGTCACTAAATAACTGTTTTAAGTCAAGGACTACCTGTAATTCACATATCTCATAAAGCTAGGGATCACACTCGGTACCTACTAGGCCCATGATGGCGAACCTATGGCACGCATGCCACAGGCGGCACGCAGCACCGTCTCTGTGGGCACGTGAGCTGTTGCCCCAGTTCAGCTCTGCCACGCATGTGCACACGCCTCCTGCCAGCCAGTTGTCAGGTCTCTACCATGAATGCGTGGGGGGGGCACTGCAGGGGGGCATGTGCATGCGTGGGGGGCGGAGCACAGGCAGGGGCCACGGGCGCATGCACGGGGGGGGTAGGGCGCAGGCGTGGAGCCGTACTCACATGCACAGAGGGTGGGGGGCATGCACAGGGGCCGCACACGCATTGCATTTTGGGGGTTGGGGTGCACACTTTGGGCACTCGGTCTGGAAAAGGTTAGCCATCACTGTACTAGGCTGAGTCTCCTTTGACTATTAAAACATTTCCAGGAATTTTCTTTCTCCATTTTCCAGGAAGAATTCTAGAAGTTCATTTTAGACATTAGAAAACAAAGTTATTGGCCGGTTGTTGCTAAGGTTAGATACTGGTGTGGAAAGGTCCTGCCTGTCTAGGAAAACACAACAACACAAAGGGAAGTTTGGATTGGTAGGGGGCTAAAGGTGATGGTGGTCAATATTTTTCCTATTGGAGGGTACAAGTCTGGTAGCCATCAAAATGATCCAATTGTACTGGAATGGTTTCTTTTGAAATTTGCTCACACTTCAGCTGCCCCCAACTATCTCCCCCCACGTCTATCCTGATTGTTCTGCCTCTGGCACTGCTGCCAACCTCTGCCAATCTCAGCTGCCCTCCACTGAAGTGTTTTCTTCCTTCTGCTGTTAATTAAGCAAAGACAGCTGTTGCCCCTTTGTGAGGCTGTGTGAATTGGAGGCGAGCACCGCAGGGCAGGAGAAACTTGAGGTCCTCGCCTAACAATGGCATGGTCCTCACCTAATGACTGCAGTGGGAATTACTAGAATTACTGTTGCTAAGTGGTACAATCGTGATGTTTCACTTAACAACAACTTCACTTAGCAATGGAAATTCCAACCTTCCAACTAAGGTTGTTAAGTGAAGATTGATTAGGTCTTGAGTACATTAGTCCAAATGTGCTGGCTAAGTCAATCTGTGATCTTGGTCAAGTAAATCCAAATGAAAAGTATTTTAAAAAATGTGATTATCTAAAAAAAAAAATGGAATTTCACTGGGCTAAAGATCCACTTGCCTCCAGCTTCTCTATCTGCAAATTTTTGCTGAAGATTGTTCTTGACCAGTGAAGAGTTGATATTATAGCACGGGATTCATAAAATAATTCAGGTTGGAAATAGACATGCGATTTAGGATTAATTTGGAGAGCACAACATTTTAAGAAGATCTTTATCATTGTGCAACAAATGGGTCTGAACATTGAGAAATAGAAAAATTTTGGAACCTGCCATTGGAGATTTCTGAATAAAAGTACAATTTTTCCAAACTGTGGAGATGATGACACTCCTAAGAATGTAACTCCAGAAGGATTCTGGCATATGTTAGGAAGAGATAAAGGAGATTGCTATCCTTGCAAACCACATAGCCCATAATATACGGTGCATGCCCAGTGCATTTTGGAACTCTGCAAAACCTGGGGTGGAGTAGATGTAAGGATCTTAGTATTTTCAGCCGAAAAGTTATGTGGATATTCCCAACTCATATATCTCACTGGAGTTTTGTTGTGTTTATTTTTTTTTTAAAAAAAGATGAAAGAATAATGGAAAAAAGTAAAGGAATGGAAGATAAGCTGATATCTACACCAAATGTGGACTGACATGCAAGAAATAACTCTTTAAATATTATTAGAAGTTCATTATTTGCTATCCTGAAATATACAAGATAATACATTTATTTGGGTTCAGCAATAATACTTTAAGCTCTAGAGTCTAGACCAAAATAGCAATCATTGTCCTTATGCGTTAAAATTCATTTTTGGTTATGCCCCAAAATTTCTTCCTTCAGCAAAGTAATTTAGAATAGAAGAGAATATTCTTCTACATTCATCAGAAATCAAGTATTTTTCCTGAATTGCATCCAACCATCCAGAGATCTGCCAAAACCTTGCAATCTAACATCTGCCTGTCCTGGTTTAAATCTACTGTAAATTTCTCGGAATGAGTTATTCAGAAGAATGCCATATCTGGAAGCATCAAATGTAATTTTTAAACTCATGCATGTAGTCCTCAACCACAGTTGGGGTGAAAATTTCTATTGCTAAGCAAATTGGTTGTTAACTGAATTGCACCCAATTTTATAACATTTTCTTTTGTCCTGGTTAAATGAGTCATTGTAGTTGTTAGGTGAATTGTGCAGTTGTTAAGGAAATCAAGTTTCCAGAATTGACTTTGTCGGAAGTCATCTAGGAAAGTTGCAAATGATGATTTATGGTATAGAAAATCTGAAAATGATGAGGGTTTGAAACCAGCATTTCACAATATATAGCTGATATATACATTATATATTTTAAACTCATCAATACAGTAGTACCTCGGTACTCATTAATTGGTTCCGGGAGGCACAGTGAGTATCAAAAACAATGAGTACCAAACTAATTTTTCCCATAAGGAATAATACAATGAGTCACAAAGCAGCCAACACCAACAATTTCTAGCTTATGTGTCGAGTACCAGCAAACAATGAATACCGGAACAAAATTTTTGCATCAAAATGTGTTGAGTTCCAAGTTTGATGAGTTTCAAAGAAGTGGAGTACCAAGGTACCACTGCATGTGTTTTCCAAGAAAATTTTATTTCAATTTCCTTTTGAAGAAATTTAGATGGTGTTTCACACCACATTATTTCAAGAAGTTTGCATAACCACTTCCTGCTTTACCATAGAACTGAGATGAGTGAAAATTGGTTTGGCACAGCCATTAAATGAATAGAGAATATAAGCATGGGGGAAATGTAATCTTTGAGGACTGCTTAACAGGGCAACCAAGGTCAAATCATTGCCAGGAGGTGACATGCTTGTATCCATTGTGAAGTCATCAGAAGGTGAGCTTGAACAGAGGTAGACTTTCCCTTTTACAATATGCAAATGATGCTAAGGCTCTTCATTAATTAACAAATCCATAGGGATTCATTTTGATCTTGCCCTCTGCCAATTATCACCCCCACCCCCATCTAAGGCCAGTTGCTGCGGGAGCCACTGAAGAGGAATTAGTGATTCCAAAGACCTAGCGAGATAGCTTCAAGATCACGTAACAGTACTGCTTTATACTGTACTGGTGAGGCCACACTTGGAATACTGCAACAGTTCTGGCTGCCACAATAGAAAAAAAGATGCTGAAAGTCCTAGGGAAGCTCTAGAGAAGAGCAAAAAAGATGATAAGGGGCCTGGATGCTAAATCATGCAATGAATGATTGAGGGAACCAGGTATATTTAGTCTAGTCTAACAACGAGAAAGGACTAGAAGTGATATGATAACAGTGTTCCAGTTCTTGAGGGACCCTTACAGAAAAGAGGGAGGTCAACCTATTCTTCAAAGTACCTGAGAGCAGGAGAAGAAGTAGTTGGGGGAAAATCATTAAAGAGAGATTCAACCTAGAACTAAGGAGAAATTTCCTATATGTGACAACAATTGATCGGTGGAAGAGCTTGCTTCAGCAGGGGGTTGAACTAGAATTCCTCTGAAGTCTTTTCCAACCCTATTATTCTTTGTCCTATATAATTACACTGTTTGAGTTGCAAAACGGAAAGACCCAGCTATACTCTGTGGCCACTGATACAAGATGCCATGAGTGGCAAACTGTATACTACGACAGAGCGGTTGGGTTCCGAGGATCATTTTAAATTCTTGACTAAGGAATTTCAATCTCCTTCTTCCCCAGGCCTCACGCTCGTCCCCAGTAGCCTTGCAACGGGGATTCCTTTTCTACAATCACCATTGAAGGAAGGAAGTGGCCATATCCAATCAACGTCATTTTTTTCCCAGATCATCCCTGGAGGGCAAACTAGATGACTCATTTGCTTTGATGTTGTTGATTTTCCCCCCTTCCACTTTCTCGAGGTATTTGCTGAAGAATGAGATAGGGCCGATGCTGCAACAAACATCACACTTAGGCTGGCGCCTGACCGGGGCTCTTTGTGTGACGAAAGTTATTCCCAGTTTACCGCAGATATGTATAGATTCCTAGTTGTGTCAACGGGGAGGCAGAGCTTTAGAAATCCTTTTGCACAATAAGGGTTCTGCAAATACTATTGGGGTTGGAGAATGAGTGTCAAACCTCAGGCCTTTACCTACATCTGAATTATGGGGCTTTTTTCATTTTCCTTGAATGGGCAAAATCAAAATTTCTGTTCTCTTGGTCTGGTCTCCTACCTCTGTTTCAAGTCATTGCAATCAAAAGAGGTGAGATAACAGTAACAGAGTTGGAAAGGGCCTTGGAGGTCATCTAGTCCAACTCCCTGCTCACACAGGAGACCTATACTAGGGATTTGAACCGCTGGTGACAAAGCTTCAATTAGTTTCGCACACCTTAATAATCTGGGATCAGATTATTTATTATTAGAAATATTATCAGAAAAATGCATACCAAAAAACTAGACATAAGGACAGTTTTTCCCCATGTGCTATCACCCTGCTAAACAACTAATTCCCCCAACTCTGTCAAACTACCTAGTAAGGCTGTGTTATTATTATTTTCTTCTTTCTTATTATCTGTTTCTTTATCTTCTTATGACTCTAACTTTGTTGCTTGTTTTATTTTATTTTTATTTTTTATTTTATTTCAAATTTATATACCGCCCTTCTCCCTGAGGACTCAGGGCGGTGTACAGCCAGATAAAAACATATAATACAAACATTAAAAACAATTAAAAGAAATATCTCTGGCCCCAAATTTAAAAAGACAAAACCAATTAAAATTATTAAAAGAATTTGTTAAGCCAGCTCGTCTTGCTGAAATAAGAAAGTTTTAAGGGCGCGGCGGAAGGCACGTATTTTACGTGCCTTCGTATTGTATTTTACGACTTATATTAATTGCTTTATTTAGTTTCCCAGTATGATTTATGATGATTGCTTATTTAGTATGACTATCACTGAGTGTTGTATCTGGTGTTTTATGATGATTGTATTTTATGATTGTGATCATGATTTATCACTTGTTGCTTGTATATATACTAGGAGCTTCCAAAGATAAATTCCTTTGTATCCAATCACACTTGGCCAATAAAGAATTCTATTCTATTCTATTCTATTCTATTCTGTTCTGTTCTGTTCTGTTCTGTTCTGTTCTGTCTGTTCTGTTCTGTTCTGCTCTGCTCTGCTCTGCTCTACTCTACTCTACTCTACTCATGTGCAGCCATAGGTTTTACTAAAATTCATTTAAAATTGTAACTTTCCTTATCAGTTCAGTATACTGCCTCTTATACTAACAATACTATTTGTCACTTAAGATTGCTGGGAGAAATATCAACAACCTCAGATATGCAGATGATACCATTCTAATGGCAGAAAGCGAAGAGGAACTAAAGAGCCTCTTCATGCTGGTGAAGAAGAAGAGTGCAAAATTTGGCTTGAAACTCAACATTCAGAAAACTAAGATCATAGCATCTGGCCCCCTCAATTCCTGGCAAATAGATGGGGAAGAAATGGAGGTAGTGACAGATTTTATTTTCCTGGGCTCCAAGATCACCGCAGATGGGGACTGCAGCCAAGAAATTAAAAGACGCTTGCTCCTGGGGAGGAAAGCTATGGCAAATTTAGATAGCATACTAAAAAGCAGAGACATCACTCTGCCAACAAAAGTGTGTATAATCAAGGCTATGATGTTCCCATTGCAATGTATGGCTGTGAAAGTTGGACCACAAGAAAGGCTGAGCGCCAAAGAATTGAGGCCTTTGAACTATGGTGTTGGAGAAGACTCCTGCGCGTCCCTTGGACTGCAAAGCAATCAAACCGGTCAGTCCTAGAGGAGATCAACCCTGACTGCTGTTTAGAAGGCCAGATCCTGAAGATGAAACTCAAATACATTGGCCACCTAATGAGAAGGAAGGACTCACTGGAGAAGAGCCTAATGCTGGGAAAGATTGAGGGCAAAAGAAGAAAGGGATGACAGAGAACGAGGTGGCTGGATCGGGTCACTGAAGCAGTAGGCGTGAGCTTAAATGGACTCTAGAGGATGGTAGAGGACAGGAAAGCCTGGAGGAACATTGTCCATGGGGTTGCGATGGTTTGGACACAACTTCGCAACTAGCAACAACAACAACTTTCATATCTTCTTAGAAACCATTGCAAACAATGCAACTTGTTTCTATGACATGTTCATCATCACACAACAGAAAATATTTTTTTTCTTTTAAACTAGATTGATTTAGTTGGATTAATAAGGATCTAATGAACCTAGCTCTAGGTTCTTGATAAAGTTTGCAATGTAATGAGTAATGAGTCAAATCTTCTACCTGTAACTTATTATAAAATGCATAAATGGTGTGTAATTGGTAACCCCTTGTATTTTCCATCCAGATAGACTGTTGGCATTATTTGAAAGCAAAGTTATGTCAATATGTGTTGGACTTCATTGTTGGAATGTATTTCTATGCAACAACTACATTAGTATGCAGCCAGTACATGGTAGTACTTACAAGTTTGGGTCTATAGTATATACTCTATACCATGGGTGTCAAACCTGTTGCCGTCACATGACACTTTGCGATGCTTCCCCCCTTTGCGGAGTTGGGGTGGGCATGGCCTGTGCATGATGCATCTGGCCCGTGGGCCACCAGTTTGACACCCCTGACTCTATACTCTTTTGCTCTAAGTAGAGTTTCCTGTTTCCCATTAATTAAATAGTTGAGTAGTAAAGCACATGGTGACTGTACTCTTTGTTGGCTCTGTGGTGCTTTATATAAAACAGAATTTCTAACAATATAACATTCCTTGTCCTTCTTTAAAATACTAATATCACTTAGCCAATTTAAGTTTACATATCTGTCTGTCATGTTTAAAATCTTTAAAAAATAAGTAGTCCCTCAACAGTGTGTGATAATTTGTGTCATTCAGCAGTTCCTGATCTAGTGAGAAGTATGAGACTAGTTTTAGACACAAATTCACCCATCTATTACTGCTAAATTGTTTGTGGAGGCATAGTTTGGTCAAATAAGTATTGGGCATGAAAACTAGTCTCCTAATATAAGATTATTCCTTTCATTACCTTTATATCTATTGATGGAAAGCCCACTTCTAAACTCAACATTGTGGTATACATAGGTATAAGCCTAAGATTAATCTTATGAATTTATTATGGAACCTAATTCTTCTACTTTACTGAAACCCCAAATCTGGGGCTCTTACAGTATATGAACTATCTTAAGTATGAGCCACAGGAAGGGCATCTGGCCATTAAACACGCTGCTAGTGTTTAAGTTGCCCAGACTCCATCCTGAAGGGATTACGAGGTCATTAAGAGATGATGATGATGATGATGATATCTTAAAGGCAGAACATACTAACTATCGTCTTTTTGAATAGAAAGAGAAGCAAATGGCTCTCATTGATCTCATGGCCATTGTTTTTATTGATGCTACATGTGTTTTCCATGACAGTATTTCAGTAAACTGAATACTCAAATTCTTAAATGGCAGCCCTTGTTCTATCTCATTCCCATCTAGTGTTCGTCTCTGTCTCTTTGGTCTTTTGCTTTAAGCAAGCCCAGATGGCAACACCTGCTTCCTTTGGGTTGCTCTTTGCAATTTCTTTTCCATTAAATTTTGTCCATGCAGCTGCACTCTTCTTGTTTGTGCTAGGTTGGGGGTGGGACTATAAATTATTGCTAATAGACATATTTCCACTTGATGATGACCTCATTTTTACAGGAAAATCCTTGTCTTTTTAAATGGAATTGGAAAAAAGAAACTAACATTCTTTCTGGAAATTGAGGAGCGGTCCAAGCGAAGCTGGGAATCAGACTGCTGCTCAAGATGTTCGCAGCCGCTGCCTTTCCAATCTGTGGCTCTTCTAGTAAATGTGACTTCATATAGATCATCCTTTCAGACCTACACACAACACATTTGAATACAATGCCAACATCTTCAAGCAGGATCAAACCAGAAAGGTTGGATGGAAGAGAAAGATGGACTCCAGAATTCCAAAACTTATCTTGAACTTAAATGCATCTTTCTTGATCATTTAAATATGAGCCAGCAGTGTGCTGCAGCTGCCAAAAAAGCCAACACAGTTCTAGGCTGCATAAACAGAGGGATAGAATCAAGATCACATGAAGTGTTAATACCACTTTATAATGCCCTGGTAAGGCCACACTTGGACTATTGCATCCAGTTTTGGTCGCCACGATGTAAAAAAGATGTTGAGACTCTAGAAAGAGTGCAGAGAAGAGCAACAAAGATGATTAGGGGACTGGTCTGGAGGCTAAAACGTATGAAGAACAGTTGCAGGAACTGGGTATGTCTAGTTTAATGAAAAGAAGAACTAGGGGAGACATGATAGCAGTGTTCCAATATCTTGGGGGTTGCCACAAAGAAGAGGGCTATTCTCCAAGCACCTGAGGGTAAAACAAGAAGCAATGGGTGGAAACTAATCAAGGAGAGAAGCAACTTAGAACTAAGGAGAAATTTCCTGACAATTAGAACAATTAATCAGCCTCCAGAAGCTGTGAATGCTCCAACACTGGAAGTTTTTAAGAAGATGTTGGATATCCATTTGTCTGAAGTGGTGTAGGGTTTTCTGCCTAAGCAGGGGGTTGGACTAGAAGACCTCCAAGGTCACTTCCAACTCAATTATTCTAAAAAACGTGATCCCGTGGTAGGGTGAACAGACAGGTCTTTGTGGACCTGGAGATTCCATTGACTTTCCTGATGAAAATTGACTCACCATTTTGAGCCAGAAGGCAAGAAAAAGTCCTACAATAGGATTAACCATTTTCAGCATCAAAATTTGGGTGGTTGGCAACTGGCACATATTTAGGATAGTTGCACTGTCTCAGGGTCATGTGATTATCATTTGTAACCTTCCAAGCCGGCTTTTGAAAGCAAAGTCAATGGGGGAAGCCAGATTAACTTAATGACCACATGAATGACTTAACATGATTAATTACTTAATTATAAATCATATGATCATGTGATTCTCATTTAATGACCATGGTGATTTGTTTAACAACCACGACAAAAAAGACAGTAAAAATGGGTGCGGTCACATGATGTCTTATCAATGATTAATGTTATGGTCCCAAATGTGGTTCTAAATCGAGGACTATATGTACAGGTAGACTACAATAGAGCCCAAACCTTCATTTAACAACTGTGGTCATAACTCAAGGATTACCTGTACACATAGGCCTTGATTTACAACCACATTTGGGGCCATAACTTTCATCATTAACAAGACATCATGTGACTGCACCTGTTTTTACAGTCTTTTTTGTTGTGATTGTTAAGCAAATCATCATGGTCATTAAGTGAGACATCACATGATTGTATGATTTACAATCTTAGAGCTTCCATCTTCCTCCATTTGACTTTGCTAGTCAGAAGCTGACTGGGAATGTCGCAAATGGTGATCATGTGACCCCAGGATGCTTGCAACTGCTGTAAATGCAATAGTAATGGCACTTAGAATTACATACCACTTCACAGTGCTTTACAGCCCTCTCTAAGCAGTTTACAGAGTCAGCATATTGTCCCCAACAATCTGAGTCGTCATTTTACTGAACTTGGAAACTATTTGTCAATAGTTTTGGATCTCAATCACATGACTGAGGGACCTGGCAACTGTTGTAAGTTTGAGGACTGGTTGCTAGTCACTTTTTTCAGTGCTTTCTTCCAGCACTTTGAATGGTTGTTAAATGAATGGTCATAAGTCTGGGGCAATCTGTAAGGGAAGAAGAAATGAGAAACCCAGTTTTCTGTCTGTCTATGAAGATTCTCAGTCATCCAGGTCATGGTTGTCCCAAAGGTGTGTTGGAAGAAATATCCAGTTCCGGTTCTAAGCCGGGAGAAGCACACTGGAAATAAAATGGAAGCTGGAGCAAGGGTGAAATCCAGCAGGTTCTAACAGGTTCTGCAGAACTGGTAGTAGAGATTTTGAGCAGTTTGGAGAACTGGTAGCAGAAATTTTGAGTAGTTCGGAGAACTGGCAAATACCACCTCTGGCTGGCCCCAGAGTGAGGTGGGAATGGAGATTTTGCACTATCCTTCCCCTGGAGTGAGGTGGGAATGATGATTTGGCAATATCCTGACCCTGGAATCGGGTGGGAATGGAGATTTTGCAGTATCCTTCCCCTGGAGTGGGGTGGGAATAGAGATTTTGCAGTATCCTTCCCTTGTCATGCCCACCAAGCCATGCCCACAGAACCAGTAGTATAAAAATTTGGAATTCACCACCAGGTTAGAGGCTGATTGGAAAGATGGTTTAATGATGAAGCAGAACCACATGCATGGTTCTGGGCAGCTGACCACATGGAGTTGAGGAGGGGGGGTTATGTCTTCTCTTGGACTTTGCACTTGAGCTTTCTGTCCCTGTGCAAGAACATGTATTCTATTGACAGTTGTCAGGCTCCCATGGTGCCATGTAGGGATTATGTAGGGGTCATAGCTGGCTCTATAGGCAAGGTACAAATTCTAGGTGATTTTCTAAGCTAAATTTAGTTGAAGTATCTGAAGGTGATGCAATAGTTCCTATTTTGGCTTAATGGCTTTGCCCTGTTTTGGCTCTTGGGTGAGGGCTAATCTGCCTTTGTTCAGACTTTGCTGCAGGGAGTAATGGATTACCAAATCTGCATTTCTAAAAGCTGACCCAGCTCAGTATCTGCTTGGGGGAAGGGAGCTGGGGCTCTGAGTTTCTGTTTCCCTGAAGATTTTTTATTTCTCTTTTAGGGAAAATATTTTATCCTGCCTTTTTAAAATATTCCTCAAAACATTTCATTCTTCTAGGAGGGTGGTGGGGTGGTTCCCAGAATTGCTTTTTTTTCAAGAGGCAACTGGGCTTTCTTTGTTTTTCTTTGAAGATGTTTCATTTCTCACCCAAGAAGCTTCTTCACCTCTGACTGGATTGGTAGGGAATGGAAGGATTTATGCTCCTTGCAGAGAGGCTGGTCATTTGCATCCTTTTAGAGAGTCTTTCCCCCTCCTTCCAAGAAAGTCCAGTTGCCTCCTTAAAAACCAGTTTTCTGGCTCTCACGTAGTCTCCAACACTCTGATGAATCTTTTGCATCCTACTTTCACATGTACCAAACACGATGAAGATGTTCCCTCTGGTCACCTCAATCCATAACAGCCAAGTTTTCTGTTTGTAGTTCTCATAACTATTTGGATGTGGAAGTGGGTGTCTCTTGCTGCATATAAGACTTCAGGGTGCAAACATTTGGCAGCTGGGTGATGTTGCAGAAGAAAATGGAAGTCACTCGTTCATCCAAACACTGAAATAACAGTGTGGGAGAAGAGAAGGGGACTAATGTTGAAACAGAGGATGGCTGATTGAGAACAAACAGTGTGTCAGAAGAGGATTCTTAAAATCTAAGAAAGCTGCTGTCTGATGCAGTCTTTTTCCTTTCTGAATCCTTCCTTTCCTATCTGCCTTCTTTATCAGCCCAAAACAACCCCCAAAGTGGGATTAAAATATAACCCAAAATGTTATTTCAATATTTCCATATGCTTCTGTTTACCAGATTTTGAACTTCAGTGTTCAAAAAAACAATGAAGAAAAAAAATTTACACTGGCTTTGATTGAAGTGAGAAGAAAACAGAACATCTGTTTACAGACTGCTCAGATTCTTAATGAGGACTTTTTAAGAGTCCTTTTGCTTCAGACCAAGAGTGGGCCATCTGCTTCCTTTAGCCTAGTTTCCATGTGACCTGTGGCCTAGATTCAATAAACCAGCAAATTACTGGCAAAAGCTATTTGTCCATGTATGTTGGTTGGAAAGAAAAGAAAGTAATAAAGTGAAAGAGAGAGAAAGAGAGAGGGAGGGAGGGAGAGAGAAAGAAAACAAGGAAGGAAGAAAGAAAGAAAAAGAAAAAAGAAAAAAGAAAAAAGAAAAAGAAAGAAAGAAAGAAAGGAAAGAAAGAAAGAAACAAAAAAAGAAAGAAATAAAGAAATAAAGAAAGAATTACAAAAAAGAAGTTGAACCTGGAAAAAGTGCAGAGAAGAGGACCTAAGATGATTACTGACCTGGATACTAAAACATATGAAGAACGGTTGCAGAGTTTGGTTTTGGCTAATCTAGAGAAAAGAAGGCCTTTCAGGGGGGACGTGATAGCAGTATTCCAGTATTTGAGTGGGTCAAGCTTAAGGTGACCAGATTTTAACATTGGTAAAGAAGGACATTGTGGGCGTGGCTTATTTTGTGGGCGTGGCTAGCTGGTCATGTGACTGGGTGGGCGTGGCTAGCTGGTCATGTGACCGGGTGGCCATGGCTATGTGTATAGGGTAAGGTGAACAGATTTTAACATTGGTAAGAGGGACACCATTGTGGGCGTGGCTTATTGTGTGGGCGTGGCTTGGAGGCCATGTGACTGGGTGGGCGTGGCTAGCTGGTCATGTGACCGGGTGGCCATGGCTGTGTGTATAGGGACTACTCAGAGGGCTGAAAAGTCATTTCTGACAGGTCCTCACACTTTTGACCGGTCCTCACACTTATGACTATCCTCACATTTATGCCCGTGCAGCATTCTTAACAACCATGTCACTCATTTCACAACTGCTTCTCTTCACCATGATGACAAGATAGGGCAAAAAACGTAAAATGTGAGGACAGTCGTAAGTTCGAGGACTGGTCAAAAGTGCGAGGACCAGTCAAAAATAACTTTTTCAGCCCTCTGAGTAGTCCATATGCACAAAAGGACTAACCAGAGGGCTGTAAAAAGTCATTTCTGACAGGTCCTCGCACTTTTGACTGGTCCTCACACTTATGACCATCCTCACATTTATGCCCGTGCAGCATTCTTAACAACCATGTCACTCATTTCACAACTGCTTCTCTTCACCATGATGACAAGATAGGGCAAAAATGTAAAATGTGAGGACAGTCGTAAGTTCGAGGACTGGTCAAAAGTGCGAGGACCAGTCAAAAATAACTTTTTCAGCCCTCTGAGTAGTCCATATGCATAAAAGGATACAGTAATAGAGAGGGATGAAGGAAGGGAAGGGAAATTAGAGTAGGAGTGACGGTTAAGAGAGGGAGGAAGAGAGGAGAAGGAGAAAGGAAGAGGAAGTAGGGAGGAGAAGAAGAGGGGGGGAAGAGAAAGTAAGAAGGAAAGAAAAGAGAGGTGGTAGGTTTGAGGAGAAAGATTGCTGTACAATAAAAAAGATGAAAGGGAAGAAAGCCAACCCCAAACAAATATAAAGATATTAAGATAAAGAATGAATTGTTAAACTTTAAAGAATAAAAGAGAACAAATATGAATAAATAGCAATAATTAGAAACACACATACATACAATGTATTTTCTTTGAACAGAATATTTGGCTGGTTCACAAATTTAAACAGTGTTTAGTCATTTCAATTAAATTTATAATTTCTATATTTCCTTTTTGCCATATTTATTCCTCATCTATTTTTTTAAAAAAACAATTTTACCCTTCATCCTCATCTCTAATCTTAATCAAATTCAATTTTTCCCTTCTATTCTATTTTATACCCCTTCCCATTGTCATCTATTTTTATATCCATCCTCACATTGGTTAATTATGTAATTATGTAATACAGTTGTTTAATACAAATTCAACATTTTAATATAAATCAATTAGTTATATAACTATCTTTTTTGTATATTAATCAATATGAACATGAATATTCCAATTATTTCCATGCAATCCAATTTCTTACAAATCAATTAATTATACTTACCAATAATAATAAACCAAATAATTTCCCCCATATATTCCTCCAAACCACAACTTAACCATTTCTGCTTTCAACACAGTATACAATTAATAATATCTCAATTATTACAATTCCCTAGTTAAAAAGAGCTTTTTTTTCTTTTGTGTTTTAAAATCTTGATCCTCTTTTGCCCTAAATAATTTTCCATTGTTTGCACTTACCTTTTTTGGTGAGGAAAAGGAAAATAAATCTGCTGCCTAATTTTCCAACGTTGCAAGCAAACCGCAAAGCCAACAGCCTGTTTTACTTTCAGTTTCGTTTTGAGCTTGGTTTGCACAAAGAGGAAAAAAAAAACTGAGCAATTTAGCAAGAGCAGAGCCCTGTGCAAATCAGCTGAGAGGGGGAAGCCCAGCTAATTAACGTAGGGTGGCCCTTTGAAGCCCCGCGGCAAGAGTTTAAACAGGTTTTTTCCCTCTAGCCATCAGCGGGGATTCAGGAGGCAGCCGGGAACCAGGAGGCAGAATGAAAAATCGGGACTTTTTTAAAACGCCGCGGGATGCGGGACAAATTGCTCAAAAGCGGGACTGTCCCGCCAAAAGTGGGACGTCTGGTCACCTTAGTCAAGCTATTCTCCAAAGCACCAGAAGGAAAAACAAGAAACAATGGTTGGAAACTAATCAAGGAGAGAAGCAACCTGGAATTAAGGAGAAACTTCCTAACAGTGAGAACAATTAGCTAGAGGAAGAGCTTGCCTTCAGAAGTTGTGGATGCTTCATCACTGGAGGTTTTTAAGAAGAGACTGGACAGTCACTTGTCTGAAATGGTATAGGGCAGTGATGGCTAACCTTTTTGCCATCGCGTGCCAGGAGGGGGGGGCGGGGGGAGGGTCGTGTGCGCACGTGCCCATGCGCATGTGTGCGCAACCCCCTCCCCCTGCTCCTGGCACATGATGGCCTGGTAGGCCCGTTTTTCTTTCTTACCTGGTTCCAGATCCTCTCTGTGTATCTGGGAAGGGCAAAAACAGCCTTTCCCACTCCCTTGGAGGCCCTACAGAGGCTGAAAGGGCCCATTTCCCAACTCTCAGTGGGACAGGAAGTGACATTTTTTGCTGTCCCCAGCCTCCAGAACCTCTCTAGGAGTCTCTAGGAGCCTCTCTAGAAGTCTCTAGGAGCCTCTCTAGGAGTCTCTGGAGGCTGGGGATAGGAAAAAATGTCACTTCCTGTGCCACCGGGAGTCGGGAAATGGGCCCTTTCAGCCTCCGTAGGGCCTCAAGGGAGTGGGAAAGGCTGTTTTTGCCCTTCCCAGATACACAGAGAGGATCTGGAGCCAGGTAAGAAAGAAAAACGGGCCTTCCCCACCCCACCCCCAGGCCCTCCAGAGGCAGGAAACAGCCTGTTTCCCTACTTCTGGTGGGCCCAGAAGGCCCGAAAATCAGCTGGCTGGCATGCGCATGCACCTCAGAGCTGAGCTGGTGTGCCCACTAATATGGCTCTGCGTGCCATCTGTGGCACATGTACCATAGGTTCGCCATCACGGGTATAGGGTTTCTTGCTTGAGCAGGGGGTTGGACTAGAAGATCTCTAAAGTCCCTTCCAGCTCTATTCCAGAAAGAAAGAAAGAAAGAAAGAAAGAAAGAAAGAAAGAAAGAAAGAAAGAAAGAAAGAAAGAAAGAAAGAAAGAAAGAAAGAAAGAAAGGTGCTGAACACTTGGAAATCTATCTGTATCAATTTTGGCTTTAACATCCAAAGGCATCTGCAAGACAGGTAAAAAAAGTCAAGATGATATATACGGCTATGTGATTGAAGCAATAAACATTAAAAAGATGCACTTTCAATCACATGGATTACGGACATCATCTTGCCTTATTAATGTCCTTCCCCATAGAGGCTTGGCCTTGCCCATCTTTGACTAATTAGACTATGGGCCAAAAACAGATCTTGAAAGAGAAAAGATCCCCCAGCAGAATTAAACAGCTTTTAAAAAAATATGAGTCATCTACAACAGTGTCCCTGATCTCCGGTCCGCGGCCTGTTGGAAACCTGGCCCTATGAGCAGTGAGTGAGCATATGAAGCTCCATTTGTGGAAGCCATCCCTTCCCTCTGCCACCACTGCTGCCACCAGCACTGCTGCCAGTCTGTGGAGTGGGAAAGGTTGAGGACCACTGATCTACAACATGCAATGTAAGGACTATAACAACCGCTATGCAAGAAAAGCAGGTAGTAGGCTAGCAGAGTGCATCCATGAACACCAACTAGTCAGAAGACATGATGGAAACTCCTTAGTTGCACAACACATGGGAAGACCTCACATAGTTTCAACTAGAAATGAAGCATCCTAGATATAACTAAATCTGAAAATGCTAGAAAATCTCTGGAAGCTTGGCATCAGACAAATCAGCCATCAACAGGCACATAGAGATAAACGACATCTATATACTATTTCAAAGTGACAATCAAAAGTTAAAAACAAAACCAAAATATTCAAAACACTTCTCCACCAGCAATCACTACCCAGATAAGCAGATATTAACAATAAGAATAATATTAGACCCACACTATCAACCCAGACAATCGAATAGTAAACAACAAATCAAAGACTCACCAAGATGACTCCTACCAACACTGACAGAGCAAGTGTATAAAAGTTACTATTATATAAAATGAGAACAAGGCCCCATTCCCTTCTAGCAGTGATGATGTTAGTTAATTCAGTAATGAAACATCTGCAAGAAAACAACCAAGCTCAGAAAGCATCAAGGACCCCATATTTCAACCCTGAGATACAACTATTCTCTTCTATTAGGGATTATTAAACCATTAAACTCTTCTTCATAAAAGGAAATTATTAGGCCCCATTTATACAAGCAGAAAGAAGAGGCGCGGCACTAGAATATAAAAGGAGTTGTTTCAACCAGTAGTCTACTGTATATCTTTATCAGTTGGCAAGAGAGAGAGATTTTGGCCCTTTCTACATTAAAAGCAAAAAACGAAAGTTCAAGTCTTCCAAATAAATCTGATTGTTTCCTCCTGAGTCGGAAAACCAGGAGTGGAATTTTGTGTGGGTGGCTTGAGGTCACCTCAGGTTCTGAAAACTAATTTCTGAGCAGAACAGATGTTCAAATCCATCCTTGTTTCTTAGTTTTAATAATTTCTCCCTTCCCCCATCATCTCTGAGATCATTGTTTTGAATATGGCTTGCAGTAATGGTTAAAACACACACAAAAGCACACAGTAAATCCCATAAGATTGTCTGTCCCTAATCTCAGAGAATCTTTTTAGCAGATGGGAATTTATATTAAACTATTTTGATGCACTTTTTGCATGGCATCTAATCAGTGTTGAGTTTAAAATTTTTTTACTACCAGTTCTGTGGGTGTGGCATGGTGGGCGTGGCATGGCTTGGTGGGTGTGGCTTGGTGGGCATAGCAGGGGAAAGATACTGTAAAATCTCCATTCCCTCCCCAATCCAGGGGAAGGTTACTGCAAAATCCCCATTCCCTCCCAATCAGCTGGGACTTGGGAGGCAGAGAATAGATGGGGGCGGGGCCAGTCAGAATTTTTACTACCAGTTCTCTGAATTACTCAAAATTTCTGCTACTGGTTCTCCAGAACTGGTCAGAACCTGCTGAAACCCACCTCTGCATCTAATGCCGCATACAACATATTAGTATCTTGGTGGACTGCCTGCAGGAGCGAGGGTTTAGAGGCACTGATGCTCATTGGTTCTGCTTCTTCCTTGGGAGATGGTTTCAGTAGTGGGGTGAGTGCAGAGATCAGCCTGATGACCTTGGATATATGGGGTGACTTTCCTTTCTTCTATTTTTTTTAATATCCATATGAAGCTGCTGGGTGAGATTATTCAACACTTTGGGGTACAGTATCATCAATACACTGACGATACTCCATTGTACATCATTACCCCTGGTCATAAGGGAGATGCTGCCAAAATCTTTTCCCAGTGCCTGGAGGTTGTAAGGATGGGGGAAAACAGGCTGAAGTTGAGTCCAAGTAAGATCGAGTTTCTGATGTATTTTGGATCTCTGTTACCATCAGTGTTTTTCCCTTGTTGGGCAGGCAAATTTGCAGGGCTTTCTTGGGCTCACATCTCCTGTTTGAAGAAGAGGTGGTGGAGGAATTTCTGACCAATTTTGGCTGGTGCATCAGTATGTGGACTTACTTGGCAGGAAGAATGGACTACAAAAACTCAGACCCTTAATACAATCCAGTTAGACTACTGAAATCCTCTTTACTTGGACCTGCCATTAAAGGCTAGCTGGAAATTGCAGCTAGTCCAGAATACAATCACTTACTTATTGTATACCTATGCCTATAACCTTGATTTTTCAGAGCCTGAACTGGTTGTCAATTGATTTCTGGGTGCAATTTATGGTGCTAGCTTCAACCTATAAAGCCCTTTATGACTTGGTACCCAGATAACTACAGGGCTGTCATCAGTATCACTTATTAGAGCATCCATGGAAAAGCTACTTATAGTACCACATACTGTATCTGCTTTTCTGGGACAGTGCTGGTGTTTGGGAACTGCCTCCCGATGGAGACTAGGCTAACCTTGTCCTCTTGCTGATTTTTTAAGGAGAAATGAACAACTATTTTATAGGGTATTCTCTTAAATTTATATATGACACTGTCTTCTATTTTTTCTTTTCCTACTTTTTATCATCCAATAATATTTATTTGGTCAATGGCCAGCACAAATTTAAGACAAATACATACAAATAAATAAAACAAGTAAAAACAAATAAATACAATAATATATTAACAGCTAGCAGAATAAGTCACAGAATAGAACATTTACTTCTTTATTACTATGTTAATACAGGGTTTACATGGGTGATAAATCTAAAACATACTGTAATAAGGATACAATAAAAAATTTAAAAAACTATACTTTTTATTTGTTACCCTTGATGTTGTTTTTGATGATCCAGGTTTGGGGTTCATGCTGTAGTTCCAACTGTGATTATGATGGGCTTTAATCAGATTGTGGATGTTTTCATTTGTCTTATATTCTATGTATGCGGTTAAGATTTATTTGATTATGGTGGGGCAGAAGCTTGACGTATGAATGAATGAATTAATCAGTCAATGAATGAATCAATGAATCAATGTTTCGAAATAGTGATCAGGCCTACTATATAAAAATAAAAGAAAAGGTTTCCACTGTCTAGTGATGTCCGACTCTAGCAGGCAGTGCTCATCTCCATTTCTTGGCCGAAGGAGCCAGTATGGTCCAAAGAAATTTCAATGGTCATATGGCCAGCATGACTATACACCAAAGCACAGGGAACATGTTATCTTCCCACCAAAGTGATACCTATTTATCACTTTGCATGCCTTCAAACTGCTAGGTGGGCAGAAGCTGGAGCAAGTAATGGGAGCTCAACCCGTCACACAGCACCTGGGCCTTGAACCTGAGCTGTCAACTTTCTAGGTGGCACAGTGGTTAGAGTGCACTACTGCAGGCTACTTCTGCTGCCTGCCGGCTGCCTGCAATTTGGCAGTTAATATCTCACCAGGCTCAACATTGACTCAGTCTTCCATCCTTCTGAGGTGGGTAAAATGAGGACCTAAATTGCTGGGGGCAATATGCTGACTCTGTAAACTGCTTAGAGAGGGCTGTAAAGCACTATAAAGCGGTATATACTGTATGTCTAAGTGCTATTGCTATCTTTAACTATTGAGCTGCTGTGCTTCTTGCCTGCCATATCTGAGTTGCAAAAATGTCTAACTATTGGATAGCTATAGAATATTCTTCCTTTTGTTGCCAATTTAATCATCCCTATCTTTGCAGCCCAAATATTGTAGCTGAAGCCATTTGGAAAAGAAAGCACTGAGGCTAAGGACTGGATGACAGCTCACATCCTTAGCCACAATTTACTCTCTAAATTTTGCCTTTCCCTTGGCCTGGGAACCAGACACCACCTTTCCTGGATTAGCGATTGCACTTCCCAGAAAGGAAACAGTTTCCATCTCACGATGTCCTTCCAATTCATACATTTCCAAGCATGTTTAGACCACAGGCGTTTCCTAGAGGTAACTAGTTGCACACTTCACTTTCTCTAAACTCATCTGACAGAAGCTGCAAACATTCCTGGCCTGTAAAATTATTACTGGCATAGCCCATTAATTTCAAGTGCATTGTTTGGGTACAAATATAACACAATTCTTGACATGACGTGGTTGGTACACTGCTGAAGTCACTGGGATGCCATGAGGTTGAGATCAGTTACTTCCTTAAGAGTCACATCCGTTCATTTTGAAATAAAACAGCCCTCTGGCCTGAAGGAAGCATGGTCTATTGGTTAAGGGGAACGTAAGATAAACAGGAGAGAACTCACAGAGGTTTCTCAATTTAGTCTGAAGGAGTAAGCAGGATTAAATTAGAATCAGGTCAGGTGTTTCTCTATTGTCTCTCTAAACTTAGAACTTGGATGTTCGGTTGATGGATTGGAAGCTCCAGGAGAGTCAAGAGCCACTTACAGGGGGCTGCAATTGTTTAAAATCTTATCAGTCTCATGATTTGTCTGTGTAAATCAGGTGGGCAAAGGGGTTTTTGGGGAGGGAGGGTATTCCTTCCAGTCAGTGTTGACTCCTAACAACTGTATTTTCTTGGCAAGGTTTTTCAGAAGCAGTTTGTCTTCTTCCTAGGACTGAGAGAAAATGAGTGGTCCCAAGTCACGCAGTTGGTTTTCTGCCCAAAGCAGGGCTAGAACTCACGGTCGCCTGGTTTCTAGACTTGTGCCTTAACCTCTACACCAAACAGGCTCTTAAAGAAGCAGTAGGCACATGTACAATTATTTAACTTAGGTGAACTAAGATAATCTTTTGGATAGAGTCTTTCCTGCGGGGGCACCTGATTTATGCAATTGGGGTCGGTCCTGGAAAAATCTGCCCAATCACCTTTCTTCTGGTTCTTAGGCCAACAGCGGAATACATTTCTTCATTTTCATTTTACAATTCACCTCTGCTGAATGAGACAACTCACCATGGCCAACTTGTCGTGACTAACTTGCCATAGCCAACTTACCATAGTCAATTCACTATGGACAACTTGACATCGGACAACTCGCGGTGGCCAACTCTCCGTGGGGCAACTCACTGCGGGACAATTCAATAATTCCATTTAATTATTTAAAATAATTAAATAATTGATTTATTTTTTGTCATTCACATTTCATTCTGTCCTTCCTTTGTGTCTTTTCTTTAATAATTCTATTCCACCATTTCTTCTATATTAGTATAACTCTTCTCCCATGGCGAGTTGTCTTGTGGCGAGTTGGCCACACAAGTTGACCGCAGAGAGTTGGCCAGAGTGGGTTTCATCCACTCATTTAACCATTTTGTCAGCTGCCCAGAATCACATGTGAATGGTGGTTCTACTTCATCAATAAACTTTTCTTTTCAGTCAGCCTCCATGTTTTCAGTGTCTTTCTCCCAGCTTGGAACTGAACCTGTTCCAACAGTTCAGTTCCAAGCTGGCTTTGGATTTTTCTTCCATCATGTGCTAATTGCAAAGGACAAGTTTTCATTCTTCTCTGCCTAGCGTGGAAGCCAATTCCCCTCTTTTGCCAACCTAATCTCTGGTTTATATGGAATTGCATGCATTTACCTGCACAAAATCTTGATAACTCCTGAGTATTAAGAGACGTGTTAAATACAAGGCTGCTTTAAATTGCCCCTATACCGGTAGCCCTTATGACCACAATTGAGCCCTTATGACCACAATTGATCTGTTGTTAAGCGAGACATTTGTTAAGTCAGTTTTGCCCCCTTTTATGATCTTTCTTGACCCTGTTGTTAAATGAATCACTGCAGTTGTTAAGCTAGTAACAAGGTTGTTAAGTGAATCTGGCTTCCCCATTGACTTTGCTTGTCAGAAAGCTTGCAAAAGGGTGTCACATGACCCTAGGACACTGCAACCATCATAAATGTGAGTCAGATGCCAAGCATCTGAATTTTGATCACGTAACTGCAAGGATCTTAAATGTGAAAAACAGTCAGCAGTCACTTTTTTCAGTGCCGTAGTAGTTACTTTGAACAGTCATTAAATGAACTGTTGTTAAGTCGACTACTACTTGTACTGCTTACGTCAGCACTATTTTACACTCACAAACACTATTTCTTCATACAGGGGAGCATTTAATTCTGAAAATGTCATTCTTCATTCATTCTTCTTTTCAATCAAGTGATCCATATAGAAGGCAGCTTGTTAAAAGGATTACTGTACAGTATGTAGCTCGTCTTCTCCCATTCTCCCTGCCCCTCCAAAGTCCTTAACAAATTATCTTTGGAAAATGAAACAATGGAAGATATTGTCAGAAGACAAGGGAGAATCACAGATGGGAGACAGTGAACAATAGAGGAGATAGAATCATTAGGCAATTACTTTGTCATCTGGAAGTAACACAACTTCTTGCACATCATTGTCAGCTCCTGAGTATCCTTTTTTTTTACTGTCTTCTTACTCATTTCCTTTTTCCCTCCCTTGCTTCTTTTGAATTGCAGTACTGTACAGCAAAATTTCACAAGAGAGAAAAAAAGAAATAAGGGAAAGAAACAAGACCTCCATCACTACCCAAACTGGGAAACAGAAACTGACTAATTACTAAGCAATGTGAGTGTGTTTCCTGTAACGACTCAAGGACTGGAAGAAAGTGAAGGAAGTTAGTTATCATTAACTAACAGCATTACATTCCCTGTTGTGGTCAGTGACATCCTTTGATAAGTGTATCTCAGATTTCCAAATTCTGCCCTCTGGAAAATATATCATTTCTATGCCACGAGGAAGCTCAAAATTACCTTTCCAAATACAGATAGTCCTCAGCTTACGACCATAACTGAGCCCAAAATTTCCATTGCTAAGCGA
This sequence comes from Arizona elegans, assembly GCA_022577455.1. Taxonomy (NCBI): domain Eukaryota; kingdom Metazoa; phylum Chordata; class Lepidosauria; order Squamata; family Colubridae; genus Arizona; species Arizona elegans. The sequence continues at coordinate 129,771,201 of JAKOOJ010000004.1, forward strand.
GTTAGTTGTTAAGTGAGTTTTGCCCCATTTTACTGCCTTTCTTGCCTCAGTTGTTAAGTGAATCGGTGCAGTTGTTAAATTAGTCACATAGTTGTTAAGTGAATCTAGCTTCCCAATTGACTTTGCTTGTCAGAAGGTCACAAAAGGTGATCACATGACCCCAGGACACTTCAACCGTCATAAATATGAGCTAGTTGCCAAACATCCAAATTTTGACCATGTGACCATGGGGGATGCTGCAACAATTGTAAGTATGAAAAAGGGTCATAAGTCATTTTTGTTGTAATTTTGTTGTAATTTTGTTGAAATTTTGAATGGTCACTAAACAAATGGTTGTAAGTTTAGGACTACTGTATATATTGCTAAGGGGAGCCTACTTAGATATCAAAGGCAGCATAGCTCTCAGAATATTTAAGAAAGCAGCAATTTATCATTGTTTAATGTCAGTCTTAAAAATTTGGCACAGTTTTCAAACAAGGGATGGGGGTACTTGGTGTCCTTCACACATTAGATAACTAAAATTATTTGCATCGCTCGCTATTGGCCAGGCTGACCAATTGCGCTTCGTAATCCAGCTTTATCTACAGTAAAGCAGAGTTTCTCAAATTTACTGGCCGGGGAATTCTGGGACTTGAAATCCACACATCTTAAGGTTGCCAAGATTAACACTGATCTAGAGGACAAGTAAGAGTGGTAAACTTTTAGTTGCATCTCCTATGTGCAAGAAATGGGGGCTCCCTGAAGATATAGTTGGTATCATTATAATATCACCCCAACAGCCTGGATTTGCAGGAGTTTTATGGCACCAGATAGGTGCTTCTGGAAGATTGGCGGTAAAAGGAAACTAGGCCATTAAGGAACACAGTGATTGGACGCCGTCCAAGCTGACACCAGCCACAACATAGAAAAGCTCAAAGAAGCAGTGCAAGGGTCAGGGTTCCCACGGATGCCCTGATTAAATCATGGGTCTTGAGCCAAGCTTCAAAAGAAATCCAGTTATTTATTAGGAGTTTCATGTTGGTACGTTCCCAAGTGAAGCCAGCTCTGACCCTACATAATTTACGCTCCAATTATGACCCTGTTCCCCCCTCCCCCCAGAGTGTGTCATCACTCACATTTGCCAATGGAGCAATTTTGGGGGTTGTAGAGGTCACTCCCCTCAGCTGCTGTAGGTAGCCCTGGGATACAGCCTTGAAAGAGATAAGTGTGGAATGTGCATCTGTCTTTGGCTGCTGTGCCCTTTCGCCCGTTTAACATCCACCCTAGCCTATGGCAACTTGAGAGCAGGCCAGAGATGCTTTGCGAGTTGACAACAAGATTGAAAGATATGGAAAGACCTGGTCCGTAGAAGCATCAACAGTTGGACACAATTGAATGGATAACATCAGCAGCCGCAGGTGCTTCTGTAAAAGCTTTAACTACCTCCCTTATTCTCCAAAATGGGGGCATGGGGGCGGGGTGGGAGGGGGGAATGAGAAGAGCAATGGATAAAAAGAGTCAGAAGAAAGTCTTTGGATCAGTCCACTCCAACGGATTGTGGCAGCAGAAAAAGAGTTCTGAGGGTGGGTTGTATGTGGCTGTTGGCCGATAGGTTGTCCACATATTTTTTATATTTCCCTATGCAAACCATTCTCCACCCATACATGGATGGGGGCAGAGTGGTCAATGGAGATTTAATATAGGGGAGGCAAAAAATGGACGAAGCTAACATTACTTGTCTTTGGGGAAAAAACTAAGCAACTCACTGCCAGCAAATTTTTGTACTGATATCCAATGTTTGGCTTCCTTCCCCTTTCTTTTTTCTTTTGAGTTGCCATGAAATAGCAACATTTCTCAAGGAAAGAGAATTATCCCAAAAGTATAATTATTTCACAACTTCCCTATCATTCTTATAGAAAGATTAATTAAAGGCCGCAGATCTTATGCCTAATGAGAATTATTTCTTAGAAATGTTATAAAAGGCTATCTAGGCTGCTGGGAGTGGCATTCCTGGATAATATTGTATCAGTGCCAATCTTGTATAATTCCAACTTTCTGAGCATTGCGGGAAAGAAAAGCATTCCTATCTGTCTCATACTTATTGTGACTTAATAATGGAAATATAACACTCCAGATGCATCACCCCAAATGATGGGAATGGCACTCCAGTAGCCCAGAAGGAATTCCATAGTCAGCTCTGGTTTGACACAAGGGTTTTGAAATAAGTCTATTTTAAGGGGAGAGCTTTGAGGCACTACAGGTAGTCCTCGACTTACAAACTGTTTGTTTAGTGACTGTTCAAAGTTACAATGGCACTGGAAAAAGTGACTTCACACCAGGGGTGAAATCCAACAGGTTCTGACAGGTTCTGGAGAACCGGTAGCAGAAATTTTGAGCAGTTCGGAGAACCGTAGCGGAAATTTTGAGTAGCTTAGAGAACTGGCAAATGCCACCTCTGGCTGGCCCCAGAGTGGGGTGGGAATAGAGATTTTGCAGTATCCTTCCCCTGCCATACCCACCAAGCCATGCCCACCAAGCCACACCACAACCACATCCACCAAGCCATGCCCACAGAACCAGTAGTAAAAAAATTTGGATTTCACCACTGCTTCATACCCTTTTTCACACTTAAGACCCTTGCAGCATCCCCATGGTCACATGATCAAAATTCAAATGCTTGGCATCTGACTCATATTTGTGACGGATGTAGTGTCCTGGGGTCATATGATCCCCTTTTGCAAACGTCTGACAAGCAAAGTCAACGGGGGAAGCCAGATTCATTTAACAATTGTGGCAAGAAAGGTCATAAAACGAGGCAAAGCTCACTTAACAACTGTCTCAATTAACAACAGAAATTTTGAGCTCAATTGTGATCCTCAGTCAAGGACTGATAGTTGGAGTCTCTTTGAAGTATTTATATGAAATATTCATGCCATACTACTATACGTATGTGTGTAGGCACATCCACGTAGACTTCTGGTGGCTTTCTGAATAAGTTTCTCCATTGTTCTTGGCAAGATTTTGTAAATGGTTTGCCCTTGCCTTCTTCCTAGGGCTGAGAGAGAATGACTGACCTATGGTCCCCCAGCTGATCACCCAACTCACATTCTCCTAGTTTCAAGCCTGGCACCTTAACCACTATTCCAAGCTAGCTGGAGCAAGTTTTCATAGGTGGCTAAGCCTACTCCTCTAGCCATTTGTAAAAACCTGCTTCTTTCTCAGGCCCCACCTCTCATCAATAATTGGTTGATGCTTTCCCACTGGCTGCCAATTGGAGGGGAGAAAAATAAAACTAGGGGAATTCACCAAACCCTGTCCTTAATATATCCTCTACACTCTAAATAAGGATAGCAACATTTGCTGACCTCATGCCAGTAACAAAACAGGTCTTTCCCGAAGGGGCCATTCCTGATTAATTTCCTTGATCTTTCCCCCTCATGTGCAGCTGAGAATGATAAATAAACTTTAGGAAGAATTGCATTTTCTCCTTTCTATTTTGTGCATCACACACACAAAAATATACATGCTTTTCCTTTTACAGATTCAGAAACGTTCGTTGTATACAGAACTAACCCTTTGCTAGTTCCTAGGAAATATCAATCACAGCCATGAAATTATTCCAGGCCTTTGTTATTCTGTTTCTATTCCATATTCTGTTACATACAGCTTGCGTATGTTCATTGCCGTAGCTATGTGGTATTTCTTAAGGAAATGTAAGCTGTTTTTTAATTTGAAGAAAATGCGTGGCGTAAGTAGGCCATGTGTTTCGCATATAAAAATAAATATTCTTCATCTGATGAATACATTTCTGATACTAACCATCTAGAGATCTTTAAAAATACAGTATAGTCTGCAGATAGGATTATATTGCCAATTATGAGGAAAATAACTAATTTTCCATTATTGTTTTGGAAAATCCTACAATTTTGAGGACTGTTGCCTTCATCTCGTCCTCAAGCCAGGCCTAAAAGCTAAAAAGTGGGAGCCTGCAAAATCACCAGGGAGAGGGTGTTCCATAAGGTAGAGGCAGCCATGGAAAAGGCCCGCTTCCAGGGGTGAAATCCAGCAGGTTCTGACAGGTTCTGGTAGCAGAAATTTTGAGCAGTTTGGAGAACCAGCAAATACCACCTCTAGCTGGCCCCAGAGTGGGGTGGGAATGGAGATTTTGCAATATCCTTCCCCTGGAGTTGGGTGGGAATGGAGATTTTGCAGTATCCTTCCCTTGCCATGCCTACTAAGCCATGCCCACCAAGCTACACCACGCCCACCAAGCCACACCCAAAGAACCAGTAGTAAAAAAAATTGGATTTGGTCCCACCAGATTACAGAATTTCAGGGAAGGGACCAGAGCATGCCTACCATATACATTCCATATACATGGAATATATGTTAGAATGTATTTTGTATTGCAACAACTACAGAATTATTCAGCCAGTAGATGGCAATGTTTAGTTTGCATCTATAGTTATAATCTAGGGTTCCTTTTGTTCTGAGTAGAGTTTCCTGTTTCCTGTTACAGTTAAAACAGTTGAGCAGTAAAGCACATGGTGACTGTACTCGTTGTTTGTTCTGTGGTGCTATATATTTCTAACACTCCCTTATCAGATCTAGTGGGATGGGTGGATATTCTTATGGCAAGACAGTCCCACAAATAAAATAACCAGATCTTGTGCTATGTAGAGCTTTAAAAGTGATAACCAGCATCTTCCTCAGAATTGCACCCAGAAGGAAACTGGGAATCAGTACGGATTGCACAACATCGATGTAATTGGGTGGTATAACCATTGCTGTCTGTGTGCTGCTGCATTCTGGATCAGTTGGCGCTTCTGAGTGGTCTTTAAGGACCACATAAAGCGCATTGCAATAATCCAAACAGGAATTGACTAAGGTGTGAGTACATATACATTTTTAAAATCTCTAGCAAACCAGGATGATTCCTCAGATAAAAACTTTAAAGGAATTTAGAAAAGCATTGATCCTTCATTATGACTATTGCTTAGATCTTTTTCTACTCTGTTTATATACTATTATAGAGCAGGAATAATGGGAGTTCTTAGGAGCTTGGTAGCTGTCCAGATGAAGTGAGAAAAATCTGTCTGGGAAAGGCAATCTCTAGATACCCAGATCCATTTAAGGTTTTAAAATCAAATTGCCATGGTGGGTCCGTTATATGTCATATTCTGTGCTACACTGAAGACACTTCCATCCAGCTAACAGTGGCTCTAAATGGTATTCTGTACTTTGAGATTGCCCAGCAAAATCTCAAAATAAACAGAGAGAATAATATTTATTTCAGTATGGTTACTGAGGAGAGATTACTATATGCACAAAGATGGCAAGATTTGACACCACCCATTATGGAGGAATGATTGGTGAAGTTGATAGATTTTGCTGAAATGGATAAATTGACTTCTTTGTTTAGAGAAAAATCATGACCTACATTTATTGGTGACTGGAAGCCTGTTATGGACTTTTTCCATAAAAATGAAAAATGTGATTTATGATTTGGATGATTAGGTAGAATATGTTATAGAAAGAAGAGTAGATGATGTAATATTTCTACTTATAACTGCTGTGATGAATATCTGAAGCCACTTCATTATTTCTTCTTTCTTTCATTTCTCAGGATCTCTTTGTATCAAAGTTAGCTTCAGGTGGGGACACAATCTAAGGATCAGAGCCTCTAAATGATCAACAACTTGAGATCCACCAGTAGATTCTGACCTACCTACCACTATCTATAGTAACTGGCTTCTCCAGGTGGAGCTGTGGTGGCACAGTGGTTACAATGCCATATTGCAGGCTGACTCTGCCCACTCTCAGCAGTTTGATCCTGACTGGCTCAAGGTTGACTCAGACTTTCATCCTTCCGAGGTCAGTAAAATGAAGACCCAGATTGTTGGAGGCGACGCTGTAAACTGCTTAGAGAGGGCTGTAAAGCCTTATGAAATGGTATATAAGTCTAAGTGCTAAATGCTACAGCTATTGCTTCCCAGAGTTTGCAGCAGGATCTGTGCTCTGCTCAGATCCTCTGGATGTTCAGGAACTGAACCAGGGGTCTTTGGCATCTGAAGCACATGATCTCTTTCTGCAGGATAAGGGCTGTGAGAGTTACACAGAGATAGAGCATGACTGTATGGTTGCACCTACAGCTGATAACTGCTTGAGTCCAGAGCACAAATAGTCAGGAGACACACATATTAATAGAATCACAGGACAGGTTGGATAAGTCAGAGAGCGGTTCCAGGATGCTGAGGCAATCATAGCTTTTCCATCATCTCCCTCCCCTTTCTTCTCTCCCCCTCCTTCTAACCATTATTTTCTTCTATTCCCTAAGTTACATCATCCTTTCCTGTCGGTAGCTTGAAAGCAGCTGCAGAATGATAATATTTAGACTTTGGCATCCTCGTGACCCCATGTTAGGAGCAGTAGGAGCAAGAGCCCCCCCTGACTCACCCTTGGGGAACCTAGTGAGTGTGTGGGGAAATGGAAGTGGGCGGAGAGTTGTAGGCAAGGCAAAAGTCAAGGGGAAGGTCGTTTACCTCTGTTGTAGAGCGTGTCTGTATATATATTGGTGAGTTTGCTGATTTGGAACAAACTTGGCACAAGACAGAGCAAGAAGGAAGACACTCTCCTTATTCTGACTATTCCCATTGATTGGGTGACTGGAAGTTTACTAGACTCCCCAGCTCCCATCCCAAGAATAACAACCTACAGAAGTTCTGGACTGCATTTCTTTTTGAATTCTGGACATAATTCCTGGGTGAGACCAAAAAGGGCAGGAATCTCTATAGTCTTCCCTCAGAACAATAGAATCCAGTGACTGGCGAAACTAGGCTAAGACTTCGAACCTTGCATTCCTCCTTGAATTTCTTCTGAGGGCAAGACTATCTTTGCCATCCCAGAACTACATTTTGCCTGGATCGGCTATCCTTGAGCCATGCTGTCCATTTCAGTTCTTCTCCAGTGCAACGGTTATTTCCTGCTTCCCATTAACCTGCTTTTCTGGGCTGCATTGGTCTCCAGGACTGTGGCCTCTCCAGTGCCAAATTCCAACCCTCTGTACCAGTTTGATGGGCAAGTCCGGCTTCGCCATCTCTACACGGCCAACGAACGGACCCACCTCCACCTGGAGATCTTCTCGGATGGCACAGTGCGTGGCTCCAAATACCAGAACCTCTTCAGTGAGTATTTGGGAAATGAATCACTCTGGATTCCTCCAAATGAGTTTTTCCAGAGTTATATGTGGAATTGGGGCAGTTAGCTGGGTTCTTTGGGGAAGCATCTGGTACTAGATCATGAAATATGTTTTTTTCAGAAGGGGACATTTCAGAACACGTAGCTTCTTAACACATGTGTTATCTATAAAACAAATGTTAACTTTGTCCTCTGCTGCAGATGGTCACACTAAACTTTCAGAGTAAAACAGGTAGTAGAAACAGGAACCGTAGAAGGTCTTCTGGTAGCCTCCCACAGATTATGCAATACTCTACAGATGTTACAAATCAAGACTGAAGAGGATCTGAAGAGGTTGATGGCTCTTAGAGTTATAACCATTCTAAAGAGTTCTCCTTTTTCACAAGTAATTTTCATTCTTTTCCCCACCAATCTGCAGGTTTGATGGAAATCAAAGCAGTAAAGTTGGGGGTCGTTCGTATATTGGCTAAGAAAACTTCTAGATTTCTTTGCATGGATTCTGAAGGACATCTATATGGCTCAGTAAGTATAATTATCTTAGTTATGTCTCTGTGTTGAGAGCAGTGTTTCTCAATCTCGGCAGCTTTCGGATGTGTGGACTTCCTCCCAGAATTCTCCAGCCAGCATGCTGGTTGGAGAATTCTGGGAGTTGAAGTCCACACATCTGGGAATTTCCAAAGAAGAAACACTGGTTTAAAGCAAAGAATCAATGGAGTAAAATAAAGCTATATATTGAAAGATCCACCTGTCTGATTATGAGTTCACCCATTTCCAAAATATGCATTTTTGTGGATCATCTCACACATTATATGACAACAGTTTTAAGTCTGCCATTCAGAACACTCAAGCACCAGTTAATGACACAGGTGTTTTCCAGAGATAGCCAAGTTGTTTTCATTCACAAATTAAATTTTCACCAACAAAATCATACATACAAAAAATAATGTGTGATAGTACGTTATTAATATCAAAGCAAACTGTTCCTGCAGACTGAACCATTTTAATCTTCTTGATGCTGAGGGGACTTAATAGTTTAGTCACTAGTGGATATATTCTGAAATCATAATAAAAAACCTACATTTTTAGGAACAAACTAAAATGTAGTGACATCCATTAAGAAGCTGTCTGTCTTCTTTTTAAAGTCATAGCATCATTTATGTTTGCAGTCCCCTATATTCATTTATTCATTCAGTTTGCATAGCTGCCTATCTAAAATCGGTGACTCAGAAGGGTGATTCATAAAAGTAATGAATACAGTTGAAATACAATATAAAAAAGAAATTAAATAGAAATAAAAACTGAGACATACAGTATACTATGTCTTATATAATAACCAGGAAAAAGGGGTCCTTCATATACTCTGGCATGTGTATTACAGGTAGTGCCTCGAACTACAACCACAATAGAGATCAGAATTTCAGTTGTTAAGCAAGGTATTTGTTTACATCTCATGATCACGGGAATGCGGGATGGTCTTAAGTGCGAGGAATAGTTGTAAATCACTTTTGAGTGTCGTTGTAATTTTGAATGGCCACTAAATGAATGGTTGTATGTTAAGGACTATCTGCATCTATATAGAATAAAACTCGTGTTCTATAATCTTTCACTGGGTGAAATGATACATCATACAGTAAAACTTTTTCAACTGAGATATCTCAAATGGGCTAAAGAATACGTCCAAAATTTGGGACTTGTAACTCCTGTGAAACTGAAATTTGGAAATTAAAAAAAAAACATTTTAAGATCTAAAATTTATCATGAAGCATTTTATGACATCATGCAAAATATCATAAAACTTTTCCTGTGTTGACATGGGCTACTTTGAAGGGAGATGCAACACTGAATATCAACCTGGATTTTTAAGAAAAAATCCAGGTTTTTTAAGATTTTTATTATTAGAAGGTCTGTCATTGCTGAAGATATGGAGGCGTCTCCAAAGGATTTATCTCTGAAACAATGACCCAACAGGTCATGGGTATTCTAGCATGCTACTAGAACACGGTAAAAACACTCATTTCAAGGGAAGTGTGTTTTTGAGTTAAACATTTAATTACTGGGCCAGTGAAACAGAAATACTTTGTGAAGGGAGAAAAACAAATGTTTTTTATTTTGAATCGTTGTGTCTATGAAAACGAAGGGGATAAATAATGCAGGTTGCAAATTGCAATCTGACTTTTTTGACTTCTGAAATTTGAACTTGTATGCTGCAACAAGTTGACCGTAGTGCATGGAAATAGAAACTTTTGGCAGATGCTCAGGATATAAACGTTGCAAATAAACAAATGGTAAAGATGTTAACACTGCAGAGTTCAAGCCAAATTCTGAGCCTGAGTGGAGAAATTGCACATTTGTTGATCAAAGAACACTATATTCACTATTAACTCCTGAGCAGTGAAAATAGCATTTCTTTAGCTGGAATCAATTTATATTTTGGTGTAGTTTGAATGCCTAGTTTAGGTACAGCAATGTATATAGGGCTGAATTACAGGTAGCTCTTACAGCAGTTTGTTTAATGACCATTCATAGTTACAACGGGACTTAAAAATGTGACTTATGACTGTTTTTCAAAGTTATTATCTTTGGAGAATCCCCATGTTCCTGTGATCAAAATTCAGATGCTTGGCAACTGGTTCATCTTTATGACCGTTGCTGTGTCCCAAGGTCATGTGATCCATTTTTGCGACCTTCTGACAAGCAAAGTCAATGGGGAAGCCAGATTCACTTAACAACCGGGTTACTAATTTATCAACTGCAGTGATGCACATAACAATTGTGGCAAGAAAATTTGTAAAATGGGGCAAAATTCACTTAAAATATGTCTCATTTAACAACAGAAATTTTGGGCTCAATAGTGGTTGTAAATTGAGGACTATGTATACCTATGGATTATATGACCTTCAATTTCTCTGAATTAATTCTGTAGGTGAAAATTGTGCACAGCCAGGTTTGACTAGATACTACAAGAAAGTTCTTGGTGATAAGAATTGTCTGACAGTGGAAAAGATTACCTAAGAAATTATTGCCTTATCTTAAAATGCAACAGTAGGAAGTACATGGGTAACTGAAGCTACAAGAAATAATATAACAGAGATGATGGCAGAAGATTGGATAAAATTTTTCCCTCAGGCATACCAACTTGGTATGATCCTGCACCGTTGATTCTATGCTCAATTTGCACAGATAATTGTTGTATAATCTCCTGGCAATAGGTACTCCTAGAGCAGGGATCAAACTGGCGGCCCAGGGGCCAGATGCATCATGCGCAGGCCACGACCATCCCAGCTCTGCAAAGGCAAAAAACATCACGATATGTCATGATATGTCACATGACCTGATCAAGTTTGACATCCATGTCCTAGAGTTACACCTATAATAGAGCCTGCAATTACCATCATATATAATGACAGTCTTAAAGCAGGTCACTGTGTGACTGGACCTGATTTGATGTCCTGTTTTGCAGCAGTTGTTAAGCGAATCCTGTTTGCTGTGGGCCAGTTTTTGCCGAACACCATATATAAATGCAGGCTAGTTGCCAAATGCCCAATTGCAATCATGTGACTGTGGAAGAGGTGGAATTGGAACAGGGTCAAAAGTCCCATTTTTAGAGTCTGTTGTAATGTCAAATAGTTGCTGATATCCAAAATCTTGATGTGGCCTTCAGTGGCCCCCTTACCAGGGGTGAAATTCAGGTTCTGACAGGTTCTGGAGAACCAGTAGCGGAAATGTTGAGTAGTTTGGAGAACCGGCAAATACCACCTCTGGCTGGTCCCAGAGTGGGGTGGGAATGGAAATTTTGCAGTATCCTTCCTCTGCCACACCCACCAAGCCACACCCACAGAACCGGTAAAAAAAATTGAATTTCACCACTGCCCCTAACATTTGCTGCTTGATTATATTTTTTAATGTGACAGTAGAGAATTTAATACTTAATAACTTAATAAAAGTTATCTTCGAGACCGCCTGCTGCTACCGACGACCTCCCATCGACCCGTGCGCTCCCACAAAGAGGGCCTCCTCAGGGTGCCATCAGCCAAACAAGGTAGGCTGGTGACCCCCCAGGGGGAGGGCCTTCTCTGTGGTGGCACCTACCCTCTGGAATCAGTTGCCCCCAGAGATAAGGAGAATCCAAGACCTCAGTGCCTTCCGTCGTGCCCTTAAAACCCACTTTTTCCAGCAAGCCGGGCTGGCTTAAGAAGAAATTTTTAAATGTTTTAATTGGTTTGTGATTTTTAATTTTTGGGCCAAATTTATATATATTTTAATTGTTTTTAATATTTGTATTTCATGTTCTTAATTTTGGCTGTACACCGCCCTGAGTCCTCAGGGAGAAGGGCGGTATATAAATTGGAAATAAAATAAAATAAAATAAAATAAAATAAATACATACTGTAGGAAGCAATTATAGGAGCAAGATAACAATAAACTTTAATAAACTTTAAGCCTAGCCTCATCGAAGGTAAATGAAATGAAATTCAGTTGTTTTTGCTTCTTTATTCTTGGCTGTCTGTAAAGGCTCTGCATTCTTGAAGACTTAATAATCTCTTCCCTTTGCAGCTGTTGTACTCCGAAGAGGCCTGTAACTTCCGCGAGATGGTTCTTCGAGATGGCTATAATGTGTACTATTCAGAGGCCTACAATCTTCCTGTGAGCCTCAGCTTGATGGAGAATTTGGCCCAAAGCCGTCAGCTGCCCCCTTTCTCCCAGTTCCTACCTTTAGTAAACAAGGTTCCCCTTGAACCCATGATCGTGGACTACGAATATGTTCAACAGGTACATGACATTGAGTCAGCTGATCCCTTCAACATAATGGGTCAAAATCAGGACTTGAGAAGCCCAAGTTTTGCCTTCAGATAGAGCAGGACAAGCTCTGCTACCTCTATTTTATTGCATTAATATGAAGAGTAAATATGAGGAAGACAGATCAGGGCAAAGGAGCAGAATGATGAGAGGGATGGATGTAATTGACTGAAACCTTGTGGGATTCCCAAATTCCAAAACAGACACAGAATTCCTGTTCTGTCTGAATCACTTCAAATTTTCAGTTTCCCATTGTTAATCTTGCTGGCTTTAAAAAAAAAATCCAAGGTTTTATTTCTATTTATCCAACTATTTAAGTAACTTATATATTATATGAGGTTTATTTATTGAAGTAAGCTAGATCGATAAGGAAGCAGAAAGGGAAGGCATAATGTGAAAATCTTTTGTGCACAGATATTTATATATTGTTATTTATATGCAACCGTTTATGTGTGTATATTTTCTGCCTGCATATTTATTTCCCTTTCTGGTGAGGGCCAGCCAACTGAATTTTAAATCTGAATTGCGGATATGATCATGATTTTATGCCTGATATGTATTTACCTCTCCTTTCTGTATTTTTTTGAGTACTGTTTCTGCAAAAATCAATTCATGAGCCATAGCAATGGTTGCAAAGAGGTTGGGGGCTGCATGTAAAAACAAGGCAGGGCTTCCATCCGCCATCTTGACTTTTTTGACCCCAACAGACTCCTCTGCAATGAGGTTTATGAATCAAAAGAGGCCAAAATCCCCCTTGAGCCCCATTTTTATTTGCCTTTTTTTAAAAAAAAGCTTGTATTGTGCCTGTGTAAGCCATCGTACCACTTGAAAGAGAGAACTCTAATAAGAAAAACAAAGAAAAAGGCACATGTATTGATTATGAATGTTTATTTATTTATAAGCTATACTACATTGTCATTAAAAGAATGTGCCTCTGCTGTGTGTGTTTCAGCAGCAGCTGTTTCTGGTCAAACATGTCCTATTGACAATTCACTGACTTGACACAAATCTGCAAATTGTTGTATTCTTTTTCTGTTTCTTCATTTTTATATAAAAATACCTGTTTCCTTGTACTTTAATTGTGACCAGTGATAACCGTCAGTGAGCTGAAGCATGAATGGTGTATTTTAATGTGAACACAAATAAAAGGCTTTTTTTAAAAGAAAAAGAAGCAATTAATTGACAGCAAATAAGTTAGTTCTTAGAAATGTTTTCATTGGGCAACAGTAATTAATGAGAAAATAAACAATAGAGGGTGTTGGCAGAGAGGGCAAAAAAGTCAGACCACCCAACAGTGCATGAGAATCCTCAACTCTTTGGGCGTCTCAAATACATTCAAAAGGGACATCATATCCACCATTTTGACACAGCCCCTCACTCTGGTGGACACCCCTCCCAGGCAGGGTTCCTACTACTTTGGAGTTACTCAGAAGTCATCAGTCAGAATTTAATTCCATCCATTCAATACTGCTTTCACTGGCTCTTATACAAGATATGACATCTGTCTAATGTCCAAAATTTCATCCATCATTGAACCATTGAACCATCATTTCATCGCACAGTTTGGTCCTCCTCCAACTCATTGTAGTTTCAGAATCTGTATGTCTTTTATAGAGGTGAAATCCAATTTTTTTTTACTACCGGTTCTGTGGGCGTGGCTTGTTGGGCATGGTGTGGCTTGTTGGGTGTGGCAGGGGAAGGATACTGCAAAATCTCTATTCCCACCCCACTCCAGGGAAAGGATACTGCAAAATCCCCATTCCCTCCCTACTTCTGGGAGAAGGATATTGCAAAATCTGCATTCCCATCCCACTCAGGTGGTATTTGCCAGTTCTTCAAACTGCTCAAAATTTCCACTACCGGTTCGCCAAAACCTGTCAGAACCTGCTGAATTTTACCCCTGGTCTTTTATTTATTTATTTCCATCTCTTCAGAAATTCAAGATGACATGCACAGTGCTCCCTCTTCTCCTTTCCCCTTACAACAACATTGAGAATGGCTCAAAGTCACCCACTGAAGGGCTGAGAGTGGATTAGAAGATGGATCGCCCTGCTCCTAATCCAGTGTCTAATGATGGTTCTCCCTGGGCAGGAGTTATGGCATCTTTCCAAACCAAGACTAAACTTAGACCACCCACCATTTACCAATATGTTGTCTGTATAGGGCCAAGGAATATTTTTTGCAGATAGAAATGAGGCTAGAAACTGTTGCAAAATACTAGCATTTAATAAACCTTAATCCCAAAACTCATGTGCTGGCATGTGCCAAGGGAGATGCCCTGGAGCCATGTTAGACAAAGAGCCAAACTGCCGTTGCCAAGGGATCAAAGGTTGGTTGGTTTTCCCAAAATAAACTGACGGGAATTCACAAGAAAGTGAAAGTGATCGGAATTGGGAAGCAAAACGCAGGATTCAACCTCTTTCCTTTGGCATTGATGGGGACAGTGTCCTTGAGAAGTGGCAGTGTTTGCCAGTATAATGGGCAACTTTTTGGCTGTCAGTGATTGGACAACATCCTGACTGGAACACCATGCAAAAAACCATTGTGATCTTTTCTACAACATCCCTTAGTATAACCATGGTAGCTACAAAAGCACTGACTGGATGGCACAGGTTTTTTTTTTCTTCCTTCCTTCCTTCCTTCCTTCCTTCCTTCCTTGCTTGCTTGCTTGCTTGCTTGGCATCAAGAACCTCAAGTAAGGGTGAAGCAGCATCCAGACAGGGGCAACTGCAGGAAGTGGGCAGTCAAAAAAGTCAAGATGGCTGCTGTGGTTGTGCATTAAAAAGAGGTGGGCTTCAGTGGGAGGGTTGCAGCCGCCATCATGGTCTTTTTGAACTGTCCCTTGGATGCCTGCCCGCTAAGAAGGATCTGACGAACCTTCAGCCATCTGCTGGATCAGGAGAAACTCTGGTGTCCCTAGGCCTTACCAGAATTGCAAAGCAGAATGCTCTTTGACAGCAATTTCTCTTTGTGCATATACCAGCCTTAAAAGGCACCCTTAAAAAAGGACAAGTGTGCACACACAGGCATGTACAAGTAGTCCTCACCTTACAACAGTTCATTCAATGACCATTCGAAGTTACTTAAAAAAATGAGTTATGACTGTTTTTCACACTTACAACCATTGCAGCATCCCAATGGTCAAGTGATCAAAATTTGGATGCTTTGGCAGCGGTCTCATATTTATTATGTTTGCAGTGTCCCAGGGTCATGTCATCCCCTTTTGTGACCTTCTGACAAGCCATGGGGAAGCCAGATTCACTTAACAACCATATTACTAACTTAACAGTAGCAGCGATTCAGTTAACAATCTGTGGCAAGAAAGGTCATAAAATGGGGCAAAACTCACTTAACAAATGTCTCACTCAACAACAGAAATTTTGGGCTCAATTGTGGTTGTAAGTCGAGGACTACCTGTACCAGGCCAATTGTTTGTATCAAGAGGCATACAGGTAGTCCTCAACTTGTGACCATGCTTTGGACTGGAACGTATGATGCTAAATGATATTATTAAGTGGGCCGCATTTGACTTTACAATCTTTTTTGCCAAGGTTGTTAAGCGAATCACTGCAATTGCCAAGTAAATCATGCAGTTGTTAAGTGAATCTGGATTCTCCCATTGTCTTTGCTTGTCAGAAGCCAGCTGGAAAGGTTACATATGGCAATCACATGGCCTCAGGATGCCAAAAGTGTCATAAATACATGTGAATTGCCAAGTGACCGAATTTTGATCCTGGGACCACAAGGAAGCTGCAACAGTTGTAACTCTGAAGAGCAGTTGCAAGTCAGTTTTTTCAGTGACGATGTAACTTGGAATGGTCACTAAAAGAATGGTCATAAACCTATGACCACAATGGAGCTCAACATTTCTGTTGCTAAGCAAGATATTTGTAAAGTGAATTTTGCCTCATTTTACGACCTTTCTTGTCAGAGTTGTTATGTGAATCACTGTGGTTGGTAAATTACTAACACAGCTGTTAAGGGAATCTGGCTTCCCCATTGACTTTGCTTGTCAGCAGGTCACAAAAGAGGATCACATGACCTTGGGACACAGCAACTGTCATAAATATGAATCAGTTGCCAAGCATCTGAATTTTTGATCACATGACCATGGGGATGCTGCAAAGATCTTAAGTGTGAAAAATGGTCTTAAGTCACTTTTTTCAGTGATGTTGTAACTTCGAACAGTCACTAAATGAACTGTTGTAAATCGAGGACTACCTGTACTGTATCTGAGCTGTAACAAACCATTCCACCATTAGGTTGTAGCAGAGATGCTCAAAATCCTAACTCTTGACAGCCATCTAGTGATCGCAATTGTATCATCCAACTATTGGATGATAAGTAGTATCATCCAACTATTAGTATGTGTTGGAATTGCCTTTGCTTGCTATAGAATTATTTTTGCTAAAGGAACACAGCATCTCTCTTCTCTTGATTAAAGTAACCCAACCACCGTGAGGCCGAACTCTTTTAAAATCTCAGCAAGAACTTTAAAAAAAAGAAATGCTTTAAAAGAGATATATTCTTCATGCCACCTTTAAAGCAGCCACTCCTTTATTTTTCCGGTTTGTGTGGAATCCTGAAAGAAGAATTGAGCTGCTTTAAAGAGAACAGAGAGGCACTGAGCAAATTCAAGATCTAAAGCAGGGCGCCTCCAACCTTAAGAACTTTAAGACTTGTGGACTTCGACTCCCAGAATTCGCCAGCCAGCAGAATTCTGGGAGTTGAAAAGTAAAGGTTTAAAGTTCCCAAGATTGGACCACCCCTGGTCTAAAGTTTATCTTCTGCAGCATTTCTGAAGACCACCAACCCACTCCTTGTATACTTCAAGTTTTAAATGCATTGTTCTTGGGGTGAGGGTCAGAGCTAAGATGCTCCCCAAAGCAACAGAAAGGGAAATTATAGTTTGCAGAACAAAATTCCAAGGTGAGGTTTTTGCTCCAATGATGAATGTGGTCAGAGGATGAGGTTTCACAAGGGATTGATAGCATCTACAGATCAGAGATCACACAGGAAACCCCACCTGAAAAAAGGGGAAGAAACCGGGAGGGTGGGGGAAGACAAAGATACGAGAAAGTTTAGGAAACAATTCTGAACACTCATGCCCTAGTTTGCAAGGGTCTGCAACCTCTGATCAGCCAGAAGAAAAGCACTTTTCTAAAGTCCTTCAGATTTAGGATTATTTTGCAATATTGGACTAATGTAGCAAAAGTTGTTGGGAATTAGGTAGTTCTCGACTTACGACCATAATTGAGCACATTTCTGTTGCTGAGACAGTTGTTAAGTGAGTTTTGCCCCATTTTACGACCTTTCTTGATATAGTTGTTAAGTGAATCACTCCAGTTGTTAAGTTGGTAACCTGGCTGTTAAGTGAATCTGGCTTCCCCATTGACTTTGCTTGTCAGAAAATTGCAAAAGATAATCACATGACCCCAGGACACTGCAACCGTCATAAATATGAGTCAGTTGCCAAGCATCTAAATTTTGATCATATAGTCATCGGTAATACTGTAATGATCATAAGTGTGAAAAATGGTCACAAGTCATTTTTTTCAGTGCCGTTGTAACTTTGAACGGTCGGTAAATGAACAGTTATAAGTTGAGGACTACCAGTAGTATGGAAAAATTGGATAGGAATTTTAAGTGTCATGGCCAACCTTTTTGGAGGACTCTGAATTTTGGAAGGCTGGTGTAAGAACAACCTAAAACATGGTCATTCACGGCTTAGTGACTTTCTAATGGGACTACTGCAACACTCTTTACATGGGGCTGCCCTTGGAGACCATTTGGAAATTACAACCGTCCTGAATTGGTAGCTCACACCGTATTGGCCATCCCTCGGTTTGCCCATGTTATACCAATATTGATGAGCTGCATGGGCTCCCAGCTCCCAGAGGCTAAAATAGTAAGGTTGGAGCCCAAATATTGTAGAAATGAATGGGTGTAGTAATTGTTGGGTTGGGCAGCTGATTTTTCTTGATTCTTAGTTGTATTATTTTTATTGCTTGTGAATTATGTATCACCAGGTGGGTGGCCATATAAATCTTTGAACATATAGACCAGTGTTTCTCAACCTTGGAAGCTTGAAGATGGGTGGACTTCAACTCCCAGAATCCCACAGCCAGCAGTGCTGGCTGGGGGATTCTGGGAGTTGAAGTCCACCCATCTTCAAGCTTCCAAGGTTGAGAAACACTGATATAGACAAACATCTGGGAGAGAAGAGGCCTTTTTCTAGTTGCAATCTCTGAATAGCAGTAATGCTCTTGGATTCGACCAGCCATCACATCTATCCTTTCACATAAATATGCAAGCAAACCCTCAACTTATAACCACTTTTGGGATCAACATTTCTGCTGCCAATCAAGGCAGTTGTTAAGTGAGTCACACTTTATTTTACAACCTTTTTTTGCCATGGTTATTAATTGAATCACTGCAGTTGTTAAGTGAATCATAGGGTCGTTAACTGAATCTGGCTTCTCCCATTGACTTTGGTTGTCGTGAATCGGATAGGAACGTCCCAAATGGCAATCACATGACTCCAGAATTTTTAAAAAAAGTGTTAGTGGCAAAGCGACCATATTTTGATCACATGACCACAGGAATGCTGCAAAAGTCTTAAGTGTGAGGATCAGTTGTAAATAGCCTTGTTTGGTGCGGCTGTAATTTCAAATGGTCACTAAACAAATGATAGTAAATTGAGGACTTATTTGAATTTCAACTCATACATCCCCGAAGGAATTTCTCTCACCTTGCGTGCCTCAGGCTTGCCCTGCGACCGAGGTCTCAAATATTTTCTTGCGCCCTTCCATGCCGCTCAAAGCATCGATATTCTTCCGCCAGTCACCTACTTCCCGATTTTCCTGGGGTGTGGGGAGAGAGAGAGACCAAGGGCCAGGAAATCAATGGCGTCCCAGGCTTTGTGGGAGAAGTAACTTGTGTCCTGTTAGCTAATTTATATTTTTATTTCTTGGCGCTCAGAATAGCTTACACAGTTCTATTTTCTCATATTCTTCCCCAAATCAACCCCATGTGATTGGTTGGGAGACATTGGCCAGTCCCAAGGTCCCTCATGGAGCTTCCAAAGCTGAGAATCTGAGAATCAACTACAATCTGGATTTCTATGTTCTTAGTACATGACTGTGTCCAGTATTCCATAGGAGCCCTGGTTCTATGGAATCATCAAACTAAGCCATAGGAAACTTTAATGAATGGAATTCCTTTCACAGCTAAGAGAGGTTCTTACTGTTGAGAATGTCCCTCTTCTCCTGGAGAACCAATCTATAATACCCACAAATTTGGAAAGGTTACTTGTGCCCAGTGATGTAGTTGGATGTTCCTGAATTTGGCACTGTTCTATAGAAAGTTAGCACCCACCCCTCTCCTAAAAGAATGAAATATTTTGGGAAATATTAAAAAAGCTAGAATATTATATTTCCCTGGATGATAAAAAAAAAGAAGAGAAAAAGAAATGTTTTAAATACAGAAAACAACTCCCTGCCCCCAGCAGATATTTGGTGCCCATTAAGAAAGACTGGCCCAGCCTATCTTCAAGACAAAAGACTTCCAGCTCCAGGGAGATGGGATTAAAACATGACCCTCCAGGATATAATAGATGATTAACCCATCTATCAGCAGAGCTCACCATATGACACAATCTCCTAAGGACATTGCATCAGCAGCTCAAACTTCAAGCAATCTTAGCTCAGACAAACATGACCTCTACAGGGCCCCATGGGAGTCTGACAACAGCCAATAGAATATATGTCCTTGCACAGGAACAGGAAGCTCAAGTGCAAAGCCCAAGAGAAGGTATACAATCTCCCCACTCTCAACTCCATGTGTTCAGCTGCACCAGAACCATAAACATGTGCTTCTGTTCATCAATAAATGAACCCTCTTTCCAATTAGCCTCCAGCCTCCATTTTGTCTTCAGTGCCTTTCTCCCTGATTGGACCTGGACCAATCAGATATTTCTTTCAGTTCTCCAGATGAGACCAGAGGGATCTCTGTTGTTATGAGAAATCTTTCCACACTGTCTAAGCTGCGGACTTGGTTGAATAAGTACTCAGACTGAGGAAAGGAGAGGCACTACTACATGCGTTTTTGAAATGCAGAGGTTTTTCAAAACTCAAACTATTCCCCTTTCCCCAGGTAGACTTTATACATGTTCCTTTATACCAGGGTTTCTCAATCTTGACAACTGTAAAATGAACGGACTTCAACTCCCGGAATTCTCCAGCTAGCATGAGAGTGGCTGGGGAATTCTGGAAGTTGAAGTCCACATATCTTAAAATTGCTATGGTTGAGAAACTCTCCTTTATACCCTTGCAAGTAATGTCTTGGAAAAAAAAGTTTTCCAAGGCTGTCCTCCAGGAAGGAATAAAAAAAAAAGACAGTGTTCATAATACATATGAAAATGTCTTTTTGCATTGTTTTGGCTACCCTCTTGACTTTTTGACCTTTTCCCTGTGCACTCTCTTGCAGCTTTGGAAGTAATGTTGGACTTTTTATGAAAACCAGGAATTGAAGAAAGGGTTCACTGGCCATCTAAATAAACTTTCTTCCTCCCTAGTGAACTTTAAGATTGCTATTTAAGGATAACAAAAATAAAAGATTGCTGCAATGGTGGTAAAATGTAGCCCGAGGTGCCAAGAACTAAATTTAAGACTTTGACATACAACGTCACGGATGGGAAATTTGTGCCTGGAAATTATTCACCACTAATGAATGATCAGCCAGGCTGTAAGTAAATAAGCAGGCAAGTATGCAAAGTTTGGGCGGTTCAGTCATGTCACGACTTCAACCACCCTACAATGATCCTAGGCCAGGAATGGGGAATTTTTGGAGAAAACAAAGGGATGTAACACCCCATGTATGGTCTGCAGAGCCTCCACAAAAGAGGTTTGAGGGGCAAAATATATTCAAACTAATTTTGCTCTTTTGGAGGTGAGTGAGTGTTTAAATGACTCTTAAAAAAAACATAAACCAACTTCACAGTCTCTAGCTCAGAGATCTCCAACCTTGGTAACTTTAAGCTTGGAGGACTTCAACTCCCAGCTTTGCTGACTGGGAATTCTGGGAGTTGAAGTCCTCCAGGCTTAAAGTTGCCAAAGTTGGAGACCTCTGCTCTAGCTAACAAAGATTACCCATTCTTTTCCTAAATGAAGGAAATGAATGACTCTGAAGCCACTATCTGTGTACTTCCTCTTCCTTCCCTCCCTCTCATTCTTGGCTGCTGATCCTCCCGGACTTACCTTCTCTGTGTCATCTTTCTTGACCTGTTTGAGGTTGGCCCGCAGATCCATAGAGACCTTGTGCTTGGAGCCAAGCAAGGCCTGCATCATGGCATCAGCTGAGAGACGCACCCGGCGAAGAGCAGGGCGCTTAAATTTGCCTCGCAGGTCAAAAATTTTCTGGTTCAAATCTTGGATCTGGAATCAGAATAGACAACCTGCTAACACACTTGAAATTTAGTAGCAGCCGGGCACCAAATTCACTTCACAATTTCCCCACAACTGGATGCTTTACAGATACATAGATTAGGTGATTGTGACTGGAAATTCTAGTCTCAACACATCTGAAAGTTGTGGAAGGTCAGGTTATATGAAGAAAACTGCAGTTAGGAGTGAAATGTTGTACTGTCCTTCCAGATTTCCTCAAACTTTCCCATAAACTGTCTTTATTTAAGAGCATTCTGAAGAGAGGTGGTTCTCAGCAGGTTCTGACCAGTTCTGGAGAACCTGTAGCAGAAATTTTGAGTTGTTCGGAGAACCGGTAGTAAAAATTCTGACTGCCCCATCTATTCTCTGCCTCCCAAGTCCCAGCTAATTGGAAGGAAATGGGGATTTTGCAGTAACCTTCCTCTGGATTGAGGAGGGAATGGAGATTTTACAGTATCCTTCCCCTGCCATGTCCACCAAGCCACGCCCACCATGTCATGCCACGCCCACCAAGCCACACCCACAGAACCGGTTGTAAAAAATTTTGAAACCCACCACTGATTCTGAAATTGTAACTCAATATTTCTCAATCTCAGCAATTTTAAGATGTGTGGCCTCCGGCTCCCAGAATTCTCCAACCAGAAGACTAGAAAAAGTTAAAATCCACACATTTTAAAGTTGCCAAGTTTGTAGAACATTGTCCTAGTAAGATCATGAGGTCTGCTGGGCCTCATTATGTTTCAAACTCTCCACTCTCTAGCACTGATGATGTTATCTAATAGGGCAATGAAATGTTTCCAAGCAAACAACCAAGTTCAGGGAGTACCAAGAATACTGAAGATGAGGGTAAAGGTTTGTCCTCTGAGCTTGAAGGTTGGTTTCCAAACATTTCATTACCAGGCTAGGTAATATCTTCAGTGGAGTTGAAGGATTTGGGATCATGGTGTATGACTGCCAGACCGTGTTCATGGATCCTGGTTTTTAACTGATGTGATATTTGCCCCATGTAGAATTAGTTCTACATTGGGCAAATTGTGACTGGTTCACTCGCACAGAGGGGGCCTCCTCAGGGTGCCGTTGGCCAGACAGTGCCAGCTGGCGACCCCCAGGGGGAGAGCCTTCTCTGTGGCAGCACCTGCCCTCTGGAATGACCTACCCCCTGAGATATGCACAATATCAGACCTCCGGACTTTTCGTCGGGCCCTGAAAACACACTTATTCCATCTAGCTGGGCTGGCTTGATCCCATCCTCTTGGTTTTAATTGAATTCGGTTTTAATTGGGTTGTTTTAAATTATTGGGCCGAAATTATTTAATTGTTTTTTAAACTGTTTTTAAATTTTATATGCTATATTTTATCTCGGCTGTACACCGCCCTGAGTCCCACAGGAGAAGGGCGGTATAAAAATAAAATAAAATAAAATAAAATAAAATAAAATAAAATAAAATAAAATAAAATAAAATAAAATAAAATAAAATAAAATAAAATAAAATAAAATAAAATAAAATAAAATAAAATAAAATAAAATAAAATAAAATAAAATAAAATAATAAAATAAAATAAAATAAAATAAAATAAAATAAAATAAAATAAAATAATAAAATAATAAAATAAAATAAAATAAAATAAAATAAAATAAAATAAAATAAAATAAAATAAAATAAAATAAAATAAAATAAAATAAAATAAAATAAAATAAAATAAAATAAAAAAGTTGCAATGGTTACAGATGATTTTGTAGATTACATTATTTCTTTCATCCTTCTGTATCTTGTCTTTGGTTCTGAATAATTCCTGGTGAAGTGTGGCTGTGGGTTTGTGGGCTATTCCTATTCCAAGGGGTTGGAGCAGTGGTGGTAGGGGTGAAATGCTCCTGGTTCGGACCGGATCGCCCGATCCGGTAGCAATGGCGACGGGTGGTTTGGAGAACCAGTAGCAAAAGTCCCTGCTCCCCCATGCCCAGCTGAGCCGCGCGATCATCAGAGGCTTTTTTTTTTTTACTTTTAAAATCATTTTTTCTACAACCTCTTCGGCCGAAAAAATGCTTTTAAAGGTAAAAAAAAAAAAAGCCTCTGATGATCGTGTGGCTCAGCTGGGATCGTTGGAGGCTTTTAAAAGCATTTTTTCTACAACCTCTTCGGCGGACAATCCCAGCTGAGTTGCCTGATCGTCAGAGGCTTTTAACCTCTTAAGTTTGTAGAAAAAATACTTTTAAAAGTAAAAAAAAAAAAAGTTGGCCATGCCCACCCAGTCACATTACACACCCCCTACCAAGCCACGCCCAAAGAACCGGTAGTAACAAATTATACATTTCACCACTGAGTTTTGGTATTCAGCCGGTTCTATCTAGTTTGGGTGAACCAATAGCGGCGGCGGGAGACTCCGCCCACCCCACCTGGACATAATCACATTCTGTTTTTGACGCTCTGCGCATGTGCACGCTCACATTTGCGAACTGGTAGCGAAGGTAAGTGAATACCACCCCTGGATTGGAGGATACTGGCTGTCAAATCTTTAATCTCTATCCACACCAACAACAAACAGCACTAGTTCATTTGGAGCAACACAAAAATCATCAGTCACGTTACCACCTGCCACGCTCATGAGTTCATTGGAGCCTGGCACTCCACAAGCAATTCCTTCAAAAGACACATGGACCTACAATCAGCCTACAAACCCCTACGGATCCAGACCAACTGCACAGCCACCCAGAGGCAGCACCGGCCCTCAGCCAACCCATGCAACTCCTTACTGCAGTTACCCTCACTTGACATACCCACACCTGAAGCCCTTATAAACAGAAGAATACTGACATCCCCTAAACTCTGCTGAAGATGGTACCTAGCCTGGTAATAAAATGTTCAGAGACCAACCCACAAGCTCGGAGAACGAACTTTCACCCTCATCTTACGCCTGAGCTACAGATATTCACCATTGTTGCAAACTCTGAAGATGTAGGTTTAATGATCTGTGAAAGAGCTAAAGCTTTTGTAGGTGCATTTGAAATAGAAACCTATAGGTTGGTGATAACTGCATGCAGGGTAAAAATTATTCTTAATTCTAGATTATATAAATAGATGGGTGCAAATGCAGTAACAGAATTACAGAAAAAGCGATTGGGGCAATCTGATCCCCAATGAATAAATGAAAATGGTGACCGCTTAGATCAGTGTTTCTCAACCTTGGAAGCTTGAAGATGGGTGGACTTCAACTCCCAGAATCCCCTAGCCAGCAGCGCTGGCTGGAGGATCTGGGAGTTGAAGTCCACTCACCTTCAAGCTTCCAAGGTTGAGAAACACTGCCTTAGATCTTAGAAGATCTAAGAAAAAATATAAGATTAGTGAAAGAAACAAGGTAACAAGAACTTCTGAAGGTGGGGCAGGGCCTTACTAATATCAAGTGTGGAACTTGGGGAAAAAATGGATGTGACCGAAAAGAAATGAGTGTAGAAATAGAAGGACTGGCTCTGAAGAAACGTGGACTGAATGGAAAAGTGAATAAACAGTATGAAAAAGTACACTGAGATGATTTGGTCACATACAGGAAATGAATGAGAATTAACCTGCAAAACAAAGAAGAGTAAATGAATGAGAAGAAAGAGAAGGCTGGGAAATCCATGACTGAATCCATGATGGAACTGACCAGATCCTAAAAAAATGGAGAGGTGAAAATTATGAACAGTCAAAACGAAAATTATGAACAGTCAAAACGTAAAGCAGCAGGTGGACATGGCAGAATGCTTTTCAAGGATTGAATGATACGGAGAGATATAGTGAACGTTGCTGAGGCAAACTAGGTTTATCTGGACTCCCTTTTATTCTTCTTATCTCATGTCATTTGTTTCTTTCGCTTATTATGTCTTACTCCTTTTCTGAACTTTGCAAACCTAGTGCAATGGGCATATTGTAGTTGTCTTTAAAAACCACCCTTCTTCCCAGGAACATCACAGTGTGCATATGTTTCACTTTTCCTGATTTGATTTACCCAATGATTTAAAAAAAAAAAAAAGCTGGGAGAAAAAGACAAGGCTGTGTTTTGCATTTCCCTTTTATTGTCATTAAAATGCCAAATTCCATTGGCTAAATCCTTCATCTGAAATTCACTTAGCTCTTTTTTTATCTTGTATGATCAGGAGCCACAAGTGGTGCCCTGTAAAGACAATTGTGGCCCAGATCCCACTCAAGGCCCTCACCTCATTGATGCTCTTATTGACTCGGGCCTCCATGTCATAACGCTCCTCATCAATTTTGTCGATTTGCGTATGGAACTGCCGACATAGCTCCTATAGTAAACAAGGTAATATAAGACAAATCAAGCATCAGATTTGAGATGAATAAAGAGCAGGGTGTCCCTGAACAAGTGCAAAGTGCATTTTTGAAGGCTATTGAGAGATGAGTCAAAGAACTGACTTTTTCAGACATTAACCACTTGAATCAGAATGGTCCAACTGGAGAAAGGAAAAGACAACAATTTCAAAACGCTCCAATATCTCCAAATATGCTGGAATTTAGTTTCCATTAATACCCACAATTATACATTTTTCTCAAAGCTAAGACCTCTCTTAGAATAGTCTTTCCCAATCAGCTGCCCTTCCAGTTGTGTTGTCCTACAAACCCCATGTCTAGGTCATATACCCGGAGTGCAACTGTTTGAAGAAAGCTAATTTTGAACATAGGCTTACATGAAAATTTTAATTGGGTGGCTTCTTCTAATCTAATCTAATGTTGCCCCTCAAAGTAAGTGGAATGTGGATCATGTTGCAAGTGATGGGATGTCCAACTCTTGCTTTAGAGCTGCTGATGCAAAACAAGTTGTACAGCAATTGCATAATGGTGTCCTCAAGGAGCTTATCACCTTCCTTAACAAAAGCCAACATCTAAATTAGTTTATCCTGAAGATCAAAGATACACTTTAGAGTTTTCCTTTCATCTGGTATCTGTCTTTATCTTTCTTCAAACTAGAGACTTTTCATCGGAAGTTAAACACATCTGGAAAGCAACCAGAGATCTGCAATTTGGTCTGCTTTCTCCCTCTTTCATTTTCCCCACTTCTATGCTGACCTGCAGGTCTGTGAGGCTGAGTCCTGCCAATTCTAAGGGGATGCAGCGGTCGGAGAGAAACTTCTCTTTGTCCTGGGAGCGTTCTTCTTCTTCCTTTTCCATTTCCCTCTTAGCCACTTGGAGCATCAGTGACTGGGTGAAAAGACAAGAGTTTGGGTCAATAAGCTGGGCTTATATCTTGCTTGTGTTCCTTCAACCTGATGAATATACCAGCATTTCCCTTCCAAGGGACTCTGCAGAAGTATGGATGGACCCCAAGAATGGTGGTCATACTAATCCAAGAATTCTGGGAGTTGACTCACACACATCTGGAGGGCATTCAGGTTGGGCAAGTCCATTTTGTCAAGTGTTCCTTCCTACCAAGTATTTGCATCAAGTACGTGTGTGGGTGGTTGTGGTTGTGTGGGTGTTTTCTTCTCTTGGAATCTGATCTACCGTGTGTCTTTTCCACCAGATTCTATACACTACACATAGTCCTCAATTTACAATTGAGTCCCCAAACCTCTGTTGCTAAGCAAGACGGTTGTTAAGTGAGTTTTGACCCATTTTATGACCTCTCTTGCCTTAATTGTTAAGTGAATCACTGCAGTTGTTAAGTTTGTAACACGGTTGTTAAGTGAATCTGGATTCCCCAATGGCTTTGCTTGTCAGAAGGTTGCAACTGTCAAAGGTACATGCCAGTTGCCAAGCAGCCAAAGTTTGATCATGTGACCACATAGATGCTGCAAAAATTGAAAGAGTCAACAAGAGTCATAAGTCACTTTTTTTCAGTGTCTTTGTAACTTCAAATGATCATTAAACAAATGGTTATAAATCAAGGACTACATGTACTACATTTTGCCTTCCAATCACCTAGAAACTTGCCAAATGTGCCCCCAGAAGTGTTTGCCACCCTATGCTCTTTTCTCAGTGTATCAATACCCAGAAGCTCACTATTTCCACATTACCTTGAGTTGCAATTTCCGAGAAGCTGATATCTTGCATTTTATCTGTGGTTGAACAAAAGAAGAGAGATTAAGAGGCATATTTCACATTCCGGAAGGATGGTGCTGAGAGGAACTTCCTAAATTTACAGTGATAACTGCTTATCCTGTTCATAACATGGGGAGCAGTTTAATAGAAAAGAAGAGAAACAGAATCAACTGATTTGGTTTAGGTCTGGTTAGCGTAGATGAAGTGACAAATTTTCAAAGGAAGAATCGCAGTCACTTAGAAGAAAGGAGAAAGAAAATAAAATATAATCTGCTTTGTCCAATAGGTTTAATTTCTTTCTAAATGAATAATAGATGGGATCAATGTAAATCAAGTGTGTCCAATCTTGGAAACTTTAAGACCTATGGACTTCAACTCCCAGAATTCCCCAACCAGCGTGACTGGGGAATTTTGGGAGTTGAAGTCCACAAGATCAGAAAGGTCGGCAGTTCGAATCCCTCGTTTGGTCTCCTGCGCGAGCAGGGGGGTTGGACTAGATGACCTCCAAGGTCCCTTCCAACTCTGTTACTGTTACAAGTGTTAAAGTTTCCAAGATTGGATACCCCCTGGTCTAGATTAACTGACATCTAGAGAGTGTTGGAATTCATTGTTGGAATGTATTTCTATGCAATAATTACAGTACTAGTCAGCCACTAGATGGCATTATTTACAAGTTTGGATCTATGGCATATAATTTATGCTCTTTTGTTCTGAGTAGAGTTTCCTGTTTCTTGTTACAGTTGTATAATTGAGCAGTAAAGCACATGGTGACTGTACTTTTTGTTTGCTCTGTGTGGTGCTTTATATAAATGGAATTTCTAACAGAGACCATTTGGAAAAGATCACATAGCCTCCATGTTTTTGAAAGATTTGACCAGATTTTAAGGAGCAGAAACATCCTGAAATAAGAAGGAAATCTGAGATGCTAAGCATGAGATTGGACACCCAATTTTTTGATTCTGCGACACAAAATGCACAAAGGCGAGTGTCGATGTGAGACATAGCAGACCAATGCGTTCAACTTCTAAATTGCACTTTTAGTTTACACTATGAGAGACATGCAAATTTATCCTGACTTCATCTTGGTGTATTGTTTTCATGCATGATGATAAATTTACATTACTCTCTGAAAACACACAGAGACACACATACACAAACACAAAGTGCTGTATTGTTTCCATTTCTGCATTTCTTCTCCCTTTGTGTCCTCCTTTGATTTTCTGAGCCCCTCATTCTTAATCGTGCCCTGGGTATTTCTGCATTTCTGTTAGTCAATTCAGCTGGAAAGGTGACTGGAATCTACCTTGTCATGTGGCTCAATGGCGTAGGCCCGGTAATTGGCAGATGATTTTCGGCGTAGGGGAGGCACAGTTGCAGGAGGAGGAGCAGGTTTGGGAGCCACTGGCGCCTTTTTTGTCTCCACAATGATCTCCTGTGCTTCCTCCTCTATGTATTCCTCTTCTTCCTCTTCCTCATACTACAGATTTAAATAATGTATTATTTCCAAAATGCTTTCTGCAGCCACGTTTTTGACATATAAAGGCCAACTGCGCTTGCTGCTCTGACCCCCAAATTCCAGATTTTGAGAAAGGATATTCATGTAAGCGAGAGAAATGGTACAAACCCGCTCCTGTTCATTTAAGTACTTTGTATTTTAATTGTTGACTTCCACTGTCCTACAGCTAGTCCTCAACTTATGACCACAATTGAGAACAGATTGCTAAGCAAGGAGGTTGTTAAATGAGTCATGCCTGATTTTATTATCTTTTTTGGACACAGTTGTTAAGTGAATCACTGCAGTGGTTAAATTAATCATGCGGTCGTTAAGCAAATCCAGCTTGACTTTGCTTGTTGGAGGCCAGCTGGGAAGGTTGCAAATGGTAATTACATGACCCCAGGACATTGCAACTGTCAAAAATAGATACCAGTTGCCAAGTACTTTAATTTTTGATCAGGTGACCGTGGAAATGTTGCAACTGTTGTAAGTTTGAGGAGCAGTTGTCAATCACTTTTTTCAGTGCCCTTGTAACTTTGAATAAACTAAACAAATGGTTTGAACTAAACAAATGGTTGCAAGTTATGGACTACCAATATTTTCCTGACAAATCCTCTTACTTACAAATACCATGTGGAAAAGAATGAAAATTAAAAATGGAAAGGTCAGAAATGCTACTAACAATAATGCATAACTTTATTTTTTCAACCTCTGCATAGACTGATTTTTGCCACTAGATGGCGCTTGAGTGAGCGGAATTTGAATTTTGGATTCATTATGGAAGATGTCAATACAGGTAGTCCTCGACTTGTGACCTCAATCGAGCCCAAAATTTATGTTGTTCAGGGAGAATTTGTTAAATGGGTTTTGTCCCATTTTACAACATTTCTTGCCACAGTTGTTAAGTGAATCTGGCTTCCCCCATAACTTTGTTTGTCAGAAGGTTGCAAAAAGCGACCACATGACTCTGGGACGCTGCAACAGTCATAAGAATGAACCAGTGGTCAAGTATCAGAATTTTGATCACACCACCAAGGGGATGCTGCAACTTAGGATGGTCATAAGTCACTTTTTTCAGTGCCGTTGAACCTTGAATGGTCACTAAACTTTGAATGGTGACTAAATGAACCGTTGTTACTCAATGACTACCTATATTACAATATTTTTCTTCGTTTTCCAGATTCGTGATTCCTCAGAATGACTTCTACATTTTTTGCTGTGATTTCATCAGGATGGTCATATTGATGGACAAAAGGGTGCTTTTGGATACAGTGTGAATTTCTCTAGGTGTCATGTCTCTGTAGGCCTAAAATGAGACATCCTAGAGTTACCTTGCCCCATTAATGCTTTCTGTATCAGTTGTTCTACTATAGCAATGTTTTACAACTTTGTCACTTTAAGATGCATGGACTTCAACTCCCAGAATTCCCCAGCCAGCTTTGGGGGAATTCTGGGAGTTGAAGCCCACGCAGCTTAAAGTGGCCAAAATTGAGAAACACTGCTGTATAGCAATGCTTCTCAATCTCACCAATTTTAGACCTGTGGACTTCAACTCCCAGAATTCCCAGCCAGCATGGTCTACCGCTAATAGCGGCCATGCTAACTAGGAAGGATGGTAATTGAAGATCAATATATCTGGGATTGTCCAATGACAAGCCAAAAATTCAGATGGTGTCCCTTTTTATATATGTTGTCTGTAAAGGGCAGGAACTAAATTGCACAGGCCCAACCACCATTATGATTATTTTGAGGTATCTGTGGACATCCTTGACTAGATATCAAATAGGAAAGACAGGGGTGGGTGGGGAATTCAAGAGTGCTTGAACAGAGATAATTTTCTTTTAAGAAATGAAATGTTTAAATATGCTAACAGAAAAGTTTGTAAAAATTGCCATGTATGAGGATGGTTTATTTGTTTTGTTTTTTTTCATGAAGGAACAGGCACTATTTATAGATTTTAATCTGGAGTGACGCTGGTGACATTTTGTAAAGCTTATCTTAAACTATTTTTTAAGGAGCTAATATCTGGCTAGACCCGGCAAAGAAGCTTTTGTCAAGTTTATCCTAAGTGACAAAAGACAAGTGCCTCATGGCGAGATTCAAAAACCTGATGTAGGGCACACTTATTTATGTATTTATTAGATTTTTTATCTTTTATTACTTTATAGGTAATTCAAAAGAAATAACTCTTCCGTCTCCTTTTTTTCACTACAAGAACAACCCAGTGAGTTGGGCTGAGAGAAAGTGACTGGCCAAAAGTCACCTTGGGACTAGAATTCACAGTCTCCTGGTGATTGGCCCAAAGTCACCCAGCTGGCTTTCATGCTTAAGGCGGGACTAGAATTCACAGTCTCCTGGTGATTGGCCCAAAGTCACCCAGCTGGCTTTCATGCTTAAGGCGGGACTAGAATTCACAGTCTCCTGGTGATTGGCCCAAAGTCACCCAACTGGCTTTCATGCTTAAGGCAGGACTAGAATTCACAGTCTCCTAGTGATTGGCCCAAAATCACCCAGCCAACTTTTATGTTTAAGGTGGGACTAGAATTCACAGTCTCCTGGCTCCTAAACAATGGTGAAATTCAATATTTTTTTACTACCTGTTTGGTGGGCGTGGTGTGGCTTGGTGGGCGTGGCTTGGTGGGCAAGGCAGGGGAAGGATACTGCAAAATCTCCATTCCCACCCCACTCCAGGGGAAGGGTACTGCAAAATCTCCATTCCCACCCTACTCCAGGGGAAGGGTACTGCAAAATCTTCATTTCCCACCCCATTCTAGGGGAAGGGTACTGCAAAATCTCCATTCCCACCCCATTCCAGGGGAAGGATACTACAAAATCCCCATTCCCTCCTCACTCCAGGGGGAAGGATATTGTAAAATCTCCATTCCCACCCCACTCGGGGGCCAGCCAGAAGTGGTATTTGCTGGTTCTCCGAACTACTCAAAATTTCCGCTACCGGTTCTCCAGAACCTGTCAGAACCTGCTGAATTCCACTCCTGCTCCTAACCTAATGTAAATAACGATAACAGAGTTAGAAGGGACCTTGGAGGTCTTCTAGTCAAACCCCTGCTCAGATAGGAAACCTTCTACCATTTCAGACAAATGGCTGTCCAGTCTCTTCTTAAAAACCTTCAGTGTTGGAGCACCTACCACTTCTAGAGGCAAGTTGTTCCACTGATTAATTGTTCTAAAAGTCAGGAGATTTCGCCTTAGTTCTAGGTTGCTTCTTACCTTAATTAGTTTCTATCCATTGCTTCTTAACCACTAGACCAAACTGGCTTTACACATTATTTTTCAGAAAGCATGTAAGTGTGAAGGTGTAGGTATTTACTTGCCTGCAATGACTTAACAACTCCAGTAACAGTAACATTTTCCTGGATAATTTACCTTCTACTCAACTCATATGAAGTGAACACCTTGACAATTTCTCCCAATTTATTAAAGGCTCTTGAGAGAAGAGAGAAAGATGCCTGTATAAAATAAAGGACACTGTTCTTTATCAGTTCTGGTAAAATTGCTTCAATTGTACTTACAGTGATCTCTTCCCTGTGAAAAAAACGGAAAGATACCAATCAGACTGAATAATTCTGTTTTGCCTGGTTGCTCCCCCATCCCCCAGGACCCTAAACTGCTTCCTAGCTTTCCCCCTGCTGTCAGCATTTTAGTAGGATTATTTTTAATCTAAGGAGTGAGTCTTGTCTGCCAGCTCAAAGAACAGCGCTCTTCTTCTGCGGTTCTTGAACTCATGTCTTGCTCACTAAATTTTCCCAGGATGCACCCCGTACCCCCTTCCCTCTGGTATATAATGTACGATAATTCCCACTGGCATGCCTTTTAAAAGACAAAACTACTCACTCTTCTGCCATCTTGTGAAAGCAACCTTCGGGTCCACTGGAATGAAGAGAACAAGAAAAATACATTATTCATAACTCTGTCTTTGTCATCTCTACCTCTCCATCATCTTGAATACATAAGCATATATGTGCACACTGTAATATATAATAATATCCAAATACAATATCTATCCTATAAGGAACTATTTTGGTGTAGTGGTTAAAACATCAGGTGAGAAACTGGGAGACTAGGAGTTCTTGCTCTGTTTTAGGCACAATGCCAGTTGGGTGATCTTGGGCCGGTTACTTTGTCTCAACCCGAAGAAAGAGGCAATGGCAAACTATTGAAAAAAAATTGTGGAGAAAACTGCAGAGATTTTCTTCGGGAAGTGTCCAAGAGTCAGACATGATTAAAAAGAAGAAAAAAAAACATCTATCCTATATCTAGATCCCTTTCTTTCTTTCTTTCTTTCTTTCTTTCTTTCTTTCTTTCTTTCTTTCTTTCCTTTCTTTCCTTTCTTTCTTTCTTTCTTTCTTTCTTTCCTTTCTTTCTTTCTTTCTTTCTTTCTTATCTTTTCTTCCTTCCTTCCTTCCTCTCTTCCTTTATCTCTCTCTTCCCCTCCTTTCCTCCCTCCCTCCTTCCTCCCTCCCTCCCTCCCTTCTCTTTTTCCTTTCTTCTCTCTTTCATCTGTCTATAGGTAGTCCTTGACTTACAACAGTTCATTTAGTAACTGTCTGAAGTTACAACAGCACTGAAAAAAATGACATGACTGTTTTTCATGCGTATGACCATTACAGCATCCCAATGGTCGCATGACTCGGTTGCTTGACAGCTGACTCATATTCATGACAGTTGCAGTGTCCCAGAGTCATGCAATCCCCTTTTGCAACCTTCTGGGAAAGCCAGATTCACTTAACAGCTGTATTACTAACTTAACAATTGCAGTGATTCACTTAACAACTGTGGCAAGAAAGGTCATAAAATGGGACAAAACTCACTTAACAAATGTCATACTTAGCAACAGAAATTTTGGGCTCTGTTGTGGTTGTAGGTCGAGGACTACCTTCACTTTTCCATTAGAGACCAAAAGCTTCTTTCTAATAATAGCATCTTATAAAACACCAATAGCACCAGTCATGCTTATCCTTCGTGACTCTTCTTGGATGTCCAGGCAACCTGAGAAATGTTTGCCATTTGTGGGTGAATGCACCTGTCTGTGTAGCAGAGAAGAAAGCAGCATTTAAAACAAGTTGTGGCAGGTTTAAGGCAGGCCTAAAAGCCCTATCCTTTTGATGTCATTTCAGGCTATTAGGATCTGTATTAGTGTATTAACTGTATTAATTTAGTTTTTAGTTTAGTTTTATTAAATTTATATACCGCCCTTCTCCTGAAAGACTCAGGGCAGTGTACAGCCAGGATAAAAAACCCATAATATAAAAGTTAAAAACAATTTAAAATTATTAAATTTTGCCCCACAATCTAAAATAACATAAAATAACCCATTAAAAATAATATTTTAGGCCAGCCCTGCTTGATGGAATAATAATGTTTTAAGGGCGCGGCGAAAGGTACGAAGGTCGGGAATCCGACGAATCTCTGGGGGCAGCTCGTTCCAGAGGGTAGGTGCCCCCACAGAAAAGGCTCTCCCCCTGGGGGTCGCCAGTCGACACTGTCTAACCGACGGCACCCTGAGGAGACCCTCTCTGTGGGAGCATACTGGTTGGTGGGAGGCTATCGGAGGCAGAAAGCGGTCTCGTAAGTACCCAGGTCCTATGCCATGGAGCGCTTTAAAGGTGGCGACCAACACCTTGAATCGCACCCGGAAGACCATCGGGAGCCAGTGCAGCTTGTGCAGGAATGGTGTGACATGGAAGCATCGAGTCGCCCCCATAATCACCTGTGTGGCCGCATTCTGGACCAGCTGGAGCCTCCGGGTGCTCTTCAAGGGGAGCCCCATGTAGAGAGCGTTACAGTAGTCCAGACGTATTAGTTAACTGTATTAGTGCCTGGAATGCACTACCTGACTCTGTAGTTTCTTCCCCAAACCCCCAAAACTTTAACCTTAAACTGTCTACTGTTGACTCACCCCATTCCTAAGAGGTCTGTAAGGGGCGTGCATAAGTGCACCAATGTGCCTACCGTTCCTGTCCTAATATTCCTTTTTACTTACTCTTTTCATGTATTCAAATTATGTTTATACTTTTGCCTGTTATCTTATATATGCTTGACAAATGAACTTATGATATGATGATCATAATCCCGAATGTCACACCTGTAACTGCCAATTGGGAAACACTTTTGGCATTTTGCACTGCTTCTGCAGGTGTGTGGTATGTGAAATACAGATTCATTTGAAGCAATTTATCTTGCTGTTTTACCTCCCCTTCCTCCCTCATCCTCCAAAAGACTGGTAGAGCGGCTTACATAAAAACGGGTGGGAACATTATCCTTTAAGTCTTTTGTTATCATCTTTCAAAGCAAGCTTCTTCAATGTATTTTGGTGTGTGTCTCTATATGTGTATATGCAGACATGGCTACCCTGGTTGCATTGTTATGCTCACTCAGAAGTAAATACAAACCAAATTTTAGCTTAAGATGATATGGGAATTCAGCCACAAAATAATTTTACATCAGCAGGAATCTCTTCACCTGTCTACCTCAGAGGGTTGTTTTGCATAGATTGGAGTGATGATTTTAAGAGATTATATATTAAGAAGTAAATGTTTAAATTGAAATGGTCCCTGGCCAAATTAAAGATACATACCATACACATACTTCCAAAAATAACAAATTCACCACCATTGGACCATGTTTCCTGCATGTCTGCTAAAAATGTTTTAAGGTAGGGTCTTCAAACTTGGCAACTTTAAGACTTGTGGACTTCAACTCCCAGAATCCCCCGATCAGCCAGCTAATTTTGTCACGTGTTTATGGTTATGTACAACTCTTTAAATACTGAACAGCTCAGACATTGCCAAATCAAGTGATGTCTGAGCCTGTAAGAAGAAACAAATGCATACTAAATTATCAATAGCAATATTTTTGTGATTGCCAGAGATTACCAGAGGCCACTTCAATTTAAACATATATTTATTCATGTATAATCACATAAAATCATCCTTTCAATTTATGCAAAACAATCCTGTGAGGTACACCGGTGGAGAGATTCCTGCTGATGTAAGATTATCTTGTGGCTGAATTCACACATCACCTTAAGCTAATTTTTGGTTTGTTTACTCCTGGGTGAGCATGGCTGGCTGGTTGGGGAATTCTGGGAGTTGAAGTCCACAAGTCTTAAAGTTGACACGTTTGGAAACCCTTGTTTTAAGAGGATATTTACTGTGTGGTGAGAATCAATTTATGCCAGCCTAACTTATTATGGCCTGGAACTTTAAAAGAATATTGGTTCACCACACATCATCACACAAAAGAGCAAGAGCAAAGTTGCTCTGGCTGTAATCAAGAGATTATAGCTCTCTTGAAAACCTCTTGTTGTTGCTTTCTAAATTCAGTTCTCACTCTGGCCCACCAGCAGCCAAGTATTGGCCTCTCTGGAAACTCGCATTTGCCCAGACCTTGTACGAGACATCCTGTTATCACTTGAGTAATTTGAGCTGCTAAATTTGTGCTGTCTTATCGCTTCAAAAAAACGGGGCCAGGTCGTTCCACAGGGAAGAGAGGCAGTGAGCTTTGCAGGCAAAGCACGTGCTCCAAAACTAACAGCAGATGGAAGGCTGCTTGTTCGCTCAACTTGATATGGCATGATGTGTGTGTGTGCGTGCAGCCACACAACCATTTTTACAGAAAGCTGGATTGAGGCTAAATTCCCAACTCTGATTATTTTAAAGCAAGGCTTTTAAAATAAGATGTTTTTTTTTCTCTCTCTCTCTCTCTCAAAGAAAGGAAGCTGGGCAGAGGGAAGAGGTATGGGCAGAAATACAGCGGAAAACAAAAATACAGCGGCTGCGTGTTCAGCCCTCCCCTTTCTTGGGAGGCCTTTATTCTTAGCGTGAGGTGTGAAACGAATCCTTCAGCACTCTTGCGAGAGACATCTGCTGTGAGACTCAGAAATAAAGCTGGAGGGGCCCTGCTAAGCTCTCTCAAAGCTTTGTTATCTCTCTCTTATTCTCTGGCTGATGAAAAGAACAGCACTGCCAATGCTTGTTTGGGCTGAGCCAGTTTGATTCTATGGTTTAGATCAGGAGTGGGGGGAACCAGAGTCCTAGTCCTATTTTAGGTATGGAAGCCAGCTGGCCAGTTACTCTCTCTCAGCCCTAGAAAGTAGGCAATGGCAAGACACCTCTCTTGCCAAGAAAATGCATGGACTTGTAGGTGTGCAGGTAGTCCTCAATTTACAAGAGTTTATTTAGTGACCATTCGAAGCTATAATGGTGCTGAAAAAATGGACTTTTCCGCTTTCCACATTTATTGACTGACCATTGCAGCATTCCCCACAATCACACGATAAAAATTCAGATGCTTGGCAATCAAATTTCATATTTATGACGGTTGCAATGTGCCAAGATCACATGATCCCCTTTTGCGATCTTCTGACAAGCAAAGTCAACGGGACAGCCAGATTCACTGAACAATCGAGTTGTTAACTTAACAGCTGCAATGATTCACTTAACAACTGTGGTCAGAAAAAAATCGTAAAATGAGGCAACACTCATTTAACAAGGGTCTCACTCAGCGACATAAATGTGGAGCTCAATTATGGTCGGAAGGCGAGGACTACCTGTAGTTGCCAGGATCAAAACTTATTCAAAACAAAAACAGGTCTATTTAATTTCAGCCAGTGGGGCCAAAGCTAGATCAGAGATTCCTTTGAAACCGAGGTTTGCTGGTCCCCTCCTTCCAAGGAACCGGTTCCCAGTGAGCCTTGCCCAGCGACCCCTTGTGTTTGGGGTCATGCCAGATTGCTCTGGCCTTGTCATCTGTCAGAAAATAACTAATTCCAATACCCTGGTGGGGATCAGGAGACCCTCCTATTTAATATTCCAAGAGAGCCTTTTTTGTGGCCAGACGGATAAAAAATGATGCCCCTTCCCCATAGTAATATTCCTTATCATCTTGAAGGGGTCTCAGTGTGGCTGGTTAATAAGGGAACAAGGTAATACCCATCGATATAGAAGGCAGGAGGAACAAAGAAGCAGTGATTAAAGGCCAGCAGCAACAAAAATGTCCCCACAGCCTTTAAAATCCAGGATTAAGAGTTGAGGAAATTAAATTGTCATTCTACACTAATAGGGTTAACTCTGTTGGAGTGGGGAGGGCATTAGGAAACCCTGTATTGCATTGATTTTGAATATTCTGTCCACATACGGACAGCAAAGTGGTGGTGGAGGAAGCCCCTCTTGCATGCTTTATGAAGGCTGCTCTGATCTTCCCATAGACCAAGAAAGGGCAAAGCATAAGGATGTAACTAACTACTGTACTGCTTGTTTGCTCATTAACTATTTACCAATCGAGGACAGGGATATATTATGTACCTGAAAAATCCCCCTCCACTTCCCCAAAGTAACAGAATGGTCCCTCTGATTTACCTGGATAACGGGTAGCCAGCAAGGGATCAGTTTCCTGGTGATGTGTGGATACCAAAGTGGCTGGTGGCTTTTTATAAAGAGAGCTGTCGAGCATCAGCTAAGCCTTTTTAGGGAAGAAGGAGAGAGGAATGCATTCCTCTGATAAGAATGGCCCTGATATGCCTAAGAGAAGGATGGAAAAGTGGATGGTGCGGGGGGTGGGTGGGGGGAAGGGATGAGGGACGGGATGGGACGACTGGCTTAGGTTGACAGAGCCCCAATAGAAAGGCCGGTGTTGGTTAACTGCTGTCCCTTTAATTCCAACTCTTTCATGCATCCCATCAAAGCAAGGGGATCCCTACAGTTCATGTAATGATCTATCAGTTATAATGACACTGAAAAAAGGGACTTATGACCGTTTTTCACCCTTACGACCGTTGCATCATCTCTTTGGTCACGGGATCAAAATTTGGATGCTTTGCAATTGGTTCATATCTATGACATCCTGCAGTGTCCTGGAGTCACCTGATCACCTTTTGCGATCTTCTGCTGAGCAAAGTCAATGGGGAAGGCAGATTCACTGAAGAACCGTGTTACTACCTTAACAATGGCAGTGATCTCCTTAACAACGGTGGCGGTACCAACAACGGTGGTAAAATGGGGCAAAACTCACTTGACAAAAGCTTCACTTAGCAACCCAAATTTTGGGCTCAATTGTGGTCGTCTGTCGAGTGTTACCTGTACATTCAAACTCTTGTTCCAAGTTCCCCCATGACTTGCAGAAACAATTGGGTGGAATAAGATTAAATCCAAAACGTGATCTTATAAAACCTGTTTATGCAAACGCTCTACATTTGGGATGGCCAGGCACACCTGTACGATCATAATACTAAAGCTGTTTTTTCAAGAGGCAACTGGACTTTCTTGTTTTTCTTTGAAGGCGTTTCGCTTCTCATCCAAGAAGCTTCTTCAGCTCTGTAGTCTCTGTGTTACTCATGGCCACTGTGTGCCAAAGACACTGTTGTCTTGGCACTTTAGTTACAAGAGGTTCATACAAGAGGTTGACTCAGCCTTCCATCCTTTCGAGGTAGGTAAAATGAGGACCCGGTTGGTGGGGGCAATAAACTGACTTTGTATAAAAAAGAACACCGCTTGGGGGTGGGAAGCGAAAGCCCTACTAAGCAGGTATATACAAAAGTATGAAGGCTATTGCTTAACGCATTGTAAGCCGCCCTGAGTCTCTGGAGAAGGGCGGCATATAAATCGAACCAATAAATAAATAAATACATGAATGAATGAATGAATAAATAAATAAATAAATGTGTGGTGACCAACTCTGTCAGCATAGATCAACCATTCTCAGCTTGTCCTCTGAATATGCCAAGATTAAAACTTTCTGAATTTCCAGCCAGCATGTCCAGTAAGATTCCCATTTATCTGGGAATTTTAGGAGCTGTAGTCAGGATGTCTGCAGGGAGGAGGGCATCAACTGAGTCAAGATGCTGGCCACAAACATGCAATTTAAGTCCTGCCTCTTTGATTGTGGCTGCCATCTTGGACTTTTTTTGTCTCCCTCTTGTTAATATCCTGGCTGTAACCTTAACCCTTCTGGAGCATTCATGGCTGGGGAAAGACCAGATTTCCCCCTTACCTGAATATAAGCTATGAGTAATCCTTCACTTAAAAAACTTCGTTTAGTGACTGAAGTTAAAATGGCAAAGATGACAAAAGTGACTTATGGCTATTTTTTACACTTGCAGCATCCCCATGGTCATGTGATCAAAATTCAGATGTTTGGTAACTGACTTTTATTTATGATAGTTGCTGTGTCTTGAAGTCATGTGATCATGTTTTTGCAACCCTTCTGACAAGCAAATTCACTAGGGAAACTAGATTCACTTAAGAACGGTGTGACTAACTTAAGAGCTGCAGTGGTGGTGAATTGTGTTCGTAAATCGAGGGTTACCTATACAACGATGGGATTAAGGCTGGTGACTTTCAGAATGCCTGAAAATGAGGTTGAGTAGATTCATAGTCTGGTTTAGCAGCTGCTCCTCTGCAGCGTCTAATCCTGCTACCTTGGGAACTGGCACTGCATTTGCCTGCTTCAAATAGTAACACACTACAATGGAAAAAGACAGCATTCAATTCCTAGAGTTGATGTTTTGTTTTTTGTCTAGAGTGGATCTGCAGTTGGATAGACTGATGTTCCAATCTCCCCAAAGCTTTCTAAGCCAAATTATTGCCAGTCCAAATTATCTGTTGGGATTATTGAGAAGGAAAAACTTCAGAGGCTACACAGCTTGTTCTGAGCCACTTGGGTGAAAGAGCAAGATACAGATGTAATTAACAACAGGGCAGGAAAAGTGATTCTTGCTCACAGTTTGCTTCTGCATCATCACAACACAGATCTTAATATTCATTTATTCGGAAGTGCAATTCTTAAAGACTGCAGTCAGTCCAGAATATGCTTGATGTTTTACCTAGTAAGCAAGATACCAATAAAGATGTTAGAGCAGCAGCTCAGAAAGGTTCCTGGTTTCAAGGAATCCTCTCCTTTTTTCATCAGCCTGCCAGATTCTAGAGAAGTTATTAGGTTAAATAACTGAGGCTGATGAGTCTCATAGTCCCTCTCTGTGAAATGGACACCAACCAACAGCTTTAACTTGCAAAGAGGTAGGGGGATTATTAGATGTAGCAAGCAAGCCATTTTTATGATAAATTTTCATTGTTGTCTTCCACAGCTGGTTTTCCTGTGGAGGAAGCCAGAGGCAATGGTGCATTTGAAAGGACTGCCTATTTAGGGAACATATCCAGGGAAGAATCTAACCGACTTGGTAACACATGAAGAGGGAGACATTCCTCTCCACCTGCATTATTGGGGAACAGGCCTGGCTGTTCTATGAAGGGGCCTGGAGTACAGGATTAAGTTGTTGATAACCCATCTTAAGTGAAGATATCCCATCACTGTTGAAGTACTAAAAGACCAGTCTACCATGTCTAGGGGCAGGAAACAAGTTACCGTATTTTTCGGTGTATAAGATGCACCGGAGTATAAGACGCACCTTAATTTTGGGGAAGGAAAACAAGGAAAAAAGTATTTTACCTCTGCCTACCAGCATTTAAGGTGGTGCCGCCCTCCTCTTCCTCCTGCAAGTGAGAGGTGCAGGGACTATTCGCTTTCCCCCAAAGAGACTCCTAGCATGCTCTGGGGGGAGGGACAGACCACAGCTTGAGGAAAAACCCTCCCCCTTCGGGACAGTGTGTGTGTGTGTGGGGGGGGGAAGAATCTGCCCAGCAGCTTTGGGGAACAAATGTTTGGAATCGAAAAGGTTCGGGCTGCAGACCTGCGATCCCCTTCCCGGTTCCAAACATGGGGTGTGTGCAGAGACAAAAAAAAGTGTACCGTGTTTCAGGCAGCGGATCTGGCCAGGAGGAAAGAGAAGAGTCTGCTGAGAAGGAGGACGGGGGCACGCAGCTCTGCAATGTGCAGAAAAACACTTTTAGGCATCAGCGCTACAATCTCCTCCCCGAATCCAAAGCACTTCCCAGTTTCCTGCTGCACATTGCAGGAGAACTGGCCGCCACCTGAAGTGCAACTCTTGAGGTTTGCATTTTGGAATCCGGGCAGCAATTGCTGGAAAGGAGGAACGTTTCAAAACCCTTTAGGTGCTCCCATTCAGCTTGGCTTGGCTCCTGGGCGCAGAGAGGGTTAGGAAGCGGCGGCAGCGGCTCCTCACATTGCTAGGGAGTGAAGTCAGCGCAGCCAGAGGGGTGACCAGCTGCAAATCGTGGCACCCGCCTTGTTCCCCAAAGCTGCTGGGCAGATTCCCCCCCCCCACTGTCCTGAAGAGGGAGGGTTGTTCCTCAGGCTGTACCCCGACCCAGATCCCTGCCACCTGGAACTGGCCGAAAATGGCCAAAGGGTGGGGGCTGGCGGGTGGGCGGGGCTACATTCAGCGTATAAGACGCAGCCAGATTTTCACCCCCTTTTGGGGGATAAAAAGGTGTGTCTTATACACTGAAAAATACGGTATACTGTATATGAGTGCCTATAAAATTCTTCCATGCATCCGACAGATAAGATCAGTATTTCTCAACCTTGTGAACTTTCAGATGTGTGAACTTCAACTATGGGAGGAGAATTCTGGGAGTTGAAGTTCACGCATCTGAAAGCTCACAAGGTTGAGAAACATTAGAGAAGATTGTCTCAGAAGCATGAGACATTCTCCTTCTTCCTTGATCTGACAGTTGAGACACTGATCAACAAATAGCGATTTTCAGTAAGAACCTATTTTATTAAAGGACCATTAAAAAAGTTAATGTATAAGAAAATGG
Organism: Arizona elegans; assembly: GCA_022577455.1. Lineage (NCBI taxonomy): Eukaryota > Metazoa > Chordata > Lepidosauria > Squamata > Colubridae > Arizona > Arizona elegans. The sequence continues at coordinate 129,813,838 of JAKOOJ010000004.1, forward strand.
TAGGCTCAGGGACCAGGGACTTCTATCTCTGGTGGAATTATCTCATGGGGGTTATCTGCAACCTCCTGGTCTCCAAGTTGAAACAACGAAAAAGGTTTTTTGTCTGTTTCTTCAACTGGCACAAATCCTGCATCTCTTGCCAGACGAGTCACTCTGGAGGAGAACTCGGATACTTGTTCTTTGCGGAGGTCAGGCAAGAAACTACAAGGACACACAAATTGACAAGGAAAGGCTGTGAGTTGTTTGTGTCTTGATAACCATTCAGTTATCCAGCTTATATATGAAGCTGCTCTAATGAAGAAAAAAAATATATTTCCATTATTTTTTCTTGGTCATTTGCTTTAATGCATTGTTTGATTAATGAGCAAACAATGTATTCACTCAGCAGAGAAGCCAGACCCTTATTGCATTAGTCTGTAATGTAATAAGACCATTTTCAAAAGATGTAAGATTTGCAATGGAAAAAATTATTACCCAGGACACTGGAACAAAATCTACTTCACACACAAACAGAATTTACAGTCCAAAGGCAGAAACAACAGCTAAAAACCATATCAGCAGCCATGAGAGTTAGGAGGAAATTGTCTTTATCTCTTATTCACACAATCAGTTTTGCCGTATTCTTTTCTTGTCCTGGAACTGGGAACACTTATGACTGTTTTTCACACAATTGTTGCAGCATCCCTGTGGTCACATGATCAAAATTTGGATGGTTGGCAACCAGTTCATATTTATGACGGTTGCGGTGTTTCAGGCTCATCTGATCCCCCTTTGCAACCTTCTGCCAAGCAGTCAATGGGGAAGCTGGGTTACTAACTTAACAATGACAGCGATTCACTTAACAACTATGGAAAGAAAAGTAGTAAAATGGGGGAAAATGTTTTGCTTAGTGACGTAAGTTTTGGGGCCAATTGTTGTGATAAGTTGAGGATTACTCGTACAAGCACTGCAGCTGAATGGAAAGAAACATGAGTGACATCAATTCTCAAAAAAATTCAATCCCAGTGTAGAATTTTGAGCTTTGTTTCCTTGTCCTGCTGAAAATGAGAGAATGAAAAAAAGCAAAACTTACTTTGTTAACTCAGCAATAAGAGTGGCTTTTGGAGCTGACAGCAGACTCAAATTTGGTTTAAGGTAATGCACCATACTACAAAAAAGCAAACAAAGAAGAAATGAATTTAATTGGAAGTAAGCATCTTGGTCCCTCAGCTTGATCTGGAGTGGTTTGTGCAATTATGAAGTTTTTGTTTATTAACTTAGAAAAATATTAATGAAATTTCCCCAAACTTCCACTTGTCTTATTATGCTGACATATACATGATAATGGTGACAAAAACTTGCATTGTTATACTGACTGAAATATGTTCTGTCCACATGGTATCTATGGAGGCATGGTTTTAAATATGGATAGCTGTCAGTAACTTTAAAAAATTCATACAGGTAGCCCTTGATTCATTACAACAATGGAGCCCAATATTTTGATCATAAGTTGTTGCAGTAGTAAACTGAGTCACCACATTGAGTCAACTTTTGCAATTGTTGTTATGATCTGATAAGGTGAGCCAAAATGGTCATTAAACAAATCATGTGATAGTTAAGCAAACCATATGGCTGTTATGCAAATTCAGCATGGGTGAATGGGTGTTTTTTGCCATTTTATGTGAAACGCAATCATATGACTGCAGGGTTGTATGGCAGTTGTAACTCTGATACAGATCATAAGTAACTTTTTTCAAGGCCAGCATTATTATTATTAATGGTCATTAAGCGACCGGTCATAAACTGAAAACTACCTGTAAAAGAGTTTGGAGAGCTGGCAGTATCATGAAATTTATGAAACAACCAAATATGATGAGTGGGGAGGTTTTCCTTTCTAACAAGGCCAATAGCTATTTGGTAACACCACTAATCTAGATAGATCAGCTCCCAGTGATGTTGGTTATTTCCCACATCTCAGTAGGAAACCAATAAGGAAGAATTCTGGCTCCCCAGCAGAGAAATTCCATGCTGCCCTAATCTTACCTGCAAGAGAAGAAGAAGAGATTGAAAAGTTGTTGATATTTGGCTTTGTGATGGAGTTCAGGAAGGCACTCAAGAGGCAGGAAATGGACACGGACATCTTCTGTTGCAGGAAGTCCTATAGCATCAGAAAGATACAAACTAGTGAAAAGGGACAAAAAGGAACAAAAAGAGTTGGACTAGTGGAATAAATTTACTCAACTAGTAAATTCAGATACCTCACCATAAAATTAGGGTGTTGCAAGAAACAAGAAAGCCCAGTTGCTTCCAGAAAAAGCACCTTTGGGACAAGTTGAAGACTACATTTCTAAAAGTTGTTGGAAAAAGAGCTTAAAAAGAGGATATGTAAATATATCCCAGCAGTCTGAGTAAAAATTTCCTGTACAAATAGATCTAAAAGATAAGGTAGTTGCAGTGCCCCAAGGAATGGTTTTTGAGGAAGAGAAGCACTAAGGAAAACAAATAGGTGAATAAAAGCAAAGTGATCATCTAATACACAAACTTGAATCATCCTGGCCTCCCTTTTCCTTTAGGAAGCCTCGATCAGGTAGATGTACATAACAATTTTTAAAAAGTCTGCATTTATAAAGGTGCGATTCTTGGGAAATTATTACTGATGACTACGTACAAGAGCAGAAGAAGCATATAAAACCTATACAGGCAGTCCTCAACTTACAACAGTTCATTTAGTGACGTTCAAAGTTTCAATGGCACTAAAAAAAGTGACATAACTATTTTTCATACTTAGAACATTGCAGCATCCCCGGGATCACGTCATCAAAATTCAGATGCTTGGCAACTGACTCATATTTATGACGGTTGAGGTGTCCCGGGGTCATGTCAGTCTTATATTGAGCAAAATCAATGGTGAAGCCAGATTCACTTAACAACCATGTTATTAACTTAACAACTGTAGTGATTCACTTAACAACTGGCAAGAAAGTTCGTAAAATGAGGCAAAGATTCACTTAACAAATGTTTCACGTAACAACAGAAATTTTGGGCTCAATTGTGGTTGTAAGTCAAGGACTACCTGTATTTGTTAAAAGGAAGAGAAAGTACCAATCATGTACCTTGTGTAGTACCCAACACAGTACAGGCACCTCCATTCTGAAGACCATCATTATCTTTCCCCTGTTCAGATGGGGCTGAAGGATCGTAACGGGTGTGATATCTCAGTTCATACAATAGGGCAGTGACATTTTGCAAGGAGATTTCTTGGGCATTCTGTGAATAAAAAGATAATCAGCTTGAAAATGTGCACCAGCACAAGATCTTGTTCTGAGCTACTCTTGGATGCAGCCATAGTTTTCATAAATATCAATTTCTATTGCCTTGCCTCCCCCCACCACCACCGCCGTGTCATGCTTACTTTACTAGGGCGGCCGTTGATGGTTTTCAGCAGACTGGGATCTTCAGCTTCAATGCCAAATGTGATATATGGGCCAGTGGCGATATCTCCCCAATATCCTCGTGCTGGTATGGGTTCCCCTTTCTACGAGATGAGAAATCTGAATGAGTTAATTTGGTCTGTAATATCATTCTTATTTATCCCTAATTAATTCCCAGTTAGGGTGTGTGAGAACTCATCTTTAATTATAAAGATGAGAAGGGGAATGAGAAATGGGGAAAGGGAATGCAGTAGGGCATGCATCTCCAAACTTGGCAACTTCAAGATTTGTGAACTTCAACTCTCAGAATTCCCCAGCCAGCCAGCCTGGCTAGGGAATTTTGGGAGTTGAAGTCTACAAGTCTTAAAGTTGCCTTAAAACATTTTTAATAGACAAACAGGAAATATAGTCTAATAGTGAACTTGCTGATTTATGATATGTACCACTCTTTAAATATTGATCAGCTCAGGCATTAAATGGCTGCTTGAGGAATTCTGAGAGTTGAAGCTCACAAGTCTTAAAGTTGCAAAGTTTGAAGACCCTGCACTAGGGTTACAAAAACAAAAAGTGAAGCCCCTTTTTCCAACTTTTGCTAAAAATTCTTCCCTGCAGATGCACAATTAGGCCAATGTGGGAAAACACCATTCATTTTGGACCATGGACTCTGGTCTCATGATGGGAGAACTAACAGTTGCAAATTAGATTTGTGACTCCTTGAGATTCTAATAATATTTATACTTCTTTCACATGGTGAACTACAAAGGATTTTCTCACATCTTAAATGAAGGTAGCACAAAAATCCTTGTAATTTTGTTGCCAGGATCCATCATAAGGAAAGTGGTCTCTCATCCTGTAGAGAAATTTGAGTAAATGGCTGGGAAAATGGGAAAAAAGTAGGACCAAAGATGATTAGAAATCTGTAGCAATGCTGAAAGAAAGGCAATGTTACTCTTTGAGCCCACAATATATCTGCTACTAGTATATGATGTACTTAATCAAAGAGCAACAAATGTCTAAGGATTTCTGAAAGAGTGGCTGTGAATTGGATACTTTTGTCCTATTTTTTTGGAAAAATCTAGTAGTGGCTACATGCCACTTTCACTCTGTTGTTACAGCAGCTTTACCAGACTATATCATATGAAAGTTAAGAGTCTGGGGGCAAAGCGATTTTAATACAATTTCCTCATTCCTTAAATCCCTCATTACTCATTATCATGCAGTATATGCTGCAGTGAAATGTGCTCTTTTGAATTTGGACAAAAGATAGGATTTTTAAATAACATGTACACAGGTAGTTCTTGACTTACAACCATTTGTTTAATAACCGTCTGAAATTATAATAGCATTGAAAAAAGTGACTTATGACAGTTTTTCCACACTTCCAACCATTGCAGCACCCACATGGTCATGTGATCTAAATTTGGATGCTTGGCAACTGGTTCATATTTATGATGGTTGCAATGTCCCAGGGTCATGTGATTTCCTTTTGAGACCTTCTGACAAGCAAAGTGACAGAGGATGACAGATTCACTAAAAAAAGTGTCACTAACTTAACAACTACAATCACTTAATAACTGTGGCAAGTAAGATAGTAAAATGGATCAAAATTCACTTAAAAATGTCCTGCTTAGCACATAAGTCAAGTTGATTGAATAATAACAGATCTCAATTCCCCACACTCAACCTCTGCCCTCTCCATGTGTTCTTAGGTTTTAATGTCTGATTTTATTTATTTATGTTTTAATTGTGTGTATATTTTTATAACTGTAAACTGCCCAGAATTACCCTGTGGTAAGATGCATGGCCAATAAATTTTATAAACAAACCAATAGATTTCGGGCTCAATTGTGATAGTAAGTCAAGGACTATCTGTATTTTACATCATTGTCCAATCAGAACTACATCACACTACCCCTCTCTCTCTTCACACTTTAGCAATCATCTAGAGCAGTGTTTCTCATCCTTGGCAACTTGAAGTATATTGTGGACTTCAACTCAGAATTCCCTTACCAGCTCTCAGCATCTTAAGAAAATGAAAGGCCTCACGTGTTTGATGAGACGTCCAGATGCCAAGGTTTTGTTGGGGACATCGTAGGTGGCTTCTCGCATTTCAAAGGCCACACCTGTATTACGCCAATGGAAAAACTCATGGAAGTTTATTGTTATGGCCTAGATGGAGAAAAAGAATACAGGTAGTCCTCAACGTACGATCACAATTGAGCCAAACATTTATGTTGCTAAGTGAGACATTGGTTAAATGAGTTTTACCCCATTTGATAACTTTTCTTGCCACATTTTTAAAGTGAATCACTGCAGTTGTAAAATTAGTAACACTGTTGTTAAGTGAATCTGGCTTTCCCATTGACTTTGCTTGTCAGCAAAAGATAATCACATGATCCTGGGGAACTGCAACCGTCATAAATATGAACCAGTTTCAAAACATCTGAATGTAAATCACTTGACCATGGAGATGCTGCAATGGTTGCAAGTATGAAAAAGGGTCACAAATCACTTTTTTCAATGCCATCGTAACTTCCAATGGTTACTAAACGATCTGTTTTAAGTTGAAGTCTACCAGTATTGTAAGGGCAAGAGGAGTGCCGTTACCATGGTCTCTGTAGTCCCACACCCCAAATGTGCTTGGTTAATGTTTCCCCACATTTTAGCTACATACCCCATGCTCGTGCAGTTTCATGGTGAGATCCCAGTCACACACCCCACGGCGAGAATCATAACGGGTGCCCAGGTATTGCCGGAGACGCAGGTCCCAAAGCTGCTTGATTTGGAAAGCTTGTGGGTCTGGATTCCGCCAGAACTGAAAAATGGCCTCTAATTGGTCCCGCTCCCTGAACTATCCAAACAGGAAGAATTAGGAAGTTGCTGAACCCCATGAAAGCAGGGGGGGGGGGGGAGAGCATCAAGGAGCTAAATCCAGAAAAGAATGTTCCCCCCCTGCCTTTTCATTACTTTTTTAAACATTCCCTGCCTCTTTTATGCTTTTAGTGGTTTATCAAATAGTGTTCAGAGTCTCTCTGTGAGGAACAAATAAATAAAAATGTGGAGTACAGTAACTTGGGTCCACAATCCAGGATGTGTGGCTATAGATTGTGGATCCCAAACAGCCATGACAGCATGGTAAATGTGGCTCCTTCAGTGATAATAACCTGACTGCTGGATTATTTTGCATTTCACCTTGAGTGCAGAGAAGTCCAAAACAGGAAGATTAGCCAGCTGGAAGTCAGAGTCTGTGATATAACGGATGAAGAGGGCTGCTTTCTCCTGCAGATAGGCAGCGGTCTGGCTCCGGAGGTGAGTGTTCCCCATTAATTCCAAGAATGTCTCACCCTTCTCTTGGGTGAAGGAGGACATGGCAAAGATATCAATTATAAGGCATTAAGATTCAATTTTCTGGATCTGCCACCTATCCCCAACCATCAGGGAGTGATCCCGAAGCCCAAATCAATTGGTTGCAAAAGGAGGGAATGAAGCTGGAGTAGGTGAGAAACCTACTTTCTCCTTACCTTGTAGGCCCATTTTGTCTGGAGGCTCCAGAGCCAGGTTCAAGAACAACAGCTGCCGACTTACAGCCTCCAGATTGTTCTCCAGAATGTAGAACTAAGTGAATGAGAGAGGCAATTAGCTGAGCAAAGTGGAAATTTTTCCTCATTACACTGTGAATATCAAAATGGAAACTGCCTTACATCGATTGGACCACTGAGTCATCAAGACCAATTTTTTTTAAAGCAGATTAAAAAGATGTGAAACATCACTGATCTGCAACATCTTATTAAGTTTGTCTCTTAATTAAATAAGACATGCTTAGCACAAAATGAAATATCTGATTGTCTGGCCTGCAGCGCTTAAACTGGCCTCACTCCTGCCTCCTTACTGGTTATAAAGCAGAATAACCAATTGATGTTTTATCAGTAAAATACATGATCGGAAAATTATTTCCTGGGAGATGTGAATTCTTATCCATTTTTAAAATGAGATGCCCACTCAAGCTGACAGAAGCAAATATGTCTGGGAATGAGATTGAGTATATGGTGTGCAGTGCACCAGAGTAATATAAATTGGCAGGTTGTGGAAGAGAGAGAGTTGACTGCAGGAAGCTTGGGATGGTAGGGCTTCTCTTAGTTAGTTAGTTAGTTCTCTTAGTCTCCTGTTTTAGACAGGGTTCTGTCGTTTATATTTTGGACTTTTTTTCTTCACTGTTTGTATTTGTAAATAAAGAAGATATTACAAAGATAGTACAGCTCTTCAATATGTTGCATCCCAAAAGAGCAGCAAATCTACCCCTCATTCTTTTCATTACAGATAATCCTTGATTTATAACCACAATTGAGCCCCAATTTTCTGTTGCTAAGTGGGGCATTTGTTAAGTGAGTTTTGCCCCATTTTACCTTTCTTGCCACAGTTGTTAAGTGAATCACTGAAGTTGTTAAGTTAGTAATACAACTTGTTAAATGAATCTGGCGTCCCTGTTGATTTTACTCGTCAGAAGGTTACAAAAAGTGATCAGAGGACCCCAGGCTACTGCATCCATCATAAATATCAGTCAATTGCCAAGGATCTGAATTTTGATCACATGACTATGGGGATGCTGCAATAGTCGTGTGAAAAATGGTCATAGGTCACTTTTTTTCAGTCCTGTTGTAACTTTGAATGGCCACTAAATGAAATGTTGTAAATTGAGAATTATCTGTATTTAGATGTTGAAAACATCCAAACAAGCTTCCTAGAGAGAAATTCTGGATCCTAAATTCTTCAGCTGTAACCCACATGGTAAGATCTCACTCCCTGTATCCTTACACTCTTCCGGAAAATTCTTTTTCCATTATAAAAACTTTCCCACTTTACTATTCAATTGGTCCTCTACAAACTGATTCACTATCCAAGAACCGTTGTACTCCAATGCTTTATTCCTATCATAAAGAATTCAATGATTCAAGCAAAGCTCCTATGAGAACACTACCAGGAATTCAAGATTTTCTTTCACAGCCCTGCTCCATTCTCCCCCATCAATCCTCTTATTATGAAATGACTCTGAAAAATGTTTGCTGTGAGAATCACAACCGTTGACTCATAGCCTCATGATGAAGGAAGGGCACCAAAGGACATCCTTGTGAATGTAGGAGTTGCTATGGGGGATTGCAGTGATGTTGAATCTGTGGTCACACATGCCCTTGTTCATCTTTACTTCCACACCTCCACCTCACATGTCAACCACAATTTGCATGAACTTCAGCACTGTGATGAGTTGAAGGACTATCATTGGTGGACAGCTACCAAAGCAGCCCTGTCAGACTCCTCACTATGACGGGAATTAATTAATGTCATCACACATTTTAGGAAAAGGAAAAGAGGAGGCAATAAACCACCATCACTTTATCACATAGGCAGAATGACTTAAATTTGAGAAGAGAACTCACTAGTTTTGGTGCCTCTGATATAGCTCAACAAAGTAATCCTTTCCCCTGCAGAAGAAAGTGCAGTTCTTCCCAATCTCTTTGGTGAATTTTAGCTACTGATAATAGACTTTTTATGGAAAAGCAATTAAATATCAGGAGGAATTCTGGTATTTTCTTGATGTTTCAAAACATTCTCAACTGCATCATCAAGCATTTATGTATCACTGTTTATACTTGCAAAGTATAAACTTTTATAATTTCTGTAGCCAGTCTGTTAGGGTCATTATTATTTTTTTGAAGGCTGAATATACTGCAACGGGAATGGACAATTGTGTCTTAAAAATGATTTCAAATATTTATTTTTATTTACTAGTACACTTTATTACCTGCCTTCTCTCCATCATGGAAATCAGTAACAGAATAACTGAGTTGGAAAGGACCTTGGAGGTCTTCTAGTCCAACTCTTATACCATTTCAGACAAATGGTTGTTCAGTCTCTTAAAAACCTCCAGCATTGGAGCATTCACAACTTCTGGAGGCAAGTCGTTCCACTGGTTAATTGTTCTCACTGTTAGGAATTTCTCCTTAGTTCTAGATTGCTTCTCTGCTTGATTAGTTTCCATCCATTGCTTCTTGTCATGTCTTCAGGGGCTTTGGAGAATAGGTTGACCCCCTCCCTTCTTTGTGGCAGTCCCTGTGATACTGGAATACTGCTAATAAGTGTTACAATAGTAAATTTCCTCTGCTGTCTCCAGTTCAGACTCAGACTTGTTTTAATTTCAGCAAGATTGCTACTGCATCATTTTGCATCATGCAACCAAGATTTTTTGTTATAACAACAGCTTATCGCTGTTGCAAGCCTATTCCAAGAAAACTCCCATTTTGATGAGCAACAGACAAAATCTTATAGACTAAAATACAATAAATGAAGACAATTCTAAATTATTTAACAGAATGACAGAAATTTATTAATGAAACAAATAATTTGCAAATCCACTCACTAGCAGAGAAATGCTATTCCTGCAGCAAATGCAAAGAAATCTACATCCTAGCTATAGAATTTGATTTGTCCTGTTGTCGAAATACTATAGGTCAGTGGCTGCAACCTTTTGGGCACCAGCGACCAGTTCCACAGAGAGAGTTTTTTCCATGGACCGGAAGGGGCGTGATTTAGTGTGCTGCCTGCATCCCAGGTATGGGGCTTCACTTGTTTGCATGGCCCAGTTTCTGGCATGCTGTGGAGCGATGCTGGTCCATGGCCTGGGGGTTTGGGACTCCTGCTATAGGTGTTTTATTAAGTTATTAACAAAATAATAAATCTGCAAAGTTTAGCCAAATAACCCAAGAAACCATTCAGTCTCTGCAGAATGTAGTGGGCAGGAGGAAATAAAACATAAAATGAGGGAAAATGCAACATAATTATCAGAACAAACCAAAGTGCAAAAGTAGCATAAGGGAATCTGGCATATAAGGAAAAGGTTACGCACGCTGATTTTTCTCTGAGGCTGCCGATGCATCTGACTCATCGTTTTTAGGATGTGTCGTGCATCTATTGATCCCACTAGCAGGATGTTCAGTTCAGGAACGCCATTCTGGGATAGCTTCAGATGGTCCGTGGAGGATTCTAGAGCTACAAAGATAATTAGTATGTTCGTTCACAATTGCCAATATTCTATGTTTAAGACATATGTTATTTTCCTAATAGGAAAATCCTGTATGTTCAAAAACTGGCAAGGAATGTTTTCATATTGTGCATCTGTAAACAATTGCATATATAGTAAATAGTAATTTGCAGAAATGGAAAATGGCAGAAAGAGGCTGTTTTAACTTTGTGCCATGTAGCAATTATGTTAGCTTCTGTTTAATTATGGAATCAGACAATTTGACTGGAGAATCTAAATTTTTGCATGCAGCCATATCAAGAAGGTAAAGCCTTTTTACAGCAGTGAGCATGTTGAGATTTGACAGCATATTGTGGCTGTTTTCATAAAATGACCACTGTGGAAGGCTTTGTCTTATTCTTAAAAAGCTGCCAGGTTAGATATTATTCACCAAACTGCCCATTTATTTGAAGGCAAACCAGCTCATTTGGTCTTCTTTTAGCTTTTTTTTTTTCCTAGTTAGGAGAGTACATTTTCTGACAAAGCCCTGGGCTAACATTTTTATTTTTAAAAGATTCTGTCAGGATGATGCAATGATCCTGCAGATCCAGAGAATTTTTAAAATAAACACAAACCCAGAAAAAGAAATGGATAGCTTTGCAATATATCAATTTCATATTTTCAATTAAAAACACCTTAAAAATTAATAGCAGGAAATATTGATAATGGGTATAAAGGCAGGAGGAGGGAAGAGCAATATTACCACACAGGAGCATCAGGTTGTCTCTCTGTGTGTATGTATATTTATGTATGTAACACATATATAGGCTATTATGCAATAGAACATCAATATCTGGTGGACCAAGAAATACTTTTTGTTCAGAGGTAGCTGCTCTCTAAAGGTAGCATCACATTATTGAGCCCACATAGAAGCAGAGTCAAGAGAGTTTTTGCTAGTGGATGCAAAAAGCTCCTTCCACATTTGTGGGATGAGGCTCCAATTTCATAATAAAACATGAAAGCAGAGAAGAAAAAGGAACCGTGCATTTTGAAAAAAAAAAGTGACTTACACATTGCTTGCAAGTTGAGTGCTGGAGAAAACCCCCACCAAGCTGTAGTGCCAAAACCATTGCCAGTACCTGCTGCTAACATGGCTGCAAAGAAAACATATAATAAGAAAAACATAAAATTTAGGAATTATGTTTCAGGAACCCACCACAGTTGACTTACTCTCTTGCTATAATGGTTATCTACTTTTCACATTCTTATATGAACCTGATCTTCCTCTAATAGTGTCACTCTGGGCAGCATATAAGAGAAACAAACAATAACCAGAACAAATTTCCAAAAATTAAAAAAAGCTATCTGATGTAAAATTATAAAATGGCATCCAAACACAGCAAGTAAATAATTAGAAGGGAACTCCACTCAAATGGATCCAAACAGCAGGGTCTTCATTTTGCTGTGACCTTATTGATCTAAGAAAACTGCTCTTTTCAATTTCATTCTTTACCACAGAACTGATCTATTTTATAGGATTGCTATCTCCCATCTTGTGCAAATTGATGCCTGTATTTTTAATTTCTTGTGAACAATTCCAGTTCTTGGAATTACTGAATATTTTAATGTTTTTAGACTCTATCAGACTGGAGAAGATAATTTAAAAAATGCTATTCTTTTGATTTTATTCCTAGGGCAATTTATTAAGTAGATACCACATACCTTTCTCTGAAAGGCAACTTGATTTACATCATTTGTGAATCAACATAGTTCAGGTTAACCTAAATTCTAAAATTGAAAGGACAAACCTGTTTACAAAAGACTCCCTGTTACTTCCAGTGCTTATCTCTATATTTAAGCGACCTGATCATATGCACCTTTGTTCTTAATTCAAGCAAATCTTTTCAGAGAGGACATGAACAGGCATAGAATACAAATCCCTAATTACACCAATTTGCTAAAAATCAGGAATAAGTAAAAGAGCATTTGCACTGAAGGGAAATAAAAATTCACTAGAAGAGATGGGAAAAAAATCAGAAGAGAAAGCTTTGCTTCAGCATTTGATATAACACGAAGGCATTTGTCATATTCTGATCCCCACAATGGCCTCAGGTAGAGACTAGAATGGTGTCAAGGGACCATCTATCTACTAATATCCAAGACACCCAATTCTTTTCCCAGCTTTTCATTTTATTTCAAAAGTGCAAGCTTATAGCAGAATTCATAATGTTAAGGCTCCAAAAATTAGCCCAATAAACTGAGTAGGATGATTAGTTTTAGATTTTCTCATCTATTCTGCGTAGCAAGCTCCTTTTAAGATGAAAAAGAAGGCAGCAGTGTAAAATGTGATTCTAAGGTTGAGGTGGAAAGATAATGCATGGGGCATATATATGACTATTACCACATAGATTTGAACTAGGAGTAAAAATTCAATTTATTCATGTGAATAAATATATAACATTTGCATGGCATAGTTTACCTCTGATGGTCTTCATTCAGTTTTCTCTCTTGGAAGAATTAGGAGTTACGGTTTTTCCCAGTCATACTGAACTATGCAGGGAAAGGGCTATATTTCAGCAATAAAATACCCGCCAAAGATCACGAGTTCATTTTCTGGCTTGTGTAGGAAAAGCTGGGGAAATTCTTTTCTAAAACCCTGGTAAAGGGTTTTACCCATAAATAATTACAATTGTGAATTAAGTTAACTAATTATATAGGGCAGATTTTGGGTGCTTTGATTAGTGCTTACTAATCTGTTTTAAAATGGAGCATCAAATAGATGTAACCAGAAATTGGATCTCACCACTTAATTTTGCAATAATAAAATAAGCTGCAAAAGATGAAATAGCTCTAATTTTACTACATTACGGCTTAGCACGATCTTCCAATCCAGCTAATATTACTCTAAATCAGTATTTCTCAAAGTGTTGGGGTCCAAGGGGTCTGTGAAATCAAAATTATTTGCCAGCCTGTATTGAAAAATGATACATTAAAATCCTATCAAATAATTGTGAGAAATGGTTGGAGCAGCAAACACATCAATTTTATTTTTTAGTATAGAAAATATTGATAAATACAACCCATAGTAATAAAAGTTGTTTGGAGTCCTACATAGTTTTAAAACTGGGAAGGAGACCTGGGAGAAAGAAATTTAGGAAACACTAATGGAGAACTCCAAAGGCTTATGTGGGTTATACCTATCAATATTTTCTGTATTAGAAATTAAAATTGAGAAATCTTAAAATATTTATTTATTCAACACTGAGGATGCCCTGAAAGGTCTCAGGAACTCCCAGAGGTTCTCAGACTACAATTCGAGAACTACTGATCTATATCAGTATTTTTCAAACTTGGCAAGATAGGTGGACTTCAACTCACAGTTATTGGCTGGGGAATTTTGGGACTTGAAGTCTACCCATCTTAAAGTTGCCAAATTTGAAAAATACTGGCTTGGATATTTTGTCTGAAACATATATTTATGTAGAATGTGCCACTGAATTTAAACCAACTTATTTCTGAGTCAATTGTAGGCATAATGCACTAAGATGCTATGATATTAGGTAATAGTCTGTGAGAGGAGGATGAGGCAGTACCATAATGGCAATAAAGAGATTTAAAGCAATATATTCATTGTGCAACAACATGGCATGACCCTTGACATCTGATATTCATACAAGTCGTCCTCAACTTACCAGTTCATTTAGCGACTGTTCAAAGTTACAACGGCACTGAAAAAAGTGACCTGTGACTGTTTTTCATACTTACGACCATTACAATACCCCCATGGTCACCTGATCAAAATTGAGAGGCTTGGGAATGGACACATACCTATGACGATGGTTGCAGTGATCCGGAGGTCATGTGATCCCCTTTTGCCACCTTCTGAGAAGTAAAGTCTCAGTATTTGGCTGACCATCTGCGGCCAGCGACAGCTCCCCATTGCCTGGTGCGTTCTCACAGGGAGGGCCTCCTTGGGGTGCCATCGGCCAGACAATGTCGGCTGGCAATCCCTAGGGAGCGGGCCTTCTCTGTGGACGCACATACCCTGTGGAATCAGCTCCCACTGGAGCTCCAGGTGGCCCCTAACCTTCGCTCTTTTTGCCATGACCTTAAAACATGGTTATTTTGCCTGGCTGGTTTGGACTGAAGGGGTTTTAAAGGGGATTTTAATGGTCTTTTTATAATCTTATTGTGTATTTTTAACATTGATTTTGCTTGTTTTTATTGTTGTGAGCCGCCCTGAGTCCTTTCGGAGATAGGGCGGCATACAAGTTCAATTAATTAATTAATTAAGTCAATGGAGAAGCCAGAATCACTTAACAACCACATCACTAACAACTGCAGTGATTTACTTAACAACTGTGGCAACTAAGATGGGCGAAATTCACTTAGAGAAATTTTGGGCTCGACTGTGGTCGTAAATCGAGGATTACCTGTATTTAGTTGGCCCATCCCTTACCCTGAGTTTCCCTTAACCTCCTCCAGCACTGAACTTAATTTTAAAACCACTGGGTGTGTGCCTGTTCTGCTCACCGGCACTGAAAATCACTCCGGTCTATTCCGCCATCCCTTCCCCTCCGTTTGCCTTTAAGTGGGGTTACCCGCTTTTTCCCCTCCGCCACGATTCTCTGCCGAAAAAGTGGGTCGAGGCGCCCTTCCAGCCGCAGGTCCCTCTTGCCCGCCCTCCTGATGGAAGTCGTGACAGACAGCTCCCTGGTTCAATCAGTCGCGCCATAGGACGCGCGACATCCAATCCAAGCCCAGCAAAGGAAAAATAGGCGAGGCAGTGTCGGGTAGTCAGGGACGCGGTCTCCCTGGCAACGGGGCCTGCGGTAATAGAGCGGCGTGCCTGGCGTAGATTATCACAGAGATACGGTTCTTCCCCTTCTTCGTCGTTTTGAATGAAATGGCATTTCTCCACCCCTTCCTTCCATTTCAAGACCGCTTTTATATTAGGCGTACATTATATGTACTCGCTAATCTGCCGTCATAATAACATAGAAGTCTCTGTGGATGCAGTCATGAACTGCTTGGGGGGCGGGGAGGACTATCGGATTTGCTCCCGGGTGGTTAAAAGAAGTTTAAAATAGAAGAAACCAGAGTGGGAAATGTTTTATCTACGAGAGAAGGGTACTCCCTTGCTGATTGTATTAATATAGTTTATTGCATGGGGAGGTGAGGATGGGGCTCCTGTATTAATTTAATGTGCTGCTTTGCCTAACCGAAACCTAAGTAATGTACGGAGTAATAACATGTAGGCATCTGTGCAATAAATGGAATAAAATCATTCATCTCTATAGGGATTAAAATTGGAAGACTCTCTTGGCTGCCTTCTAGGGGTGGGCCAGAGTTTTGCAACCTACATAGGTTAGCTCTGATACTGCACCAGGCAAAGATTATTGTTAATAGGGATTGTCTGGGCATAATAAATAATTGCAATTCAGCAGTCTCTTAAGAAAGAAGCTGCACCACTCTCTTTGCTCTTTGGTTGCAAAAGGTGGCAGGTTAATATGTAGTTGATTATGTGCCATCAAATTGGTATCAAATCCTAGAACTACATAAATTTTCCTCTGTCCTTAATCTGTTCTTTTACCTGAGGTTCACCTCAATGATGCACTCATCTCCATATTGAAATCGAGTCCATCCATTTTGCTGCTGCTTGTCCTTTACTTCTCTTTCTTTCCTTCCACCTCCCGTCATTAGCGCCTTTTCCAGAGAGCTGGGTCTTTGCATAACGTGGCTGAAGAGGGATAGTTTGAACCTGGCCATTTGTGCCACCAGTGAGAGAACTCTGGGTTGATTTGTTTAATGATTTAATTGTTTTCTTGGTTTTCTATGATGTTCTCAGGTATCTTTAACAAATTATGCAGTGCTTGGGTTCTTAGTTCTCTTATTTAGACAACTGTAGGGTGGAAGTAACTCCAATGGAATAGGAATGGTTAGCTGTCTCCCTTATGATATAAACTAGCAATATTTTATATCTTAGAGATTCTCAGTCATCGAGGTCATGGTTGTCTCAAAGGTGCTTTTTCAAAAGGCAACTGGACTTTTTAAACTTTTCCTTGAAGACATTTCTCTTTTCACCCAAGAAGCTTCTTCAGTTCTGAACTGAAGAAGCTTTTTGGATGAGAAGAGAAACATCTTCAAGGAAGAAACAAAGAAATTCCAGTTGCCTTTTGAAAAAGCACCTTTGGGAAATGTTTTGTTATTCCACTCACTTTAGAATAAATGAATTAAAAATATAGGCAAAATAGTATTAGAAATATAGGATTTTCACCACTGAATTGCCTCAACCCAACTTGCTTCTTAGTGAGGGAACATTAGTCACATTAACTGGGAATTCTTGAATTATAGCTCCCAAATATCTTGTAGGTGTTGGTTGAGGAAGGTTGGATTAAGATAGAGAAAAAACAAAGATCAGTTAGAGTTAATGCAATGAAATGATCCTGCATTTAGCTTTGAGGATTCAGTACCATTAACAAAAATATAGGTGAACAGGACAGGGACAGGACAATAGGATGAGAATGTTTTCCAGGCTCTTCCCCAACCCCGGTAGACCCCTAAGCAAAAGCAATAAGAAGCAACACATTTGAAATATAGAGATCTCTTATTTATTAACAGCCAAGAGTACTGTTTGGTCAAATACATCAATATTAAAACTGATTTCAAAAGAGTAGAAGCGGCTTTGAAAGGACAGCACCGCTCAGAAGGTAATTCATAGGAACGAAGGGAATAGAAACAACACACACCAGAGTTACAAAGCCTTCTGCACTTTACACAATCCCTTCAATCATAACAGTTACATAACTCTTCAAAACTTAGCAGGTGGCCTCTTTCCAATGCTGGGCAGTTGATTTAGACATCTACATACTTGCTGATGCCAAAATGTGGAAAGGATGTTTAGAAGTTGGGAAAAAGATTGAATTATTAGCAAGATACAGTGGATGGAAGTACAGCACACAGCACTGACTGACAGTTCCAATATTATCTTTGATATAGTGATCAATTCTCAAGGACTGAGAAAAGGAAAATGAAGTGAACTTTCAGCTGCAAGGAATGATCAACAGTTCGACATATTAAACATCTCATGGCTCAGCAATTGCCATATTGAATGCTCCTCACTAACGTTCATAATTCAAAGTAAAAGAGATGTATGCGGCAGCTCAGTGGGGATTAATGAGATGAGGCTAACAGAGTGAGGCATATTTTAAAGTGGAGTGGATACGCTATCAACACCACAATTACAAAAACACACTAACCAGAAAACAAAATGGCCATCATGCCTCTCATGGACAAAAAGCTTGGCCTAGTTTTTGTTTTTTTTTATTTGTTTGGTGAGGTGGGGGCGTTATTATATACCAATACATCTCCACAGGAAATATTAGTAAAAAAAAAAAAATCACTGACTAGAAATCTGGATCAACATTCTCTCCATATTATTCTAGTTTGCAGCAGTTAAGTATTAATATATCTTTTTCCTTTCTTGGATAAAATGAAAGCAATCCATTTAAACCAATATCTGAAATGATAATACTTTTGAGGGTGTCGGTTTAGTTATGTGAGGCGATTGTCTCTTCTAGAGAAACTAAATACATTTTTACTCAGGACAGGATGGGAATCATACATGTCTTTTCTCATGTATTATATTGAAATCTTGAAAACGAAATTGAAAATTATTGTTCCTATCTGTTTTAGCAACTGTTCATCAGAAATATTGTTAAAATTTAAAAACAAATTGAAACAATTTCCCTTATTCAGAAAATGAGATAGTATGAATATCCTGTTTGGAGTAAGACAGACATCCAATTTATAGTCAGATCTGTGAATCCCAAATAAGCATTTCTAACTGTTGCCAGTTGATTCAATGATTACTTCTTTTATTATAAATAAACTGATTTACAATTCTGTTCTCAATATTATTTTCCGAGGAACTGTGTAAATGTTTTATTGTACATGAATGAAATAGATGCAGTCCTCAACTTACAACCATTTGTTTAATGACTATTCAGAGTTACAATGGCACTGGAAAAAGTGATTTATACCAGTTTTCACATTTACAACCGCTGCAGCATCTCCATGGTCGTGTGATTAAAATTTGGGCACTTGGCAACTGGCATATATTTATGACATTTGCAATGTCCTGGGGTCATGTGACCACCATTTGTAACCTTCCCAGCTGGTTTCTGTCAAGCAAAGTCAGATTTACTTAAAAGCCTCATGATTCAGTTAACAACTGCAGTGATTTGCCTAGCAACGGTGGCAAAAAAGATTGTAAAATGGGGCTTAACAATTTTCTTGCTTAGCAATGAATACTTTGGGCTCAGTTGTAGTCATAAACTGAGGACTTCCTGTAAGCAGATCATCTATTATTTTTTGTCAAAGACCCTAAATTCTAAGCCACTTATTACAAACATTTGCATGCTTTTCTGGAAGTGAAATACCCTGTTACTCAGGAATAAGCAAAGGTATGGACTATGGCTTTTGAAACATCGTCCCTATACAATATGCTTCAGCTTTTCAAGGTATCTTAGTGGCTTCTCTCATCTAATACCGTTACAGATTGAGGCATCTCACTACTTCTATCATGAGCTGGTTGAGAGACATAGAAACTATTGAATTCTTAGAAGCTCTCCTCAGTTTTGTGCACTTCTGATACAGCAGACTACATTTCCCCTCACTCCAGTTTAAGTGGCTCGGGTTAATGGGAGTCATAACTTTACTTGCATACCTGGAGGGCACCAAACTGGGAAATATGACTGTCTAGGAGAATGTGAAAGCAGTGATAGGAGGACAAATAATGGTAGAATATCTGTCTGCTTTAGATGTCTTTAAAATGTTTCTCCCTGAAACAGAATTCTAAGGCATCAATTCTATATCCATTTAGCTCTATTGGTCAAATATATAGGCGGTGGGTAAGGTAGATAGGGATTGCACTGTAAGGTCTTATTCATTCCCATTTCTTTTTCCTCAATTCTTATTTTACAGCAAGATTAAAAAAAACCCCACTAATTTATAGCCAAAATTAGGAAGTGGAAATGAGCAAACTTGCCTCAACTAAAACTATTAGGTAAGAACTGTAGCACTCTTTTTCTATAAATATTTGGTATAATCATATATTGAGAACCTAGTAATTCTTAACCTTTAGTCTTTTCCTGATAGAGTCATTAATAGGTAGTCTTAGAAGTGAGGCTTATTATTAAAATGATGGTTATTCTCTTGTAAAGGGCAGTTGTCCCTTCCCTTGGAACTAGAAGCACCTGCATGATGCAAGATTTAAAACTATAATAATGGGATGAGA
Source organism: Arizona elegans (assembly GCA_022577455.1). NCBI lineage: Eukaryota > Metazoa > Chordata > Lepidosauria > Squamata > Colubridae > Arizona > Arizona elegans. The sequence goes on from JAKOOJ010000004.1 coordinate 129,833,558, forward strand.
AATCAATTTCAGCAAGTGCTATAAAAATATGGGTAAAAATCCTAATATTAGTATCAAAAGGTCTAATTTTATTTTATTTTTTTTAAAGGAGGGCATACCTTTGAAGGACTATGATCCTATCCAAAATTTGCTAACATAAACAAAATTTTGGCATAAAAGTTACATATATGTATTTTAATTCAGGATTATAAAACAATTTTTGGTAGTTTATAGTTATTCCCCTTAATTTTGATTCTGCTGAAAATAGCTGGCAGTGTAATCAGCTTAAAAATTCTTAGCAAGTCATCCAAATTTTAAACAATTATAGAATATTTCTAACAAATTGTAATGTTGCTATACCAAAAGTATTGTAAACATGTTTTAGGCCTCTGTAAAACTATTGTCAAACATTTTAAATCCAAGAGTAAACTTTTTGGATAAATGCATTTTTTCCATTTATAAAATGCTTCAAACTGCTTTCTAACAAACAGGAAACCTATTGCAGTGGTATAATAAACCAGTTTTAAGCTTGTAGCAAAAATGTAAACCTGCTTTAACAAAGCAAAATTATTACAAGTTGGATAGTAAAATGCTAGTAAATATAACCTGCTTCCAGGAGGTTTGTAGCAAATTTTCCCTAATACTCTTATTAATATCAAACATTTCATAAACATACATATTGTAAAGCACAACTTGTCAAACAGATAAATGCATAAGCAAAACTGTTATAAAACCCAAAAAAATGTAATTGAAAACAAACAAACCTTATGAATAGCTTAATACATTGGCTAATGGGTAACACACTATTATATTCTAGCATCAAACTGCAGGCTCTATAAATTATTGTTTCTAGTATGTGGAAATTTTGTAATAAGATGGTTAGAATATCCTACATCATGTTTACTAAAACTTTACATATGGAACCTACACATATGACATTTTACAATTTCAACCTACCTAGTCCTATTTTGGACAGAGTGTCAATAACTTAAGGAGGAGTATATCTGAAGTACTTCAGAATCCAGAAATTCTAATCTCACTCTTATCCTGCAAACCTATAACATCTTCTCAGAATATCTTTGAATTAAATAGGAATACTTCCAGCTAAATGGATATAAATTCTAGCCTCAGTTATAACTTAAAGCCATTATGAAATTGTAGAAAACTTATTTTCAAATTAAGTTTTTAAGTATTCTGTTATATTTTTTTATCCAAGATCTACTTTTTATAAAGTTGTTTTATAATACAATCTCCAAATATTTTTAGCTATTGTAACTGGAGCTCATTTGCAATTTTTAAAAAATCTATTATTGAACATATATTTGTAGATATTGTTGATTATAGATTTCCATACAAGATCTAATTTTCAAACATGGTAACACAGCAGTATTCAAAATGTGAATAAAATGATATCCCTTAAATTTTTTAAATTTTGAACCTATAGTGTAATCAAATAAAGAGGATTAATGGTAGATTTATTTGGAGTCTGGTTGCAACATTTGACAGATAAATTATTACTATTTAGTAATGCTTTTGTGGGGAAAAAGACTGTTTTTATGTAAGGCTCGATTTTCAAATGCATAAGTCAAATCTGCATAAATTGCTTTGTAAGCTTCGTGGTTGATTTACAGTAAATCTGTCACTTGTCTCCAATTACTAAGTAAGCATTCTTTCTTTTTTCACACAGTGGATTAAAAAGTTTTTTTTTTCTCTCGGAGATTTTTTTTTTTTTCAAATAAGAAATGGCTCTGAGAAAAGAGACAAGCTCACAGGTTACCTTCCCTCCCCCCCCAACAGGCATATTCAGGGGAGCCTCACCCACACACTCCCATTTGCTTTGGATGGGAGATGGAATGGTTGCCGGAGAAGTCGGCCCGGAAATGAAGGCTATCAAGAGGTCTTTATTCCAATTGCTGCATCCACCTCATCTTCAGGTTGCAGAGTGTGCCACTGAGCAATAGGTCTACGGGGATTGGCCAGCATATCAGACCAATGGCGCAGCTCAGTACCCGTGGCATTACAGCCTACAAAGATCTTCCCAATGGCCTCATTTTTGCCTAGTTTGTCGTAATCCAGCACCGTCAGGACAACTTGGACTTTCTATAGAAAGAGAAAAGGTTGGTCATCAGCATGAAAAGTAATTGGAGGGATGAATGAATTCAACTGCCTTTCCTACCACTGTTGGCCACTGGTCATTTCTGGTTTTAACTTCTGTTTCTCCATCTTGAGTTCCAAACAGAGGTATGCGGCCTAGAGAGTCCAGCTTGCAGGAATAATGACGGGTGGGGGGGGTTTGGAAATGCTGGTTTGAACACATCACTTTTTCTCTTTCAGCTTCATAATTACTTGAATTTCCAAGACCTTTGGCTTCCAAATAGTTTGATCCTTCAGGTCAAGTGAAAGCTAACAGTGACAAATTAACACAAGAACAATTATTAAGTGGAACAACTTGCCTACAGAAGTTGTGGATGCTCCAACACTGGAAATTTTTAAGAAGATGTTGTATAACCATTTGTCTGAAATGGTGTAGGGTTTCCTGCCTGGGCAGCAGGTTGAACTAGAAGACCTCCAACTCTATTATTCTGTTCTGTTCTGTTCTGTTCTGTTCTGTTCTGTTCTGTTCTGTTCTGTTCTATTCTATTCTATTCTATTCTATTCTATTCTATTCTATTCTATTCTATTCTAAATTAGCCAACAGTGACTCTTGGCATTAAAGCATTATCTTGGAGTTTTGCAAAGAGTTACAGTTCTAAGGGTTTTCATTCTCTAAGACAGGCAAATCATAATAACCATAGAAAACTCCACACCATTCTTTCCCAGTATGTTAGACATTGGGTATATTGACATTAATTTTGGGAGGAAGATGCCTTGGTCTTGCAGTATGAACAATAGCAAAGTAGCTTGCAAAACAAGCTAACTCAAGGTCTTCAAATAAAATGCATACAATAGTCCAGTAATTCTTGTTTTGAAACAAGTGCCAATTTTGGACAGATGAAAGTGACTGGAAATAATTGGAGCACATTTTCAAGTGAAATGGGATTGCAGGGAAGGAAGATTTACCTGGATTTGTTCAAAAGGCACCTCAAAACTGAAGGATTCATTATAATAGGGATTCAGTGTATTTTTCTTGATAGTTGTTTTCTTCTTCTTGATACGTTTCCCTCCCTGCATGAGATGGATCTTCACATATGGATCTTGGGTAGGATGACAAAGGGGAAAAAACGTATGAAAATGCTTTATGACTCTCTTACTCCCAATACCCTGATGAGAGAATTTAATTTTAAAGTCATTTCTGGAAAAATAACAAAAGTAACATTGTTGACCAAAGCAAATCTTCATGGCAAGTTTTAAAGCATTCACTGAACAGCCAAATCAAGAAAGAATGATACATACGTTCATTCCCATATGTTGAACAACTGTTGATCTAAATTAAAGGTCCTGGCTCATTTCTCTGTCTTTTTTAAAAAACCTACAAATATTGGAGAACCAGCTGACTTATGCAGTATTGAATAGGTAAGTGGCCTTTTTCCCCTCTGCAACTTTATTTTTCATATGAATATTATATATATTCACAAGCTCTTGAGAATTGTATACTTCATTACTTCTCCTTACCTCCATGGGAGCAGTTTGCTTTTATAATCAGGAAAAGTTGAAGCCAGAAATTAAGAGAGAATAGCAGGGGCTTCAGACAGTGGTGGGTTGCTACTGGTTTGCCCCGGTTCGGGTGAAGGTAGCGGTGCCGGCAGGAGGCTCCGCCCACCTGCCTGGACATCGTCAAATATGGTCTGTGCATGTGCAAAAGTCTGAGCGCGAGCAAACCAGTAGCAAAGGTAAGTGAACCCCACCCCTGGCTTCAGAGTGCCCCCAAAATGATCATATGGAATATTAAAATGTTCAGCAATTTAAATTAAATATAATGGCTTAATTCTTACCTGAAAGCCCTCCCACATCCATCTTTTTGAGATTTTTGGCTTCTAGCACAATCACTGTCAGTTTCCCAGCTGTAGGGACATACCGGAGTGAAAAACAAATGTCTCCCAACTTCTCATGCTGTAGAAAGAAACGAACAATTATTTCGAAGCTAGGATGGATATTTCTCATAAGATATTGATGCCATTGTCAAGTTCTTGATTACCTTTCAAGAAGATAATTGATTACTAGAAATTTTTTAAGGTTAAGGATGAAAATTTATTAGAAAATGTTATATTAAGATAGAAATATTTTTAAGGTAATCAGGATGAAAATCTATTTGAAAATGTTATATTAAGATAGAAATAGGTTAATGTAATGAAGATGAAAACTTGTAAGGGGGAGGGAGGGGTTCAAGTTTTATATATAAAGGAGGGTTTTTCCTTTTATTTGACATGAGTATACTGTGAGGAAGTCCGGGGGGAGGGGAGGGTTAGGGAGGTTGGGAAGTTTGGGGTGGTTTGGGGGGGGGGAAAGGGGTGAAAATGTAATTGTAAAACTTTTGCAATAAAAAAAAAAAGAAGATAATTGATTACCCACAAGTTGGGTTGGTTATTACCCGTCACATGGTAGCTTTTCAAAGAAAAGCATTTCCCATTTCTAATATATTTAAAGCCACTAAGGCAATTTTCAAACTACCTTTCAGTTAGAGTTTTTTATCTAAAGTTCTGCACAAGTTCTTACCTCCTCCTTCTCTGCTGACTGCAGATCTCGCCACTCCTCGATCACATGCGCCAAGTCCACGGTGTTCATGGGGATACGGATCTCACCAATGACATCATGCTTGGAGAAACGGTCAAAGTCATAGACGGCCATGACGAGAATCTTACCACCAAGTTCTGAATAAGGGACCTATGCATTAAACATAATGGAGTTGCAGGATTAAATTGTGGGCACTTTCAGTTGAGCATTTGTTGGTAGGTGAGGGATTAGAGGGGTGAAATGAAGGGAAGTCCCACAATAGATCAGGGGAATCCAGAGCTAAAAAGGAAGATGACAGGGTGCATGTAGAAGAAATGTATTTGTATATTTTTGGAACTTTGGCCAAGAGAAAAGAAATATGTACTTACTTTAAAGGTGAAAGATTCATTAAATGTAGGGTTGAGAGTTTTGCGATGGACTTTGGTTTCAAACTTTTTCTTCTTCTCTGGAAGCAGGAAGACTTTGACATAAGGATCAGAGGTACCCCCAATGTCCAGTGCTGGGAGGTCAGCAGCTTGTATAATACCCACAACCAGCTGGAGGAAAATTTTAAAATGAAAACATTCAAATTTAGGAAAATGTCTTCCATTGAGCCAAATCATTGGTCTATCCAACTCAGGATTTCTCAGTTCCTCTGAGTATATTCTCACAAGCAGGAATTTCCTCAAGCACCTTTAATCATGTCATCACCTTATTCTATCCACAATCTTTAAAAAGAATCTAGATAAAGTTATCTTCTAATTCTAATCTTTCTATGATAACTATTGTCTTTTTTCTCCCACTCATTAAGGAGGTAAAGAGAATGTATTTTGTGATAGAAATTGACCCCTAAAAGCAGCTAGGAATCAGATAGGAAGAAACTGATCTTTTCCAATTATTTTTGGAAAATGTATGACCTAGAGTTAGATTTTCAAACATAAAATATATATTTTGAACTCCTGTATGATATTTCCTTGCATCCTTAATTTCAAAAATTGCCAATAGGATAGGACCAAAGGACTGTAATTACTGTACATAAGTAATATGGTTAATGAAAGTAAATTGCTAGCTGTCCTATTTTATGATGAAATAATCCTTCATTTGATAGAATCCTTTTGGAAAGCTATCTAGTTCAGGTTTTAAAAGAAAAGACACTGAAAACGCTCATCCAGAATTGGCAGCAGAAAGAGGATAGTGACCTGGTCGCCATCTTTTCCATTATAGAAAGATCTATTGTACTTCCATTTACATTATAATAATTATTTCCCCACATGTATCAATATTCATTAATCAGAATGTGCAAGTAACTTTGCAGGACTTGTCTTTTCTTGACAATGCATTTCTTATTTTCTGTATGGCACTTGAGCAGATTCCTAAACTGACAGGAACACAAAGATCAGCCTGCAATTGTTTGAAGCTGAGGCACTTATTTGTCTTGCCCACCTGTGTGCTCTGGAAGTCATAATCAAGAGAGTACTGCAGTTTCCCCAGCTTTTCCTCTGGCTTCTCCACTTCGGATTCCTGCAACAATGATGGATCTAAATCCTCGACTTCTGGCTGTACCTGGAAAGAAGGAAATGATCAAAGTAATCAATAGAGAAGCATTAGTCAAACAGTAACAGTAACAGAGTTGGAAGGGACCTTGGAGGTCATCTAGTCCAACCCCCTGCTCACATGGGAGACCTGTACTAGAGATTCAAATTGCCAAACTGCCGACCTTTCTGATCGACAAGTTCAGTGTCTTAGCCACATTAGGAATTATTTATTTATTTATTTATTTATTTATTTTATTCAGCTTATAAGCAGATGAGCAACTTCTGCAACAACTTCTGTTCACCCTTTCTCATTCTTTATCCAATTTTTAATCCTCCATACAGTATATGTTGAGATACCACACCTCAGAATTTGAGTGCCATCCTGCCTTGTAATTCTGATGGTTATAATCCTTGAAAGGCATCAAGGATGTGGAAAAGATGGTTTCACTTGATCAGATGTAATATGGGCACTGATTCAAGCATTCGGTCAATGCTAGGTTTACATCAACTTGTATAGGCTCCTACATCCTCATAAACTCCACTCATTGTGAATTTTCCCTTCCATCATACATAAATCTATCAGACAATGCTGATCTTAACAAATGGATGTTATTCAGATGCCAAACCCTTCAATATTTTAATGCCTGTTCTCCTGTGGTGGATGGTGAGTTTCCTCTAAATTCTGGAGAAAAAAAAAGACTTAGTATAAGAGTCTTGGGAGCAATGAGGAAATGTACAATAGCAATGAGAAAAAAGACTTCACATGTGGAGGAGGCAATATTCCTATTAACACTGATCAGATGAATTAGTGCAATTATTGAAGGAATCAGAATAAAAGATGGAGGAAGAACTATTTTGCCACTGGTAGCAATGCAAATAAAATGGTGGAGAGGATGTTTGAATAAACATTTTGTTTTCCTGATCCCCTCAGAGTCAGCTTGTCTTAACATAAATAGAACTTTCAAGATGCTGGCATTTTAGTCTTTGACTCTATGGTTTTCTTCTATGGCAGAAGAAGCTTTTTTGTAAGGTCTAGGATTCACAAGTTTAACATCTTACAATCACCAGTTAGCTGCCTTCTGGGCAAAAGAATCCTCAAAATTGAGCTGTATTTTCTATCCTCTATCTGAGTGCCTCTCAACCTCAGCGAATTAAGATGTGTGGAGAATTGTGGGAGATGAAGTCCACTCATCTCAAAGCTGCTGTGGTTGAGAAACAGTTCTGTAATATTAGGCCTGTATTATTCCCCTTGTAAATATAGAACCCCAGGAACTAATGGTGTGAGAATGGCTTATGGAGAAGACTTAAACAGCTCCTTCTTTTCAGTGGTTTCACTGCTGCAAAAACTTCTACAATTCATATTCCCACTTCATCCTTTTGTTTTTTACAAATGGATCTGCACTCAGAAAAACCAATGACTCAGGTGATTCTACCTGTTAATGGCAGCCTCCTCTACAATATTGTGATTTCTGATTTGAGATGGGGAAAGGCCAGATTTCCAAGAAAAATGGTGAGTGTTCTTCCACTTTGCATCTGCCTAGTTTTTATTTCTGATAAGGCCCAGTTTCCTTCATTCACAATTCTGAATTCAATTTACTTTATCTCAAGACTGCCTCCTTATGTGATATTGTACAGAACTCATTTAATTGAAACTATTCTGCTTGAGTCAAGAATCAGTGCTGTTTCCAGAGTTTTCCAGAAGGAAGGGACTTTGGATAGCCTCTCCTTCTTCTCCCTGGAATTGTAGTTCTTTATCTTGCCCCCAAACCAGGTTATTGTCTGTCATTTGTTTCGGCAGTTGCATACTGTAGTGATACCACCACCAGCATACTGTAAAGATACTTACTTTCCATTGCTCCATCTGCTTCACTATGACTTTTCTGGTAGGACAATCACAATTAACATAACTTGAAATACTAGCAACGAAATGTGTTACCTTCTGATATTCCTCTAGACCAGGGGTGCTTACAAAAAGCACCCGGGAAAAAGTGAAGGACCAGCCCATGGTGCCTCTACCGATGAAAATGGAGGGCAGGAGGGCTGTGCGCGGCCTGCCTGGGCTCCGTTTTCAGCTGCGATGGCCTCCTGCAGCCCTCTGCCAGCGAAAATGGAGCTCGGGATGGGGGTGGGAGTGAAGGCTGCAGTAGGTCATGGCAGCTGAAAATAAAGCCTTAACAAATGACATTGAGCTGGCCAAGTCCACCCCGGCCACACCCCTGGGCCCCCTGAGGTCAAACACAACCCTGATGTGGCCCTCAATGAAATCGAGTCTGACACCTTTGTCTTAGACTATTGTGTTTTCTCTATGTTGCAAGAAAAAATCCTCAAATATGCTATATTTAACTCTGGGAGATATTTGGGAAACAGCAGACATTTTCTCCACTTTTAAGACTCTGTATTTGACTACCCTCTTCTCGGGGTATTGGTTTTACAGCACAGTTTGAAGTCTGCACGGTGGGAACAGGCTCATTTGAAGGACAAATTCTGGCCTTTTATGAAGATCAGCCCCAAACACGCAACTTCTAGTCATTAATAAATTGTTTTGAAATCAGGGAGGTCCCTTTATCGAAGATACATAGATCCTCAAGCTGGGGAGCTATAGGAAAAAAACCTCACTGCCCACCTTATCAATGTAGCTTTTGCCCAACTCCTTCACTTCCTTCATGTTGATCTGTGCCTTGACTTTGTCTTTGCCTTTCTTCCCTTTCTTCTTCTTGCCACAGCATTTTTTAAAAACGCAGAAGCAGCAGCAGAGAAGCAAGAGGCCAGCAACAATGAGAATGGTGGCCAAAGCCCATGGCGGTACTAGAGTGGACGGAAAAGGAGACCAGTGAAAGGTGATGCCACAGATTCTGAAGCAAAGAGGTTGCCTCATGTTATATTACTTCCTACTTAAATTTGACTTTTCCTAATTATCACTAGGAATATCTAATGGGCCTTGGCTGATCTCAGGCTGATCTTAATAGGGTCAGACCTGGTTAATATAATGAGTATTGAGGTCAACACAAGCTCAAGATCTGGCAGCTGTGACTTCACAAAGTTGTATATATAATAACGATAATCTATTTATTTTAGATGTCAATCTAAACATCTAGCTGACTGTGTGACTAACATTATAATAAATAATAAATTTATTATGAAATTATAGTTCTTAATGTGGCAGAAGGGAGAAATTATTAAGCAATTGTGGAATCTCACATTTTATGCAGTAATATCTTCTTGTTGATTGCTAAATCAGGTGCACCTATAACAAATATTAGCCACCGATATATGCTGTAGTAGAAATATGGAAGACCAAGGTAGTTCTGCTTGACAGAGAAATGGAGTGAACCATTGCAAGTTATATTTAAATGGTAAAAAGTTACAGCGAGTAAATGAAGTGTTGTATCTTGGTCACTATGTACTAATCATAGGAAGATGGGTGAGAAATGTCAGGATGTTAGGATGTGAAAATGTTGGCTGGAAGTTAATGGATAATCGTTGGTCTCTCACAAAGAATGAATTTTTGACAAAAGAAGTTCTGCCTTCTTTGTTATAAGAAAAAGAGAGGGGTACATTAGAAGAAACATAATCATATGTTATGTACAATGGAAATGGAGTATTAAAGAAGTGTCACATAAGGGCCTGAACAAGGCATGCAAGACACTCATCTTATTGCCCTTTAACATTTAATTAGTTACAGCCTGTGCATTTTCTAGCCATGCTTCATGAAAAATATGCAGTGTTTGAATTGTAAGCCACCCAGGATCATTGACTCAGTTGGTCAGAGAAAAAAAGAAAGAAAGAAAGAAAGAAAGAAAGAAAGAAAGAAAGAAGGAAGGAAGGAAGGAAGGAAGGAAGGAAGGAAAGAAAGAAAGAAAGAAAGAAAGAAAGAAAGAAAGAAAGAAAGAAAGAAAGAAAGAAAGAAAGAAAGAAAGAAAGAACTGATACTGCAACAACTGCACGACCTGTAGCTTTGGTAGCCAGGAAAGAACTTTTGTAGAGTTATAAAAGATAGCCTTACAAATAATCAGTATTAAAAATAAAGCTATGTATAATAAAGTATTGAGGTCACTTGATTCAAATAAATCAGCCTTAGTAGTTTCAATTGGATTCACCCTCCAATTTGAAATGTGATATTGGAAACAGCCTAATTCCACCTACTTGGCAGTTTCCCCAATTTGTTCATGAATTTATCTTTAATGTTTGAAAAAACGTTCTCCTTGGAGGGCATCTCGGTGGCATTGATAGAAGGCTCCATCTGGGATTCTGTCACTTCTGAATCTATCCTGGCTGACCTCCGTGCTGCATTCATTGTGGAATCTGGAAAGTGAGAATGAAAAGGCAGATAATTTATGTACTCTCTTGACAATTGCTACAGGTTTAATCTAAATCTTTGATTTTTTTCTTCTTCTTCTTATAAAATTAAATAGTGCAATCTAAGAGGGAAGTGTCTTTACAAGGGCATCTTCTCCCTGTTCCCCATAACCTCCCCCCACCCCCTTGAAATGATGTTTTTAATTTTCCCCTGTTTCTATAGAAGGAGGAAACAAAGAACAAGAGGAGGTATGTTTATCAGGATTGTTTTTACATGACTAAGAGGTCTGGAGATTGTTCTGTTTCCTATTTTCTTCTCATTATTTCCTGTCAATGGCCAGGATAAGTTTGAAAACCCAAGCACTGAAATATCTTCTGGCATTATATTTAAACTGGCTGCTTTATTTCTTGTAAAATTTTTAAAAAGATCAATTCAGATGGTTTTTAAAGTGCTGGAACAGACTTTAGATACAGGCAGTCCTCGACTTATAACAGTTTGTTTAGTGACCATTCAAAGTTATAGCAGCACTGAAAAAAGTGACTTATGACCATTTTTCCCATTTATGCTGTGGCGGCATCCCCGTGGTCACATGATCAAACTTCAGATGCTTAGCAACTGACTCATATTTATGATGGTTGCAGAGTCCCAGGGTCACGTAATCACCTTTTTGACTTGCAAAGTCAATGGAGAAACCAGATTCACTTAACTGTATTACTAACTTAACAATTGCAGTGATTCACTTAACAACGGTAGCAAGAAAGATTGTAAAATGAGGCAAAACTCACTTAACAAATGTCTCATTTAGCAACAGAAATTTGGGCTTAATTGTGGTCTTAAGTTGAGGACTACCTGTAATGGAAAGAATAAAGGATAGATTTGCTGGTCTTTTGGGATGCAACAATACAGAAGAGCTGCAGTATCATTGTAATATCTCCTTATGTGGCCTGGTCCTAATACTGTATTTGAAGGCATTATAATAGAACATAGGAGCAAAGCAGCATAGCAAAGAGGATTGAGTTCTAGCTTTTTTTTTTTTCAAACTTGCATTTTGACAATAACACCTTTTATCACTCCTAGCTTTGGTACCAAGAAGTATTATGCTGATAGAGTGCAGGATTAAATAATAGTAATAGTCTCCAGAACCATGAAAGTCTTATGCTTAATCCGTGGTCCTGTCTCTCATTTTTCAGTGAGGAGGATTATATAACTTTCAACAGCCTTGATGGTACAGTGGTTTAATGCACCCTGTCATTAACACAGCTGCCTGCAATTTCTGCTGGTTCGAATCGCTCCAAGGCTCAAGGTTGACTCAGCCTTCCATCCTTTCTAAGGTAGGTGAAATGAGGACCCAGTTTGTGGGGGCAATAAGCTGACTTTGTATAAAATATACAAAAGAATGAAGGCTATTGCTTAACGCATTGTAAGTCGCCCTGAGTCTCCGGAGAAGGGCGGCATATAAATCAAATTAAAAAAAAAAAACATTCTTCTAAGAATTCAAGAGATCCTTTAGATGAAGTTAGGCTTGTCCATTATTTGCTCTAACCCACTGAGGCAACACATCTAAAGCAGCAACTTCATATTACATTGTGCACAATGTAATATGTGAAAGGCCCTACAAAGGGCCTTTCAAATACAGTGTATTGAAATTCCTGTTATCTTTAGTGATGGTTGCAGATGATGGGTTTTACCAACACATCTGAAAGACACCAAGTTGGGGATGTTTATCGTAGTAAATTTTATTTTCACCCGTTTCTTTTTAGTTCATTCCCAACGTTTCTTCCTTTTGGCTTCATTTTCCATTTGTTATTGCGGCATTGCTCATTCCTCTCTCTCCCCTCCTGATTTCAACTGAGTTCTAAGTCAGCTCCTGCTGCCTGGATCTAAGTGACATACATTTGCTTCAGAGGTGGTATTCAGCCAGTTCTGACAGGTTCTGGAGAACCGGTAGCAGAAATTTTGAGTAGTTTGGAGAACCAGTAAATACCACTGTCAGGTTTCGATGCTATCTCAAAATAAATGAATTTCCAAACTGCCGATCTTTGAGGAAATTTTCTCTTTATTGAGCATAGTGATCTGTCCCTGGCTCTTTCGCGGTCAATACTGACCTCTGCCCCCTAAGCCCTCCCTTTCCGATCCCCAATTCTCTGCATCTCATTGGCTATCTTCCAAGCCACTCTCCTCATCCCATCTCCGTCAGATCACAGGAATGTCCCCCCCTCCTCCCATCTCCGAGGAAACAGAATCTTCAAAGGAATTAAGTAGGTAAACGTTCAAGCTTCTCCTCTCCTTTCAATATGTCAGCGCTGGAACGCTGACAACCACCTCTGGTTGGCTCTGCCCCCATCTATGCGCTGCCTCCTGAGTCCCAGCTAATCGGACTCCCAGCTGATTGACTAGATCTTCTTTTGTTGCCCTGCACAGGAAAAAGGAGCTGGAAAGCAGGTTATTGGGGTGGGGAGGGAATGGGGATTTTACAGTATCCTTCCCCTGCCATGCCCACCAAGCCATGCCCACCAGGCCACGCCCACAGAACAGGTAGTAAAAAAAATTGAATACCACCACTGATTTTCTCCTCCCATTGTTGGCCAGGAAATTGGACCTTCTAAGTTTCAGGGAGCTTAGGAAGTGTTCATTTTAGAGCCAATTTTGAAAAGGAGAGAGCCTTGATTTCAACTTAGTAGAGCTTTCCAACTCATCAGCTGGCCCTGGTTTTCTCTCATCCTCCCACAATGACCTTTCCACGAACTGTACACTCTGCTTCATGCTGTTCATTCAGTCCAAACAGTGTATCTTATGTAAAGCAAATTAAAATAAACAGGAAGGAATAAGCAGGAGAGGACAGAGCTATTAGCGCAAATGAGATGCCTGATTTTTCTCATTCAGTTTTGCTCTTCCACTCAGTTTAATTATAAAAATGAATGGAGCTTCTTTTTTTCTTTTCTTTTCTTTTCTTTTCTTTTCTTTTCTTTTCTTTTCTTTTCTTTTCTTTTCTTTTCTCTTTTCTTTTCTCTTCTCTTTCTTTCTTTCTTTCTTTCTTTCTTTTCTTTTTCTTTTTCCTCTACTGCAGCCATCTCAAAAGACCACACTTTATTCAACCCTCTCTACTTGTTTGCCAGCTCACCTGTCAACCTACTCAACCAGTCTGCTTCTTGACCTCATCTGTCCAAAGAGATCTTTCCTGGTACACAATTTCGGCCTAGATCCCAGTTGCAGCCCAGCATGTAGAAAACCAAATGACAGAATAAATTATCCATGGCTAACTTTCCACAAGTTACGCTTTTTATTGACCTTTTAAAAAAATTAAACAGTCTCCATTTGTTATTTGGAGCATTACAATCTGTGGTACAGATTTACTTCCTCATCTCTTCTTTGTGAGAACATAACTGCATTGCCTCGAGTATAAATGTCTCTCAAGATTGGCACTTTTTAAATCAATGGTCTGGCGCCAATGCATCCATTCATTTGCTAAATGGAAGCACCTCAAGCTTCTAATTTCATTCCCGTCAAGCACAGATCTATGTTTCCCTTGTGGTTTGTCTATACAACATACAAATCCAATTTCAATCATTTAGTTCTCTTCTCTTCCACTGATTTATTCCAGTTGTCTTACAAGCTTCCTCAAAGTATTCCAAAGACCATATTCAGTCCTTGTATTGCCCATTTTGATTTAGTCTTGTTGCACTGTTATATTGCAACACAGTGCCCAAGATTATCAAGGCCACCCTTGTCACGAAGACCATATCTAACGCAACTGCTCATAAATCCTTCATCATTATAAAAGATGCCAGGAGAAATGGAAAAGGTTTAAAAGGAGACACTCTGGCATTAGAGCATTTTTCATCGGGCCCTGAAAACCCATTTATTTCAACTAGCTGGGCTGGCTTGAGTTAAATTTTAAATTGATTTTAAATTGGGTTGTTTTAATTTACGGCCAAAATATTTAATTATTTTTAAACTGCTTTTAAATTTTGTATGTATTGTTTTTTACTTTGGCTGTTCACCGCCCTGAGTCCTATTTGGAGAAGGGCGGTATAGAAATAAGAACAAATAAATAAATAAATTTTAGCAGCTTTCCTCAAACAAACAAAAATGGAAGCTGAGGTTCATTGGAATTGCTACTTTTCAAAGAAGCAACTGTAGAATATTTCTGTGATGGAAGACAGATGCCTTCATGGTCTGAAAGGAACATTCAGACTTCCAGAAACATGCCTGCAGCTATTTAGCAATTTGGAGGCTGGAGATCCCATAAAGAATAGAAGGGCCAAAGGCAACAGAAGAGACAGCAACTGGCAAGTCTAATGTCTCTATATAGTTAGTTAAGCCAAAAATTCTGACAGATGAGTAGAGAGCAAGCATCGTCTAGCTAATGTGAAGTTAAGAGAATTTTTCCATGCAGGGCTGAAGGGAATAATTAAATTAAACAAGCATCTTGTTAATAGAGGAGAAAAACTAAAAAGAACATACAAATAAGCAGTAAAAGAAACACACACATACAAACACGAAAAACTAGAATCCCTAAAGCAAGCAAAGAGCAATTTTGAAAAACAGAAAGTTTTTGTAATATAAATTCACTGTAAATAATAAATCACAATCTGAACAATTTAAGATTTTAGCTTCTAAATTATTGCTGATACTGGATAACTGAGAAGGCCAAAGAATACCAAAAAATGTCACGATGAAGCATTATGAAAATGATAAAAAAGCTTTTGATTGTGTTGATTATATCAAGCTGTGAAATATGTTTAGAAAAATGGGGATCCCTGAATACCTCATTGTCCTTATATTGTCATCTTTCCTATTACCTACTCCTATTGGCATCTTATGACTATCACTTTATTGGTTGTATCTTATGTTTTATCACTTTGTTGCTTGTATATACACTGAGAGCATATGCACTGGAGACAAATTCCTTGTGTGTCCAATCACATTCCTGTTCCTGTTCCTGTTCCTGTTCCTCTTCCTCTTCCTCTTCCTCTTCCATTCCGTTCCGTTCCATTCCGTTCCATTCCATTCCATTCTATTCTCTATATATGGGTCAGGAAGCCACAATATAGACAGAAATACAGTTGATGAAATAGATTTGCTCCAGATTGGTAAATGCACAAGACAAGACTATGTATTCTACCTTATTTATTCAGTTTATATGCTGAAAATGTTTTAAAGGAAGTGGGATAGAAAGAAGATGCGCGTGGTTTTAAAACTGAAGGAAGAAACATCAATAACTTTGCTATAGACGGCATTATTTTAACAGCTACAAATGTAAAGATTCTGCAAGCTCTAATAATAAAAGCCAAAGAGTACAGGTGAAAAATGGGACTATAAAGAAATTCAGACTAATAACAGCAGGTATAACATCCAACCCGACAAGGAAGATATTGAAGTGGTAAACAGCTTTTGACTTTTAGGTTCAGCCATCAAGGAACAAACAATTAAGAAATATTCCCAGAGGAGCACTTGGAATAGCCATGAAGGCCATGGAAAAGATACACAGATGTTCCTAATTCAGGGGTGTCCAATCTTGGCAACTTTAAATCTTATGCACTTCAGTTATCAAAATTCCCCATCCAGCATCTTTACATTTTTGGCCGTTAGAGTAATGCCATCTATATTGCAAAATTTTTTATGGTAGTTGAAGTCCATAGGTCTTGAAGTTGCCAAGGATGAAGTTGCCTGCTGTATTGTGTCTATGCCTACAAAGATCAGAATACTGAAAGCAATGGCATTCACTGTGACACTCTGTGGAAACAAAAGTTGGATTTTGAGGAAGCAGGATTAAAAAAAAATAATGATGCTTTTGATGTTGGGAAAAAACTCCTGAGAATATAGCAAAAACAAACTGCTTATAGAACAAATCAATCCAGAGAGACCAGGCTTATATTAAACCACTTTAGAAATCCAGCTATCACACTATGCAGAAACCCAGCTCTCTGAAGAAGGCTGGGTTTGCTGGGTTTACTGGATTTACTGAGAAGTAGTGCTGGGAATGGCAGGAAAGAGAAGAAGGGGATGACCAACAGCAAGGCAGGTGGACCCAGTTACAGTGACAATGGGTACACAATTGGAAGACCTGAAGGATCAGGTAGGGACAAACAAATCAGCAAGGAGAAAATATATCTGGGTGGTTGCTAAGACCCAAAAGTGACTTGAGGGCACATAATTTCTAAAAAGACTATTCATAAAATGGTTGCGCTCCACTAGCCAATTCTTGTGGAAGAATTCTCTAGTGGAGAATTGCATATGCAATTCCATTTGTGTAATTGTTGGGAGCACACACATCGCTTCCACAAATGGAACTTTGCATGTGAGCATATGTGGAGCTGCACCCACGCACGTGCTTCCCAGTCACTTGTACGACCCTGTTGGGGACCCCTGCTTTAGGTGATCTACCCTTGAAATGTTATTTCACAATTCTTCCTCCCCCCCACCCCGCCAATGTATTCCAGGCTGAATTGTGATTGGGTGACTATTCCTTGCATGAGTTCATGTACCGTACTATGCTATAAACCATGCTTAACAGATCACAATGGCTAAGTTCACAGTACTTGCCAGGCTAAACCAGAATTTAGTAAAAACTTAGTGCAGCAGGCAAGTTTGGAAGGCAAGGATTTGCACGTGAAGAACTGCATCTCCATCCCCCAATTGAACCATAGCATATGTGTGTATGTGTGTGCACACATGTGGAAGTGGATCTGTAGCATTTGTTTGTATTAGCATACTGTATTTCCTAAGATTAATAAGTCACATCCTGAAATTGTTATTGGGTTTTGGCTGAGCCTGATGTATAAATCACAGATCTATTCTTTCTTTGATGTTTCTGCTGTTGTTTCTAATTTGGATTTATGTGCTATACAGTATATCTGCAGTTTCAAAACCATAACAGCTAAAAAGGAAGGAGAACACATCAGGCACTGACCAAACAAACCATCATTGCTTTGCCTAACTACAAACCTGTGACTGGACTCGCAGAACATGTTAAACCAGAAGACAGTTTGTTTCTTTGTTTCTGCTTTAGCTTTTTGTGTGAAAGTTGACATTGTACTTTGTAAATCATGACTTAGAACCTATATATTACACATGTTTGACAGCCTGGATACCTTAAGAAAACAGTGGCTAAAGCAGTGACTTAGCGTGAGATGAGACAAGAAAGCAATATTTACAAACTGAACATAAACAAGCTCTCTCTGTTGCTGAGTATAAGAGTAAAATCATTGGGTAGGAATTGTGTGCAAACAGATTTGGCTCAGTATTAAAAGAAATGCCTAAGGTTTTTTTGGCAGCAGAACAGATTGACTCTCCTCCACTGGAGATAATTAAGCAAACACCAGATAGTTTTCTGTCAAAGATGCCATGAATTCATTCTGAATTATAAATCCCTAACTGAGCAAAAGGCTAGACTTAATGACCTTCATGATCCCTGCCAAATCTGTCAGCCTGTTGTTCTAGTTTTTTCATTGTCATGCTAATTTGCTAAATACAAGATCAGAATGGGGGGGAAAAGGTTATGTTCCATTATATAGGATAAACGTTTTGCACCCTTCTCATTTTAGTGAAAGTAAGCCAAAATCCTGTTTTACTCTAAAGGAGCATCAAATGAAACAGCATCTGGTTAACAAAACTAAGAGAAATCTGAGATTTGTGCCAGGGAAGTGGCAATGCAATGAAGAATGTGCTTTACAAATATATTTGGAGGAATACTGTAATATAATAGTGAGGACCCTCGTACTGGACTTTGACTGCACTAAATCAAACTGAATTGAATAGCGAGGGACCACTATTATGGTAAAGACAGCTTTAGGTACAAAAATCAACAACATGGATAAAGCAACAAAAAAACAGACAGTTCCATTGGTTTTCTCTGATATTGCAGACTTCTCCCAGTTTTGCCTGCAAAATTATCCCAGAGTGTGAGACTGAGGGCGAGGCTGAACTGAAAACCAAAAAAATGACTGCATGAAAATGAAGAAATAAATAATATTTGTTTGAATGGTGGCTGTTTTGTCCATGAGAGCATGCGTGATGGAACTACAATACCCCTGAGTAGTTTCTTGCTTTCTCTTGTGTGCAAGCATTCAAACACACCCCTTTCACATAGCTTCTCTCTACTGTGGCAAGCCAACACGCATCTCAGAAAAGCTGCCAGAATGGGGGGAAGGAACATTGGAAGAAAGGAAGATGCAACTGCTACAGCTCTCTACTTTACAAAACCTAGCACAGATGCTAATTGGATGCCACATCTCTCCGGACATTTAACAGAAGAGCAGCAAATTGAACAAATAAATAAATTAAATAAATAAATTAAACAAAGAAGCCAACTTCAAGAAAGGGGGTGCTGCAGGCTCAGGTGATGATGACGCATCTTCAAATAACAGAAGGGGACAGTGCTCAGAATTTCAGGACCTCGGACAGAGGCATCGCCTAACCAGATTGGGATTATGCAAGGTTCCCTTAACTGGAGAACCAAATTCCCCTCCTCCTAAATTCTCTCTCCGATCCTCTTTCTTTTTAAATTAAATCCTACAAATCCACCACATCTGCCATCTCCTCTGACTCCGTTTCCTTCCAAAGCACACTCTGACCGCACCGCTTCCACCATTAATTCAGTAATAGCCCTCCGCTTCTGGTTTTGACAAATTGCTCAGAAAGGCATTTTTCTCTTTCTTTTGCCCCCCTGTCCACCATCACCCCCCTCACTGCCTCCGGAGACCTTTAGCGTGGGTATGACTTCCATCCTGAATAATTAACAAGGGATAACAGAGTCCCAGCAAAGCAAAGGACCAGAAAACTCAAAGGGACAGCTATTTTGGATGATCCACAGCGCGTGCTTGTCTCCATTTCAACCAATCAAACTGACAGATCTATTTCTTCTTCTTGGATAGCCACATTCATCTCCTGTCTAGGACAGACTCAGGACCTTGTTGTTCTGACCTAGGCTTCCTGAGTCAGTAAAACACACGAGTAGTCCCAAAAACCTCTTTTATTGCAACAGCTGTGAATTCTGTTCATTCACAGATGAGTCCCAAATAGTTGTAAAGAGTCCTTTGAGATAAGGCTGATAATCACCCACCTTTATCTCCCTTGACATGCTGCCAAAGACCTAATTGGCAAAGCCACACAGAGTCCAGAATCAAACAGAGCTTCAGACTTTAAACTGAACAGAATTAACAATGTTGCTTCCTGCAAAGGCCCACGTGCCTTTGCTCCTCTTTTAAGTCTTATGGGAGGGTCCAATCATTTCCAAGCCCTATTCCCGAGTCGTCCCTTTTGTTTTAACTGTTCTTGCCTTCCGGCAGCTTTGCGCATGCGCCGCCTGTTCCTCTGCCTTGCTGAAGTCCGACTCTGGAGGCTCCAGAGGCAGCATGTACCTCCCAGATGGCCCTTTCTTTGTCTCTGATGCAGAGCCCTCATCTGCGCCTTCCCCAGACTCCAGGACTGGCCCATGTTCCTCCACAACCTCCTCACTGTCTGACTCTGCTGCCAGCAATGCAGGCTGCTGGCGGACCACAACACTTGTAATAAACACTACAGAAAAAGAATCTCTTCCGTGCAAGCCAACTTGCCCTAATCATTGCTATTTTACAAGTAGGAACATGTCTGCAATGTTTCAACTTGAGGCATTTGGCTTCCTTTTTACTTCTCTCAGCCCCAAATTCTGCCTAGGGTCATGTGGGTGAAGGCTATGATCTGTCTTTCAGCACCAATCACTTGACTTGCTCTGCTGTCTGCATTGATTGCAGATGCTGCTGATCATTGCTTGATTGATTTTTGCAAATGTTTCATATAAAAAAACCCAAACAAACTCAAAGCCAATAAATAAATAATGAAACAGGATTTATTTTCTGAAAGCTCCATTGCTGATCCTTTGTCATTCTAAAGGTAGTCCTTGACTTAACAACAGTTTGTTTTGTGATCGGTCAAAGTTACAACAGTACTAAAAAATGTGACTTATGGCCATTTTTGACCATAAGTCATTTTTGACTTTGAAAAGCATCCCCTCTATAAAAACATATAAGAAAAATGTCATAGAACAAGACAAGAGCACCAGAACCCATGCTGCAATAATAGCGGCTATCCCCTTTTGCAGTCAATTCTACTTGGTTCTCCCCATTTGGTATTTCTAGGGACATAATGGTGGCTTAACCATACATGAAGGAAACCTAACCAGTTTGTATTAGTTATGAACTATTAAATGAAATAAAACCAGACTGTTAGTTGGAAACAAAGCTAAAGTGTAGAGTAAATAGCAATAGAAAAAGCACTTAGACTTATATATCACTTCACAGTACTTTACAGCCCTTTCTAAGCAGTTTGCAGAGTCAGCATATTGCCGTCAAAAATCTGGTTCCTTATTTTACGGACCTCCGAAGGATGGACGGATGAGTCAACCTTGAGCCAGTCTAGATCGATCTGCCAAATTGCAGGTAGCTGGCAGTTGGCAGAAGTAGCCTGCAGTAGTGCATTCTAACCACTGCACCACTATGGCTCTTATGTTTGGGACACATAATGTGAAGGCAAAAATAATACTGAAAAAGCTTAATACAATATGGAAAAATCAGTCTACACTGCTATCTCGGTATTCAATTGCTTTTAAACTCTTCAAATTTGGTACTTGATGCATTTTGACATGAACATTTTGTCCCAGTTCTCATTGTTTGTTTGGTACTCAACACACAAGCTAGAGTTTGTCAGTGTTGGCTGCCTGTGACTCATTACCCTTCCCAGCCAAAAGAAAGGGTCATGCGTTAGTCACGTAGTCTGTCTGGTACTCCTTTTTAGTACTTTTTGCACCTCCTGGAACCTATTAGCGATGAGTTCTGAGGTACCACTATATTGAAAAATATATCATTGATGACGCAAACAGAAGAAGCAACTAGTGACAGACCATCTTAGCAAGATGATGTCCATCAAGTCATGAAGAGTCAGAAATGACAATTATAAGTTTACTATTCCATATTTGCAGGACTCGCTGTATTATTGTAAAGTTAAGCTAAGCTACAACAAAATATAATTAGACATTGTGGTCAAGCTAAATCACAATGTGACCTAGGTTTAAACTACTCTTTGGGCTTGAATGAATGCAGGTAGCCTTCTACTTACAAGCATTTGTTTAGCCACTGTTCAAAGTTACAACAGCATTGAAAAAAGTGACCAGTCGTCATACCTCTGACCATTGCAGTATCCCCATAGTCATGTAATCAGATGAACTAAAATTTAGCTGATTGTGTCAAGTAAATATACAAATAGTAGCAGTATTTCTACTTGACAATCAATCTTTTTCCTGTGAAGGACTATTGGGTCAGAGGAGAAATCAGGTTTCTGGGGACCTCTTGGGAAGAATAAGAGTTTAGATGAGGATCTATAGGAGTGACAATCTCCCTCCCTCACCTTTGGTGGTGGGGTTTGATGAGAAATGACATCAAATCAAGTCAGGTATTTCCTATTACAGAATGAAAGTTTCTTGGTCAGAACAGCCATTCATTTATTGCAGCACAGTGTCAGGGTTCCAAGTAATACGCCTATAGCAAACAGAACTCCAAGGTAGGCAGTTTCCTCAAAGAATAGTTTTATTGGATATATCATATTGGCACAGGCCAGTGAAAACCGACTCTGAATATTCCCGCTGTTTTCATCTAATTAAAAGTTTTTCCCCTTCCCCAAACAACCGGTCACATGGTCCCATCGAGATGCTGTCCAGTTGCCTGATAACTTCGCTCCTCCACTCTCTGGCCGCCTGTGGGAATATGCTTGGTTCCCAGGAGAAAGTATTTTGTTTTGGCTACAAAATCCCAGATGTCACTATTCCCTGCCCCCTAACCTTCAGTTCCAGTGTGGTAACATTGAAACCTGAAAATGGCCTCGGTCAGGTCAGCTTCAGGGTTGACACGCAGACAATGTTGTAACCAGAAATAAACATCCCTTACAGGTGCTGCTGGACAGTAATTTTTAACTGATTGAATTTCTATTTAACTATAACCTTTCAACTTTTTCCATCTTTGGTAATTTCAAAGAAGGGGGAGAAAGCAACTTTGCCTGGAAATTTGAACAGGAACAACTTTTAAAAATCAAACTGTACTTGTTAGGTCCATCTCATTGACGCACGCTGTTTTGTGAGTGCCACTATTAATAAGACAATTATCATCATTTATTCTTTCCAAATTTTATTTCCCTTTGAGCTCACGGTTAACTGTTGTCTTCCCACTCAGGGATGGATGGATATAAATACATTCCATCTAAGAAGTAGACTATGTCTGTGAAGTAATGTGTTGTAAATATATTCAACTTGCTGGTTTTCTTGCTGCTTGTGACAAATCAGCCCATCCATCAATCTGTAATCTGAAAGGTTATATAAATATCCTTCTGATCATGTCTTAGCAGGACACAAAATCTGATGGTACTTGCTACACAGGGTTTAGAAGTACACAGGATTAAATTTGGGTTTTACATGGAATGGGAGATTACCAGATCTGTAGGCAGAATGGGAAGTCAGAAAACCATCCCTGAAAAAGGCAGTACGACTTCATCATGTTGCATGCCTCTGAAGTCACCAAGAATAGAAGAAGACTTTAAGCAAGTCTTCAATCTTCTCACCTTTTTAGAACTGCAGCACTGAGAGTTTATTTCTTTTCTGAACAGATGAAGTGGCTCCCAAATAAATACAAATCTTAGTAAATATTGCAAAATGCTTTGGGGAGAAAACCTCCGAGTTTGGTGCAGGAGGAGTTGGTACATTTTAACAACTCTCTGCCTGGCTTTCTCTGACTGATGAAGCTGCTTGGATGAGCAGTGAAACATCTCAAACCAAGAACAAAAATTAGTCTGAGTGCAATGACTCAACCTTCAGACAACTCTGTCTGGATGACTGGGAATCTTCATTGACATAACACTTCTCTTCTTAGGAATTAATTAGTGCCCATACTTCTACCTTGAACATCATCCTGAGATGTGTTTGTTCTTTCGTTTTGTTGGTTAATGGCTTTTGAAGCTTATAATTTAAAACTGATGATTGCTTATTACAATATTGAGGCTGCACCCCGATATATGATTGTATTGTTTCAGATGGGGAAAAAAAATCTTAAGGTTTTCTATGCAAGCAAGGAGAAAAGTTTCAGTTCAGCTTGTTCATTGATGTCCTCATGTTCTATTCATAGAATTTTTTTAAAAATCGATCCAGAAGAATGCTTGCAAGTTACATTCCCAAAGTACAGCCTGAACTAGCACATGAAGACTGTGCTTAGAATGTCTATTTTATTAATTGATGGTACATTTACTATATCAATAATACAGTCGTAGATTTGGAAGGTTATTTAGGCCATTTGAATCCAGTAGCAACATGGAGTTGAAAAGAGCTACATTAGGCCACTTGAGTGCAACGTTTTGTTAGATTGATCTCTTGCTGGGTCCAACTTTCCTTTCTCTAACACCAGTTTAAAGAGCCAAATCTGCTCTTACAGGTAGTTCTCAATTTACAACAGTTCGTTTAGTGACCGTTTGAAATTAACACGTACTGAAAAAAAGTGACTTATGACCGTTTTTTGCACTGCAGTATTTCCATAGTCACGAGATCAAAATTTGGATGCTTGGCAACTGACTCATATTTATGACGGTTGCAGTGTCCCATAATCATGTGATCATTTTTGTGACCTACTGAAAAGCAAAGTCAATGGGGAAGCCAGATTCACTTAACAATCGTGTTACTAACTTAACAATTGCAGTGATTTATTTAACAGCTGTGGCATGCAAGGTTGCAAAATGGGGCAAAACTTCCTTAAGAAATGTCTCACTTAGCAACAGAAGTTTTGGGCTCAATTGTGATCATAAGTTGAGGACTACATGTATGGAATTGGGATTTTAAAACCATTACAGTTTGTCCTTGATTTGCAATAGTGGTAGGTTGCTACTGGTTTGCCCCTGATCGAACTGGTAGTGGCGGTGGCAGGAAGCTCCGCCCACCCACCCGGACGCTTCTGCGCATGTGCCGAAGCGTTGCACATGCACAAACCAGTAGCAAACTAAATTGAAATCCATTACTGATTTGCAACCATTCCTTTAGCGATGGTTCAAAGTTACCATGGCAATGAAAAAAAGTGACTTACAACCGGTTCTTGCACTGAACAACCACTGTCTCATGATCAAAATCTGGATACTTAGCAACCAGAATATACTTACAATGGTTGCAATATCCTGGGTCATGTGATTGCAACCTTCCCATTCCCTGCAAGCAGAGTCAGTGGGAGAAGCCAGATTTACTTAACAACTGCATAATTCACTTAACAGCTGCGGCAATTTGTTTAACAACCATGGAAAAAAGGTTGTAAAATCAGGGATGACTCACATAACAACCAGCTTGCTTAACAATGGAAATTCAACTCCCAGTTGTGATCATAAGTTGAGGACCAACTGTATAAAGATTTCCAGATCTTCTGTGATTGGTGTTGTGTCCTGAAATCACATTTTTCCCTGGACACATTCCGCAACCCCCTTTGGTTTACTAGATGAATGCACAGTGACATCATCCTTTTCTGAAGAATTTTCAGAGATGCCTTTTCAACCTTGGGGCCTATTTCTGTCAACTTAACCTCTGTGCCTCTCTTCCCATTTGCTCAGCTGTTATTTAAGTGCTATCAGTTTGGAGACAAGCAGAAGGATGCAAAACATCCTTGGCTGGAGATAGAAGTGAAAAGCCAAGCATCGGCTGTACTGTAGCCTCTGTTCATTTGGGAAGGACAGACTAACAGCACAGAGTAACAGAGTTGGAGGGGACCTTGGAGGTCTTCTAGTCGAACCCCCTGCTCAGGCAGGAAACCCTATACCATTTCAGACAAATGTTTGTCCAGCCTCTTCTTAAAACCTTCAGTATTGGAGCACTCAAAACTTCTAGTTGTTCTAACCATCAGGAAATTACTCCTTAGTGCTATGTTGCTTCTCTCCTTGATTAGTTTCCATCCGTTGCTTCTTGTTCTGCCTTCAGGTGCTTTGGAGAATAGCTTGATTCTCTCTTCTTTGTGACAGCTCTTTAGATATTGCAACACTGCTATCATGTCACTCCCTAGTCCTTCTTTTCATTAAACTAGTCATACCCAATTCCAGCAACTGCTCTTCATGTGTTTTAGCTCCAGTCTCCTAATCATCTTTGTTGCTCTTGTCTGCACGCTTTCTAGAGTCTCCACATCTTTACAATAATCTCAACACCAGAGATGCACAAGCTTTCTTCTGGATTAACTGAGAGATCTTCTCCCACTAGAACTCATATTAGGAAACAGTTCTTCATCCATACTTTTGAAGTAATTTTAAAAATCGCAAGTGGGAACTAATTCAGTAGCCCAATTTCTCCTTTGCAGGAAGTTTATATCCCTTCAAGCCTGAAATTTACTCATCCACTTCAAAACTCTCCAGATCCTTTCCCAGGATTGAACTAAGGAGGGAAGGAACTGTGATTTTAAACAAACCAACACACACAAATTGTGAACAAAGAAGGGAATGGGCTAGCCATGTGCATAGCAAAATCCAGGCTCATTATGTTTCTTCCTCCTTCTTGGAAAGGTGAATATCTTTAGATTAGCTGCTCTAATTATTTTTGGGCTGGCCGGCTCGAGCACTCTTGCTTTCATTACAGATGGCAGGAAGAGGAATTAAATTCATTGAACATAGAATAATAGAGTTGGAAGGGGCCTTGGAGGTCTTCTAGTCCAACCCCCTGCTTAAGCAGGAAACCCTATGTTACTTCAGACAAATCATTGTTCGGTCTCTTTTTGAAAGCCTCCCGTGAGGCTCCATGGAGTGCCCACAACTTCTGAAACATTGAACTTCTTCCAATGTTTGATGGGAAATTTCTCTTTAGTTCTAGATTGTTTCTTTTCTTGGTTAGTTTCCAGTTGTTGTTTCTTATCTTGCCTTTTGGTGCTTTGGAAAATAATTTGACCCCGTTGTCTTTGTAGGAGCTCCTCAAATATTGGAAAAGTGCTTTCATGTCATCCCAGTCCCTCTTTTCATTAGACTGGACATACCCAATTCCTGTAATCCTTCTTCGTGGCATTAATCAATTCTTCATGCCTTAATCAATCATTTCTTAATTTCATGGCAGGCAGGGGTGGACTGCTGGGGGTTCGCAGGGGTTTGGGAGAACCTCTATCTAAGATTCTGTGCAGTTCAGAGAACCCCCAAATCCCACTCCTGGCTGGCCCCTCCCACCTCACCCCTCCCAGGAGTCCCCACGCAACCTGTTTTGGATGCAGGTAAGTGCAGGGTGCACGTGGAGGCTCGGGGAGGGTGAAAAATAGGCCTACCAGAAGTTCCAGAAAGCCAGAAACGGGCCTGTTTCTGGCCTCCAGAGGGCATCTGGAGCCTGGGGAGGCCGTTTTAGCCCTCCCAGAGGCTCGAGGAAAACCTCCGGAGCCCTGAGAGGGCAAAAATGCCCCCCTGGGTCGTGGTGCAGGAGGCCAACTAGGCCACCCCCACCATGGCCACATCCACCCAGCAACCGGGTAGAGAACCCCTTGCTAAAATTTTTGAAGCCCACCCCTGATGGCAGCCCCTTTGTATCTCCAGCTCAAGCAATCATATGCTTAATTATTTTAAGCTAGGATTTTAACCAGAATTTTAAACATTTTAACTAACTTATTTAACATGACGCGGGAAAACACCCGAGATTTTATTTTTTTGCATATACACACCTGCGAAAACTTAAGAAGACACACACACACACACACACACACACACACACACACACACACACATATATATGTTGATATTCTAGGAAATGTGAGAGAAGAGCAACAAAGATGATAAAGAGTCTGGAGGCTAAATTGTATGACAAGTGGTTGATGGAGCTAGATATAGCTAGCCTATCAAAGAGAAAGTGTAGTGGGGACATGACCAGCTGTCTTCCAGTACTTGAGGGACTGTCACAAAGAAGAGACTTATTCTTTAGGGCCCCAGAGGGCAAGACAAGAACTCATGGATTGAACCTTGTCAAAGAGAGAGCCAACTAAGGGAACATTTTCTGACAGTGAGAGCAATTAATATGGAAAAGCTTGCCTCCTGAGGATGTGAGTGCTCCATCACTGAGATTTTCAAGAATAGACTGGACAACCATTTGACTGGGATAGTGTAAGGTCTCCTGCCTTGAGCAAGGGGTTGGACTAGAAGACCTCCGAGGTCCCTTCCAGCTCTAGAATTTGAGGTTTTGCACTCTCATGATTAGATAAAATTTTGTATCTACATATTGTTATGCAGAATATCACCTGGGGGCTCTTTAGTTTAAGCTGCTTAACTCCTCTTGTTAAGAAAGCCTCATTGCATTTTATAAATTACTTCCTTAATTGTACAACATTTTGTTCCCATACAAGGTAAAAAATGTGACTTTCTTGAAAAAGATAAAATGCCAATATGGCCAGCTTCCATGGCTCATGAAAATGTTGTCTATAAGCAAGGAAATATATTTTTCTTATGGACATACTTTTATTCATATGCATATTTTTATAATCATTTATTCAACTAAAATACAGTCAACTACAGGTAGTCCTCAATTTACTGCCATTCCTTTAGTGATCATTTAAAGTTACAATGGCATTGAAAAAATGTGACTTGAAACCGATCCTTGTACTTAACAATCATTGCAGCATCCTCACCATCACATGATCAAAATTCGGGTGCTTGGCAACCGGGATATATTGGAACATCCCATAGTCATGCAATCACCATATATGACCTTCCTCGCTGGCTTCCAATAAGCAAAATCAATGGTGGAAACTGGATTCACTTAATGATATAAGGTTCACTTAACAACTGCAATGATTTGCTTAGGAAGAAAGGTCATAAAGCCACTTAACAATTAAGCAACAAAAATAGGTCCCAATTTTGGTCATAAGTCAAGGACTGCCTGTAACCTAGCTTTCAATTTCTCTTTCTGAGCAAATACATCCAAAGAACCCAAATCTGGGATTAAGAAATAGTTGTGTGTGATTCTCAGAATTCTGAAAATTCATTTTTCATAGTAGGAACGTAGCAAATTAGTCACAACAAATTTATTTATATTGTGAGTTTAGCAAATTCTGCTTTAGGAATGCTTTGCTCACTGGAGCCCAATGAGGGTGTCAGGAGAATAAATGCAAGAATCTACACAGAGCGGAGTCATTTAATAATAATAATAATAATAATAATAATAATAATAATAATTTTATTTCTATACTGCCCTTCTCCCGAAGGACTCAGGGCGGTGTACAGCCTATTTAAAAACAGAATAGACATCGAATTAAAATAATTAAAAAATATTAAATAATTGGCTTAATTTAAAACCCCAAAAATTTAAAACATCCAATTAAAAATTATGTTGCTAACCCAGCCTGGCGGAACAATAGGGTCTTGAGTGCACAGCGAAGTACCCGGAGGTCAGAAATCTTACGAATTTCCGGGGGCAGTTCATTCCACAGGGCTGGGGCTCCCACATTTAAATGGAATGGGCAGTATAAAAATGTGATGAATTAAAAATAAAAATATAATAAATAGCCTACTGTATCTCTCCAAAGATACTCTCTAAATTTTCTGGGTTGCCAGCATAGGTAGAGAAAAAGTAAACACATGCCGTGCCCAATAGCAGAAACATGCATTTCATTAAACTTATGGATAGAGAAAAATACTTGACTTGGCTGATAGCCTTATCTATGATTATTAGTTATGATAGCAGTAGGAGAAATGCCTTAACGATAATCTGTATTTAGGCCTTGATTAAGTTAGTTTACTTTAACTATGGTTGATTTAACCCTAATGGCTAACTTAGGGATACAGACAAACAAATCTTTGCCAGGAATGATCTACCATGTCATTTATGGCATGGACCTCTGGTAAAATTCTTCTCCATGATGAACACTAAGAATGCCTTTTGTGTGGTACAAAAGAGATACAGGTAGTCCTCAACTTATGACGACAATTCAGCCCAAAATTTGTTTTATTAAGTGAGACATTTGTTACGTGAGCTTTGTCCCATTTTACAACCCTTCTTGCCACAGTTGGAGTCACTCCAGTTAATAAGTTAGTAACCCAGTTGTTAAGCGGGTTACTTTGACTTTGCTAGTGAGAAGGTTGCAAAAGGGATCACATGACCCTGGGACACAGCGCCAGTCATAAAGATGAACCAGTTGCCAAGCGTCTGAATTCTGAACACATGACCATGAGGATGCTGCAAAAGTTGTAACTGTGAAAAACAGTCATAAGTCACATTTTTCATTGCCGTTGTAACTTTGAAAGATCACTAAACAAACTGTTGTAAGTGGAGGACCACCTGTAATTCATCATGATTAATTCTGAAAAGGAAGAAAAGGTGATTGAGGCTAGCCAAGTCATATTTTCCTGTAGTCCTGTAATTGAGCCTGGCGGTATGGTGGTAAATCATGGTTGTTAAGCAGGTCACCATGTCACTGCACTCAATTTTACAACTTTTTTGTGGTGTTTTTTAAGCAAATGCAGCTGTCATTAAATGAATCCAGCAAAAAACACCAAAAATAATGGTCACATGACCGTGGGAAGCTGCAAATAGTCGTAAATACATAGAAAATCTCTGTTCTATGTAATGTTCCACTTTGGCTATTGCCTCATGAAGCACCACATAGAACAGAGACGGTATCGGAATGTAAATAGATGACATTCTCCTTCTTCTTCTTGTGCCATATCTGTCATTGGATGTTGGCGATCACATTGGCAATCCTATTTTTATCAACAGCCACATGAAAAAGTGCTGCTGAGTTTTGTCCAAACCAGTCCCTTAGATTTTGAAGCCATTATGTTCTTCTTCTGCCTGGATCTTGTTTGCCTTCTATTTTTCCCTGGAGGATTAAGCGAAGTATACCATATTTTTCCGGATGTCTGTTGTGGCACGTACGCGGCCTGTGTGGCTGGTGGCTGATTCCGACAGCGAGGAGGCTGGTGTGGTGCTGTGCCAGCAGCCTGTGCAGCTGGCACTCGAGTAGACAATGAGGCTGGAGAAGATGTGGTGCCAGAGGCGGGGATTCAGCCAGGGCCTTCAGAACCTCCAGAACCTCCCATAAGTGAAGAGGATGAAGAGGAGGAGCCTCTTCTCGATGCATGGGTGCGCAGAGCTGCCAAAAGGCAGGAGTGGCTCCTCAGGAGACTGTCTCCTTGAGAGTAAGGCTTGGGGCTAATTGGCCACTCCCTTAGCCTATTTAAGGAGGAACGCCGACTGAAACAATTTGCAGGGAACAACCATTCACTCTCCTTCGTGCCTTGATCTTAGTTCTCTGCAAATTGCTTCTGGGCTTTCTGCCAACCATAGTAAGATTAAGATTATTTATTCTTTGGATTCTTGCAGGCTGTTAAGAAAGTTAATTAACAGCCTTTGTTTGAAAAAATACCTGATTTTATTTTAGTAAACTAAGGTTTGTACAGACTTTGTGTGTGCTGCGTTCTTTGGGGTCCGTAGCTGGGGCAGAACAGTGTCGCATCCCATGTCCAAAATATACTCTGGGAAGGCATATGCTTTCAGGGGGAGCCTGGAACCCCCACAGAGCACGTCCCTGGGTGGCAGATTGGGGGGCCCTATCCAGTATGGCTTTTATGCTGTAATGACAGATTGGAGGGAAGCAAATATCTCCCGTGAACCAACAGGCCTGGTGAGTGGCAGCTGGCTCATCAGTATCAACTGAAAGCGGAGACTACATTGGTCGGAATGGCTTCAGAAGAACAGCACAAGGTGTGGTGGCAGCCACTTGAACAGCGTGTTCCCAGCGGTGTAGAAAGCAAAGGGAAGACTGCTACACTATATATTTCCCAGGAAAATCGTGTTAATGGCGGCAAAACCTAATAATGGTCCCAAATACGGGAGGCCCTTAAATGGGGCAGGGGTGCTAAGAATCTCTCGGTCCGCTATAAGCACTATAAACCCAAAACTACAAATTGGAACATGGAATCTGAGAAGCCTGTATGAATGTGGGAAAATACATAACACTATCAAAGAAATGTCCAAATATCTCTGTATTGTGAGTGAGTTAAATGTGCTGGCCTGAAAATGGAATGTGTAGATGACATATCGGGATATTTGAAAAAGAGAGGTTGAAAATAAAGACAAGAGGACAATTAATAAGTGAAGGATTCATTTGTGATTGGTTTAACTATTACAGAATTTTTGAAAGATTTAAACTTGTTTTGTTTTCGCAGGAGCTCATTCTGAACTTGATGTCAGTTTATGTTCTGAAGTTGTCAGAATTTCAAAATCTTTCAAAATATGACTAGCTCTGGGGAGGCCCATCATAACTTCAAAGGATTGCTCAATAACTGGTTGTAACTCGGGGGACCAAATATATAATCAAACAGTGATACATGATCTATGCAATGGTTGCAGGAAAGCTGAAAATTAAATAAGCCTATTGCTGGCTGGGAGGCAATTCCATCAATGAATTTGGGAAACTTTTGTTTTTCTCCAAGATCTGAAGCAAACCTTGGGGATGAATCCAATACATAGATTTTCAGACATGAATTTAGTGAGGAGCCACTAACCTTGCAAGTTGTTTCCTTCCCACCAAAATCCAAAGGCATAGCCACAAATAGCATAGAAATAGCAATAGCATTTAGTCTTATATACGACCCCATAGTTCTTTACAACACTCTCTGGCGGTTTAAAATGTAAAAATATTATTTGCATATTGCTCCCAATAATCTGAATCCTCATTTTACCAACCATGGAAGGATGGAAGACTGAGTCAAATTTGAGCCGGTCAGGATTGAACTTCAGTCTGTCGGCAGAGTTAGCCTGCAATACTGCACTTTAACCTCTGCACCACCAGGAGGCACCTGAAACAGCTATTTTTCTAATACTTATTAAGCCTGGAGAATTTCATTTCCACTTCGACCATGGAAGGAATATTGAAAATATAAAAATGAAGCAAAAGTTTATGTGGACATTATTCTAGTTCCTCTTGTATGAATACCGAAGGGTTAAAAAAACTCAACTTCCTTCATGCCAATGAACTTAATTCATGGGTGTAAAGTATCCACATTCTCTGCAGTAAAATTACCTCCTTTTATGACCTTGGGAATCCTTTCCGATTACAACTGTCAAAAATTAGCCACATGATTTCCTGCCATTTTAAAGTAGAGACTATTAATCAAATTAAGTTAATCAAATAAAAATAGCAAATGGGAGGAAATCTTTTACTCAAACTTCCTCGAATCCCCAAATAAATTACCCAGACCTAATCCACGTATCAAAGGATAAGGTCTGTAAATCCAGATAGAGTTAATTAAATTCCAGTGGAACTGCATGTTCATTAAAAAAAACATCATAGGCAACATACCTAAACACACACACACACACACACACACACACACCTCAAATGTCACCCTAGAATCAGCACATAAATATTTCCATATCCATGACAAGCTCCCCTATAAAACTGTTACTGTACCCCATTTCTCTGCAGCTGCCCCCAATAAATATTTCTTCTTTCCTCACAACGATCTAGATCTCATTTTTATTTATTCTTGTGCAACCCCAGTTCGAGTTGGAACCCTAAATTATTCTTCGGACAACTCTCTCTTATACACTTACACATTGGAAAAGGAAAGCTATGTTAGTCTACTGGAGCCCCCCAAAAAATTGAGGAGGAGATTGGTAGCATCTTTTTCAGCCAACAAATCTTACTAGAAAGCATAACTTTTTATGAGCAACAGCTAAGTTTATGCCTTTTAATAAAATCTGATAGTTTGAATAGGCACCAACAGACTTTGTGACACTTATTTAAGTAAGCTATATTGAATCCCGTGGATGTTACTTCCACATTGATGTAGAAAATGTTAACCATTTCTCCTAACCATATCTTGCAATGCCTGTCTTAAATTTTTTTAGCAGCTTCTAGAGAGGTAAGAATATTATTTTACTAAAGGGAAAACAAGCAGACAAGATTGGCCCAGGAAAAATTAGTCTGTTGGTGCCAAAACAATAAAGTTTCCAATTTCCTGGATCAACCTTATTTTTGGTCATGAGATCTACCTACAAGTATGGAAAAATGGTCGAAGCAGGCTAAGCCCAAATTCTCTAATTCAGAAATCCTTTCATAATCCACAATCTTCTGCACCTGTCTTGTCTTCTTTTCCAACAACCTCGTTTAGAAGGAAAATGAAGTGTGTGTAAGGGAACGTTTTAAACTCCTAGATGCCCCTTGCATGCATATGATTATGGTTGAGAACATGATTAAATACATAATCCCCAAAGATCCTTAAAAACAACTGCTTGGATGGGAGTTAAGCTCTTGTTAACCTTCCCTCTGCCATTTCCTCCACCAGCAAGCAATACAAGAATTCTGTGTAAACATCAACCTCCTCTCTACTCTAATCCAGCCAGTTCCTTTGTAGAAGGCCCAGTTGCCAGATCCATTTATTTTTAGACAGAAGACCTGAAATCTAACAGCTTTCATAACAACCGGAGTCCAACAACTCACTGCCAAAGAGAGAGCATGAGAGAGCATTTACACCCCAATTTTATTTATAGCACTCAGAGAGCCTATGATCTGTTTAAATTCATCAGCAAACCACCAAGGTGCATTTCCTAATGTTTTGCAATAAAAAGAAACTGTGTGAATAGTTTGGATAGGCACAACACATCTAAAATGACCAAATAATTCTGCCACATCACTTGAATGAAAATGTTTCTGTCTATGCCTCTCTCTCTCATCTCTCTCTCATCTATCTATCTATCTATCTATCTATCTATCTATCTATCTATCTATCTATCTATCTATCATCTATCTATCTATCTCATCTATCATCTATCTATCATCTATATCTATTTATCTATCTATCATCATCATCTATTATCTATCTATCATCTATCTATTATCTATCTATCATCTATCTATCTATCTATCATCTATATCTATCATCTATATTCACCCACCCACCTATCTAATCTATCTATCTGTCTATCTATCTATCTGTCTCTTCCATCATCTATATCTATCATCTATATCCATCCACCCACCCACCTATCATCTATCTATCTATCTATCTATCTATCTATCTATCTATCTATCTATCTATATCTATCATCTATATCCATCCATCCATCCACCCACCCACCTATCTAATCTATCTATCTATCTATCTATCTATCTATCTATCTATCTATCTATCTCTTCCATCATCTATATCTATCTCTCATCTATATCCATCCACCCACCCACCTATCTATCTATCTATCTATCTATCTATCTATCTATCTATCTATTTTTCTATCTATCTAATCTATCATCCCTCTATCATCTATATCTATCATATCTATCTATCTATCTATCTATCTATCTATCTATCTATCTATCTATCTATCATCTCTATCTCTCTCCTCCTCCTCTCTCTCCCCCTCTATCTCTATCTATCTATCTATCTATCTATCTATCTATCTATCTATCTATCTTCCATCATCTATATCTATCATCTATATCCATCCACCCACCCACTTGTCTGTCTGTCTGTCTGTCTGTCTGTCTGTCTGTCTGTCTGTCTATCTATCTATCTATCTATCTATCTATCTATCTATCTATCTAATCTATCATCCATCTATCATCTATATCTATCTATCATCTATATCCATCCATCCATCCACCCACCCACCTATCTATCTATCTATCTATCTATCTATCTATCTATCTATCTATCATCTCTATCTCTCTCCTCCTCCTCCTCTCTCTCCCCCCTCTATCTCTATCTATCTATCTATCTATCTATCTATCTATCTATCTATCTATCTATCTTTATTACCTTTGCATTTATTCATGATCATTTTCAATCAGTTGTAGAAGTTGCATTTTTAATTCTTTACAGCCTTACTCTAAACGCACTGCATTGGAACAGAAAGCCAAAAAAAAAAGGGGGGGGGGGGAAGGAAAGGAAAGGAAGGGAAAAAACAAACAAACCCCTACGTGCATATGTAGAGGCAATGCAAAGACTTCTTTACTGCAGCCCCAACATAAGTAAAGATTAAAAACTGGATTTTTGATTGAATTTAGATGAATTCTGGATTAAATTCAAACTGTCTTGAAAAATCCCCCAGTGGCCACTCAAATCCTTAAAAGCTTGCTCAGAAATTGTGGTCCACAAAAGTTACTTCCTGTGAAAGAAATGAGAAGTCTGTCTGACTTTTCTCAACTTCATCCTTTGTTTAGATTCACACAATGCTACATTTCTGTGGAAGCCTCTGTAGAGGCTGACTTTGAAGTTAAATTAGGGCTACTGTATCTCCGCTGCAAAAATTCAAATTACCACAAGAGGGCAGCAAAGGTTAGGTTTGCTATTACTCTAGTGGTCACTTGGGATTTTTACAGCTCAAATTTGGTTACTTTAATTAAGCATGAGGCACAGTGTTGCAAAAATGGCCACTAGTGGGTAGACACTGACCATCTGGACACAATCTAGCAAACTATAGCAGTGGGAGACATGAATGGTTTTTCTCTTTCTCTCTAAATGCCTAGACAAGTATGGATAGGCTAACTTGATGACGTAGGAGCACTCGCAAAACGCTACCCATCTCCTTAGGAAAACCATGGCAACCAATCCAAGCCTCACGTAGCCTGGCAGGAGGAGGAAGGAAATCCACACACTTAGAACACTTCAATCTGCTCTTTGCCAAAGCAATATCTGTATTTCCCCATCTATCCCTCTTTGGGAGATAACTGTATCTCAAAAATGGAAGAGGATGTAAGTGGAGGGTGGGGAAACCCTTACTTTTGAGGAAATTTGTACAGAGATTTTTTTTATATAGAATGTATTTAAATATGATCAAAATGTATCATCTTTATCAAGTGATGGGTTAAGAGTTCAGTATTATCACAACCTCACATGCTTTTTGTCCATTTTACAGATCAGGAGCCAAGCAGCAAGTTTGAGACCCAAACTCTCTCGTCCTTGGGCCATTCTGAGTCTCACAGAATTTTTGAGCTACACAGATAGGCAGGAGGTTGCTACTGAGTTGCTGTCTCCAATATCAATTCATTCCAGGGGTGGGTTCTACTTACCTTTACTACCGGTTCACAACAGGAGTGCACACGCTTCTGGGCATGTGCAGAAGCTTCTGGGCATACGAAGATCATACTTTATGGTGTCCGGGCAGGTGGACAGAGCCTCCCGCCATTTTTACTACTGGTTCTGAAGAACTGGACAGAACCAGGAGCAACCCACCACTGATTCATTCCTTAATATGAAAAAGTCTATACAGATAGTCCTCCGCTTATGATCACAATTGAGCCCAAAATTTCTGGTGCTAGGCAAGACATTTATTAAGTGA
This sequence comes from Arizona elegans, assembly GCA_022577455.1. Taxonomy (NCBI): domain Eukaryota; kingdom Metazoa; phylum Chordata; class Lepidosauria; order Squamata; family Colubridae; genus Arizona; species Arizona elegans. The sequence continues at coordinate 129,870,297 of JAKOOJ010000004.1, forward strand.
GTTTTGCCCCATTTTAGGACCTTTCTTGCCAAAGTTGTTAAGGGAATCATTGCAGTTGTTAAATTAGTAACAAACTTGTTAAGTAAATCTGGCTTCCCTCTTGACTTTGCTTGTCAGGAGGTTCGCAAAAAATGGTCACATTGTTCTTGGATATTTCAACGCTCAAAAATATGAACCAGTTGCTAGGCAACCAAACTTCGATCACGTGACCAAGGGGATGCTGCAACGACCCTGTGAAAAATGGTCTTGTCACTTTTTTCAGTGCTGTTGTAACTTCAAATGGTCACTAAATAAACTGTTGTAAGTTGAGGACTACAGGTAGCCCTCAATTTACAATAGTTCATTTAAGTTCCGTTCAAAGTTACAATGGCACAGAAAAATGTGACTTATGACCATTTTTCATAGTTAAGACCATTGCAGCACCCACATGGTCATATGATCAAAATTCAGGTGCTTGACAACTGATTCATACTTATAACTGTTGCTGTGTCCCAAAGTCATGTGAACCCCTTTGGTGACCTTCTGACCAGCAATGGGGAAGCCAGATTCACTTAACAACCAGGTTACTAACTTATCAACTGCAGTGATTCACTTAACAACTGTGGCAAGAAAAGTCATAAAATGGGGCAAAACTCACTTAGCAAATGTCTCACTTAACAACATAAATGTTGGGCTCGATTGTGGTCGTAAATCAAGGACTACCTGTACTTGTAATTCACTTCTGGATAACAAACTCTTAAGTAACAAAACCATGGAAGCCTTTTCTTTATACCAGCTGTCCCCAACCTTTCCGGCTTGACAGCCTGGCCGGGGGCCACGGGGGAGGGGGAGGGGAGAGGGAATGGTTCTGTGTGAGTGGCAGGTGTGCATACAAGTGTGCACAGCTCCATTTGCACAAGCAGTGGGTGCTTGTGTGGTCCGGTTCTGAATGGGCCACAGCCCAATAGTGGGCTACGGTCTGGGAATTGGCGACCCTTGCTTTATACAAAAGGATTTCCTAAATTGATTTATCAGCCTGAGTGGGAATGATTCGCCTGCTTCATTTCTGAATATCATTCTATTAAAGGCTAAATAGGAAAGCCAGAATGACAAAGAAGCAAGTGGTAAATAGATCCTCCATTACCTTTATAGCCCTTCTATTCCTTTAGCAAGAGAACCTAAGGCACAAAGTAAAACTTTTCCTAATGTGCAGATACAGTGCAATGATGGGGGAAGCTTCACCTACTGAATTTCTACATGCAATAGAGGAGCTCAGTATTCAGGTCGCCTATGACAGTGCCCCCCCCAACCTTTAGGGCACCAGGGACCGTTTTCGTATATAGAGAAAGATTTTTCCGAGGACCAGAGTGGGCGTGGTTTGTTAGCGTGGCCTGGTTTCTGGCATACTGCGGACCATGGACTGGGGATTGGGGACCCCTGCCTGCCTTATGATACATTCAGCATTGAATGAAGATATGGAATATATATACTTTATATATCCCTCCTCCTGTCAGGAAGAGTCATTCACAGAGCCAAGGTGGGAGAGATTAAGAAGTTGAACTTGGAACTCATGGTCAATCCCTTGAATTTAGGTCAATGAGCCCAAAGCCCTTCCCAGGATGTTAGTGAGGATAAAATGGGGAAGACTTTCCAGAAAGCTGCCTATCGTTCTTAAAGGAGGGTAGGATTGGAATACAATAAATATCTTTAAAATATTGATCCACACATTGTTGTAGTTTGTTTAAACAGGTTTATTCAGTAACCCATAATCAGCAGGGTTCACCCAATGCAGCTAGCAGTAAGACCATAATTTCTGAGCTTTCCCAACAAATTAAGCCAAAAGGAAGCAAACACAGCCACAATAATTCTGAAAGTATCTTTTAGTTAAATTCTGGAGATTTCCTCTCTTTAAATTAAATTCTCCTTTGTAGAACGCTGATTATATTTGGAAGTATGCCAAAAAGTATATAGGAAGACTTATCACCATTCATTTAGCAATCATTCAAAGTTATGATGGTACTAAAAAAACCCCATCCAGTTCTCTCCTTTATCATTGGTCCTTACACTTACGACTGTTGTAGTGTCCCCAGAATCAAATTTGGGTGTTGGTAATTGGCATGAATTTACAAAAATTGCAATATCCCAGGTCATGTGATCATAATTTGCAACCTTCCCAGATGGCTTCCAACAAGCAAAGTCAATGGGGAAAGCCAAATTTACTTAATTTATGTCAGTCACTTAATGACCATGGTGATTTGCTTAACAACCATAGCAAAAAAAAAAAAAAAAGTCCTAAAAAAGGGTACAATTCACTCAACAACTACCTTACTTAGCAATTTAGATTCTGGTTATAAATTGAGGGATGCCTGTATATGTGCACGAGAGCTCTGACTTAAGGGAATAGTCTACGTTTAAGTGCTAGAAGAGCAACTGGAATCATGAACCAGTCGTAGATCCTTGTTGGGCTACTAGCTGAAGGCTGGCATGGTGGTGTAGTTATAGTTAGTCCTCGACTTACAAAAGTTCATTTAGTGACTGTTCAAAGCTACAACAGCACTGAAAAAAAGTGACTTATTATCATTTTTCACATTTACAACCATTGAAGCATCTCCATTTGGACATGTGATCCAACTTCAGATGCTTGGCAACTGATTCATATTTATGACAGTTGCAATTGTCCCGGGATCACAAGATCCCCTTTTGCGACCTCTGACAAGCAAAGTGAATGGGGAAACCCAATTCACTCAACCACTGTGCTACTCACTTAACAACTGCAGCGATTCATTACCCAACCATGGCAAGGAAGGTTGTAAAATGGGGCAAAATGTCTCACTTAGCAGTGGAAATTTTGGGCTCAATTGCGATCTTAATTGAGGACTCTCTGTATTCTGTTCAACTGAATTCTAAGTCTATCTCCATCCTAAAACTCACCGGGTCTTGCCTTTTGGCCATTGATCATTTCCCTACCCTAGCCCACTGCAGTGTAAAAAGAGAAGGGATGCCCCCATGCTTTTTTTGGAACCTCTTGGAGAAAGGGGTTGGGGGTGAATAAAATTGTTCATACTCCCCTCACAAAATTTTCTAGTGATGAGGTGAGGAATTCAACTTCAACGTGTCCAAATACACTTGTGGAATTCCACTGAAGCAGCATACCCAAACCAAGTCCTTGCCTTAAGCCTGGCCTGCTTTGAAAAGAAGCAAAGAGCTGGCTGGTTTCATTAGCTTGAGAGAGAAAGAGAGAAGTTATGCCCCACCCTTAAAGCCACAATTTGCTTCCATCTGAATTATTGATGGCTGAGAAGGGACAACTCCCTTCAGTTCAGACTTCACCATGGCAAAAAAACCACCCAACCCTAAATATACTCTTGTTTTATACGGATGCCCACGCATATAACCAAACAAGCAATCTAAATCTGTCCTCTTCAGGTGGCTGGCTTCTTTTCTGAATTCAGGGAAGCCACATCCCTACGTATAGTACATTTTTAAAAAAAAAGAATTTAAAGGAAACCAGAGTTGCAGTAGAGAAAGAAAAGGGAGGAAACGGGATTCAGAGAGTTCCTCCTATTGAAGAACCTGAGATGGGTGCTGCCAATTCTCAATTGTGCCCTTCCCCCCTTCAGCGCAAGCCTGATTCCATTTGGGCACCAAAATGATGCCCCTGCGAGGCAACCTCTCCACGAGGCACCGCTTGTGCAAGAGAAGCAGACACGCAACCACACTCTCACAAGTTAAAAGCACACCCATGATTTTTCTCCTTCTTGAATCTTTGTACACGAAGCAGAACACCTGCCTTTGTTTCCTGAGCTCCGAGGGATCGTCCTCCAGTGCAGGGAAGGGGTTCAGGTGATCTCCCGATCTCCCCTTTCTTCCTCCCTCCTCGATCCGATCGGGAAAAGCCAAACCAACAAACGCGTTAGTTGTATCCCGCAACGCAAAACGTGGAGGTTGAATGAGCAGTTCAGCCCTGGGAAACCCACCCATTTGCTCGCGGCAGATCTTCCCAGAAAACCGAAGTCCCAAAGGGGCGCTTCTTACCCATTTTTTCCCCTTCCCAGGAGGAGTGGCGGTTGTCCTGGACAGATCAAAAAGCAGAGCGAGACGAAAGCAAAATGAAAGAGGAGCAGCGGGCAAGAACAAAATCGTTGCCTTTTTTTTTTTATTGTGGTTGCCTTTTTTTTTTCTTTCCTCAAAGAAGCTCTCCAACGGAGCTGTCCACGGCCCGTGGTTCTGAAACGTTGCTGGCTGAGGGGGTGGAGCTAGAAAGGAAAAGGTGGGGTTAGAGAGAAGGCTAAAGAAAGGCAGGGGTGGACGGGGTGTGTATCTCTGTTGTGTGGAGATATGGGGAAAGGGTCTACGGATTGCAAGTTCAGCATATAAAGCCATATCCATTCTGGAAGAGGGCATGGAAGTCATGTAAAGCCTTGTACACAGAGGTATGACTTAATGTAACATCTGTATATCTTTCTTTTTGTTCACCTTAAAGAAAAGTGGATGCATGATGCATTCTGTATTTCCCTTCCTGAAACACCATTGAGTACTTTACACTTATCCATGTACTTATCACAGGGGTCTGTGAAGTCAACCCAGCCTCACAAGTATTCATACTGTATGTCTGTGATTACAAAGCACAATACTTGATAGGGATGCTACAAGAAATTGAGGGAGTGGGGTTATATAAA